>CM046657.1:123524582-124989582 GCA_025594165.1 Tamias sibiricus | reverse complement strand
TTTGACATCCTTCGTGGAGATCCTGATCCATCTTCACCACGAACATTGACTCCTGATGCTAGGAAAGCTTTAAAGTTAGTAGAAAAAGCCATCGAAGGAGCTCATTGTGATAGATTTGATTTAACTCAACCACTGATGTTGATTATTATTTCTTCACAATATACACCCACAGGAGTATTTTGGCAACAAGGGCCTTTATTATGGATACATTTGCCCGTCTCTCCTAAAAGTATAATTGAATCTTATACCTCCATGGTGGCTAAACTTATTCTTCAAGGACTTAAGACTTCTACTAAAATATTTGGCATTCACCCTGCTACTATTATTACTCCCTATTCATCATCACAGATTGAATACTTATGCTTCAATGATAATGATTGGGCTATAGCTAAATGCTCTACTTCTGCAAATTTTGATAATCATCTTCCTAAGTCCCCTATATTATCTTTTTGTATTAATCATCCTATTATATTTCCACAGGTAATAAAAAATCAACCTATTCCTAAGGCATTTAATGTATTTACAGATGGGTCCTCAAATGGTACTGCTACAGTAGTCACTAAAAAAGAAAATATGACTTACATAACTGCACATAAATCAGCTCAACTAGTGGAATTGGAAGCTGTGGTAAGAGCTCTGGAAAATTTTAGGGACCAGCCTGTAAACATTTTTTCAGATAGCCACTATATTGTACAAGCCGTCCCAAAATTAGAGTCAGCAGGACCAATAGCACCTCATACTCCAGCCTTTAAATTGTTTTATCAAATACAAAAACTTTTGTGGGCAAGAAAAGAACCTCTATTCGTAGGCCATATTAGAGCACATACTAATTTGCCTGGTCCCCTCCATGAAGGTAATCAAAATGCTGATGAACTTACAAAAACAATATTTATACTTTCAGTGCTACAACAAGCTACTTTATTCCACTCCCAGTTTCATGTCAACAGCACCACCTTGCAACATAGGTTTAAAATCACAAAGGAGCAAGCCAGAACAATTGTAAAAGATTGTAAATCTTGTATGACACATTTGCCCAATCCTCATTTCGGAGTTAACCCTAGAGGATTAATGCCCAATCATTTGTGGCAGATGGATGTTACTCATGAGCCAAGTTTTGGAAAATTGCGATTTATTCATGTGACCATAGATACATGCTCAGGCATGATTTTTGCTTCCTTACATTCTGGAGAAAAAGTTAAAGATGTTACATCTCATTGTTTGCAAGCTTTTGCTGCATTGGGCATCCCCAAAATGCTTAAAACAGATAATGGCCCCGCATATACGTCCTCATCTTTCAAAGAGTTTTGCGCAAAATTCAATATATCCCATAAAACAGGCATCCCATACAATCCTCAGGGTCAGGGCATTATTGAAAGAGCAAACCGAACACTGAAAATTATGTTATTAAAACAAAAAGAAGGAAATTGGAAAAGTCCTAAGGACAGATTGGCAGTTGCCCTGTTTACCTTAAATTTTTTAACTTTAGACTCTAATGGTTATTCTGCTGGAGACAGACATTGGAATCCACACCAACAACATAAACCTTTGGTTTACTGGAAGGATGTTCTTTCAGGTACATGGAAGGGTCCAGATCCAGTATTAATTTGGGGAAGAGGATCTGTTTGTGTTTTTCCAAAAGACGAATCCTCTCCAATATGGATACCATCTAGATTAATAAAACAGGTACCACATCAAAAGGATCAAGATGAAGTTATTGAAGTATCAAGATTAATAAAAAAGGTACAAAATCAAGAGGACCAAGATCAAGGTACAGAATGATTCCCTCAAAAGAGTCCTTCAAAATATTTCACAACTTAAGTGTCATTCCTCCCGGCTGGGACAAGGAGATCTCTCTTTAGTGTGCACACAATTGTATTTTTTTTTTTCCTTTTTATACATGTCTTTATGTCTGTACATTTGTCTACATTTCATGTTAATGTGACGTCACAAATATATGTTTGTATGTTTGTTCGTCTGTCCAGTGTGACGTCACAAAGAACAAAGCACTTATGAAAAAGAAAAAATATATATATATGGATCCAAATAACTTTAATTCATTTTAGGTTGAGAGTATTCAATTTAGGTAAATAATTTTATAAATGAAGGTACTTTCAATTTTGATTTATAGGTGTCCCTCAGACTTCTCTTTAGCAAACAATATGACTAGTGCTATATAACCTGATATTTTGGTGTTTTGACTTAAGATTGTTTATTTGTTATTAACTTCATTTGTTTAATAGCTCATTAATTTCAATTATCTCAACAGGTAAAAGATTGCTCTGTATACAGAGACTCAAGGGTTCCAGTTAACAAATTATTTCTCTAAAGTGCCTTTACCTTTTCTTTAATCTATCTTTAATGCAGTAATTACCCTCAGTCTTTCTTTGATTTGTTCTAAATATGATATTTTTCCAACTTATGTTTGTAGAAGCTCAACCAGCGATGTATGTGAACAAAAATCAACTTTAATTTTCTAATCTAATTATTCTATTTTGTAGTTTGACAACTCGCCTCTTGACTCAGTGCTGCAATAGCACTGCCTTTCCTTTAATAATTGATGCTTGAGTTTCAATCAACTTTAATTTTCAGCTCAACCAGCGATGTATGTGAACAAAAATCAACTTTAATTTTCTAATCTAATTATTCTATTTTGTAGTTTGACAACTCGCCTCTTGACTCAGTGCTGCAATAGCACTGCCTTTCCTTTAATAATTGATGCTTGAGTTTCTAGGTAGCGGGCCCTGAAGATTTGCCGGTGGCATTGTCTAAACATAAAAAAGACGTCTGCTGCTACAGCTGCAGGGATCGCGGCCGCCGCAAGCATCCCTGCTGCTCAAACATCAAACAACCTCACCAACAGTGTGGCCTCTGCTCTACATGCATGGGGCCTCCTACTTCAACATGTTATAACAAATGGACATTTTGATCTTTCATTGTTTGGGACTTTACGGGACAATGCCTTGCAGGTATTTGTCTAGAGAATTCAGTGTGTTACTTGATGGAACTTAGGGCAGCTGATTTGTTTAAACAATTTGATATGCTATGCAATTTGGCTCATCACCAAAAGGCTTGTCACCTTAAAGCCGCAACATCTCCTCACAATTGGACAGCTGTTAGTCATCATATATAGTCGATCCTAAAGGGCTCCATTGGATGGCTGGTTAGCCAATGACGGGTAAGATCCCCAGAGGGGGACAACCTAAGACAGGCACAGTCGCACGGGACAGTCTCATGTGGCCGACGTATCAACCTAAGACAGGAGTCAAGGGCACAGCCTTGATTATCCGATGACGGGTAAGAATGTTGGTTGCACATAGACGTCCTAGAGCATTACCTCTTTTAAAACAAAAAGGGGGAAATGCAGGAGCCCTGTTTGGGGATTGACTTGATTTGCGGTTGACTATGAGCCGTGGAGATTTGGGCTTTGTTGCCTCCCGTAGTCTCACAGGACTTGTTGCGGGATCTCGAGTGACTTGGCCGAAATTGCTGATCGGGTCAGCGCCATTTTAGTGGTGTGTTTGTCGTGTGTTAGTCGTTGTTAGAACCAGAGAGAAAAGTTATCAGAATAAAAAGCTGTTTGACTCCAGTTCGCCTCTGAAGTTTTTCCCGCGGCTCCGTTGCTCCAAGCGCTTCAGGCGGCAACACCTAAGGTATCAACTCAATATTTATTAAATATAGTCACACTCTCAAGTTTAGAACAGTTTCATCACCTGAACAAGGAGCACTCTACACATTACCAGTTAAGCACACTGCTTTTCCTTCTCTTCCAACCCTGTTTCTATAAATTTGTCTATACCGGTCATTTTATATAAATTGGCTCACACAATATTGTATAGATTTTAATGACTGCCTTCTTCATTTAGCCTTTCAGGGAAAGGTGCAGCTTTTCATGTTTCCTTTTCATCACTTTGCCTCTCCCAAGAAGGTGTCAAAGTGGACCAATGCCTGTGGATTGGTGCTGGAAGGTCTGGAAGGGCTCTGTGCTATCTGGCTACTTAGTAGTAGTGTTCCTTACCTACCTGGTCCATGGGCACTGAGCTGCCTTTGACTGCTGCATTCTCCTCACTTGACTTATATGGGTCCTTATATGGCCCCCATCTGACCAGCTCACTTTGACTCTATTGTCTTGTTGTTGACCCTTCTGACTCTCACTCAATATTGTTCATCTTTCCATGTTTCTGATCCTGTGTCTTTTGTTTCATGTTGCTATAATAGAATACCCAAGACTGGCTAATTTATAAAGAAAAGAAATTTTTATGGCTTTGATCTGGAATGATGTCCCCTAAACGCTCATGTATTGAAGGCTTGGTCCCCAATACAGCAATGTCCAGAGGTGGGGCTTTGGGGAAGTGATTATCACAAGAGTTCTGACCACCTCAGTGGATTAGTCCATTGATTGCTGAGTGGATTAGTGGGAGGTGCTGGAAACTGCAGGTGAGGGGCATGGTTAGATGTAGGTCACAAGGGCCAAACGCTTGGGGAATATATATTGTCCTTGGCCCTTCTTCTCTCTCCTGGCCTCTCAGATTCCACGAGCTGAGCAACCTTCCTCTGATATACTGGTCTGCCTCACCTTAGTCTCAGAACAATGGAGGCAGGGGACCATGGATTGAAACCTCTGGTACCAAGCCAAAATAAACTTTCCCACCTCCAAGCTTTTTGTGTAAGGTATTTTTTAAATTAATTTATTTTTTATTCTAAGTTGTTAGAAATGACAGCAGAATGTATTACATTTCATATTATACTTATAGAGCACATTTTTACATATCTCTGGTTGTATACAAAGTACATTCACACCATTCATTACTTCATACATGCACTTAGGGTAATGATAATGATATCCATCTCATTCTACCATCTTCTTTTTTTCTTCACCCTTTTGCCCCCTCCCTACCCCTCCCTCCCCATTGGCCATTCTAGTGTTCCTCTAATCCTCCCCATCCCAACCCCACTGTGAATCAGCCTCCTTATATCAGAGAAAACATTCGGCATTTGGCTTTTTGGGATTGGCTAACTTCACTTAGCATTATATTCTCTAACTTCATCCATTTACCTGCGAATGCCATGATTTTATTCTCTTTTATTGCTGAGTAATACACCATTGTGTATATATACCATATTTTCTTTATCCATTCATCTACTGAAGGCATCTAGGTTGGTTCCACAGTTTAGCTGTTGTGATTGTGCTGCTATAAACATTGATGTGGCTCTGTCCCTGTAATATGCTGTTTTTAAATCCTTTGGGTATAGATCGAGGAGTGGGATGGCTGGGTCATAGGGTGGTTCCATTCCCAGTTTTCCAAGGAATCTCCATGCTGCTTTCCATATTGTCTGCACCATTTTGCAGTCCCACCAGCAATGTATGAGTGTGCCTTTTTCTCCATATCCTCGCCAACATTTATTGTTGTTTGTGTTCTTAATAGCTGACATTCTGAGTGGTGTGAGATGAGATCTTAGAGTGGTTTTGATTTGCATTTCTCTAATTGCCAGAGATGTTGAACATTTTTTCATGAATTTGTTGATTGATTGTATATCTTCTTCTGAGAACTGTCTTTTCAGTTCCTTGGCCCATTTATTGACTGGGTTATTTGTGTTTTTGGTGTTAAGATTTTTGAGTTCTTTATATATTCTAGAGATTAGTGCTCTATCTGATGTGCATATGGTAAAAATTTGTTCCCAATTAGTAAGCCCTCTATTCACCTCATTGATTTTTTCTTTTGCTGAGAAGAATCTTTTTAACTTGAATCTATCCCATTTATTGATTCTTGGTATTAATTCTTGTGCTATAGGAGTCTTATTAAGGAACTTGGGGCCTAATCCAACATGTTGGAGATTTGAGCTTACTTTTTCTTCTATTAGGTGTAGTGTCTCTGGTCTAATTCCTAGATCCTTGATCCACTTTGTGTTAAATTTTGCACATGGTGAGAGAGAGAGGTTTAATTTCATTTTGTTGCATATGGATTTCCAGTTTTCCTAGCGGCTATCTTTTCTCCAATGTACATTTTTGGCGCCTTTGTCTAATATAAGATAACTGAAATTATATGCGTTAGTCTCTGTGTCCTCTATTCTGTACCAATGGTCTACCAGTCTATTTTGGTGCCAATACCATGCTGTTTTTGTTACTATTGATCTGTGGTATAATTTAAGGTCTGGTATAGTGATGCCACCTGCTTCACTTTTCTTGCTAAGGATTGCTTTAGTTATTCTGGGTTTCTTATTTTTCCAGATGAATTTCATGACTGCTTTTTCTACTTCTATGAGGAATGTCATTGGGATTTTGATTGGAATTGCATTAAATCTGTATAGTGCTTTTGGTAGTATGGTCATTTTGACAATATTAGTTCTGCCTATCCAAGAGCAAGGTAGATCTTTCCATCTTCTAAGGTCTTCCATAATTTTTTTCTTTAGTGTTCTGTAGTTTTCATTATAGAGGTCTTTCACATCTTTGGTTAAGTTGATTCCCAAGTATTTTATTTATTTATTTATTTATGCTATTGTGAACGGGGTAGTTTTCCTCATTTCTGTTTCAGAGGATTTGTCACTGATATATAGAAATGCCTTAGATTTATGGGTGTTGATTTTGTATCCTGCCACTTTGTTGAATTTATTTATGAGTTCTAGAAGTTTTCTGGTGGAAATTTTTTGGATCTACTAGGTATAAAATCATATTGTCAGTGAATAATGATAATTTGAGTTCTACTTTACCTATCTGTACCCCTTTAATTTTTTTCATCTGCCTTATTGCTCTGGCCAGCATTTCACTTACTATTTAATTTCTTTCATCTGTCTTATTGCTCTGGCCAGTGTTTTGATTACTATGTTAAATAGAAGTGACGAAAGAGGGCATCCTGTCTTGTTCCAGTTTTTAGAGGGAATGCTTTCAATTTTTCTTTCAATTTAGAATAATGTTTGCCTTGGGCTTAGCATAGATAGCTTTTATGATGTTGAGATATGTTCCTGTTATCCCTACTTTTTCTAGTGTTTTGAACATGAAGAGGTGCTGTATTTTGTCAAATGCTTTTTCTGCATCTATTGAGATAATCATATGGTTCTTATCTTTAAGTCTATTGATGTGATGAATTACATTTATTGATTTCTGTATGTTGAACCATCCTTGCATCCCTGGAATTAACCCCACCTGATCGTGGTGCACTATCTTTTTGATATTTTTTGTATTCAATTTGCCAGAATTTTATTGCGAATTTTTGCATCTATGTTCATTAGAGATATTGGTCTGAAGTTTTCTTTCTTTGATGTGTCTTTGCCTGGTTTTGGAATCAGGGAGTTATTGGCCTCATAGAATGAGTTTGGAAGTGCTCTCTCTTTTTCTATTTCCTGAAATAAACTGAAGAGTATTGGTATTAGTTCTTCTTTAAAGGTCTTGTAGAACTGGGCTGTGTATCCATCTGGTCCTGGGCTTTTCTTGGTTGGTAGGCTTCTGATGGCATCTTCTATTTCATTGCTTGAAATTGGTCTGTTTAAATTGTGTATATCATCTTGTTTTAATTTGGGCAGATCATACGACTCTAGAAATTTGTTGATGCTGTCGGTGTTTTGTATTTTGTTGGAGTATACATTTTCAAAATAATTTTGAATTATTTCCTGTATTTCCATAGTGTTTGTTGTTATATTTCCTTTTTCATCCCATATGTTAATAATTTGAGTTTTCTCTCTCCTTCTGTTTGTTAGCCTGGCTAAGGGTCTGTCAATCTTACTTATTTTTCCAAAGAACCAACTTTATGTTTTGTCAATTTTTTTCAATTGTTTCCTCTGTTTCAATTTCATTAATTTCAGCTCTGATTTTAATTGTTTCCTGTCTTCTACCACTTTTGGTGTTGGATTGTTCTTCATTTTCTAGACCTTTGAGATGTAATTTTAAGTCATTTATTTGTTGACTTTTTCTTCTTTTGAGGAATGAACTCAATGCAATGAACTTTCCTCTTAGAACTGCCTTCATGGTGTCCCAGAGACTTCAATATGTTGTGTCTGTGTTCTCATTCACCTCTAAGAATTTTTTAATCTCCTCTTTGATGTCATCTGCAACCCATTGTTCATTCAGTAGCATATTATTTAGTCTCCAGGTGTTGGAGTAGCTTTTATTTCTTTTTTATCATTGATATTTATTTTCATTCCATTATGGTCTGAAAGAATGCAGGGTAGTATCTCTATTTTTTTTTTTTTAATATTTGCTAAGAGTTGTTTTGTGGCATAGTATACGGTCTATCTTAGAGAAGGTTCCATGTGCTGCTGAGAAGAAAGTGTATTCGCTTGTTGAAGATTGAAATATTGTATATAAGTCAGTTAAGTCTAAGTTGTTTATTGTATTTTTAAGTTCTATAGTTTCTTTGTTCAGCTTTTGTTTGGAAGATCTATCCAGTGGTGAAAAGGGTGTGTTAAAGTCACCCAGAATTATTGTGTTGTGGTCAATTTGACTCTTGAACTTGAGAAGAGTTTGTTTGATGAACATGGATGCTCCATTGTTTGGGGCATATACATTTATAATTGTTAAGTCTTGTTGGTGTATGGTTCCCTTGAGCAGTATATAGTGTCCTTCTTTATCCCTTTTGATTGATTTTAGCTTGAAGACTACTTTATTCGATATAAGGATGGAAACCCCTGCTTGTTTCCTCTGTCCATATGAGTGGTAGTATTTCTCCCAACCTTTTACCCTCAGCCTGTGGATGTCTCTTCCTATGAGATGAGTTTCTTGGAGGCAGCATATTGTTGGGTCTGTTTTTTTTTTTTTTTTTTTTTTTTTTTTTTGATCCAATCTGCTAGTCTATGTCTTTTGATTGGTGAGTTTAGGCCATTAACATTCAGAATTATTATTGAGACATGTTTTGTATTCCCAGTTATTTTTGTTTACTTTTGGTATTTAACTTGACATGGTTTCTCCTTTAGTATAATACCTCCCTCTGCTGATTTTCATCATTGTGTTTCTTTTCCTCTTCATGGAATATTTTGCCAAGGATGTTCTGTAGTGCTGGCTTTCTACTTGTAAATTCTTTTAACTTTTGTTTATTATGGAAGGTTTTTATTTCATTCTCAAATCTAAAGCTTAATTTTATCTGGGTATAAGATTCTTGGTTGGCGTACCTTTTCTTTCAGAGCTTGGAATATGTTGTTCCATGATCTCCTAGCTTTGAGTGTCTGAGTTGAAAAATCTGCCATGATACGAATTGGTCTCCCTCTATATGTGATCTGATTCCTCTCTCTTGCGGCCTTTAAAATTCTATCCTTGTTCTGTATGCTAGGCATTTTCATTATAATGTGTCTTGGTATAGATCTGTTGTAATTTTGTATATTTGTTGTCCTATATGCCTCTTGTATTTGGTTTTCCAATTCATTCTTCATGCTTGGGAAATTTTCTGATATTATCTCATTGAAGAGATTGTGCATTCCTTTGGTTTGAAACTCTGTGCCTTCCTCTATCCCAATTACTCTTAGATTTGGTCTTTTGCTGCTGTCCCATAATTCTTGGATATTCTGTTCAAGGTTTCTTACTATCTTCACTGTGTGGTCAACTTTATTTTCAAGATTATATGCTTTTTATTCATTGTCTGAAGTTCTTTCTTCCAGTTGATCTAGTCTATTGGTGATGCCTTCTATTGTATTTTTTATTTGGTTAATTGTTTCCTTCATTTCAAGGATTTCTGACTTTTTTTTTTCAGAGTTTTTGTCTCTTTTTTGAAGTAATATTTGCTACCTGTATTTGCTCTCTTATATCTTTGTTGTAGTGGTCAATTTTTGCCTGTATTTACTCATTTAGGTCATTCTTTAATTCACAGATCATTTTAATTATGAACCTTCTGAACTCTTTCTCTGACATTTTATCAACTTCACTGAGCATGGGTTCTGTTATTGTAGAATCCTGGTTTGTTTGGGGTACTTTCCTCCCTTGTTTTTTCATGTTGTCTATTTGCCTTACTTTCTTGCAGTGTGGATCTGAGATATTACAGTTTTTCTAACCTATATTCTTGTAATAACCTTGCAGGTTACCTGTGCCTCTGCTTAGTGTTGGGCTATCAAAACCTGCTGTTGTCCCTCAAAGTATGCTATCTGGGGCTGAGTCCACACAGGTTGGTGTGGGCCGAACTGGTTGAGTCTGAGCTCCTGTGGTGGTCTGCTGGCTGGAAGAGGCAGTCCTCTGAGTGGAGGTCAGTGAAGCTGTCCTAGATTCACCTGAGCTCTGCGGGCGTGGGCTGGGCTGGCCTGGGCCCGCCTGTGCTCAGGTGGAGGTTGGCAGAACTGCCCTGAGCCTGGCCACACTCAAGTGGATGTCAACGGGACTGACCTTGGGCTGGCCGTTCTATGGTGGAGGTCAGCGGGACTGACCTGAGGCTGGCAACGCTAGGGTGAAGGTAGCGGGACTGACCTGGGCCTGATGGCACTCCAGTGTAGGTCCCAGGACTGTCCTTGGCCCACCTGCACTCAAGCAGAGTTGGGCAGGTCTGTCCTTGCTGTCTGCTGCTCTGGAGCATAGGTCAGTGGGACTGGCTGGAACCTGGTCGCACACCAGGGGGGGTCAGTGGGACTGACCTGAGGCTGGCTGCACTGGGGTGAAGGTCAGCAGGACTCGTGTCAGGTATTTTGGTCGCAGCAACAAGAAGCTGCCTAACACAGAGATTCATTTAGTTCACAGTTCTAGAGGCAGGGAAGTTCAAGATCTGGAAAGGGCCTCCTGCTGTGTTGTGACATGGCACATGGCTCCACTGGAAGGAGTGTATGTGAGATAAAATAAGAGGGCTAACACCTGTGATAGCTAACCCATTTCCACAAAGAAAAATTCATCTGTTCATGAGGGTGGATCCCTCATGACCCCAAGTGCCTGTTTAAGTCCCCATAACCTCTCAACACTGACACTGGGAACCAAGCTCCAACATGAGTTTTGGTAGAGAAAAGCCTTATTCAAATCATAGCACTCCACATCCCCATGGCATGCAGGGATTTCTAGACTATTCCATGTCCCACAGGAGTAACAGAAGCTCAGGAGTCATACTGCTATGGCTCCCCATGCTGGCACAAGGCTCTCAGGTATAGCCACCTCCTCCTAGTGCTCTGAGTGAGGCATGGGCTCAGGCTTGTGTGCTGGATATGTCTCCTTCAGTTCCTCTAATGCACTTCCCTCTGGGGAGCCAGGTGAGGAGCAAGCAGGACACATGAGTCTTAGGCTCACTTCCCCATCTCATTCCTTTCTGGACCACAGGGTTGGGCTTTCTGTCCTTTCATGGGGTCTGGGTCTTCCTGTAGGATATGGATTCTGAAACCTCTCTAGACTGGACTTAGAGTAAATTTAATATTTTTAGATATACCACATTTTCTTTATCCAGTCATCCATTGACAGAGATGTAGGTGGTTTCTATATCTTGACTATTGTGAACAGTGCTTCCATGAACATGGGAGTGGTGGTATTGCCAAGATTCTCATCTCTTTTCCTTTGAATATATACCCAGAAGTGGGATTTTACTCAGCTTTGAAAAAGGGGAACCCTTGCCATTTGCAGCCATATGAATGAAGCTGGAACATATGCTAAGCAAAATAAGCCAGAAAAAGAAACTGCATTATCTCACTTATAGATAGAATCCAAAATAATCAAACTCAAAAGCAGAGAGAAGAAGCTGGAGAAAGATGGAAATGTAGAAATGTTGATCGAGGGGTACAAATTTTTAGTTATGGAAAATGAAGAAGTTCTGGAGACTCAATATGCAGCATGGTGACTATAGTTGATAATACTGATCCATGAACTTGAAATGAAATTTGCTAAGGGGGTAGATTCTTTTTTTTTTTTTTTTTTTTTTTTTTTTTGTGGTACTAGGGATTGAACCCAGAGCCTTGCATAAGCTAGGCAAGTGCTCTATCTTTGGCTACATTCCTCAGACCTAAAGGAGTGTCTCCTAAATACACACACACTCACACATATACACACACCACAAAGTAAAAAAAGAAAAAGAAAAAATGGCGACTATTATATAATGGATATGTTAATTAGCTTGATTACTGTGATGACTTCATAATATACATATATCAAAACATTAAGTTGTATACCTTAAATATATACAGTTTTTATTATTTCTACCATAATAAAACTGAAAAAAAAATCAATGTTTAGTCCCAGTAGGCCTGGCTCTTGATATGTTACTAGTATTTTAAGGAATTTAAAAAATATTCTGTCAATAAAGTCCTACTTTGAAGACTAATATTATTAAGAACTGAGAAATCCTATTCTGGTAATCAAATCATAAAAATTGAACTTCTTTGCTCCATTTTCCTGTTGAATAAAAATTCTCTTCTCACTACCACTCTGGATATAGATGCTCATTGTTGGCTGAATTGGGAGAAATCACATACGTGGGAATGTGAAAAAAAAAAAAAAAATTACTTCTGTGGCAAACCTCCCAAAGGTGGGAAAGGGAGCAAAATCTGAGAAATGGAATGCCCAAGGTTTTGTTCAGAAGCACAGGGGTGACAGATGAGTCAAAAATGACTTCTGGACTCAGGTGAGTAGGCAAGTTCTATAAGTCAGAATTAGAAATGTAAAACGAAGGTTGGGGTGGGGGGAAGGTGGTCTACATTGGAGACCACCTTGTTAGGGATGAGGTATTTACTGTACATCTCAGGGGAGGGCTCAGTTGGCACCTGGAATCATGAACTCCCAAGAGGATGGGATGGAGTTAAAAGATTTAGGGTCCTGTGCACCTCACATGGTCACTGAAGAGGGGTTTACAGAGTTCCCTAGGGGATGGATGCAGATTACAACCTAGGAAATATCAGGGCTTTAGGAGTTGTTTTGAGTTTGCACAAAAACCTCCAAAATTGCTCCTGGTGTTAAGAATGTGGTTAAGTAGTGTGGAAATAAATCATATCTGACATTGCATTTGTCCATCTTGTACTCCCAGTGCACATAGATACATATTCAGCATTTCCCCCACAGCTTCTGAACTGTGGAAATCCTTATGTTCTAGGTACTCCATAATTTGATCTAATTTTTTTTAATCTAAGTTTTTTTTATTTGTTTAAGTTATATGACAGTGGAAGTTATTTTGATATATCATACATAAATGTATGTAAGTATAACTTCCCATTTTGTGGTTGTACATGATGTGGAGTAACACTGGTTGTGTATTCATATATGAGCATAAGAAAGTTATGTCCAATTCATTCTATTGTCTTTCTCCTTTCCATCTCTATTCCCCCTACTTCATCCTGTCCAATCTGGAGGTTCACCAAATTAATTTATTTTTGTAATAATATCTCCCAATACTTCCCAATACGTAGTCTATGGTCCAATCAAATAATAGAACTTTTCTGCAGTCCTGAAAAGCCCCTTGTCCATGCCTTTGCTTTCAATTGTTTTTCATTCTGGAATACCTTCCACCTCACACACTGTGTCCTTTTAAGGAGACCTGCTCAGATGTCACTTCTGTGAATATTTCCCTGGCCATTAAACGTTTGCTATCATTTGCCAGGAACATAATGTGTGCAAAGCACTATGGTAGGCAGTACGGAAGACACCAATATGAATGGGACTCAGTTTCCACTCTCAAATATTATAATTCAGCCATTTGTGGTGTAACTACCAACTCTATCATGAAGGAATTGGTATTTTTCAAAGGTTGGCCCATTCATTCCTACATAATTTCAAAAATTCAGATTCAAGGCCACACCCCAAATCTACTATTAGAGAAGCTCTAATGTAAAGCTCATAAATGTGCATTTTAAACAAAGCCCTCAGCAGCCATTGTGCCATAAGAAGTACATTTGTCTTCCCTCCCAATAGGATAGTTGTTAAGGTAAAGTTAAGACATATGTGTGACAGTGCTTTGAAAAGCAAGAGGGCACCATTTCAAAGGACTGTGATAGGTGTTATTTCATCAAAGTACATTATAACACTTTTGTTGAAAAACCCCACACCTTTTGTCCTTGACCTTAAGTTTATCCCTGCCCCTCCTGGGAAGAAATATGAAGTTTTTAAGGGATTCATCCTGTGTTGGATGGAAAGGCACATGCAAGCTTCAGGTATTACTCATATCTTTACTGTAAACTCCACCCTGGATCTGAAAGCCTGGTTTTACTCCAGCTCCTTACATCACCACCAACTTTGATTAGGAGCCATAAAAAATAGGAAGCATCTGGAGGTCAAGTTCACAGTTGGCCTTGGGCAAGATGGTAAAGGGAGCAGGTTTTGTCTGTGGTGCCTACTGCCTTTCATCTGCTTTTCAAAGTTTCTCATCCCCACCTCAGGGGTCTTCTTTAGTCAGAACATCTCCTAGTCTAGAGAAGAGCTGATGGATGTTGGTAACTAGATAGCTTCGCTTACCTTCTCAGATTTTATTTAGAAAGGGGTAGAAAATAAAATGGTGCTTAATCCAAAGAATGAATAACTAATGATGGAATTGTGAGCAACAATAACAAGCAATTACTGGATATTTTCAATTGTAGAATAATTTTAGTTGTGGAATTTTCTGTAGCCCCTACCTGATTATTCACAGGTGGCCTCCTACTACTACAGGTCTTTCTAGAACCAACCTTGGTGGCAAGGAGCATTGTTATTCACCTGGCACCAAGAGGACATCACCTGATGGGCAAATTACCAGAACTCATTAAAATCCAGAAAACAAAAAGACCATAATGCAGTTACCATGTACACATCTCAGACTGTGGCTAATCTGAGCTTGGGAAACTTTCTGGGCTGGCCTTACTCCAAGGCCACAGAGCACTGAAGCTAATCCTCCAGGACTCGGATGGTATCCAGAATCCTCTCCGGTATGGGCCAAATGCCTGTTTCTAGGCACAGTCAGCCTCCACCCATATCGTGATGGGACTCAGTAGGGGAAAGGCCATGTGAAAAAGGAAGATACTTCAGTACAATGGGAAGAATCCTGGGCTGACATTCAGGGAAACCTAGGGTTCAGACCCAATATCATCACTAGTAATTGGCCCAGCCAGACATGCCATTTCCTTAGATCAAGTTCCTTAGATTTAAGATCCATTCCAGTTCTGAGAATTAATTATCCTATGCACAAAAATAAACAATGCAACTTTACAGATGCACCATCATGAAGGGACAGGTTGTTATGGGACCAGAAAGTCAACATTTATGCAATATTTTGTGCCTTTGCTGCCTACAATGTAGTCCCTGGAACTGCAGCCATTTGCCCTCCTTGGAACTGGTACAGAATTCCAGGGTCTACCAACTAAATCAGAATCTGACAGTTTTACAAAATGCCCAGGTGATCCCACTGAATATCAGAGTTTGAGAAGGACCATTTAATGTGCACAGCACCTCTCTGAGCATTACGACACCTCACAGCTTTCACTGGCTCCTCACAATCACAGAATAAGCCCAAATCCTTAGCAAAAGTCAAGGGCTGCTGCAATCTGGTCCCTATCTCCCTCTCCAGCTTCATTTATTAGGGGTTCTCCCTTTACTCTCCCAAATACAATCATGAAGGCTTCTTGTGCTGCACCCAGCAGGCCAACACACCACCAGACATGAACTTCCCTTTATCTGGATTATTCTCCACAGAACCATACCCCTTCCTTGACTCCTGTGTTATTCCTTCAACAAATATTTAGGGAGCAGTTTCTGTAGCAAGCATCTTTTTGGGGATGGACCTCATGGAGCTTATCTTTCAAGCCCTCCAAATTTCAGCTTATACTCATCTTACCAAGGATGGTTTCCCTGACCCTAGAGAAAGTGGAATCCCTGAGTTCTATACTCAAAGTCACCTGCACATCTCCTTTTGTAACAATCATACTATAGTTACTAGCTTGATGTCTTCTCTTCCTGTTGGACTGAAACACCACGAGGCAAGTCCAGGTGTCTCATCTTCTAATGCCAAACCCACTAGTTGGTACAGAGAAGTACTCCATGCATGCTCGTTCCATAGGGCAAAGGGGTTCCCAAGGCAGGAAAGACTTGGCTGAGATACAACGAAAGAATCAGAGAATTAACAATGGGATTCCATTGGCTCTAATAATAGACATTTGAGAACTTTTATCTCTGACTTCTATTTCTTTGATCTAAACTTGCAAAGAGATTATTTGTGCCCACAGTGTTCACCCTTTGGAGAAAGGAAATCTAAGTTGGCATCCACCATGGAATTCCTGTCTGCCCAGATCTGACTGGGATCCAGGCCTCACTTTCCCTTCCAAGAAAAAACTACTGTGACTTTGGGTGGAGGCAGGAGGAATGCCAGCAGGGGCTGGGACCTGTGCTGTTGTCCTCAGCCCCTGTGGGAGGCACTGCAGCATGCTTCCCAGGCAAGAAAGTGAAAGTGGACCAAGTAGAAGCTTGAATGGGACAAGCTGGTCCTTGCAGAAGGACCAAAAGCTGAGGTAGGAGCCAATGTGCAAAGAGAGAAGTTCAGGGATTTGTAAAATCAGAGTTTACTTAGGGACAGTGGAACATAGAGATTTATTTTAAACTGGTGAATGGGGGCAATCAATAAAAGAGAAATTTGTTTTTCTTTCTCTTTGTAGATGGCTACAGAGAGCTATGGAAATCTAAGGAAATCCAGAGTGGACATCAGAGCCCCCAGTGGCTGACTTTCGAACCCCTTGACTTCATTGCTTAGGATCAAAAGGTAAGTACTGAATAATAGGGTTAGTGCTTTTTTCAATGTCCTCTTACCCTCTTCTCATCTTTCTTCATCAATCTCTGAGGCAGAAAGTCTCTTGATGTTGATCACAGGTTGACCAAGAAGCAGATTGAGGCTCTGACAGCTTCATTGACCTCCCCAAAAATACTTGAACACTCCTGACTTCCAGCCCGGTGTGGTTTCCATTAGATGCTCATGCCATGGCATGAAATCCAAAATGAGGTCAGACAGATCACTCTGTAACCTGAAACTGAGCAAAATTGGTTAGGACTGCAGCTGACAAACACAGCCTGATACAGCCCTGTGAGGAAGGGAAGCAAAAGGTCACACCAAGTCAGAACAGAGGCTGCGTCTCTACCATGTTCAGAAAACCTTTGGATAAATCCCTTCTCCAGTACCAACAGCCCTCATGTAAACTAACCAAGAGAAAGCAAGCCCAAGTTTCTGCATATTTGAATTGTTTTATATTATTTTTGTTAGTCTTAGAGTGCTTGTGAATCAGAAACAATTTCAGGAAATGCTGCCCATGTCACCAGCTGGAATCCAGGTTCCTATTGTCAAAAAGCCCTCAGACACATGTACATGTATTTGCATGCACAAACACACAAGTTCTCACACATGCCTACACTCACACTCATGTGCACACTAACATTCCCCACATACTGTCACACACACCTTTCTTATTTACACATTCACATACCTTCCTACACTTTTACATATAGTAATACAAACACAAACTCCCACACCCACACAAACACATTTATTTTCACATGTAAGTTCACATCCACACATCCATCATCCATTCTTTCACACTTCCTCATGTACACACATACATCCACATGCATACTGACATATTCACAAAAAATATGCTATCATGTACATACACACATATATATACACACACACAGCTCTGGCCAAGTCTTCCTGACTAAATACAAACAGACTGTGGTCTGCACAAAAGGTATTTGTTACATGAGAATTAAAACTGGATCAAGTCCACTGATTATTTAGATATTTCCAAATATCTGCATGTTTTGCTTTGTGGACATCTGAATATTTGGCTGAGGCAAGCATTTCTCTGTACCTCCTTCTCTCCAGGGATGTGTGAATCAGTTATTCCTAATCATCTCTTCCCACCAAGGCAGAACAGTGGGGAAAGTGAGGTCAATTAACTCTGTCTCTATTGAAAAAGGTATATGTTGAAATGCTGATTCAGAGAACCTGCAGGCTGGAGGGATTTTGCAAAGCGACAACTCTAGCTCCCTGCCTAATAAGGAGCAAATTTCCAGGTATAAGAGAAACCAGTAGCCCTCCCTAGTTCTCCCCACTTATCTGCCCTCTTTCTCAAAACTTCCTAACAAAGGCCCGGAAGCTGGTGTGCCTATTAACCTTTCCAAAGTGTTGCATCCCAGCTCACACCAAGCTTCCCCAGGGACTTCCAATTTCTAAAGAATCCAGGACTATTGGCCACTTTCTATCTTTGGGAACAAAGTTCTATTCTGTAAAGTGTGGTGGAATGCACTGCTCTTGGCTTTCATACAAAGCCGCTACAGGGTGAGGGGTGTGAGAGTGCATTACTGAAGCATGGTTCATCTGAAGCTCGTCCACCACTTAGTACATTCCCTGGTACATAGTAGGTCATCAGTGAATGAATGAATTCAGTGCTATCTCCCCTATGACATGTGGACATATTCCTTAGACATTTCCATGTATTTTATCTGCATAGAATAGCCATAATTCTCTAAGAATAAATCTATGAGAATTACACCCTCACTTGTACTACGATCTCCTTGTGATGCTGTCTTTGAAAGCATTTCATGAAAATTCCTAACACCATTCCTCTGGATATAGCTTTCTAATACCAAGAGTTCTATAGTTGTGTCTCATTTCTGCCACAGTGGTAACTGGTCTCTTTCTATGCACCTGACAGTCTAGACTATGAGCTGCTTAAAAAAGAAACTACCTCCTCTTTGCCTCTAACCTCCAGAGTTTAACATGATGAGGCCATTCAGTACCCAACCATTGATGATAAGGGAAATCAAGTAAGTAAGTGGGAAAGAATCAGACTGATGGTCAGTTAATCCGATGGCATCTATTACAAAACCTCAGGATTCCTCTGAAATGGGCTGCATTTCCTAGAAATAGATATGACAGAAAGATTGCCACAAGCTTTCATGAATTTAGAAGTTATATGGAAGATGGTTATCCATTGTTCAATATAAAAAAAAAGTAAGGTAGCAGTTAGGAATATGGGACTTTAGAGTCAAACTACCTGAGTCTGCATTCTAGCACTACCCTTGTTAGTTCTGATCTTCAAGAGCCTATGTAATCTCAATGCTTCTCAATTTTCTTATCTACAAAAATAGAGTCATAATCACTGAGAAAAATAAATGAGGTAATTCAGGCAAATGTATTAAACATTGCTTGGCACACACTTAAGTTTGCAAGAAATACTGAATAGTATTCTTTGTGAATGAAGGAAGTGGGCATTGTCTACCACAGAAGAAAACTGAGTTAGACCCAAAGGACATTTCAGCTAAACCTATTGGATCTCATCCCTTTCCTCGCTCCTGTCATTCTCTGACAGTTGTCCCTGTCTTCAGCCTTGCACTCACCAATACATGACCAAACAGTGTGTACAGGGTCATCTTCTACAATGCAGATCTGACCATATCCCTGTCTTCCTTCAAGGCCTTTCACATCTGGACATGCTCTCTCCACTGGATGTGCACTTGACTTATAACATGACACTCAGATAATATGGTTTCATCGCTGCCCTGGCTCCTGATTCACCTCCTCTCACCTTCCACCTTCCTGCTAACAGGCTCCAAGAACACACCTTTGAACTTCTGCCCAACATGTGGTGCTGTCTTGTGCTTTGTGCCTGCGCTGCTACTGCTATCTACGATGGCTCCCTGTCTACCCCACTCCATGTTCATCCTGCTGATTGACTAGCAAGCTTCCAGCATTCCTTTAAAGTCCAGGTGAAATGTGACCTCACTGGTGGGGCTGTCTTTAATACTATTAGGAGATGAATTGCTCTCAAAAATTCACAGGTTGAAGCCCTAACCCCTGGGACCCCAGAGTGCAACTGCATTTAGAAATAGATCCTTCAAGAGGTGATCAAGTTAAAATGAAGCCAGCAGAGTAGACCTGAATCTAATCTGACTGTTGTCTTTATAAGAAGAGGAAACCTGGACATACAGAGAGCTTTGGGACATTCACGCTTAGAAGGCCACATGAGGAGCCAATAAGAAGGCAACCCTCTGCAGAGAAAGAAGAAGCCTCAGAAGAAATCAAATCTGCCAACACTTTGATCTTGGATGTTCAGCTTCCAAAATTGTGAGAAGATAAATTTCTGTTCTTTAGGATACTGTCTGTGGTGTTTTGTTATGAAAACCCTACCAAACTAATGCAGATGCCCATAGAATTACCTTGGTTTGATTTTTTTGCTATAACATATAAACCATTTTGGGCTCTGGCAGCTCCTATCAGGCAGGACTCAGAGACACTCTTTATTCTTTACCCTAAATGAACTCCATGCAGCCACTGCAAACATTTATGTTTATAAACATCATAGTTGAGAAATTCTGTTTTCTACCGAAGGACTTGCTAGAGGCACAAAAGCATTTGTGCATCCTTGGTGTCTGGGAATACATTCTATTCCAAGATTGTATTATTTTTTAAATATATGTAAATATTGTTTTCTGCTTGATAAACTATTTTGCTAGAAAAATTAATTTTTTTGAATAAAGGTCAAAATTATTTTACTTTTGTTAGCCAAAACTTGGAGCAAAACTGACTCTCAGCCGGGCACAGTGGCACATGCCTGTAATCCCAGCCCTTGGGAGGCTGAGGCAGGAGGATCGTGAGTTCAAAGCCAGCCTCAGCAATGGCAAGGCACTTAGCAACTCAGTGAGACCCTGTCTCTAATAAAAAATACAAAAAAAGGGCTGGGGATGTGGCCCAGTGGTCGAGTGTCCCTGAGTTCAATCCCAGGTACAAAACAAAAAACAAAAAAAACTGGCTCTCTAAAAATATATGCCATGGTATCCTGTGGCTTTTCAAGCCTCTGTTTGGAAATATACTTTTGAGTGTGAAGGTTCATGGACAGGCAGTCTCAGTGGGCAGGAAGTGTGGAGGGACCTCCCATGGTCAACAGATACTGTGCTTGGGAATGGTTGCCAGTAAAATTACTGCTCCTTAAAAAAGAGATGGGGAAGGTGTCATGATACCCAAAGATTGGGAGTATGCATGTGACTAAGCAAAAACAGACAATGACTTCTTGGAGAAAGTGAGTGACATTGCTAATTTTTAAAGTGAGTAAAAATAAAATTTATGGAATTATTTGAGTTCATTAAAAATGCATGTAAAACAACTTAGCAATTACCAAATGCTAAATAAGTGGAAATTATTGCTTTAATCATAATCACAATTATCCCATGAATACTCTCCACAAACACCCAAAAGGGAATTGCCTTAGTAGAAATTATTCTGTTCATATATAAAGAACATTATTCTAGTTGGATTAAAAAATAAATAAATAAAGCTTCGTAAACTGAGTCCTAAACAACAGGAAAAAATAAATTTCCATATTGAGCAGAAATGATGTGTGGAATAGTGAAATGGAAGAAAAATGACAGAGAGTGCCATTTTGAAATGACTTGAAAGTTTCCAGTTTGTATGGTTTCACAGGTTAAAAATAATAATAATCCATGTTGGAGCCATTATTCATAGGCACTTGGCATTTGTGAACATTGTTCATTCAACCATAGTGTTCCTCTGAACTGTTCAGACCCTATGAGAATCACTGCCATTATCAACCATGGTAATTTACTAGGCTCCACCTTAGTAAAGAGAACTGGGACCCATGCCCAATAATGGAGTGCCTGACCTTACAGCTTTTTCTCTACCCAATCAAGAGGAAAGAACCTCTATCCTACCACCTATAATATTCCAGGAAGTAGTTTAGCAGCAGACTTAGTGATAGAGCTTTGAATCAGGCCTGGTTTAGAATCTAATGGTAGTTCTGCAACTTCATAGCAGCATGACTTGGGTCCAGCTGCCTCATCTCTCTAAGCCTCTGTTTCTTTTCAGCTAAATGAAGACGACAAGAACATATGCTTGGCATATAATAAGCACTAATTTTTTGAAAGAAGTAGTTGCTATTTAATCCATGTGTATCCAGAACTTCTTCCTTAGTATCAAATCCCACAATGAGCACTATAGATCCAATGAAGCAGCTTTACAAAAATACTTCTGGGCTCCAATGACTGCCACCAAAAAGTGAGTCAGAATTCATTTCCAGGTGGCTCCAACTAACACCTTATTTTAATTGCCTTCCAAGTAGATACCTCCCAGGTTAAAAAAGTTGCCTAAGGTCTTATACAAAGTCCAGTGCCAGAGATTGTTATGAAAGCCAGGTGGCCGATGACACAATTATTGTAAAATCTTGTTCACACTCTCTCACCCACGGTGATGTTGAAGTTGGAAATATCAGGGTGAAAAGAAGATTTTCACAAGAAGGTGTGAACCTCAGGGTTACATTTCCTGTTTGTTTCTAAATTAGGAATTTCAGCCTCGAACATCCAGTGCAGGCCTGCAGAAATTGAGAAATTCCCTTGGGTTCCCCTGGCACTGCTCTGTAGCTCACTTCCCCTTGCTTCACCATTACCTTGTTATTTCTGGGTAAGTTTCTGTTTGTTTCTCCAGGTGCCATCCAGAGGGTTCATGCACATGTGTGATTTACAGAGGAAAGGAAGATAGACAAAGGAAGACAGGATGGATCTTGGGAACAAAGTGCCTAAGCAAAAAAGAAAGGCAAACAGAGACATATGGATTTCATCACAGAAAAAGCAAAACTCCTCAAGCCGTGTAAATGTGAGTGAGTGCCGAGGGCACATCTGAAGCAACTGTTTTTCTATGAGCCTTGCAAATAATTTTGTGGTTTCTACAGAGTTCCTTTTGGGTGATTGCTTTTAAGCACCACCTAAGCCCATCCCAATTCTCCCGTTGAAAGTAATGTTTAGAGACATTTCTGCACACTGGAAGAACGTCATTTTATAAATATTTCATCCAAGAAATGAATTCAGGAACAATTCTCATACATAGACTAGTCCCTGCACATTCAGATTGGGTCTTCACTGCACCCATCAGCTGGGAATTTCAAGAAAAAATAGTCAAATAATTGACTTTCTATAAACAAAATAGCTAATGGGGTTAATGTTCTCTCTCTCTCTCTCTCTCTCTCTTTTTTTTTTTTTTTTTTTTTTTTTTTTGTGTGGTGCTGGGGATTGAACCCAGGGCCCTGTGCATGCAAAGCATGCACTCTACCAACTGAGCTATATCCCCAGCTTAATGTTCTCTTTTTAATGTTACGCAAACAGATTCTTTCAAATGGCTTTTATTGAGGTACTTCAAGTCACACAATACTGTAGCATGCAGTGGTACCTGCTTTCAGGGAAGGAGCTGTAAAGAAGGAGCTGCAATGAAGCACACATTTGCCACACAGATAGCAAGCGACCACACTGTAATCACAAGCATGTGTCAAGGGTGACATCGGGGACGGTATAAAAATCAATCAAATGTAACAAGAGAGGGAACACCAGTCAGTGAATGCACCAACACTGAACATTTTCCCTTTGAAGCTAAAATTCCTTTGACTTCTGGTGGCATTGATTTGCCATCAGATCCCAGCGGTATCACAAAAGCATCCGCAGAGATGATCCTAAGAAAATGTTTTCTTACATGGTAAATGTATCCAGACTGAGAAACTGAAACACCCATAGAGTTAGTTCATTGTGGTCCCCTGAGTTCCCCTTCACCTGACTCCCCTTCACTAATCTATGCCAGGTATTAAACAGGTTATGGGTTCAGGAAAGAAAAAGATAGGTTAGCCACATTTCATACCTTGGAACAGGTGACAACACTAAGGATTAACTGGGAACCATTCTCAACCATAGCTGGAAGGAGACAGGATATTGAATCAGTTTTGAAGCTGGTTTGGAGCCCTGCCTAGGCTACAGGTGAATAAGACACAACAAAAGTTGGCCAAGATTTAAAAAAAAAAAAAAAAAAAAAAAAAGAACAATAGAGTTGAAAGTGGTCACGTGGTGGATGATCAAAACAATAGCAGGTGAAGCAAGCAAGCATACTGAGACTTGTGCTAGCAGGAACCAGCAAGAACCGTGTCCACAAGACCATGAGTGAAGAGTAGAGTAGGAAATCTCTGTGATTCCAGGACTGATATGGTTGATTCCAGTCAGAAGGTTTGGACTCTGACTAAGCACTTCCAAACTCCAGGTCATAAATTTTTGTACAGAAAAAAGCCAGGACATGAAAAATAAGTCAAGAGTGACCCAGACTAAGGACTACACATTATGTTCCAAGACTGTATATAAAACTAAGCCTTATGAATCCCATTCAATAATATAGAATCAAGTGTCTGCTATATACACAAGTCTGTGTTTCTGTGGGGAACAATAGAAAGAAGGTCTTTGACTCTCAGATGTTTAAAGTCCTCTCTCCACCCAGACTTCTTTTGTAGCCGTTCCAGAATACGAGATCCTAGTGGAAAACTATTGAAAGGAATTAAACTTCTATTCTTAGCATAATTTAAATATTTTTGTAGTCCCAAAGTTTTTGGCATCACTATGAGAAAGTTAAATTTTATTGACAATAATTCTGCACCTACCTCCCCACTGCCGCCCTGTCCTTCTCAAGTGTTCTGTGACACTAAATTTTTAGTATGCAACAAAAACCTGCAAACCCAATCCTTGGTGCATGAACTACTCACCAACTAAATGAACCAAGATTATGATCCCAGGGAACAGTAACTTCCCAGACCAAGGAGAAGATATTGCAAGTTGGAGGCATGGTACAGTATCTTCCATGAAAGCAGCTTTCCCCAATTTGTGCTTCATGGGTATTTTACAAAATTCTCATTCTATCATCAGATAAGTTTGGAAAACTGCAATGGTTCAAATATGATTTGTGTCCTCCAAGGGTCCATTGTGATTTAAAGCTCAGTCACTGGGGTGGTGCTTCTGGGAGGTGGTGGAACCTAGGACAGAAGTGGCTCAGCAGGAGTGTTAGGTCATTAGGGATATAAGGTTATTTTCAGTGGAACCCCTTTGGTATTTCTCCCAAGCTGGTTGCTATAAAAGGAGCAAACACAGCCCCACCAGTCCTCTTTTTCCCTCCACTCCTAATTTGAGATGTTATCATGTCTTGCCACTGCCATTGCTATCCACTATGATGTGACCCAACTGAGAACTAAGCCAATACAAACATGCCCATGAACCAGCAAAACTGAGCTAAATAAGCCAAATTCTTTCCTTGTAAGGTACTTCATTGTAGTAACACAAAGCTGATTAACACAAAAACCCAGGGTTAACCTGAGTTTAAAATTTTCTTCAAAATATATTCTGAGTCTTTAATGTACATTGTGATTCTACAAGCAGAGAATGTAGTGTTTTTTCAATCTCACTTGACCATGGAACCCTTTCCTCATAAAATGATTTCCAAGACCAGTGCTCAGGGAACACACTTTGGGGAATACCATGCAAAGGGCCCACATCTGAGAACATGTTCTCGTGCAGACCTCATGCATACACAAAGAGAGTGATTCCAGATGAGCTGGGCCCTAGGCAGTGCTATACTACTATGGAAAGTTTTCCTTATGATGAAAATGTCCATGACTAATATTCATTATGTTTTCTCCAAATATTTTTTCTTGTGGTCACAAGACTTACTTCCTACCCAGATCTTTTATTTGGATGTGATGAAGAAGCATGGTTTGGTCTCTTGGGTTCTGTCCCCAGTTCTATGTCCGCATGTTACTCTGTGTCACGTTTAGCTGACCAGCCCACTGGGAACACTCCATTCTTATTTCCTGAGGGAGGTGATGAGGTTTGGGGTGCAGATCCAGTCCTTGGAAGGGCTACCTCACACAAAGAAAGGCATGATTCTACATTCAGACAATTGAACCCCTAAATCCAAAGAAAAGACTAGGCTCCAAGGGAGGCTGGAAGAGAGACCACTGCTGATCCAGCACCTCCTGTCACCACCCCATGAAAAACAACCCTAAGAACATATTCCAGACAGCAGGTCAGCATCTTCTGTGCAGCAGACAGCACATGAGGCTTAGTCAGCATCCAGCCCAAGTCCTCCTGCTGGAGCGACAATCACAGCAGAAGGGAGCACGCTTCTAACAGGAAGCAGTGACTCTTCCCCAGTTGGCAGCTTCAGCACTTCCATCTTCAGTGAGAGCCTTGCCAATTTAAGAAATGTCAAATCTTGTCCCAAAGAGTTGGATGGGCTGACTCCTGGTTTCTATCATGTACTTGGAGATGTGGTGTCTAGAAACCACAATCCATCTGTTTTTAAGTTTTCTTGTTTAAAATAGCACCTCTTGCAAACAATAAGAAGAAAAGACAAGAGCTGGGGACCTAGCTCAATGGTAGAACATGCCCATGATTTGATCCCCTGCACCACAGAAAGGAAGAAAGAAGAGAGAGAGAGAGAGAGAGAGAGAGAAAGAACGAGAAAGAACGAACATGAATGTTTTGTGAGCCAGATATCAAAGAGTGGCCTGGGCTCAAGTACAGATGTCCACCTGGAGGCCAGAGGGGTGATCCACAGATAAGATAGGTCCTTCCCACAGGGGCTGGGACAGCTGTACAAACATCCCGAGTTTGTCCCCAGAGCTCAGAGAGCCTGGAGAAAGGAAATGGATGAAGTCATGCTGGCAAAGCTTGTGTCACCCTCGAGTAATTAGGACCCATGCCCAGCCACCTCCCAGACCCAGCCTAGCACACCCACAGGTGTGTTGTCCTTCTCCAGCTGGCATAACAAGGCCATGCCAGCTCTGAGGCTGAAATAGGCTGGAGTCATCCAAGACTAATATGGCCAGGCCGTAAGAGCCAAGCCAGGAAGAAGAGGGAAGGGTCTCCTTGGCTAAATGAAAATAAATTGCAAAACGGCATTGTATATGTGGTTGCCCTGGAGAAGAAGGATCTGGGAACAGTAAAAATAGAAATCTTGTCAAGACTCTTCAGTGAGGTATGTTCCTGCAAACCCAGGTGGTCCCGGGTATAGAGCACGTGTTTGGTGCCACTGTACTGGGACAAACACAAGAAAGAATCAGGTGAGACTCTCGCCCAGCCCCAGACCCTGTGGAAGTCAAGGGACATCAGGAAGACAGCTCTTCAGTGCTCGGCACTTTTCTTTTTTCTTTTTCTTTTTTTAAACTTTTGCTGTACTGGGGATTGAACCCAGGGGCATTTAACTACTTCACTACATCCCCAACACTTTGTATTTTTTTTTTTTTTTTTTAATTTGAGACAGAGTCTCACTAATGGCCCACTAACTTGCAGTCCTCCTGCCTCAGCATCCTGGGCTTACAGGCATGCACCACCACACCTGGCACTTCTGCACCTTTTCATACAACTTTTCCATTCATGATTTTGTTCATGAGTTATATAGGTTATTTATTAATTCTATCTTATGTATGAAGAAACTTGGGTCTGAAAACCTATGACTCTTCACATTCCTTCCACCAGCACCTGAAAGCACTGGGACTCAGGTCCAGGCTTCTGCCACCCGTGCATTTTTGTTTTGATTTTCTCCTGATGGTTCAGGTCCCAAAAGCTTTCAACAAGCAAACTAAACTTTTTCTGTTGGAACAGATGGAGGAGAATAGCTATATGTCCCCCAACACCTACTCAGAAGGTGGCATTCTTAAACTCACTCTGTTCTTATTCCAGCTTTTTGTCAGTTGAGGCTGCAGAGAGAACAAGTAATATTTGTCATGCAGGAGAACTGAGGAGCATGGGTGGTGGGGGCAAAAACAATCACTTCACCCTTGCCTCACTCTGTCCAACATCCCTTTCACGTCCCACCTGGGTGATTCCATAAGTCCGAGTTTCTCCAGTCCCATGATAAGGCTTGTGGGTACACACCGATAGGGCCAGCTAGAACCTAAGTCCATGAACTGTTCAACCAAACACAGTCAAACCTCTGCATTTAGATCTTTCTAGACAGTCTACTATCTCCTAATCACTCATGTGCCTGGGATATTTCTAGTGACTTTTTTTGGCAAAGAAAATAATTTTGTCAAAGGACAAAATTACAACAGTTACAATTAGTTTTGCCACCTAAATTGGCTTTATTTTCTATTCTAGAATAGGCAACACTTCATTCCATAAAAGAATAAGTATTCTGATGAATAGAACAAAGGAGTTTGGATTTATAAACATATAAGGGCTGAAGAAAGCAGAAACAAAACTCAAAAAGCAGATTGTTATTTCAAAAAAAAAAAAAAAAAAAAAAGCAGATTGTTTTTCTTGTAAGGCAGGGGCAGGGAGACAGAACAATAGAAAAATAACTGATAGGTTCACTTAAGTTATCCCAGGTTACTTTAGTGTAAGGATAAAGGCAGGGGGAACTTCATATCATACCAATTAAAACTGATTTATTTGGGAAATTTGGCTGTGTTCTCTGTAATCCTGATTTTTTTGGAAGATTAGCTTAGTTTTAGCTTGGTGACAAAGAACTTCGGCATAAGGAACTCCACTTCGATTTTTAGTCTGGTCTGTTAGGGCCCAGTGCAGGAGCTTCCTCCAAAAAAAGCCTCCTTGGATTTTATTTAACATTATATTTGTGTCTGTGTCTTGTCTGGTGCCACTGAAGTTAGTTAGCCAATATGCTACAAAGTTTGCCAACACTGCAAACCCAGCATGTTGAGAACATTCAGGAAGTGTTTTCCATGCATTTGAGAACTATTGATGTTCAGCATAGTGACAACTCTCTGTCCCCTTGGATCACAGCTATGTTTATGTTCTCTGTTGCTGATGTACCTCATCTCAAGAACTGAAGTCAGCTGTTCTTTGCACCAATTGTCACTTTTAGTGAACTCTTCTTTTTTTCTCCCAAACTGTTCTTTTTAGCCTGTTTCCTCTTGTTTTGCACCTCTATTACTCACCAGTTCTGCCATGTTGTTTTCATTTGGATAAAACTGTTACATAATCACTATTGACAAGGAATCATAGTTGCTTTCAGGCTGCTTAAGAAAACTGACCAATCAGGGTTCACTAACAAAGTATAGGGTCTTCAGGTTGTTCAGCTAATGTTTACTGAGCACCAGCCAGTCGCTGGGAGTCAGGGGAGGGGTCAGGAATCCCAGTCACCAGTCACAATGTGTTCGAGCACCTAATGGCAAAGCAGAATCTGCAGCCTTCCATGGACACTTCTCCAAGCCCATGAGGCTTACTGTTTGCACTGAAGACACAAAAGAGGAGCTTGACACATGATTGATTGAATGAAATTAGTATTTTGCCCCCACCAATCTGATTTTTTAGCTGTTTGATGCCTGAAAGTTTCTTACAAGAGGGGTTATAAAAAGACATGGATGACTGAAAATAAAGAACGAGACAAAAGCATTTAAATGAAAAAGTAATTATAAACATCAGGCAAAAATAATACACACGATCAGACATCTCAATCTTTCTACTCCCTCCAGGACCTTAATTTCAGCCGGGCAGCCTGAGGCCAAATGTGGGGAAATCCTGTCTATGAAATGGCAAGGTTACCCCATGAGCTATGTTCTAGACAGGATGAGGCCACGTGCAGAGGCTTGGGGAGAGGATAAGTTCACTCAGTTCCTTAAGCCACACCCTCCATCCCTGTTATATACACCAGACACCAGAGCCTGATTCTGGGCTTTTCACCTTAACCCAGGACTCCTATCTCACTCTGGTCCATCTTTGACCCGCCCAACTAATTAATGGGCCTTGCTGTTGTCACTGCTTCACATCCTGGCCTCCCAAGTGCATTTGACACCTGGAGCCATTCCCTCCATCCCACCCCCCAGTGACCTTGCCTCATTTACATCAGCAATTCTGGGTATTTATGCTCTTTCATTCATACTCTTCACAGTTTATTTCTGTTTCCCAAAGACCACCTACTCTGGAGCTCCCCATATAATAAAAGGTCCTAATGGCTTTTCAAGAGTGTCCAAGACAAAATCAACCAGAGAAACTCACAAAGGCAATGGGCAGGACATTATGATTACAGACACCACACACATACACTTCAGTGCAGAGGTGGTGATGGATGGCGCCAGGCAATTGCCCAGCACTATCAAGCTGGGCTCGATAGGTGAGCCACCTGCCAGGAAACAGCTTCCTCCTATGCTGCCTCTGCCCTCTTTTCTTGCACCCCACACAGTCTAGGATTTCACACAAACAACCATACAACTCCCTTTACATTTTAGCTCAGCCCCTGAATAACCTCAGAGACCTCTGGAGGTCAATCATGTCATAAAAAGATTCAGAGAAAGATACTCAAAAGGTGAGAAAGGGGAGGAACTGAATACACTCAGGTGCAGATAAGCCATAGAAATGCAAAGTAGCCCAGCCTGTGGTGAAGCCAAGAATAGCAAGCTGAGACAGGTAAGAAGGCAGCAAGGAGCAACAAAAGAACTAGGGAGAGAGCAATTGAGGATGTGATAGCACCCACTTCCACTACCTCCTCCTAGGTTTTCTATTTCAGGAACAATCGCCCTTAGAAAGTGGCTATTTTCAAAAGAAATTAAAAAGAAAAATAGGGGACCCAGGTCACTGGAGAGAAAAGCTGTTCACAGTTGACTGGAGAGAAGAGCTGTTCAGAGACCTTTGTTTTAGGTCATCCAACACAGGAGAAAGGATCCCTGTGTGTCTCGATTAGGTATTGGCTGCTACTTCTGTGTGTCTTCTTTCTGAGGAATTTAAAACCCCAAATGAAGACCCTAGTGGAAAAACCCCAGGGTCTCTATTTAGTATAGTCAGTTCTTCACTAACAGTGGTTAAAGGCCTTACTGGGTCCTAGAAAGAATTTTATTTCCATAATAAAAATATATGTGTCTGTTACAAGAAAGCCTCCAACCAACCTGAGAAATCTGAGATGTGTTTCTTCGACTGGATGCGCTTCTGGCAACTCAGCCTCCACCTGCTTCTGAAGGCAGCATTCGGGGCAGGTACCTTACTAAGTCAGGAGATTCACAGGTCACTGTCATAAGCATGCTATGTCATTAACATGGACCAAACACATTTGAGTCTTTCCACAATGTCAGAATTTATTGAATAACAATAACTTCACAGGCTACACCTCTTTGAATAGTGGTAGTTCACTGAATACTTGTGGGTCACCTGACAGTCGTAAGCCAGGCAATCACAGGTTCTTTTATTCCAATCTTAATTTCTAATATGTATAACACTCAAATAACATATCACATGTATATATGTGTATATGTATATATTTATACATATGGTTTAGAAGGCTGAACTGAGAACAAAAGCAGAGAGCAGACATGGATGCAAAGAATTACAGTAGGTGGTCAGATAAGATTAAGAACCAGCCAAACAACTTGTTCAGGGTGCAGAGCTTCAAAGCTCAGGGACTTATTCTAGACCAAGGTCCAGATGGGTAGCAGTTTCACAATGTCAGCTTGGAGTGTTAGCTTGGATTGGGACTTGTGTGGTTGTCATGGGCAGAAGAAACTGTACTCCGCTAAAGCCAGAAAACAGATTCTTTGGAGGTTCATTGCTGTGGCAATTTTCCTGGGCAAGGCTCTTGATGAGTGACCAGGGGATAGGGTCAGGGTCCTACCATGTCTAATCTTGGGATTCTCCTCCTTTTATGGTTTTCATGTGAGGGAGTCACATCATTTGGTAGTTTGGTGTGTTTGATAAACTCATGGGCCTGGTCTTTCCAACATGAATTTGATAGGCTCATTCATCCATGTGCTTCTGATTGATTCAATGTAAGTTCACAGGTAGTCATTCTTATTAGCGTGATTAATTTATTTACCAGCTTATGTTTTATGATGGTGCCAGGCAGATAGTGGTTGTTTACTTGCACAAAGAGGTGTAGAGTCATTCCACCTCACCACTTAAAATGGAGTAGCTTTTGGCAAAATAGGCTTTAAAAATGGAATAACACAGGTGTAGGCACAGCCTGAAAACTGCTGTTCATGGAGTAACTCAAAGTAAAGCACAGTAAATCAAATACTCTCTTCCTGTTTTGAGGACTTAAAATTTGGGGGCCTCTGTTTTATCTGTTAAGATAAGAGGACTGGAGGAAAGTCATTCAAAATCTTTCCAATTTCCATTTTTCTAGTCATAGAAGAATAGAGAAACATCAGGAAGTAAGTTTTGCTGCAGCCTCTATTTTCACTTATTAAAAATAAAATCAAGTGCATGGTTTTGGTTACTTGATACATAATTTTTCTTTCCAAATGGCAATTTTTATCTTTAAAAAAAATGTACAAACTAGCCACTTGACAGTTGTCAGATATATGACTTTGTGACTTCCAGGGAGCCCATAAATCTGAAAGGGCTCTGATTACATTGTATTTTTCCAAATAACATTATCAGGATGTTTCTTGATACCACATTTGTGTCTGATCAATATTGCTAGTTACTACTATTCCACTTAGTCTTCATCATCATATCAAAATAGCACAGCTCCACTATTTGCCGAACTAAAATGTGAATCTCTATTTCAGGTAGTACCAGACCACTACGAGTTTATGTCAAAGTTGGGCACACCAACTGAGAAACCTAACACAGGATATGCAAAAATCTGAATAGAAGGAGAAAAGCCAGAGAGCCATGATTTCGTACAGCTTTGTACAGCAAGCAAGGAAACAATCTGTTGTATACTAACCCAAAGTAATCCAAAGCTACGCATTTTGAGGAATGAAAAATTGGTAAAGCAAGAACTCAGGGATTTTCGAAACTGTATCAGACGTTGAAGAAGAACATGGAAACTATATAGGCTTGAGAATTAAGACAAAATCACAGAGATTAGAAAAGGAGGGAGGTGGGGCAAAAGCTTAGGGTACTGGCCATGTTGTCCAAGAGACCTGGGTTTGAGGCCGGCTCTTCTGTGTGTTTGACATTTTTATGTAGGAAAGTTATAAACTCCATTTTTCTTAATAATACTGTGTAAGCTTGTTGTGAATATTCAGTTAGATCATGTGTATAAAATACTTAGCCCAGGACTTTGCAAGTAGACAGAACCTGAATACATGGTAATGATTATCTATAAGACTTCTTCTGTATAAATCATTTTACATTTTATTATACACATTTACATACATGCATATATTTTAAATGATTTTATATGTATTTAAAGTCCTAAAAATCCTTTGACCAAAGGATACAAACACTAAACTGACAAAGTATAGAAATTGTTCACACTATAAAACTTTTACTAATTTATAAATTTGACTTTTCTAAGCCATGACTATAACTTTTAAAATACATGATTAAAGCTATAATATTCCCCATAAGCAATGCATAAGCTGCATCCCACACATTTTTATAGGTCATCTTTTCACTTTCATTAAGGGCAAAATAATTTCTAATTTTCCTTGCTATTTTCTTCTTTGATCTTAGATTATTTATGAATGTTTCATCTACTTTCTGGACATTGTTGGGGATTTTAAAATATTTCTGTTATTAATTTCTAACTTAATTCCAATTTGTGATTGAAGAACATACTTTAAATGACTTCTATCCGTTTATGTTTTATGAAAACATGTTTTAAGGCCTATTAAGGTTTATGCTGGTGAATGTTCCACGTGTACTTTAATATGTTGCTATAGGTAAAGTATTCTATTTTTTATTTCAGTAAAGTATAACATCTATGCTCTTATGTATCTTAATTTCCTCTACTTGTGCTTTAATGTCACGTACACCTATATAATATGATAAACCCAACAATTCATTGTTATAATTATTGCTTTACACAACTTGAATTTTTAAATTAAGACAAAATAAAATATATATATAGTCTTTTATATTTTTGTATATAGTTACCATTTCTGGTGCTTCTCATTTCTTCCTATGATTTGCATTGGGGTGTGTTAGGATAGTAAACACAGGCTAGAAGGGATGTTAGGATAGTAGGAATAGAACCCCCCCCCCCCCAGGCGAGCTAGGAAGTTAAGCTCCAAGGCGGGCTATTTGAATTTCGCAGGCACAGGCTATTTGCTCTAACAGGGAGATAGGTAACCTGAAGCCCCCTTTGTTCACTTTCCCACGTGCAGGCCATGACGTAGGAAATGCTTTAAAACCTGAGACTCCCCCTTTGTTCGGGGTCTTGCCCTTCCTGCGTGTCAGTGGGAGAGCTTGACCCCAGCTAGCTGGCCCAAATAAACTCCGTTTGTATATTACATACTGTCTGGCTCTTTGTGGTTCGTGGGAAAAGCGGAATTGGGCCTAACAGGTGTAATTTCCTTTCATTTCTCATCAATTCTTGGAAGGCAGGTCTGCTAGTAGTAAATTCTCTCAGTCTTTGTATATCTTGGAATGTCTTTATTTCACCTGATTCTTTGGAGGGTAGTTTTGCTGGAAATGGAATTTGTGTCATCATTGTAATGTGTCATTCCACTGCCTTCTTGCCTCCATTGTTTTAGATAAAAATTCAGACATTAATTGCATTGCTGTTCCCTAGTTTGGGCTGTTATTTTTATCTTGCTATTCTTAAGATTTTCTCTTTGTATTTGGTTTTTAATAATTTTACTATAATGTCTGTAAGTGAGCATTTTTATATTTATCTACTTTGAGCTTATTGAGCTTCGTGGATGTGTGTAAATTAATGTTTTACATCAAATATGTGAAGCTTTCAGCTCTGATTTCACCGATCATTTTTTTTCTTGATTTTCTCTCTCTTCTCCTTCTGGAACTCTCATTACATGTAAGTTGGCATATTTAATGTTGTCCCAAGGTCCCTGTTAATTTCTCCTCAATGTATTTTTCTCCTCAATGTATTTTTCTCCCTATTTTTCATAGTGGTTAACTTTTATTGATCTATTTCATGATTACTGATTATATGCCATCTCAAATCTGCCCGTTTAATTTTTTCATTTCAGTTAGAGTGCTTTTAAATTCTAGAATTGCCATTGCTTCCTTTTTATCATTTCCACTTCTCTATTGAGAATCCCTATTTGATTGTCATTACCATCATATTTTTCCTTTAGCTTTTAAAATGTAAGAGCTGTTTTTAAATCTTTGTATGATAAATACATTTTGATCCATTTAGTTTCTATGGATTTCTTTTTCCCTGAGCATGGGTTATGATTTTTTTTTGTTTCTTTGAATATCTCATGATATTCTATTAGAAACTGGATATTTCAAACCATACATTGTAACATATCTGGATTCTGATACTTTTCAGGAGGTAGTTATTGTTTTTAGTGATTTACTTGGACTTTAGAGACGCAGTCTGCCTGAGATGTGTAGCTACTGATGTCTACTCAGTTGTTGTTTTTTTAAAATTCTTATTTTTATTTTTTGCTTAGCTTCCTATATGTCTGCACAGCTTACCGGCAAATCAGTGACTGAGAGAATTGTGCTAAAACTTCACCTGGAGCCTGTAAGCTTCAACTCTCTGCTGACAGATCTCTGTGGGTTAGGGTGATGGGTGTGGGATTCAAAGTTCAGGCAGTTTTCAAGTCTGCCTCAGTTTTACTTACATGGGTCTGCAGTAAATATAGCTTCACATCAACCAGGAAAAATAAAGAGATTATTTAGCCCTTATATGACTCTCTCATTTCCAGGAAATCCATATTAGGTTTCGGACTGGTCAGTCACTTGATTTAACTGGGATTAAAAACCCAGATTAACAGAGCTGTGAGAATTCCCTATCCATTTCCTACCACAAACACTGCTTTTACTGATAATGCTGCTAGGAATGGAATTTTGTTCTCTAGGCCAAAAGGAGTCAGACTCATCCAGCTATAAAGCTGCTGGTTTCATGGTCAGCCCTGCCTTGGTAAAACTAGTGTGTTGACCAAGTGTTTGGAGGGGTTTAAAGGGAGGGACAGTCCCAAGCAAGAAGGCTATAAATCGCTGTATGTCCAACTATTCTTATTCAAAGTTCTAGCAGTTTTGCATGAATAAACATTTCTCAGCTTATAGTTTGTCTCCAGTTGATTTTCAGAGTTTTGCAACAGTTATTTTTAACAGTTTTTCTTGTTTTATGCTTGTCTTTTCAGGGAAGAAGATTTGCTAAGCTCTGCACTCTGCCATAACAGAGAGCACTGCCTGTAAATAAACCTTTTAAGTCAATTGCTTCAACATGTATCAGCAATGTTTTCTATTTATCCTGTTTAGTACTCCCCAACATTTTTATATATTTTCTACTGAAAAGCTTTTTAATGCCCGTTTGTTTTTTCATGGCTTCTTTGCCTGAATAATTAAAAAGGGCTCTGAAGATGACATAAAAGCATCTTAACACTTCTTTGGTCTCTTCCTGAGACCTTTTTTTTTTTTTTTTTTTTTTTTTTTTTTTGTCTTCTTCTGGTGCCAGGGATTAAATCCAGGGTCTCACACATGTTAGGCAAATCTCCAGTTCCTCTTCCTGATACTTTTCCTTGAATCTGTATATTCACATAAAACACACTATGGGTTGGGCATGGTGCTCCACACCTGTAATCCCAGCTACTTGGGAGTCTGAGGCAGGAGGATTACAAATTTGAGGCCAACTTCAGCAATTTATTGAGACCCTGTCTCAAAGAAAGAAAGAAAGAAAGGGCTGGGGATATAGTTCAGCAGTACCCTTGGGTTCAATCCCCAGAATCCCCAGTACTGCCAAAACCAAAACAAAACTGTAACTCTCTCTCTCCACCACCCCCCCATCGTGATGCAGTATCTGGAACTCAGGGTATTAACCATTTATTCTTTAAATACCTTCTCTGTCTCAAAAAGTTGTGAATATAAATTATTATTGCATGCCAAATTTCAAATCACACTTTGACATGTGATTTCTCTAGAATTATAAGATATTCCATTAATTAAAATCCAATGTATTAAATTTAATAAATTTCCCATATTTTACACACTCAACCTCTTTTTCAATCATTCTCACCCTTGGCTGTATATTAGAATCACCAGAGGATACTCCAAAAACTGTCTGTTATTAGGATCCACCCGAGATCAATCTAAATCAGAACTTTTGGAGGTGGTTCCTAGGCACATGTTTTATAAAGCTCACCTGATGATTGTGATGTACACACAGAACTGAAAACTAATTCTTTCTTATTAGTGCCTTGGCTTATCTTTTTAGTTGGCTCCTCTTCCCTCCCAACAGTCCAATTATAAAACCTTAAAATAACAGGACACCAAAAGTATCCATAAAGGAAATTAGACTAGATCAAATTAAAAATTCCTGCTCTTTGAAGGATGGAAAAACAAGTAACAGGTTTTTACAGTGCATGCATCTAGAATTTATAATACATATATCTAACAAGGGATTTGTATCCAGAATCTATTAAGAACATCTGCAATTCAATAATAAGGGAACAAACAACTCAATTTTACAATAGGGAATGTATTTGAAAAGGAACCTCACCAAAAGACATATAAACAGTAAATACAGACAAAATTATATTTTATGCCATTAAACATCTAAAAATGCAAATTAATACCTCAGTGAGATACCTCTACACTGAGTGGTAAATCCATGCAACTTTCACACATTGCTGGTAGGAATATAAAATGATATAGCCACATTAGAAAACAGTTTGGTGATTTCTTATAAAGTTAAACATATACTTACCATATGACCCACCCTTATGCATTGGCCTAAAAAAAATAAAAGCATCTGTCTACATAAAGACTTATATAAGAATACTATTGCAGCCTTATTCATAATGGTCCCAAACTGGAAACAACCCAAATATCCATCAATTGGGGAGTGGATAAACAAGCTGTGTTATATCCATACAAAGGACTCAGTAATAAAAAGTCACAAACTACTGTTAATACAAAATAAGAGGAGTAAATGTGAAAAATACTATGCTGAATGAAAGAAATTAGACACAAATGATTACATATTGGGTAATTCTATTTATATGAAATCTTGAATAGGTAAAAAAAAAAATTTAGAGCCACAGAAAGGCTATCTAGGGTTGCATGGATACAAGGGGAAGAGGATTATCTGCAAAGAGCATAGAGAAACCTTTTGGGAAGAGAGAGATAAAAATGTTCTGTATCTTATTATGGTAATGGTCACACAGGTCTTTACACTTGTCAAAACTAGTTGATCTATATCTTTAATAGGAGTACTTTTTAGTATGTGTAAATTATACCTCAATCAACTTGATTCATAAAAAGATTCAAAATGCAGCATAAAGCAAAATTTAGCACAGTTGCTATCACCTGGCAAGTCCTTCACAAATGTGCTGTTGTCTGTGTTGAAAACACAACAATGTCCAAGATTTATTATCTTGCCTGAAGAATTGTAACTGGAAGTCTACCAGTGGTTTCTCAACTCCTTTAATGTGAAGGACCTGTCCCACTTATTCCACAAGGGACAGGAGACAGATACAGACATAGCAAGGACAATTAATTTTAGAAGTAGCCATGTAGGTTATATTTTTGTTGTTGTTGTTGCTTCTGCTGCTGTTGCTTTTTCATTTGTTTGATTTTGTCTTTTTTTTTTTTTTCCTAAATTGGTGGTTTGTTATACGTGCCTTGAGAAAAGAAACACTGCAGTCAGTGGAAGTTTGGATGCCTGGTGTTTTTGTCAGCTTTTTTTCACTGCTGTGACTAAAAGATCTAACAATCACAACTTTAGAGGAGGAAAAGTTTATTTAGGGGTTCCTGGTTTCAGAGGTGTCAGTCCATAGACAGCAGCCTTCATGCCTTGGGGCTCGAGGTGAAGCATACATCATGGCAGAAGAGTGTGGCAGAGGGAAGCAGCTCAAGACATGGCTCCAGGAAGCAGAAAGAGAGACTCCACTCACCAGATACCAAATATGTACACTAAAAGCACACCCCCAGGACCCACCTCCTCCAGCCACACCCTACCCGCCTTCAGTTACCATTCATTTAACCCCTATCAGGGGATTAATGTACTGATTGGGTTAAGGCTCTCATAACTCAATCATTTTACCTCCAAGCCTTCTTGCATTGTCTCACACATGAGCTTTTTGGGGAAATTTCACATCCAAACCATAACACCTAAGCTCTATTCTTCCTCTAGGATCTTGCCCAAGTGAATTAACTCTTTGAGCTTCATTTATTTTTTTTTCAAAGTTCTGTGCATACACAGAACACATATTATTGCAAATAATATCTATAAAAGTAATTCAGTTTCCACATATCTGAACCATTTCTCTAGTGCATTGTGATCCTGAACTCTTCCCGCCTTTCTCCCTTAGTCTACAATTAAAACTTTCCTTACTTATGTCTGATTTTCTCAGAGTCTTTATAGGCAATAGGACATAATCCATTCACACTCTAGATGGTTGCCTAGCAAACCACCTCAAAGTAGTGGCTTAAAATAACAACATTTATTTGCCTCCTAAATCTTCAATTTTGGCAGGGCTCAGCAGGAGCAGCTCATCTGCTCCACTTGGCAGCAGCTGGAGCAATTCAAAAGCTGAAAACATCAGAAAGCTCCTTGCTCGCATGCCTGAGGGGTAGACCAGGGAGTATCAAACAGCTGGGGAGTGGAACAACTGGAGCCCTCAAACATCTTTTATGTCCATGAGTTTTTACATGGTCTTTCCCATATGCATGGCTTCAAAATAGTTGAATTCCTTACATGTTGACTCTCTGGCTTCCAATATGCATACTTGAGAGAGAGCTCTCTGGGTAGAAGTTGTGTTGCCTTTCCTACCCTAGTTTGAAACATCACCCAGCGTCAGTTCTGCCTAATTATGTTCAGTAAAAGCAAGACATTATGGGAAGGAGAATGTTTAAGAGTTTAAGGACATATTTTAAAATTATAGCCTACTAACTCAAACCAAGGTGTTCATGAATGACAAATGACTTAAGAATGGATTTCCCTTTTTCAGATTGGCTAACTTCACTTAGCATTATATTCTCTAACTACATCCATTTACCTGCGAATGCCATGATTTTATTCTCTCTTATTGCTGAGTAATACTCCATTGTGTGTATATACCACATTTTCTTTATCCATTCATCTACTGAAGGGCATCTGGGTTGGTTCCACAGTTTAGCTATTGTGAATTGTGCTGCTGTAAACATTGATGTGGCTGTGTCCCTGTAGTATGCTGTTTTTAAATCCTTTGGGTATAGATCGAGGAATGGGATGGCTGGGTCATAGGGTAGTTCCATTCCCAGTTTTCCAAGGAATCTCCATACTGCTTTCCATATTGTCTGCACCATTTTGCAGTCCCACCAGCAATGTATGAGTGTGCCTTTTTCTCCATATCCTCGCCAACATTTATTGTTGTTTGTGTTCTTAATAGCTGCCATTCTGACTGGAGTGAAATGAAATCTTAGAGTGGTTTTGATTTGCATTTCTCTAATTGCCAGAGATGTTGAACATTTTTTCATGTATTTGTTGATTGATTGTATATCTTCTTCTGAGAAGTGTATGTTCAGTTCCTTGGCCCATTTATTGATTGGGTTATTTGTGGTTTTGGTGTTAAGATTTTTGAGTTCTTTATATATTCTAGAGATTAGTGCTGTATCTGACCTACCTGTGGTAAAAATTTGTTCCCAATTAGTAGGCTCTCTACTCACCTCACTGATTGTTTCTTTTGCTGAGAAGTTTTTCTCTGATATAAGGAGGCTGATTCACAGTCGGGTTGGGATGGGGAGCATAGGAGGATTAGAGGAACATTAGAATGGCCAGTGGGGAGGGAGGGGAAGGGAGGGGGCAAAAGGGTCAAGAAAAAAAAAAGATGGTAGAATGAGATGGATATCATTACCCTAAGTGCATGTATGAAGTCACAAATGGTGTGAATATACAACCAGAGATATGTAAAAATGTGCTCTACAAGTATAATATGAAATGTAATACATTCTGCTATCATTTGAACAACTTAGAATAAAAATTTTTTTTTAAAAAAAAAAAGGGATTTCCCCCATCATCTCTCATAAGATTAGCCTATCAAGGTCACTCCTGACCTACCTCAGAGGACTGGTGCTTTAGGCACTGTGATAGCCTATGGTGGTAGGAACCCCCTAAATCACATTGAAAAACTAATCATAGTGTACCCCTCAGAAGTCAACTGGAAGACATGGTTTGTGCTAATCTCAGTTCTGTCTATAGCTGGAATGGAAGGGCAGACTGCCATCTGTGTTTTGCCTTGATGGAGGGTCATCCCATCTTCACCAAACAAAATCACACTGAAGAACAGCTGGACAGTTTTGAGGGTAGCACATCATATAGGGTAAAGACTTTATTCAGTGACTAAAGCTAAATAAATATAGCAGACGGCAGGGTAAAAAGTGTGTTCATGGCATAGATCCAATGACAGTTGCAGACCTTACACAAAGAAGAGATTTTCAGACTCTTGCCCAGTGTTCAGTGAATTTATATCACTTCTCAAACTTTTCTATCAGAATACCAGAGGAAAGAAAGACTTCATCTCCCACCATCTGGGTGAAGGATTGCCCTAAGATTTCTCTCCAAGAACAATGTTTCTTTACTTCCCATTTTTAGTTTAATTTTTCATGTGATATTTATATTCTATACCATAATGTATCCAAGTTTAATATGAAATGAATTTATCTTCCCCCAAATTTTATATTTAAAATTAATAACCTAAGAAAATGAGTCATATTTACTGTGTAATTTTTTCCTAGCCCACATTCAGGTACTTCTTTGCCTTGAAAACCCTCTTTAGGAAAAGAATTGTAATTTCCATCTGAAATGAAATTTTAGGGCTTGAGAGAATTTCTTTTTTATGTTTACTGATTGCACATTGAGTATATAAATTATAAATCCTTAATTTTTGTACTCAGCAAAATAGAAATCAAAGAATATATTAAATTATAAGGTTATAGAATTATAAGCCTCAAAGGTCCAAAGGATTCTTAACATCATAGCTTATTCAATGCCAAATAACCAATAAATTATCCTTGACCATATGTAATTTCCTATGTGAATACTTTTTTTTTTTATTTTACTTGATGTTTATGTTTTACATCCATTGCTTAGGGTTACTTTTATATTTCTTCATTTAAAATATTTTATATATATTATACACAGGTATGGGAGAGCTCAGTTTCCAAGAACAGTGGAGTACCTTTTATTAGACCAATACTGTCAAAAACAATGATAAACTATGAGCAAAATATAAAAAAACGATTATTTGAAGGCAATGGATAGCATTAGAAGCAGGCAGGAATGGGGCTGGCACTACCTTGGAAATAAGGGGAAATTATTAGATAAGACCTTTACTTAACTGGCTTCCTCCCTACAGCTTCATGTTTTCTCAGTATATGGAAGGTAGAAAGCAGAGAATGAAACTTTCTTAGGTCTTAGGAGGGTCTGTGTTTACTTTTCACATGAGATGAATGCAAACCATTCATTCTAACCATTCAGTTCAAACATAGAGTAGACAATGGCAGATTATATATGGTTCCATCCCTCCATTAAAAAGTAGAGTATATTTCCTTTCCCCATGAATATGGGCTAAAGTCTATGCTGCTTTAACCAACAGGGTATGGTGGAAGTGAGACTAACTTGGTTTCCAGATCAAAACCTTAAGAGACTGCCAACATTCATGTCTATTTTCTTGGAACACAAATTCTTAGAATGCAGGCACTCACGCTTTGAAAAAGCCTAGGCATTAGGCTGAGGTTGTGGTTCAGTGGTAGAGTGCTTGTCTAGTATGTGTGAGGCACTGGGTTCGATCCTCAGCACCACATGAAAATAAATAAGTAAAATAAAGGTATTGTGTCCATCTGTGACTAAAAATATTAAAAAAAAAAAAAAAAAAAAAAAGCCCAGGCATCATGCAGACAAATGTACATGAAGAGGAACTAAGGTCTCTCATGGACCCCCTCATCCACGTTTCCAACTGATAGTACCAGGTAGGCATGTTAACTGAGCCACACTGGAGGTGAACACCCCAACTCCAGTTGAGCTGCTTTAACTAAGGCCATGTGGAGCAAGATCAGCTGTCCAAACTGATTACTGCCCAAATGAAATACTTGTAAAAAAAATTAAGAACTGTTAAGCCAATAAGTTACAAGGTTATTTGAGTTACATTGCAATACATGACAGAACAATGGGCAAAGAATTTGAACAAATACTTCACAAGGGAAGATATACAAATGGTCAATAAGTATGTAAAAAGTATGACATCATCAGTCATCAGGGAAATATAAATTAAAACCACAAGAAATATCAATACACACCCATTAGTACGGCTAAAATTAAAAAGATTGACCCATACCAAGAGTGGTGAGAATGTGGAGTAACTGGAACTCTCATACTTTGCTGATGGCAATGTTAAATTAAATAAAAATAGTTGGGCAATTTTTTTTAGAGTTAAACATACCCTATGACCCAGCAAGTTTACTCCTAAGTATTTGCACAAAAGAAATAAAAACATATGTCCACCAAAAACTTGTACAAGAACATTCCTAGCAGCTTTTATCATAATAGCCCACTGGATACAACCCAAATGTCTATCAACCAGAGAATGGATAAACAGATTGTGGTATATTTATAGAATGGCATATACAATAAAAAGAAAAGAACTATTGATACAAGCAACAATGTTGATGAACCTCAAAAATATGTTGAGGGAAAGAAGTCAAACACAGAGGACTTTAAAAGTGATGTTCGAAGTTAGGCAGAACAAATCTACTAAGCAGTAAAGACATGATTCTATTCCTAAGTAATCTCGTTTCTAGAGCTGGTGATTTTAACCATGATGCTATATGTGTAAGTCTATAGATTAAAAACTTTCACATAATAAAGAAAAAAATTTTAATTGTATGCAAGGTGAGATTATGGAAAACAAGGAATAATGGTAGTACAACTGAAGAGAGGTAAAAATAGGACTTTTAATTTTTATTATGTATATAATTATCTCAAAAAAATTTAAAAGGTCATGTGTAACATTTAAAAATATTTTATTTGGTATAATTTACCTAGAGTAAAATGCACATATCATAGGTATATGCTTCAATGAATTTTGTAACAAGTACACACCCATGTAACAAACAGCCAGATAAAGATACAGAATCATTGAATAACCACAAACATCAATTTCATCACAGTTAAGAGGCAACCACTGTTCTGTGTGACAGAACAAAGTTGAATGTTATTAAAAAGAATGTAACACAATCTAACACTCAACAATATAAAAATTTATTACATGTTGCATTAAATAATAGATTATTCTGCAATAAAAACAGAAATATGGTTTATACCAGGAGAAAACCATAAATAGAAGCAGAAATAGGAATGATGGAAATTTTGGAAAACAACTATTATAAGTATGCATTATATGCTCAAAGAGGGGAAAACACAAACATGATGTTAAAAACAGAACAGAAGATGTTAAAAAGATAAAGAGATGGAAGTAGAACTCATAGAGATGAAATGATATTATATGAAGAAATGTAGACAGTTTGACAACCAATTTGAAACTACAGAAGAATGAATCATTGGGCTTGAAGACATATCAATACAAAGTATCTAAAATTAAGTGCAGAGAAAAAAAGACTGACAAAAGAACAAAAAGAATATCTAATACCCATGGAATAATATCAAGGCTGTTAAACATGTTGTAGAAAAAGAGAGATGAGATATATGAAGAAATCAGAGCTAAAAGTTCATCCAAATTTAATGATGATTATAAACCCAAGGTTAATAAGGCTCAGTGAAACCCGAGCAGAATAAATATGAAGAAAACCATGCCAAAATTCATCATAATCACATTGCTGAAAGCCAAAGATAAAATGAAAATCTTAAAAGCAGCCAGAGTAATAAAGACAAGCATGACAACAGACTTCTGAGAAAATATGCAAATCCAAAGAAGATAGATAAACACCTTAAAATGCTGACTGAAAGAACTGTCATCACATTGTAGTCCCAGGAGAATTGTCTTTCAAAAATGAAGAATAAATTTAAAAAGTTTAAAAAGTTTATGCCAGTATAAGCTGAAGGAATCCATCAACTGCCAACTTGTACTATAAAAATATTAGAGAACATACATTGTTTGTGGGACTGCAAATTAGTGCAACTACTCTGGAAAGCAGTGTGAAGATTCCTCAGAAGACTAGGAATGACCTACCTCTTGTTTTATATCCAAAAGATTTAAAACCAGCATGCTATAGTGACATAGCCACATCAATGTTTATAGCAGTATAATTCACAGAAACCAAGCTATAGAGCCAAACTAGGTACCCTTTAACAGCTGAATAGATAAAGAAGGTATGTATTCACAATGGAGTATCACTTAGGCATTGAAGGTGTTTTAGTCAGATTTTTTGCTGCTGCAACTTAAAGACCTGACCAGACAACTGTAGAGGAGGAAAAGTTTATTTGAGGGCTCATGGTTTCAGAGGTCTTAGTCCATAGAAGGCTGGCTTCATTCCCCAGGAGGTCCAGGTGAGGCTGAACATAAAGGCAGAAGAATGTGGCAGAGGAAAGCAGCTTACATGATGATCAGAAAGCTCAGAGAGGGAGACTCCATTTGCCAGATACAAACATATACCCCAAAGCCATACCCCAATTCCCACCTCCTTCAGCCCCACCCTACCACTTTAGTTACCACTGAGTTAATCCCTTTCAGGGGATTAATTCACTGATTGGGTTAAGACTCTTACAACTCAATCATTTCTCCTCTGAACCTTCTTGCATTGTCTCACACTGCGAGCTTTTGGGGGATACTGCACATCCAAATCATAACAAAAGTAGATGGAAAATAAGCCCCAGGTCATTTTCTCTATTTGCATCTGTTTCCCCTATTTGCATCTGTTCCCCAATCTGCCTTCTTGCCCAGCTGCATTTGGAGCTTTTGTCATTTAAGGAACTAGCATCTGACTGAATGCCTGACCCCAGTACAATAGGCCCCAGAACTTCCCTACCTGCCCTCCTGTCCCACCCCCAGTGAGCCCACCAAAAATGGCTGACCAACTCATCCCATGACCTGGCTCTGCTAAACCCTATAAAACCCAGACCCTCATGGTGGCCCGTTGCCATTTTCTCCCCACCAAAATGTGCCCCTCCATTGCTTAATAAAAGTATGATTGATCAGTCAAGGTCTGTTCCTGATTGGGTTATTTTTTGCTTTCAGCCATAAAGGCTGACTTTATGGCATTTTCTGGTACATGGTAGAACTGCAGACAATCATGCTAAGTGAAATAAGCCAGTCCCCAAAAAATCAAATTTTGAATGTTTTCTCTGATATGCAGAAGCTAATCCAAAATAAAGGGAGTAATTGGTATGTTTACTATTTTGATTGTGGTGACTGTATTTTGGATCCATATATGTCAACACTTGTCAAATTATTTACTTCAAATATGTGCAGTTATTACATATAAATTATACCTCGATAGAGATATTATAAAAATATTAAAGAAGACTCTTACATTCTAAGTAAAAATCAGACTGATGGATTAGATTTAAAAAGCAAGACATAAGACATGCCTATATTTTGTCTACAAGAAACCCACATTATATGTACAAAGATATTAACAAAAAGAGGATGCAATAAAAAAAACACCATGTAAAAAGTAATCTGTAAAAGAAATCTAAAAACATCTATAACTAATATCAGAAAACATATACTACAGAACAAGAAATATCATCTAGAATAAAGAGAGACATTTCATAATTATAAAGAGGCCAGTTCATCATGAGGGCATAACAATCCTAAAAATACCTAAGCCTAATAATATCTAACAGTGTCAAAATAAATGAAACAAAAACTGATAGAACTAAGATGAGAAATATGTAAATTCATAGTAATAATTAGAAATTTTCAGGGCTGGGGTTGTGGCTCAGTGGCAGAGTGCTCGCCTCGCACGTGTGCGGCCCGGGTTGGATCCTCAGCACCATGTAAACATAAATGCATTGCATTGTGTACAACTAAAGTAAATAAATACATATTTAAAAAAAGAAATTTTCATATCTTTTTCTCAGTAATTAATTACAAGTGGACAGCACATTTGAACAAAACTATCAAACAACTGACCTAATTGACATTATGGAATATTCCACCCAACAAAAGCAGAATGCAAATACACACACAATATTCACAAAGAAATATTATATTCTGGGTCAAGAAACAATTCTTAATAAATTTTATGGAACTTTAAATCATACAAAGTATGTTCTTTGGTCATAACAGAATTAAAAGAGAAATCAATAGCAGAACGATTTCTGGAAAATCCCTAAGTGACAATGAGTCCAAACTCAATTACAAGAGAAATTAGATAATAGTTTGAACCAAAGTGAAAATAAAAACACATTAAAATGGATGGGATGCACCTATATCAGTATTTGGAGTGAAATTCATAACCTAAAATATTTGTATTTGAAAGAAAAGGAAAGTCTCAAATCAGTGATCTTTTTCCACTTGAAGAAATTAGAAAAGAAATAACAAATTAAACACAGCTTATATATAAATTATACCTCAGTAAGTCTAGTTTTAAAATGTCTTTATTCTGTGTTCATTTTGGCCTATAGCTTGTCTCAAATCATTCTCTTTTGTTGCTTCTCTTCATGTCACAGATTTCATCATAAATGATATTCTAAGTTCTCTGTGTGGTAGGGCAGATAAGGGTCAAGTGAGAACTTATTCTCCTGATGGCTTTAGACTTGTTTGGGAAGCAAATGGCAATGGACAAGAGCATACATAAAGAATTTCTGAGTCTTATGATACAAATAGTGGTAATGAATGACTATGTGTTAAGCCCATGCACATATGTTGATCTCATGTAATACCAAGACTATGGAGAAACCTTTGGGAGTCTGATGATTTAATTTATGATCACAATAAACTGCCATTTATACATCCACCTCCTACAGAACTGTTAGATTTGGTTTATTTTCTCATAATGTGTGATTATTTTTATCATACAAAAAAAGTCATGAAAAAGCCTCTCATAACCCGTGGGTTGTATTGTAAGAGCCTTAATGAGGAGGTAGCTAAGATGGCGGCTGGCTGAGAGCCAAAGAGGAGGCGTTTAATTGTTTTCTCCTGACCTTAATGTAATCAACTAAGAATGTTTCTGTGCCCGTGAACACTGTGTGACGCACCTGTAAGTTGAGCTTGTGACACATGTATACTTGTTAAGGTGAAGAGCATTTAACCAGGTAGGGCTGGCGAGAGGGGTGGTTGGAGTTGGAGAGAGAATACAGAAGAGAAAGCAGAGAAGAAGCAAGAATAAAGAACCTACTCATTCCCAGTCTGCCTCCGATTTCTTTCCCGCGGTATCGTTGCTGCAGGCGGCAACAGCTGCAGGCAGCAACATTGTATGAGATCAATTAGCTTTAATGAAATATCAAGCAGAATCAGTTTAGAAAATAGAAATATATTTAGAGAAGTACAAAATAGGTTGAAAATTATGACTATCTATTATTCCCCACGAAACCTCAAACTCAGACACTATGTGCTATCACAAATAGAAAAAAAAAAAAAGGGTACAGGGAGATGAGAGGTGTGAAAAGGAAAGGCAAGACATTATTGTTCCCCTGTTGTCAGGAATCATTACTGCTCCTCCATCTCAAGCCAATGAATGTATCTCTTCACACTCATTTAGGTTCATCTGTGCCAGAAACATTTGTACCATGAAGCCCAATGCCTCTTTCTTTGGTTTTGTTTTGGGGTCTGATGCCTGGTTTCAACAGTAATACCCCTAGAGAACAGGTGGTTGCCCACCCCAGCATTAATAAATATCATCATATTAACATAAAGGAATTATTTGTGTACTGATGAACTGATCAGAAAATGTCACCATCAGGGTCCTTTCCCTAAATTAATGCTAGGTTTAAGAATTATTTTTTCAAAGGTCCATTCTAAATTATGGGGCTGTAATTCCATCTTGAAGGCTATTGTGGGTCACGCTTCACTTCTTGTGGTTTATGACTTCAGCCCAGGCCCTCGATGGAATTATAACCCAACAGTCACAGAGACCGCTATTTATCATCTGTTTATTTTACAACCAAGCAGCAAGTATATTTTGATTTTATGCTCACAGAGAACACAAGAAGGAAAAGGAGGAGGTGATGGACTAGTTCAACCAAAACTATGTCCATCCAACTCTAAAGACTTCAGATAAAAAACTCAATATCAGACAACAGTCCAGACATGCTATCACCATGTCAGCAAACATCTGGAAGCATCTTCTACTTGAAATGAAGTGCTCAAATGATTAGTATGCATCTTCTCTCAGCTGGGCACCACTGCAGTAGAGCTCAGATTGTGGAAGGGGAAGAAGAGGAAGCCATCACTCTCTTCCTTCCCTTCTTTTGTCCACTGCATACTGATAACAAGCTCTCTGGCAGGAGTCTGCAAACAGCTGGATCAGAGATCAGGCAGGGTCACTGCATGCTCAGGCAGGTCACGTGGTTTTGTGCGCTGGTCCCTGCAGTGTGCTGGGCGGGACTCTCCTTGATCTCTCCATGCTGTCACCAGGCTCTGCAGTACAGTTGGCGCTGGGCCTTGGCAAACATACTAATTTGATGCATAATTAATATAACAGTGGTTCAAGGCACAAAGGCTTCTGGGACTAATTAGTGACCTGAATCTCTATGGTAGCCTGCATTCCATTCTTATCAGTACCAGGAAGAGCTGCAGTCTTAGAAATAATCAGTCTCCCACTTATTATTGTGACACAGCCAAGAGGCAAAGATCATCTTTCCATCCAGTGTGCAAGAATTCCATTAGTGTGTAATCACTTCCCACAGGGACTGAACTTCCCCTGGAAGAGTCTCACTGAATTAGTCCCTCATGAACTTTTTACATTTCCATATGGGCCTGGGGAGAATTCAATGCAGGTGAAGAAATAAAGATAGTCAGCAAGGGCTCACTGAGCATCTACAGAATGGAGAGCATTGTTCCAAAGGTTTGGAGCTGATTTGAAGGAAAATAAAAGCCTCAACTGTCTTTTCAAAGACCTTGCAATAATGAAACACATGGTGATGGGAATGAATGACTTGTGCATGGCCATTTCTAATACAATCTCCCTGGGTATCTGTGGATGCAGAACTCTGAGTGCCCCAGGTATCTAACAGAGGACCTGTTCAAAATCCAGATGAGCTTACCCCAGGAACTCACAATGCAGCATTTTAGTGGGGTGGTACCATCTGACTTCCTATTACCTTTCACCCACTTCAATAACCATCATATTTCCATCTCACTTGCTCATACCTTATATAATCTAAACAAGGGTCAGCAAACTAGGATTGTGTTACCAATTTTGCCCAATATTTCATTAATTCTGGTATGTTTCATCCATGGATACTTTTACCCTATAATGGCTGAGTTGAATATTTTGACAAAGAATGACCTACAAGTTCTAAAATATTTACTATTCAATCCTTTGTGCAAAAAAATTTGTTGATCCCTGGCCTAGACCATCAAAACCTACCCAACAGGAGGGTAACCCTAGCTCCAGTCTTAGTTTGTTAGAATTCTTTGGAACAGTGGGCCATTGGCCAGCACATGAGCAATGCCTTCAACAGAATATAACATTTTCAGCCTCTACTCATGATGGCCCAATGATTAAGTGTCTAGGTATTTCTCTCCATATGGGCTCCTTCATAGTTTCAAACTTTCATATATTTAATAAACACTTATATGGTACCTACTCTTATGACAGGTCCTATTCTAAACATCGTATGTTCAGATGCACCTCAATTTACAAGGCTATGTCCCAATAAACCCACTGTAAACTAAAAAAATATCACAAGTCAAAAATGCATTTAATAAATACATGATAGCTTAGGCAAGCTTCCCTTAAACATGCTCTTGTATTAGTCTATAGCTGTGCAAAATCACCTAACACACAAGCAATTTTGTAACTTAGTGTTGAACGTGTCATGTACAAACGCAGGTGGGCATTTTGTAGACATGATGGGATGTGAAAACACAAACATAATATCCAAAAATGCTAGCCGGGCACGGTGGCGCACGCCTGTAATCCCAGCACTTTGGGAGGCTGAGGCAGGAGGATTGCGAGTTCAAAGCCAGCCTCAGCAATGGCGAGGCACTTAGTAACTCAGTGAGACGAGACCCTGCTTCTAATAAAATACAAAAAAAGGGCTGGGGATGTGGCCCAGTGGTCAAGTGCCCCTGAGTTCAATCCCCGGTACCAAAAAAAAAAAAAAAAAAAAGAAATATCCAAAAATGCTGGTGACACAGCACACTGTAAAGCATGGGTTGTTTCCCCTCTTGACTGCATGGCTGACAGGGAACTGTGGCTCTCTGCCACTGCCCAGCATTGCAAGAGGGTATCATTCTACATATTGCTATGGGGTGGGGGATCAAAATTCAAAATCTGGAGTCCAGTCTGTACTGAATATGTATTGCTTTCATACCATTATAAAGTAAAAAAAGTCATAAATCATCTCATTGTAACTTGGGAACGTCCTATAATTAAATTTATTTATTTTGTCCTTACAATCATTCCATGAAGTTCTACTATCACACGCACTTCAAAGAGTAGGAAACTAAGGCATAGATAGGTTAAGTTGCCCAGGGTTCTTAACAGTTAAGTGAAAGCCAGGATGTGAACCAAGCACCCCAGTGCTTCGGTCTTTGCTCTTTCCTAATTATGTTAATGTAAACTTTTCTACACAGTACCCCTGAGAATACAGGGCTGTCACCTGATGAGCTATTGTCACCTGGGAAATTCTCTTAGAGAATTTTTTCTTGCTCAGGTTTCTCTTGCTCCGCCTGTGATCCCACACAGCACCTGAGATGGATGTGACTTTCCAAGATGTCAGTCAAACTGCTGACCACAAGACATCACCAAGCAAGACTTCACCCTCCGAAAACCAATCCCTGCCTTATTTGAGTGGAACTTTCTATCAAATGTCTTTTCCCCAATAAATACCAGGGTTCAGGGTATGCTCTCTCTCTTGCCTGCCTCTTGCCTCTTGCCTCTCGCCTCTCTAGCTCTCCTTGCCCTCCAGCATGGGAGCTTGATTCTTGAGGCTGCAGAGCCTTCCTGAACCCCCCTAAAAGGTATTTTCTTTGTTTGTGTTTTTCTTTTCATTGTCAGCCCAATCCACCTGGAGTGACCCTGATTCCATCACATACTGCGACATATACATACATATATACACAAATATCATATATATACATATATGTGTGTATGCACACATGGATAATAGTTATTAGCCAAGAGACTAATGTACAGCGTGATGACTATAGTTAATAATAATATTTTGCATACCTGAAATTTGCTAAAAGAGCCAATCCCAAATATTCTCATCACACGCCAAAAAAAAAAAAAAAAAAAAAAAAAAAAAAAAAAGGTAACAGACATGTTAATTGCTTGACTGTGGTAACATTTTACAATGTGTACATATATCAGAATATCACATTGCACACCTTGAATATATACAACTTTTGTCAATTATTCCACAATGAAGCTGAGTACAGGGAGAAAAGAAGTGATCAGCCAAGGAAGCCTCGAGTTCCTACATTGGGATAATCAAGGTCCTTTGAAAATTCTGTACTCATCCCTCTGGAGCAACCCAGGGCAAGCCTGATCCTTGCCTTCATGACAGTTCTTCCAGTGTGCTAGAACAGCACCACCACGTCTCTTCTCATCCCTCTTACCCAGCAGAAAGAAAGCCAGTTTTATGATCATTCCTCCTAGGATGAGCTCTCACATTCTCCTGCACACCTGGGCTCAAAGAGATGCCCGAGCCGGGTGTGGTGACTCACACCTGTAATCCCAGCAGCTCAGTAAGCTAAGGCAAGAGGCTCAAAAGTTCAAAGCCAGCTTCAGCAACTTAGCAAGGCTCTAAGCAACTGAGTGAGACCCCATTTCAAAAGAAAAATAAAAAGGGCTAGGGATGTGACTCAGTGGTTAAGCACCCCTGGGTTCCATCCCTAGTACCAAAAAAAAAGACACCCAGAAGTGCTTACAACATGTCAGTATTAGGGTACAGACATATGTGAATGGTGGGAACATGAGGTTAAGGAAATAATTCTATAAAATGGGTACACTGTGCTGACCCCCGCATGCTTTCTTTTTTTTTTTTTTTTTTTTTTTTTTTTGTGGTAGCGGGGATTGAACTCAGGGGCACTGGACCACTGAGCCACATCCTCAGCCCTTTTTTTTGTGTGTGTTTTTTTTAATTAGAGACAGGGTCTCTCTGAGTTGCTAAGTGCCTCGCCATTGCTGAGGCTGGCTTTGAACTTGCGATCCTCCTGCCTCAGCCTCCCAAAGAGCTGGGATTATAGGCGTGCGCCACCGCGCCCGGCTGCATGCTTTCTTTTCCAAGAAGCAATTTGCCTGCAGCCCTGCCTGGCTTCTGGGGACAGGATATGTCACATTCCTCAGCAAACTACCTATTCACTGCAGGAGAAATGCAGGCCCCAAAATAATGTTGATAAGAGGAACCTAAGTTACCGTGAAGGAGGAGACTTTTGTGACCAGATCCTAAAACTCTGGGAGATAAGGATAGTTCCTCCTAACCATAAAATCTGTAAGAATGTATAGTTAAGAATACAATTAGAACCAGTCAGCATAGGCCAAGGTGATTTAGAATTGCCATGACAGTGGGGACTCGAAAGTCTGATGTCACCCTGCTGTCAGTCAAAAGTCAAGAGGTGGACCTGGGTGGGACTCTCTGAAAACTTCCTTGGGATCCCCAATAAAACTGGAATTCAGGAGGAGGACCCACTCTCATTCCCTTGAATGTGTCCCATTTCCCTTTTTCCTATCCCTTCAATAAACTCATTCCTGTTACTCTGAGCAACATGTCTAAAATCTTTCTGAGTTGATCGCAAGAATCAGGGTTTGAAGAGGGGTTCTTAGTGCCTCAGTTTCTCTGAAGACCCCAGCTCTGTAACATCAGGACTGGGAATGTCCACAGAGATTTTAGTGAGAAGCATTCCTTTCTCAATCTGGGTGCTCTAGGAAGGGGCTTATAGCTGACTGTATATTCCTAAGACAAATGAAACAATAGTACTCACCTAGTTGCCCTTTGAGAGCCTTGCCAGGTTCCCATTAAATGGTGGCATCTATCCCTCCTTCCCTTGAAATTAGGTGTTCAGTGCCTCAGTTGTAACTAGAAGAATGTTGAGGAAGTGGCATGGTATGACTTCAAAGGTTAGGCCCAAAAGGAATGCTACTTTCACCTTGAGAGTTGAGACCCTGTGCTACCATGCAGAGAGTCTGACTTGCCATGGGGTCCCCATAAGTGTAAGGAAGCACAAACCAGCCCATGAAGGAAGATGACACTAAAGGGACTCAGGGCTACATGCAAAGAGAAAGAAGTGCTTTGGCAGCCCACAGCTGCTTCAGCTACTCCTCTGTTCCAGTGTCAACCACTATCTGATTACAGGCATAACAGGACCCCAAGCAAAAATCACCAAGCCTTTCTCTAATCTCTGACCTGCAAAACCCACAACAGATAGTAAGATAGTTGTTCCTGTTTTTAGCCACTAAATATTGGGATAATTTGTTATGCAGCAATAGTTAACCCTAACAGTGCTTAGCATTGATCTTTAATCTAAAGACATGATCTCTGACCCCATGAGATCTGAAGGAAAGGTCAGAGAAAGATTCTTGAGATCAAAGTTTGAGACTGAAAACAAAGTCCATATGATGGCTCATACTTAAAAATATATAGTGTTTTTCAATATTATCCCAATAATATATTTTTATTAGAGATATATACTGCTATGATGAATTGTGTCCCCTAAATTTATATGATGAAGCCTGAACCCCAGATGTGACTGTATCAGAGTATAAGGTTTTTAGGAGGAGATCAAGGGTAAATGAGGTCATACGAGTGGGGCTCTAATTTAGTAGAACTGTGGCCCTATAAAAAGAAGAGGATTCTCCCCCCTCCCCCCTTCTTTCCCCTTCCTTTCCTTCTCCCTCCCCACCCCAACCCCCACCTTTCCACCATGTTATAGGGGAAAGAGTTCTCAAATAATAAAAGGTAGCCATCATGTTAGGATATGGTGAGAGGTACTTACCCACAAGCCAAAAGAGCCTTCACCATAACTGATTTGGGACTTCAGCCTCCAGAACTGTAAGAAATAAATTTCTGTTGTTTAAGCCACCCATGTTATGCTATTTTGTTATGGCAAACCAAGCTAATGTCTATTTTCTGACATATATTAAATATATATACAGATACACATATGTAACAACAAAAATAGTTTGTATCTTAATGAATTAATTGTTTTTTTTTTTGTATTGGCAAATTCTTTAATATCTAGAGACTAGACATTATAAAATTAGGACTCCTTTGTCCAGTATATACACAGTACAGCAAAGTTAAATGAAACGCATATAACATATAGGGCAATGGGAACTGAAATTTCCTAGCACACTCTTTTTTATTTTATTTTATTTTTATAATTTTTAATATGTACAACTCATAGTGCATATATTTAGTATCTTTTTACATACAACTGTTTGTATACAAAGTATATTCGTACAATTCAGGTCTTCAATCATGCATTAAGGAAAATGATACCCGTCTCATTCAACCACTTTTTTTTTCTTTTCTCCCCCTCCCTCCCCTCTTGCTCCCTCCCTTGCCCTCCCTTCCCTTGACCATTAATGAATTAATTGTAATCATGCCCATTTTCTTTCCCAAAAATCATGAAAGACAAAAGATTATAACAATATGTGTCAAATGAACAATTTCAGCTTTCCCTATATATTTGCAGTAATACTTTGAGGAAAGTAATTGCTTTATCCTATCAATCATTGTATCATAATTAAAATCAATTGTAAACATAATCACAGAAGGTCAAATAGGAACTTAGGTTTCATCCAGCTCAATCTACAGATCAAGACTTCTTTTATTATCCTTCTCCAAATTGGTATGGGAATATATCCAGCCTGCATCTTTATGGATTACCTCAAATTGAAATGTCCAATATATTACTTTCTTTTGGTAGCAGTATGGGTGTACAGAAATGGACACCCTCATACATAGTTCTCTTTATAGGTTTATAAATTGATACAAACTTTTTGGAAGGGGATTTTATTATGATGCCCAAGGGTATTTAAAAAGTTTATGCTCCTCAATCTCTACTTAAGCTATAACCCAAAACACAGAGAAAATTTTCTATGTTATCATATTGCCAGTGACAATATTTTTCATATGGAAAATTTGGAAAAACCAAAAATGTTCAAGGGTAGGAAAACTGTCAAATGAATTATTATTCGTGAGTTATTATTCTGTTGCATCTTTTGCACTCTATAGATATGCAAATAAAGATTGAAAGAACATATATAAACATATACATTAGTGAAATGAGCTGAATATCAACAAACTCTGGAACATTCTATTATCTCTGGGTACATGTTTTTACTTGACAAGGGAACGACTCAAACTCAGTTCAGAAAATTTAGTCACTGGAGAATCATGTGGTCATGAAGTCATAAAATCTGGAAGCTTCTAGCAGTCACCTATTTAATTATTACATGACTCAAATGGTTAAAGAAATCTGCCTTCTTATAACCTCCCTCCACTCTCACCAGGTCTGGCAAATGAGGTGACCAGAACAAAAACGTCAAAAACTATATTGCAATGTGTAAGATATTATGATGTTAGCAGTTCTCAAATAATGAAAGGCAGACATCATGTCCCAATCACTGATGTATTACAGATATACCAGATTATTTTTGAATTATGTTTTCATTTTGGCCTTTCAGGAGAGAGTTTTGTTTGCTTTTCTCTGAACCTGCCTTCTTCATCTGGAATATGCTTTTGTGGTTTAGCACTGGAAACACTGTCCAGTATTTCTCACTACTTGAATCTAAAATATCCTTCCTCATAATTGATGTCAAATGATTGTTTTCTCCCTTCTCATGGTGTGTTTCTGGACTTTGTTTTCCACTGCTGACTGATATTTTTCCTTGAGTTATGACAGGTGGAAGCCAAACACATATTGCCAACTGAAGTGTGGTCAGCATCAGCCAGGGGTGGGGTGGGAAAGGCTTGTTCTTTGGGATGCCGACTATGTCATGGGATTATTATCAGAGTGATTCACATGTATTTATGTGGAAGCTGGAGCTGAAGGGAATCAGAAGGGATGGGATGTGAGGCTGCTTGTTCATTGCCTTGCTTCCTGGGGACTGCGGGCTTGGTTGTTTTGCTGTCCGGGTGTTTTGGGGGCATGACTCAATGTGGGTGTACACATTGGATACTGGAGCTTGGGCTATTTTTCTGCATCTACTTTAAAGCTATATGTTAGAAATTTTCTGGTCATTCATTTTTGTGAGTATAAATTGGAAGCAGCATAAAGGAATCCATTTAGGATAGAATAATAACTTGATACAACATAATGAAGAAGGTTTGGTTTAGTGACAGTTCATGTCAAAAACAGTTGAAAGTTTCAGTTGACCAAACTTTAAGGGAATTTTTTTTTTTTTTTTTTTTTTTTTTTTTTTGTGGTACCGGGGATTGAACTCAGGGGCACTCGACCACTGGGCCACATCCCCAGCCCTTTTTTGTATTTTATTTAGAGACAGGGTCTCACTGAGTTGCTAAGTGCCTCGCCATTGCTGAGGCTGGCTTTGAACTCGCGATCCTCCTGTCTCAGCCTCCCAAAGTGCTGGGATTACAGGCGTGTGCCACCGCGCCCGGCTTTTAAGGGAAATTTTGAAGGTGATGGTTTTTTTTTTTTTTTTTTTTTTTTTTTTTTTTGATTACACAAAATTGAGCAAACGTACAATTAAGACTGAAATTTCATTTTATCTCAAATTGTGAAATCCAGTTAATATGCATGTTGAAGCAGAGAGAATTACACTTGTATATTTAATTTACAATGAAATTTGTCAAAAATAGGATAGATTTATCCTGGGAAGAGAGCTAAATACACATATCTGGATCATGAACTTATGCACTAAAATATTAGCAGTACAATAAAAGTGATAGTTTCCTGCAGAGATGTGCTCCAGTTTGCTCACATGAGCTCCCGAGAGCTGATTCTGCACATATATTTCCCAAATCACATTGACAGCTTGAAATTTTTGATGGTGTAAACATCCACACCAAAGAAATTAGCAAATGATACAAATCAGAACTTGTATTATTTCTTCCCAAGCCCCTGGAATGTCCGCTTACCAACATACCAAGGGGTATGTGGGTTGTTCTTTGTAAACTTTTTCCAACTTTCCTGTATGTTTGCAAATTTTCATAACAAAATCCTGGCAAAGGAGTATGACTCAGTATGTTTTCATTGATGAAAATGTAGATTAATAGTCAATGTTTAGACTTGGCTTCCAACTGGGGTTTAGTAGGTATCCTCAAAGCTTTCCTCCCACTGCAACTAGAGGAGAACAAATATCACAAAAATTGTATTTTTAGAAAGTATGTGGCTGGACTGGGGGTTGTGGTTCAGCTGTAGAGCACTCGCCTAGCTCGGGCGCAGCCCGGGTTCCATCCTCAGCACCACGTAAAAATAAAAACGCATTGTATACAACTAAAGCGAATAAATAAATATAAAAAAAAGAAAGAAAAGAAAGTACATGGAGAATCGTAGTGAGGAAAAAGGACTAGAAGAATGCACATTCCCTAGAAAAAGAGCACACACAAAGCAAATGAGGGTGCTGGCAGTTTTCATCCCTAGGGGCATTTGCTGAGGCCCTCCTTGTCTGAGAGGAGTAGGCTTCCCTTCCCATAAGTAGAAAAGAAAGGAAATCTGAGGTTTGCACAGCCCTGCATTCTAGTATCCCAGAATGGTCCCTGATGCATGGCTGGCTTTTTTCATGGACATTTTTCCATCTGGGGGCACAGGACACTGGGGGGCAAAATCAGCATGGAAGGCTAACATCTCCCATAGCCTCAGAGTTCCTAGAAGCCAAAGTCACACAAGAGGGAAGGACTTACAACCGACTCAACAGGGCTCCCAGAAGAACACTTGGCAGATTTTATTTAGATCAAGTGATGCAGAGGCTAAAGAATTCAACTTCCAGGGCAGAGATGACAGAGACACAATAGGACCTTGGTCCAAAGCCCAGAGGCTGGGCCAGAAAAGGAGCGGGGCCAAGAGGGTAGAGTCAAATCTCCCTTTACTATAGTTTGGATATTGAATACCCCCCCCCCCAAATGCTTATGTGTGAAGACCAGCCTGTGGGACTACTGGGAGATGGTGGAACCTTTAGAAAGAGGGGTCTAGTAAAGGAAGTTAGGTTATTGGGGGCATGAACTTGAAAGGGATGCTAGAATCTGGGCCCTTCTCCCCTTCTCTTTCTCCTTGTTACTCTTTTTATTTTTTATTCCTGGCCTCTTGGGGTGAACAGTCCTCCTCTTTCACATCCTCTTGCCCTGATGTACTATGCTGCCACAGGCCCAAAACAACAGAGTCAAGCAACCCTGGAAACTGAAACTGTGAGCCAAAATAAACTTTCTTCCTTTTCATTATCTCAGTTATTTTGTCACAGCAACAGAAAGCCGGATAACATACTCCTGATCTCCCATTCTTTAAGAGCCAAAGTCCAGTTCCTATTATAGAAGGGAGATTACAATACACAAGAACCAGGTCTCACCCTAGAGACAGTTAGAAACAAAGTGAATCAAGACCAACTGCAACTCCAGCTGTGGCCTTGTTTACTTTCTCATGACATCTTAGTGACCAACTTCTAGTACCATCTGCCTATCTGGGGAGATGAGAAACTCTTTCTGGGAGTAAGAACACCGACTTCAATCTGTGTGGTTTTTTTTATACATAAAGTTTGGCAAGCAACTGTAAGTAATGAGGTTTAATAGGGGTAGGAAAATGTGGCAAATAAATAAGAGAAAAAATACATGATAAAGCAGATGTCCAGGAGTTAGAATAAGCAATGAAAGACTTTGAAAATAACTACAATAAAGTTTGAGAGGAAACAGGAAAAAAGATGAAAGGTGAAAAATTTCAACAGATGATTGAAAATCAGTGAAAGAAAAAAATTGGATATTCTAGAACTGTAATATCTGAAAGCAAGAACTCACTGGATTTGAGAGTAGATTAGATACAGCAGAGCAAGTTACAGAGTTTGAAGATGTGTGTGTGTGTGTGTGTGTGTGTGTGTGTGTGTGTGTGTGTAGAAGATAAATGATCAGAGTAGAAGAGATACATACAACACAGGCATTGAGTCTAACAAATGTGATCCGTATCTTAAGGAGGCAAGGAAATAGAGACTAAGAAGTCATGAAAGTCCTTGCCAGTACCAGAGAAAGAAGCATTACACTTGGAGTGAGATGTTCCTATTCTGGTCATTTCATTATTGATTATGATCTTGAGAAAAAATCTTTTATCACCTCTGATTTTCCTCTTTTCTTGGTGGTAAAACTGAACTAGTAACACTAACTTCTCAGAACTGTCACAGACATTTATTTATATCTAATGAAATAATATAAGCTGAAAATTTTCAAATTATCATCCTTATCCTCATTATTGTTTCTTCACTATGTTATTCTAGTAGTCCAGTAACAATTTCCACCCCTAGCACACAACAGGCTGAAATTATCAGTTGGTAAAGATGAAAATTAGATTCCCATTTAGGTTTTATCTCCTCTTCATTCTAAATGTTTTCTGGGTTTGTTTGTATTTTTTTTTTTTTTTGCATAAGTCCTTGTATTTTCCCTATTTCTATAATAGTACCTATTCCAAAGATCACTGAAATAGTCAAGTCTAAGGCAGGACAAAGTCTTTCTCTTCTGAGATTATTTCCTAGGACTTGAAGTTACAGGGAGGAGGAGGGAGAACACAAGAGACAGAGTGGGAAGTATGCCTCTAAATTGAGTTAGGGAGGGTTAAATGCATTTAAATTCTTGAATTATTTCATCTCCAGTCTCATAAGAACTGAGTGAAAATACAGAATTAGATCAGGAAGGGTGGACCCATAAGACTGACCAAATAACATGTAATTGTGAGCATATACGTATATTTATAGGCATACTACATATTTTAAGAGTGCTAATGGAACACAAGTCTGGGGAGCATGATTTCTAATGGAAGATTTGCTACCATAGAAACCAAACCTTCCAGTTTGCTGATTCTGAGCTATCCTATAGAATTCTACACAAGTCTCCAAGTCAGCTTTTACTATTTTGTCATATTTGTTGTTCTTTATATATAAAAAAAAGCAAGAAATGAATGAAGGATAGAAATTGAGTAAGTGGGAACAGGGAAAAGAAAAGGATGAGGGAAAAATGAAAGCAGCAGTATATTAGTCTGCTTGGGTTCCTATAACAAAATATCACAGACTGGGTGGCTTGAATAATAGAAATTTATTCCTTCAGAGTTCTGGAAGTTAGAAGTCTGAGATCAGGGTACCACCAGGTCTGGTTTTTTCTGAAGCCTCCTTTACGGGCTTGCTGTCCTCACATGGCCCTTCCTCTGTGCATAGGCATTCCTGATGCTTCTTCTTCTTCTAACAAAAACCCTGTCAGGTTGGATTAGGATCCTACCATTATGATTTTATTTGACATCATTTAACCTCTTTATTATACAGCCTATTTAAAGATCCTGTCTCTGAATACTGTCACATTGGAAATTAGTGCTTCAACATATAATTTTTGAGAGGATACAATTTAATCTGAAATGAGCAAAGAGAAATAGTCTTGAATATTAGTTATTGCAAATGCTTTCCCATGTCTATATCAGTACCACGTTGCCCAACTCAGCAGAACAGAAAACTACAGACCTTTCTTTCCTTTATTGAGGGTTGGGGGGGACTGCCTTTGTTAGCTTTGCCAGGTTAGGTGCATGGGCTTGGGGTCCTGAGTCTTTTCTTTTATCACCTTTCTGATGATTTGCTCTCTGTTCTTCCCTAATATCCTATCATCAGAAAAATTGAGGCTAATGCAAAGTCAAGCTATACAACTTTGGGTGACCCAATTGCTGGAGGGGAGCCACCAGACACCTGCTTGGGACATCAAGTTCCTGCAGAGGTGGGATGTTTAGTGTTTCTGGCTGGATTCCCTCTCCAGAACAAATCTCACCCATTCCTCCTGGTGTACTTGAAATAATACCTTCACCCAAGTGAATCCAGCAAGTGCTTATCATAGATGAGGCTGTGGATACTGGAATGAAAACTCCTTAGAAGCTGTTCTCAAGGAACTCACAGTCCAGTAAGGAAGAAAAACACTCAGCAAGACAAAAACAAGGAGTAGCACTAGTGAAAACTCACAGGTAATGGAATCAGGGAACACCTCATGGAGAGTTAACCTTTGTGCAAGACATTGAATAACAAACAGGAATTTGGAGAAAAGATAAAGTGTGGAATGGAGGGGAGGAGGAATTGAGGAGGCAAGTTATTCCACTTAAATGAAAATCATGAGAAAAGTCATAGAAGCATAGATATAATTTCAATTTTCAGAGATAAATGAGAGCTCTGGCACCACTAAACCAGATGTTCTCAAGCTTTTTCTACATTGAGATGAACTGGAGGGCTGGTTAACACACAGGTGATTGGGCTCCACCCTAGATTTCCTGATTCCAGAGGTCTGGAGTGGGACCCAAGAAGTTGTATTTCTAACAAGCTCCCAGGTGATGCTGGAGTTGTTGATCTAAGGACCACAATTTGAGAACATCTAGATTAAAAATAGTGAGGGATGTAGTGATAGATAAAGCCAAAGCAATGAAGGGTGATGTCATTGTGCACTTACAGTTTGAAGGATAATTATAAAGTGGAAGTAAAGTTTAACAGCTGCAGATGTGACTGGGGGCAAGTTCTGAGGCTGTTCAAATTGTGCAGCTGAGAAGAATGAGGACCTCTCCTGGAATTTTCCCCTCAGCATAAATAGGACATTAAAGATGCAAGTGACATTCCAGAAGCAGAATTAATTTCTCTTGATGAGAAGTTGAACATGAAAGAAGGTGAAGATCACTTTATGGTTTCTTCTTAGGAAACTGAATGTATTGTGAAACATTCCAGAAAAAAAAATTGAGTAAAAGTATCAGGAGAGAAACCATGGCTCTGGTCCTTGAGAAGGGCTTCAGGTACCCAGGGAGCAAGTGCATGGTAATGAGCAGTTGGTCACTGGACTAGCTGGGTTGGAGTTCTGCAGAGACATGAGGCTAAAGATGAAACTGGGTATGAAAATAAACTAAAGCTAAAAACAGAAACTGAGAACAACCAAGAAAGGTAAGGAGGACCACTGAAGTATCCTGGAGGAAGAGAGTGGTGAGATGGGGTCAAGAAAGTAGGCTTTCTGTGAAGCCCTAAAGATATCTGGGAGAGGAGATGGTCCTCAAGAAGAGGCTTCAAAGCAGCTTTGTTTGGTAACTGATAACTTGGATGTTTCTGTTTATTTATTTTTCCAAAAATATTTGTTGAGTGCCAAAAATATACCCTGTCTTAGTCCATTCTATGTTACTATTAAAAAAATACCTGATGTCGAGTACTTATAAAGAGGTGTGGTTTCATAGTTCTAGAGCCTGGAAAGTCCAAGAACATGGCCCTGACATAAAGCGAGGGCTGTCTTGCTGCATCATAACATGGTAGCAGGCATCATATGATAACACAGAGCAAAGGTGACAGCTTGGGTCTTTCTTCCTCTTCCCATAAAAACCATTGTTTTAATCAGCTTTTTTTTTTTTTGCTGCTGTGACCAAAAGACCTGACAAGAACAATTAGAGGGGCTGGGGTTGTGGCTCAGCGGCAGAGCGCTTGCCTCGCACGTGCGCGGCCGGGGTTCGATCCTCAGCACCATGTAAACATAAATGCCATGTAAACATAAATGCATTGCATTCCCCAGTGTACAACTAAAGGCTGGCTTTGAACTCGCGATCCTCCTGCCTCAAATCCCAAAATAAATATTTTTTTAAAAGAAAGAACAACTAAAGGATCAAAAGTTTATTTTGGACCTCTTGGTTTCAGGGGTCTCCAGAAAGTCAGACACTTAATCCATAGATAGCCAAATCCATTCATCAGTGGTTGAGGTGAGGTGAAACATCATGGCAGAAGAATGTGGTAGAGGGAAATGGCTCAAGACATCACACCAGGAAACAGAGAGCAAGAGTGTTCCACTCATCAAGGACAAAATAGATACCCAGTGTCATGCCCTCAGGGACCCACCTCTTCCAGCTACACCCTACCTGCCTTCAGTTACCATTCAGTTAATCCCTATCAGAGGATTAAATTGCTGATTGGGTTAAAGCTCTCAGAACCCAATCATTTCTCCTATAAACCTTGCATTGTCTCACACACACGAGCTTTTTGGAGATACCACATAACCAAAACATAACAACTACTAATGTCATTATTGGGGGCCCATATTGATGACCTCACCTAGTCCTAATGACTTTCCAAAGATCCTACCTCCACATAGCATTAATATACGAACTTGGGGATTAATTTTCCAAACTATGAACATTCAGGGGACACATTCACACCATAGTATCCAGTAGGCTAAACACTGAAGTCAGAGCAGTGATCAAAGCTGAAATGGCCTCTACTCCCACAGAGTTTGTAGAGTGGTCTTAGAGCTGAGGACTGGACTAGTAAAGAGTCTAGGACATGTCATTATAGCTGGGAATGAAATGAACAAGGTGTCATGGGGGAGAAATAACAGGAGAGGTCATTTTGTGGAGATGTCATAAGACTCAAGCTTGACAGAGGAGGTAGACAAAAGGAGGAAGAGGCATGTAATCATGCACATGTCCTACCAGGGCACAGGAACAGGGAGAGGGAAAGCAGTTTGAGTTGAGGCTGGTAAGAGAGGCAGGGGCTAGTAAAAGCAGGGGCCTTTACTTAAAACATTGTTAGAACTCCTCTAATGTAGAAATGTGTGCCAGGGCTATTCAAGACCATCCATCTTGTTGCTTTACACAACCTTGTTTTTGAAGAAAACTGAAATTTGAAATTGACAATTCACCTCTTTCACTACATTGGGCTCTGAGTTACTATTGGATTTCTATAGCATTCCAAGCTATCCTTGAAGGACTAAGGCTTGCTATGATTAAAGAATGTGTGTACACGCATGCTTGCATGTGTGTGTGTGTGTGTGTATGTATACATATATGTATGTGTGTGTGTGTGATATATATATCTCCATTCCTGCCTGGGGCTCAGAAAGCAATTTCCAAGGAGAATTTCTAAAGCTGTTTTGAGCATTATATAGCCCCTTGAGATGATGGATTTGTTCCAAACACATAACAGAATTCTATACATCCTAATGAAAGTTCACAGCAGTAATACCACTCTTTGTCCACCACCTACATGCCTAGCACTTCTGGGGTCTACAGGGCACATTAAGGAGTAGAAGGCCTGAGGTTTTGCTCTCATTATGCTCACAGTCTCACTGCAAAATTGATCCTGCCCAAAGGAAAAGATTGGCAGTCCCTCCATTCTATTATTAAAATCTTTCTGCAACTGGGTTCACAATCTTACCTGGAAGGGTGACTAACAGAAAGATTCTTGGGAGCCCAACAGACCAGGGTCCAAGTCCCATCCTACCCTTGCCAGCAGTATGACCTTGGGCTAATGGCTTAAACTCCAAGTATCTTTTCTGTGATGAGGATAATAATACCTACTTCATAAGGCTGCAATGAAGATTAAATGTATATGAGGCACTTAGTATTTTACCTGGAACAAAGGTTGAGTTTTCATTACTATCCCAACAGAGCAAACCGAGACCATATAAAGCACACCAGATGGGCTGCAGACACTAGGGAAGTTGGTTAGGCTCCTCCAGCTCCCTGCCGCCAGCCGGAAGAAGAATGTGGCTGCTACACCTTCCAAACCACCCGCTGCCTCCACTCTATACAGGACTCTGCCAGATGTAGGATGACTCCCATTTCCCCAGTGATCTGCTACCTCATAGACACTGCATTTCTATACCATTTTACAAGGCAATTATGCAGCTGCAGGCTGCTCAAGGCCAGTAAATTGATAGAATTGTAGAATTTGACTCTTGCTACTTTCCTGACAAGCCACAGGTTTTTACTGCTTCACCTCAACTTGGCTGTCCCCTCAGACCTTTTCACACCCCAGGAGTGTCAGGATTTAAGGTCAGCTCCTAGGGCTTCAAGAGCCACCTTTGTTTTCCTTCCATCCCACCTGGCAGCTTTGCAAGACCGGAATGGGTAATGTTTCAGGAAACCCCTGAGGAGGCAGCCTCCAGGTTCCCATGGATACATTAAAAGGGGTAAAAGAAAGTGCCAAGTTGGTTCGGTCACTGCAGCCCAGTCAGGGGTGGAAAGAAGCTGCGCCTTGCTGTACAAGTGTTTCCATTCAGCATGAGTCACCAGCTCACAAGTTGGCAACTTGGGCCCTGGAACAACTTGGCAAATGGAAAACTAAAGGGATTGTTCATGCTGTATATTTGTACCCCTACTACCATGCCTTAAATACCACCTCCCTCCACACACCTAGCCCAGCTTGCTCAGGAATCTAACTGCAGGGCAGGTATGGGACACCTAGTGGGTATCTGCTGAGCCAGGTCTGGCTGGCTGGAGCCTAAGCACCAAAGCTCTGATACATCCTGAGCCCCAGGAAAGGGGTGGGTACCTGGATGAGGGCGGGAAACTACCTATTTTCAGAGGAAGAGATGGCACAATGTCCATGTTCAATGTCCATGACTGTCACACAAATAACACAGTCACAGGTTGCTTATCAACAGGATATGTTCTGAGAAATGCATAGTTAGGTGATTTCGTTGTTGCACAAATATCACATAGAGTGTACTTGTACCAACCCAGCTGGTAAAGCCTACTATATACCTAGATTTTATGGCACATACCATTGTGTTCGGTCCATCATTGACATTGTTATGTAGTGCATGACTGTATAAAGTTAGCACTGAGAAAGAACACCCAGGCATCTCTTGCCCACAGCCAAGTTTTGAGTAATTTCTTTCCAGCATGCTCCAAAGTATTCTTGGTTCAAGGCTTCTCTTGTCTCTTTGCCCAGTCCAGATCTCTGCTCCACCCAGACCATTTGAGGTAGCCCTTTTTTCTTCTGTAAACCTTCAATCTAAACTGGATTAGTAGCTAATTCAGCAACTCCTTTTGGCCCCATCTCTTTCATTCCATGGAATGGCCATGTGGCAAGAACCTGAAGATACTCCAGTGTCAGCTTGTGGATGACAACGCTGCACCACCGATAAGTGGCCGAAGGGCTCCCTACCATGAGCTTATTCCATTTGCTTGGATGGGAAGTGGATTGTAAGTTCCACCTACCAAGGCTTTTAAGGTCATGGCTGAGTGTGGGGCATGGGCAGGGAAGAGAAAGCCTGAATCATAAAGCCAAACCTAGGTAAAAGTGGCCATCAAAACCACAGTGAGGGGCTGGAGCTGTAGCTCAGTGGTAAAGTGCTTGTCTTGCATGTGCAAGGCACTGGGTTTGATCCTCAGCACCACATAAAAATAAATAAAGATACTGGTGTTCATCTACCACTAAAAAATAAATAAATAAATAAAGTTCATCTACAACTAAAAAAAAAAAAAAAAAACCCACAGTGAAACTCATCCAACTGAACACTTAAGATACATGTATTTCATTTTATGCTATTTATTGTGCATTATTAATCTCAACTGTTTAAAATTAATCTAGGAAAGGAAATAGTCACATGAATATTCACTCCTCTAACACATGCAGCCCCTCTTCACTGTGTATATATTGTGAGCCTCTACTCACCAACAGTATATAGTGCTGCATACAATAGGCATGGTCCCTGCATACAGTAGGTCCCTGTCCTTCTGAAGCTCATGCTGAGTGACTCTAGAAGATGCTAATATCCTCGTATGTGTTTCATACATTGCAAAGGGTTTCCATGTAAGAAGCCCTTGGTCCCCAAACACTTTTGGTTGTAAGTGCATCCTGTTCCTAACCCTTTCTCTCCACCACCATCCTGCCTTGCTGGCTCTAGCCCTTGTCATGTCCTGCCTGCATAAATAGCCCCTAAATGCTGTTTCTGCTCAGGTCCTCAGTTCACTATTCTCAGCCATACAAACAGGTGCTTTTAGATATGTAAATCAAATAAAATCTCCCTATGGTTTTAAAATCCCTTCCACCACCTGCCTGACCCTCTATGATCCAGCCCCTACTTTCTTCTCTATCCTCAACTCTCCTAGGTTCCTGGGACAAGACCAAATGCACTTCTGACTCAGGGCCTTTGCACATGCTATTCCCAGCCCCAATTCTCTCAAGAGGCTCCTGTTATGCTTCACATCTCACATCAAGTGTGACACCTTCACCTACCACTCCCAAAGCACTGGAACTTTCTCTCAAGGCAAAAGCTTGACAATTGGCACTGAATATTTTCAGACTAAATCACACCACATGCAAATTAGGAGTTGATACATTTGGGGGTATTAGAGCCCAGAGTTTCCTGCTCAGGCAGGGTGGGGCTGGCAAAGGAGCCTGAGGAAGACAAGGAATTCCATAGCCCCTGCCTGATGTACACACTAGCCTTACAGGGATTCTTGGAAAACTGAAGGTCATATCTTCCCAGTTATTGGCTGGGTTTGGTGGGAATGATTTGTTCCTAGTTGATTGCTCTCCTCCAAACCTTCTCCCCACAAAGCTCCCTGAATGTAGACTTAGGAATTTATCATCATAAATTTTTTTTGTCTGTTTCTAACCTGTAATTCCTCATTTATAAAAAAAAAAAAAAATGTGGGGGCTCTGGAATAGATCTCTAAATTCCCTGCAGAGCCAATATTTGATGGTTTCAAGTGAAAATATGTTCCACCTGGAATCATGGTGCATTTAGGTCAAGCTTTTAAAAAAATAATTCAAACTTCACTGGAACATCTAGAGGAGGTTATAGAAGCTCCTTCACAGTGGGCGTCCCAGGTAATGAGGCGCTCACTCACCTGGCCTGGCGGGTATGAAACAGCACGAGAAGATTACGAGCCCATATCCTAGCCCCTCCAGGGCTTGGCATGCAGGTTCCTAGTGTTTGATTTTCCTTTCCCTGGAACATCTCCACTCTGAGCAGAGATACTATTAAAGAAAGTTTTAAATTGAACAATGAGAAACATTCTCTACATGAGTTTATAAAGTCCACGTGTACAACTGGTGCTTCTCACATGTAGAGTCACCGGGGATGTCTGTTAAAAGTGTGATCACTGGCTTCCTTCCAGAGCTTTGACTTGGTGGATCTGCAGGCACCTTAGACTCTGTGTTGACAAAGCTCCCAGGTGATTCAGGTTCAGATTTTATAGTAGAAAATTACACACACCTGAGGTGAAGGGGGCTCACACTCTGCAGGGACCTGGGTTTAGTCAAGCTCAGGGCCTCCCCCTGCCCAGCTGCCCCCAGCTTCTCACGGCTGAGAGATACAGGAGCATCTGAGCAGACTCTTCACAATGTCTGCCTTCGGCCACCAAAGACCAACGATCCCGTCAGTCATCTGAAGGGCCTGTTCAATCCAGCCACACATAGTATCAGCACACCTAATTTCTGTTACAACTAAATTCTTCGTTTTTAAATCAGTGAACACATGAGTGGATTTTCTTAAGGCTATCAAAATTCCAGAAAATTAAAGGTGAGTTTTGTCTGCCCCTTTTACCCTTGTGGGGTTAACTGAAAGAACTTAAACTTGATAAAAGATGTTTTCCTGAGAAGTCTCTGGTGCTCTACTCCTACTATCTAGAAAAGATGGCAAAAATTTCAAGCCTCTTTTAATAAGTCTTTTACCCACTTCTACACACAATTCTACAAAACCAAAACTCCAAGTGCATTTGTTTTCAAAGTTGGAGAACTTGACACATATGTGGAGAATCATTAGAGTCACATCTCCCAACACCAGCCTCCCGGCTCCTTCTCACCATCCACATAACCATCAACCTTCAGGAAAGCCTCTTCCCCCAAGGAAAGGGGACAGAGGGTGCAATAGAACTCACATAGCATCATTCACGATAGAGCCAAGAAATTAATCCACCTGCAATAACAGCTGGGGGCACTCTCAGGCCTCTACCCTGAGAACACTCCCCACACCCAAACCCAGCAACTTCCCAGGGCTCACTCACCCGATGGGACCCATCTGAGCTCTCACAGAACATCAGGAAGGTGTGTGTCCACAGAAAGAGACTGTGAAGAAGAGAATCAAAGGCTCAGGACATGCTTCAGCATGGCTCTTAATTCAAGGAGCAAAGTTCTTAGACATTTGGCCCAGGAAGCTTGGGAGACTCAAAAAAGCAAAGTTCAACAAAAGTGATGATGTTTATAAATGACCCAGATGTCAGCACTGTGGCAAAAGATGCACCTACCCAAACTGCAAGACCGAGATAACGAGCATCTTCCACTTCCGGGAGAAAGCAAGGGAGGCCTGCTACTGAGATGGCCAGTAGTTAGTGACAGATGAGGGAGACTTTCTAGAGCCAGCAAGCTCTGGTCCCCAGGGGTACTGCTAGAGCAATAAAGGTACCTGCTTTGTTAGATCTCAAAGAAGAGGCTACCAGATTTCTATAATTTTAGCAGGAGCATTATTAGCAAGGTAGTTTTTTTTTTTATTTATTTGCAGAGTTCCAGAAGTCCTTATTACACATCAGTGGGCCAAAATAACTAGATTCCTATGGCCAGAAGGGACTCTATAGATGTGGGAACACAGAAGAAGGTGACACAAAGAGAAATGTGTGATGGCAAACAGGAGGCTTAAACTCCATGGAAAGTCGCCATTTCCCACTCAGCCTCACTGCTGACTTTTGACCATGAACAAAATCAGTTTAATTTTGCCAAAGCTAATGATTTTTCAATATAAGCCCTCAATTCAGATTTTTATGTGAAATTTCCCAACTTTAAGATGCTGGCAATGCTGTCAGTGTTATTTAAAACACTGAACAGGCCAAATAAAATCCATGGGGGACTGGGGTTACAGATTTGGCCTGTGAGATTCTAGTTCATGGTTTCTGATATGCATCAATCATTGTTATGGTTCAGATATGGAATGTATCCCCAAAAGCTCAGGTGTTAAGCAATACAGCATTGTTCAGAGGTGAAATGATTGTATAGTGAGGGTTATAGCCTTATCAGTGAATTAATCCATGAAATGGATTAATTATTAATTATTTGACTGGCATATTGGATGGTAGACTATAGGCAGGTGGGGCATGGCTGGAGAAGGTGGGTCACTGGGGTCATGGCCTTGGGGACTCATCTGTCTCTGGCCCCTCCACCCCACTGCTTCCCCACTAACATGAGTTAAGCAGATTTTCTTCTCTATGCCCTCTGCCATGATGTTTCTGCCTTGGACCCAGCCAAACCATACATCAAAATAAATCTTTCTTTCTCTAAGTTGTTTTTGTCAGGTATTTTGGTCACAGTGACTCAAACCTAACAAAATTATCATAACTAATAATGCAAATAGCTGATATTAATGAAGTGCTTCACACATATTACTTTTATTCTGTACAGTTGAGGAAATTAGGTTTATAAGGGACAGATAACTCCTCTACGTTTGCATAGCTATATAAGTGGGCAAGCCAGTATTCAAATCCAGGTTTCACTGATGCCAAGTGCTCTTAGTCATTGATGATACTGAAATTCCAGAAACAAACAATTGTTGCCCTTAAATACATTTGGAGAGGTGACACAATGGCCTTGATAACCAGTATCTGAATTACTTAGTATTTGTGGGAAATTAGGTTTATAAGGGACAGATAACTCAAGTAAGAGCTACCACCCTACCCAAGACTTACAAGTAAGAGACCAGACTTACAAGTAAGAGCTACCACCCTACCCAAGGAGAACAGCAAGGAGGTAATGATAAGAATATCCTTCCATTCTCCACAATGCAAAACTCCCTTGTGACCCAAAGGGTGGTCAATGAATCAGCAGCATTGGCATTGTCTGGGAGTTCCTTAGAAAGGTAGAATCTCAGCAACACCTGAACCTCCTGAGCAGACACCTTAACTACATGGCCCTCGGGTTCTTATATCCATTGAACTTGAGATGCCCCTCATTGACTTGCTCTCCAGTCTGTCACCTTCCAGCTCCCACCATCTTCCCCATCACCTGGCCAACTCTCTAAACACTAAGGATTCCTCTTCAATTTCTTTTTTGCCTCTTCCTGGGCATTGTATACAATCAACTGGGCTCCATCAACCCAACCCACAAGAAGGGATCCTTCCCTATAACCACAGCCATGCATACACATTAACCCCAGCTACTAGACCCACGGTGGGCCCTTGAAAATGTGAGAAAAATCAGAACAACACTTGCCACGTTTCCCAAATCTTCTTGTGCTATAGGGATAAAGGTGGCACTTGCCCCCTAAAAGTGTATTCTACAGGCAGAATATGTTGGTTATAAGCTCATTGATTCTAAACATTGGTTGTCAACTCGTAAGAGAAGACAGAGATTCCTGGTAGTGTGGGGGCCTCAGTGCTTCTGCACCTGCCTATCATGATGGAATCACTCACAAAGTGCTGTGGGCACAGGCATAAATCCAGAACTGGCGGTGCTTTGTTCATCCACATTGCTCTGACTGCTGCTGGAATATCACAGTGGATTTCTAATCTCTTGCTCTTACATCTCCCTGCAGACTCTGTTCCATGGCACACGGGCCTTTTTCAGAAAATGAAGCAAATTCCTATCCTAGACTCTTCAGCCATCACTGCTAAATTCCTCCCCTTCCCTAGGTGCTGGGACATTGTGGGAAGAGAAATGTCATGGCAGTGCATGGTCAGTGGTTCACATGCCTGCTGTGCCAATGTCCCTGTCCCTAGCAGGTAAACTCTCCCTGCCCCTCAGGCAACCCAAATTTTTTAAGCATGTATGTCATCTCCAAGTCCCTTCCACAGCCCTCACCTGCCTCTCAGAAACCATAATCACTCAAGGAAAAATCAAGTCAAAGTTCCCAGCGCCCTCCTCCTCCCCACAGACCCGCGCCAGGCGTGCACACGTGCAGCCGGAAAGCCTTTCCTGGCTCTGACCCACCACAGCGGCTTTCCATTCCAGTGAAACTGTGATGTTGCCATGGAAACAACCAGTGAGGTGTTTCTCTGGCTTAGTCCCAGGCTGAGGACCCGCAGTCCACACTGCACACATATTCACTGCTCGTGTGCCAGGAGCCCCCTGCCACCCCTCACCAGCCCAGAGCAGAGCCCCTGTGCCTCAGTGGGGTTGTTTACAGCAGGGTGTGTGTTTGTGTGCGTGTGTCTGTGCACGTTTGATTGTTTTCTTTTCACTTTTGCCCAGCCCCTCCCAGTACACAAAAGGCACATTCTTGAAAAAAGAAAAAATGTATTTTTTTCTGCATTCCAGCTGCCTGAGCTAAGCGGAGGAATGAATGGTTTGGGAAAAATCTCACACAGGAATAAATTTACAAGGGACAGCTGAGCGGATAAATTCAGTCCCCAAAGAGGGGCATTACGAGGACTTTTGGCAGGAGGCTTGCCCCTTGTGCAAAGCTGTCTAAAAAGAAAAACAGAGCAAGAGAGGGAAGCTTTCAAACCCACCCCAAAATAAACCTTTCAGAGATCCTTTTAACTCCTTCTAGTTACTAGCATTTTAAGACAGGAGGAGGCCCATTAACCAAAGCAAATAAATCCTTTCTAGGTGGACAGGCTGGGCCTCAGAGTCTACCTGGGATGCTCTTCCCTTGCTAAGGTGGATGGCTCAAACTTACCCAAGTTTTCTGATTTGACTAGCTGTCCACATACTACATGACAAAAGTGTTGCTCGGCCTAGTTGAAATTTGGCAAACAACTAGTGGTGTGTTCTTAGGAGACCCTCCTCAGTTGAAGAGAAGACTCAACAGAATAGTGGCTGGGAGAAAGAGGCTGGGACCTGGACTCTGCTGGCAGGTATTAGGAAGGTAGTGCAAAAAGAAGAGACAATTGTGCCTGGGGAGGTGGATGTGGCTGCCACCACTGCATGAGGCTACTGGCTCTAGACCTGCAGTGCTGGCTACTTTGATTTCCCATGGTTGCTTTCTGCAAGATTGAGAATAAGGTTAGGCCTGAGTAAATTTTGGACACTCCCTCTTCAAAGGGGTATCGAATACTTGTTTCCTCTCTCCTGCTTCTTTACTGATTCCTTGACTCACCGCCATTAGTGGCTGGTTGCTAGAATTAGGAAAATCCCTTTGGTTACTTTGAGGTCTGAAAACTCAATCAACCCATATCCTCTCTCTTTTCTCTGTAAATCAAATCTTAGAACTTTTATGGCTGGAAATGACCCTTCTGGTCCTCATGGTAGCTTTTCCCAGGCTCTTTCACCTCCAGAAGAGCTTGAGACGCTCAGCCCAGCCAGGGAGGCTCCTTTGGGAAAGCCAAGCTGTCCATGGTCAGTCACCAAACATGTTCACATCTCAGGCTATGTTCTGAGCTTATCAAGCTGACTGTTGCTCTTACTCCTGAAGTCATGATGGGTCAATGAGTATTAAGCATACAGCTCAGTCCTAAACTGGAGACATAGAAAGATACATATGAGATGATCGTCTCTGCCCACAGCAAGCTTAAATTCTGTTGATTAGATAATAATTATCAGTCACTGAGTGCTTGCTTGGTTCCAGTCTCTAAACTTTTCACTAATTCATTATGATGAGTACTTAAATACATGGACAGAATCTGACAAATGTGCCAAGAGGCTCCTGGATCTACTACTAATCAGCAGTGCTCCTCAGGTATTAACCTCTTGGAGCCTCAGTTTCTTCATCTGTAAAATAGATAATACCTACCTTGCAGAAATGCTGTGAAAATCCAATGAAACTATGAAAAACTCTTAACTCAATAACTGAGCACAGTCTTCAGATCATGCTGATCAGGACTATTCTGTATGAAGGGAGTATCTCTCTCTTCAGCTCCTTCTAGCCAGCAACCCTCAGAAACAACTGCCCTCCTAACCCCATTCTGAGAGGGGCCTGAGAAAAAGCAAGAGAATGAGCAGCTGAGTTTCTAGATCCTGGAAAAACCTTCCTGCAAGGGCCATTCAGCTATATTTCCTTCCAAGTAGCATTTTATGACCCATGTCTGCCTTCTTCTTTTTCCTACTTAGCTTCCCTAAGAGTCAAAAAATGTATTTGAATAAGAAAATTGCAGAAGAGTCACAAGTTTGGTTCTTTTGAAAGTTGTCTTCTTTGAGTTTGTGCCTTGGGGTTGCCATTTTCACAGCCTCAATTTACTCACCTATAAAATTGGTATATATAGTGTCAATAATGCTAGATAGTAACATTTAAAAATAATGTACACAAAATAGTTAGTGTATATATTCAATAAATGGTTGGTATTATCCTTGCTAGTTTTCTTCACAGAAAATGGAAAATGCTTCATGATTGCAAAATTGCATACCATTAGTTATCCTTTAATTTTATCATAAATCATACATACTACTGCTGGTACTGGGCAAAGGAAACAAACAGAGTTTGGGCCCTGCACATACAGCCCACAGGTAGGATCAACAGTCTGCAAGTACATGTTCAGCAGGTACCTGAATTGTCCATGTGTCCTCCTTATATTTTAGAAGTTCATCCTTGGGATGGACTCAGGCACTCAGTCTCAGGCACACTCCCTTCCTACAATAAATAGCAGTTAATACAATCCATTCATACCATACAGACATTGGCTGTTAGGTAGTAGGTGGAGCAGAAAGTGGGAGTGGAGGTTGGAGCTGGTCTTGGTGTTCTCGGTACCACAGGACTCAAGCATGTTTTTCATAAGCAGTTATTAGTAAATGGACAATAACTGTTTTTATTAAGCCTAAATTAAATGCATATTTGAGAGAACTAAGCAATATTGAAAAGGGAATTCACTGATATTTCCTAGTTGTACATTATTTCTTTAAAAACCATTAGGGCTCCTTTCTGTCCAGGAAATTTTGGCTTTTAGAAGAATTCAAAATTCAAACAAGAGATTAAAAAGAAAGAGATGGCCTTTCTAAAGGGTGTGTGTGGGTAATGGTCACAAGAAAGATGATAGCTGGAAATATCATTTCCAGTTGGGCCAAAGGAAAAGAACATCCTCAGGGAGGTTCTGCATCCAAAACTAACATAGCAATCCTTAACATCTATCATGAACTTATGACTACGTGCGGGAAGGGTACTAAGCAATTTATAAACATCACCTTATTTGATTCTGTTTACAATTCTCAGAAGTAATTATTGTTATTATTATTAACAGAAGAGAAAACTCATGTTCAGAGAGGTTAAGCAATTTGTCCAGCACTGCACTGCTAGCATCTAAAATCCCAAGCAGGTCTGGCTGCCTGGATCCAAAGCCTAAGCTGTTCTTATGACATCACTCTGTAGTGTCCATTCTTGTTTTCAAGGTGTAGCAGAAATAATTGATTGTCCTCCAATACCTGTTCTCACCTTCTTCCTCAATAACACAACCCCATAAAATTCAGCTAGACATGCAGCCTTTTGGAATAAAGACACATTTTCCAGTCTGTGCAGCTAGATGCAGTCACGTGTCCAATTATTAGCCATGTAATATATATTGAAGAAATGTGTTCAATTTCTGGAAGTGTCCTTAAAGAGAAGATTCATGCCCTTCGCCTCCTTCTTTCTCTATTTCTTTTTCTGGCTGTTTAGAATGCAGATGGGATAACAAAACTTGGAGTCGCTGTCATGGACCATAAGATGGAGACATTGATGATGGCAGGGGTGTGCTACAGAAGTGTAGTCACTGACAATCGCCAAGCCACCATCACAACCCTGATCTGCCTCCCTAAAATTTCATAGGAGAGACAAATAAATCTTGATCTTGCTTAAACCCATTGTTATCTGGGACCTCAACTCCACTGAACAGAATCTTACCTACTGTGCAAGACACATCCATTCATTGTCCCTATCTCTCTTAGTAACCATGTCCTTTCCTGTGTTCTCTTCATTTGCTCCCATACCCAAATGGACTCAGTTGATATATGTATCAGGTTAATGACAGATCCTCAAACAGCACAAGGACAGCCGGGGACCTCAGGAGAAGGTAAGTGTGGGCTGAGGCCAGAGGCCATGCTCTTAGAGGCAATGGTCTTGGGTCTGACCAGCTCAGTTCTTCTCACTCAGTAAGCCTCGCTGTCCACTTATGAGGCAAGGCACAAGTCTCGCCAACAAAATTGCCTTTCCAAGAAAATAACCTCAATCCTCCTGCTTCTCTGGATCCTCTCCTGCCATCATTCTCAGAAAGTCTGATGTACATGACGTGCCTGTCATGAAACATCTGTCTCCAGTCCCACCCAAAAGTACCAGGTTCCAGGAAAGACTGAACTGGACTTTCCCCTCCTCTGTGTGTCATTTTTGCTTATCTTCCAGAATGAATCCAATTGAGCATGGCCAAAAAGAGAATTGGTTCTTACCCTTCTCATGGAAATGCCTTGAAGAAGTCCAGAGTAGATGGAACCTAAAAGTCCCCTGATCATTGAATTGTAGAGTTGGAGAAAATACAGAGGTCAGCTTGTCCAAAAAAAAAAAAAAAAAAATGATGATCTTAGAGCTGAAGGAAGCAACCAAGCCAAGGACAAATAGTTTGTTATTAAAGAACCAGGACCACTGGTAATAACAACCGCAACAGTTAGGCAGTTCTTTGCTTGTGCCAGACATTGTCGAGCGTTTAACATAAATTATGCCATTTCATCCTTACAACCCTATGTGATAAGCTCAGAGAGAGTACGTAGCTTGCCTGATTTCATAGGCTAATAAGTTGTTGAGTCAGGATCCAAACCCAGGTTTATTTGTTGCTTGATCCTGGACTCCTCTTTTGACAGCTTCATGTTATGAATTTAGTACTTGTCAAAGCAAGAACATGTCAGAATTCCCCCTCCTCACAACCAAGCCAGTCTGGAAGTCCAGAATCTGAGTTGCTGTCACCATGCTGAGTTGCTGTCACATTGTACTGTCCTCAGGGCCACCCTAAGACCTTGACACAGATGGTCCCTCCATGGGAGTCTAAAATCTGTGTCTAGAGGAAAACTTGTTCCTGCTTCTATCCCCAGGAACCAACCTGAGTGACCACTTTTGGGTTCAAGATAAAGCTCAATGTCAGGATCTTCCTGACCTTCTTGGTTTATTCAGTCATGGAGGAAATATTTATTAAGGAGAATCAAACTGTGTCCAGTTTTAGGAATAAAAAGTTGAGTAAAACATGATGCCTGACTTTAAGGAGGCTTTCAGTAGAAAGATGAACAATAAAAAATACTCACAAATAATTAATTTGGCAATTGTGTCAAGTGCCACAGAGGGAAAGATCGTGGTACCACAGGAGTGTGTTAAAAGAGGCACACCTGGAGAGGGAATGGGACATGAGAAGGCTCTGAGATGGATGGAAACTTGGCAAAATGAAGAAACTGAAAGAAAGAAAGCCAGAGTGCTGAAGAAGTGACCAGGAGTCAGATCATTCGAAGACCACTAGATTAATAATTTTGAACTTGGCCCCAAGAAGAATGATACACCACTGAGTTTTACACAGGTGAATGACAGAATGTGATTTTTCACTGATAAATAATCATTTTAGATACTGAGTGCAGAAGGCATCAGAGTGGAGGGAGAGAGGCCATCACAGTTGTGTAGGTAACAATGAGTCTTGATAAAAGAACAGGGCTAAGAAAGGGGAGTAGGTGGAACTGCAATTGTAGACACAACGGACAGGAGCTGCAGGCGGGAGTGTAGAGTTCAGAAGTACTCTTTTGACTTGTCCAGAGTTTGACTTATCTAGAAACATCTGTCTTGGAGTTGTCACCCTGAAATGGCATTTGGAGGCATAGACATGGGTGAGCTCTCCCAAAGGGAAATAAATAAAGAAGAAAAAAACCCAAAGAATTCTAAAATCAAAAGTTGAGTAGAAGGGAAAGATCCATCAAAGGAAACTGGGGAAAGTAAGCCAGGAGCATGTAGTGTCACAGAAAGTAAGAATATTCCAAAAATGAGGGGGCAGTCAGTGGTGTTAAGAACTCCATGGCAGACAAGGAAGATGAATGCAGAATGGTGTGCAGTTTCCAGGTGGGTAAGTGCATTGAGGTACAGGGAGATGTGACAGAAGAAGAAATGGGATGCCCTACCCTACCCAGGAAGCCCCACCTCACCCCACTCCTATTCCCTCATTTTTTGCTCTATAACTGTCTTCTATTTCACTTTGATGCTCCTGATTGTATCCTTTATAATAAACCAATGAACCAGGCACTGATCTGGAGATTTCTACTCAAAGCAGAAGTTCAAAAGACATTATTAACATCATCCAGGAATATGTCAATTATAGATGCCTTTGAACCTAAAAGATAGCAGCCCTCCCAAAATTTTGCTACCAAGATTTATCCAGAGATAAAGAAAATGTGGTATATATATTCAATGGAATATTACTCAGCTTTAAAGAAGAATGAAATTATGGCATTTGCCAGTAAATGGATGGAGTTGAGAATATCATGCTAAGTGAAATAAGCCAATCCCAAAAAACCAAAGCCTGAATGTTTTCTCTTATATAGGGATGCTAATTTGCAATAAGGCAGTGGGGGGGGGCACTAGGGAAGAATAGTTACCTTAGATTAGGTAGAGAGGAGTGAAGGGAGGGGAGGGGAGAAGAGGGGATATGGGGATAGGAAGGACAGTAGAATGAAACAAACATTATTACTTTATGTATATATGACTGCATAACCAGAAAATAATGTGATTCTACAACACATACAATCAGAAAAATGAGAAATTACACCCCATCTATGTATGGTATATCAAAGTGCATAAATGTATTCTACTGTCATGTGTAACTAATTAAAACAAAAAAAAATTAAGATTTATCCGGAGGTGATTGAGGTGGATGAATTAGATGTAGAAGACATTTCTCTTACTACTTCAAAAACAGAGTGATGGTGGCCAAGTACATCACTCAGCAAACCCATGTCCCAGAGCCAGATAGCTAGAGGTCAATTTCAAACAGATGATAATGACAGCAATAATGATCTTTTGATGAACATTCATTCATTAAGAAGCAGAAGATAATTTATATGATTTATTAATAAGATAATATAGTTAATGGCACTAAAAATTTTTCAAGATTCTGGAAAGTATCAAAATATTGCAAGTTAAGCATTTATAGTTACAGATTTTTAAAGTATTGCTCTTAACTGAAGGATGTGAAAAAGAATTAGCTAACAGAAAAAACTATTGTACAAAAATTTATATTTTTGAACATTTTTTCCTTAACATGACTCCATTACTTGAGAGATTCCCCAGCTCAAGGACATAAAATAGAATTGGTTCTCCTTTGTTTTTAAATCTGGTTAACATTACCTGAGAATATTTTGTAAAATTTAGAATATAATTTCCTGATATATGGTAGTTTGTGTCCTATAAAGAAAGAATTTATGAGAACTTTGCTTAAACATATCATTGAATAAGGATTAAAAATATATCTACTATTATCCACTTACACTTCATAATCAAAGACTATATCAAATATTTTAATTTTTTTTAAATTTTTGTGGTACTGGAGATTGAACCCAGGGCCCTGCACATGCTAAGCAAACACTCTACCACTGAGCTACATTCCCAATCTGATGTCAAGTATTTTAATGTGGCTTTGTTTAGCCAAAATGGGAGTTGCTGTTCAGTGGGTCTAAAATTTTAGTTATATAACATGAATAAATTCTAGAGACCTGCTGGACAACATCGTACATATAGTTAACAAGACTATATTTTGCACACAAAAAAATGTTGACCTTAGTTGAGTATTCTTACCACAGACACAAAAATGTTTAAATTGTTATAATTATACTACTTTCCAGAGATTCTAGGTTTCTTGAAGATAAAATAATATGTGAAGCTCATTCTTTATTATAAAGTATTCTTTATCTAATGCTTGTATAAGTCACTGACTTTGAATAATTAGATACACCTTCTATTTTGAGTACTTACATTTGTTTTAAAAAATAGATCAGTAAAAATATATGAACGAGGTCCACTGACTGTGTAGAGCAACAGATTGTTGACTTCAGCAAAAGCCATTGCAATAACATGGTGAGGATGGAAGCCAAAATGGAGTGCACACAGTGAACTGGGGTTCTTACCTTTTTCATTTCAGTCTTATCCTGGGATAGCTTTGGCTCAGAATCCATTCAGGTCACCCTAATTCTTACCTCAATTTCATAGGAGCAAAGTGTCAGAAAATTGAAGCCAAATAACCCTGGCTCTAATCAAGTTCCAAGACTAAATTAATGAATAAAGAAATAAAAGCATTAAGTCTGAGCTTGTAGGAATTCAGTCAGTATGTTTTAAAAACCCTGCAACATTAAGTTATCTTGTGCATGTAAGCGTGGGGAATGATAATTTTCTAATAAGCTAGGAGTTGACTACAGGGTCATAAAAATAGACATTATTTGATGCCAAGAGAGCTGGGGCAAGCCAAGAGGGAGCAAGGATGGTGAATTAAAGAACCTGCCCAAAGATATGAAGTGATGAAGGATGAGTGAAACAGGCCAGATGGGAGGCTAAGGAACAGGAGAGCTGATGACATTTGACCAAACAAAGGCATTTAAGGTGAACTGTCTACAGAGCTGGGTGTGAGAAACCAGCATCAGGTGGTTACAGTGAGAGAATTCTGAGCTTCTAGTCATATGCATTCAGCCTCAATATTCCTTACATCCAGTCTATGAGGTATCCTAAGTCTCATTTTATATAAGAAGATTTCCTTAGGTCACTGTCAGCCCCAGGCCACCCTGACCCAGAGCTCATGATGTGATTCCGCAATATGTGAGCCCAGCCAACCTCACTCCCTTCCTGGTGTGATGAATTATCACTTAGAGGTAGAGATTTGACTCTCGCAGCCCTGGAAGTCACACAGTGTTCCATTCTCCTGATCATATCGTCTTTCACAATTGTGGGTATGGGCAAAGCAATCCTCATAGGGTCACTGAATCACTCAGCCCTACTCCCAATCTAGCAGAAAACGCTTCAGCATTTTCACCCTGCTGAAAGAAAACTCCGTTACCTTACAATCATCCTCTCTAAGAACTAAGCACATGAAGCCTCTCTAGAAGCAGGCCAGGCCCACCGGTGGCTGCAGTTAAATATCAGTTTCTTAAGGCCCAACCTTACCTCCCCACTTACTGTGACTGACAGCTGCATCTTTTCCTTTTGGATATTGAAACCTCCCAACAGTTATGAAGTTTGTGTGATGGAAGACTAGGAAGGAGAGCAGGCATCCATCATATTGGTTGCATAACATCTCTGACTGCAGCAACTTTTGTCCTCTTTCACTGATCTAAACACTCAGGATGGCCAATGGGCTTTGACATGCAAACAGCCATTCTGGCTCAGTGCAGAATGATAGAACAGGAAGTCAACCCAAAGTGCATGTGCGTGTGCCTCTGGATCTGTACATTGCTGTGCCTCTGTGTGAATCTTTGTGCATCTTCTAAGAGAGGGATTATAGATTTTTCCAGTCCTTGTTGCTTATTCCCTCTCATCTGACCCTTCTAGGTACATGTCAGTGCTTGAGAGAGTGGATAGGCAGGATGCAAATAAGATAATTCCCTTGAGTGTTGGGCAACAAGAAGCGTGATGTTTGGTGACCAATTCGGTTTGTTTGTATCTTTATTTCAACTGAAGCTCTTCCGTTCCCACACGCCCCAGGGATGAGGTTCTCCAGCCCCCCTGTGGGGCCTGCTGGGCTATTTTCATGGTTGCTAAGCAATGTCAATCCTGCTTCACGCCTGGTGAGCTCATGGCTGTGCTGTGTCTGTGTCTGTGGGTGATCTGGATTAGGTTTATAACAACCAGGGGGGTGGAGGGGAAGGTGTGTGCACAAACAGCACACACGAGAAGTGACAATGTGATGAAGGGTGACTTTGAGGGGACCTAGAGCCATGAGAAGTAACAATAGGAACCATTTTTAGCATCCACTCTGTGCCAGGTATTAAGCTAGGCACTTTGGCACACATGGGTTCACTTAAATAGGGATGACCAAACCAAGGAGAGGTGGCCACTGGAGAGCAGATGCCTGTCATCTTATTTACTGTCGAAGTCACCTCACATAGTGCCTGGAACATGGTAAGAACTGAGAAATTATTGTTGATATACATGAATCATTCTGTTTAAGAGCAGAAAAGAGCTATAGCTATCATCTGGCCCAACTCTATCATCTACTATAAGTGAGGGTCATTGGGAGAAATTTCACAGATAAACACCCACTTTCTATCCCTCATACACGTCTGACTCATTATTAAAGGAGGATGCTGGGCCCACACAGGAAAGTCACAAATAGAGGAGGGTGAGAGTATTCCAACTCTCCCCTCCCCATTACAGAGGACCCAAATATTCACTGGTGACCAAGAAGGGAAGTTGGAAATAGTGTCTGACCATAGAGGTTTTTGAGAGCCTCTCATCCCCACCACTCCTCTGCCCTCAGACCTTGGTCTGGGTTGCTTCAGCAGAATCCCAGCTGTTCTCCCTGCCTCCTTCCTCCTGTGGTTTCTTACCCAGATCATTGTGAAAACATAGCAGCAATGGTCTCTCTTCCCAGCATGCAATTTCTTCCCAATAGCTGGCCAAGGACCTTTCCCAGCCGTAACCAACCAGCCCTTCTTTTCCTGCAGGCTCACCACCACCACCCTGTAGTTTACCCAGCCTTAATTCCACAGCCCCAACTCTTCCCAAAGCTCCATCCAGACCAGGAGTCTTTGTACCCTCTAAAAGCCAAATTAGACTCAACTATGACATTTGACAAACCCTTCAGTCTTCTCTCTGACAACCTGCAGTGTGAAAACTGAGTGTAGAAAAAAAGAACAAAAGAAAGACAAAAACATTTTTATCATACTCACTTGAAATAGAGCCATGGAGAAACTGCTCAGATCACAAATGATTGTTTCAGGAACTGCAAGGACACATCAACAAAATGGCCCATTACAATTTTTAAGAAAACTATCTTTACCCAGTAACTAACTGGCCCTGAGACTGCCCACTATGTTCTCCGTAGCTGCCTCCACTTGTCAATCAGGATTTACCAGCTGCCGCAGAGCACCACAAGTGGGCAATCTTTCTTTCAAAAGGGCTTATGTAAGTTTTCTCCTTCCCAATAACTACACCAACTTTTATTTTTCCTGCAGATACACCAGAGGTTATCCTGGTCTCCACATGTATTCCAGACTGCAATGCTAATTTTTGTATTCTACACAAATAAAACCTTTTGCTTGGAGAATCATCTCTACCTTTATCAACCTGCAACAGCAGTCATGACTTCTAAGAAAACTCTGCATCTCCAAGAAAGTTGAGTTGTAAGAGTACTTTTCATACTATGTATATAATGTATAGTATATTCTTTATATATTGTGGATATTAACTCTTTATCAGATATGTGATTTGCTGGTATTTTCTCCCATATCATTAGATGCATTGTCTCTACTGATAGTGTCCTTGGTTGCACAAAAGGTTTGTTATGGTGGTTTTTCTGTGCCAGAGATGAAACACAGGGCCTTTGTACATGCTAGAAAAACATTCTAGCACTAAGCTACATCCCCAGCCATACGCAAAAGTTTTAAATTCCAATAATGTCCAATTTATTTTTTTCTTTTGCTGCTTATGCTTTTGATGTTGTGTCCTAATAAGCCATTGCCAAATCTAATGTCATGAGGCCTTTTCCCCCCTCTGTTTTCTTCTAAGAGTTCTATAGGTTTAGTTCTTACATTTAGGTCTTTAATCCATTTCAAGTTGTTGTTGTTGTTTGTTTTGTATATAGTGTAAGGTAAAGGTCCAACTTCGTTCTCTCACATGTGGACATCCAGTTTTCCCAGCTCCATTTGTTGAAGAGACTGTTCTTTCCCCATCGAGTGATCTTGGCACCCATGTTTAAAATCATTTGACCATATCAAATGATTTTTTTCTTGGCTCTTTTCTATTTTTCTTTATGTCTATAATGCCAATAGCACATTGTTTTGATTAATATAGCTTTGTAGTAATATTTTAAATCAGGAAGTGTGAGTTTTCCAACTTCATTCTTTTTCAAGATTATTTTGGCTATTCAGGATCCCTTGAGATTCCATATGAAGTTGAGGATGGATTTTTTTTTTTATTTCTGCAAAAAATATCATTGGTATTTTGATAGGAATTACACTGAGCATGTAAATCACTTTAGGTAATAACTGGGAAGTTTTGATACTTACTGAGTTTTTTCTTTTCTTTTCTTTTTTTTTAATGTATGAGTGCCTTCTTTAGCCAACTAAATTCTGAATTTTGAACAAAGGAACTATGTTTTCTATTTTTTCTCTCATTAAACATTACTGAAGTCATTAGGCCATAAACTAAAGATTGAATTAATATTCCTCTAACTAGAATTTTTAAGTGGAAAAAGTAGGAACCACTGCCCCAAAATCTTCTAGCATTGAGTTTTCTATGGCATTTTTTAAAAAACTGAAAAGAAAGAAAGAAAACAAGGAGGGAGGAATCAATCCCTATGATATCTGAAAAGCAGACTCCCTTCCTGGAGCACTATTTAAAGCTGATACCTTGACTGCTAGCCACACCAGAGCAGCCAACACCTCTTCCTTCCCTGATAATTCCAGTCGGTGCCACAATTTGGACATGACCATCCATAAGAAACTCAGCAGAAGGTGATTTCAGACTGAGGAAGCCTAGACTGATACAGTAATTGGTGCATTGTAGGAGTGATTGCCATTGTTTCTACCCACCATTTATTCAGAGCCTTCTATATATCAAGTGCCGCCAGTAAGTATGCTTTACCTGTATTATCTCAATGCTGAGGGAAGATCAAGGCATTGTGAAAAGGAAGTGGGTTTGGGAACCAGTTCTAAAGTGAATGGAAGACCATAACAAATGACTCCCAAGTGGAAAGAACCCAGTGTATTTCAACATACAGTGAAATAGCATTCTAATTACATGTCAAACCAACACATTTATTATATGTTAGAAGGATTTGTCAATTTGCATTTGCTTTGAGTTTGGGTTTCCTACGTAATAGGCCATAAATACTAGAACAACAATGGAATTCTTCTCAGCAGAATTCTGCAGAGGTAAAAACACATAGACAAGTAGAGGACAAAGTCTTCATTTCAGCAAACTCACCCACTAGAAAAGGCAGGCTTGGTTCCAGGAGCCAGGACCAGAAACCCTTCCTATACTGTGGCTCACACCCTGATTTAAGCCCTCCGAGGTGAGTGGAAATTTCTCATGGGGAGTGTTGACAAGTTAATTATGAGTCTACATAGTCTGTGGTGACTGCGGGGTTGCCTACAAGAGTTGCGTGGTGCCAGATGTTACTATTGCACTGAATGACATGCCAGATGTGTCAGCCACTAGGACTGTGCTGATTTGCTGTCACAGAAACCAACCACTGAGATTAAACAGTAGTTTCCTTTGAAATCAGTTGGCATCACATAGACCAAACAATTGATTGGTTGAGTAAATTTCTACTTTTCTGTGAAGTTTGGTTCTTGTATGACCTAGGTGTTGAGATCCTACTGTAGCAAGCATGAACACTCTCTCAGCAGTGAGCTATGCCAACCTATGAAACCTGAACTTCTTGAGACTACGATTTTTTTTTCTATCATGTCTCCATTTAGTGGGCCACTTGTTCTTCTCTGAGCTCCCCATGCTTAGCTCGTACTTCCTGACACACACAATCTGCCAGATCTTTGTTATGGATCCCTTCAGCCCTGAGGACATTGTGCATTCTATTTATTTGGTCTGATCCTCATATAAATCAAACCAGAAAGCTCTCATGTGATCATAGACTATTCCCCTAAGTCCAACTAGCCAAAAGGCCAAGCATGTGCAAAGAGCACCAGCATAGATAGAGAACGAGCCCACGCAATCCAATTTACTACTATAAAGCAACTTATGGTAAACGCACTAGTAATATGGGTCTCTAGTGTCACTTTCAATAACTGGAGCAAATATTTACATACTTCAGGTCTTATTTGATATGCTTATTTGCCTCAGCAGTATGCGTCATAATCCTTCAATGGCTTCTTCCTGCCAAGAGTATGAAGTGCAAACTCCTTCCTTCAACTGTCAAGGACCTCCAAAGTACTTCCTGCCCATACTCTTAAGCCCAGCATGGCCAGTTTCCTTCCTGACCTTCAACATGCTCCATATCTTTCTTCATCACATTCTCCCTGCTGTAAGTTCCCGCATACCTCACTATCACCAAGTTCCTGCTAACTGCCAAGTGCTGGGTCAAGTTTAGTGGAATCTAAGAAGATTTCCACTGATCAACACAATGTCCTGTATTTTTTTTAGACTTATACCACAGTGGTAACTGTTAGGTGTTGACTTGTGTGCCCCAAGATTCACATATTGAATTCCTAAACCTAGTATTCTAAATACAACTCTATTTGGAAATAGGGTTGTTACAAGTGTACTTAGGAAAGATGAGGTCATATAGGAGTTGGGTAGGCCCCTAATCCAATATAACTGGTGTCCCTTAACTAACCCTCAGAAGGAAGCAACCCTACTGACACCTTGATATCAGACTTTAGCCTTCAGAACCATGAGACAGTCAGTTGTCAGTTCTATGGTTTAAGCTATCCCATTTATAGTACTTTGAAATGGCAGTCCTAGGAAATGAGTGCCACTTCTTATTTAGTTAATTTAGATTCAATGACCATTGCTATAGTTTGGATATTGAATATTCCCTAAAGGACCATGTATTTAAAGGCTTGATCCCAGGATTGGTGCAACTTGTAGGTGGTAGAACCTTTAGGAGGTGGGGCATAGTAGGGGGGTCCTTAGTCATTGAGGGCATGCCCTTGAAGGGGATCATGGGACCCTTGCCCCCTCTTCTTCTTTTGCTTCCTATCCATGAGATGAGCAATTTGCTCTGCCATGCACTCCCACCATTGACAATTAGCATCCCCACTGGAGACCTATAAGCAATGGGTTCACCTACTCTTAGAATGGAACCTCTAAAACCATGAGGTAAATAAATCCTTTTCTGTAAGTTTATTATCTCAGGTATTTTATATAGTGATAGAAACCGACTAACACAAACAACAAGGTCTTATTATGTTACCTAATATGGACATTGGTGCTTCACATGTTCTCTTCTTTCTTCTTACACTTTACCTTCTCAAAGTTCTAGCTGAGTGATCTAAGATTAGCAATAGAGCCTGGTGGTTACACATATAGGTTCTGGAGCCCATCAGCATGAGTTTGGATCCTGACTCCACTGCTTACCAGCTGAGTGACCTTGGCCAAGTCATTTAGATTCTTTGTGTCTACTTCTCCTTTTGTTATCCAGATGAAATCTACACGCATAAAGTCTCTGCCTCCGTGTCCTTGTTAATGCCTGTTGGTATGTCACCAAATATAGTCAGTAGATTTGGAATAGACTTCTGATACACAAAAAAATAATTTGGAGGGAGAGGAGGAAACCCTTGAGGGTACTTCATAAGATCAGCCTTCATCCTCCACAGTGGCTGAAATAGAGACTTGGTGGTGTCCTTTGTGACATGTCATGCATTTTAAAAGACTGGAGACAAAGAAAATAATGGATTCAAATTTGGGCTCCCAAATGACAGTCATGAGGACAGATGTCTGAGTATAGATATGATTTTCAGTTTCACACTGCTTCTTACAAAGGCAATTCTATGTGTTTACTCCAAGATGAGCAGCCCCAGTGGTTTGTCTGTTCAGTTCTAAATTATTTAAGTACACTAAAGGGAACCAGTGAAAATACAAGGGAAAGTGCTTTGAAAGCTAAAAATACAAATGCAAATATGATTTATGATGGTTAACCTTGGAAGAAAAATGACTTCTTGAGAAAACAAAACAGAATGTTTAGGAGAAAATGGAGCTAGCCTGAGATTTTAATCCATGTCATGTTAAGGGGAATTGTCCTGGGGGTTCAGCTTCTGTTCAAAGTACAGAAAGCCACAAGAAGTAGCTTCCATTCTAAAGACAAAAAAAATAAATAAATAAAAAATAAGCTGGGTTATCTACAAAATAATAACTTTCTTAAGCACTTCGGAGAGCTGAGGTAACCAGGTAGACTGAATTCCAAGGGCCCCTCTGAGTAGAGACATGAACTGTTTAACATTTTACAAAGCATAGGAGGAAGGGGCAGTTGCCATAAAAGCAGCAGAAAAGAGAAGAACTAAATTTTTAATAAATTCTTAAAAGTTGAGTCTGGGATGTCAAAATAATTCAGAATTCTTGAGAGCCCTGGTTACAGGGGATTCCGCAAGCTCTCTGCCATCCCCTTTACTGGGTGCTAACAAGAGAGAGCAGAGCAGGACAGAGTCCTTGAGAAGTCCCCTTTTGTGGTGCACAGGCACAAAGCTGCTGGAATACTTTTTTGTGTGTGAAGCAAAAGCCATCATCTACTGGGGAAAAAGGTAGGAGACCCTCCTACTCTCAGATCCTAGAAAAAAGCTGAAAGCTGCTGCTAAGGTGAGCAAAGAAGCAAAGAGGAGGGGCAGAAACTCCCCTGCCTCTACTAAGAGCCATGCATTAAGTAACAAGCAATGGCATTCTACCACAAGAGGAAGGTCAGGAACAGTTTCCATCTACAGTCACAAAGTAACCCTGCCACTGAGGGGGAGAAGCAAAAACTGTCCCTGGAGGGTTCTAAACTGGTAACAAAGTGGAGGGCTGGGTCACTAGGAGGGGAATAGGAAACTAGCAATGCCCACTCATAGTGTGTGGCAGTTTGCTGTCACAGGGGGAAAGAGAAAAGTGCTGAGAAAGCCCAGGTGAATCAGTCTACTCAAGACTGAGACTGGACCAGGAAAACTGAGAACCAACCCCCTCATCCCACACCATGAGCTCATACCCTGTAACAAACAATAAGCAGGCTATAGCTGGAGGGTGGAGAAGAAACATGAAGAGACCTCCAACAGCACCAGTGTGTAAGAAGACTACAAAGAAAACTCTCCTGAGACCCTAGACCCCATAATAAGTACAAGGTAGCAGAAGCCCACACTAAAGACTGAATTCCATGGAGTACTAGAGGTAAATATAGCAAGAACAACAGACAAATTCAGCTCAACTTTTGACTAAATTGACTCTGTCCTCCCAAATGAGTGTCCTGACAGAAGTACGATCACTTCCAACTACAAAAATCCATTTACCTTAATTTCTACATTTCTTCTGACAGGATATCCATCACTCAATTAAGAAGAAAAAGAAAAGAAAAGAAAAGACACACAATTCATTGAAATTCATTGACAAGACAAAGCATCACTAGAACCAGACCCAGAGAGGATGCAGATATTACACAGTGACTTCAATAAAACTATGATTAATATGTTAAAGGATCTAGTAGAAAAAGTAGATAACACATATGAACAGATGGAGAATTTCAGCAGAAAAAATGTGAACTAGTAATAAAGAGTCCATTTGTTAGAAATAAAAGGCACAAGATCAGAAATGAGAAAAACTTTCAATGGAATTATCAACTTGTGAAACACAGATAAGGAAAGGCTCTATGAACTTGAAAAATAGGCCAATAAAAACTGAAACAAAAGTAGCAAAAAAGAAAACTAAAAAATGGAGAAAAACAAAACCAAGTTTCTGAGAGTTGAAATACAATAAATAGTAAATGGTCTAAATTTGCATAACTAGAGTTCCAGAAGGAAGAGGGCAAGAATGGGGGTGGGGGGGGGGATTGAAGAGTTGATGACTAAGAATTTTCCAAAATTAATGAAATATAAACCACATGTATAAGAAGCTAAGACAATCACAAACAGGATTAACATACTCTGAGGTTGTACCTCAATAGTAAACTGCCCCTGGGTTAAATCCCCAGTACACTTACTCCGCCAAATTTTTCCCTTATTTTTTAATTTTCTAAAGAGTAAATGCTAAGGTGTTAGTCTCTTTTGAGTTTAAAATCTAGCTCTAATATCATTAACTGTATTTGTGGGAAATTTATATGATCTTTTAATGCTTTAGTCTTCTTACCATAAAAATCAAGATAAAAATACCAACATTATTGGATTGTTGGGAGAATTAAGTAGAACAATATATATAATATCCTGAGGACACAGTAACTAGCTATTACTTTGGCTCTACTTCCAAATCCTTAAGTACACAAGGGTCATATTCTGGGCAAAAGGTGATTAGGATGAATTAACCCTGGGTCCCTTCAAAATTCCCAGGAAATTTCATGTTATTTCAAATTAAAGCCCAACTCTTCTCCTTGATCCACTATAAAAGTTGCTCTTCCCCACTTTTCCTCATATTAAGAGTACTTCTACAAGTAAATCTCCTGCCATATAAAGAGTTGCTATCACTGGAAAGCAGGTCATTTTAGAATCTCTGAATTGCTACTATCCAATTTATTCATAAAATCGCCTTTTATGTGTCAAATATAGCTGACCTGAAGGAATTTAAGGTCTTATAGAGAAGATTCATATTGTTATGCTAAATATGCAAGTGCACAAAAAATATAGGATAAGATTGGGGAAACACACACACTGAAATTCTTCTTTCGGGTAAGAACTTGCCATATTGTCAAGGGATATCTTCTTATTTGGGCAGAAGCAAAGAATGTTCTGCTGGAAGTCAACTGGAACCAAAACTTCAAAGAAAACGACACAACAAGAGCATAACCGAAAAAAATGAGGAGCTCCCACAGACAATGAGAAAAGATTTAAGAAGCAGAAATGAGAAGGAGGAAGAAAGACAAAGAAGCCCAGGAAGTGATAGAAGGTCACACACTCCACAATTCAATGTACCTCCAAATCCTCCAGATGTTGAGTAAATTCTATTGGCCTCCATGGTGTAGTGGATTTCCTCTGGAAACCTGTAAAGAAGACAAGCTCTGTGCCAGGGTGATATGAAGCATGACAGAGAGAACACACCACAGATCTGAGGCAATGGCCAATATTGAAGTAGCACTGTTTATTTAAAACATTAAAAAATCTATTCTTTAAAAAAGGAAAGTCAGGAAAAGAAAAGAAATAGGGAAATAGAACATATACCTGAGGATTTAGCCTGGCATGTGGAGTAAGGGAAGACCTGTCAGGAGAAGTAAATATTAAACTGAGAACTTCCATTAGTCAGAATGGTCAGCGGACAAGTTTTAACATTTTAACTTAATTAAAAATTGTTAGATAATTCCAGGCTGACAGGCCACACTTCCCAGGTACCTTGGACAGGCCACACCTCCCAGGTGCCTTAAACTGGCCACACCTCAGGTCCCTTACTGAGCCAATCATGGCTCACGGGTTCCCCTTCCTACCCCAGGCAGCCTATGGAGTCAGGGGTCCCTCCGACCACCGGAGTCACTATTTAAACCCCTGCCAGGCTGAAACTCGTCCCTTTTTCACCCTTTCAGTCCCTTCTTGCCCTTTTCACCCTTTCCGGCCCTTTTCCTTTTTCACCCCTTCTTTACTTTTTGGAGACCTTTCCTCCCCTCCCACCGGTTTTCCTCATTCCCTTCCCCATCCACGTGACCCTCTGTCCCCACCGACCATTAGGGGCCTGTTAATAATCCCTTTTTCTACACCGTGGTCCCAGTGTGTGTTCCTTTGCCCTTCAAAAGTGACTCTGACATTTCATAAATATCTATCTAGTTAATTCAATGTAACTTTAAAACCTCAAGTTACTGAAAGAGATTCTTAGAGCTGTGACAAGTTCACATACAAATTTTCATATTTCTGTTCACTCAGTTTATTCATTCTTAAAAATTGTTCCTTAATTGCTTACTAAGCAAAGTTAGCCATTGAGGGAATTCAAGGAAGACCACTCCAAAATATACTGCTTTATTAAATTGATGACTTTAAATTGAAGGCACTTGCAAAGCTCAAAGTACACGGCTTTGAGTTCCCTTATTTCCTTAAAGACAGATCTTCCAAAAGCACGTAACTGTTATCACAGGAGAAAAGATTTCCCCTCACCCAGACAGACCCTGTTTTCAAAATAATCTGTTCTTCTAAGGCCTCATTCATCTTCCTCAAAAACCATTCATTCTGAGGTTTTTTTTTTTTTTTTTTTTTTAACCCCCTGACTTATTTACTTATTTCTGAAAGGGGACTGAGTCAAGGGACCCTTTCCCTTTTCTTGATGACTCTCCCAATTATTGCTCTCAAAATCAAGCCTAAACACCATTACCTGCCAAAATAAAGAAAAGTATAAGAGTAAATTACAGGACCCAGTTAGAATTAGAAATTTTCAAAGATGCCCCAGTTCTTTTTTTCTCAATCCCCAGCCACTTCCCACTTACCTGTTTGTTGACTATTTTCTCCACAGAAGCTTCCTACAGGCAACAATCTCATGCTGAGAATAGAAGCTGAACCCCCCCACCAAAGCCCTGGTGCCAAAAGGCATGCAAGGAAACTTGGAGAACCAGAATTGTGACATATCTTAGGCTGAGGCAGCCTGGATGAATGGATATTTGTATATACTCTGGCTTTTTTCTCTATAAATTATAATGTTTCTTAGGATGGGCTCAACTTCTATAAGCGACTCTTTTTTATTTCTCCTTCAGTCTTTGAAAAGACTTTGTGTGCTAATTTTAAAAATGCATTTCAGGGGCTAGGGTTGTGGCTCAGAGGAAGAGCCCTCACCTAGCATGCCTGAGGCACTGGATTCGATACTCAGCATCACATAAAAATAAAATAAAGGTATTGTGTCCACCTACAGCTAAAAAAGTAAATGTCTAAAAATTGCATTCCATTGTTTCTATGGGTTATCTGATCCTCCCTTACCCTACAAATAAACAAACAATTTTATCCAAACCATAAAACTCAGTTTGGCCACTAGTTCCAAATTATTTCTGGTAAGGATCACTCATTTCTCTTTAAAAAAAATTTTTTTTAAGTAGTTTCTAGTGTTCCAAATGGAAGAATTCTAGACCCTAGGCCTAGTTCTGTTTCTATCTGACCCAGTCAACCACCACAAACCTACCCTTGGTACTGTTAGGGGACAGAGAGATGTAAGTGGTGGGAACATGAGGTTAAGAGAATAATTCTATAAAATGGGCCCACTGTGCTGACCCCCACATGCTTTCCTTTCTAAGAAGCAATTTGCCTGCAGCCCTGTCTAGCCTCAGGGGACAGGATCTGTCACATTCCTCAGCAGACTACCTGTTCACTACAGGAGAAATGCAGACCCAAAATAATGTTGATAAGAGGAATCCAAGTTACCCTGGAGGAAGAGACTTTTGTGACCAGATCCTGAAACTCTGGGAGATAAGGATAGTTCCTCCTAATCATAAATCTGTAAGAACATATGGTTAAAAATCCAATTAGAACCAGTCAGCATAGGCCAAAGTGAGTTAGAGTTGCCATGACAGTGGGTGTTTTAGTCAGCTTTTTCTCTGCTGTGATAAAAAGATCTGCCCAGAGCAATTTTAAAGGAAGAAAAGCTTGTTTGAGGACTTGTTTTGTTTGAGGTCTTAGTGCATAGAAGGCTGGTTCCATTCCTAGGGGCTCAAGATGAAGCAGAACATCATGGTGGAAGAGTGTGCCAGAGGGAAGCAGCTCACATGGTGATGAGGAAGGGGAGAGGGGGACAGGGGGGCAGAGAGAGAGAGAGAGTCCAGAAACAAAATATATATTCCATAGCCATGCCCCCATTAAGCCACTTCCTCCAGCCACACCCCACCTGCTTCCAGTTACCATTCAGTTAATCCCATCAAGGATTAATTCACTGATTAGGTTAAGGCTGAAAGGAAAATGAGAAAGCAAGAGAGGGGAGCGAGAAATGAAAGGAAGGAGACCAGGCTGAGAGCCACACAAAAGTTTGTTTGTCAAAGCCGACAAATAAAGGCCATCTCTCTATAGAGAGGAGAGAGAGGCCCTGAGATGTTCAGGTGTTCAGCTTTTGTAGGGTAGGGGTTTGGAGTTGTGGTTGTGGTGCTATGGGATAGGCTTGGGGTGCTTGCTTCAGAGCTAGGTGGGTGGGAACAGCATGGCATTGGCTTAGGTCGATGGCATCATGGGGCTGTCCAGAGTCAAGGGGTCGTGTCCTTCTGGGATTGGCTTAGGGTTATGGTACCAGGGGTAGGTCACTAATGGGAGTGGGGAGAGTTTAGGTAAGAGGACGTAAAGGAAAGCAAAACTTATAAGATGGCTGTTCAGATGTTAAATCAAGACCCTATAAAGGCTATACCCTAATCATTTCTCCTCTGAATCTTCTTGCATTGTTTCACACATGAGCTTTTGGGGGACACCTCACATCCAAACCATGACTGTGGGGACTTGAAAATCTGATGTCACCCTGTTGTCAGTCAAAAGTCAAAAGATGGACCTGGGCAGGACTCTCTGAAAATGTCTCTGAGATTGTTATAAGCAAAGGCGACTTAAACTGGACTTGGACTGTCTCCACCTGATGGCCCATTGTGACCTACCCTTAAACCCTCTCCACCTGAAAGCTTGAGGGCATATTAACCCTGTGCTTTATAAACCCTGCCCTTGCTATGAGCAGGCGCCATTTTCTACTATCCTGCCTTGTGCTGGACTTAGTTGGTGGCCCTGGCCAGAATAAAGGCTTCATTGGCTATTACGGGAGTGACTTGTGAGACTTTTTTCCTGAAAATTGGGTACAAAAAGATCCCCCCCAAAAAAACTGGAGTTCAGGAGAGGCACATTTTCCCTCTCCTCTCTGAGAGGACCCACTCTCTCCTTTGAGAGTGTCCCCTTTCTGTTTTCCCTATCCTTTCAATAAACTCATTCCTGTTACTTTGAGTGACATATCTGAAATCTTTCTGACTTGATCACAAGAATCAGGTTCTGAAGAGGGATTCATAGCAGTGCCTCAGTTTCTTGGAAGGCGCTAGCTCTGTAACAGTGCCCCCTCCCCCCATTATACTCTTTCTCACAACATAAACTATGTTTATAGTTTATAGAAAGAATTCTGAAAGATGGAGTTCTAGACCCTCTGAATCCAGATAAGCCCATTTTCCCCTGTCTTCTAGTACCTTACTCATCTACTGAACCCAGTTCAGTTTCTGTCTGACCCAGTCAGATGCCTGAGACTTCTCAGCATGTTGTGGTTTGGATCTGAAAGTTTCCCCCAAAGGCCCATGTGCTGAGGAGTTTGTCCCTAATGCAGCAGCGTTCAGAAGTGAAGACTTTGAGAAGGTAATTAAATCATGTGCTCTACCCTCATCAGTGGATTAATCCACTGATAGATTCATAATGTAATGGCATTATTGAGAGGTGGTAGAAACTGTCAGAATAAGGCCTAGTTGGAGGAATTAGGTCACTGGTGGTATGCCCTGGAAGAAAGCAATCTTTTTTTTTTTTTTCCATATAACAAACAATTAAATCATTTATTGCCATTTAAGTTACAGCATCTCAATATACATACTGCATGGAGAATCACAGACACTTTTCAAAACACTGAAGATCAGATTTTAGGTATGTGTTGAGCTGTTGGATATCTTGTAGTCACCAAAGTCAAGAATTCTGAATACTTAAATGTGAGTAGTTATAAAATTTTGGTCTGTTCAGTTTTTCATTAAGCAAATCCCAACAGATAATATGTGTATAAATACAGATAAAACCATCATTGGAAATTATTCAGTTAATTGCATATTTTGAGCTACTCTATGAAGAGAAAATATTCAGTACTTACTTGTAAGGCAGCAGAGAGTTTGTTTAGAGACTCTCAGCTATATCTATAAAAAATGGTATGGTTAGTAAAAACAGCATTCCACATTTCCTCCTATTCATGCTGATGGAATCTGTGACTCTGCAGCAGTAGCTGGGGTGCTGTCCCTTTCAAGAGCTTTTTCCTTCCATTTCTATGCAGATGCCTTTTTAGTCATTCATGAGATTTGCCTACAAGGTGCAGCCTTGAAACTGGCTTCTTTTTGCATGCCATGCAACAAACAAGTAGCCCAGCTCATTGAGGGAAGACTGCTTATCAGATATGAGATGACTAAAAAGAAAGCAATCTTGTGCCTAGCCCCTCTCTCTCTTTCTGCCTCCTGGCCACCATAAGATAAACAGCTCACTCCACCACACCCTTCACCATGATTCTCTACTTACCTCAAGACTGAAGCAATGGAGTTGGCTGACCTTAGAGTGAAATCTCTGGAATCAAGAGTCCAAATAAATCTTTCCTCCTTTAAGTTGTTTTTCTCAGGTATCTTGTCACAGAGATGAAAAGCTGTCTAAACCACACTTTAGGATCAAATCCTGGTTTTCATAATTTCTAAACCCAATCTGGATAGAAAACATTTGCTCATCTCTCTCAAAACACAGATCCATGGAGCATCAGAATGCTAGGGAGAACTTATCCATGATTCCCTAGTTGCCACAAGGAACTAACCTGCACAATGGGCTTACCGGTATGTCTGCCTGGTTACTCAATGGCCCAAGGGAAGCGATTGCAAGAGCTCTGTTTTGGATCAGGTTGACTATGCCAAAATGTAAAAGGGAAAATTCCAATTATGTCAAATAGAATTTATTTGAGCAAAGAACAAAACAAAACATGATTTGAGAATCATACAGCTGCCAGAACCAGAGCTGGTTCTGAGAACTCCAGCCAACAACGTGATCTGACAACATTTATAGAAAAATGGAAGTGAGGCGTAGAGAGCAACTTAATTGACTACTGCTTAGTCCTCAGCCAGTCAATTGGTTACAGGTTGGATAGTGAGATGGACACAGGGTCTCTTGCAACCAACCAAAGCTCAGTTGTTGTGATTAAAGACCATGTTGCCTTGGTCTGTTGAACACAGTGCAGGTGCTCAGCCGAATCCATGACCTCCCACAAATTTTATTTAATGCTGGAGCAGAAGTCTAAGAAACACCTGCCCATAAATTATGCACCACTTAATACAGGTGACTCAAAGCTTTTTCCATCTGAAGCATCAAAGGTCTATCTGTATCATGTGATACTGGTCTTTTTGTGTCTGGCTTATTTCACTTAACAGGACAATCTCCAGTTCCATTCATTTACTTGCAAATGACAGGATTTGTTCTTATTTATGGCTAAATAATACTCCATTGTGTATATACAGCATATTTTCTTTATCCATTCATCTGTTGGTGGGCACTTAGGTTGGTTCCATAGCCTGGCTATTTGAATAGTGTCACCAAAAATATGGGCATGCAGATATCTCTTTTGTATACCGATTTCATCTTCTTCCGATATGTAGCCAAGAGTGAGATAGCTGAATCAAATGATAGTTTTTTTTTTAGTGTTTGAGGAACCTCCATATAGTCTCCACAGTGGTTGTATTAATTCACATTCCTACCAACAGGGTATAAGCGTTCCTTTTTGTTGGATTCTAGGCAGAGGCTGCACCTCCCAGGCAGAAGGCCACACCTCCCCAGGTGCCTTGTGAAAAACTACAGCTCCCAGGATCCTCAGCGTGACCAAAAACCTGACCAGCAAGTCCCTTGTCCACTACCACTACCTCCCCCCATGACCTCTGCTGGCCTATAGGACAAGGACTCACTCCAAGGGGGTTTTATGGCCCCTACTCTATTTAAGCCAGCCCCAGACTGAACTCTGCCCCTTTTCCTGTTCCTGCCGCCTTTTGTTCCTGCCTGTCCCTATTCCCCTCCATCCCTTCCTTTCCCTACCCTTGCCCATGTGGCACCCCAATAAACCCTTTTATTTCACTAACACGGTGTTCCCAGCTAAGTTAACTATGTTTCAGCAGTTTTCTAACATTTGGTTCCCTGACCGGGAAAGGAGAAGAGCGTCCACCACACGTCTCCTTTGGCCGTCTGTCTTCCTACACCGTCGCTGGACTTTGGTAAGCCCCCATCCACCCCGAGTTCCTAAACCTGTTTGGCCACTGCGCGGTGAGAATTGACCGTTGACCATCCGGCAATCTCACCGGGGGCCTTTGCAGGGGGGACCACACCCCACCCAAGCCTTCAGGGCAACGGTGGACCCCGGGAACTCTTTCCCCCCTCCCCCACCTTTATCCGCTCGCTTTAAAAATTCCCAGCTGTAGGAAAGTTCCCCTCCGCACTCCGGGCTTGAGCTTCCGTTTTTCCGTTCGGAACGGAAAAAATCCGAAAACCTCCATTAAGTAAGCCCATAGCTCCAGCCGACAAGCCTCTTAATTGCGGCACCTCCCCCGTACCGGCAGCCTCGGAGGCTGCTCCAGGCCGCTCCCTCCACCCCCAGCTCAGGCTTTAGATTTTGAAATTGGCGGGCTTCCGAGCTTAGATCCTCCCCCTCCCTTTGTCTTCATCCTTCGCCCCGCCCCCTCCTTCCGCTCCGTCAGAATCCTCCTCTGTAAACCCTCCCTTTCTTTCCACGTCATTTCCGGTGCCTTCCGCCGTTACCCCGCCCACTCAACCTTCTGTTCCTAGCTCCAACCTCTCCCGCAGTTATCCCCGCCCCCAGCTTCCAACGCTTGGTTCTCCACGGTCCCCCGCCCTCTTCGGCCATGCGGGCGTTACTGGACGCATTGCCCCAGACTTTAGCCCCCACTTCCGCAGATTCTGCGACGTGTCCTTTACCAGACACGCCGCCTCTGGCTTTGGCCCCCTCCTCCCCGCGCTTCTTCCTCAGCGTCTTCCATCCTCAAGTCTGCGCGCTTTCCCCCCCTCTCCCCGCCAGCAAATGGTGACCATGTGTTCGTCATTCATCCAAGCTGCCACCGCTCAGCGGCGCGTTCCCGGTCCGCGCTCGCAGCCTACACAGCAATGTGCTCCCTGTCCCCGTTCCTAGCCCGGCCCGTGGTGCGCCCCCAGCCCACTGCCACCGCGGCCGCGCGGCGCGCCCCCAGCCCGCTGCCAATGTGGCTGCAGCGCACCCCTTGCTCGCTTCTTTTGCTCTCTTATAGGTCCAGCTCTGACTGGCGCCGTCCCGCACGCTCCCCGTGGGCTGCTACCCTCCCATAGCCGAGCGCTTCTTCGCGCACGGACCAAAACCCCACCCCCCACCCCCATGCGTCCTCCGCGCCGGGGCAGTGCGCGCCGCGCCCGCGACTCCCCCGGCCGCCGCTCCCCCCGGCCGCCGCGGGCGCCAAGACCAATGGCCGCACCGCCCGCCGGCCCGCGCAGCCGAGCCCTGGGCCGGCCCCGCACACGGCGACCCGGCACCCCGGCCCGCCCCCAAGTGAGGCTGCCCGGCGCCGCCGCAGCGATTCTGCGCAGGCTCCACATGCAGCCCCAAAACCCCAGCCTCCCAGAGCTGCCTGCTTGGTTCTCCCTAAATCCTCCGAACCCGCCATTCCGTTCCAAGCAGACACTGCCTTGCGCGACCCTCCCTCTGGCTTTCTGCCCGAGCACAGCTAGCCTTCTCCTTCACCATTTACTCCCTCTGTCCTCTGCTCTCTCTCTCTTTCTCATTCACGTAAGACACAGTCCCTCAGTTCCCATTCAGAATGGGAAATTCAATCAATCCGCTCTTTTCATCCCCTGCTAAAATCATCTTTGCCTCTTTAGCTCCTCGCTTCCCCTTCCAAAGTGCGCAATAAGTAAGGGTACCTTCAAACTTCAAACTTAATTCGCAAGTTTTTTCCAAGAAACGTCTAATTAATTTACAAGGTTAAAATGCTAACTGTTCAATGTACTTTAATTTCCTTCCTTTTAAACAAGTAATCTTAAGAAAAAATTAAAAATTGTATAGCTATGGTTGAACAACAATTATTTCAAAATATCATGTTCTCTCTTTAAGAGCTAAACTTGATTTATGGAAACATCAATGTAATTATATATTGTAAAAAACATTTTGCCATTTTTCCAAAAAAGTTAAATACTCTCAAAATTTCTTTAATCCGTTCTAATTGTAATATTTTGTCAGCTAAATGCTCTCAGCCTTTCTTTAATAGAAATCAACTTCAAAACTTAAACACCTGACCTTCAAAAACCGTCAAGACAGATAGGTACCACAGACCCCGGCTACTGTAAGTTTATAAACATTAAAATTAAAGCCCAATGTTCTCAATTTAAGATTAGCTTACTGGATGGCTAAGATCAAAACTTTCAAATTAATCAAAAAGGGCCAAGAAGACCAGTATTTGGTCCTTGTCCCAGAGTCTGCCTGTGAGGGAAGAGGAAACATCTCCCACAGAGCTTTATATCTCTGGGTCACATAATCTCTCGATAAGAGGGATAAATGAGACCGATAGAGGAAAAAGCCAATCAGTGCACTTGCTAAAAGGAGGGTCCATAAAAAAGGGAAAAACATCCCTAATGCTTCTGAGGAAAGCCACAAGGTCAAGCAAGACCTGGACCCATCCTTACAGAAGGCACTGAGCACAAAAGCTGCTCTCAAGTTTCCCCAAGATTCCCATCAGAAACAGCTGACTCTTACCAATGGTCAAAACAGAAGTCAGTTTGACAAATTTCATCCTAGACATCCAGTAACAGTTAAAACAGATGCACAACCATTTCTGAACATTTTAAAAGCAAAGGTAACTTCAGCCCTAAGTGAAGTGTTGTGTTTACATTCCCGATAACTCTATACATGCTAAAGCTTTAAATTATCATCTTCATGGTATATATTGACGTTTCAGATGCTGCAACATCTCTTCGGTACTCATGTTTTTTGTTTCTCCAATAGAAGCTTCCGTCCCTGATGACGTTACAACCTTCCCCAGGCTTCAATCTGACCTAACTTCTACAAAAGGAACTCCAAACTACTGCCCCCATCACTTCACCCCCGTTCAGCCTGAAGAAGCCAGACTCGGTCATCGACCCATTCCCTTACAGTAGTAAGGAGGTTCCTAAGGTTAGAAGGGAAGTGAAGCCAGAATCTCATAGACAGTCATCATATGTAGATAAATCGAGTCAGGTCAAAAGCCAATTTGAGTGAGCCAATTTTGGGAAGTTGGGAAACTGTCCCCTGAGGGATTAAAATGCTGATTCCCTCAGAGCCCTTCTTCCACCCTTAACAACCTGCCCCAACATGTTGCCAAGGTAACCCATCTCAGGAATTGCCCCTCCCTACAGGGAGCTATCTCAGATCTTCTGCAGAAATGTTTTCTCAGATCCACTCTTTCTCCTTATAATATCATCTTCTTCTCTGCAGCCCCTCCTTTTCATAGCTCATGAGTACTCTTACACTCTTTTAAACTTTCTTTCCTCTCGTGGGTATCGTGTTTCCCCGTCTACCTTTCTAAACAGCTTGACCCCACCGTTCGTTCATGAGCCCCCTGTCTTCGGGCTCTGGCCGCTGCTTACCTACTTCTACAGAAATCTAAAAAGCTAAATTTGGTGCTCATGTCACTATTGCCTCTCCTCACCATTTAAAGACTAATGTATAAAAGCCTTCAAACTCTCCTGCCCCGTCGCGCTCAGCTCCTCAACCTCGTTCCAGTCCTGCTTCTCTTTACACCCAGTTTTCCTTCTCCCAGTCTCCCCAGAGCCCCCAGAACATGATTCTATAGAGACGCTTCGGGCTTAAACTCCTGCAAGCCTCTCTTCTGCCCAAACTAATAGGGATCTCCCATTGTCCTTCACAACAAAGTAGAGACTCTCCCATAGTTCAGGGAAACATGAAGGCTGAAACAACACTGTCTTCTCCTTCTCTTCTGGCTTCAGTCCAATCTACTACCCAGACCCCCACATTCCCTGCCATACAATCAATCCTCTCCTATCTCCATTCTCTTTTCCATCCTATTCCGAGGGCATAAACCTTCTGGAATCGCCTGACTCAGCCTCCGCTCATCTTTTCAACCGCAATATCATTAAATTTGGTGTCATTCCGGCAACATTTGAAATTTGTTTTCAATTTCTACTAACGGTCGAAAGTATGGGCAAAGATTCTTTTATATCCAAGCTTTCTTCCTCCTCTGATCAAACCCGATTCAGTTGTGCTCATTGCACTAGTTACCCAAAATATATCTACTTCCCTTAACATTCCTCGGCATTTTTACATCCCGTATCACCCCATGTCTTCAGGGAAGGTAGAGAGTAATAGAACTCTTACTTCCCCTCGCCCTCTTTAGGCTCAGAGTCCTCCCAAAAAGCCCTCCTTACTATCCCCTTTTGAGGTTATGTTTGGGCGACCAGCCCTTCCACCCAGAGTTTCCCCAACTCAGGGACCCTTACCCAAAGATTTCTCTTCTCCTCTCTTATCCTTCATCAGACATCAGATATGGAAGTGCCAAGATTTCATTCTGCCTGACCCAGGTAGACTCACTGCTTCATTCCCATTAATACCCGATTCTTGGGTATATTTCTCCCCTCCCCAGGACACAGGAACAATCTCCTTTGTCCCAAAGTGGACAAGACCTTTCCACGTTGTGCTGTGCATACCCACAGCTGCTAAACTTCGTGAAACCTCAGAAAATTTGACTTCTTAGATTCATATTTCCAGACTGAAACCAGCTGATCAACCAACTGAAGATCCACAAAAGACAACTACTTCAGTATACTTGCTCTCCCATTCCCACCGGTCCCCTAAAAATTCGTTTCTCTTGTGTTCCTGATACTGACTCAAAATAATCTTTTCTATTTTTCCTCGTTTTGAACCTTTAACCAGTTTTTCCCAGGGACTATCAACTGTTAAAAAAACCAACAAATGACCTTCCAACCAGAGACCCCTGCTGAGTCCTGCCCTTATGCTGCCACCAGACGCTCATTATGATGTGCTTTGCACTCTCCATTGGCCTCTTCACCGTAAGTCCCACCTGGTGGAACACAGGCCTATGAAAAATAATCCATCTCACCTTCTTTCCCTTTGTTGCTTCCATAATAGTGTTACCTGCAAACTCGCAAGACCCACAATTTCTACATGCTCTCCGGCTGACTCCCTCGGTGACTTTCTTCAGAAGCCTGGTTTGACATCCTCACCGACCTATGGCTTCAAAGAAACTTCACCCATCCCATACCTGGACAGATTCATCTTTTCCACGCCTACCTCCTGGAAATTTTTTCACCCTCCAGCTGGACCTGCCTGCCCACATCTGCCCCCCCTCAAAACTACCCCGCGTCGCCCCATTTCAGCTCCGAAGCAGCCAGATCGAAGCACGACGCCCCGCTTCCTAAGAAATCAAAAAGGGGGGAATGTTGGATTCTAGGCAGAGGCTGCACCTCCCAGGCAGAAGGCCACACCTCCCCAGGTGCCTTGTGAAAAACTACAGCTCCCAGGATCCTCAGCGTGACCAAAAACCTGACCAGCAAGTCCCTTGTCCACTACCACTACCTCCCCCCATGACCTCTGCTGGCCTATAGGACAAGGACTCACTCCAAGGGGGTTTTATGGCCCCTACTCTATTTAAGCCAGCCCCGGACTGAACTCTGCCCCTTTTCCTGTTCCTGCCGCCTTTTGTTCCTGCCTGTCCCTATTCCCCTCCATCCCTTCCCTACACCCCCCTTCCCTTCCCTTCCTTTCCCTACCCTTGCCCATGTGGCACCCCAATAAACCCTTTTATTTCACTAACACGGTGTTCCCAGCTAAGTTAACTATGTTTCAGCAGTTTTCTAACACTTTTTACCCACATCTTCTCCAGCTTTTGTTATTTGTTAATGTGTGAGCCTCATTATTAAGGTCACCAAGGTGTCATTTACCTCCAGGAAACCTACTGGTCCCTCCTCATTCTTCTCCCCATCCTTGGTGAGCTGTACTCTGCCTCACTGCCTTCATAGCACATGTGCACAGTCTAATGGGTGACACTTAACCCACGGAAATAGTCACCCATTGACCATCCATCTCCCCAACAGAACTCCAAATTTCTGAGTTCCAAAGCCTATTATGTCATCTCTGTATCCCTAGCAGCTCATGCCAGTACTAAATGGACTAGCCCAGAAAGCACAACAGCAGGTGATAGTAAATTAAACTCTGAATAAGTGTTTCCCCCTAAATACAGAATAAATTAGAGAAGCGTCCATTTTAGAGGCAAATGGCTCAGAATGTAGAGATCTGGCTAGATTTAGGCTCTCATTTGCCCCTCTGCCAGGTGCTCTCATACCGGGCATAAACTGCATTATTATACAGCATCTTTGCTTTCTAGTTGTGTGACCTTGATTGGGTTAGTTTAATACTCTCAATCTCAGTTTTCTCATCAGCAAAATGTGGAAATGCAGAAACAATAAGTGACATCTGTAGGATTGTTTGACAAATTATCAAAAGTAGCATGTGAAAAGCACTTTGCTAGGTGCCTGGCACAGAGTAAGTGTTCCAGAAACGGTAGACGTTATCGTGACTATTGTTTATAAGGATGTTCAGGAGAAGACTTGAAGCTTTTAAGCCATGACTTTTTTTTTTTTTTTTTTTCATTTGCATTTGCATTTGACAAAGATTGCTCTGGCAGCAGCCTGGAGAATGAATTAAGTGGAAGCGGAGAACACAGTTGGGAGGCTATTTATTACCAAAGTCTAGATAAGAGATACAAGGGCCCAAAGTAGAGCACAAGCACAAGATAAGCAGCACAAACCTGTTTTCTGCATATCCTTTGGCTTCTATCCCTTACTCTGTAAACCTGTCTCCCTGCAGAGCCTCTCTGTAGGAATCATCAGGAACCTGTGCAGAGTCCTGCTTCAAGGATTGGTGCCAAAGCAATTAAGCGTGTAACAATGCATTAAAATAGAAGGGCAGGTTGGAGAGGAGGAAAAACACCATGGCTTTCCCCATGGGACCCAGAAAGCCCTAACATGCATCCATAATGCCCTGGAAATTTCTGCAACCCAAATGTCCAAATGAGAATGAGAATGAAACCCCATACAAGCACATGTGCTCACAGACACACGTATGTTTCTGAGATGGGTGCCAGACTGAGAGAGCCCAGGCCAGCTGCAGAATGTTTTCCAGACCCACAGTACCAGAGCTCCAAAGAGCAGGGGTGCAGGCAGAATGTGAGGCAGGGTAGGAGAGGAGGATCCTTCACTCGATAGGCCTCTGTCTAGATACTGAGCTCATGTGCTCATTCCCGATTGGAAACATATGCACTGTCGGGCAAGGCAGGGACCAGAAATCAACAACATATAAAAATATTGCCTTGCACAGACACTTTCCCTCCACAATCTCACCCTCGTCCCCAGTCTCCTTCATTTCTTTATTGGCAGTGTGGCTTGCTGGGGAGGGACAGGCTCTTGTGTCCCATAAATAATAATACGAGTAGAGGCTGTGCATATGGTTTGTGTCTCTATTTCTGAGTCATTCTGAATGCACCTGAAGTTGTAACAGCCAACAGAGAGATTTCCAATGGCTCACAAAGCCTACTTTGAGAAATGTGGAAAGTAGGGCTTCTCCTTCTTTGAGGGGGAGTGAAACATTTCAGTGTTTTCTTTTGTTTTGCTTTATTTTTATTGATTTCTTTTTTTTATTCAAAGTTGTTGTATTTGTAATATTAGTATGCATTACAATTCATAATACACATATAGAGCCTCTTTTTACATACCGCTGTTTGTATACAAAGTATATTCATACTATTCAAGTCTTCAATCATGCATTTAGGATAATGATATCATCTTATTATACCACCTTTTCTTTTTTTCCCCCTCCATACCCCCCTTGCTCCCTCTCTTCCCCTCCCTCCCCTTTGACCATTCTAGTGTTCCTCTAATCCTCCTATGAACCCCGACACCCAACACCACTGTGAATCTGCCTCCTTATATCAGAGAAAACATTTGGTATTTGGATTTTTGAGATTGACTAACTTCACTTAGCATTATATTCTCCAACTTCATCCATTTACCTGCGAATGCCATTATTTTATTCTCTTTTATTGCTGAGTAAAATTCCATTGTGTGTATATACCACATTTTCTTAATCCACTCATCTACTGAGGGACATCTAGGTTGGTTCCACAACCTAGCTATTGTGAATAGTGCTTCTATAAACATTGAGATAGCTGTGTCACTGTAATATGCTGTTTTTAAGTCCTTTGGGAATAGACCCAGGAGTGGGATAGCTGGGTCATAGGGTGGTTCCATTCCCAGTTTTCCAAGGAATCTCCATACTGCTTTCCATAATGGTTGCATCATTTTGCAGTCCCACCAGCAATGTATGAGTGTGTCTTTTTCCCAACATCCTCTTCAACATTTATTGTTGTTTGTGTTCTTGATAGCTGCCATTCTGACTGGAGTGAAATGAAATCTTAGAGTAGTTTTGATTTGCATCTCTCTAATTGCCAGTGATGTTGAACATTTTTCATGTATTTGTTGATTAATTGTGTATCTTCTTCTGAGAAGTGTCTTTTCAATTCCTTAGCCCATTTATTGATTGGGGTTTTTTTTTTTTTTTTTTTTTTTTGGTGTTAAGTTTTTTGAGTTCTTTATATATTCTAGAAATTAGTGCTCTGTCTGATGTGCATGTATTAAATATTTGTTCCCAGTTAGTTGGCTCTCTATTCACCTCACTAATTGTTTCTTTTGCTGAGAAGAAGCTTTTTAGTTTGAATCTATCCCATTCATTAATTCTTGATACTAATTCTTACGCTACAGGATTCTTATTAAGGAACTTGGGGCCTAATCCGACATGTTGGAAATTGGAGCTTACTTTTTCTTCTATTAGGCGTATTGTCTCTGGTCTAATTCCTAGGTCCTTGATTCACTTTGAATTAAATTTTGTGCATGGTGAGCAATAAGGGTTTAATTTCATTTTGTTGCATATGGATTTCCAATTTATGCAAAGCCCCAGGCTAACATCATAAATGGAGAAAAATTGAAAGCATTTCCTCTAAAAACTGGAACAAGACAGGGATGCCCCCTTTCACCACTGATATTTAACATAGTACTTGAAACTCTGGCCAGAGCAATTAGACAGATGAAAGAAATTAAAGGAATCCACACAGGAAAAGAAGAGCTCAAAATAGCACTATTTGCCAATGACATGATAATCTACCTAGAAGACCCAAAAAACTCCACCAGAAAACTTTTACAACTAGTAAATGAATTCAGCAAAGTAGCAGGATACAAAATCAATACCCATAAGTCAAAGGCATTTTTGTACATCAGTGACAAAGCCTCTGAAAGGGAAATGATGAAAACTACCCCATTTACAATAGTATCAAAAAAATAAATAAAATACCTGGGAATCAACTTAACGAAAGAGGTGAAAGACCTCTATAAAGAAAACTATAGAACACTAAAGAACGAAATTATAGAAGACCTCAGAAGATGGAAAGACCTACCTTGTTCTTGGATAGGCAGAATTAATATTGTCAAAATGTCCATACTACCAAAAGCATTATACAGATTTAATGCAATTCCAATCAAAATCCCAATGACATTCCTCAAAGAAATAGAAAAAGCAGTCATGAAATTCATCTGGAAAAATAAGAGACCCAGAATAGCTAAAGCAATCCTGAACAAGAAAAGTGAAGCAGGTGGCATCACCATACCAGACTTTAAATTATACTATAGAGCAATAGTAACAAAAACAGCATGGTATTGGCACCAAAACAGACTGGTAGACCAATGGTACAGAATTGGTACCATTATTACAGAGACTAATACATATAACTTCAGCTATCTTATATTAGACAAAGGCACCAAAAATGTGCAATGGAGAAAGGATAGCCTCTTCAACAAATGGTGCTGGGAAAACTGTTTTGCTTTTTTATTAGTGCCATATGGCAATGGTGCCATCTCAACACCTGTAGTCATAACTTGGAGGGACATTCATCTCCAAAGGCAGGTACCTGAACATGGACTCTCAGAGCAAAAGTGTCTTTTGAGCAAGAGCTTTCAACCTGGAGCCCAAGACAGTATCAAGAGTTTCATGAGCATTCCCCCAATTCTGAATTATGGTTGATCTCCTATGTGTACACATGTATTTTTTCAGGGAGAAAGCCCACTGACTGTTGTCAAATTCTCGACAAGACTGTTTAGAACTACTGACTTAGCTGCTAACCAGCTCTATGACCTTCCTTCTCATCTGAAGTTTGGGTTTTCTCTTTATTACTTCGTCATGCAACAATCCAATTGCTGCTTAGCACCTCCACCCATGAAAACCCTGACAGAATAACCCATAAATTGAGGACAGAGGATTTGGAGCAGGTGCACTCAAACTCTGGTACTGCTGCTAACTCCATGACTTTGAGCCAGTATTTTATCCTAGCTCATCCTCAGTTTCATCACCTCTATATATGGATTATAAAACTCCTTAGGCATTTCTTAGAAGATTAGATGAAATAATGTATGCAAACCTTGTAGCACAAGGGAGGTAGTAGCTACAATAAAACAGTTGTTGTTATTTTTTCTCATCTTCATCTTTTATCATCATTTTATTATTAGGGGAAATTTAATATATTTTGAAAAAAATTCTTTCTATTCTTCCTTCATTACAAAAAATATTCCTCCCAATGTTAAACCAAAATCTGTTTCCCTGGAGTTCCTAGTCATTGATCCTCACTGACACTTAACAATACAGAGGAAGAGGTAGAGTTCAAATGCAGTCTTTCCATCATTGAATAACAACATGCCAGGGCTGGGGTCGTGGCTCAGTAGTGGGGCTTGCCTCGCACATGTGAGGCACTGGGTTTGATCCTCAGCATCACATAAAAATAAATAAACAAAATAAAGATATTGTGTCCATCTATAACTAAAAAACAATAACAGCATGCCAGGAAACCTTGCAATATAAAAGAATGCATTATAGTAACAATCATTCAATAGGAAAGGGAAAGTTAAAGCTAGCGAGTTTTAGATTCCAGATAAAATGAGTTTTTCATGAGTCTGTTTCATGAAGACATTTTGACAATAAAGATGTTCTTTGTGGCACTGAGTGGACCATTTTAAAACTTAACCATCACTAAGCAAATTTGGTATCTGGATATATTTAGCTTTTACCCCAAATATTTCTTGCCTGTGGTTCCTATTACTATCAGCACTGTCATTAACCCAGTGTTTCTTACAAATTCTTCCAACCCCTTATCTCCTATTGTTATGATAAATGAAGACATTCAGACAAAGTAAGCCTGACAGTTCTTGTTCCCACAGCAGCAATAGTTTCTGTTCCTGATGGGCTCTAAGCTCCATGAGAAGTGGCACAATGGCTGTCTTGCTCTCCTTTGAGTTCCCAGCACCAACCACAGGGTCTGATGCATGTTAAGAACTTAATAGTTACTTGTTGAACAAATGAGAATGAATAATAAATGAATGAAGAAACAAATGAATGAACGAACAAACTTATAGGCAATCATAACTTGTGCAAAGTAAACCGTGTTCCCTTATTAATCCACAGTTTTATATACAATTAAAGCTATAAAAAATATGTACTAAAAGGGAGAAATTGGTGTATAAAAAGGAGAAATAAGACCAAAAACCAAAATCCAGAAGACAAAACATTAGATCCTATACCCCACATCCAGCATCCAGGGAATTTGGTGGTAAGATGCGTGCTCCAAGGGACTTGGGTGCCCCACCCCATGACCCTTGCCTGCTGCAGCCCTCTCTCTTGGGCTGGCTTTGCTTGTTGTCGGTGGCTTTCCTTAGCAGGTGGTCCACATTTCTGGCATCTCTAACTTCCTGCGGTCTCCATTGTAACTTTGGCTTCACTCTCACAGCTTCATGTGTTGCCCTTTCAGGAGCTGCCCACAGGCATTCTGACTCTACCACACACTGTGTGACCTCCCAAGCCTTCCTTTGAAATCTCAAGTGAAAACCTCCAAGACCCCATAATCTTACATTTGTCATGCCTGCAAAACCAACATTACATGGATGATGCCAAGATATGCTAACTCCAGAAGCAATAGCTGTGTTCCCTTGGGCCATAGCTGCAGTGGCCTCTAAGTGCCTGAGTAGCTAAACATGGTGATAGGAATCTGGGGACACAACATCCTAGGCAGCCCTGTGGGAGCAGGGAACCCAGGGACTCTATTCTCAGCAAATTCTTTCAAATGAGTTTATACTTTTACACACTTGATCCTTACACATTTGATGGATTGGATCTGGTCAATTCCCAAAATTCCCTCAAGGCATCTTTCCTATTATTCTGATGCAAAGAACTTGATTTCTTTTCAATGATGCTAGTCTCTTCAACAGTTACACTTTATGTGACCCTAACCCCAAATTTAGATTATTTTCTGGTCAAACTACAAGTTTTTAATCTTTCAGCTCTGCTTTCTCCTTCTAATTCTCATTATAAATTTGGCTAAAAACAAACAACAATACCCATGCCACCACCTGAATGTTGTGCTGCCTTGAAATTTCCTCCGCCAGATTAATTAGTCCATCATCTTCAAACTCAGCCTCACAAAACATCTCACAGAATTAATGAAATGTATACAAGTTTGGTTTTTTGTTGTTGTTGTTGTTGCTGCTGTTTTTGTTGTTTGCTAGAATATAACATGAATGCCTCTACTCCAACTCCCAAGAGTCTTCATTTCCATTTAAAACCTCATCAGCACAGTCTTTATGGTCCACATTCCTATTAAGAATTGTCCATTAAGCTCCATTTACAGCATTCTAGGGTTTCTCCAGGCTGCACTCCCAAACATTTTCAAACTCCTTCTGCAAACCAGTTCCAAAGACTTCTGAACCACATGGTCAGTTACAATCACAGCAACAACCCTACCTCTCAGTACCAATTTTCTGTGTTAGTCAGCTTTTTGTCACTATGACAAAATACCTGAGAAAGTAAGTTAAGAAGAGAAAAAATTATTTTGGCTCACAGTTTCAGTTCATAATTGCTTGATACCATCACTGTGGACCTGTGATGAGGCAGAACACCATGACAGGCAGTAGGTGCTGGAGCAGAGCTGTTTGCCTCAGATTATTCAGGAAGCAGAGAAAGAGAGTAAGGGGCTGGGGACAAGATATCCCTTTCCATGGAATGCCCACAATGGCCTACCTTTTCCAACTAGGTTTTACTTCCTAAAGCTTCCACCACTTCCCAATAGCACCATCAACTGTGGGTCAATCCTTCAACATACAGGCCTTTGGGGTATATTCTAGAACCAGAAGAAAATAGTCTTTTTGGAGCCTATAGTCAAAGGAGAAACCACTGAGGTTTGGTGGGTGATGTGCTTGACTAAAATAGATCACTGATGGCTCTTTAGAGAATGAACTGCAGATGAGTGGGTATGAAAATAGCAGGGTCACCTCTTAGTCTATTTCTATGATCTGGAGAAAAAGTGAGAATCTGAAATAAAACTGTGGCTGTAGGGATGAACAAGAAAGGATTATTCAAGAACTCCTGGAAAAAAGAAAAAGCAGTAAGAAATGACAACTAAGTCAAAGAGAGAAAAGAGTCAAAGAGAACACCAGATTTCTATCTTAGTTGGCCATAAGGATGGTTATTCTATAAAAGGAGATGGAGAATTTCAGGTATTTTTAGAGGAGAAAGAGGAGATACATTTGGGACATGTTGAACTGGAAGCTCAGAAGAGAAGTGTGGACTGGAAATTTAGAGTTGAGAGTTATCCACATATACATGAAGGTTAAAACCTTTTAGGTGGATAAAATCACCCAAGGAGAATGTTAAACTGAGAAGAGAAGCTGATTAAGGATGAGAATCTATGAAATGCCAATATCAAATAGGCGAGAGAGGAAAAGAAAGCTATGAAACAAAAGGTATGAAACAAAAGACAAGATAATGGAAATTAAAAAAAAAAAAGAGTGCTGAAGATGAGCAAATATATTGGAATTCCAGGAATATTGGCATTATAAAAAGTGAGCTATGACCGACAGAAGCAATTTCAGTAGAATGTACATAGAAACCAGGCAGTCGTGGCTCAAAGAATAAATGAATTGTGCAGAATGAAGGTCTGTAAGTATAGATCACTTTTAAAGTTTAAGTTGGCAAGAGAAAAAGAGATTTGTGGGTATCTGGGACTGGGAGAGAACAGAGTAAAAAGGGCACTCTCTTGTCACAGTGAGAGGAATAAGCTTGAAAATAAAGGAAAGAGAAATAAAAATGGTTTTTAAAAAAGACCCAACGGAATTAATCAAGGACATATCTATGGGTTAGCCTGTGTTGGAGGAGCAATTCCACAATTCCTCATCTCTGCCCTACACACCAGTGTGCCCCCATATTGTGATCAGTGTGTAGGATGGATGGATTGGTGATTGCCAGTATCTGCCAGGTATTATGCTGATTGGAAACGTTTAGAAGAGTAGGGGTTTTTTTCATCAAGAGCTGTAACATCCTGTAAACAAAAAGTGAAAGACCAGACATGGTGTCCATCCAGTGCAAAAGAAGATCATGTATCCCTCAAAACATGCTAGAGCTTTCAAAGAATATACTGCAAATGGGGCAGTAAACACTCAAGTAGTAGCATGGTGCTAAAGGAAAGTAATGAATACAAGTAGTATGATAATTGGTATATTGGTCCATTTTTATTACTATAATAAAACACCTGAAGTGAAATAACTTATAAAGTTTTCAAGGCTGAAAGTCAAAGATAAGGTAGCCCCTTTGATGAAACCACAGATGAGGGCCTAATAGCAGATGGCATCATGGTGGAAGCATATGCAGAGGCAAGAGATCACATTGCCAGGCAGGAAGTGAGAGTTGGGGGAAGGAGCCAGAATTGCTCATTTTATAACAATCCTCTCCTGAGAACTAAATCAAGTGGTTTCATGATAAATACCTTAAAAGCAGTGCTTTTAAAGACCTAAGGACCTCCCACTAGGTCTCACCTCCTAAAGGTCCACCTCATCTCACAACATCAACACACTAAGAATTCAGCCTTCAACACATGAACCATAACAACTAAAGATCACTTTATAGACACTGAAGTTTCGTTTTCCTGATGTAGTCATTTTCCTATGATTGTTTGTTGGCACTATATTTATTTTTTAATTTATTTTTTATTCTAAGTTGTTATAAATGACAGCAGAATGCATTACATTTCATATTACACATATAGAACACATTTTTACAAATCTTTGGTTGTATGCAAAGTATATTCACACCATTCGTGACTTCATACATGCACTTAGGGTAATGATATCCATCTCATTCTACCTTCTTTTTTTTTTTTTCTTCACCCTTTCACTCCCTCCCTAATCCTCCCTCCCCACTGGCCAGTCTAGTGTTCCTCTAATCCTCCTATGCTCCCCATCCCAACCCGACTGTGAATTGGCCTCCTTATATCAGAGAAAATATTTGGCATTTGGCTTTTTGGGATTGACTAACTTCTCTTAGCATTATATTTTCTAACTCCATCCATTTACCTGCAAATGCCATGATTTTATTCTCTCTTATCCATTGTATGTATATACCACATTTTCTTTATCCATTCATCTACTGAAGGGCATCTAGGTTGGTTCCACAGTTTAGCTATTGTGAATTGTGCTGCTATAAACATTGATGTGGCTGTGTCCCTGTAGTATGCTGTTTTCAAGTCTTTTGGGTAAAGCTCTAATCTCCAACATGTTGGATTAGGCCCCAAGTTCCTTAATAAGAATCCTGTAGCACAAGAATTAATACCAAGAATCAATAAATGGGATAGACTCAAATTACAAAGCTTCTTCTCAGCAAAAGAAACAATCAGTGAGGTGAACAGAGAGCCTACTAATTGGGAACAAATTTTTACCACATGCACGTCAGATAGAGCAGTAATCTCTAGAATATATAAAGAACTCAAAAATCTGAACACGAAAAAAAACCAAATAACCCAATCAATAAATGGGCCAAGGAACTGAAAAGACACTTCTCAGAAGAAGACATACAATCAATCAACAAATACATGAAAAAATGCTCAACCTCTCTGGCAATTAGAGAAATGCAAATCAAAACAACTCTAAGATTTCATCTCACACCTGTCAGAATGGCAGCTATTAAGAACACAAACAACAATAAATGTTGGAGAGGATGTGGAGAAAAAGGCACACTCATACATTGTTGGTGGGACTGCAAAATGGTGCAGCCAATATGGAAAGCAGTATGGAGATACCTTGGAAAACTTGGAATGGAACCACCTTATGACCCAGCTATCCCACTATATTTATTTTTTGAGTGTCATAATTTAAAGGCATGTGGAGAACATAAAAGGGCAGAGAAAGCATTGCCTTGTCCTCCAAAGCTAGGAGAAAAGAAATGAAGATAGTTATGGGTGCAGGTGAAGTTGAGGACCATAAATAATCTGTGATAACAAATGAGGACACTCATTCCGCCCCTTGACTAATTTGACTTTTCCATGTAAATCCCATAAATAGAAAGGTGAGTTCAGTTATAGTGGAGGTCATGGACCTCTTCATATTCATTCAGGAATCTTCACCACAATCTTTAATCCACAGAGACAGCCTCCATCCTTCCCTTGACTTTAGGATTCTCCACCTATGTCTGCTGGTATGGGAGATACTCAGAATTTCCAGAGAGGCCCATGTAGAATATGTAGCTCAGCTATCCTCATGAATTCTCTATCCAGGCCCTTCCCCCACCACCTCATGTTTCCTGAATTACTCCTCATCATCACAGCTTCTCAATACTAACTCTCCTACTTCCTTTGGCCATAATCCTCTGGCTGTCAATGTCCCTATTTGTATATAATTGATATGATTTTCAGGCAAGGTGTGCCCAGCACCATGTACGGTGGTCTGTCATTTCCCCTCCTCTGAACACTATACTGCTGGGATACAATCTAAGAATTCAAGTTCTGTTTGATCCATCGTTTCACACTGTGGGCTGATCTGAAATGCACAAACAAATTGCAAGGCTTTTCAAACCAGGTCTTTATAACCTTGTGCTTATATAAACTGATTTTTTTTTTCTTTACTTCAAGTCAGGACTTGACATTTTACCTAGTTGAATTTCATTTTATTGATTTTGGCCCCTAGTTCCAGTCTTTTTTCCAGACTGTTTTGAAACACCACCCGATTCTGGCCATCTCTTCTTCAACATTTTTATCAGCCAATTTTATAAGACATAAGATATATATATCAAGCTTGTGGGTAACACAGGAAGTTCCATATCCCTGGAGGGGCCCCTTTGGAATGACTCTAAACCCTTAATCAGCACATAAAAGAACAAGAGAACACCTCCCTTGCTAAAACACAACATAAAACTTGGCAAGCTTTTTGGAGAAAAGCTCCAGAAATGTGCCTGCCTTAGGTCTCAGGTTGCCCTAACTTTTCAATTCAGAGTACAAAGGTCAATCAAGTTAGACAGACCTGTATTGGGGCCCCAGCTATGGCAAAGTTACTCTGTTTTTCTAAGCCTCAGTTTTCTTATTTGATTATGGAAGTCATAAAAGTAAACATTGAATAATTTTCCTATGACTACCTAATAATCATTGCCTTATCCAAGATGTTCTAGTGTTCCTACACCCAAAACACAGAGATTCACTCCACCTGGAGAGACCCACCCTTCCCATAGGGAGCCATTCACCTATAGCAGACCTCAAGTCCAACAGTGCTTTCACCATACAGCAATCAAAATACAGCTGTAATGAATCTGACTTAACTTTCCTATTTACATATCTAAATATACCATAGTGAATCCCTACATGATGTACAACCACAAGACTGGGATCCTAATTAGAATAAGATGTAGTCCATGTTTGTATGACTATGTTAAATTATACTCTACTGTCATATATAACTAAAAAGAACAAATAAAAATAAATTTTAAAAAAGAATTAGCCAACTCATGGTAACAGAAACTTCCTTTCCCTTATACTCCTTGATTGTGATATTCAACCATGGTAAATTAATTAACCATACTCTACATATTTTATCATATTGCCAAAGATACAATAAGGCCCTCATATTGACTCCTTGCTAACTTCTACATGTAATACCTCTGTGGCATTCCCACTGAACTCCCGTATTGGTGCTATGATTTGAATATTGTCCCCCAAACTCATATAGCAGTTTAATCTCCTAAATCAAAAACATGGCATTAACAGAAACTTAATTTGACTATGGTGTTTAGAGGTAGGACTATAGGGAAATGATTATAATTAGAGAAGGTCATTTAGGCAGAGCCCACATGATTGTATCCTGGAGATTTACAAGAAAAGGGAAAAAGACAAGAACAGACACACAGAAATAGACATACAATGCTCCCTGTATCTTGCAATGTGACGTCCTAGACCACCTCAGGACTCTGCTGGCAAGAAGGCCATCATCACCAGATGTGGGACTTCAACCTGTACTTGAAGAACTGTGAGCCAAAATAAACCTCTTTCTTTATAAAGTTAACCTGCTTCAGTTATTTCATTATAATAATAAAAAAGAGACTAACACAACTTGTGTTCACTCATCTCCATATTCCCAAACAGAAATCTCCTTGAAGTCAGTATCTTAGACTGTCAGTGAATAGTCAGCACCTTCTACATCATTTCAACAATCATTCAGTAAGCATGTATTTCCTTTCTTTCTTTTTAAAACTCTCTCTATAGATCTCTCTCTCTCTCTTTCTCTCTCTTTCTCATAGGACCTCTCTCCTGATGCTCCACACAAAAAAATGGCTCAAATTATAGCTCACTCTATAACTTACTAGCATGCAACCTTGTAGAGACAATTTATTCCATGTATGTTTTTCTTTATCGAAAAGTGGGTCAATAATAATACCCAATTGACAGGCTTTTGAGAAGGGCTGTGGGTGAGCATGATTTTAAGATGCTGACTGACAATTATTTCTTGATACTTGTCTCTTCTTCATCTATTCTCTACTTAAAAGATAAATTTTCCTCCTTTCTTCTGATTTACCTTGACACTTCCTAGTAAGCCCCAGAAGCTAACACCAAGCAGTCTATGTTTTATTAATTAATTCCCTTCTCTCTTTTAGTCCTTTATGTTCTTCACAGTATAGGGTCACTACTAGATTTCTTGTATTAACATACATTGATTATAAGATATATCATCAATTAAAGTAGTTTTCAAAGGGAAAATAAAAGAATCTTTGCCACATTGCTTATCCACATCACAATTTGCAAAACTTAAGTATGTATATATGTTTTCAAGTGAATGTTAGCATGTTAGACCCATATATATGGCCACTAGAATATTGAGAAAATTACAAAATTATTCTACAAATGGACCACAAAGCTAACCTGGCCATATTGCAAAAATAATAATACCACTTATCACAGTGGAAGACAAATTGAAAGGTTTGGGAGGTTTATATGATGCATTATATCTTGGAAAATACAAACTAAAATATATGCCTACTCACAACATGAAATCATATCTGTATTTTAAGTGAGAATTAATCTTGAGCTTTTTTAAACTACTGCAAAGTAAACAGTATAAAATTTAACATTTTAACCATTTTACGTATGTAATTAAATGGTAGTAAATGCATTAAGTACATCTAAAAACATGCAACCATCACTGCTATCCATTTCCAAAACTTTTTCATCATCCCAAACAGAAAATCACTAAACTTCCCATTTATGCTTTCCCTCTACTATGGTAGCCTCTATTATATTTTCTGTCTCTATGCATTTTCCTATTCTAGATACTCATATAAATAGAGTTATACAATATTTGTCCTTTTGTGTCTGGCTTAGTTTACTTAACATAATGTTTTCAAAATTCATCCATGTTGTAGCAGGTATCAGAATTTCACTCCTTTTTAAGGCTGAATAATATTTCAGTGTCTATTTTGTGTGTGTGTGTGTGTGTGTGTGTGTGTGTTCAAATAAAGTTGCTTATTTCTGAAATGGGTTGTTGTAGGAATTTATTATATATACTAGATATTAATCTCTTTTCTGATACAAAATTTGCATTTTCTCCCATTCTGTGGGTTGCTGTTTTTTTCTCTCCTGATCCTGTCCTTTAATGTACAAAATTTAATAATTTGGATGAAGTATCATTTATTTTTGTTGTTGTTGTCTATACTTTGGGTGCCACAGCAATGTCCTGAAGCTTTTTCAAGTGTATTCTTCTAAAAGCTTTATAGATTTAGTTCTTACATTCAAGTATACATCCCATTTTCAGTTAATTTTTATATAGGATGTTATGCATGGGCTCAACTTCATTCTTTTATATGTGGATATTCAGATTCCCAAGTACCATTTGTCCTTCCCCTGTTAAGTGTTCTTAGCACCCCTGTTGAAAATCATTTGACTATGTTTATGAAGGTTTATTTCTGGGTCCTGTATCCTGTTCCATTCATCTATATGTCTTTCCTATTGCCAATACCATAACTACTTTTATTAGTGTAGCTTTGTAGTAAGTTCTGAAATCAGGAATGGTGAGTCCTCCAACTTTTTTCTTTTTCAAGCCTATTTTGGCCACTCGGGGGTCTCTTGAGATTAAATTTGAATTTCAGGATCAGTTTTTCTATTTCTTATCACTGTGACCAAAACACCTGACAAGAACAATTAGAAGAGGAGGGGGGTCTCATGTATTCAGATGTTGAGGCCATGGCCAGCAAACTCCGTAACTCTGAGCCTAGGGTAAGGCGGAACATCATGGCAGAGGGGTGTGACAGAGGAACGCAGTTCAGAACATGGCAACAGGAAGCAGAAAGATACCTCCGCTCACCAGGGACAAAATATAAACCCCAAAGTAATGCCCCAAGTGACCCACCTCCACCAGTCACACTCCACCTGCCCAGTTACCACCCAGCTAATCCATATCAATGGATTAATCCATTTATTAGGTTAAAGCTCTCATAATCTAATTATTTCACCTCTAAACCTTCTTTTGTCATCTCACACATGAGCTTTGGGGGATACCATGTATACAAAACATAACAATGTTTACCATCATCTGGAGGAATTTTCCTTTTTTTCCTATTCTATTGTTTTTCTATTCTCTATTGTATTTATCTTCACTCAAATCTTTATCATTTCCTTCTTTCTGCTAACTTTGAGTTTAGTTTAATTTTCTTTTTCTACTTTCTCAAGGTGTAAAGTTAGGTTATTGATTTGAGATGTTTCTTCTTTTGTAAAATCAGCTATAAATTTCCCTCTTAGCCCTGCTATACACTACCCCATACATTTTTGGTATGTTGTGTTTTCATTATTATTTGTTTCAATATATTTCTGAATTTCCCTTGTGATTTCTTCTTTGAACTATTGGTTAAGAGTGTGTTGTTTCATTTCTGCATATTAGTGGATTTTCTAGTTTTCTGTTATTCATTTCCAGTTTCTATTATGATCAAAAGGATACTCTGTATGATTTAAATCTTTTAAAATTTATTAAGACTTGCTTGGTTGCCTAACATATGATCTATCCTATCTTAGGAATAGATACATAAAAATAGAACATGACAATGTTTCACATACATTTAAGAAAAAAATGTGTGTTTTGCTGTTGTTGGGTGGTATGTTTCATATATGTCTCTGACATCTAAATGGTTTAGAGTGATGCTAAAGTCCTTTGTTTCCTCATTGATCTTTTGCGTTGTTGTTCTATCCCTTATTGAAAGAAAAATATTGAAGTCTCTACCTATTGTTGTAGAACTATCCATCTCTATCTTCAATTTTATCTGTTTGCTTCAAATATTTTGGAGTTCTGATGATTGGTGCATAACTTTTTATAATTGCTATATTTTGACAAATTGATACTTTTTTTCAACATACAATGTCTTTCTCTGTGTCTTGGTACAGGTTTTTTCGCTTAAAGTCTTTTTTCTGATATTAATATAGCTATCCCAACTCCCTTTTGGTGACTTTTGGCATGAAATATCTTTTTCACATCATTTCACTTTTGACCTATGTGTGTGCTTAGATCTAAAGTGAGTCTCCAGCAGGTAGCATACAATTGGCATTTTTTGTACATTCTGCTAATCTATATTTTTAATCCATTTACATTTTATCCACTAAATTAATGGTTTAATCAATTTATATTTAAAGTAATTACTGATAAGAAAGGACTTACTTTTGTAATTTTGCTATTGGTTTTCTGTTCTTAATTTTGTCCATTACTGCTTTCTATGGGATTTGGTTGATTTTTTTTGTAGGTGATATTTCATAACATACTGATATGCTTCTGTGTCTTTTGGGGGAAGAAAATAAGACATAATATTAGTTATAATAAGGCATTCACATTATATCTGATTTACAGCTTTCTAACCACTTATATTTGTACATACATGGTTTTGGACCTTATCTCATGATCAATTTGGCCAACTCCAGTGATAGGAAAGAAAACAGCTAAGGAATGGGCAATAATTAGTTCTCTTTTCCCTTGCCTTTGTGTTGAACCAATTGAAAAGGGAAGATTAAAATTCCTTTATTATGAGTATAGCTGTTCGAAAATAAGGCTTAGATGTTGAACAACAGTATTCTTCCTAACAGTGAACTTTGAAATTCAACAGACTTAATCACATAGCTATGGCAGTCCTAGACTAGATATGCCTCATCAGTACTTTTTAGAAGTACCCTCTAAAAAGCTACAGAAGCAAAGCAGAACATGAGTTCTGCAAGGTAGATGGCAAGATCATGGGGAGATGGGAAGGACTGCGCTACACTTTCCCAGGTCCTGACCCCAAGTTTACTGATCAGAATAATCACTTTTCATTTAAGTATGCATTGATTTAGAAATCTTCTGGAGACTAAGTTCTTTTGAAACCAGGACTGGATAGATAGAGGCTGTCATGAGAGACAGGAAGATGTAGCCTAACTTCAAAAGTTAAGAAAGGAAGAAGGTACCTCTCCTGCTCCAATATAAAAAGGAGAAAAATCACAGCCTGGCACATATCACCATGCTTTGCATTCCATTTATGCCCCTAGTAACAGTTTCTGACAACAAAATGTGGATGGAATGCACACTTGTGTTAAATTATTGCTCTTGTCTAGGATAAGATAAAAAGACATTTCTCCTGAGTGGGTTACTGAATAGAAAATGGATCTTAGGTGGTACTGCTTGATGGCTCAGCAGTCAGGTTGCCAGGGGTCATTTCCCTGCTGTGTGTCCTTAAACCAATTACTTAACCTCTTGGTACCCTGGTCCCTTCATCTGTTAATAAGTGAATTGTAATAGTACCTACCTCATAGAATTATTCTGAGCTTTAAATAAGTTGATGTATGTGAACTACTTAGAACCATATCTTTGAGTGTCCTGTAATTGTTTAATATTATTATCTAATACTCTGTTATTTTCAAATCTCTTTATATTAAAAAGAAGGTGAGGTGTTGCCGCCTGAAGCGATGGCTGCTTGGAGCAACAAAGCCGCAGGAATAAGTTCAGAGGCAGACTGGAAACAAACAGGCTCTTTATTCTGCCAGCTTCTCTCTCTGGCTCCAACAACACCTCGACACGCCGTCCACGCTCCTCCAACAACCACAAAATGGCTCCGACGACGACCCACAATCCCCCCGGCCAAGTCTCGCGAGATCATGCAAATGGCTCCGACCTGATCCACAATGTCCCTGGCCAAGTCTCACAAGACCATGGAAGGTGGTAATGCTTATGGCTCACAGCTAACCACAATCTTAGCTATCTCCTTTATTAGGGCTCCTGCAGTGAGGAAGGACAGGCTATTCAGAAATAGGCAGAAACAGAGTCTCTCAAGTTCATATTGTTCATTTTATAACACTAACTTCCTTTCTGGCTTGGAGAACTTGGGGGTTGAACGGGGATCCCATATACTCCCATATATCAGGAAAAATTCATAAGAACACTGTTGAGATTTGATGGTGGAAGGAGAGACATGATTTCAGAACACTGCTATATGTGCATAAGTCTTTCTGATTCCCATTTCCTTTCCTTCCTAAATAACTTCCTTGATACTTGCTATCCCAAGTCACAGCTCTTCAAACCCCATAGGTGAGGGAAGGGTGGGTAGTGCTGACAAGCCTTTAAAGTCAAGGGCTTTTCTCCCTGCTGTAAATTCTGTTATTTCAGAATGGTTGCAATTGGTGACTGCACTCTGTGTTCTAAAGGCTTTTGTTGGAGTGTTGGCAGGAATTGCATCATTGGCAGCTCAAGAGAGGCCAGGGAGGACATCAGGGCTAAGCAAGACAGAGCAAAGCCATGATCCCCACATGAACATTCAAGGAACCAAATGAGAGGCCAGAGCCAGAATCCCTGTGGCTGCAGCTCAGAAACCAGAAAAGCACAAAAAGCCAGTGGGCCATTGGGGAAAATCCCAGCTGAATGACACCAGCAGGACCACACTGTAGGCCTTCAGGAGTGCTCCCAGCTGAGAAACCATGGGTAGCATTTCTATCGGTGCATAAGCTGTCAGAGGAGTTCAGAGCAAGGACTCTTCTTGAAAGTTTAGAGTACTGGGTGGAAATGGGCAAGGCCATGCTACCCAGGCAGTTGGTCTTCTTTTAGGAGGCATATAGTACTAATTATAATTGCTGATACCATCTATTAAATGTCTAGGAAATGTGCTGAAATTCACACTTATCATCTTATTTAAAATATTCAACATCACTAGCAATTAGAGAAATGCAAACCAAAACTACACTGAGATTTTATCTCACACCAGTCAGATGGCAATTATCAAGAATACAAGCAACAATAAGTGTTGGCAAGGATGTGGGGGAAAAGTACACTCATATATTGTTGGTGGGACTGCAAATGGGTGCAACCAATCTGGAAAGTAGTATGGAGATTCCTCAGACAACTTGGAATGGAACAACCATTTGACCCAGTTATTTCACTCTTTGGTGTATACCCAAAGAATTTAAAATCAACATGTTACAGTGATGCAGCCACATCAATGTTCATAGCAGCTCAATTCACAATAGCTAAGCTAGGGAACCACCTAGGCACCTTCAACAGATGAATTTGGATAAAGAAAATGTGGTACATATACACAATGGAATATTACTCAGCCTTAAAGAAGAATGAAATGACGGCATTTGCCAGTAAATGGATGGAACTGAAGACTGTTTTGCCAAATGAAATAAGCCAATCCCCAAAAATTCAAAGGCCAAATGTCCTCTCTGATATGCAAATACTGACTCACAATAGGTGAGGGACGGAGTAGTGGAGGTTCATTGGATTGAACAGGGAAAGTGGGAGGAATGGAGGGGGTTATAGGAATGGGAAAGACAGTAGAATGAATCAGACATAACTTCCCTATGTTCATATACATGACCATTGTAATTCCACATTATGTACAACCACAAAAATGGGAAGTTATACTCCATGTATGTAGGATAGGTCAAAATACACTCTGTTGTCATGTAAATAAAAAGAACAAATAAACAAATTTTAAAATAAATGAAAACAAAATATCAAAAAATATTGAAAATTTTAAAAAATATCCTTGCATTAAACTTAAAACACATTAGGATGTAAATTCCATGCCTTCGGCCAAGGGACTTGGCTTGTCTCATTCCCAATTATGTACCCAAGACCAAAAACAGCATGTGCCAGTCCAAAATGTATAATCAATATCTGATGAATATTTACTGTTTTCCAATGTGAAAATTTAAGCTTAGAAAAATTAAGTAATTTATCAATGTTACATAGGTGGGAAGCAAAAAGTCAGAATGCAAAACCAGGTCTGACTATCTCTTAAATCCTTGTTTTTTCCATTTTTAAAAATCTTGGATATAATAGAAAGAATATTGGCCTTGCAGGCAAGATAACCCACCTTCTAATTCCAGTTCTATTTCTAACTGTGTGACCTTGGGCAAGTGTCCTTCCTTGGATGGACTTCAATTTTCTCCCCTGAAAATTAGAAGAAATCAGACCAGTTAATGTCCAGAATTCCTACCAGTTTTTGGTCTGTGATGCCCGTGACTAGGTGAGCCTTGTGCGTTTGGTGTGAGCCACAGGGGAACACTCTTAGGGAATGGAAACATGGAAGGGTCAGCCGATGGATAGCCTGGAAAATGTGGAGCCAGATACTGCTGCAACAAGAGAAAAGCCAATGGGAGTCTGTCTCTCCCATCAGGAAGTTACTTCATTTCCTCACTCCAGTAAGCAAGAAGTTGCTGCTACTCTTTTTTTTTTTTTTTTTTTTTTTTTGGTACCAGGGATTGAACTCAGGGGCACTCACTCAACCACTGGGCCACATCCCCAGCTCATTTTTTGTATTTTATTAGAGACAGGGTCTCACTGAGTTGCTAAGTGCCTCTCCATTGCTGAGGCTGGCTTTGAACTCGTGATCCTCCTGCCTCAGCCTCCCAAGTGCTGGGATTACAGGCGTGCCCCACCACGCCCGGCTATTGCTGCTACTCTTAACCCAGGGAGATGGACACTCTGCAGCTCTGGGAGGTGAGCAGCTGATTACTTTCAGAGCCTTGTGATCATTCCAGATAGATGAGGGGGACTGATGATCTCTGATGATTGTAGCTAATTGACATTTTGGACTCTTTAAGATTCTCAATATACAAGACCAGTTTCAGTCATATTCAAACAAAACTTTGAAGTTTCATTTTCCACTTAGGTTTTAAACTCTTGTTCAGTAAGATTCATGTATTTAAAACAGTGGCCCAAAAGAATGAATTTTAAAACAACCAAGCAGTTGCTTTGAATTATGTGCTATGTTAAAGATGGCCAGTATCTGATTTAACAAGGTTTTGCTGCCTTGGCTTTAATACCATGATTAAGAATAATTTGCGTGTGTTTGTACAGGCCTATTCCCTAAGGATCGTAACATTTTCTTCCCAGGAAATCCAAAGCCGATCACATGTAGTCATTGACATTCTTTACTCCTCTTCTGTGAGGTAAAGAAGATGGTTTTGTTCCAATAGAATTGTGACACTTGACCTTCTCAGGAGACAGGGCCCCTTCCATAATCTGGTGAAAGCTGTGAGTTGTCTCCTCTTCCACCCTTCCATTTCCAAGTCACAAGTGCAAATACATACAAAAGTTTACATATACTTCAAGTGGTTCTGTAACCTCCTATAGCAAATCAATAGAGGTTATTAATGCTAGATCAAAGTCTGAGTTATGTCAACATATGGTGCTAGAATAATTCAACATCCCTATGCAAAGAAAAAAGGAAAATTGAACCTTGATACTTACCTCATATCTTATAAAAACTTTAAGTGGATCAGAGACTAAAAACTAAATGCTACTTCCAGAAGAAAATATAAGAGAAAATCTGTGACCATGGATTAGACAACAATTCCTTAGATATGACATAAAAAGCATAACCTATAGTACAGGCAACTAAGAGTGTGCTACACTACAAGATTGTGGAAGAAAGCTGAATTTTAGGTCTTCTCCGGGGTCTACTCCTGTCCACAGCAATGCAGTCACAGCAGAATACAGAGCTCCACCTATATGTCCCAGAGCTCCACCTATACCCAAGATAAATCTAACAAACAGGAAGCTAGGAGGGAGGACTCATGTGCCAATCTGCAATGTGCAGATTACAGAGAAAAGTGCTGTACAAAGGAAGAAGAGAGACCACAGAGGGTGAAACTGTCTGCAAGGCTTGCAGAAGAGGTGATCCTGAACTTTACAGCCAGTAATTTCAGGAAGCAGGAGGAAGGGGAAAAGATCTTGAACTCAAGACGTGGAAGCAGAAAGTTGTATGCTACCCTCAAGGACTAGAAAGTTGCTATGCAGAGCCGCATAGAAAGGTTGTATTAAGAAGTAGGATTTTAAGTTAATATGATCCAGGTCCAAGTAAATCCCAAATCAAGCCAGACAGAGAACTCTGGGCTTGAAGCTGAAGGTGTAGCTCCGTAACATAGCATTCCTCTAGCATCTAGCTTGCACAGGCCCTGGATTCAATTTCCAGGAGAGGGGGGCCTTTGGGCTTGATGACAATGAGGGTCTTCCTTCTAGAAACACAGGGTGACTTGATGAAAGTTCACTCATTCAGATGCACTACAAATCTGCTGAACTAAATGTTGGCATTGGTAATTGGCCACCAGCAGTCTGTATTAAAGACCCAGAGTGCAGCCTCAAAGGCTTTCTTGGCACAGCATCCAAGCATTACCAGATGATCACAGTCAACATTCAGGACAAACCCTGCTGTATGGTGCAGCTGATAAATGATCTCACCTGTGTCCCTGCAACCCACCTCTGCCTCCAGGACCTCCCATCAGCTTTTCACATCTACTACCATCTCTACCATCATTTCTCTTTGGCTACGCACGTCTTTAGACAGCAGCTATTTTTTCTATCACTGCTCCCTATTCATTTATACCTGGTTCCACCCCGGGGGCTGTTCGGGGGGGTGGGGGGGGTGGAGGCCAGAAGGCTGGAAGTGATCCAGAATCCAATGTGACATGGCCATGACAAGATTCTTCAAGGACAACTCTGGAAAAATGAGTCTATCTCAGTGAGGAGGGTGGAGAGAAGAAACCTCAGGGATTCTGTCTCTATGACCCTGGTGTGAGATGGCAGCTGAAGCAAGGTAGGAATACATGGGTGGGACCAGCGTCAGAAATCACAAAGGAAAAACAGAGTTTGTTAATCCAGTCTGTTGATGCACTTCCCCACCTAACAACTGGCAAACCGTTTTAAGAGTGGGTTTAGGGGTATGAGGCTGGGCTCATCCTGGAGTGTCTTTGTCAGATCTTCTGTAGCTTTAGTTCACTGTGGCCAGCACAGCAAAAGCAAAGGTAGAAAGACATGCCATGTTTTTGACTGAGGTAACTGCTCTCGAGTGAGAATCAGGGAATGAAACAGGGTGATTTCCAAAGCTGTTAAAATCTTCCTTCCCCTCCTAACGAAGCATCTGAGGAGAGATTTGCCTCGTGCTTTCCTCACATGCTTGTGTCTGTCTCTGAGTCGCCATGGTGATGGTGTGTATGTTTGCATGGCTGGAAGGATCCAGAGATGGAAATTGAAGCCAGGGTGGACTAGAGCAGGGAGTCCAGCAGGAATTCCTCTCTGCTCCTCTGCAGGCGATCAGTTAACGGAGAGCTAACGTGCCCTTCTGAGGTTAGTCATCTAGCCTGCTATTTCCAACAGCTCTGAGAAACAAACACGAACCACAACAGTTACTCCAGGGATTATTCATGAAAGTCTGTTTTCCCCAGGCAAGAGTTTTATTGGGTAGGAATTTCATCATGAGAATTCCTTAGGCCAAGGTGCCAGCACATGAAAATAGCAAGGCAGCCGGTTGGTCCCTGGGTGGGGACAGTAGGTATATCAGAAAGTGCTCTGTGGTGTCTCACCCGCTTCCCCTGCTGCCTGGTATTCCTTGTCTATGCTACGTGGACTTGGGGAGCAGAGCTCTTGATACCTGTAAGAGACCTCTTTTTCTAGATGAGATCTGTAACTCGTGATGTTTCTCCGTGGCAGAAGAGAGAGCCCCATAGGTATTCTTAGTAATTCCTCAAGCAAGACAGTCGACCTTTTAACTCCTTCTTTGTCTTCTGAATCACCTCCCAAATGTTCCCTTACTTTTAGGGAGCCATAAAGGGGATTCTGACTGGCATGTTGCCCAATTAGGGCCAATGTTCCTATACAGAATACCTATTTTTAGGCAAATTGTACAAACATATGTGTAATGGCCATCATTTAATCCAGCATCTGGCATATATTAGGTGCTTAAAATATTTATTAAACAAATGAGTAAAGGCTCCATAGGTAGTGGGACAGTGGCAAGGACATACAGAAGGTGGGGATTCCCATCCAGAAGTTTGGTGAGTTCCATGGAGTGAAGAGAGACTGTTGAGTAGGATCAGGTGCTAAGCTACCTGTACTTCAAACACACCCCTCCTTACTCCACAGCCTGCACCCCCTTACAAAAATTCATTTCTCACAAAAAACTTGAGGAATGTGGAGATCAAATTTACCTGGTGATAGATATCAGTTGAGTGTCTTTCTCATTCTCAGGACCTAAGAGTTTGGCAGATGGAAAAGTGGGGTGAAGGGGAGACAGACTTGTAGCAGGCTAAAGAATAAATTAAATATATAAAAAATATCACTAGCAATCTTCCATAGGCCATGAAATATCTTCCTATGCTGACAGTACTCCTCCAAATAAAAAATGCACTTACATGTATTTCATAGGATGGTGATATTGTCTGAACTTGCGTGCCCCGTTACTTCTCTGAATATATGTGCTGCTTCATTGTTGTTCAGTCCTGTATCACTCCCCAAACTTAGGGTCGTTCACTGACCTAATGAACATTTGTAATCCAGAGCAGTGGTCCTCAGTCAGGGCAATGTGGTCCCCTCAGGGGATATTGATGATATTTGAAGACATTTGTTTTTAAATTTTATTTTGAAATCAACCTTTAAAATAAAATATACACAAATAAAACACAACTATTTAAACTCTAAATGTACCCATTTAAGCTCAATTTTGGAAAAGGTATACATATGTGATCGTAATCAAGATATGGAATATTTTGAACACCCTAAATTTTTTCTTTCACACTATTCCCTGTAAATCTCAATTCTCATCTGTTGTCCTAGACAACCTATTCAGCAACTTCATGTGACTGTATGTTACATTTGTCTCTTCTTCATTTTTAGAACAATGGTTTCATAAAATGCCACTATGTACTCTTTTCCACCTGTTTTTACATAGAATAAAGTTCCTGAGATCCCATTCTTTAAAATTTGTTCTAATTAGCTATATATGACACTGGAATGCATTTTGACACATTATACACAAATGGAGCACAAATTGTCATTCCTCTGGCTGAACATGGTGCAGAGTCACACCAGTAGTGTTATCATACATGTACATAGGGTAATAATGTCCATCTCATTCCACTGTTCTTCCCATCCCCATACCCCCTCCCTTCCCCTCATTCCCCTCTGCACAATCCAAAGTTCCTTCATTCTTCCCTACCACCTCTCCCCCTGCCTATTATGGATCAACATCTGCTTATCAGAGGAAAACATTTGGCCTCTGGTTTTTTGGGTTTGGCTTATTCACTTACCATATTATCCAGCTCCATCCATTTACCAGCAAATGCCATAATTTTATTCTTCTTTAAGGCTGAGTAATATTCCATTGTGTATATATACCACATTTTCTTTTTCCATTCATCTGTTGAGGGGCATCTAGGTTGGTTCCATAGAACCAACTAGGTTGAATCCATCCCACTTATTGATTCTTGATTTTCCTTCTTGCACTTTAGGAGTCCTGTTAAGGAAATCAGGTCCTAAGCCAACATGATGAAAATTTGGGCCTGCTTTTTCTTCTATTAGGTACAAGGTCTAATTCCTAGGTCCTTGATCCACCTTGAGTTGAGTTTTGTGCATAGTGAGAAATAGGGGTTTAATTTCATTTTGCTGCATATAGATGTCTAGTTTTCCCAGCACCATTTGTTGAATAGGCTATCTTTTCTCCAATGTATGTTTTTGGCATCTTTGTGTAATATGAGATAACATTATTTATGTGGGTTTGTCTCTGTGTCTTCAATTCTGTCCCAATGGTCTGCATGTCTATTTTGGTACCAATACCATGCCATTTTTGTTACTATTGCTCTATAGTATAGTGTAAGGTCTGGTGTTGTGATGCCTCCTGTTGAAGACATTTTTTTAATCTGAATTTTAATTTTAATAAGATACATATTATCTTTGAAAACACATTAATGAAAGTTTTGAGGTATGTAGTCCTGGGATCTTTCATAGCATTTCTTAGCATGAAGTTTCACAATTCTACCATGCAAAATAGTGATGATTACTATTTCCGATCCTGAATTGCCATTACAACCTCAGGTTTCAGATTACTGCAATTTTCAGTCTTTTATATAAGTTTAGCCTTTCACTGATTAAACTTAAGTCCAAATAAATTACATCTGTCACAAATGTTTCTTTTTAAATTTGCCATTACAGATAAAACCTATTTTCAAAAAGCTAAAAATGCTATTTTTGCTCAATGTGTCTACATACATTTATTTTCATATTTTTCCAAGTCTTCAATTTTAATAATATTTAAGAACTGCGGGGCAGTGTAACAATGCAGCATTAATATAATATAATGACATTCTTAATTTCTACTTAGATTGTGGACACACGAAATATTCTAATAAACCACTAACCTTCAAAGTTATTTTTCTGAAGACATTTTTGACCGTCATGACTGGAGGAGAGTGCTGTTGACATCTTGGGGAGGCCAGGTATGTTTCTAAGCATATTATTATGCACAAAACAGATCCCAACAAAAAAAGAATCATCCTGCTTCAAAAATGTTGAGAAGCCAGAGAAAAAGAGAAACATGTGGTAGACGGCACAGTAAGCCCAAGTCCTAGGAAGTCACAGAAGGCATATTGGATGGGGCCGCCTGTGTGCTGAGGCATGAATTAGGAATAGACACAATTAGGAAAGAAGATCTCAAGCAGAAGGAACTACGACTGGGGAGGAAATTTTTAAAAATTGCAAGGACAGTAGACATTCTCTTAACCAACCTTCCCTTACATGTATAAACCTTCCCTTACATGTGTATGATGCCCATAGCACCCTGAGCATACGTGACTGGCAAGCCTGTGTACCTCTACTCCCACCAAGTACGCTTACCAAGGATGAGTAACATTTACTCCCAAAGCTGTTAATGCCAGTCTTAATGTCAGTTTACTTATATAATTAGGTGTCATATAAACTCTGAAATATGATTGCAATAAGAAAGTTGCTGTATTTCTTCAAGGCAGAATGCTTTGACAAGATGTCATGAAGAGTTCTTTTAAAAAAAATGCTATCAAATTAGGTATAAGAAAAATAACTCTAATAGTTTTGGGAAGAAAAAAGGTTTTAAAATGTAGAAGAGTTATGTACTCCTATTGCCTCACAAGTGTCCTTACATTCTTAATCTACTTTTTAAAAAATTACTGTAATTTGAAATCATAAATAATTCCATATTGGTATGGTTTATGCAAGAAAGATAACTCCAAACACCAACCAACTTAAACCCAAGGAAAGCTCTTGGCCTTATTTCAAAACACTGTTAAATAAATGCATACTTTGGTGTTTTGAGTTAAAATATAATAGGCATCACATGTATATGTCATTTTTATGATTCCCAGTTTTAGAACTTTTTATTAATCTTATCAGTTATGACAACTTTCACCATGTCTGGGCACAACTGGTGCACAGAACAGAGACCATGACAACATATAAAGAACAAGAGATGACCTGGGGTCAGGTCATGAAGAGTCTTGTAAGCCATGATGCATTTGGACCATGATAAATAATACAAGCCATTAGAATGTTTTAAACCAGAGAAAGACTTGACCACATAATATCCTTCAGAAAGGTATTGCCTTGGCTCCAGTATAGAGTATGAATTAGAGGAAAGTAAATTTGCAGACCACACAAGTTCAGCTAGAGAGGACCTGCAGGAATATGGGGTTCCTGTGATTATCAAGGAGAAAAATAACATTGGTGATGCAGATATGGGAATGGCTTCAGTGGATATTTAGGAATTAATATCCAGAGAACTTGATTATTGACTGCCTATAGTCTATAAAGGAAAGTCACAAAATCACACCTGAGTTTGGGTCCAGGATGCATGAATTGTTCATGGTGATGTCTTTAAGATGGAAGACAAAGCAGAAGAATTCAGGCAGGGTGGGAAGATGTTGAGATCAATTTTGGACATGTTAAGCCTCATTATCCTATGAAACAATCAACCATGTAAAGATGTTTAGTATATGATTGGATTCATAATTAAAATATACAGAAAACTGTCTGGGGCTGAACACTCAGATTTGTAAGACACAGAAAAAAGTCTGGGGCTGAATACTCAGATTTGTGAGTAACCAGCACATAGAGGAAAACTGAAGTCACAAAAGTAAATGAAAATGCCTTGCTAGAAATATAGAATGAAACGTTGATCTAAGGAAAGAAATATACTGTGAGTCAGTAAGAAAATGACAATCTATCCAATAAAATAAAAATACAAGGGGAAAATTCCAAAACAAATAAACCCCAAAAGATTCTTAATTGCCTTACTAATTAAGGAAATACAATTGCATTTCCACAATGAGATCATTTTTATGCCACTGGATTCACAAAAAGATTAATGTCCAACACTGCCAAATGTCAAATAAAGATCTGAGGAAGTTGTACTTTTGGTGGGATTGTACTTTGGAACAATTACTTTGGAAGATATTTTAGCATGGTCTTGTAAAGCAAATCCAATAATCCTACTCTCAGGTATATATACTAGAGAAATTCTTGAATATGTGACCAGAAAACATATTCAGGAATGATTTCAGTACCATTGTTCATAATAGCACAATACTAGAAGCAACCTAAAGAGTCAAAAACAGATAGATATAGGGTGGTATATTTACAAAAAGGATTATAATGAAACAGTAGAAAATAGTGAAGAACACACATTGAAAAAATATGAAAGAGATGTAGAAATTCAATGTTGAATGGAAAAACAAAATAATCCCAAAACACTTTTATCTGTATGTTATTTTTTTAAAAAACCTAAAAATATAAGCAAAATGAACAAAATATAATTTATGTATGCATGCATTTGGAATAAAATAAAACAAAAATCAAAGGAACAATAAAGAGGTTGAGGATAGTTGTTTTCTCTGGTGGGAGAAGAGGCAGAGTGAAGGAGGAAGGATAGGATACAAGTTGTTGGCCCGGTACCTGTCCTCCGTTGAGTCGTGGCATGGATGTTCTTTATACTGCTGTGTGTTACAAATTACATACTATGAACATTCCTCTGTATTAATCAAGAGCATATTAAGATTAATACACAACATGAAAAATTATGCTTAGATTTACATTTTTTTTACATCCCAACCAAGGACTCAAGAACTGTTTACATTTATTGCCTTGCTAGGATTACATTTATCAAATTGTGTTTTAGGACTTGAACTTCCTTCACTACAGGTAAAAATTCGTGGCCCAACTCTAGGATACATACAGGACCATGGAGTGTGCATTTTGGGTGATAAAATCATTCATGACTTCACCTCACTAACTATATTTTCCTATCAACCTGACTCACACGGTTATGCATTTTCATTTCTTAGTGTGATGTGCATTTCCATAAGTCACCTTATATTCTTTGTGGAGGGAGGCAGGGTGCAAATAATCAATACTAAAATATTGTATCCCATGACAGTAGGAAAAAGTCCCAAATTTTGTCATATTTTTCCCATGTATAGCAGGGAATGCAGAAAAAAATAGGAGGTTCCTTTCATCTGGATGGTAGGCTGCTGCAAAATGTCTACCAGGGCCCTCTGACAGCCTGGAGGTGATCAGAAAAGCCGTTTACAGGCTGTGTCAGAGTGTCTTGGAAACCCACAAAGCCCTAGAGCTCTGGATTGCCAGCCAGGGTCTGGAAATCATACAGTTCTGAGAAAGCTTCCAACAACCCTGCATTATGAATGTTCCTGAGCCTTTGAAACCACCCCTTATGTGGTCCACAAGCCTTTCAATCCAGGGAAAAAGGGATGTGTCATGCAGCACCCTCACTATTTACCCTCTTCCACCTGGAGAAGCAAAGTGCTTCCAGGCTGAAGAGTGGCGTGGACCACTTGATCTGAAGGTGCCATATTCTTGAAGATAGGATCCAGCTTCCAGGGAAACTGCTCCTGCCCTCATTGCACCCAATCTGTTGGCTACGGGAAGAATTGTCAACTACCAAAGAGGATCAGGATAAATGCTTTCTGTCTGTACATTAAAATGATAAAACTTAAAGACGTCACAGTTCAAGCCCTGATTCATCTATGCTGGTTCCCCACCCAGGGTGCACCAGCAAATGAATTAGGCATTGGAAAATCATTACTGAGGAAGATTCCGCTTCAAACTACAAGGGAAGGGCTGAGAGCAGCTTATATTAACCATCATCTTCCACATGTGCTTCCTTAATCCCATAGATGGTTGTGACCCATTCATCTTTTTTTTTAATTTTTTTATTTGTTATATGACAGTAGCATGTATTTTAACAGATCATACATACATGGAGTATAACTTCCCATTTTTGTGGTTGTACATGATATGATGTTACACTGGTTGTGTATTCACATATGAACATAGGAAAGTCTTTCTAGTCCTATACCACCTCTCTCTCCCCCTTGCCCCTGTCCAATCAAGGGAACCTCTACTCCCCTTCCCCATTGATATTCTCTAGCTCCATCCATTTACCAGCAAATGCCATAATTTCATTCTTCTTTAAGGCTGAGTAATATTCCATTGTGTATATGTACCACACTTTCTTTATCCATTCATCTGTTGAAGGGTGCCAGGATTGGTTCCACAGTTTAGCTATTGTGAATTGAGCGGCTATAAGCATTGATGTGGCTGTATCACTGTAGTATGCTGATTTTAAGTCCTTTGAGTACAAACCAAGGAGTGGGATAACTGGGTCAAATGGTGGTTCCATTCCAGGTTTTCTGGGGAATCTCCATACTGCTTTCCAGATTGGTTGCACCAGTTTGCAGTGCCACCAGCAATGTATGAGTGCACCTTTTCCCCCCACATCCTTGCCAACATTTATTATTCTTGATAATTGCTATTTTGACTGGAGTGAGATGAAATCTCAGTGTAGTTTTGGTTTGCATTTCTCTAATTGCTAGAGATGTTGAATGCTTTTTTCATATATTTGTTGGCCATTCTTATTTCTTCTTCTGTGCAGTGCCTGTCCAGTTGTTTTTCCCATTTGTTGATTAGGTTATTCATTTTTTGGTATTAAGTTTTTTGACTTCTGTATATATCCTGGAGATTAATGTTCTATCTGAGGTACATGTGGTAAAGATTTTCTCCCGTTCTGTGGGCTCTCTGTTTACATTCTTGATTGTTTGCTTTGCTATGAAGAAGCTCGGGTTTGATACCATCCCATTTGTTGATTCTTGATTTTCCTTCTTGCACTTTAGGAGTCTTTTGAGGAATTTGTTTCCTAGGCCAACATGATGGAAAGTTGGACTTACTTTTTCCTCTAGTAAGGGGTCTCTGTTCTAATGCCTAAGTCCTTGATCCACTTTGAGTTGAGTTTTGTGCATGGTGAGAGATAGGGGTTCAATTTCATTCTACTACATATAGCTTTCCAGTTTTCCCAGCACCATTTGTTGAAGAGGCTACCTTTTCTCCAGTGTAAGTTTATGGCATCTTTGTCTAGTGTAAGATAACTGTAATTATGTGGGTTTGTCTCTGTGTCTTGTATTCTGTATGATTGATCTTCATGTCTATTTTGGTGCCAACAACATGCCATTTTTGTTACTATAGCTCTGTAATATAATTTGAGTTCTGGTATTGTAATGGCTCCTACTTCACTTTTCTCGCTACGGATTGCTTTGGCTATTCTGGGCCTCTTATTTTTCCAAATGAATTTCACGATTGCTTTTTCTACTTCTATGAAAAATGTCCTTGGAATTTTAATAGGAATTTCATTAAATCTTCATGGCACTTTAGCAAAGTAGCAGGATATAAATTAACTCCCATAAATTGGGTGCATTCCTATACATCAGTAATGAATCAACTGAAAGAGAAATTAGGAAAACTTTCCCATTCACAATAGCCTCAAAGAAAATAAAATATTTTTGAATCAATCTAACAAAATAGGTGAAAGACCTCTACAAAGAAAACTGCAGAACATTAAAGAAATTGAAAAAGACCTTAGAAGATGGAAAGATCCCCCATGTTCTTGGATAGGCAGAATTAATACTGCCAAGGTGGCCATGCTACCAAAAGCACTATACAGATTTAATGCAATTCCTATTAAAATTCCAATGACATTATTCATAGAAATAGAAAAGGCAATCATGAAATTCATGTGACCCATACATCTTAATAATTCTTGTCCACTGCCTCCTATGAGTTACCAGCCATGTTGCCTGTAAAAATAGTTTTAGATGAAAAAGAGGAAAGAAGAGAGGGAGTAGGAAGAAGAAGAGGAGGAGGGGAAGGAGAAGAAGGAGGAAGAGGTATACCTCCTCGTGTGAAGAGTGTAAAGAGTATGGCTATGAAATTGATTCGCTATCAAGATCTAAGCTTATGCCAGTATGTCAAAATCATATTGGACTGGGGCTATGACAGACCCTGCTCTTTCCTGTATAGGCTCCAGTACTCTTCATAATAAGGAAAAAAAAGAAGAGCAGTTTGCCCCTCCAGGCTTATTCAGATTTTTACCACCACCTCTTCCTATGCTGTCTTGAACAGCTCTGTGTAGGATGAGGGTTAGGAAATTCATGCTCAGAGGCACCTGCAACTTTGTCTCTAGAAAGTTGTTGAGTGGAGCAAAGAAGTCTTTTAAAGTTGCCCGACTCATTCCAAGCACACAAAGAAGCTGTTTGGCACATGCAACACCCAGGCTATCTCCCAGCACTTACTAAGTGGCAGCTTGAAAAGCCCTGTTCTGAAGGCTTGCAATTGCATTAGAGGATATCCCCACCTGTTACCACAAGGGGGAAAAAAATCTATGCCAAGAAAAACTCAATTATCAAACTCAGTGTGCCCTCTGGCTATGTTTTTTGCCCATCCAAAGTCTTCATATTCAAAAACCATGAGGTAGGGTTTGGGCATGTCAATTTGGTAACCTTGATATTATGCGATAGTATATCAGAATCTTTAGAGAAAGAAATGCTGGACTCCTGCAATATTTAATCAAACCACAGCACCTAGTCTACTGGGAGAGAAGCAGGCAAAGAAATAACCGTAAGACTCTGCTTCCTACGTGAGAAAGTCTCAGAGACAAGCAGGGCCTTCTGGGTAAATCCCAGAGAGTGTTCCCTCTTCCACCATAGAGAGGAAGACCAAAGTGAAGGGGATAACATGTTCACTTAGGGTCACCTTGAAGAGATCTTTTCCCGCCTGTGCTCTGGCTCTTGTCTTGATAAGGAGCTACACCCCCTACCCTCCTTGACCAAGGGAGTTTCTCTAGGCTTTTCTTCCCACCTTTGCTTTTACAGATGTAGAGCAATTGAAATTCCTAAGTCAAATGGTAGAAAGGTAACAGCATCTAGGAAAAATTTTTATTAAAAAATGCCATTTCCTACATCTGGCACCCACCCAGCTCCTTGCTCCCTGCCTGGGGCCTTCTCCAGGGCAGCCTGCCTGTCTCTCTCACTTGGCTTCTCCCCAAGTCACCCCCACTCAGATCACATGGAGGAGTTTCCATGCCTTAGTCTAGCTGCTGGCACCCCACTGCCAGGACCCCTGCTCTTCAAGCTGTTTAATAAAGTTAAGGAATAATGTGTAAAGGTAAGCACTTTCATCATCATGATCCTGAACAAAGAACCCTGCTTAACTATTCCCTGACATCTGATTGATTTCTGACCTCACCTTTAAATCACATTTGTGAGACATAAACTTTTCCCTAGGTCAACATCACCAAAGTAGATTTCATGGAATACCAGTTTGACAAAATGTTCCTAAAAGCAGAGATTCCACCATTTGAATGTGTGTGTGTGTGTGTGTGTGTGTGTGTGTGTGTGTGTGTGTGTATTCTCTTACAGAACACATGCCCCTCCCAGAGTTTCTCATGATTATTCATAGTGTAACTTCTCATAAAGCCAGTTTTATTGAATTTCACCTTTTTTCTATGACACCTATGAGCAGAAGATTCCTGGAGTACACATTTTGGACAATGCTGTTCTCAGCTTATCTTTGAACTGAGATTGCAAAGTAGAAACATTTAAATCCTCATTTATTCCAGAAAATGACTGTCGTGTATAAACATAATAATTTACAAACATTTTCATGATATTTAAAAGCCAAGTTTATTCTTTAAGCTTCTGTAGACTTTGTTATTGCATTGTTAGAGTGCTATTAAACAGGCAAACACTTTTTATGCTTTGCCCCATAGAATCTCCTGTCAACTTAGGCTTGGAGGACTTTAATGAAGTCCTTTCTTAACTTGGGAGAAGAGGGAAGTCAAAGGTTTTTTCATTACTCATTTGTTACTCCTCTCTTTCTCCCTTCCAGTAGTTGAATTTTTTTTTTCCATTTCACTACCAATCTAAGTTAAAGCTACAATGAGATATTGCTATACACTTTTAGGAATGGCTAAAACAAAAAATAGTAGCAACACCAAATACTAGTGAGAAGAGAGAGAAAAAGTATTATTTATATATTGCCAGTGGAAATGTAAAATGGTACAGCCATTCAGGAAGATAGGCAGTTTCTTATAAAACTAAATATCTAACTACCACACAACCCAGAAATCATACTCTTGGGCATTTACCCCACAAAAATGAAAACATGCTCACATAAAAACTTGTATACAAGCCAGGCGCGGTGGCGCACGCCTGTAATCCCAGCACTTTGGGAGGCTGAGGCAGGAGGATCGCGAGTTCAAAGCCAGCCTCAGCAATGGCGAGGCACTTAGCAACTCAGTGAGACCCTGTCTCTAATAAAAACACAAAAAAGGGCTGGGGATGTGGCCCAGTGGTCAAGTGCCCCTGAGTTCAATCCCCGGTACCACAAAAAAAAAAAAAAAAAAAAAAAAAAACTTCTATACAAATGTTCATAGCAGCTTAATTTGTAATAGGCCATGCTACAGTCTGAATATTTATTTCTCCCTTCCTCCAAAACTCATTTGTTGCAATCCTAACCTCCAGGGTGAGGTGATGGTGTTACAAGGTGGAGTACTGGGGAGGTGATTAGCTCATGAGGGCAGAACTTTCATAAAAGAAACCTGAGGATCACTCTTCCACCATGTGAAGAAATAGCAAGAAAATGGTCACATATGAATCAGAAATCAGGCCCTCACCAAACACCCATTCTGCTGGCACCTTGATCTTGAATCTCCCAGCAGCCCCTACAACTGTCAGAAATAAATTCCTATTGTTTATAAGCCACCCAGTCAATGGTACTTTGTTATACCAGCCCAAGTGAACTAAGATCACCCATATCTGGAAACAGCCCAGATGCTCTCCAGTGACTGGACGGTTAAACAAACCATGGCATATCCATAACATAGACTACTTCAACAACAAAAAGGAATGGACTATTCCTATATGCAACATCTTGGATGAATCTCAAGGCAATAAGTGAAAAAAGCTAATGCTGAAATATGTTATGATACTATTTATATAGCATTCTTGAAATGACAAAATTATATGGAGACAAGATTAATATTTACTAAGCAATAGGGATGTGGGTGACAAGGAAGTGGGCATGGTTATAAAAGGGGGATAACTAAGGAGCTTGTGAGGGGACTGTTCCAGAGCTTGAAATGTGAGGATGGATACGAGAACCTACACATGTCTTAAACTTGTGTAGACCTAAGCAGACACACACACACACACACACACACACACACACACACACACACCACAGATGAGTATAGATAAAATTGGAAATCCAAATAAGACTAGTAGATTTTATTAATGCCAATTTTCTGCTTGTGATATTATACTACAGTTTTGCCAAATGTTACTATTGAGGAAACTGGGCAAAGCACACCCCAGATCTCTCTGTATTGCTTCTTGCAACCACTTGTTAACCTATGATTATCTCAACTTGAGAGTAGTCATTGTAAAAATCTAAGGTCAATGGGAAGGGAGGGGAAGGGAGGGGAACAAGAGGGTAAAAAAAAAAAAAAAGGTGGTAGAATGAGATGGATATTATTACCCTAAGTTCATGTATGAAGACATGAATGGTGTCAATACACTGTGTATACATCCAGAGATATGTAAAAATGTGCTCTTTATGTGTATTATGAATTGTAATGCATTCTACTGTCATATACAACTTCAAATTTTAAAAAAGTAATTATAAAAAAAGTAAGTCAACATAAATAAATAAATAGAGTGAAAAAAATCTAAATGTGTCATTGAATTTCTCGTGCTTCCAATTTAAACAAGGTGCTATTTCATAACATAGTGATACGCTGCTGTATCTCTTTGGGGATAAAAATAAGAAATAGTATCAATTACAATAAGGCATTCACATTAGATAGGGGAATGAGTTTACAGATAGTGGTGATGGAATACAAATTTGTGCAGGATTTATTCTTTTTTTTTTTCTATATTGTCCTCCACAAACTACCTAGCCATCTTCTGTGTAAAGTCTGATACAAGAATCAAACTCAAGTTTGATACTAGAATGTGGCTAAGTTACTTGAAAACATTTTGATCACTTGCTTCATTAGGTGAGCCTGGAGCCACATATAATCTAGGGGTAATTTCCCCCACTAGTGGGGCAAGATACTTCTTAGTATTCTAACTGATGCCTCTTGACTTATGAGAGCTGCTACACTGTGGATTTTGGAAACAGGCAGTACTTCAGCCCTGTGACATTCAGTTACTGTTTCTTCCTATCCTCCAGGACAATTTTTCCCCAGTCTTGAGTAATTTCCTTACACACATGGTCCAATCAGTACTCAACTGAGTGCTTGACAGGGATCTTCTGGAGACCTCTGGGATTCTTTTTTTTTTTTTGCCCCAGTTTCTCATCTCCAGTAACTTTTCATGAGAATTCTACCTGCATTAACTCCCAAGTACTCCCAACTTCATCTCCTCAACCCAGGGGAACAGCTGACTTTGTGACTTGGAAACCTTCCAGACAGAGGAAGAACCCCAGGTTCCTCTTACTGGTACTGTGACTTGGAAACCTTCCAGATAGTAAGCTGAAGTAATCATAAGGATCTCCTCATTTTTCCCTTTTACTTATTGATCACTCTCCTTAGTTATTGGATGAGCAAGGTCCTGAGTGTCATCGTCTCATGTATTTTGCAGGTTTTTAGTTGTATCAGTGTGAGGGTGAATCTGGTCCCTCCTTCTCATCTTGGCTGGATGTGGAAGACCCTTAGTTACTTCTATATATCTCAGTTCTCTAGCAACTCCCTCCCTCCCTTGCCAGATCAATCTGGGGGTCTCCACCTATGTACATCATGGACCCCTGCAATTTTCCTTTGGGATAATTATAACAATGACAATTAAATAATTTGTATATATTGCTGAGGTGAGACAAAATTTCAGGATTCAGTTCTTCCCCTTAAAGGAGACTGGAAAGAGAATAACTTAATCAGAGCTGGGATCATTCCCCAAATTATAAATAGAACAACCCAGAATAACCTTTAAAAGTGAAGGTTAATATAGTATGATGCTTCCAGGCTTAATCAGAGCAGGAATGAGCCTCAGCTCTTTAGCCTACTCATGTGGACCCATTATTCCTAAAGGACTAAGCCAGAAAAACACTGCCAATACAAAAATGTTCTTTTCCCAGCATGGGATTCAACGGTCTATGCTCTAAGAAAAGGCTGTACTTATCTTAAAGTGATATCTTTAGTTATATTTCTGACTCAAAACTGACAGAAGGAACTAGCAGGTCACCAAATTTTCCTAGTGGATACCGGAGCTATCTGTGCCCTCACTGATGGGCTGTAGCTATGGAAACTTAAGATCAGTAAGTGTCTGTGTTCATATCATTGATGTTATTTGAAATGGAAAGTTCAAGAAAGAACCTAGAGCCTCCACCTGTGGGGAGTTATGTATTGTTTCAGAGGAAAAGTTTGAGATGCATGTGAATATAAAAGTGATCCTGCTATCAGGACAGCCAGGCCAGAGAAAGATGTTGTTCATCAGCTTTCTATTACTGTGACAAAATACCTGAGATAATCATTTTATAAGGAGAAAAGGTTTCTTTTGGCTCCAAGTTTTGGACATTTCAGTCCATGGTCACTTGGCCCTGTTGCTTTGGTCCTGTGGCTGCACATCACGCCATGGCAGAAGGTCATGGCAGAGGAGAATCTGTTCACCTCATGACAGGCAAACAGAAGGTGGGGTCAGGGTCCCACAGTCCCCTGCAACAGCACACCCTCAGTGACCTAACTTCTTTCTACTAGGCCACATCTCCTAAAGATTTCACTTCCCAATAGTGCCACAGACTGGCAACCAAGTCATCAACAAATGGGTCTCTGGTGGACGCTCCATAAGCAAACTATAACAGGTGTCTTCCTTGTGAAGACTTAAGATTTGAATTTCCTACCTTCATGCAGAAAAACAGGAAGTTCACTCTAAGCATATCTTCAACCTTGTTGCTTTTGAGTAGGAGTTTTCCTATCTTAGCTCTCCCCAGTCTTTCATAGGAAATGCTGTACATGTGCCATAGTCCACTGCATCCCCATGGGGAGAGGGATGCTCTTCTTCATGGCTTTCTGAGGTCCGGTGAGAGTGGTATCAGCTACTCACCTCAGCTCAATGCTGGATATTTTATGGCTGTTAACAGCAAAAGGGAGGTTCATAAGTCCAAATATTTTGCCTTGTTGGCTATGGAAGACTGCTGCTATGATTTGATGTGGTTTGTTCCCCAAAACTCATGCAGGAATTTATTCTCCAATATCATATGTACTAAGAAAGTGGAAACTTAATCAAACTCCAGGGCCTTTGGGAGATGATTAGTTTAAAATAAGGTCATCAGGGTAGGGATCCCATGATTGGATCCTGGTGGTTTTATAAGAAAAGAGAGAGACCAGACAGATGCATACAGAAAAACTTTCACATACCCTGTCTCTTGCCATGTGATACCCTGTGCCTTCTTGGGACCCTGCCAGCAAAAAGGTCATCAACAGATGTGAATCCTTTAGCTCCAGAACCATGAGCTATATAAACCTCTATCCTTTATAAAGTTATCTGGCTTCAGGTATTTCCTTATAATAATGTAAAACAGAGTAATACATCTATCCTTCGAAGAAATAAAGGAGGGATTGCAACAACATTGGGACGACTGTTATTTAATATTTACCCACAAAGACTCCCTGTCTTATTCACAATGATATCCCCAGCTCCTATTTATTGTCTGGCATATTAGAGGAACTTAGCAAATATGGGATGGAGGGACAAATTTCAGCAAAGCTCTGATAGCCTCTAACAAATCTGGACAATGAGCACAACAGAGACAGAACATGAAATCCAGCTCTAGCTATATGGTTCTAGTCCATTTACCATCTTGTTAGCTGGGCTTCAGGAAACAGAACTGAAAGATGAAGAGATGACCCTTCACACCACTTAGGAACTCTTCCCAGCACATTGCTGCAATTCTCTGCCAAACCCTAAAGCCCCAAGGCCCCTCTTAGCTCAGTAACATCTGTGCATTTCCTTAAGTCCATTTCCAGATTTGATAAATATAGAAGGCAGAACAGAGTGAAGCCGCTCAAGGAAGTAAGAGTGGGGATAATGGGTCCCTGTGCCCTAGAAATCTGGCACCACTGGACTGTGCTAAATTAGGTGCAAAGAAGCCATCTGGTCAATTTAGTTTTAATCCCATCAAGATTTTTGAAAAAACCATTTGAGAGTGGACCAGGAATGAAGGGAAAATTTTAAAATAGTATAATTAGATGTGATGCCAGAAAGTCTTGTCATGAGCCATCTAAGAGCAAGGAAGGAAAATAAAATAGAAATGGCAAATGTGATTAAATAAACACACCAAAATAAATAATAACAAATCCAAGAAGGCCTTGGCCTCAGCCCTGCATTCTTCTAGGCAGTTTGCTGCCCTCTGTGTGCTGGATTGCTTGGCAGGCTGATCTTAGCTGGGCTGGGTTCAGCAGTGCTCAGGAATGTGAGCGGGAAGAGGTGGCCAGGCACTGCTGCCCTGATAGGGTCTCACCTAAAGGCTGGAAGGGTTATGACTGGTAGACACGAGGCAGTGCCCTGCTGTTTGGGTGCCCTGTACTGTGACAGATGTACCTAGTCACCATGATGTAGGTACTGACCACCTCTTCTCCCCAGGTCAAAAAGACAAGCTATGAGAAGTTTTTCCAGGACTGAAGTGACTGCTATTCAGTAAGCCCTTTGCTCTCTGTAATCCCTGAGAACATATATAGAAAAACTCTATGGAGATATAAGATTCTTGTACTTACGAGGGCAGCACCAGAAAACACTGGTGATCTTGAATTTCCAGTGCTGGAATCACTTTAAGGTTTCATACCAGGTAATGCCCAGATTCCTGGGTTCAAAGCTTTTAAGAACCAAGAAGGAATACTTCTATTACTCTAACCCAGAAACACATTCAAGACCAAAGCTATCAGTTAAATGGGAAGTTGACATATTTTCTCTATTTTACCAGTTCCACATCTTTCAGATATATTCGGATAGAGCATTATGTACAGAACTTGTGTATACAAAGCAATAGTACTTATAGTACTTCATGTAACAAAATAAATAAATAAAACACTTAAAGTCCAAAAGCATGGTTCTGTGTCTAGATCTACAACTTACTCCGTGATCATAGGCAACTCACTGAAAGTCTATAAGCTGCAATTTGTTCATGTAAAAAAAAGGTAAGAAAGGCATAATTTTCTATCTTTACAAATTATAAATTGACATACAAATGTTAGGTGCTGTTATTATTATTAAAATCTTTCAAAATTGTATTAGAAACGTTCATAAAAGGATAGTAGCAACAGGCATATTCTTGCTCAGAATCAGGAGAATAGCCTTTGTTTCCCAATTTGGGGTGACTTTCTTCACTTCTCTGAGCCTCTGTAGATTCAATTGCAAAAGGACAAGGTGAGATTAAATGTTTATCTAAGATGTACTCACTTTGGAGAGATTGACTTACAACCTCAAGGACTGTGTGCCAATGGCTCAGAACCTGTGTTCTAGATAGGGGTTAGTGAACTACTACCTATTGTGCCAAATCCAGTCCACTTTCAGCTTTTGTAAATAAATCTTTATTGGCACATGACCATGATCATTCATTACTATGGTCTATAGCTACTTTTATGTTACAATAGCAATTCAGTAATTATCACAGAAACTGACAAAGCATGATAAGTTTACTATCTTTCCTTTTTTATAGAAATTTTGCATTCCCTATTTTAGATGGTTACTGGGTGGTTTCAACAAAAATATAAAATCAAATCTTACTGTAATTCTTTGTTTTTAAATGATGGATGAAAATTGATAATTTGAAATATGTTTATGCTTTATATTATTATACATGATTTACATACCTTAACACAAGATAGTGGTAAATAATAATGATAAATAAATAAATCTATTCAATTTGTGAAAGAAAGAACATTGATACCTTTGGTGTTATTTTACCATACTGAAAGTATAAATAGTGAGGGTTTTTATGTCACAAGAAATAAGGCCTATGTTATGTTCATAAAAGAAATAGAATTTCTCTTGTAAAGTAAACGAAAGGAATTACTATTTTAAATGAAATTAATCCTCACATATTCACAAATACACATACATAACACACTTGACTTGGCATCCTCTGTGAACTGAGAACTGGGACAGTGTGTTAAGTTGTGAAACATGACCGCAGATTCCTCCCCTCTCTGAATGCATATTTTGCACACGATGAATTTGCTGTTTTTCCAACTATGAGTTAGAGACTTATTCTTTACTCTTTTAATTTGGGCTTGGCCAGGTGCTATTGTTTGGATCTAAAATGTCTCCCAAAGACCCTTGTATTGGAAGCTCAGGACCCAGGTTGGTGTTATTGGGAGGTTTTGGGAATTTTAAAAGATGGGGCTTACTAGAAGGTCTTTGGGCCATTTGGGGTCATGTTCTCAAAGGGGATTGAAAGACCTCATTCTTTTTTTTTTTTTTTTTTTTTTTTTTTTGTGGTGCTGGGGATTGAACCCAGGGCCTTCTGCATGTAAGGCAAACACTCTACCAACTGAGCTATATCCCCAGTCGACCTCATTCTTTTGTGCTCTCTCTCTCTGCTCCCTGGCCATGAGGTGAGTGGTTTTGCTCTGCTATGGGCTTCTTCTGCCATGATATGCTGCCTTGCCACAGGCCCAAAGCCACAGGGCAATAGATCATAGACCGAAACTTCTAAAATCATAAGCCAAAATAAAGCTTCTCTCTTTTAAGTTGATTATCTTAAGTATTTGTTATAGTAACAGAAAGCTGGCTAACACATCAGGAAACTTGCTTTGACAAACACAACATTAGCAAATGTGATGCAAGATAAAGCTTGAAAAGTGCTTGTGCATTAGAGCTTGCCTTCTCTTGCTGCTAGAAACACCTCCTCCACCATGGAGCTTGCTAGAGACCTGTGACTTAGACAATGGCTAGCATTAACCATCAGAAGAGCCAGTGATGCCATCTTAGACCAACCAAAACCTGTAGTTGTATGAGCAACTTCAGGAGAGACTGGGAAAGAACTGCTAAGCTAAACTTAGTTATGTATAGATTTGTGAGCTAATAAACAATTGGGATGGCTTGATATACAATACTAGATAACTGTTAATGGAAGGTAACTCTTCTCCCTGGCACGTGAGCTGCAAAAGCACACACGTGCTCCTATAGCAGGTAATCTTATGTTGACTTAACCACTTGAAAGAAAGTTCATTCTGCTAAACCTTTAGAGAGTGCCTTTGTTTCCTGTCTTTCTTTTTCTTCCTATTACTTCCCATTACCTCCTTGTTTTAGACCCTGTATGTGCAAAGTCTCTGTGTCGGGTAGGGATGGGACTCAATACCTGTATAATGATGAAGTTCTACTTCTCTGGTGCATTTCTCTACTTTGCAAATTTAAGCGACTTGGATGTTTTTAATCCTTTCCTTGTTTCTGGGTTTTCTGGGTTTGGGAATGAACAGTGGGAGTGGGAAGAAAGTAAGCCTCAATTCCCCCACAAAGGGGAATGGCATGAGATAAAAAAGTGTGAGAATTTTTCCACTCCAGGGAATAGGTGGTTTTTATATAAAGTATATGTGAGGCATCAGAGGAGGGACACTATATTTGAAGGACTCAGAAAAACTTGGGATCCTAGGTTAGCTTCAATGCTTTCTTATTGTGTGATATGGAAGACACTATTTGATCTCTCAGAGCCAACTTCCTCATCTGTGAAATGGTGACAGAAATGCCTAGCACTGTACTTTTTATGGAGGTCTTCAAGGATTTAGCATCTGCCTATAGAAATCTGTACCTCTGCAATGCCCCATGACCCATGCATCATGACTAACAACCATAATTGAGGTAGGTAACATGGGTTTGGCTGTTTTGAGCCATGAAGCTTAAATAAAAACATAATAACCCCCAAAATGCACCTTCTCCCATCAAAATCCATACGCCATATAGAACTGTTTGGTCTATAAAGGCCTGAAGGCCTGAGAGCCCTCCAGACCTCAGTCTTCACAAGAGGCCATGACTCACAAAGTCTCTGGAAGGAAGGGAAAAAGCAAGGAAATATTAACCCCATCACACTTCAATTTTATTCCTTGTCCAGTCATAGTTTCTAGTTAAGAAACAATGTCAGGAAGGGAAGGAGGTTGGTGAGGGGAGAGGCTTGATCTTGCCAGATTCTGTTAAAGGACTTGAGTATGGACATTCAGATTGATAGTAACCATAGGAAAAGGCTCCTGGGGGACTCATGCATAATAGGCAAAGGTGAATTTTCCAGAAAATTGGAAGTCATTGTCCATCAGTTTTTGAGACAGTGGGGTTCAGGACCTGTCTTCACCCATGCACAGCTGTGGTTCCCAAGTACCCTACCCACAGAATAAGACCTGGGTGGGGTCTCTTGTGGCTTGTAACAGCCAAATTTGAGAATCCCAAGGCAATCTTACAGCCAGAGTATAAGTGTACTTGCTGGCAGGAAGTACACTGATAATTAAAGTGCTTTGGGGACATTAGGAGAGTATGTTTATGTAAGGTTCTGAGTGATTCTTGGATGCAATGGTAGAGCTTTAAAATGACATGTTTGCTATGGGAATGATGTTTACTGCATCAATAACCAAGATAGAAAGGAGTATGAGGTAAAATGATGCCTCAACAAATGCACCAGAAGTGATTTCTCTAATGTTCTCAAAAATGTTGGATGGTTGAGGGGAAAAGTCAGTTGCCCAAATGATTAAAGCGGGTTGGGTTGAGCAATTCATTCTGGTTTCCCAGTTTTAGCACTGGCAGCTATATCCAAGAAATCCCCAAGTCCCAAGCAAACCAGAATGATTGATCATCCTCAGTTGGGATATCATATAGGTACCAACACATTCACCCATCCAGAGAAAATTTAATCCTGGACACTCAATGAGATTTGACAAATATCTTGCAGCAGGGATAAATTCAACAACACATTTAAGGGCAGCTCCTGCTCCTTCTCCATTGGTCCTCACCGACCATGTTAGTCAGGATTCTCAAAAAAAAAAAAAAAAAAAAACAATAAAAAGGAAGACCAAAAAAATAAGAGTAAGATATAGAGATTTTAAGGAATTGGCTCACATGATTTCAGAAATGGGCAAGTCCAAAATCCACAGGGTTGGGCTAGCAATCTGGAGAACCCAGAAAAGTCATTGTTATAAGCTTGTGTCTGTCTGAAGGCCATCTGGAGAATTTTGGAGGGTTCAGTCTATAATCTTTTGCCCTGTTAATCTGTTCTCTCTTAAGTCTTTCACCTAATTGGATGAGGCCCACCACATTACGGAGAATAATTTGATCTACTCAAAGTCTAGTGATTTAAATGTTAATCTCATTTGGAAAATACCTTCACAGCAGCATCCAGATTGGTATTTGATCAAATATCTGGTTACTTTTGTCTAGCCAAGTTGATGCATTTTAACCATCAAACCTGCTCAGATACTTGTTGCTTTTTTTTTGGAAATTGAATGTCCTTCAAAGGCTCGTGTGTTGAAGGCTTGGTCCTCAGGGTGCTGCTACTGGGAAGTAAGGAAACCTTTAGGAGATAGAGCCTAGAAAAAGAAAGTTAGGTATGCACTTGAAGGATATATGGGGACTCCAGTCCTCCTCTCTTTCACCCTCTCTCTCTCCTCTCTGGTCACCATAAGGTGAATAGACCTCCTCTACCATGCACTCTGCCATGATTTTCTGCTTTGCTACCAGCCCAAAGCAATGGGGCCAAGCTACCATGTACTGAAATCTCTGAAACTGTAAACCAAAATCATTTTTTCTTCCTTTTAGGTTGATTATATCAGGTATTTTGTCACAGCAATGGAAAGATAACTAAGACACTAGTCAAACCAAGATATATATACAATGCCAGACCTGTTAGCAACTTGGATTCTCATTGCAGATCCTAGGAAGAATATCTTCCAAGAACTCTGATAACCTGATATCCATATGAATATCACCTACTCTTGGCTAAGAACCAGAAGGTTCGGAATGGACCTCTTCAGGACCAGAAGAAGAGCAAGAGCAAGTCTTAGCCAGGGCCATTCTCAGCTTACTTAATGGTGTTTTGAAATTACAGCAACACTGGAAGGAAAGCACTGATATGGCATCTCCTCCCTAAACTGTGGGAGGAATTGGAAAGCAGCAAGTCTGGCCTCTGTGAAAGTTCTGGATGTGCTAGGCTGCCTGGCTCTGGCTATAGTAGTGACAAGAGGAAGGAAAAGCAATGCCTGTCAAATTACAGAGCTTAGAACATAGCTGGACCTTCTTCCTTTTAGTTAATATATGAAAGTATAGCCTGTTGCCACCATTTAAATAGAATATATGATTTTAAAAATATTACAACTATAATTTCTACAAACCATAGAATCTAAGCACTGAAAAGAACTTAAAGTTTATCTAGTCACTGTCTCCAGCTGTAATGTTTATTAAAAATGTATTGCAATAAGCCAGAAGCAGCATCATTGTTTAATTGGCTCTGATTCTCCAATCTTGTATTAAGAACTGACTATGTTAAATGCATTTGAATTCTTCCAAGGTATTCTAATTGCTTTTGCCTACTATGGCATTTATTTTACTTCAGTCTTCTGTTTTGTTCATCCTTACCTGTCTGCAATTCACCTGGGTTCCCAGTGACTAGCACAGACCCAGATATAGAAGGGCTTGGGTGAGAAAAGGGGGGCAAGGAGGAAGAGCATCCAGGAATGAAAAGGGTAGAGCCTAAAGACAAGTGGAGGCAAGAAACAATAGGAAAGGTAAGGCAAAAATGAAGTAGCATCAGGTGAAGTAAGGTGGCGTGGAATGAGAGGAGAAATAGCCAGGACCAACAATAGCAAAGACAGCCAAGACAGGGACAGAAGGGAGTGAGAAGATGCAGCAAAGACTAGTCACAGGGCCAGGACCTGACAAGTGGAGCTGGGCTGGGAAGGGGTTATGTGGAGGAGCAGATTCTATTTAGTGGTGGCAACAGACTCACCAAATGGTCTGAAAAGACCAAAATGTTGGTGGCTTGGCCACAGGTGGAAACAGCTAGCTCTATTAGCCTCACTTATGCTCCAAATGGCCTACCCCAATTTCTGGAAGATGCTGTAGTCAAATTCTACAGCTGTAAAGTAAACTGGCTCTTCTTCCTCTCAGACAAAAGGGTGAAATTTCACCCATTTTTGATGAGCTTTGCATATTCTGCTAACAAACACCCTGGCTGATATCCCTCTCCAGGAAACCCAGTGTCTCCCCTATGTTAAGTGCCCTATTCTTAGGATACTCCCTCAGCTAAATGAAAAAAAACACACACACACACACACACACACATCTTACTGAAGCATATTCTGACATTTGTTCACATAAGCAAACAAGCCACAGAAATTCCCCAAACCCTCTGAAAAACATGCTTGCTCAGCATTTTCCTCAGCAGACACAAAACTCACTAATGCTCACACACACACACACACACACACACACACACACACTCCTGAACATTGCAAAACTAAGCAGCTGGTCAACCTAAGTGGAGACATAATATTTCAGAGATCATCCTGACAGCCCATGGAGGAGTCAATACTGTGGCCTCTGATGGTGTTGACCAGGTTGTATATTGAATGTACAGTATGTCAAAAGGAAAAGTCATTTCCAAGAACAATGATGGAAGTTGCCCAAATATGTGCTTGGAGAAAACCAAGTGAATTTGGGTTTTGGTCCAAGTAAAATATCAAAAGGATGAATCAGAAAAATATATATGGGGGGCTTTGTAAAGTTATTTTTCTTTGTACGGTTAAAATGGCAGAGTTTCAATTCAAATTTCAAGTGCACAAGAGATGTGTCAAATGATCCAGTTTGTAGCTTATGACCAGCCTGGAGGGGAAATGATAAAACATTGTTTTGATTATGAACCTAAGATTGTTTCAATAAACACAGCCTGGAGATCACGTTAATTTCAATTTTTTTAAGTGTCTCTCTCTTTACTGAGCTTTGTACAAGACTTTTTGTTTTGTTTTCAGTGGGATCTTTGAGGTTCCCACTGCAGCCTCAGAGCCTTCATCATCTCTACTGTTTTCTGAAGTCTTTTGGTTCTTCTTTGTGAAACTCCTTTGAGGTGATCTGGAGTCTAAAGCTTTTATAACACTAGGAAATAAATCTCATTCTCAGGGTCAGTCAAAGGCCATGAGACATTAAACGACAACCTGCAAAACTGACTCCATGTGTCTGTGACTTTGAGGGGATGTCAGTAAGAGAATTTGGGATTAAGAGTAAGAAATCCTGATTTCAATTCCTAGCTGTGCTATTTCTGAGTTTTGCCTCCTTTCATGTTTTTTCATTCAGCAAATATCATTGATTATCTAATATGTGTCTCACATAGGTACTGAAGAGAGAAATAGAAACCAAGTTAAGGATTTTATGTTTGGGACAGGAGTGACAATGTAAACACAATTTGTATAGTGCAGTGTGATACTTGCAAAGTAGAAATGCAAACAAGATACAAACATCTCCCAGATCAGAGAGGAAATCCCTCTATTGGGGAAGAGAAAGGTAGGTAGGCTTTCACTAGCAGGTTACACATGGGTTCAGTCTCAAAAGATGGATAGAAATCTACCAGGCAAGTAAGGAATGGGTGAAGGATATTCTTGGTCAAAGGAAAAGCAAGCCCAAAACTCAGGCAATACAGAGTTTATTTGGGAAGTTGTAGGCAGACTGCTACAATTGAATTATAAACTATACAGAATGGGTAGGAGGAAAGGGTCTCAGGGAAAAGTGAAGGTAAATTGTAGGTAGAGATCACTGTAATGTTATAATGTATTAATGATAGGAGGTCATATTTACAGAACTATTTGTATTGTCCAGCACTGTACAAACATTCTGCAAACATCATCTCATTTAATGTTTACAAAAAATCCTAGTAAGAAGATGTTATTATTCCTTTGTACTTAATGGATGAGGAAACTGGTCGTTGGAAAACTTATGTGACTTGTATAAGATAGAGCAGTACAAGGGAAAGCTGGGACTAGATCTGTCTGGCTGCACAGTCAGTCCTCTTATGCTGTACTCCCTCCCTCACATAAGTTTATTGGATTTTGCAAATGAATATCATTGATGACCTTTGCTTGTTCAATTCTGATAGCATGTAGGGTCCAGAAACTATGTTTTAATGGGTTTAGAAGTCAGAAAACACAAGGGAAAAGATTAAGATCAGGTCCAAATCTTGTCATTTCAATGTCTGGTTTTGGCCAACAAAGATGAGGGGATGCAATGGACGAGAAGTTTGAGCCAAGGATGAGACATTCCAAGGAAGAAGATTCGGAGTCTAGAGTGTACTGACTGTACCCCAGGGGAAGAACGTTGGCCCAACTGGATGAGAAAAGAGTACTGAACATGCTGTAAAATAAATAGGGAGTGGCACAAAATGCTACACAGTTCAAAGATGGGAAAAATTACTTCCAATGGTCACCATCTATCAAGAGAGGCATCATAGAAAAGATGACACTTCAATGGGGCATTGAAGAGTAAGTCAGAGCAAGGGTGGAAGGAAAATGTAATTCCAGAATGGCCAGCTGTTAAACAGAGTGAAGAAGGAAATAGAATTCCAAGAAAGTGAGGCTAACAGTTTACTGAAGCAGACAGAGTCCAAGTGTAAAACTAGAATAAGGAAAAACTGGTTGGGACCAGGTAATAGAGAGCTGGATTAAGGAATCCAGCCTTAAATCCCTAGGGAGAGCCACTGAAGGTTTCTGTACAGGGAGTGATGTGATTAAGAACCGCCCTGAATGGTACCCTGGCTGCCTGGGTCAGGTGGACAAGAGTGCGCAGTCAAGATACTCACTGCAATAGTCCACGTGTGGGGTGATGAGGTCCAATCTGCAGAGATTGCAGCCAAACAGAAAGAAAAGGACTTCCTAGGACATATGGTAAAAATAGAATCAATAGGACCCTGGGTGTCAGTGTTCACTCAAAGCATTCAACAGCTTCAAGAATACTTATATTGTTAACAAAAATAGAAAAGCCAGGGCAAGAACATGTTTTTTTCTTCTTCTTTTCATATCTTTTAATTATTATATACATAAAAAGTTTTTTAAAATAAAAATCTGAAAATGAAGTAAAGGGAAAAGAAAAAAAAATATCAGCAATCTCTCTGTAACCATTCTCTTCAGTTTATATTTCCACGTTTTTTTCCTTTCCTTACACTTATGTATTTGTAATATTTTAATTTCAAATTAAAATTTTAAAGGCTTTTTCATTCATCTATATATAATAAACATCTTTCCACATCAATAATTGCAATTCATCATCCTTTTACTAATTACATAGAATTTTACTTTATGGAGTTATCACAAATCTACTTCATGTTTCCTGATGAAAACTGTTCTTCATGATTCCAATTTTAATTGTAATTAACATCTTTGAAACTGAATATCTCTGTGTATCTTTAACTTCTTTAGAATAAGTTTCTAAAAGCATGATTTGTGATCAAAAGAAATGTGCAAGATTTTTTTTAAGGTCTTTAAAACATATTGCCAATTTGTTCTTCAGAAAAAATTAACTACTTATGCTTTCATCAGAAGGGTAGGGAAGTGAACAGAGAAAGGTTTTTGCCAAAGAGGAAATGTGAGTAATTTCAGACATATAGATTTAAATGTGCCTATAGGATGCATCAAAGGCAATGGCAAAGAATGAGCGAGGAAGGAAGAAACTCGATTGGAAAAGGAAGATAAGATTCCTCTTCCTGCTCCTCTTCTTTCTCATCACCATCAATCCTTCCTTCTTCCCTTCCCCTCTCTCCACTTCCCTTTCCTATAGGCATTGGTAGAGTTGAGCCAGGTAGGCACTACACAGTGGAGTAAAGGGACAGCAGCCTAAGCCAGGGGAGACAAGTGTCAGCACAAGAGAAAAGAGTGGGTCACTCTGAGTGGCAACCTCCAAGTGACCCATGATGGTAGGAACATGGCAGCCCTATCTCTCTGAAGGTGAGACTGGGAGAGACTGCAAAGGAAACACTTCCTTGGGGAATATCCAGGTTGTCACTGAGGTGAGGAAGAAGAAAAGGTTCCTGAACAAATCAGGAAGCATGGATTTGCTCACTCCAGAAACATGGAATGTGTAGGCTTGAAAAGATGGGCATCAACAGATGCTGTTTGGGTTTTAAAAAGACCTGAACCCCTTTTAGGGGCAATTTGGAGATTTGTTTCAATCCTATAGGCACATATTTCCACCTGAATTCTCTAGAATTAAAACTTCTCATTTCCTGCCCCTGATTCCCTCTTCATCTCCAATGCTAAATTCAAGGATTTACTCCTTCTGCCAGGCAGAACAAAGGAAAGTGGGCTGGGGGTTCTAGAAGTCACAAGGAAACTTCCCACAGAGAATCAGACTCTTCTCACAGCAGGTGGTGAAAGAGTGGGTCACAACCAGAAGTCACTGAGAAGTCACCCCTTAAACCACCAGAGCCATGTTTGAGACCTCATACTTCACCTTTCCACAACCCTTCCTTTCATAGCCAAGAACTTCCACTCCAGCAGTGATGGGCAAGCTGATAACATCATACAACTGGAGACTCCAGGATGTCTCCACTGAAGACACTAGACTATAAACATGGGAGGAAGGTCAGGCTCCAGGAAGACACTCTTCATAAATCCTCTTGATCCTTACTGCTCCATCTAGAAAGAGATTAAGTATGAAATACTGGCCTTGAATGAGGTCCATCCAAAATTTATACAGCTGAAAGGGCTGTGTTCTTTGAAGGAAGTGGATTAGGAAATGCAGCACTGGCAGATGGTTCTAGAAGAAGGAGAGACGGGGAAATTTCATTAACCAAATTGATTATTCCATGTCGACCTATAAAATGATATTTCACCTGTTACAGAGTGGTGCTGATTCTTACAGTGCAGATTGTATAGTTGTAGTAGGGTGTTTCTGGGTATTGTCATATCATAGGTCTGATGATAAATCTTTTCAATTTAGCATTGGAGATGGAGAGGGAATCGGAGGGAGGAAATGAGACGTTTGTACGTGGAAATAAGTACCTACAGGATTGAAACAAATCTCCATATTGCCCCCAGAAGGGGTTCCAGTCTTTATAAAACCCAAGCAGCATCTGTTGATGCCCATCTTTTCAAGTCTACACATTCCATGATTCTAGAGTTAGCAAATCCATGCTTCCTGATTTGTTCAGGAACCCTTTCTTCTTCCTCATCTCAGTGACAACCTGAATATACCCCAAGGAAGGGTTTCCTTTGCAGTTTTTTTTCTAAGATAGTGTATTTTGTGAGACAATAAGGAGAAAAATTTTTCTTGTGAGTAATTCAAAGTTTTGGAAGCAGAAAGAACTGGGCATGATTTTGGCTGTTTTACTGAACTACTCAATCTGTTTCATCTGCAAAGTGGGGATAATTAAAGAATTTTGGATAAGTATTAAATGTGATGATGCATGTCAAATTCTTAGCATGATACCTAAAACACGTTAATTGTCCCATAAATATGAGTTATTCATCATCACCATGATCATAACCATCATTGTTATTCACCTGGATGAACAATAGTCTGTAATGTTCTCAAGGAAATTAAAGGAGGTGACTGGGTTTGGGAAGGACTTAGTCATCTTATGGATCTCCTAAGTTAACAGACAGCTAATAGGGTCACATAGAAACTAATATTAAGGACTCTGATGTTTTTCTAAAAAATGAGTTACAAATGAAAGATGATGTCTGTCCTTGGACAACAGGACAAGATGAACTGGTGGACCAGCCCTTGAGAGCTGTGCAAGAATGAACATCACTGACAGATCGTACATTCATTCATTCATTCAGTGACTTTATGAGTCTCTGATGTATGCTAAGCTCTGTTTGGGGCAATAGTGGTACGGCGCTGAGCGAAGCAAGCCAGGTTCTTGCTCTTATGAGCTTACTGAGAAAGAGGCAAGAGCTAAAAGACAAAGAAAAAAGCAAAAGGCCTAAAATGTGATCACAAACCATGGGTAGAGCACAGTTATCCTGGAGTCCTTACTGTCTCTGTGAATGTTCTTTGAGTGCAAAATCTGGAAGCAAGATAAAGGAAAATGTAGATAAAGACTTTGAAAGTAGTCAGACCAGGTTTTGAATCTTGGTTTAGCCTTTTTGTGTGTCTGATATCTCTGAGCAACAGCTTCCTTGATTATTAAAAAGAAAAGGAAATTTCAAAGGATAATAATAATTTCCTTCCAGAGTGTTGCAAGGATTAAAAATGACAAATCAAGTACTTAGTTTGATATCAAACATATGACATGCATTCAACACAGTACAGCTACTTTTTTATTTATGAAATTTGCATTTTTGGTTATTATTTCTTCATGTATCTATCCTTGTTAGATTTTAGTAAAGTTGCTTTGAAAATACACACTTAGCTGATGAAAAGGAAGGTGCAAGATGTTTGCCCAAGCTTTGTGGATGCAGGGTGCCATGGACAATGAACTTAGCATGTTCATCATATTAGCATTTTGCTGACAGCTTGAATCCTAGGAAGATCCCTGGGGTGGTGTGGGGGGCGGGGGGGAACTGTAGCCTTGGAGGGATCCATATTTTGGTGAGGAAAGTATACCCATAGTTTCCCAGGGTGATATTAGGCAAGAAAATCATTCAAAGGCATAGGCCAGAACCCTAGTAATTAAAATGCACATTGGGATCGCCTTCATGAGGGCTTACACCATTTTTCTCACTTGACCCTCAAGTGCCTCTTGACAGGCCTGTTTTATTCCCCATTATATTGCTTGCACTTAAGAACTGGGTGAAAATCATTGCCATTGCTGTTGTTGCTATTGTTTTGTTTAGTACTGTGTTATTTTAGTCCATTTTGTGTCACTATAACAAAATACCAAAGCTGTATGATTTATTTTAAAAAAGAGATCCTTTGGCTTTATCTGTTTGGCCTCTGATGGTGGCAATCTCCTGCACCAAAACATGGTGGATTGTATCACATGGCAGGAACACGAGGGAGATAGGGAGTGGGGTGAGGAAAAGAGAGAGAGAACTAAGGGAGTCAAACTTGCTCTATAAGGACCTGCTCACACAGTAACCAGTCCAGTTCTGTGACTTAACCCACTTCTTGGAGATGAGCATTAATTCCTACCGAGGGTATTGCCCCCAATGACCTAATCACCTCCCAGGAAGCCCCAAATATTAAAAGTTCCACCACTTGAAGAACAAAGCCTCCAACACATGAACCTTTGGAAAACAAACCATATCTAAACCATAGCACTGTCCACATTGGTACCTGTTTTTTTAATACACATAATATATGCAGTGTCATTTTAATCATTTTTAAACATACAGTTCAGTGGTGTTAAGCACGTTCACATTGTTGTGCAATTATTGCCTCTCTGGAGCCTCAAGGTCACATGACTGGTGGAAGCAGGACCCCATAGCAGCGCCCTTTGCTGTCCTTTATTCCCTAATTCAATTCCCAGTCACCAGACTTGGCCTCAGTTCTGGTCTAGAACTTTTGGTGCTTTCTTTCTGCATAGCAGAAAGTGGTTTGGGCACCAAGGTAAAGCTTTATTCAGGCTGCTATGTCCTCACCTTTCATCTGGAGTATAGTTTGTATGAAATTTAACATCTTTCACCTGCTTCTGACACACACTTCCCAGGATATGACTCAAATGGAGCCGCATTTGGCCGACATCTGCCTTTCTGACCTGCCTGACTCGGCAGGGCAGCTGGGATCTGGCAGAAGAGAGCATTGTTGGGTTGCTGTTTCTGGCAAAGGCAGGCTGGGTTTGTTGCCTAACATAGCAAGGGACAAGGCAGGGTTCCTAGGTCTTTCCCCAAGGCCTTTGCTAACACTCTGTGGGGTTCTTCAGGAAGTCACTCTGAGCTGGGCTGTCAGGAACAAGAATAACAAAATCAGTTTCTATACAGTTCCTTGCTGGTGATTCATGTGACTCCCAAATTCTTCCAGGTCTTCCAGATCCAAAACATTTGAGAATGCTTAACCCTATTTGAGGAAACTGATCTGGCTTTTAATTATGATAATAGTTCATGTTGACTTAGTACCTAGTAGGTGCCAGCCAATGTGCTAGGTGACCTGAAGGACTGTGCCTGTGCAGAACTTATCAATAAAGATAAGAGATGAGGAGATCTCTAGACTCTTGCCAGGGACCATGCCTACTAAATTCCTAAAGGTCCACTTAACCAAGGATGCTTTCAGAATAAACTCATTCTGTAATATGAACTAAAACTCCCTGAGCTGGACAAGCCCACATGACCAGCTTAATAAGCCCCTTCAGCAGTCTTACTTAAGTCCAAATTCTAGAGAAAATCCAGGGAGACCTCTTCTATGCCGTCTTCCTCTGGTGCTGAACCTTTGTGTGGTCCCTCTCACTCTTCCATTCCAGAAGCAGGGGTAAGCAATGAAGAGACCTGAGGGAGTAAGTGGGAAAGAGGGTGCCTCTAAAAAGAGAATATATCATGCCTCTTCTTTCTCACCAACATGTTTCCCTCTGACCATAGTGACCCACCAAAATGGACTCTCTTCTAGCCTCGCTCACGTCAGATCACCTCTTCCCCTGGGGTTAGGAGGTACTGCCCCTTGCATTTTGAATTTGTGACCAACTAGGCTGCTAAATCTCTGGTCTCAGGGATGCTTGGAAAATTCTGGGAAGAAATCAAAGTCTCCATATCTTTGAGAAAATTTTAATAAAGAGACCTTAGGAATACAACTATGTCCTTCCCATGTAGTCTCTCAGTAGTGTGTTATCAGAGTGGTTAAAAATACTCAAGACATCTCTTTTGATAGCAACACAAATGCCCTCCATCCCAGAATGAGAATTTATCAAGGACTGTAAATTGTAGATTAACTGCTCATGAGTTAAGTAACACAAGTTCAGACAGAAAGTACCATGTTTAACTTTCTTCACTTCAACAAATGGAAATGCAGCCATTTGGATTCCACTCATTCCTGACTGTAGATATTCTTTCTCTGGCTTCTCTGAAAAAGTCTACCCTGATTTTCAAACCCAATTCAATCACCCATGTCTTATCCTGCAAAACAGCTAATGATGCAGTAGCCATTTTTCTATTATCCCAGTCCACTCAGCTTCCATTGCCAAGTAGTTGGGTCAGCCACATGACAGCATGTGTCATCAAACCTTCACGTATCAAACCAGTTGTCTGCACAGATAGCAAAGGTTCAGACAGGATGTTTCTCTTCATAAAGAGCACCCAAATCTCATTCTACTCATTATCTTATTACTAGACCATAGAGGAATATGTCAAAGTTGGTGAGAAAAACTTGAGGATATAATTTTCTGAAAGTTTAGCATAGGAATGTGACTACCAAACAAAAACTGGACATTCTTAGGCTAAATTTCTAGAAGACAAAACACACAAGCAATATCCTCCTTTGTGTTATTGGACCACACCTGGAATATTCCTTGCTTCACTTCCAGGCATCACTGAAAGATGCCTGGAAAGAATCATTGGATCCCTAAGGGATCATTAAAATAACAAGACATGTAGTTTCAATGAAGAAAGTGGATAATGTCTTGGCATGGATATTGGAGCAAAAACCATGGACGATGTCTTCAAATTCTTTAAGACTTGTCAGGAATCAGAGACGAAATGGGACTAACAGGTGGATGTTGCGTCTTTGCACTATTAAAAAAAAAAAAAAAAAAGTTCCTAGGAGAATTTTCTGAAAGTTGAACTGGCTGTTCCATGTCACTGAGGGTATTTAAATAGCTACTAGATGACTGCTTGACTTAAAACACTGCACAATATTCATGTTGAGAAATAGATTCAATGATATAAAATCTTTATACTAATGCATAGATTTATATTCTTTAACTCATGGATAAATGAAGAGGTATCCTGTATTACCTGTAAAGAACTTCCTAGAGTAGGAAGTGGAATTGTCAAAATGGCAGCCTTAATAAGACAAAACTTCTTGGAATCACAAGTTGGGGTACGGAGATCAGCCCGCCCACCTTGGAGACGCCATCCCAGCTTGGGACAGCAGGAGAACAAGCCCTTGACTGTTCCCGCTCAGCCCACCTGCATGTGTTCCCAGCTCTGCCCACCCACTCAGGAGCCACAGGTATTCTCCGCCTCTGCCTACAGGCAGGAAACAGGCCTGGGGCCCAGGAACAGGGAATATTACATGGGGATACCTATCTTTTGTTTCTCCTACTAACACCCTAATTCCCATGATTACCCTCTCACTAGTCAAATAATTTAATATCTCTATCTTCTCACATCCTACCTCACAAACGTTTTAGCCAACCCATAAGCCCCCCCCTTCTACCATTAGATACTGTGAACCACCATACAAAACACTGACTAAATAGTAGAAGATAACTGATCTCATCATTTATGGTTAAAGTGTCAAAATTGTAAATGTAAAAATAGAAACTAACTGATGTATGGCAATACATTGGGTACTTTGACTGCTGTAATATTGATCTTTCCCTTAAAAGTTATGCATCGGGTAGCCTATAGGGATGACATAAGACAATAAGACAGAAATAGGAATACCTCAGACTTACACTGCAAGAGAAGAAAACACATAGATATCATGAAAAGACAAGGGAGGAAAATGCCCCAAACAAACCAAGATACTACAGCAATAGAATCCATAGAAAGCACAGTAGGTGAAATGTCAGAAAAGGAATTCCAAATATACATAATTAAAATGATTCGGGATTTTAAAAATGACCTAAGTGAACAGATACAGGCAAAAATTGATCTCTCCAACAAAGAGATAAGATATCAAATACAGGCAACCATCGATCACACCAACAAAGACATAAGAGAACAAATATAGGTAGCAAAAGATTACTTCAAGAAAGAGATAAAGAGTCTGAGAAAAGAAACCAAACAGAAATACTTGAAATGAAAGAATCAATAGGCCATTTAAAAAACTCAACAGCTAGTATCACCAATAGATTGGATCACTAGGAAGATAGGACATCAGACAATGAGGACAAAATATATAATATTGAAAATAAAGTTGACCACACGGCAAAGATGGTAAGAAACCATGAACAAAATATCCAAGAATTATGGGATGCCATCAAAAGACTGAATATAAGATTTATAGGAATTGAGGAAAGTGCAGAGAATCAATCCAAAGGAATGCAAAATCTCTTTAATGAAATAATATCAGAAAATTTCCCAAACAAGAAGAACGAATTTAAAAACCAAATACAAGAAGCATACAGGATGCCAAATGTACAAAATTACAGCAGATCTACACCAAGGCACATTATAATGAAAATGCCTAGCATACAAAAAAAGGATAGAATTTTAAAGGCTATGAGAGAGAAAAATCAGATAACCTATAGAGGAAAACCAATTCGCATCACAGCAGATTTTTCAACCCAGACCCTCAAAGCAAGGAGAGCCTAGAACAACATATACCAGGTTCTAAAAGATAAGGGATGCTAACCAAGAATCTTATATCCAGCAAAATTAAGCTTTAGATTTGAGGATGAAATAAAAACCTTCCATGATAAACAAAAGCTAAAAGAATTTACAACAAGAAAACCTGCACTACAGAACATCCTTGGCAAAATATTCCATGAGGAGGAATTGAAAAACAACAATGAAAACCTTCAAAGGGAAGAACAACAATAAAGGAAAACTAACCATAGGAGAAATCAAGTCAAGCTAAATACCAAAAATTAAATAAAATTTAATTTAATTTAAAATGACTGGTAATACAAATCATATCTCAATAATAACCCTGAACATTAATGGCCTAAACTCACCAATTAAAAGACATAGGCTGATAGATTGAATTAAAAAAAAAAAAGACCCAACAATATGCTGCCTTCAAGAGACACATCTTATAGGAAAAGATGCCCACAGACTGAAGGTGAAAGGATGAGATAAAATATACCACTCACAGGCTGGGGTTGTGGCTCAGTGGTAGCGCGCTCGCCTAGCATGTGTGCGGCCTGGGTTCAATCCTAAGCACCACATAAGAATAAACGCATTGTGTACAACTAAAGCAAATAAATAAATATTTTTTTAAAAATATACCACTCACACAGACTATGTAAGCAAGCAGGTGTTTCCATCCTCATATCAAACAAAGTAGACTTCAAGCCAAAGGTAATCAAAAGAGATAAAGATGGACATTTCATACTACTTAAGGGAATCATACATCAACAAGAAATAACTGTCATAAATATATATGCCCCAAATAACAGAGCATCCACGTTCATCAAACAAACCCTTCTCAAGTTCAAGAGCCAAATAGACCCAACGAAATAATTCTAGGTAATTTTAACACACCAATTTCACCACTTGATAGATCTTCCAAACAAAAGCTAAACAAAGAAACTGTAAAACTCAATAATACAATAAATAGCTTAGATTTAACTAATATATAAAGTATATTATCCATCAACGAGTCAGTACACTTTCTTCTCAGCAGCACATGGATCATTCTCTAAAATAGATCATATGTTATGCCATAAAGCAATTCTAAGCAAATATAAAAAAGTAGAGATATTACCCTGCATACTATCAGATCATAATGGAATGAAACTAGAAATCAATGATAAAATAGGAAACAAAACCTACTCCAACACCTAGAGACTAAATAATATGCTATTCAATGAACAATGGGTTGCAGAAGGCATCAAAAAGGAGATTAAAAAATTCTTAGAAGTAAATGAGAACACTGATACAACATATCGAAATCTCTGGGACACTATGAAGGCAGTACTAAGAGGAAAATTCATTGCATGGAGTTCATTCCTTCAAAGAAGAAAAGGTCAACAAATAAATGAATTAACATTACACCTCAAAGCCCTAGAAAATGAAGAACAAATTAACCCCCAAAGCAGTAGAAGACAGGAAATAATTAAAATCAGAGCCAAAATCAATGAAATTGAAACAAAAACACATTGATAAAATCGACAGAACCAAAAGTTGGTTCTTTGAAAAAATAAATAAAATTGATAAACCATTAGCTATGCTAACTAAGAAAAGGAGAGAAGAAACTCAAATTACCAATATATGTGATAAAAAAAGAAACATCATGACAGACACTACAGAAATACAGAAGATAATCAGAAATTATTGTGAAAATCTATACTCCAACAAAATATAAAAATAATGAAGACATTGACAAATTTCTAGAAATACATGATATGCCCAAAGTAAATCAGGATGACATACACAATTTAAATAGATCAATTTCAAGCAAAAATAGAGGATGCCATCAAAAACCTACCAACCAAGAAAAACCCAGGTCCAGATGGATACACAACCGAGTTCTACAAGACCTTTAAAGAAGAACTAACACCAATACTTCTCAAATTATTCCATGAAATAGAAAAAGAGGGAACCCTTCCAGACTCATTCTATGAGGCCAATATCACCCTGAATCCAAAAACAGGCAGAGACAAATCAAAGAAAAAAAAACTTCAGACCAATATCACTAATGAACATAGACGCAAAAATCCTCAATATAATTCTGGCAAATCGAATACAAAAACACATTTAAAAAAATAGTACATCACAATCAAGTGGGGTTCATTCCAGGAATGCAAGGTTGGTTCAACATAAGGAAATCAATAAATGTAATTCACCACATCAATAGTCTCAAAGATAAAAATCATATGATCATCTCAATTGATGCAGAGAAAGCATTTGACAAGAGACAGCACCCCTTCATGTTCAAAACGCTAGAAAAAATAGGGATAACAGGAACATACCTCAATATCGTAAAGGTCATCTATGCTAAGCCCCAGGCCAACATCATCCTAAATGGAGAAAAGCTGAAAGCATTCCCTCTAAAAACTGGAAAGAGACAGGGATGTTCTCTTTTTGCCACTATTATTTAACATAGTTCTTGAAACCCTAGCCAATGCAATTAGACAGAAGAAGGAAATAAAAGGGATATGGATAGGAAAAGAAGAACTCAAATTATCACTTTTTGCAGACGATATGATTCTATACATAGAAGATCCAAAAAAAACTCCACCAGAAATCTTCTAGATCTAATAAACAAATTCAGCAAAGTGGCTGGATATAAAATCAATACCCATAAATCTAAGGCATTTCTGTACATCAGCAACAAATCCTCAGAAAGAGAAACCAGGAAATCCTCCCCATTTACTATAATGTCAAACAAAAATAAATAAATAAAATACTTGGGAATCAACCTAACAAAACAAGTGAAAGACCTGTACAATGAAAACTACAGCACTCTAAAGAAAGAAATTAATGAAGATCTTAGAAGATGGAAAGATTTACCTTGTTCATGGATAGGTAGAACTAATATTGTCAAAATGACTATCCTACCAAAAGCACTATACAATTTCAGTGCAATCCCAATCAGAATCCCAATGTCATTCCTCATAGAAATAGATAAAGAAATCATGCAATCCCAATCAAAATCCCAATGTCAGTCCTCATAGAAATAGATAAAGAAATCATGAAATTCATCTGGCAAAATAAGAGACCCAGAATAGCCAAAGCAATTCTTAGCAAGAAGAATGAAGCTGGTGGCATTACTATTCCAGACCTTAAATTGTATTACAAAGCAATAGTAACTAAAACAGCATGGTACTGGCACCAAAATAGACCAGTAGACCAATGGTACAGAATAGAAGACACAGAGACTAACCTACACAACTACAGTTATCTTATATTAGACAAAGGTGCCAAAAACATACATTGGAGAAAAGACAACCTCTTCAACAAATGGTGTTGGGAAAACTGGAAATCCTTATGTAATAAAATGAAATTAAACCTCTATCTCTCTCCATGCACAAAACTCAACTCAAAATGGACCAACGACCTAGGTATTAAACCAGAGACCTTGCACCTAATAGAGGAAAAAGTAGGCCCAAATCTCCAACATGTTGGATTAGGCCCCAACTTCCTCAGTAAGACCCCTATAGTGCAAGAACTAAAAACAAGAATCAATAAATGGGATGGATTCAAACTAAAAAGCTTCTTCTCAGCAAAAGAAACAATCAGTGAGGTGAACAGAGGACCTACAGAATGGGAGCAAATCTTTACCACAAGCACATCAGATAGAACACTAACCTCAAGGATTTATAAAGCTCTTAAAAGCCTTAACACCAAAAAAACAACCCAATCAATAAATGGGCCAAGAAACTAAACAGACACCTCTCAGAAGATGGTATACAAACAAATATATGAAAAAATGTTCAACATCTCTAGCTATTAGAGAAATGCAAATCAAAACAACTCTAAGATTTCATCTCACTCCAGTCAGAATGGCAGCTATCAAAAACACAAACAACAATAAATGCTGGCGAGGATGTGGGGAAAAGGGCACACTCTTACATTGCTGGTGGGGCTGCAAATTGGTGCAGCCAATTTGGAAAGCAGTATGTAATAACTTGGAATGGAACCACCATTTGACCCAGCTATTCCACTCCTTGGTCTATACCCAAAGGACTTAAAAATAGCATACTACAGGGACACAGCCACATCAATGTTCATAGCAGCACAATTCACAATAGCTTGATTGTGGAAACAACCCAGATGCCCATCAATAGATGAATGGATAGGGAAACTTTGGTATATATACACAATGGAACATTACTCCGCACTAAAAGATAATAAAATCATGGCATTTGCAGGTAAATGGATGGAGTTGGAGAAAATAATGCTAAGTGTAGTTAGCCAATCCCAGAAAACCAAAGGTCGATTAATTCCTTTGTTATGATGATACTGAATTATAATGGCAAGGGAGGAGGGATGAGAGGAATGAAGGAATGTTAAATAGAAAAAAAGGGGGGAGGGGAGGGAGAGAGGCAAGGGGATAGAAACAATGGCAGAAGGAGTTGGACATCAATATACTAAGTGCATGCATGTATAAAAACTCAAATGGTATGAAAATACTTTGTGTAAAACCAATGACTTGGAAAACTGTGCTCTTTATATGTAGTATGAAAGGAATTGCACTCTAAAAGCATGTATAACCATTGCTGGTGGGACTGCAAGATGGTGCAACTGTTATGGAAGGCAGTATGGACATTTCTTGGAAAACTGGGAATGGAACCACCCTATGACCCAGCCATCCCACTCCTGGGTCTATTCCCAAAGGACTTAAAAACAGCATATTACAGTGACACAGCCACTTCAATGTTTATAGCAGCACAATTCACAATAGCTAGATTGTGGAACCAACCTAAATGTCCCTCAGTTGATGAATGGATAAGGAAAATGTGGCACATATACACAATGGAATTTTACTCAGCAATAAAAGAAAATAAAATAATGGCATTCACAGGTAAATGGATGAAGTTGGAGAATATAATGCTAAGTGAAGTTAGTCAATCTCAAAAATCCAAACATCAAATGTTTTCTCTGATATAAGGAGGCTGATTCACAGTGGTGTTAGGTCAGGGTACATAGGAGGATTAGAGGAACGCTAGAAAGGTCAAAGGGGAGGGAGGGGAAGGAAGGGAGCAAGGGGGGATGGAGGGGGAAAAAGAAAAGGTGGTTGAATAAGATGGATGTCATTATCCTAAATGTATGATTGAAGATTTGAATGATACGAATACACATTGTATACAAACAGTGTTTTGTAAAAAGATGCTCTATATGTTTATTATGAATTATAATGCATAGTACTATTATAAAAAAATAAATAAATATATAAAGGATTAAAAAATAAAAGCATGTATAACAAATTAAATTTAATTTAATTTAAAAATTTTTTATAAAAACAGATAATATTGCTTTCTCCTATGCCCCTAAGCCCCAAACTTCCAGGGGACAAACAACTCTCAGGATAAATGAATGATTTAAGGGTTAAGTGTGATTTTAAAACTTCTTAATTTGTGCTTACAAAGTTAGTGTAACTCTGTTAGCTAAATCTGACAAAGCACAACAAAGAAACAACATACCAATCTTATTTATGAATGGATATAGAAAAATCCCAATAGACTTTCCAGCAAATAAATGCTTTCCAGTGTTATTTTAAGAGCATAGTATTTGGTTACTGAAGAGGTTGTATTTATGAAAGCCATTGGTGTTTCAGAGTTAGAAAACATTAATAACACTCATTACATTTATATTACATGTATTAATATAAAACATTGATGAAACAAATTGAAGTAGACATGAATAAATGAAAAGATATGCTATGTTTAAAAAAAAAAAAACTGTTACGCTTGACTTTTGTTGTGGTTGTTTTGGCAGTGCTGGGGATCAAACCCAGAGCCTCACACATGCTGGACAGGTGCTCTACCATTGAACTATACCACCAGCCCAAACTATAACAATTGAGAAGAGATGGGGGAGACATAATGACTAAGTGTGATGTGATGTGATGGTTTGGATCTTAAAAGTCTCCTAAAAAACTCATGCGTTGAAGGCATGGTCCCCAATACAGCAATGTTCAGGGATGCAGCCTTTGGGAAGTGATTGGATCATGAGGACTGATGGACCAAACCATTTACAGCTTCATAACATAATTTGCCATTGGGAAGTGTTGGAAAATTTGGGAAGTGGTTCTAAGTTGAAGGAAATAGGTCATTGAGGGCATGCCCTTGAAGAGTACATTTTGTCTCTGGCCCCTTTATGTTTCACTTTCTTTGATTCTTGGCCATGATGGGATGAGAAGCTTTGTCCTGCCATGTGCTCCCTGCCATAATATTCTATCTTGCCATGGGTCCAAAGGCAGCATGGCTGAGTGAACATGGAACAATACCTCTGAAACTGTGAGTCAAAATAAATTTTTCCTTTTTTAAGTTGATTTTCTCAGGTATTTTGTAACATTGACAGAAAGCTGACTAACATGGTATTCTGCATTGGATCATGGGATAGAAAAAAGGTGGGAAAACTAGTGAAATCCAAATAAAGTTTATAAGACTATGATTAGAAATGTGTCCATGTTGGTCTCTTTGTTTTGACAAATAATTTTTTTCTTTTTTCTTTTTAAGTTTTTTTAATTTGTTCTAATTAGTTTTATATGACAGTAGAATGCATTTATGCACTGTGATATATCATACATAGATGGGATATAATTTCTCATTTTTCTGAGTGTACATGTTGCAAAATCATATTGGTCATGTAGTCACATATATACATACAGTAATAATGTCTGTTTCATTCCACTATCTTTCCTATCCCCACATCACCTCCATCCCCTTCCCTCTACCTAATCTAAGGTAATGCTATTTTTTTATCACTAAATATCAAATATGTTTTTTTAAACATTTATAATCTTAACTGAATGAGTGGTACATAGGAACTCTGTAATAAAACTAAACTTATCATAAAATAAAACTTCAGTTAAAAAAAAAAGTTGGGGTACGATGGATGGAGAGGAAGAAAGATTGGAATGAAGCTCTAAACAGAAGTAGAGGATATACTGGGGGAGGAAATCAGGAGACATGTAGATGAAATGTAGTTCCCAAGTGTTTAGAAAAGTTTGATGGCCCAGAAAGGGACTTTATGAGGAAACTTTCCCAACAAAATGAAAAGACAAACTTCATAAAGGAATTTACTGATTATAAACACAAGCTTGGGAATCTAACTTGTAGAGCAGGAATCAACCTAAACTTTCTTCAGATCTGCCTTGGCAAGTCATTAGGCATCTTCTTGCCTTTGTATAACAGGAAGACAGAGTAGCATCTTTGAAACACCCTTCAGCTCCATCTCTAAAAGTAATTCCCTCTCACCTGACCTTCTCTGTTTATTTTCTTTATGCTCAGCAACCAAATGAAAACTAGAAAGCAGTTCACTACAGAAAGCCAAGACTCTGAAGATGGCCCCTGCAGCTGTCATCAACTAAGAAGGACATAAATGATGGGCTCTAAATCCTGCACCTGGACTTTGCATGACCCATCCCAGTGCCTGGACCAACTCTAAGCCATGTCACTCACCCAAAGGAATTCTCTTGCAAAACCACCATGTGATTCTAGAATTGGTCCTTTCTCCACTGACAATAAACTACTTCCTACTCTTATCTCACTTCTTACTCTATAGTTTTGGGAGAGGTGCACACAATATACTCAATTCATGAATTTGTGTTTTAGAATCATAACCCAAGAAGCCATGTTGCATAGTATTAAAACCCTGTAGTTATACAGCATGGATCTGTTATTTGCTAACAATTGATCTTCAGCAAATTACTTTTCTATGCCTCAGTTCCTTAATTTTATAAAAAGAAAATAATAATAGTACAAAAAGAAAATAATAATAGTACCTAACTCATAATAGGGTCCCTACCATCAAGTCAGAACAAGTCTGCTGCAAATTATTCCTTCCCTCCTATGGCCTGGCTTAGCTTCCAGCCGTGCTGTATGTAGGACAGGAAGAAAAAGATGGGAGATGCCTTCACCTTGTGCATAGCAATACAGAGGGCCTGGAAAAACAAGGCTTAAATTTTCTATCCAATAAATGTATCCTCCTTCAAAAGGTGAATTTGGTTGTCTCACCAAGGCTCTGTACATTTTCTCAATCCTCATCTTCTAAAATTACCAAGGAATCTCAAATAAGTTCCTGAGGTTTTAACCATTTAGTTATTAAGAAAGTCTTCACTGAGAACCTACTAAGTACTAGGCACTAGAGACACATTGGGAAGCAGAACCAACTGGGTTAGAGAAGGGAGACAAATGAATGTGTAGAGACAACCCCAAGTAAACTGTGGAAAGCAGAAATGCATTAGATATTTTCTCTACCTTCCAATGCCCTCCACCTTCTTTTACTATAAAAAGTTCCCTAAAGCTTCCTTTTTCCCTTTTCATTCTTCAAAACCTGATTCCTAGAAAAATAACATGATTATTCAATCATTAATTCAACAAATACATGTGGAACTTCTATTAGAAAGCACTTACTATGTACCAGATCTGCAACAGGTAAAATTTTAAACATTTATAACTTCTCTCATGTGTATTTACATTTCAAGGCTCTTTTTCTCATACAATTTATTAATATATAATTCACATACCACAAAATTCATCCATTTAAGGTGTGTAATTCAGGGTTGTTACCATTTTCATAAAGTTGTACAAGCACCACCACAAATTCCAGAATATTTTCATCACTTCAAAAAGAAAACTTGTACCAATTAGTAGTCATTCCCCCAGTGCCTCTTTCTTCCAGCCCCTGAAAACCACTAATTAACCTTCTGTCTCCATAGATTTACTCATTCAGGACATTTCATATAAAGAGAATCATATATGTGCCCTTTTGTGTGAGACTTCCTCCATTAGCATAATGTTTGCAAGGTTATCCATGCTGTAGCATGTATCAGTTCTTCATTCTTTCATGGCTGAATAATATTTCATCATACGGGCTATGCTACATTTTATTTATCCATTAATCAACTTATGAACATTTGGATTTGTTCCACTTTAGGGTTATTATGAATAATTCTTCATATGAATGTTCATATAAAGAATATGAACACTTATTTTTGTGTGTGTACATATGTTTTCAATTCCCTTGAGTCCATACCTGGGAGTGGAATTGCCAGGTCATATGGTAACTATATATTTAATATTTTGAGGAACTGGCAACTGTTTTGCAAAGTGACTGCAACAGTTTGCATTCCCACAATGAGAAATAAAGATTTCAAGTTCTCTATTCTAGCCAACACTTATGATTGTCTGATTTTTTGTATTATAGCATTCCTAGTGGGTATGAAGTGATATCTCCTTGTGGTTTTGATTTGTATTTTCCTAATATTTAATTATGTAGAACATTGTTTTGTTTTGTTTTGTTTTTTGTGCTTAGTGACCATTTGCGTATATTTTTGGACAGTGTCTATTCAAATCCTTTACCTATTTTTTAATTGGGCTACTTTTCTTATTGTTGAGTCGGAAGGGTTTCTTTTTTTAATTCTGGATATGGAATTCTTATAGTATATATGCTTTTAAATATGTTCTCCCATTCCATTGGTTGTCTTTTGCTTTCTTGATGGTGTCTTTTGAATTATAAGTTTGTAATTTTTGTTCCTTTGGTAGTTTGAGCTTTTGGTGAAATAGTTAAAGAACTATTGTCTAATTCAAGGTCATAAAGATTTATGACTATGTTTTCTCTAATAATTTTGTAGGTTTAGCTATTACATCCAAGTCTATGATCTATTTTTACTTAATTTTCATATATGCATGAGTTAGGGGTTCAAATTCATTCTTTTGCATGTGGATATCAGGTTTCCTCAAAAGACTATTAATCCCCCCCTTGAATTGTCTTGGCACCCTTGTTGAAAATCAGTTCACCATAACTGAAAGTTTATTTCTGGACAATGAATTCTATCACACACACACACACACACACACACACACACACACACACACATTTTATATGTGTATATATATATATGTGTGTGTATATACATATGCATATATATGTATATATGTATGTATATCCTTATTTTGGTACCACTCTGTCTTGATAACTGTAACTTTGTAATAAATCTTGAAATTTAAGTGTCAATTTCCTATTTTCTACTATTGTTCTTTTTCCTTTGAATTTCTACATGAATCTTAGGAACAACTTGTCAATTCCTGCCCTCCCCCACAAAAAAGGGGACTGGAATTTTGATAGGGATTGCATTGAGTCTGTAGATCAACTTCAGAAGTATTGCCATGTTAGAAATAGTAAATCTTCAGATCCATGAACAAAAGATATATTTCCATTTATGTAGGTATTATTTAATTTCTTTCAACAATGTTTTGTAGTTTTCAATGTGCAAGTCTTACACTTCTTTTTTTATTTTTAATTATTTTTAATTTATAATAGTAGTATGTATTACAATTCACAGTTCACATATATAGCATCTTTTTACATACAACTGTTTATATACAAAGTATATTCGTACCATTCAGGTCTTCAATCATGCATTAAAAAAAAAAGAAAAGGTGGTTGAATGAGATGGATATCATTAGTCTTACACTTCTTTAGTTAAATTTATTCCTAAGTATTTTACCCTTGTTGATGCTGTTGCAGATAAATTGTATTTCATAATTTCACTTTGGGGTCATTTTCTGCTAATGTATAAACATATAGTGGATTTTTGCATTTTGGTCTTATATCTTGCAATATTGCTGAACTTGTTTATGAGTTCTGATGGTTTTTTGTGCATACCTTAGGATTATCTATATACAAAATGATGTCATCTGCAAATAGAGATAATTTTTACTGTTTTCTTTTCAATATGGATAGCTTTTCAAGTAGTAGTTCTTATTGTGCAGTTGGAACATCTTATACCTCTATTAACTAACCTCAGGGATCAGAAATATGAGCTCCATGAGGGCATGAAGTTTATTTATTTCTCTGTTATAAGCCTAGCACATAGATTAGTTCCTGGTACATAATTACCATTCAATAAGCATTCATGAGTAAATTAGTGGAGAAAAAAATCAAGTAGGTAGGAGAGATTAATTCAGGATATTTTCCCCACACCCTGGAATCACATCAGAAGGTGTGACTTATTCTATTCATTTGAAATGCCTATCTAGTGCCTGACACTAAATTGGCACTCAATATTTATTTAATGAAGGGGAAGTGAATGAAGTCATAAATAAGGTTAAGTTTTGACATTGGGAAGTATATGAGTAAGAACACATGGTCAGAACTGTTGGAGGAAACACCATCTGTTGAACAGCTCATTTCCATCTCAGTGGTAAATAATGCCATCAATTCCTTCTCAGTGTATGGTAAATAATGTCCCCCAAAATCACTGACAGTGAAACTCTGTCACAACAATGGCAACAATTCTAAAACAATGGTTGTTAAAACTTGTTGCCACAAAAACAATGCCATTATGTAATTTCTCTGATTTACATCACTTCAATAGCAACAAAGCAAGGGACGGCAGGCCACCTAGTCTGACCTGCCGTGGCCCTGTCTGTTGGCACTCACCACTTTGCTTCTTCTGCTTTGACTCTCACCCAGGAAATACTTTAGGTACATCTGGAAACACAGTGAAAATACTTGGCAGGGGCACCATGTGAAAAGTAAACAGAAACACCCAATGAGGCCCCAGTAGGTCTGGGCCCAGGGCTGGCAGCTGGGGGTGGAGGGTCACTTGCCAACTTTCCCCAGCTCCTGCTCACTCTCTTCTTTTAAGGGAACATTCATTGTTCTTTCTATTCCACCCCCATAATTCCAGGCCCTTTCTTGAGGGTTACAGATTGAAATTTATACTCTCCAAATAAGCATTTAATTCTATTTTACTCAGGCAATTATATAAATAATTGCATTGTTATTAGAAACATATTTTAAAACTTTAATGACCATAAAGGAGATTTATAGCTATTACAGACTTGTTAATCCTCAATAAATATGTTTTTAATTGGGTTAGCATTTTATATACAATAACTGTCCCACTCATTCTAGGGAGCCTTGACGGAAAGCATTGGAGTTGATTTGTTTTCCCTGGGGTTCTTTAAGTTACACTTTAAGATTGGAGATTAAAACTGGGGAATTTTCCACCCTGCAGAAAAGAAAAAAAGATTGAGTACAGCAGTGACAAGAAGGAGCAGGCAGCTTAAGAGCAGTTGGGAAGATTCTGGATGAAGATCAGGAGATCAAAATCTGCATCTGCTTCTACTGCTAATTAGCCCTGTGGCTTTAGCCAAGTCACTTAACCTTTCTTAGTCACGGTTTCCTCATTTGTCAAATGGGGATAATCATACCTAGGGGATAATCACATTTCTGTGGTGGGGAATCTGATCCGTGAGTGTGTGAGAAACGCTATGAAAGTCACACAGTGCAGAGGTGTGGGGTCAAGGGGATCAGGCTCGGCTCCACAGTGATTAGTGGAACCACCTCAGACACAGCATTTAACCCCCTGGCCCTCAGTTTCCTTATTTGTACAATGTAAATAATAATAGTGATGATAATAATAATGCCTGTCTTTTAAGGATTTGGCAAGTTTAATGAAATGAGGTTATAGGAACCTTCACGCAGGACCTAGCACATAATAAGCATCAAAAAACGATTCTGTTCCCACTTCCAATCCATTAGAATGTTACATACTTTCCTAAGATGAAATCCTAGACATTTGGGAAATTTCAGACCCACAGCCACCCCACTTTCTAACAGAGGGAAACAGGCCTACACTACCACATGTCTCCGCATTCCACAGCCCAGGCCCTGCTTCCCACCCTTTCCCTCACTGCTGATCCAGTCTGTGACAAAGTTCCAGTTAAAATGTTGAGCATGACAGTCTGGTCAGGAGGGAAGTCACTGAGCTGAGGAATACAGGAGGCTGCATTTGAGCCGCTTGTGGTTATTCCAGGAGAAGGGCTATAGTGAGTTGGAATTTGGGCCAACAGAAAATTCCTTAGTAGTCAGTGTCTTCCCAAGGAAAGAAGAGGAAGCATGGAGATGACTTTCATTCCTACTCACGTAGCTCTTCACTGTCTGCTCTGGATCAAATGTGACCACTCTAGAGGCAGGGATGCAGGCAAATGACCAAATCTTGGAATCACATCTCTCCACATTTTGCCAAGAGTCTTCAAACCTCACAGGAAACCTTGAGACAAACCCCCTCAACCAAGCTCCCCAGACCGAGTGAGAAAACAACCTGTGCACAGAAACAAGACCCAATGGAAAGGTCAGCACAATAAAGAATAAACAGCCAGCACCCATGCAGTTACCCCAAACTGCTGTTAGTTCTCTTGATGAAACGGGACTTCTGCCCACCATCATCCCACCCTTCACTGACCCCCCAAAACACACACACACACACACACACACACACACACACACAGTCCTTCAGGGACAAGGCTCAGAGAGCTTAGCTACATAAACCAGGCAAGCTTGTAAAACAGTCGAAGAATTAAATACGCAAGAATGTTTTGGCCAAGCTACTGACCCATTTCCCGCCCTGCGAAGCCCAGGAAGGAGGAGGGGTTACAAAGAAAAATAAAGAACCAGGGGGAAACAAAACTAAATTATTAAGTTCTTTCCATTAAATAAATAAACTCCATCTGACAGGCCCTCCCCTGGAGTCCTGGGATGCCATCAGTCCTGGGAAATGACTTGAAGAAAAAAATAATAAAAACACCAACAAAGAGCCCTTGGTCTCCACTAAAGTGAGAGTGGCCACGGAGCTCATTCACTCCAGCAAGAATCCAGTGAGCATCGAGAGTTAGAGAAAGGAGCAGTGAGCAGTATGTTGATTGGATGGGAAGAACAGAGCCAGGAACCAGTACCTTCCATTTTTAATTTCTGCCTTGACATACCTACTACTGATGGGAAACAGTTATATCTAACTTCCCAGGCTCAGTCGACAGCCCCTTCTGCCTCTGTCTTCCTGGAAGGGCTGCAATCAAGTCAAATGCAATCTCTCCTCCTTCAGTCTGCGTTCTTCTCTATGCACTCCATTCTGCACTCCTTCACCTAACCTCCCCTTCCAACCAGCCCATCAAACTGCCAGTTCCATCATCTCCTTCTCTTCCTTCTTTCTCATCCACAGAACCAACTAACTGCCAACTCCTGTTCATTTTACTCTATACCTTCCAAATCAGGCCCCCCTTCTGCAAATCCATTACACCAGATTAATCCAGGAGTTCGTCAGTATTTATTTTTAGTAACAATCCTCTTCTTAGTCTCCTATTGGCTTGTTAGATTCCATGATTCTGCTGCAGTACTATGGATGTTATTGTACTTGGAGGGAAAAAAAATCAAATCAGGTCACATTCTGATTAAAGACCTCCATGAACTCACCGCTGCCTTAGGTGGGCACATAGGGCCCTTCACAGTCTGCCCCCTACCAGCCTCTGCAGCCCATCCTTCCTTCCTGAGGACCCTCCAGCCACAATGTGCTATTGCCCATTACCAAGCAGTACCATACCCTTCCTACCATGATTCTTGGCTGTTTTGCTCTTCGCCCTGCCTGGAATGACCTTGCTTTATCTCTTCCTGGCTGACCCTTTACTCATTTTTCTAAAGGCCCACTGATAAAGACCTCTGGTCTGCAAAGTCTTCCGTGGTTCTCCAAGACATGGTAAATGCCTTCCTCCCCACTTGTTTTTATCACAATTATAGCACTTAGCATGGATTCCAATTCTCTCTTCTGTCTGTCCCTCTAGAATGTTCCTTCCTCAAGTCTTTCCCTTCATGTTTTGTTCATATTTGTCTCATGTGTGGCCTATATAGGCACTTCTTAAATGTTTTACTAAAGGAATGAACAAAACAGCAAAATAACCATGAGTAAGCAAGTCAGCAGTGTGGTCTTGGGCAAATAACTACCCTCTGGTTCTCAGTTTCATCACCATGTGGTGAAGGGGTTGAGTGAAGGAGTTTTCAAAACCCCTTCCCAGCTCTGACATTACAAGGTTTTATGAGCTTCAGTTGAAAGATACTGACCGACTGGAATTTTCTGTGTGAGAACTGAAGCAGAGTGCTGTAAATATGTAAAGCGGTTGAGAGCCTTCTGTAAACATGTAGGTTCAGGGCACTCGAGAGCAGACAGGTTTATGCAGAGGTAAGCCAGATGTTTTCATTAAGAACATAGCAATGTACAGTATCCAAACATTATATTAGAACTTGCAATCTGATATGCCTTGCAGAAATCCAGCCCCAATCCTTAAGGAGAATAAAATTGATGAAAGGGGCCAGGAAGAAATAGAAACTGCTGAAGAGCAGGTGGGAAAGTGAGCAACAAGAGCAAGTGTGGTGAGCAGCCAGGGAGTTTCTCCAACACAAAAGCCTGCCTCCCCCAGACTTATCTTCCCGGACATCCCAACACAAACACAGATCTTCCACTTTGGCCAGACCGTTCTATTCAGTCCCCAAGGATCGTTGTTACATTGCCCAGTCCCCACACTCCTGTTCATTCTACTTCTCTTGGCTGGATAGACTGTGGCCTTTCTCCACTCATATTACCAAATGCTACGCATTCTTAGTGTCCCCCCAGCAGTTCACCTCCTTAACCACACTAACCCCAGGGAATCTCTTTCCTTCTCCTCTGAAATCTGTAACAGTTGTCTGCCTTGACCATCCTATTTATTGCTATCTAGAGTAACACAGTGCCTGACAAATAGAAGACACTTGATAAAGGTTTTTCTGGATTAATGACTGAATATATTAAGAGCTAAGTGAAACCTACAGAGATGAAAATTCCTACACTCAGGAGAACTCACACCATAATGGAAGAATCAGATGAATGAAGTAACATCTGTGAGAGAAATATACACAGGAATGTATTCAAGTGTGTGGTTGCCTGATTTTTTGGTTTGGGTTTGTTTTATTTCAGGGTTTGGGAGGAAGATTTCCTATGTACCTGAACATCATGCAAGATCCTTGTGAACAGAAACTAAGCATTCTTTCTCCTGCCAAGATACTCACTGCAATGTCTTGCACATAAACACAAAATATATATTGATTGATTTTTCTGGATAAATTCAGGATTATTTAAAAAAGAAAAACAGTCAAAAAAGTGAATAGAGCAAAGTATATCTGAAAAGAGACTTCTCTGAACTAGGACAGCTTGGGGGCTTAGTTAAAGCTAAAAACATTAGGCTGCCAGAGAAAGAAAAGAAGCAATTGAGAAGAAAGAAGCAAATAAAAGAACATGGCTGCAAAGAGCAAGAAAGGGAAGTTGGGGGAGGATGAATAATCCTTTCAAATAAACGCTGGGGTCTAGTTAAGAATGGAAACAATTAGATGTGGATGGTGTCAGGTCACATAGTACTAGACACATAACGCATCTGGTTTCAGACAGAGTCGTTTTTCTGCATGTGGAAGACTGCAATGGGAACAAAAGAGAGTTTTGTCAGAAAATATTCATTTGGTCACAAAAAGAGGGAGAAGTTAATATCCAGAGATGTTGAGATTACAAATGAGACTGCCTGAAACTATTGCCTGATCCAAAAATGTTACAAATGAGGGAGGGAAGGAAAGAGAAAGAGAAGGAGAGAAAGAGGAAGAAGGAAGGGAAAGAAGAGGGAAAGGCCACCTTCAAGCCTGGTGCAAGATTCAGTGGGCATGTTCTCCATTCCTCTTAACTCTTTCTCAAAGTCTGCTCTCCTTAGACGCCTAGTGGAGATGCTACCAATTAACCACACCTAAATTTATAAAAATCAGAATTATGTGAAACATACAATTTAAAGGAAGAATCTCAAAATTTTAACAACTATTGGATTAATAACCTTCCTTTAATTTTCTTCACTGTAGAAAACAATATACCTTGTCTTAATGAGATTACCCTGTCATATTTCTTGAGAGGCCTGGCATCAGTGCAACAACATATCACCAGCATGGATTAACGTTCCCTTCCTGTGAAGCATATGAGTTGTTTTTCTTTAGCTGTAAAACAATACTAGTCTATCAGAAAAAAAAAATCCAGAGGTATATAAAGAAATAAGGAAGGGAGTATCCCTAACCACTTTGCCTCAATAATGGTGGAAACATTATGCCTGGTCAATGATGGACACTTATTGTATGTCTATTGGATGGATGAGTAGGTGAGAAGCTGGGTGGGTAGGTGCTGGGTTGATGGATGAATGGATGAGTAAATGGATGAGTAGGTAGGATGGTGGATGGATGAATGGGTGGGTGGGTAGATGGGTGAGTGCATGATGGATGGATGAATGGGCGAGTGGATACTATGGGTGGGTAGCTGAATGAATAGATAGATGAATATAGAGAAATGGATAAGCTGACAGAGGATCTGTGGTAAATATACTTCTGTGACCAAAATGGGCCACTTTCCTCAATCTAACTGGTCACATAAATCCTAAAGTAATGATTTCAAATAACTGCTTATTCTGGGATATATGGAAGAGCAGCACTTGTGTTATTTCAAAATACTTAATTTTAATGGGATATATGATAAGTGTCATAAAAAAGTTAATAACCTTTGACACAGTAATCTCACTTTAAAGTTATCCCCAAAATTTTTTTCTCAAAAAAATTTATTTGCACAAAGATATTGAAACATAATATATAATATATTTTGCAACCTATTAATGTTAAAGTAAATTGTTTCAATTTGATATACTATTGGCAGTTATAAAATAACAGAAATTATAAATCAATACAGGAATATGTTTAGGGCAAGGGAAAACTCAATATTATATGTACATTTCCTCTAGCTATAAGGATCATATATAAACTCTGTAATTGTGCAGTGTAAATAGTAATTACAGTTTGTACCTTATTCAATTGCGACTATGCAGAGGTATATTTGCATGTCAAGAGGCTGGAAATGTGTGAAGATGGCAGAAGTCTGGGTGAACTTTTTTAACTTTAAAATAAACTTGAGGTATTTAATCTCTTTATGTATATATAATAATATTTTCAAAGGGAATAAAATCAAGGAAAAACATGCTTAAATGATTATCATCATTAGTCATAGGCTGATATAGCTTATATCATTTAGAGACTCATGGAGCCTTGGGAAGGGTATTGAGTCCTCACACTCTTCATCTTCTCTTCTCCTGCCTTCTCCATGACCTTGACCCATCAGTTACCCAGACCACATAGCTGGTCCTGCTTCCCAACATTTTGCCTCCATAGCCTCTGCTACTTCATCTCCACGGCCTTCAACACTTCAATCTAAAAGATATACTGAGCATATTAATTTTATCGCTGTATAACAAATTACAGAAAACAGTTTAAAGCAAAACTCTCATTATCTGACTATTTCACTCTGTCAGGGGTTTAGGCACAGCTTGGCTGGGCCCTCTGCTGAGCTCTCACAGGCTGCAACGTGTCCATTGGCTGCACCCTCATCAGGAGGCTCAGCTGAGGAGAATCCTCCTCCAAGCTCACACTCAGCTGGCTGTCAGAGATCACTTCCTCGCAGCTGTGTGACATGAGTCTCCCCTTCTTACTGGCTCTCACTAAAAGCCACCTTCAGGTCCCTGCCACGTGGCAGTTCACAGCTGTCCACCTCTTCAGAGATCAGCAACAGAGTTGCACTGTAATCTGCCAAGGCAGGTCTTATCTAAAGTAACAAAATAATGGGAGTGACAGCTTCTTGTCTTTGCCATGCTCCATCTGATGGAAGCAAGTCACAGGTCCACTCACACTAGAGGAGAGAGGGTTGTATAGGGCATGCCACCAGAGGACCTACATCATGAGGCCATCTTGGAATTCTGCCTCTCAAACTGAGCCTCCCTTGTCATGACCCCAACTTCACTTAGACCTTGACTACCTCAGGTCTCTTGAATCTGTGTGTTGGTTCACTATCAAACTTCTAAAAAAAAGCTACTCCCTCCCATTCATGAAGCATGGAGGATCTTCCTTGGTTCCCCTGGCCAACTCCTTTTCATCTCAGGGCCTTCTCCTCTGCCTCCTCCTCCCCTTGCCTCAACTCCTTCCCTCAATTATTTCACCCTTCTTTCACCCAATCAGCACAGATTTTGTCTCAGTTTCAATGTCACTTCCTCAATAAAGGCTTCCTGATCTCCAGACTAAGATGCCAAGTTGTAATTAAATAATATTTCAGTAATTATGGGTTTAATACCTATTTCCTATTAAGTCACAAACTCCATGGAAGAAAGAAAGAAGTGTCTCCTCTTGTTCCCTGTTCTATTCTGAGGGATCACTTACTTCAGTGCCTGGACCATAGGCAGTGTGCAGTAGACACATATTGAATGAATTTATAAGTGAGTACACTTCTGAATACTGTGGCTGCTGACACTACCAGCCTGTTGCACCTTCTTTCTTCAAAGATGTCATCTTCTGCTGTCCTTTACCTATTCACAGCTTCTATCACACCCAACACCTTGTTCAAATATGCTTTGGACCCTGAACTCTCCTGATTCTCTTCCTCACTCTCTAATCACTCCTTTTGTGTTGCCCTCTGAAATTGTCTTCCTTTTTTGGAATTTCTGCTTCACCCCTATCCAGAGAAATCTAGAACCCACACCCTAGTCCTAAATTCTCTTTCTAATCAGACCCACATTTCCAACTGTCAGTTGTACTTTTCACTTCAATGACTCAGCCACACCCCAAGCTCAACTTCTTAAAAAGACCATTCAACAGAGATGAAGAACCCACCTTGTTTCCTCATCTTTGTTGTTGCATTAATGTCCCCCAAATCACCCATGCTCAAAACCTCAGAGTCACCCTCAGCTACTTATTATCTCTCTTTGAATGGGGGTTGCACTCAATTCTTCCTCTCCTTTCCTGCCAAAATGATTTCATTTGTCCCTAATCATAGAGCATTGGTGCCAGGGCCCCTGTGAATAACAAAATCCGAGGATGTTCAAGTCCCAGATGGTAAATGGCACAGTATTTGCATATAACTTACTTACATTCTTCTGTATACTTTAAATCATCTCTAGATTACTTATCATACTTCATACAACGTAAATGCTATGCAAATAGTTCTTATGCCCTATTGTTTAGGGAATAGTGACAAGAAAAAGTCCTGTATGTGTTCAATACAGATGCAGTTTTTTCTTTAAAATATTTTTGATGTGCTATTCATGAATCTACAGAGGCAAACCCCACAGATATGAAGAGCCACTGTTTTTCCCTTGTCGACTCCTAAGCAAAATGATTATCTACTTCCACATTCTAATAACCACTTACTGATTATCTTTCTACAATTTAGGTCTGAATATATCCCTCTAGCATACAGTCACCTTAGTGACCATTATTGCCCCAAACCTGTCCTACACAATCTTCTATGACCCTCATGATCTGGATCCCACATGCCTTTGTCACCTTAGCTTTGAACAGCCACTCTGCTCACTCATGGGCTTTTGCATGATTGTAGGCATATCCCCTACCTGGAATGCCCTTCCCCTCATTCCTGCAATAAGACAACAAAAATATACCTGCCTGCCTCTCAAAGGCCAACACAGACCTGACTTCTTCCATGAAGAAATACCAGATCCAGAATCTGCTGTTTCCTCCGCATTCCAACCATAGCCTGTGCTATGCTTAGAATCCTTAGGACATTTTTCTTTATAATAACTCCTTGGGCATCTCTAGTCCCCACTACTAAATGGTACAGTCCTTTTGGGGATGCTGATCATCTTAATCTCTACTGTCTCTCATGCTGAACAGAGTGCTATGTGCAATGTGCTATTTAAAAATCTTATTTTGAAGAACCAAGGTCACCTCAGTGATAGGCTCCCTTTACCCAGATTCTTAGAGATGCTCTGGTTAAGTTGAAATGACTCAGGCTTGCCTTTACCAAAACTCCTTACTCTAAAGCTGCAAACAGGAAATCCATAGGAGGAAAATCTGTGGTTAATAGAAAAGCAAGCTCTCAGCCCAAACCACCAGCTGCCTTGTTAAAATTAACAAGCAGCAAAGAGAAACATGTGGCTTAGGAGTTGGGTTTCTTATTGTTATTATTCTACACACACACACACACACACACACACACACACACACACACGGGTACATAGTATATCTTTCTCAGGAGGAATCTTGCAATTTTAATCAGGCTTTGCATCGCTGTGACCAAAAGACCTAACAGGAGCAATGTAAAGGAGGAAAAGTTTATTTTACTCACAGTTTCAGAGGTCTCTGTCCATAGCCAACTGACTCCATAGCTCTGGGCCCCAGATGAGGTAGAAAATCATGGCAGAAGGACATGATGGAGGAAAGTAGCTCAAGACATAGCAACAGGAAGCAGGGACAAAATATGAACCACAAAGGCACATCTTCAGTGACCTATGTCCTCCAATCACTCCCTACTGGCCTCCAGTTACTACCCAGTTAATTGCTATCAGTGGACTGATCCACTAATTGGATTATAACACTCATCAAATCATTTCACATCTGAATCTTCTTGCATTTTCTCACATGTAAGCTTTCCAGGGACACCTCATATCTAAGCCATAAGGCTTGCTTTAATGAGTAGCTGGATAAGCAACTGGAAGATGAAGAACAGAAAGGAGCACACAATTAGTGGATATTGTTTCAAACCCAAAAGATGGAGGGTAATAGTGTGACCCAAAATTTACCAGAGGGTTTCAAATCCTCCTAAAAGTAAAACTATGCCTCACAGGCAGAGACACTATAGTTTAGAAGAGTCAAAACGTGTCCTAATTTCTTCCCTGATATTTGTAGCACGGCGGTTAAAAATGGAGGCTCTCAACTCAGGAAGACCTGCGTTTGCATCATGAGACCTCACTGGAATGAGAACCTGTCTCAGAGTCTTCTTTTGCTCAATGGGACTAGGACAACAGCATGTAATCCAAAACATTCTTGGATAATACATGAGATAATACACCTGAAGCAATTTGTATACAGTATACCTATGCTCTCAATTAACATGAGAGCTTTTCCGTTCTTTTTAATGTGTCTACTATGTGCTAGATTTTGTGTTGAATCAAATTTCAATTATTATATACTGCTGGGCACTGTGGTACATGCCTATAATCCCAGCTACTCAGGAGGCTGAGGCAGGAGGATTGCAAGTTTGAGGCCAAGCTTGGCAACTTAACAAGACCCTGTCTCAAAATAAACTTTCAAAAAAAGGTTAAGGTGTGTGATTCAGTGGCAGAGTGTCCTTACCCAAGTTCAATTTCCAGTAACAAGAAAAAGTTTATATTCATATTACCTAGTGAAATTCACTCCAAGTGAATAAAAGGGAAAGTAAGGGCCAGCTATAGCACAAAGACAGCCGAGCTGCTTCCTGGGTGTGTTGGCCAGCTCTCTGTCACTGAATTAGTCAGCTTTTCATCTCTGACAAAATGCCTAAGGGGAAAAAAAACTTAAAGTAACAAAGATTCATTTGGGGCTCACAGTTTCAGAGGTTTCAGTCCATGGTTGAGTGACTCCATTGTTTTGGGCCTGAGGCAAGGCAAAATATTATGGCTATAAAACAAGGCAGAGGAAAGATTCTCAGCTCATGGCACCCAGGAAACAGAAAGTAAGAGAAAAAGAGAAAGGAAGAAACTGGGCACAAGATATACTCTCCCAGGGTATATCCCCAGTGACCTACTTCTTCCAACTAGGCCCTGCCTCCTACAGTTTCCACCATCTCTCAATAATGCCATCAAATTATGAATCTATTGATGAATTAATCCATTGATGAGATTGGAGTCTTCACGATCCAATCACTTCTCAAATGCCCAACCTCTAAATATTGCTGCATTGAGGACCAAGTCTTAAACACGTGAGTCTTTGGGGAACACTTCATATTCAAACCATAACAGTCACTATAACAAATACCTAAGATAATCTTGTAAAGAAGGAAGGCTTACTTTGGCTCACATTTGGAAGTTCCAGTCCATCATCCATTAGCCCTGTTCCTTTCAAGTCCATAGGGAAGTATCACATCATGGCAGAGCAAAACTGTTCATCTCATACCTAGAAAGTGAAAGAGAGAAAGAGGAAGGGATGGGGTCTTGATCCCCTTCAAGGGCATGGCCCAATGACCTAAGACCTCTCTCTCACAAGGCCCTACTTCTAAAAGGCACTACCACTTCCCCACAGCACCACCCTGGGAACAAGCCTTTAATACATGAGCTTATGAGATACATTTAAGATCCAAATGATAAGGCAAGGTGTAGCTTATTGTTAGAACACTTGCACAATATGTGGTATGTGGGAGGCTCTTGGTTCAATCCCAATACCAAAAAAAGAAAAAACCACACTATAGTATTGGGAAACTCCAATCACCTCAGTCCTGAGGCAACCCTATCTATGCAGGCAGAGTTTGGACCCAGGAGTGGTTAGCAAATTCCTGTGCTATAGTGCTGAAAGCTGAAAATAGAGCCATTCTCACCACTGTGGACCTATAAACACTTCATACTGCATTCAGCAAGCAAAAATTCCACTCCCCCAGTGATGTGTGCATAGGTCCAGACACCAATTGCTCAGTATTTCTTTTTATCCTCTTCCCTAACGTCCTCTCTTTTATTTTGTGTGGACATCTTTGGCCTTCCATCAAAATCAAAGGCATGTTGTAAATATTTAACAACCAGCTCTCGGGGCCAGGTGGGGAGGGAAGAAGCCTGAGATGTCATTTTCCATGGTGTAAATGTTCTTACCACGAGTTGAGAAGAGATGCAGTCAATCAGGTCTAGTGAGTTTGAAAGCTCCATCGTACCACTGCAGCCCCCAGAACGTCCTAGGATAGGACTCTCTGCAATCCTTTCTCCAGAGGAGATATGTTAATTGCCCTGGATCTTTCTACTTTATTCCTTTCTTTCAGACCATTTGGAAATGATCATCCTTTGGAAGGTAAGTCTCCCCGTTTACAAGAATCTAAGTTTTTTCAAAGTTAGGAATGTCCAGAGCTGCCACTTATAGCCCCTAAAGCTGCACAGCACACAATTCCAAAAGATATCATTCACATGGGTTTTTGCAAAGTGCAGGGTCTATAAGTGATGTACTGGAGTGATAAGATCTTCCTGGATTAAGGGTAGAACAGAAATGGCAAAGTTTACCAAGACTCCAAGGCGAATTCTCAGCCTCAACAACTTGTCAAGCTGCTAAAAGTTCTAACCACTCAACCCAACAAGGTAGTGCATGCAGACAATCCCAGCCAGTCAGGAGGTGAGACAGGGGGATTCCAAGTTTAAGACCAGCCTCAACAACTCTCAAAATAAAAATTAAAGGGGCTAGGGGTGTAGCTCAGAGGTATAGTGACCCTGGGTTCAATACCCAGTATCACAAAAAAAAATCTAACCAGTCACTAAGCCAAATCCTTGAACATTTGAACAGGATACAGAAGGCCTTGGTAGGTCAAATTTATACTCTCTTCTCCAATGAAGTAGTTAGAGATCCACTGTGAGTTCCTAGCTTCTCACCTATTGAATCAGTTTATTCCTTAATTTATCCAACAAGTTAGATGAGTGAGAATCTCCTAGGTCCTTACATCAGGCTAGACATGAACTAAACTATACAAAGCAAGATCATAGTATAGAAGATGACACAGACAAGCAAGTGGGCAATCACCTATTTCATTTGCAGAGATATGTGCAGATCCAGAAAGAAGCATCTCTACAGGTAAAGTTATGTGTACTAATTACTCTATGCTATTTCCTCACTCATGAAGACAACCTTATAAGGCAGACATTATTAGCTCCCTTTTACAGAGGAGGGCTTAAAAAGTCTCGGAGAAGTTAAAGAACTTGTCCAAGGCCACACAGCCAGGAAGAGGACGGGAGAGTCTGCTTGGAAAGCTCTTGCTCTTAACCTCTGGGTTACATCAGATTCCTAGATCGCTTGGCAGTCACCGAGGCAATGGTGGTTGATCTCTGGATCAGTAGAAATCATTCTGTCTCTTCATCCTCTGGAGGCTGCTCAGCTGACAGACTAGGCAGATGGGACCCAGAGGAGGATACAGTCCAACTACCCAAGAAACATGTGGTCCCACATGAAGTGCAGAGCAACCACCCAGACCACAGCAAGGCACCCCACCCCATAGGGCCCACCCCAAATGTTTCCTTGGAAATTCTGACTTTGGGGTCTTAAATAATAGTTGGGCACAATTTCTGGAAGCACACATCACAACTAGCAGAGGTTTTAGTTGCTTATTCTTAATAGGGCCTTGCTTTAAAAATGGAAACCCTAGCCATAAAGCAGAGACAGGGTTAAAGTTAGGAAGGAGAAGGGCAAAAGAAATATGGAGATTTCTTTCCTTTTTTCTTCTTTCTTTTCCTTTTTCTTTTTCTGTGGTCCTTGTGCTTGAACCCAGGGCCTCACTTGTGCTAGGCAAGGGCTCTACCACTAAACTATATACCTCTAGCCTAGAAAGATAAATCTCCATGTTGGAAAATGGTTCTTGTCTGCCAAGCCAGAACCTCAAGACGAGGCAAAAGATGGGATTTGGAGATACAGTGCCCTGAACAAAATCTCAAGGGACTCCACATCAAATAGGTCCAAGGATGGTGAGCAGACACTTACTCTGTCCAGCCCCAGGGCCTGCTATTGTCTGCTTTCCACTCTGTTCTTTTAAAACCCTGCAGAAATCAAGCTTGTTTGTCTTTCTTGCTAGATGCATAGAGATCTGGGAGATGGCAGCTAATCTTATTTGACTTAAATAACAGAAGAGGATTCAAGAAAATAACAGAAGAGGATTCAAAAAACCTCAGGGAAGATTCCTTAGCTTTTTCTGAGGTCAGAAAACATAGCCCTGTCCGTGGCACTAACTTCCCTGAGCTTTTATTCCCAGAGCAATATAAAGAACTAAAACAAATAAATAAATATATTATATATGCTAAATAAATGTTTACATATATATTTGTGTGTCATAGCAATTAGAAAAACCAGGCTATAAAACACTTTCTTCAATATCTGACTGACCTTACAAAGATAACAAAAGTCTTAGAATCATCTGTTCCATTTCCCCACTGAATTTCAGGTGTCCTGGAAATTTTGTTCCAACTCAAAGACCCAGCAGGCCTAAGAGAGTTTATTTTCTGAGCCCAGATAGATGGAAAATAAATGTTAAAGATAGAAAATATGGGCAGGGTCAAGACAAAATTCAAGGTAGACTTGTATAGTGAAGAAATTTTTAAAACTTCATGCTGGCGATGCTTCTGATTCATGAGCACACGCACCACAACATCTGACCCTGTCTGCAGGCTGCCGTCCTTGGCTAGAGCTGGCAGGCCCCTGAGCCAGGCAGAGCATGGAAGAGTTCTTCCTGACAGCAGATTTGCAGGCTACACAAGCTCTGAGCTCTGCAGTCAAAAGCCATGTGGGGACATGGCAAGTCCAAACCTCTTGGCCCCTACCTGAAGGCCACAGCTCACATCTGGGACTTGAGGAAAGCTGCCATTGGACCTCCGGCCATCCTCCCTTCAGCCAGATCTGATTTCTGTTTGGGAAGCACTCAATAAATGTCCTTGGTTTGCAGATAAAGAACTTTCTTTGGGTCTCAGTAGTCTCTTAGAAGAATATTCTCTCATGTCAAATAATATAACAAATGTTTTTCAGGGAAATAGGGAACGCTGACCCAGGGCAGCACACAGCCCCCCGCCCTTCATCCTGCTGCCTCTATCACTTTACAGCCAATGAGCAAAGCCTGGGCCAACACAGGCCAACTTGGATGGAGAGTGACTGTCAGGCTTATGCCCAGGCTCTGCTGGAACACTCCCAGTTGGGACACCCGCCTGGCTGGGCTACCCTCCCTTTGACCCTGTTTGTCTTATTTTCTCCAAAGCCCTGGACAAGGAAGAGGTAGTTAGAAATCACTTCTTTTCAGAGGCTAATGGAGGTATGGGAGATAGGAGGAGGAAGGGAATATTTGCAGCTCTCCTCTTTATCCCAAGTGGTTTCTACATCCAGTTGCAAAAGCTATTCTGAAAGGACTTCCCAGTTGCTCTGAGACGTCTCATTCACCAGCCCTGAGTCTGAGCCCAGTCTGTCAGCCGACATCTGGAGACAGTTCAAATCCAGAATCTTCTCCTTTCTCAGCAAGGGAGTCTGGCAATATCAGAGTTTCTGACCCTTACAAGGGGCTTATTTGAAGCCCTCATATGATTTTCTCAAGGGAAGATTATCTTTCTTCTTTCAGAACCCATCCCAGATCTGCCTTGCAATGCTTTTGCATGCTATTCTCATTTATTTTAATTTCATCTCAATCTCCTCACCCCCATCAACTGTGACCTTAAACTCATTTTGAGGTCATCCCCCAAGGGATAGAACTAGGAATCCATCAGTGCAATGGAAGGGTACCTAAGGACTTGGGGCCCCACACCAAGTGTAATTTGTATTTAGTTGGTTCCCCCTTCAGGATCTAGCAAGAGGTGTCTAGGTGAGACTTCTCAAGATGTCCAAACTAAAATACTGCCAGTGAGACTATCAGGGAAATATGAGGGACTAAGAACCCCCAGTAGCACTGGTAGAAAGTCCTCTCCAGCAATCACAAAATACAGTTATGAATTCCTGGACCAAAGTGAGCAGAATTTCACTCTGCTGTTAATGCCTTCTCTGACCATCAAACACTCTCCTCTTGGGACCTTAGTTTTTTCAGCTATACAATAAGAGATTGAACAAGAGTATCTTTCATACCTCTTTCAGTTCTAAAATTCAATGCCTCTAACCTGCCTGTATTTTCCCTTATCACAGCCTTATGTTCAAGATAAGAGCTACTGAAGGGCAAAACTCCATCTTTCTAATACAATATCTAAGATGTATGCAAATGTATGTTAATATATGCTTCGATGATTCAACCCCATAGGCAATGATTTCACACCTACTAACAGGTTCCTGTGCTGGGTGATATAGAGAATCCACAGGAAGAAAACAGGAAGGCACTTATTTCTAGAAAATATATAAAGAACTCAAAAAACTTTACACCAAAAAAGAAAATAACCCAATCAATAAATGGGCTAAGGAATTGAAAAGACACTTCTCAGAAGAAGATACACGATTAATCAACAAATACATGAAAAAATGCTCAACATCACTGGCAATTAGAGAAATGCAAATCAAAACTACTCTAAGATTTCATTTCACTCCAGTCAGAATGGCAGCTATCAAGCACACAAACAACAATAAATGTTGGAGAGGATGTGGGGAAAAAGGCACACTCATACATTGCTGGTGGGACTGCAAAATGGTGCAACCGCTATGGAAAGCAGTATGGAGATTTCTTGGGAAAATGGGAATGGAACCACCCTATGACCCAGCCATCCCACTCCTGGGTCTATTCCCAAAAGACTTAAAAACAGCATATTACAGTGACACAGCCACTTCAATGTTTATAGCAGCACAATTCACAATAGCTAGGTTATGGAACCAACCTAGATGCCCCTCAGTAGATGAGTGGATAAAGAAAATATGGTATATATACAAAATGGAATTTTACTCAGCCATAAGAGAGAATAAAATAATGGCATTTGCAGGTAAATGGATGAAGTTGGAGAATATAATGCTAAGTGAAATTAGTCAATCTCAAAAATCCAAGTACCAAATGTTTTCTCTGATATAAGGAGGCTGGTTCACAGAGTTGTTGGAAGGGGGTACATAGGATCAGAGGAACACTAGAATGGTCAACGGAAAGGGAGGGGAGGGAGGGAGTAAGGGGGGGTTGGAAAAAAAAATTGGTGGTTGAATGAGATGGATATCATTATCCTAAATGCATGATTGAAGATCTGAATGGTACTTATATACTTTGTATACAAGCAGTTGTATGTAAAAAGATACTATACTTGTGCATGATGAATAAGTAAATAAATAATAAAAAAATTAAAAAAAAAAGAAAACAGGAAGGCAATGAACACCAAGGAAGGCCTTGGCCACCAAGCTGGGAGAATGAATTTCTTTACAACCACAGTGATGTTAGGTTCTAGGGGACCCTGCATTTGCAGGAAGGTGCTCCCTGCCCTTCCTCTCTGCCACCTCGGCCTCATAGAGTCTCAAGCCATCCATGTCCCTTGGAGATGAGCCCATCTATACCCTTATGCTTAGTGTGGCCTCAATACTATAGGGGGTCAGATCTAATCAGAGCATCATAAGCTTGTCTATTCTTCTGAGACTCCTACATGGTGGGAAACCAGAAGGAACAACCCTCCAGAATGTTCCTTCTTAGAGACTATTAGCCCAATTGTTCCACCACAAGGATAGTCAGTGCAGAAGAGTGAAGAGCTACAAAACCAAAAGGATCATGCTCAGGTGAGAAGTGAGCTATGGTCTAGATTACATGTATAAGGAGACCTTGGACCACACTGTGACTAGTGCCCATCACTATTTGCCCAACACATAGTGCCCATCACTAGATTACATGCTAGACTGTAGCTGAGTGCTAGACCATAATCTCTTGACTGACTCATTTTGGAACGTCTCAGAAAACTGCCTTGAGGCTCCTGATCTTTCTATTCCACCAGCCTCAAGTGACATATTGGTTTCCTGATCAAAATACTGAGGCAGCCCCTGCCCAGCCCAGGAGGAAGATCAGCCATGGAGGAGGCTGTCAGAAGCCAACAGAGACCTGTCCCATATGCCTAAGCATAATTATCTCTAAGTGTGATTAGGAAGTATACAACTCCCTTCCCTATTAGCTGCAAACTAGCCTGTGTGGGCAGTGAGACACCCCAGATCCAGGAAACGCTGGGCTCAGCTGACAGCTCAATTATCATGGAGTGTCTCCCCCACCCTCCACCTCTTCCACCTCCTTCTTTTGCCTTTTATTGCTCTTGGCAGCAGAGCATGGGGAGCCCCCCCCCATCCCCTGAGGTCGAACTTGTTGAGAGAGTGAGGGGGAAAAAATTGTTCTCATCTGAATAAATACAGTCAGCTGATTCCAGAGGGAGAGATCTCCCCATGGTGAGTTCCCCTACACAAGCCACTGTGGTGTCCGGCTGAAATGGGCACTTGGACTTAAGCCAGTGCTATCTGGGTAAGTCTGGACAGGGCTGACAAGCAGATGGGGCATGACCCATCCCCATGACTTTGAAATGCCCCAAGGGGAAGTGAGACAGCAGGATGGAAAGGTATGGTATAAGGAGACCTTGGACCACACACTGTGACTAGTGCCCATCATGTACCAGCCCTGCTTTCATGTCAGCAAGGGAGGAAGAAGGGGACAGTGAACACTGGCCATCACAGAATCCAGTTCATAGGTTGTCTCTGACTCCTTAAACATGGAGCCCATGGGTGTAGTCTCTGGCTCCTACCCATGGTGCAATGGATGCTTCCTGACTCCCCACAACAAGCACAAGCTGCTTCTGGAAGGTCACCTCACCCTTGCCTGCCCCCAAAACTCTGAAAACATTTCCATTCTAATAGTTACACCAAGTGGGCTTAGGAAAAGGAAGTGAAAGGACAGAGGGCAAGGGAGAAGTGAGCTGTGACGGGAAACGAGTGGACGGAGGGGAGAAAAAGGATTCACGTGTTATACCAGACAGAGTGCTAGAACCAAGTCCAGTGATGGGACTCTAGTCCCAGTTCCTTTCTACATGAACTGAATGGCTTCAGCTGGGCCCTAAGTCTCATATTTAAGAAGGACGTTCAACTTGATCTTCTCCGAAGCCCCTTCAAACTCTGAGTACGCAGATATCAAAGATCAGAATGATAGTAAGTAACTCCAGGTCCTGTTGGGTGCCCTTGCCCTGTACCTCCAACTTTGAAGAAGTCATGAAGAACTTTATTCCAACCATCCCATCTGGCATCTGCTCTAAACACAGCCTCCCAGGCCCTACACTCCAAGGGATAGGGAGAAAATTCTTCTCATTCTCACCACCTAGGGATGCTGCTGCACATGCTTAGTGCAATAAGCCAAATCATATGGAAAATGCTTTTTCTGCTCCAGTGCAAGAGCATTTAGAGAAATGAAAACTCGGTCAGCAGTGTATTGATCTCCAAGGGACAGAGAAAACCATCCTGTCAAGCCGTTGAAGGGAGACAGGAGAGGCATCCCTTGTACTGAAACATTCCCAGGAAAGAAGGGGGCTACCTGATAGAGTGCTATTTGTTAATATTTTTTCCATACAGGCCAGCTTTATGCCACATAACAATTCCTTACATTTATGTAGTGTTTTGACAGTTTACAAGGTGCAACACATACATGACTTCACTTAATCCTCACAACCTCCAAGTCAGGGAGGTAGCATTAGCCTCCCTGTGCAGATGAGAAAACCAAGACACAGAGATTAAGGAACATTCTGTGCTTCTACAACATCATCTGTCATCTCCCCAAAGGATCATCTTTGTGGGGGTGGGGTAGAGGACAAGCAAAAACAGGAGAAGATAGTGATGAGTGCCAAGGACAGGGATGCATTTTACTGCATTCTTTCTCAATATCCCATCCCTTTTTCCTCAACTCTTCAATGTAGATCAAAAATGTCAGCACTATCTGACCAGGACTCAACAGCAACAAGCTAACAAAAACATTTCATAAAATGGTAAGAAGGGGTCTTGGGGATCATATTGTCTATTCTGTCGTTTTACAACTAGCTAAACTGAGACCCAGAAAGGTGAAATGAATTGCCTAAGGTCACATAGCTATAGCTACCTAGTCACAGAGCCCAAATTAGAACTTGCTATCCTGACCCCTGGCCACACAGGGACAAATCAGAATGCCTGGACCAATGGGAAGGACCAAGAAGGATTGAGAAATCCCCAACATAGCCAACTCTGCTGCATCCTCCTCCCCTCTCCTCTTTCACAGTCACAACATTGAAGCCATATGCTCCACATCAAAGTTGGAGGCTGAGCCAACAAGCCTTTCTTTCATATGGAATGCCTCAGATATTCAGGTCTGAGGCACTCATTCCAACTGGAAACCTTCTGCCAATCCAAACAGAGCAGGCTGGTCAGAACACTTTTGCTTTTTTTCCTATTGTTCATTGAGCCGTGCTCTGCAGGCCTGAGCCCATCTGACATAACCATAAGGCCATAAAAGGAAAGAGCTTCCTCCTAGGCTGCAAAATGACCACCTGTCACTAGGGGATTTACTTTTAATTGCAGAGTCTCTTCCACCTTTCTAGAGCATCATTCTTCTCATTCACTCAAAAAACATTTATTGGGTCTACCATTTGTCAGACCTTGTGCTAGAAGCAAGAGCCACAAACGTGTATTGAACAGAAAACCACCTTCAAAGAGTCCTCATTGTATCTGGGAAGAAAATCACATCTACATCTCCTGGATAAACTCCACAAGTCCAAAGGAATTGACTTCATTACTTGTGAAAATCAAAGCGATGAGATTCTACCCTGGCAGGTCAACCAGACCTAGAGTTGCCAGCTCAGTGACCCAAGGCTATAAATTTATTAAGGACATGGAATTTATCCACTCCTCCTTATAACCTTCTTCCCCCTCTCAGAGCCAAACACAGTGTCTTCCATACAATAATCACACAAATGTTTGTTGAGTAGAGAAAAAAAAAAACGAATGAATATTCCATGTCTCCTTCCACTCTCCATGTCCTATTTCCCCATTTTAAAAGAACCACACATTTTTCTCTCTCGTAGTCTTCTGGAATTGCAGTTGTGCTTAGGAGCTGAAAAAATGGGACAGATTGAAAAAGAAAGCAGGAAGAAGAAGAAATCCAGCCTTAGAGAGCTTGGCTCCTTAAGTCCCCCATTCACCTCTTTCAGCAGCGGCTTCTCCTACAAGGAAGGTCAATTCAATATACCTGTTTATGATGCCCTGGGGTGCCCAGGAGTGTGCTTCTTCTAAAGGAAAAAAATGGTATATAAGATACGTATTTCCCTTCAAAGATTTTCATCTCTCAGTGACAAATTTGGCATGCATAAAATAATCGAAGACCATACATGACAAAAAAAAAAAAAAAAAAAAAAACTCATCAGAAGGTCCTATGGGGAAGAATTTATGGAGGCAGAAGTTTTAAAGAGACCTTGGGAAAAAAGGATTTAGATAGTTGGGGCCTCGAGCCTTTTGGGACAAGGTTGGAGGCACAAAATCAGTATCCAGATGTCCATTATGTTGCTGCTATATTCAACAAGATGTCTACATTATTTCATTTAATCTGCCCATGGTCACATGAAGTAGCTATTATTATTCACACTTAGTTTGCTTTTATATCGTTTGTTTTGTTCTTTTTTTGTGGGGGGGGTTAGGGTTCTGGGGGATTGAACTCAGGGGCACTACACCACTGAGCTGCATCCCCTGTCCTTTCTATTTTCTTTGAGATAGGGTCTCACTGGTTGCTAAGGGTCTCACTAAATTGCTGAGGCTGACCTTGAACTTGCAGTCTTCCTGCCTCAGCCTTCTGAATGGCTGGGATTACAGACTTGAGCCACTGTGCCCAGGCTATCATTTCTATTTTCTAATGAGGAAACTGAGACCCAGAGAAATTAAGTGATTTATTCCTGATCATGATTCAGCTTCAGGCCCATGTGACTCCAGAATTTATTCTCTTCTCACTATGCTGAACCCAAGGAAACACTAAGAGAAGGTACTGCTACTTGTTGCCACCTGAAGCGATGGCCGCTTGGAGCAACAAAGCCGCGGGAAGAAGTTCAGAGGCGAACTGGAAACAAACAGGCTTTTTATTTGGATAACTTCTCTCTCTGGCTCTAACAATGACTTTAACATGTACCACACACCACCAAAAACCCACACACCAAATGGCGCCGACCCGATCAGCAATCTCGGCCCAAGTCTCTCGAGATCTCGGGCCAAGTCTCGTGAGATTACGGAAGGTGGCAATGCCCAAACATCTCTATGGCCCGTAGTCAACCGCAATCTTAGCCATCTCCCCAAACAGGGCTCCTACAGCTACTGACTATCCCAAAACTATACAAAAAAGCAAAAAGTAGCCAACTTATAGAATCTACAAAAAGCCTTTGCTATTTAAAACAATCACCTGCTCACGATATTTTTCAGTAAAACTGTAAAGCCATGCTTCTCTTATTCTCATTATCATTTTGATGAGTCTCCAGGTAATGAACAGTAACCATGCATCAGGTACAAGGCTGAGTCATTGTTCCATTTCATTCTGCCACCAACATGATGAGTTTAAGTGTGCTACTATTGTCCCCACATTGCAGATGAGAAAACTGAGGTTCAGAAATATCTCAACCAAATCACACAACTATTAAGAGGCAGAGTTGAGATGCCAACCTGTGCAGTCTGACTCTGAGTCTCACTGTCTCAGAGACATTGACTATTATTGTTTGAGATTCTACCTACGGGGAAGTAGGGAGTGATAGATGTCACAGAGACAGAACAAAAGGCAAAATGTAGAAGAGGGAAACTATCTGGTTTCATAGGACCATCTAAGGGTTCTGAGGTAGTAGCTGTGGAGGGAGAGGACAGTTTAAGCAGGCTTCAGTCTTAGATGACTCATGAAGGTAACAAATTTTAGGAGTCATTAGACAAAAGAAGGAAACAGCCTCCTGAAAGGTGGTAAGTCACGTGTGGCTGGCCCTCTAGACAGCCAAAGGGAAGGATGTGCTATACCAAAGCCATGATTCTTGCAGAACCAGTGCTGGCCCAGTCTGGGCCCATCCCCACACCTGCTGAGCATCCCAAAGGCAGCTGTGGTCCCTGCAATTCCTCCATTCCTCCCAAGTGATGGATACCAGACACAGTATCCTTCACAGGAGGAAATGTATCTTGGAATATGATCTCTCGTTAGAGTACATGTTGCTGCTTTTATAGGTTGTGAGTGGAATCCCATAGACTCTTGTCTTCCTTCCCTCCCGCCAGATCCTCATCCATTCCCAGCTCGGTGTTCCTCCATAAATCATCAGCCCAACAGAGCCAAGTTCTGCTTCCCCCTCTTTAAGTCTGAGGGCATTTATTCCTGCTGATAAACTGGATTTAGACAGCTTCACAAACCCCCGACCGTGGCCAAGATTATGAAGGTGAAATATTCATTGAGCTCTGAACTGTCAAGGAGAAGAATGTACAATATAGGCTCACACTGGCATGTTTCCCACACGTTACTGTCCAAGGGAGAATTACTTTTGTCAGGGACTGGAGCTGTGTTTGGGGGTTGGCTGGAGATATAAGTCAGGATGATTACATTGGTGCTTCCCAGCAAACTTTCAGAAAGGGAAGCCAATACTGCAGACCTCTATTTCAGCCCCTGAGTTCCCCACAGTCAATAAAACCCATATCAAAACTGCACATAAAGTCATGCTTTTCACCCATTCTGCACACACTGTAGGGGTGGCCAGCCTCCCTCATGCATTTTAATAGATGAGGGTGGGCACAACATCCAGAGCCAGAGCTCAGTCCATGCTATGGTATCTGGCATTTCTTTTTGCAAAATCCTGGCCAAATCTTACTATGGAATCACTCCCTTTTATCAGTCACCAGGAAATGGTGCTCATCAGTGGGATATGCAAGATTGAAAAATAAAATTGATATGTTTTGATGGGGAGCAGCAAGAAAGGGTGCAAATCCTTTAACTCCTTCCCTTTCTCAGAATTTGCATGATGTATATGGATACCAAGCAAAGCTCAGACATGAGCACAGAGGACCACTCTGAGGATCATAGTGTGAGAGAGAAGTCGAAGGGCACAAGCAGTCTGATTCCCCAGAGGCTATGCTCAGGAAGATGCCACTACCCTGAATTATTCCCATGCCCACAGAGGGCCTTTATGATTGATGGAAGGCAGGTGCCTAGAGCAAGAGGAGGTTGGTTCCTCCATGACGTTATGCACATTTACATCGGCATCCATTCCACATTTATCTTAGTGGCATAGCCAACATCACAGAAGAACAGGAAAACACCCAGCACCAAAGTAAAAGCTTATGGGAAAGTCCTTCTGAAACTAGACATGGTCAGACAGAATGAGAAGAAGAGGAAAGACCTACAGAGTCTGGGAAAAACACAGATTTCACAATCAGGCAGGCATGGAGTCAAATTTCATCTCTGCCCTTGATCAGCTAGCTGTTTGACCTTCAGTAAGTCACATATTATCTCTAAGATCCTGTTTCCTCACCTGTGCAATAGGAATAAAATACCTGCCTGATAGTATTGTGAGGATTAGCAGAAATAATGCCATCAACAGGGTCACAGAACCCCTGGAGCCATCGGTAAGTGCCCACACTCATTCCTAAGGAGGGAAACTGAAAGGAAGACAAGTCTTTTCCTCTCCCTGTGTCCATGCTGGGCTGGTAGACTTTCTGACCCTTGGAGCATCTGCATTTATTTCCCCTTTGCAACACTCTGATATATAACTCCCCAAAACGTTTAAAGAGTTCTCTGGAGCTAACAAAGAAACTCAGACAGAGTCTGGCTAATCCAAGCTCAGCGTGGCGCCTGGCTTCCCCCTCCCCCACTCCCTCTCTTCCTGGACCTCATCGTGCCTCAGCCTGGTTACACTGCTGCTACTGCCCCAGGACATACTTCTGGCTCTCCCACTGAGCTCTCTGCCCATTCAGGGAATGAGAGGGAAAGGAACATCCTTATCTACCTCACACAGTTTGTTTTCCATAGGAAAATAATTACTGCTTACAATATGCAAAAGGTATAAAATTCTAAGTACAAGAATTTATTACACAATATACATTAAAACTGGTATGCTTTATAATTGCTTTTCAGATGGTACATATGTTTTATACACTCCTCTAGAAATATGATACATTTCACAATTATTTTACAATGTTTTAACAGTTAACCTCTTACTCCAAAACCTCAATCTACTTTCTCTAAATCAACTATATGAACCATTCCCTGTGTGTCCTTCTGGAAATTTTCTATTTGTACACACACACACACACACACAGTTGTCACTCAGGTGAAGGTGTGCCGTACACAACATTCTTTAGTGTTTGTTTTTTTTCTATTTGTGATGCTGGGGATCAAACCCAGTAAGTACCCCATGCATGCAATACAAGTACTCTATCACTGAGCTACAGCCCAACCCTCCCTTGTTTTACTTAACATTATATTTTGGAGATTTTGTTTAATATCAACACATATAGAACTACATTATTCTTTTTTAATGGCTATGGGATTCCATTACTTGCATATCCTGTAATTCATTAACCTGATTCCCACTGATGAACACTTCAATTGTTTTCAGTCTCTTGCTGCTTCTAATATTGTTGGAGTGGACTATCTTATCCATGTTTCTCTTCCCATATGTGTCAGTTTGTAGCATAAATTCCTAAGCTTTTGAATTCTAAGTGTCAAATCACTTCTCAAGTAAATGATATCATTTATATTCTGAACACCAGTAATGGATTAATTCCTCCAAGTTAGTGGCTGGTTTCTCCACCTTATCTATATTTGCTATAATACTATGTATCAAAATAATGTATACAAAAGTCTTATAAACTGTGAAGATCCATCAACGTCCAAATGGCACATTGAAAACCACCTCCTCCTGAATGCCCACTCTCCATCCCAACGTGGTTGTTTCCCTCCTTCATCTCCAGTAGCAGTTCATTTCTAGTCATTTATGCATTCTTCTGTATACTGCATTTCTACACGAACTAGTCTTGTCTTATCTATTACACTGTGAGACTGAACTAGTTTGCCCAGTTTTACTTTCTGCAGCTCTCTGTACAAAAAAAGAAGACTTGCAGGGTTAAATCTGGTTCCTACCAACCCCACTTTCTTGGCTTCCGACTGACTTCTGATCATGCTAGCAGGGAAAGGTCTGAGGCCCCTGGATATGTCCAGGTCCTCTCCATCTCCCCCTGCATTATACTGTTGGTGCCTGGCAGTTTCTGCTCTTGCCCTGTGTTCTCAAGATTTCAGACCATCTCTGCTCTTTTTCGTGGTCCTGGAACGGTCCTTTCTATGAACCCCAGCAGGAGTGAGATTTGCATATTAGACTTTTGTTTAGCAGCTACTGACTTTAGTTTGGGGAGGGGAAAACAAACAGGGTGAATGCTTTCCTTCCTTTACCCCAAGATGCCCCACCGATACTTAGGCAGACCTTTCAAGGAAGTGAAAAGCCAAGGTCTGCCCACCACCTAGAGGCTAACCTGTTCTAAACCTTCAAGAGAGTCTCCGCTATCCCACCACAGTGGACAGAATGCTTGCTTTGGAGTCTCACTGAACAGCCCTTGAGCCATTCCTGCACTTGACTTGACTTGCAGTTAGGACGGAGCGGTAATGTAAAAGCTTTGCAGACTTTATAAAAGATTTTCACAGATAAGTTCCACTGGTGAGATTTTTTGAAAAACAAAACAAAAAAACACTACCCATGTCCCAGTAGATTTGGCCCCTGCTCTATACTTCATATGCCCCACCCCCAGTCTATCTTTCTGAGCCCATACGAAGGGGAGGCGCGCCTGGAATTTCTCTCTCCGCTTATCTCAGAAGCGGATCCAGATGTGGCGCGCCAGGTCGACAGCGCATGTGCACCCTGCCCCTCCCCTCCCTCTCCCAGGCTGCACCCAGGAGACCATCCCGCCGACTCCTTCGGAATTGGACGAATCGTCGATGCAGGCTAGGCTACATCCTTCCAGCTCACGCCAGCCTGTCTTCAAACGAGGGAGGCCCACGTAGAGACTGGCACCAAGGTGGGGGCGAATGCCAAAGGATAGCGCTCCGCGGCTGAGTTCAGATCCTCCCACCCAGAACCCGCCTTCCTGGAGTTGTCAGGGCTCCCGCGCTTTCAGAATCATGGCAGCCCAGATGGAAACTCTGCAGTGCTCCTCTTTAAGACTCCACCTTTGTCCCCACCCGCTGATCACCACCAACCAGCACCACCACCACCAAGTTCCCCAGTCTTGGACCAGGAGTCAGGATGCCCAGGAGAAAAAGCAACCAATCTAGGACGTATAGCCTGGAGACTGCACGTTTCAGACGCTGCTGAGCTAAAATGGCCTGCCACGTCTTTTTTCTAAACTTTTTTGCTCCAAACTCTCCTTGACTCAGTTTTTCTTCCTCTCTGTCCGTAGTCCCTGCTGCCCCTTTGGTTCTATGACATTCTTGGTCTCCCAGTGTATTTTCACTTCTTTCTTTTTCTACTCCTCCTCCTCCTCTTCCCCCTCCTCTTTTTCCTCTTTTTCTCTCTCTCCCTCTCTACCTTTCTTCTTTCCCCCTTCCCTCCTCTCTTGGTCTCCCACTCCATCATTTCTGACTTTCTGAGCATTGGGAATCACTGTGTTCTATAGCCAAAACACAACTTTGTAGACCCTCATGGTGGAAATCCAGCCTCTTACTGGATTTATGAAATGGGAGTTGGGATGGATGTCATTCATCAGTCACTGCCAACTGCAGGCATCTTCATGTCTCCTCCTCCATGGCTTTTCTTTCTTTCTTTCTTTTTTTTTTTTTTTTTTTTTTTTTTTTTTTTTTTCTTTTAGAGTAGTACTCTCACATCTAACACCTCATTCTTCTCAAGAATCTGTGAAATTTGAAAATGAGGAGCCACCAACCCTGCAAGGAGGATAGATCCCTCAGAGATGGAGCTATACTGCAAGCCATGCTGAGGTTGGCAGTTGGCATAGCCTGAACAAGGCAAAAATTGAAGAGAATAATACAATTTAGAACAAACTACCATAGCAGGTTTCCTGCTTAGGTTGCTGTATGTAGATGACCTGAGACCCCAAGCAAAACCACAGAGAGGGGCTGCCTCTGCCTTTGGTTACCTGGAAATAAATCATTTACCACTCCTCCTATCCTGACTCCCTCTCCTGCCTTATGATGCAAAGCCTCTTTGAACAGCATTTGTCAGCAGAAAAGAAAGGAATAGCAGCATCTGGCAGGGGGTGACTCTCTCCCTTTCCATTGCCACTGGTGTTTCCTCCACACAGACCAGTCATGGGGGTGAGCACTCCTGACAAGCTTAGGAACCAATCATCAGGAAGCTGTTCTTCCTATGGAGACTCAGTGTTCGACTAAAGCAAAACATGCCAATGCCATTTATTCCTCTGATAGTAGTCTATAGTCAGATTCTTTTAAACTTACAATTTCTTCAATGTCATTGTACGTTAAGGGCTACTTGGGCTATAAAGATGTTTCTGTTTCAATGGAAGAGTAGAGGCAGATTCAAACAAAAAGGTGATATCCATACTGTAGGGTGGAAGACCTGGCTTTGGAGTCAGATAAACCCAAATTCAAATCTTTTTTGATTCACTATATATCCAGAAGAGATTATCCTAATGGTCATAACAATGCCAGACTCATAACAATGTCATAAAGATTCAATGAGATATCATATCTGAAGCACTTAACACAATTCTTGACCTGGAGTCAGTGGTCAGTGATGACAATCTTTAAAAAGATAGAACAATTATATACCAGAAAGTATACAGGAGTGGGGAAGGGTAGTGCTAGGATTTTTGAGGGTTTCCTAAAATAGTAAAAAGGGAACATGGGGAGAACTCCAACAAGGAACCTTTCTTCTCAGGGCATGTGATATGCTGGTCATCTATCTCTTTATCTACAATTTTAGACAGTTCATAAAGACTCAAAAAGTTATGGAAGACAACTTTACAAGTGTCTACAAAAAATTAGCCTTCTCGTTCCAGGAAGATTTACATCTCTTTTGCTTCAAATTCATTTGAAAGTAAAACCATCCTCCAAACCATAAAATAGAAACATGGTTTGCAACAAAGAGGGTGAAGGTGAATACTTGTGGTTGAAGAGATTATAGTTCTGAGATATTTATCCCATTTCCTCTCCATCTCCATGGGTAGAGTATACATCCTTGACCCTTGACTTTGGGAGCTTGTCTACATGACTTGTTTTGACCAATGGAATGTTACCAAGTGCAAAATAACCAAAAGCTTAGGAAGGACTTACACAATTGAATTTGTTCTCCTGTGCTTCTGTTATATCATCTTATAATGAACCTACCCAGCTGGCCTGATAGTGAACAGAACTGCCTCAGCTGAATCCAGCCTGTATCAGCTAACCCAGAGAGGCATGAACTAAATAAATGTTCTGTTATATGAGATCTTGTATTGAAGCAATAATTAAATGTTATAGCAATGGACACTACTGACATAAACATGGGGTTTTGTTATGATCAAAAATTAAACTATATGGCTGTGGTCATAAAAAACTGGACAATAGGTAGAGACTAGAAAAATGACAAGAAAATTATTACAAAGGCCAGAAAAATGGCAGCTTGTGTTATATGGTGATAAATATTTGGTAAAGTTACATCCAGGAGTCACTTGGAAGATAGAAAATGTATTAATAAACTTGTAAACTTGAATAGAAAGTTGAAAACATAAATTGATTTCTTTCAGCTAAATATGATAATGTAAAAAGGGAGGAGGAAAGGTTAGGAATGAATTGATCAATTTCCACTCCAAATTTAGAAGGAATATAAGTAAGATTATTCTTATCTTCAATCTCTCTATCCAGAAAAATTTCACAAATTATAATGTAGCCAAATTTAATTACAACACAGACCAAATAAAGGAAGCTGCCAATAAAGCATGGGAAGTTGAGGATAAAACCAAGCTAAGGCTATTTGGGTCTCTGTAAGGACCTCTAAAAGAACTCAGATGATGCCTGTAGAGCCTCTGACTCGAGCAAAAGAGATTCTAAAATCTTTTTTAAAAAATATTTATTTATTTGTTTTAGCTGTACACAATGCCTTTATTTTTACATGGTGCTGAGAATTGAACCCGGGCCCTGCACACGTGCTAGGCACACACTCTACCACTGAGCCACAACCCCAGCCCTGAGATTCTAAAATCTTAAAGGTACAATTATGTGGAAACCATGGAAATGCGTTTCCCATTACTCCAACTGGTGGAACATAATTAAAGTCCCAGCTACTGAGCCCTCAACTCCATTCTTTCTTTCACTCTGAGGTCACAGGTGTTCCAGTCACTGACCCAGCATGACACAGACTCCAAGTAAGCCTGAAGACATAAAGCATATCTAACAAGCTATTTTGGCTTGAGCACTCCACTATGGCTTTGCCAAGCTCTCTAAGGACTTTAGTACAGACTAATATGCTGCTACCCAAACTTACTTCCTTTCCTTTCAGCATCATCTGAAGATAGATCCAGATCTCAGCCTTCCTCAGCTCCCTCCTCATTTTCTCTATCGTCACATTGTCATCTGCTTCTCACAGGACACTGTTCACACAAGGTGTCCAGGGGTGGCCCACGGAAAAGAAGTGATTAGATGATAATTTAGGATTCTGTCTGACTTACCCAGCCATCCTTGTTGGTAGATAAGAGGCACAGATAGCCTCTAGTAAGAGATGATGGCACAAATTGCTCAATTTCATCAGTGTTGTCCTGGGCAATGTCCCAGTTGAGGGAATGTAGAGTTTATAAAATATGGAAAAGAGCAATGCCTACAAAGAGAACACAGTTGGCTAATTACTGTTAGTTATATAGATGAAAAGGGATAGCGACTAAAGACCATTGACAAATGCTGGCTGAGTGTGAGAACCATAGGGCTTTTTTCAGAGCTCCCAATGGGGCCCTTATTTCCTGCAGTGGAAGAACAGAATATAATCTGATAAGGGAGGAAAGAAAGTATACACTGAAAGAACTTTAAGAATTGACCTCGGTACCAATAAGATCCACCGGAGTGCTCCTGGGATCAAATGTTGAAGGCATTTGATCAAGGTGACCTTCAGAATATTAGAGTGGAATCGACTTCAGAAAACTTTCTCTGATTAATAGATTTAACCTTAGGAAGTACCCCAGGGGATGGGGCCAACAACTGCCCCAATGGTTCTTAAAACTATGGTAAATTGATGGTTACTCATCAACTTATTGCCCAAGTATGAAGTAAAGGAAGGTATGAAGAGGTTGAGGGAAGTGGCCATGCTTGAGTAGATATATATGAGGCCAGATGCTGGACACCAGAAGATTGAACAGATTGCTGGGGACCAACATTGCTAGATTTAGCAAATGAAAATGCAGGATGCCCAGTTAAATTGGAATTTCAGATAAACAACAGTGTTATTCTGTTTTGTTTTATATAAATATACTCCATGAAGCATTTGGGACATAATTATGCTTTTTAAAAGAGTTATTATTTGTCTGAAATTCAGATTTAATTAGGCATATTGTGTTTTATCTAGCAACCCTAGTAGTGGTGGCTTTCCTCTATGTGATTTATGATAGAAAAGATAGTCACAACACAAGGCTTATTAATATCTAACAGGAATGATGGGGGGGGGAGAGTGACAATAAGAGTGCTGCTTAATATTTATTGTCCAAAGCAAGCAAAAGTGGAGAAGCAGGAGGCTGAGACAGAAGAAAATCATCTCAATTTAAAAAAAAAAAATGCAATTCCTTGCTCAATTACTAGATCTGACTAGAACTGCTTGGCTGGAAACATAACTGGATTTCTAGGAGGAAAGATGCTACCCACAATGGCAAATATGTACCGTATGATTCTCCAGAGGGTTCTCCAGCTGTCTACTCATGTGACTGTGTCCCAGGGATTGAGAGTGACTAGAATTTTCCAGGATAATTGAACATAGGATATAAACTGACATCAATACCCAGAGATTCAAGGCATTTTAATGCCCCTCTGTTGGAACTGGCCTTTGGAGCCAAGAAATAAATGCAGTCCTGACATAAGTGCAGCTCACAGTAGGCCTACTGGGTCCACAGAAATACACAGTCCCCTAACATATAACTGGAACTGATACTCATGGCTGTTGGAATAACTCTTATATTGGGTCCCTGGGTTATGCATTAAGAGGTAAGAATATAGTAGAAAAGCTTAATTGGTAACTTCTGAATTGTTATTCTCAAAATGTTACCCTCCAAACCAAAATGGCATATCCCTGGAGAGAAGGGGGTGGCAAAATAAGTGTTACCATTGACAAGCTACAAGATGCTGGGTGTGTCGTCACTATAACAGCTCTAGTACACTAGTACAACCCCGAATGAACCCTGGAGAATTACTGTACACTACCCTACTGCGGGCCTAAAGAAGTGAGAAACCTGGTGGTAGCTGATGTGTCCAAAAAGATCTTATTGTTAGCCCAGATTAACAAGGCCTTGGGGTATATAACCACTGATTTTGTAAATGCATTCTTTTCCATTCCAATTAAAAAGACAGAAATGCAAACAGTTTGCATTTGTGTGAAATTGAAAACAATACGGCTTTAGAAATTTGCCACAGGACTCTATTAACTCTCCCTTCAATCTGTCAGGTCATAGACCAAAGAACTCCAACTTCCTAGATAGCTCATAAAATATCTCACTTATCCATTAGGTCAAAACCTCATGCTGGTTGGAAAGGACAAGCAAGAAGCTTTGAGAAGACATATGCATTCCAGAATTGGATTATAAACCCTATGAAAATTCAGGGATCGGACACTTTGATGAAGTTTATAGGCTCGCAGAGATAAAGAGGCATACCAGGATGTTCCCTTCAGAAAAACTATTACCACTTATATCCCCTACCACAAAGACAAAAGAACAGAACCTGACTGCCTTCTTTAGGTTTGAGAGGCTACACATAGTCCTTACCTAGAAATATTGTCTTCTTCATATATAGTTATCCCTCCATGTGTGCAGGGGATTTATCCCAGGACTCCCTGAAGATACCCAAATCCACAAATGCTTAATCTTATGTATAAAATGGCATAGTATTTACTTATAACTTATACACATCCAACCATATACTTTAAATCATCACTAATTACTTGTGATGTCTAATACAACATAAATGTTATTATGTAAATAGTTGTTATACTGTGTTGTTTAGGAAATAGTGGTGAAGAAAAAAAGATATCTTACAGGTTCAGTATAGATGCAATCATTATAGGCCTAACGACATAGTGTGTGATCTGTACTTGATTGAATCTGCTGGTTCAGCACCTGCTGATATGGAGGGCTGGCTGTACTGTGTGGTATGGGAGGCCACCAGCCTTGAGAGGTATCCAGAATAGGAAAGGTCTCTGCAGTAGGTTTCCAGGCCTTGGTGTCAAAAGCCTTGACACTCAGGCCATATGATTGGGCAGCAGTCACTTGGAAAATAGAAAATGTATCTATGTGTGCTATGGTGTCAGTATTGGGAAAAGATGTAGCATAGAGATTATGATGAGCCTCATAGGAAGTCACTATGTGGGCCTCTGGGGTTCTGGTGCAAGGATCTGGCATTGGAAAACAGTTCTTGGCATGTTATCGAGCTATGATAGAGATGGAATGCTAGACAACAGGACCCCAAGTGAGTACACACTTGAAACTATCTGTTGAGATGAGTCATGTTCTGTCAGATCCACCAAGTTAAAAAGCTAATAAGCACAGTGAGTGTCCACATAAAATGAAAGAATATTTCTGGGATGGAGCCTGAGCAGACCAGAAGGTATGAGTAAGCTGCATGAGCTGCTGGCCCAGACTCAAGCCACTAAGTTTGTGGTAATTTGTTACACCAGGAATACCCTCTCTCTCACCTTTAGACCCCAACTGCCATGTTGCAAGGAAGCCTAGATCAATGGAGAGGTTACGTGCAGAGGCTCCAGCCAACAGCCCCCACTAAGCATCAGTGTTGGACACATGAGTCTTCAGGTGATTCTAGCCCTAGCCTTCCAGGTTTCCAGTCTTCCAGATGAGGCCCCAGACATGAGAAATCAGAGACAAGGCGCCCTAATGTGCTTTGTCCAAATTCTTGACACACCAGATTAATTTGTTGTTATTGCTTTGAGCTATACACTATTCAGTTTGGGGGAAGATTTGTTACACAGCAGTATATAACTGATACATTATTAATAAAATTTGACCCTAAGGAAATAATCTAAGATACAAAACCTTGGAAACTACCAAATTGCTCAGTCATAAATGAATTTTAATTCTCCATATAATGCAGCGTGTAACAGCATATTCTGATAAATCATGCATGATGAAAGATTCCCACATTGGAAAAATAGGCATATACTGACTTTTTAAAATGCCAACCTTGCAAAAGAATGTTGATTTTTTTATGTCCTCACTAGCCCAACATTTTTTGTTTTCACCAGTTTAACTGGTACATTTTTATTGCACATTTATAATTGCAGTGAGTTTAAAGTTTCTTTCACATATATAGAAGCTATGTGTATTTTATGAATTGACCGTTTATGATTTCCCCCATTTCTATTGCAATGTTTGCTGTTTTTCTAACTGATATACACATTTTTCTATGTTCAAGACATCATTCCTTTGTACATATGTTGCAAATTTTTCCCAGTGTTGTCATGTACTTTTTCATTTTGTTTCTGGTGTTCTTCTTGCCTTCTAATTAAACCCACATGTTGATATCACATAGGGTTTGCTGTGTGCTGTGGAACTGCAAAGGAAGCAGAACCTGAATTCTTCACCCTGATTCTCTTAGGATGCAGTTGGATGATGCCAGTCATACACACATGCATCACCAAGCAAGAACACTCATAAGCCAACACACAATGTGTTATAAAGGTCAGCTATCATGACCAGGACTTAACACAGACAACACAGATCCCAAGAAAACCAATTAGAACAGGATGTGAAGAGGAAGGATAGGGCTATTCCACTCATTTTGTTCTAACTGCCTGTCTTTCCTTGTGTTTCTGCCCAATTCCTTACAGGAAAAGTGATCCAGACCCTATGTTGTCCGCTTCCTGGAATCTGTCAGCCCTTAAACCCTATGCCTTGGGGAGATGCCCAAACAGACAACCCTCCCTGAGGGAGGAGGCCCTGCCTCCCATGGCTCTGGGTAAGATTTCCCTGACAGCCTTCCTTTTGCACTCCCTCCCTTCCCTTCCACCCAGGTTCAGTCATTGAGTTCTCTGGCATCGATGCCTTTTAAATATTTGCAGAATGCTCTCCCACGCCCCTCAGTTGGTGCTGAGGTCAGGCCAGCAAGTTCTGCTCATTTCGGGTTTACTCATAAATCATTCTGTCCCTCCCCTTCAATGCTTCAGTGGCTCTTCCCTCCCATGCCTGTGGAGGCTTCTCAAAGTTCAGTGCTCCTTTAGTCTCCAGGGAAGAACCTGTTCCCACCACTGGCCTCTGAGAAACTCAGACTGCAAAGCCTTCTCTCAAAAGACTGATAACATTTCTCTGCACTCCAAACCAGGACAGCCATCTGAGCTCACCAATGCCCTGAGGTCACTCTCTTGCCTCCACAGAAGTCCAACCCCAGACACAGGGAGTGGAGTGGGGACTTTATCATGAGGCATGGTTGGGAGCGAAGTCAGAACACCTGGCTTGCACCCTGAGCTTAGTTTACAGTTTGAACAACTCACTGACTCTTTCCTGCTGGGATGTAACTTTCCTAACCACACAGTACCCAGCCCTCGGTCTTCCTATAATAAAGTCTAAATGAGTGTGCAGCCTTGGGGTCCAGGTCAAGGCAGTGTGGTGGCCTTCAAGATGAACCCATAAATAGCAGCCCCCACCATCTTTATCCCCTTCATCTGCATCCTGAGGATCACATTTCTTTGAAATTGATAGTCCTTCTTTCCAGAATTCCATGTAGGAAGCAACTATGAAATAACAGCAAGGATCAAATACCAAGTCCTAAACTCTGATTTGGTCCCATCCAGAGCTAATTCTAATAATAACTTCCATTAGCACACATGTACTCTCGCCTAGAAACTTGCTAAATCATCCTGCTAAAACTATGTGAAGTATATATACCTTTGTTATAGTCGAAGGTTAATGTCACATTCTCGAAAACGACAGAGTGGGGTTTCCAGAGCACTGCAATGCAGCCCAAATCCTCCTGACCTCAGAGCACACTTCAGGTCGCCAGAGGACATTGACAGTAGTTGAGCATTTTGGAAGGTCATTGGAAAGCTTTTTGACTTGGGTTTTCTAACCCTGTTTCTGAAAACTTCCCTGTGGAGCTCCTTCCACTGCCCTATTTTCTCTAGGTATTAAATTTACTCCTCTATCGCCACAGGATTTGCATCTAGTGGTTCTGCATCTGCAAATTCAATGCAGATATTCAGAAAAAAGTTGTTATCTATATTGAATATGTACAGACTATTTTATTGTTACTATTCCCTAAAAATATAGTATAAAAACTATTTTATATAACATTAGGTATCATAATTTATTTAGAGATAATTTAAAGTATACAGGAAGATGTGTGTGGTTACATGGAAATACTATGCCATTTTATATAAGGAACTTGAGCTTTGTAGATTTTGGTATCTGCAAGAGGTCCTGGAACCAATCACCCTTAGATGCTGAGGGATGACAATATTAAGAGACAAGTTACAAGAGTTAAATAATTTTGAAACCTCCTATCTGCCCAGAATCATTATGTTCAGTCTAGATGCATAATAGGTCAATTCTCAGTATAGCTATGGCCAATCTATTAGTTGGGCTATGTGGTTTAACCTATTTGTCATATATAGTCAAGAGTCCATTTGGTAAAATTAATGTGCAGGATAAAGACAGACAATAAGTCTCAATTGTCAATGGAAGACGGACAAATCACAGCTGTCAAAGGTATGCAAAGATCATGGAGGGGCAGGAGTCACTGGGAGATAGATTGAATGGTAAGGAACCACAGCCTCTGCCCTTCAGTGGCCCCCAGTCTTTAAAGCTGAGATGCCTGCGTCTCCCTCTGACACAAGGAGTCCTTGGTGCCTGCTCATCCTGATGGCTGACACAAGGGCCCTCCCACTCTCCTGGGGGGCAGCAGCCTGAGCTTAGAGCCTCCCCTGCCCCAGGGCCAAGGCTGTTCACCCCTTCAGACCCCTGACTGTGAATGCACAAAAGAGTCCCTTTGTTGCCATTACACTGGGACCTTTCATTCTCCCTAAGACCAGGAGCTTCTGTGTGCACAGGGCCGCCTTCTCCCTTCCCAAGACACTTTGATCCTCCTCCCATTTCAAATCTTACTGGCTTTTCAACACCCTCCCTGACAATCAGGTTTTTTCCTTTTCAATAACCAAGCAGTTCTCCTCACTTAGCCTCAGTTCTGTCCAACAACTCCTGCTGTGAGAAGTCCAAGATCTCAAAAAAAAAAAAAAAAAAAAAAAAAAAAAAACAGAAATATCATATTCAGTTGGTTACTGGCTTAAGTGAATACAGAACATCTTCCATAGGGCTCAGAAAACATTTTTTTTTTAATGAAATGATGAATAAGTGGGAGAAATGCTAAAGAGAAATGACAGCAAAATCCAGGTGGAAAGTATAAATGGATTCTAAGAAATCATATAAAATGGTTTCTTTTATGGGCAACTGCTCAATTCTGAATATCAAGTGTTATCTTTGAATCTCCAGCCTCTTTACTCTTCCACAGCCATGATTAAGGTTCTCTCATAGTCATCCTTTCCATTTTCTATCACCCTAATTTGTGTTGTCTCACAGCTGGTCCAGGGCTGTTCCTCTTTACCTGGTCCCACTGTGTCTCCTTTCAATTCTTCCCATCCATACTACACACCATCACCAGCTCCCTCTTTATGTAGTTCTACTCTGACCATGTGTCACTTCCCAGTTCAAAAATAGCCACAGGTTTCCAGGGCTTCATGTACAAACATCTTGCATCTCATCCAACATCTTCTGTGGTCTTTCTGTCTCTTGGTCATCATTTCCCTGGGATCACCAGTGCATAGTGGAAAATGCACTTAATAAGAGGTCATGGGCTGGGATTCAGTCCTCTCTGCCTCTCTTAGCCATGTAAACTTGGGCAAGTCATTTAAAATGTCTGCACCTAGTATTCTTAATAGTAAAATGAAAAAAAAATTGAGTTTGATGATCTCCATGGTCTCTCCCAATTCCAATATTGTGTGATTGTAGGAAAACTACCACTTTTGCCAAAATGTTGCTGACTCACAAATATTTCTCTTTCTTAATTTTGCTCTTCTGGACATGTCCTTCTTAACTTAGAATGGCCTGCCTTTCCTCCCATCTAAATCACACACATCTTTCCTTGTCCCTATGAAATCCTATCTTGTCCATAAGTCTTTTTTGGCCCCTCAAGAATGAGAAGATCTCTCCTTCTGCTCCAACTCCCATTATACATGTGGTGTGTGTCATACCTGCATCAAATACTATTATTGTTCCATTTGTATGTGCCTTGATGATCTAACCACATAGTTAGCTTCATGCTGTATGGTAGGGTGTCTTAGTTCTTCCACACCCTTGTTACAACAGGCAACCCACAAATATGTGATGACTGGTTTTTGATGGGAAAAACATGGGACCAGAAATCAGGAAACCTGAGTGCTCACTGCACTCCACCAGTTGAGAGTTAAGAACTCCATCAGACTGCTTCTTGGTTTTCTCATCCATAAATTAAGTGTTTGGGACCAGGATACCAGTTCATCTCTAAAGTTCCTCCCAGAGCTGTGGTTTTCTGATTTAAAAAAAAAAAAAAAAAAAAAATTCTAAGCCTTATTGGTATCTCAGTTTTCGATCTTTTCAAAGTTTTAGATCTTTTGTCTGATTCTTGGACTGAGCAACAGAAGTTGGAAAGTTCAAGTTTGGTGCATCAGTGTCTCACCCAGCCTGGGGCCAACTCTGGAATATATTAGAATTCAACTGAAATGAAGACTACAATGTAGATTTCCAGATTCCTTCAGCTGGCTTAATTACTCCTCAGAAACAGACTTTGTTTACCCAGAAAGATTTGGCATGAAAGGGCTCTCACTGTGTTCCTTTGCCTTAGAGCTACCTGCCACTACCAAAACTTTACTGCCAGCATCCTAATGACAAGGGTTTAATAAGGTCCTAAAATGTTCCCCTTGTTAGATGGGCTCATACATAGAAACCAATATTCACTTTTGGTTGGTTCTCACAGAAACATAGTTGTTTCTCTAGTTATTGGTTTCTGTTAGAGCTAGGAAGATGCTAGGGAGCTTTAAAGAACCCTACAATTATATCTGTCACAGTATGTAACTACCAAAGAATTAGTAAACTTATCCTTATTCCCTGACTTGGTCCCCCCCCATACACACACACACACACACACACACACACACACACACACACACCCTCACTATGCACCATTAATGGCTTCTTTATTATATCATTTAGGCAAGACACAACACAGTGTCAAGATTTTATAGACATCAGTAAAATGTGCTGTGGGGGAAAGGCAATGGAATAGAACAAGAATTTCTATGCAAAATACCTAGTTTTGTGCTGAGTCATCTGCCCCTGCCCTTTCCCTCTCTAGGCTATAATAATAGCTATTATTTATTAAGTGCTTCAGAGCCACTAAGCACTAGCCTCCATACACGTCTCCCAGTTAACCCCAATAGGACGTGGGCATTGTTCTCATCTTCTTCTAGAGATGGGTACTGAGGTTTGGAGGGAGTTAGGAGTCCAGAATCACAGAGCCAGGAGCAAAACCCAGACCTCTGGGATTCAGAGCTGGTGGCCATAACCATTGTGAAATCCAGCCATATTCATATCTTTTTGTCCTTACAGGGTATCCCAATCTATTGCATTTGCTTGGATAAGTACAGATGGCCAGGATCACCCTCAGCTTGTCTTAAGTAGTTTCTCGGCAGCTATTCCTCAGAACTTAGCAAGAAACTTAGCCAAGGTTTCTCAAGGCCACTTCGCAATATGAACTTTGCTTCCTTTTTTGATCTGGGGGTAAAGATTACTTCCTTGCACTAATACCCACCTATTCCCACTTCCCTGCCTGGTCCCCATAATGAAAAGAAAACAGACTCCTGGGTTTCTGGGATGGGATGAGAAACTGGTCCCACGCCAGAAGGTTTAAATGCCTCCTGTCTGCTCAGCATCCTGTGAAGTGATAAGGGAAGGTGTGGCTGGGAGGGGGAGGTGAATCATCTCACCAAATGTTCTTTTGTCTGGAGGATGAATGTGTCCATTAATGCCCAGCAGCCTTCCTCTTCCAGAAAACAATGGAGCTCCACTGATTCTCTGACTCCCTTTCCGGCATCTCTTTTTGGCTGTCTGACCTAGCCCCATAATTGAGACTCAAGCTGTTGTCCCTGGCTCTGCTATTGACACCCATGCCAGCCCAGAGAATGGATCTGGTCCCACAGCCTGTGGCTATCTATGGTGCTCTGAGCTCACCTTTTGATGAAAAAACCAGAAGGACTTCATGATTTAGAGAGGCAGCATCTCATGGTACAAAACAGACAGCTCTCCTTTTAGAATCCCCCAGGTTCCCACATGCACTACCCCCCCCCAACACCTAAGCAGGGTGGTTCCAAACTGAGACTTAAAGCCTAAGTGAAAGTATATTCCTTTAGACCTATAGTGACATGGGCCCTGAGGACCTTTGAGTGGAGTTATCCATGCTGACATCCAAGTGACACTTCTGTTCCTATTCAATGGTTGCTTCTTGTGTATGCAGTGCCTTAGGAATCTCAGGATGCTTGATAGAAATGTCACTAGTGAAGCACCTGGGCACTTCTGGGCACCTCTCCTGCCAGGATATCAATATGCCAAGACCTCCTTACCTAGCACCCAGAACAATGGTGTGTGGGGAAAAAATGGTTTGAAATATCTAAACCAAGAAGTAATTCAGAAAAGCAGGTCTCTGAATGTGAAGACATTTCGGGAGTACCTTATTCCCTAATTTATTAGTAATCTTTCTCTTTTATGCATGTACAAGAATCATCTATGATTTTTTTAAACCTATGTCTAAATAAATCTGAAAGAGCATTTTTAAGAGAATAAAAGTTCTAATGACGGGGGTAGTATATATATATATATATATATATATATATATATATATATATATATATATTTTTTTTTTTTTTTTTTTTTGTGTGTGTGTGTGTGTGTGGTACCGGAGATTGAACTCAGGGGCACTTGACCACTGGGCCACATCCCCAGCCCTTTTTTTGTATTTTATTTAGAGACAGGGTCTCACTGAATTGCTAAGTGCCTCGCCATTGCTGAGGCTGGCTTTGAACTCGCGATCCTCCTGCCTCAGCCTCCCAAAGTGCTGGGATTACAGGCATGAGCCACCGCACCCGTCGACGGGGAAGTATCTTAATCCATATTTGCTTGGGTCTGAATACTTGTGTCTTTCCAAAATTCATACTTTGAAAGCCAATCTTCAATGGATTAGTATTAGGAGATGGGGTCTTTGCACAGTGGAGAGAAGAGCAGAGCCTTCATGAATGGGATTAGTGCCCTTATAAAAGGGGCCCCAGAGGGCTGCCTTTCCCTTCTTACCATGTGAGGACACAGAGAGAAAGTGCCCTCTTTGAAGCAGAAAGTGAGCCTCCAACAGATACTGAATCTACTGGTGCCTTGATTTCGGACTTCTCAGTCTCTAGAACAGTAGAAAATAAATTTCTGTTGTTAACAAATTACCTAGTCTATGAGGTATTTTGTTATAACCACCCAAATGGACTAAGACAATATTTTAGCCCATAGCCAGTCAATGACAGAGCCAAGACAAGAATCAAGGACTCCAAGCCTGGCCAGTCCCAAGATCTTTTTCTTCTGGCTCCAGTCTCTTGTGGGATGGCACTGGGTCTCCACATCAGGTATCTGACTGGAGCTTTGCTGGAAGTCTGACCATCCTGCCAACCCTCCCCTGACCCTCAGAAAAGGGGGTGGTGAACAACTATGAATGCGCCCTGCTTCCAGAGTCAAATACTCCCTTTCTTCCTTCTTGAATGACCACTCCGGATGACTGGAAAAAAAGCCAGTGGATCAGCCTGTGCCCTGCAAAGAAAGATCATTCACCTGGCCCCCAGGCAAGGCCCTGTCCCTAAAGTGTAAGTCACGAGCCACCCAGAAACTAGACAGAGAGAGCAGATTTCACCTGGGCAAACACAAAAAAAGGCAGAGGGGAGTGGGAAGCAGACAGTGCTTGAGGCTTGAGCTGTTGGAGTGTTTCATACAGAGGAAAGGAAGCATGGGCATCTGTGGTGATACAGGGGAGTCCTCCGAAGTCAGGATGAGCTCTGCAATCCTCTCGGGACCCTGGGATTGACCCAAAACTGTGGTTGTAATTCACATCTTAGAGCTTGCTCTGGATGGGCTGCTATCATGAAAATCTTTGAAAGTCTTAACCAAGTTCTTTAGGGGCTTAAAGAATATGAAAGGAAGGAGCTGAAGAACTGATATTGCTTTTGAGCCTTGTGTTGCCTAGAAAGACTGGGTTTATACTAGAAAGTTCTGGTGGCCAAAGGGAAGAAGCCAAGCCCATTATTCAGAGAGCCTAATAATAAAACTTTCAAAACCATGGAGACCAGCATAGTAGAGGGATCCTGCACTTTGCAAACAATTTTGCAAAACTAGTCCCAGCTCCACCCTTTGTGTGCCATGTGGCCCCAGCTTCCTCATTTGAATATGGGGGCTAAAAATAAATACTTTGACAGAGTGTTGGAGAACAAAAGGAAACAGTGTACACAAAGCATTTGGCTCATAGCAGGTGCCCCCCCAAATATTTGTTCTTTCTTCTAACCCTTGAAGATTCCACCAGTCAGTGTTATGTTTTAAAACATCTTTTTAAACAATGGAAGACTTTGTAAAAATTGTCAGGAGTGTTCCCTTAGAAGCTATGAGATTTGCAGGATGCAATCCGATATCATTTTAATAACTGCAGGAGCTGTGTGGTCCTACTGGTCAGGAAGAATATAGAAAGAAGATAGAATTCCCGCCATGTCAAAGGTCACTGGAGCTATATGGAAAATAAATTAATATATCCTAGACAAAGGAAGGCAAAAATCAAGTTAAGTCACGTAGCAATCTGCATTGAAGGCAGAATTCCACGACTGGCCTGGGATGGGGTTAAATAGAAACAGAAGGAAGAAGGGGTGATAGCTTAAATTCTTAACACCCTGTACAGTGCAGGTGCCAACAAACAGTGTGGATGCCAACTGTGCAGCTGCACAAGGGGGTACAGCCCCTTGTACAAGACCAACTGTGCATGACAGTATGAAGCTCTTAGAGTGAACTAGAATAAGGCTGACAAGAATTCAGGCTATAATTGCTCAACTCTCTCAAAATCACATGGGATGAACATTGGTTCCTTAGCACCTTTCAACTCTGGGAAAGTTTAGAATTACAAATAAAGTGTGTTTAAAAGAACTAAACTTAGAGCATTCATATTTATGCATTAAGACTTTGTATAGTGTCAGTATTTATAATATACAAGAGTACTCTGAATATAATAAAATATATCTGCACTGAAAATTCCTACTTGAAATGTGTAGTGGAATAATAGGTTTAAATTTATATATTTATACTGTTTATGTGCAGTATTGGAACAGTTAAGAGTACTTAATCACTATGTATCTGAGTTTATTTTACTAAGTTCATGAGTTACTTAGGAAGTTGGGAAGGCTTATTTTGTTAAGACTTCAAAATGAGATTAAAATATTCCATTTATAAAAGCAGTTTTAAAAGCTCAGAGTCATTTAAGACTATAAATGGGCCCAATTAGTAATCAAAGTTCCCTTAAAAGTAATTGCCAACATTTGCTAAATGTAGAATAAGATTTGTAGTTTGAACTTTATGGCATAACTTTAATAAATATTAAGTATAAAATTTTCAAAACCAAAGAAACTTCTGAATATTTCCTATATAAAAATATTTATTTCAAAGAAGGTTTTTTTGGGGGGAGGGGAATTAAATCTTTTTTTTTTTTTTTTTTTTTTTTTTGGTACTGGGGATTGAACTCAGGGGCACCTGACCACTGGGCCACATCCCCAGCCCTTTTTTGTATTTTATTTAGAGACAGGGTCTCACTGAGTTGCTTAGTGCCTCACCATTGCTGAGGCTGGCTTTGAACTCGTGATCCTCCTGCCTCAGCCTCCCAAGTGCTGGGATTACAGGCGTGCACCACCATGCCTGGCTGGAATTAAATCTTAAAGGAAAAAAATCCCCCCAAATAGAGTAGAACACTCCAATTGCAACAGGAGTGGGGCTGGTCTACCTGTGACTTTTCTTTCAACTCTAGGTTGATACACATCCCCCTACCCCTGCTTCCCCATCTACCAGGCACTCCTGGCTCACTCTGTACCCAGTGGGGACACAATCTGAGTAGCATCAAGGCAGCTCAAGAGGGAATAGATGCCAGATAATGAGAAGACCACCAGCTTTGAATTCACACACACCTGGGTTTGAATAAGAATCTATGAGAATGTAGAAAAGACATCTAAATGCTCTGAGATTTCATTTAGATGTCTTTTCTAAATGCAATTTAGAATTTAAAAATTAATAATAAGAAAATAAAATAAAAATATCTACTCTGGGGGTTAAGAAAAGTGTCATCGTGTATTTGTCTCAAACTTCACTGGGAGTACGGCTCTGAACAAGACACAAACCAACCCAAGAATAGCCAGTGATGACTACATGTATTAGTGCACCTGAGGCTCACAGTGGTATGGAAGAAATTGACATGGCCGTTCATGTCAGATCTGACCTGGAATCTAGCCCCACCCCTCAATAGCTTATAGAAGCTGTGGGCTCTAAGCCTGTTTCCTCTTCTATAAAATGAAGATAATTGAGATGGTAGAATGAGATGGATATCATTACCCTAAGTTCACGTATAAAGTCACAAATGGTGTGAATATACTTTGTATACAATCAGAGATATGTAAAAGTTTGTGCTATAAGTGTAATATGGAATGTAATGCCTTCTGCTGTCATTTCTAACAACTTAGAATTTTTTTTAAAAATGAAGATAATTGGCTACCCTAGAGAGAAGTTGAAGGTGTGTGTATGGAATCATCTGGCGGAGTTCCCAGCACATACAGGAGATTGTCTCCATATCATATAGTCCACATGCATATAGCAGGTTCTTGTTTGTCCCGCTCTGCTGTACAAAGATGAAAAAGTGTAGGTGACATCAGGTCACAGTCTTGTCAACCTCTGGGGATAGGGAGAATACTGGAATTGCTGCTGGACAGGAAGCCTGGCATTCTGTCCTTCACCCATGGCCCTGACCAACCCTGAGGAATAGTCATTATTCTGGAACAGATGAACCACATCTGGTTCTGTTCAAAGTTTCTCTCCCTTTCACCTCCTCACAAGTTCATACAAAATACTGGAGCAATATCTGCTCATTGCCAACCCTTTCTCTTCTTTCAAAATTTCCTGGTGGAGACATTAGCTTGTGACCCTCCAGTTTGCACTTCATTTCTCTGGACACCTGCATAACCCTTCAGTCCCCAAGTTTAAGGGCCTTCTCTGGTAGCCTGATGATGGGAGGTCAGAGGAGAGATGGCTGGTCAGTCCAGAAGGTACACTGAATCTCAGCAAACTACTCTAGGTATCAGCAAGATGTAGGAGCCTATAATCAAGGAGATAGCTAAAGATTGCGGTTAGCTGAGAGCCATAAAAGATGTTCTAGTTTCCACCTGATATTAATGCATTATCCAAAAAATCTTTGTATGCCCGTGAACACTCTGTGACGCACCTATAAGCTCGAGCTGTAAGCACTTGTCCTTGTTAAAGCTATATGTATATAACTGGGTGAGGTTGGTTAGAGTGTGAGGGAAGAAGAAGAAGAAGGTGGTGGTTGAAGTTAGAGCGTTTGGAGTGATTGCTGGAGCCGGAGAGAGAAGAAGAATAAAAGACCTTTTTTCATTTTTATCCTGCCTCCGAATTTTCCTGTGGCGTTCGTTGCTCCAAGCGGCTTCCGCTTCAGGCAGCAACAGCAAGATACTCTCCAGAAAAGACATTTCTTAGAGTTTCCATTCCTAAGAACAAGCTTCCCACCTAAATAGCCAAATTGTAAACCTCAAGACTTAAAATTCCTAGCAGTCCCTTATGCCAGAAATATCTTGCCTTCTCCCCTGGGCGGAGGGCAAGACACCATATTATGGAGCTACTTGGACTGAGGCTACCCCTAAGCTTTCCATCCCCTCCTATCCTGTTTTTTCCCCTTATATACAAAATCATATTCCCAGTAAAGCTGTCCTGAAACCAGAACCAAGGAATTACTTCCCCATCCAAAGAGAGGGCTCTTTGATATTTGCTTTGTTGTCCACATCCATTTGCCCTTCTAATAATTGTGCCTGGGATTCCTGTGAAAAGTCACCTCCTCTCCACTAGCAGTCCAGGTGCTTGGGGTGAAGTTGAGTCTACCCTGGACAGTATCAGACTCCCCTTACCACAATGCCCAGTTGATGGAACACAGTACAGACAATGCCACCAAGCACCTGCTTCTTCCCTGCCTGGCTGGAATCTCAAAGAACAAGGCCTGAACTGGTGGCAGGTACCCTGACTCCATGCAGAAGACAGAGAAGCTGAAGGAGAGAAGAGGTCCTAATGATACATGGCCTGAAGTCATGGCTACCCTGCCCTTCTGTAGGCTTTAAATTCTGTGATGCAAAATAATCCCTCTTGGCTTAGACCAGTTTAAATTAAACCTTTATTACTTGCGACCAAAAAAGTCCTAGCTTCTGCAGGTCTATATCAATTCCAAAAGTGTGCTGTAGAGAGTTCAAGAGAACCAGTTGTTAAAGGTTCAGGAATTATGCAAGCCACATGTTAAACACAGCCATTATTAATAATTAAATTATGCTAACTTGCAAGCAAATAAATTACAGATGTTCTCTGACTTAAGATTTCTTTACTTTATCATGGTGTGTAAAAGCATGTCCATACAATCATTTTGTTTTTCACTTTTAGTACAGTATTGAATGAATTACATGAGATATCCAAAACTTTATTATAAAATAGGCATTCTGTTAGAGGATTTTGCCCATCCATAGGCTGATATTAAGTTTTCTGAGCAAGTTTAATGTTGGTGAGGCTAAGCTATAATGTCCAGAAGATTAGATATATTAAATGCATTTTGGACTTAAGGATATTTTCAACTTGTAATGGGTTTATTTAACTCCGTTGCTATGGTTTGGATATGAGGTGTCCCCCAAAGATCCTGTGTTAATTAATGCAAACATTTTTGGAGGCAAGATGACGGGATTATGAGAACTTTAACCTTATCAGTCCATCCTAGTTTGAATGGACTAACTGGGTGGTAATGTAAGCAGTTGGGGTGTGGCGGGAGGAGGTGGGTCTCTGGGGGCATGCCCTAGAAGAGTTCATCTTCCCTGAAGCCTCTTCCCCTTTTTGTCTCTGCTTCCTGGCCACTATGAAGTGAGCTACTATCATCCACCCTGTTTTTCTGCAATGATGTTCTTCCTCACCTTGGGCCCAGAGCAATGGAGTTGGCCAGTTATGGACTAAACCTCTGAAATACGAGCTAAAATTAATTTTTCCTCCTTTAGGAAGTTCTTGTGGGTCTTTTGGTCACAGTGACACAATGCTGACTAACACAGTATATTAAAAACAAAGGTAGCAAATACTGAAAACCCATGATTTATTAATTATTTTACAAGTGCATTGAGGTTATTTACATCTATTATGTCAGCCTAGTGGAAATAGCATATGATGGTGAGCTACTGTGCATCTCTGTCCAGCTCTGTATTGAATGCACTATGTTGATATCCAGCCCAGTGGAGATATTTACATCAGAGAAATTGGGAAGCACTACTAATTATGGCCTGATTTATTGGTTTCTTGATTGACTAAACTTAGGAAAATGATGAGGAAAGTGTTAATAGTGCAGATTAATGTTTAAAGTGCATCATGTCTGTGGTTCTTATGTTATGACCAGCACAAGAACTTGAGGTAATGTTCTTTCAGCATTTGAAAATTATTATTTGATTGAGCAAAGAATACTTGTGATTACTTCCATAGCCTGGAGCCACTGTGCTACATCTGGAAATTAAGAATGAACAGGACACAGGCCCTGTGTTTGGAGATCTCAAAAGGAACTAACTCAGCTCAAAGCTGAGTGTCATTAGAAGATAGAGCAGTAAAAGATGTTGCTTCTGTCATTAAGAAGTTTAATTGTAAAGATAAACCCTACACATGTGAAATATAACAAAGCACATAATGGAGTGTCTAAGTGAAGGATGGCAAATATCTGTTATGCATACCACCACCTCCCTGTCCACAGGTTTGTGATCAAGTGCCTGGAAGGATGTGGCTCCAGCATCCCACCCAACAGAACACCGCAGGCAACCACTGCTGTGTTCTTAATAAACATCTTTGCTCAAGCGTACATCACAGCTAGAAATTCAGAGGAGAGAGGTCAACTGGAGATACAATGCTTAAAGTATGTTTATAAGAAAATGTGAAATATGCATACCATGGACTATTTCTCAGTTTTTAAAAAGAAGCAAATCCTGACATTTGCAGCAATCTGGTTGAAACTGGAGGACACTATGCTGAGTAAAGTAAGCCAGAAATCAGATACTGCCTGATTTCATTTGTAGGAAGTATCTAAAGTAGCCAAATTCATAGAAGCAAAGTAGAGCAATAGTTGACAGGGGCTAGAGGAGCAGGAAAATGCAGAGTTAATGCAAACTATGTATAAAATTTCTGCTCTGCAAAATTAAAAAGTTATAGAGATCTTCACCACACAGTGCCTATAGGTAATAGTTCACTACAAATATCTTTAAAGGATGGATCTCATTTTAAGTATTCTTTCCACACACACACACACACACACACACACACACACACAAATCTTTTGAAGGTTTAGTTAATATTTTGGCTGTTTTTAGATGATAGATAGATATACACATACATATACATAAACACATATGTACATGCATATATACATATACATACATATTAAATATGTGTAGTTTTCTATATTGATTACACCTCAATAAAGCTACTGTTTGAAATTTTATTTTTAACTGACACATAAAAACATAAAATTGAACATATGTATGTTATCTCCCCAAACATCTATCATTTTTGTATGGTGAAAACATTCAAAATCCTTTCTTTTAGCCTTTCAAAATATACAGTCCATTCTTGCTATCTGTAGTCTCTACTGTATAACAGCACATCAGAACTCCTCATGTATTTAATACAGATAAATATTTTTAGTATCCCTGAAAGGTTTTTAAACTTTTTCTTTTTTAAGTTAAAAAAAAAGAAGGTTTTATAGAAAAGAAATTTGACAAGGCCCTTGAAGGGTGACTAAGAAAATTGTTAGAAATATAAATTCCCAGACCCCACCCCAGATTTACTAAATTAGAAACTCCAAGGGTGGCCCCAGAAATCTTGTGTTCTCACGGGCCCTCTGGGGATTCTGATGTGCTCTGACATGTGAGGAGCACTGGACTGTGCCCTACTTCTTCTCTCTGGGCTTTCTTTCACATAGTGCTTGAATTGACCCCTTAATAGCTGCCTGTGCGGTAGGTAGGCAAGCAAGAATATTTATCCCTCTTACATGGGTGAGAAGAGCAATTCTAAGACATTACAGACCTCACCCAGGGCCACACTGCTAACATACATTGAGCCTGGGCTGCAGCCAGGTCTCTGGGTGCCAGAGCAGTGTTATTTCCATCAGACCAGGGTAAGAGAGGTTAGCGATGGTGTGATTCCCTCCAGCCCCCAACCTTCCAATTTCCTCTCTCACCTTCCCAAGGAGTTGGCCAGCTTCCTGACGACAGTCTGTGAGGGAAGGCCTGTTGGGTGATGACAGCCTCCTGACAGAAGAAAGGTGACTGGGTTTGGTGGTGAGCCCCACCATGCTCATTCCTGCAAGGATGGAAACCTTCACTCACGGTCCAATACAAGAGCTGGAAATCAAGTGCATTGCAGCCAGCATTGCTTAGCCAGGCATGGGGATCAAAAACACTCAGCTCATCAGATGCCCCAGCCCAGAGCTGGCAGATGGCAAGAATGTGGAAACTCAGCCTCCAATGACCCCCAGGAACAGAGCCACAGGAGTTGGTCCAGGATGCAACTCCTTGTGCCAAGCCCTTTTAGGCAGAAATGATCAGGGTATAAAAAACTGTCTACATCCAAGGCCAAAATTCTGCTAGGTCAGCCTGTGGTAGTGGAAAGGGCCTAGGTTTTGGAGTCACACACCTGGGATTGAAATCAATGCCACTGTTATGAGTTTTACAAATCAGGACAATTCTCTTACCTTCTCTGGGACTCCATTTCCCCGTATGTAAAATGGGGTTGATAATATCCACAAAGGTGTTGTGAGAAATGAATGAATGGTATTTTCAGAAGTCCTAGCAGAGATCTTGGCCTTCAGTATTGCTCAATAATGCTCATTTCTTTCCTTCACTCTTCCCCTTGGGAGTCCTCTTTCTCCATCTCCACAGATCCTAGGAAGGGAATGCCAAAGTGGCAAAAGGGAAACAACTCTGCCCAGGGCAGAAGACAACTTCCAAAACTACTTTCCCATATTAGATCATAAATTTATCTTATGTTGAAACCACACTGTGGGCTGCTCTCTATGGTGGGAGTGTCTTCCTGGCTTTATTCAGGATTCAGCACTCCCACACACAAGAATGAGCTGTTTGGTAACTGATACAATATTGAGCGTAAAGAAATTAATCAGGAATTGCCCAGAATTCTCCCATTTTCTAAAACTTATCAGTAATTCTCAGTAACCAGTAACTCTGGCAAACTATACCTACAGATCAAATGCAGCCTGATATCTATTTTTGTAAATAAGGTTTTATTGGAACATAGCTGTTATGGTTTGGATCTAGGAATGTTCCCCATAAAGCTCATGCATTAGGCAATGCCACAATGTTCAGAGGTGAAAAGGTTGGATTATGAGAGCTCAGTGGGTTATCCATTTAATAGATTAATAATTTATTTTTAAAAACATTTAAATAATTTATTTAATGTCATTGTGTAATTCTACAGTAAAAGTATATTTCTGGTTTCTCTTTTTTATTTTTATTTTTTTAATTTGTTCTAATTAGTTGTACATGCCAGTAGAATGCATTTTGATCAATAATTTCAATGGATTGCTGGGTGGCAACTGTAAGCAGAAGAGCATGGATGGAGGAGGTAGGTTCTGGGGGCATGCCCTTGAGGACTGTGTCTTGTGCCTGGCTCTTCACACTCTCTCTCTGCTTCCTGGATGCCATAAAATGACTGCTTTCCTCCACCACAACGTTCTACCATGATGTTCTACCTCACCTCAGGCCCAGAACAGTGGAGTCAGCCGACCATGGACTCTCCGAAGCCATGAACCAAAGTAAACTTTTCCTCCTCTAAGTTATTCTTGTCAGGTATTTTGGTCACAGCACTGGAAAGCTGACTAACACAACAGCCATGCTCACCCATTTACATTTTGCCCATGGCTGCTTTCACATTATGAAGGCAGAGTTGGACTGCAAGGCCTTAAACATTTATTCTCTGGTCCTTTACAGAAATGTTTAAATACTTCTGCTCCAAATGAAAGATAACTAAGTCTATTATCGCAGTTTGAGAGATCGCCAAGAAGTAGATGGAAAGAAAGTTTAGGGTTCAATATTAAATAGGGAATGCCTTTGAGATCCATGCCTCTGAAAGAGAGAAAGGAGCTAAAGTGGGCAGAAAGAGAGGTCCAGCTGCAAAGCAGTTCTTCATGGGGAGTTCCACAGCAAAGAGCCTCTCGGGTTGTCCTGCATCGGCTGAATATCTGGCCTTTGTATATTTTCACCTTAATCAGTCAGTGGGCGTGGGCCACCCCCAGAATGGCATGACCTATGACACACCTCCCTGAGGGCTGACTGCTAACAAGTATGAGTGTATATTCCCAGCACTTAGTGTCCCAAAACCCCCACTCCAAGAGGACCTAGCTGCACCTCTCCATGTCCACATACCAACCCCACCTTTTTAAAGTTTTTACTACCCTCCTCTACACCACCAAGTTAGTTGTCTGAATTATCTATACATATGATGAGGCACTGGTGATCACAAAAGTCAAAGGGGACACGGACTAACAGAATAACAACTAAGCAATCACCTTATATGTAATCCCAATAAGAGTCTTGAAAATTTTTACATCCACAGATTGTACTGAATGTTACAGAGACACAGGTTACGAACCTGAGAATGCCTTTCTTAAGAATGGATTTTCCTATTTTTGTTGGAATTACACCCCAATTTTTTGACAGAATGATTCATAAAATCTAAGATGCATAATGTTTATAAGATAAAAAAATGTTTAATCAGAAAGATAAAAAATGATCTATGAGATGCAAAATATTTCCACTATTGGTACAAGCATGAGCAAGGGATTTTGAGCCTGAAGACCTGGATTCATGTCCCCACCTTGCCACTTATTGTGGTATGGTCACCCTCTGGTATGGTCAAAATGTCAATATCCTCTCAAAATTCATGTTAAATCCTAACCCCTGAGGTGATGGTATTTGGAGGTTAGGGGGCCTTTGGGAAGTGATTAGGTCACGATGATGGAGCCCTTATGAATAGGATTGGTGCCCTTATAAAAGAGGCCCCTGAAAGCTGCCTGGCCCCTTCCCTCCCACAGAGAGAAGGCACTGTCTATGAATCAGGAAGTGAGTCCTCACCATACACTGACTGGTGGTGCCTTGATCTTGGACTTCCAGCGTCCCAAACCATGAGCAATAAATATCTACTGTTTATGAACCACAGTTTATAGTATTTTTATAACAACTTAAATGAACTAAGACGCTCTCGGTCTGTTTACTCATTGGTAAAATGGGATTATCTATTGTATCTACTTCCCAGAGATGTCATAGAATCAAATAAAATAATATGTATGAAATCTGCAGAGAGCTCAGGAATATTTCATTGTTCTTGTCTTTTACACGCCTTCCTAATTAACATCTTTAAGTTCTATTCAAATATTTAGTATTTTATATTCTTTATATATTCCATATGTTTTAGATTCTAATATTTTTGTCTATTCTCACTACTTTCTTACATTTTTTCTTACATTTTGTTATGCATAAAATAAATATTTTTTAAGTATTTAAAATTTTTATTTTCCCCTTATCTACAGAGACATATTCTGTACATCAGTTCAGTTCACTATTTACTTCCTTGAGACAAATATCCTAGAGAATAGACAGGCATTGCCTCTCACACCTCTTGGTAAAGGATACTGGGGAAGCAGCAATGAATATTCCTTCTCTTGGCCTGGTAACATCACATGACATCTCTCCAACCCTGGGGGTCACTAAATGTCCTGGACATCTGAGGTATGGTCCCAACCCTGAGATAAAAGTGACCAGGTACACTACATTAAGATCAACCAGTTACAGAGATCTATGAAGTGCTCTTATGTTCCTGTGTGTGTCCCCAGTCCTCACAGCTAGGATGAGGCCCCTGCCATTTTCTTCCCCAGAACTGTGAATATGGCTTGGCTATATTCATGGAGGCCTACTGATGTCTTTCTGGGACAATGTCACCAATTTGGGACAGATGTCAGTGATGCAGTATGCCCAATGTCCCTCATCTCACCCTGTTGCCAAAGCCAGATATTATACTCATCCCCAAGTCCCTTGAGACTTTCATGAAAACCACTCTTTCCATTTCCTTTTCTTCGTTTTCTCTTTGCATTAGTTTCAACTCCTCCTTCCCTCTTAAAAGCAGGTCCTGGGACTCTCTGAAATTCAAATCCCATCCAATTCTAAGAAACAACCTCATTGCAGAGGGTGGGGGCATGGTCAGCAGCCAAGTTTGTTTACCTGGTCCCCTGCTTTCCTCACAAGGACCCTGGGCCCAGGCAACAAACCTTTGTGGGGCAACTACACACGCAGCTCCAGTATCAGACACTATACCTATAAATACCAGGAGGTGCATATACATCAGGTGCTCCTAGATTTACCATGAGATTTTGCCCCAATAAATCCATCATAAGTTGAAAATATACTAAGCAAAAATGTACTTAATACACTTAACCTATGGAACATCAGAGCTTAGCCTGGCATACCTGAAACAATCTCAGAAAACTGGCATTAGCCTATAGTTGGGAAAAATCATGTAACACAAAACATATTTTATAATAAAGTTTGCACACAGAGATGGGTGCTTTGTAAACATGATACCATGTAAAAAACACAATATCTAAAAAACACTGGCAACATAGTGTATCAGTTCTTTACCTATGTGATTATGTGGCTGACTAGAAACTGGCTTGCTGCCCTTACCCAGGGTCATGAAATAGTATCATGTAGCCCAAGAAAACATCAAAATTCAAAGTGTGGTTTCTACTGAATGAGTATCACTTTTGTCATATGGTCAAAATATTATAAATTGAACCAAGTAATTAAGGGACCACCTATGCATTATGTAGGTCTATAACATAGTGTATATATTTTTATTTAAAGTTTATTAACCCCCACTTTACAAGAGAGCAAGCTAGGTCTCAGTAACTTGTTCAGAAAGGAATCACTTCCAATGAGAAGATTAGAAAGTTTTAATAAAAGTATCATTTCAGCTAATACTTACAGGTTTAGTGGGATTTTAATTAATATTTATAGTTTTTAACTACCAAAGTGATGCATGTTCATTGTGGAAAATTTTAAAACAGAAAAGTCCAAAGAGGAAAGTTTACTTTTAAAAGCCCATAAAATCTTCCACTTTTTTTAAATTATTTTTTATTCAACATTGTATATATAACAGTAGCATGCATTACATTTCATATTAGACATATATAGAGCACCTTTTAACATAACACTGTTTGAATACAAAGTATATTCATACTATTCATGGGGTATTGGTATCCTAAATTCTTCCACTTTAATATTTAAAAATCATTAGTATTTTGGTATATATCTTTATAGACTTTTTCCTACTACTTACCACACCTTTAAAAAATAGGACCACTGCTTAGTCACCTGCATTTTACAGATGTTATTCCATTTAATCTTCACATTTTCCTGCAAAATAAAAAGTATCATCAGCTCCATTTGTAACATTAACTTAGGAGGCAGACATATTAACTTGCCCAAGTCATAGGAAAGAGCCTACAAGGCATATCCAGAATGTCTCCAGAACTCATGCCCACCTTCTGCCGGCTGCTGCCTGGGGAGGGATCTCCTGTGCAGAGATGGTAGGGCATGGAAAGGCAAGGGATGACTCAGAAGGATGGTTTTTTATGTTGAATTTGGTGACTCCCATCTAGGGCATAAAGGAAAGGAAGGAAGGGGAAAGTCTCTAGTTTTTTCAGCTGGATAACTAGGAGAACAAAGATTCCACAGAGGATTTCAATAATACATGCAGCTTCTATCAGGCAAAACCAGGCTCCATGCACCTCGCAAGCCAGTGAGCTCTTATCAACTCTGCAAGGTAGCCTCTGTCCTAAGCAGGCCTGTGCCTGCCTGAAAATGTCATGGGAGCCAGCCTAGGGGACTGGAGTACCTCCATGCCCCAGACCAACCCACACTGTGCTTTCCCACGGTGGCTCCTCTACGACCAACATGACATCTGGAATGAGCCCCGGCTAACATTCAGTCAAGAATGGTCCCCTCCCACATCCACACCAAGTGGGCTTTATTTCTGCACTAACAAGGATGGGAACAAGAAGTTTTTGCCAAAAGAAAAAAGACATCAAAACATTCAATGTACTTCCCTGGCTGCATGTTCCTGGCTGGACTTATATCGCTTATGTAACAGTGATATTATTTATTAAAACAGTACAGAGAGTTTCAGAAAGGCCAGAAATGCCAGCCTGGAATTTGGTCCCCCTGAGTGCAACACAGAAAGAAGGGAAAGGAATAGTTGGTGCATGGGGATCAGCGATCAGGGATAGCTGCTGATTTTAGCCTCCAGACCCAAGCAACAACCCCCACCCCTCCCACACACACAGATACAGAAATGAAGCAGCATGTGTGACAGTGTAAGAGGATCTTTGAGACTAGGAAGGAGGAGTGGGCACTTTTTTCCTGGCACCCTTAGGATCCTCAGCCCCTCTGAAACTCTGCCTGACAAATCCATCTTAGGAGGGAACAATAGTGATTCATTCAGCAAATAGTATGGCTCAACTATTGAGTAACTAGACAGCATCCAACTCCAACACTAGTAACCCCCAAGTCAAAACTAATTTTGCTATTTTTCCCTCCCTCTCTCAGATGTGCCACTTTTAAGAATTCACCCTCAGGGAACTCATTTTTATATGATTCTTGGTTTGTTCTGTTGTTTCTTTATCAAAGCTGCTTTCCATTTCTGAATGACCTGTGTTGAGCTCCATCCATAGGAAAGTGTTTGCTTGGTACTCTTTGACTCTGAAAACCTGTCAACACAGTCAGATGTCCTCTGGGTCTATGCAATGTAAAACTTTTTGCAAGCCTGTTCCTCAGCACATACTTCATGTTGGGGACTTAAGAACACGCCAGCCGAAAGAATAGAAAAATCTAACTCCGTGGCTGCCTCCCACTTCCTGATAGGGGGACTTGGCCTGGCCAAGGGGCATTCCCCTAACATAGGATGAGAACTGAAACCACCCCAAGGATAGGCCAATGTCATCTGCCCATGCTCCTTATGTGTCTCTATGATCTTTCTGCTGATTGGCCCATGTCCTCTATAAGACCGTCCAACTTCCTCAATAAACCCAGTTAGTGCCTTGACAAGTTCTCCCTGGTGCGTCCCTGATTGTCTTCCATAGTAAAGGCTGGCGTGGGCCACCAGCCGGCCCCTGCCTTTTCCGAGTTCGCCTCCGCTGGGGTGTGTTCACCCCAGTCTTCTTAGCCATCCAGAGGAGCCTATCCTGGGGGTGGGGGGGAGCTGAAGACCCCAACAACTTAAAAAAAAAAAAAAAAAAAAAAAAAAAAACCAACACTTCAAATCACTCACACCAACGCCTCAGTGCTTCAGAGAGAAGGCTACACCCTTACCAGTATCTTATATCCTCAGGGCTCTTTCTTCCTCTAAATTTCTATCACCTCTTTTCTCCTTTCTTTCCATCTTATCACATAGCATCTAAAAATTGTGTCCTCTATCGTGTACAAGGACAGATAAAATGCCAAAAAACATGTGATAAATGGAGCCATTGTGGATGAATTCCTTCCTCATATTTTCACTTTTCATTCTTTTTCTTTGCATTTTCTGATCACTGGCTGCCATATTCCAAGAGCTTCCAGTTGGTATCTCTTCCTGCTCCCTGAGATTTTACAGTTTATCATTTACCTATACCACTGTCTATCACCTTGTTACCAAAAAGATCTTGAGCAGGACAAATTTCATTACAACCACATGTCCATCATGTTACTTTTAGCTAAGGACTTTTTCAGTCAACAATAAATATTTATTGAGCACCTACTATTTTTCAGGTATTGTTCTAGCAGTACAAAGTCCCAACTTCAACAGAACTATGGCCTAGATGAAGGAGAAAACAATAAGCAAATAGAGAAATTGATAGATAATGTGCAAAAAAGGAAATAAGGCAGAGTACTGGGACAGGGAGATGGGGGCTTGTCTAGGCCTTTTCCTAGATTCAGTTGCTTGTTATTTTCACATTTATCAGATACCTAAGGCTCTCACTATTTTTGGCAATAGAGTTAGACAACTGATCTTCAACATCTGCTTCTACCACCAACCTTTAAATAAGGTTAATAGTTGTCTCTGCCTCGTGAGGATTAAACAAGCTAGGTAAATCATATAAGTAGTACATACAGTGTCTGGCATAAAAAGCATACAAAACAGAGGCAACCAGAACAAAATGAGAAAAGAAGAAACCAACATTGGCGAAGGCGATCTTCTTTGCTCTAATTGAAGTTTGTGATTTCTTCAGGCAGCTTGTAGCTCTCTGAGCAATTAACCCTTGAACTGGAAGCTGCTCTAGATAAAGCCCTTAGCCAAAAGTGACATGATGGACAACATGATGAACAGGAGTCAGGGCTTGCAGAGGAAGGCAGTCTTAACTTGATAGTAGCTGGTATTTCCTGCTGTCTTCCTAGGGGCTCCTCTTCTCCCAGCTGACTCACTAGTCATCAGACTTACAGGCCAACCTGTAAGTGACAAAGATCCCATTCGGCAACCCTGATCCATGGGCCCCAGAGCCAATAGATAAACACACCACTCTACACTTAAGGCAGAAGACTCTGAGGTGTGTTCTACCATTGCTCAGAGGCTTCCCCAGCAGGACTGACCACAGTTGCCCTCAGCAATCCCCAGTTCAGTGACACACTCTTGTTTTTCTTTCTTTCCCTGGTAAATCTCCCCATCCCAACTCCTATTCATTGGCATGATTCTCAAAATAATTATCTTCACAAAGCCTTCCTATCAGCTTCTGATTTTTGGAAGAACCCAGGCTATTTACAGTCATGCTCTCTCTGCATTAGTCTTTTCTCTTAGAACCTATCCCCAGTGTTACATTATTTTATTTGGGTACATATATAATTATCCATAATTTCTTCTCTTCATATGTCCTCCAAGTTAGAAAGTTTTAATTATCACAAATAGATAAATCCCACAGTTTTTCTACCTAGAACTGCTCTTTCAGTGTGTATTTGCCTCCAGCTTGGCCAAGCCCATCATTATTGTTTTGTAAGCAAAATCCAGGAAGCACATCAACTTGCTACAGAAATTCTCTTTAATCCTAAATGTTTACATTGTCTTCCTATATATGTAACTGGCCACCTGGTAGAGACCAAACCTTAGATGTTTTTAAGTTAGCAAACTATCATTTGGAAGGTTGGAGTCATCTTCCATATTTTGCAGTACAGACTGTGCTTTCATTCTGTAAGACCACATTTTGATGAGCCATTTAGTAATGCTGATGGAAGGCACCCATCACACCCCTCCTCCTCTTTCCTGGCACGTGTTTATTTACACATGTGTATGCTTCGGATTGACATGTTAATTATCCTCTTTGGACATGTAAATTGAGTATAACTAGCGGAATTATTGACCTGAAACATAAGTTTTTCTTTTTTTCCTAAAACGAGATTTTGGCTGTCTTATAACTATACTTTTTTATTTGTCCTTGGGGAAAAGCAAAAAAAGACAACAACATGGAGAAGTAACTAAAAGATGGCAGAGCGATCAGCAGTCTGGTGAGTCACTGGAATTGCCCAGCTAGAATGGGAAAACGTGGGCAGCAGCTTACTTGAGGATTCCCTAAAGTCACTCAAGGAGAAAACCCTAATAACATACTGAACTCCACGATGGCAGAATAGACTTAGACTATTATTATTTGGGCATGAATGACCTCTGAAGCCTGGAGATACCTGGACATCATACTTAACCATGATTTCTAACTGGTAGATAGGTTTGGACCAATGGGCCACCTCCCACATGGAAATTTCCATGAGAAGCAACCTTGTTTCATTTTCCCTGGACAGGAGCCAATAGGCTTAAAGGTTGCCCCGTTCCCTGGGCAAAGAACCAATAGCATTAAAGGTCGCTCTGGTACACCCCCCACCAGAAATCCCTACTTAAGCTCCTTCCTGCCCAGAGCTGAGTCTCAACAGCTCATCCCTGCTGAGAGGAAGCAGCCACTGCGACAGCTTCAGACCCACTGCTTCCAGCCCGATGGCAGCTTCCCCAGCCAACAGTTCCAGCCTCCAACCTGACTGCAGCTGCCTTAGCCGACAGCTCCAGAGACCACAGAGGGTGCGACCAGGCACCCACCTTCCGTTCAGAGCTCGCACACTCCCCACTTGCTGACTCCTCTCTCCCACCAGAGCTTGCACACTTCTCTCTCCCTGACTCCTCTCTCCCAGCACCTCTTCAACCTCCGACCAGCCATAAAGGCTGGTGAATAAATCTCTTGGCTGCACGGTTGTCTCTGGTGTGATTTTTGCCCTTCACTAACACTTCTCACTTCTCTCTCTGACTCCCTTCTCTTCTCTTCTTTATGAAACCAGGAGAAATCATGGTGTGAAAATACTTTATGTAAAACCAGTGACTTGAAAAATTGTGCTCTTTATATGTAATACAAAATGAATTGCATTCTGCAAGTATGTATAACAAATTAGAATAATAAAAAAATAAATGAATGGATAAACTGTGGTACATATACACAATGGAATATTACTCAGCATTAAAAGAGAATAAAATTATGGCATGTGCAGGTTAAAAAATAAAATAAAATAAAGAATCAAAAAAAAAAAAGATCTATTAACTTAGAGAATGTACCACCTTGCCTTATGTGGGGTAGGGACTTAGTAAATAAATATTGGGAGAATGGATGAAATAAACTAACCTCTAACAACAAATATAAAAAATCAGAATACTGAATAAGAAGACATAAAAAGTAGGGGATAAAATTTCAAACCACAATTCAGTTTCCTCTCTAGCATTTCCTAGCTGGGCTCTGATAACCCAGAGTATATAAATCAGTGGTAGAAAGGGAGGGATGATAGGAAAAGATAAGTGTTAAATACATTTGAGAATACTGGTTAAGCTAAGTAAAATATGCTTTTTTTATTGTTAGGGTTTTATAATTATGGGAATTCTCAGTCTCTAATGTGTTAATATATACCACAAGAGTAATATATATACTATGCAATGTTTCCACATGTATTGAATTGTGACCTTTTTAAAAAGAAATATCTTGTTGGATGATGTTTCTTGGGTATATGGTTCCCCTGAAACACACTTTAGGAAACACTGTTTTATTATCACCCTGATTTATTTTTGGCTTATTGTCTTAGTCTGTTTTCTGTTGCTATAACTGAATGCTACAGACTGGATAACTTACCAAAAAAAAAAAAAAACAAGTTCACTCAGGCACTGTTCTGGAGGCTGGGAAGTTCAAGAGCATGGCAGCAGCATCTGGTGAGGTCCTTCTTGCTGCACCATAACATGGTGGAAGGCATCACGTGGTAAGTTGGAGCCATTTGCTAACTGAAGTCTCTCTTTCTCTTATAAAGCCATTAGTGCCAGTGAAGGCCCCAATCTCATGACTTTATCTAATATTTCCCAATATCCTCTTGACATCTGCATCCCAACTTTGAGGTTTAATTTAGAAGGAGGCCTCCAAGAAGTTCTCAATCCTAGTCTTTCAGGGATCTTAATTATTTTCCAAGAGTCTTACCAAACCCCTTGATTTTTAAACCATAACCTATAAAACAGGACATTGTTATTTACCTAACATCATTCATCAAAAAAAAAATTAGTAAGTACTCCTTATGTGCAAGACAGTGTGAAGATAATTACAAGACATAGATCTTGCCATGAGAAATACAATGGGTCCTCTGTGTCTGTGAGTTCTGCACCCGCCAATTCTACCAACTATTCATCAAAATATAGTTAGGCCTACAATAATTGCATCTGCATTGAACATGTACAGGCTTTCTTCCTTGTCATTATTGCCTAAGCAATACTGTATAACAACTATTTCATAGTGTTTACATCTTATCAGGTATTATAAGTAATCTAGAGATGATCTAAACTACATGGAAGGATTGTGTAGGCATGCAAATACTATCTCATTTTATATAAGGGACTGGATTTTGGTATCTGCTGCAGGGTCCTGGAACCAATCCCCAGTGAACACAGAATGCATATATTTTGATAGTAACTATGACTTGAAATTAATAGTCTTGGGAATGAAACAAACCTGAGCATAAATCCAGGACTCAACATTTTTTTAATTAAAAAAACTAGTTTTGTGGTCTTGGATAAGTTAATTAATCTATCAGTTGTCATATCTGCAAAATGGGGATAATTATGCCTATTTTCATCTTTATCATAATGATTAAATGTGATAAAGTGTGCAAAAATATCTAGCTCAGTGCAGAAACTAGGACTAGAAGAAGTAATCACATTCAAAAGAGACCATTTAGGATATATTCAGCAGTTTTATCTTGAGGCTTCACTGAAGCCTGCCAAAATTGCTGAATTTGAACTTGCACTACAGAGATGCTTCTACTTGTATCTTCCATTTCCTTGCATTGCTTGTGAGTTAAGGCATAATTAAACAGAGGAAGTGGCCTTAAACAAATTGAACTGGTAGGTCTCTCCAGTTCCCTACCCTGGCCCAGCCTTTGTGGTCTGGCCTGATTCACAGAGATATTTTCAACAAATTTGCACAATGTTAGTAGAGCATTTTTCATCATTATCTACTTTTGACAAATGAGTAAACTCAGGCTCAAAAAAGCTTAAGTGCCTTGGCCAAGGTCACCATACTAATAAGTGGCAAATTTAATGAAACTCTATTTCAGGAGGGTCAATAATACATAAACACAAGACAAAAGGTTAGGAGGCTATTGCATTTGTCCAGCCAGGAGTGGGTAAGAGCTGCTGATAGAAAGGAATGGAAGTATACAAATAAAAGATAATGAATGAAATGGTGTCTCACAAAATCCACATGCTCAGAAACTGAATTCCTAGCATAAGGGGATTGAGAGGTAGGACTTTTAAGACATGATTAATTCGTGAGTGATATGTCCTCATGAATGGATTAACTTCATCATCAAAGGAATGGGTTCCTGATAAAAAGCATGAGTTTGGCCCTCTCCCCTCTCTTCTCTTCTCCCTTTCCTGTCTTCCTTCTGCCATAGGATGATGCAACAAGATTGTTCTCACCAGATGCAGCCCCTTGACCTTGGACTTCTCAGCACCCAGAACTATAAGAAATAAATCTTTAGTCTTTACAAATTACCCAGCCCCAGGTACTCTTTCATAACAGCACAAGAAGGACTAAGACAATGAAAAAGTAAAATTGACATTTTAACAGTGGAAGATCCTAGGAACCTATATCTGTTAATTTCCAATCTTTCCCCAACTACATCCTCCTTTATCCCCAAAAAGGAAGACATTCATGCCTCGGAAATGTTCACATTCATGCATGTGGACACCCATCTTCAGTTCTGTCTTTTACTGCCAAATAACAGTTTTAGTTATGTTTAGTTTTACATAGTCCCTATCTTTAAATAGTTAAAAGTCTGGAAGAGGGAGCACAAAAATAACATAAAGCCAAAGGCTCTGGAACACTCACATAACCAAGATGCCAGGGTTAGGTCTGCCATTCAATAGTGATGTGACCTTGGGCAAGAAACAAATTCATCAGATCACTTTTTCATTCATCACTCACTCATTCAACATATCCTATCAGTATTTATCAATTGTTTACTATATGCCAAGCACTGTGAAAGGCACTGGGACAATATAGGTGTCCCAGAATCACAGGAGATTAGAATCAAACATCTAGACAACTCTAAATGGATAGCAGATTCCCCTTTCTCACCCACCTTCACCGATCACCAACTCCTGTCTACTTTATCTCCAAAGCGTACTTGCCTCCATTCACCCCTCAGTCCTTTACCACTACCATCCTGGTCAAAGCCACAGGTCATATGTGCCCAAACCACTCTCTGGATGACCCCAGGTTTGCATGGCTCCCAAGCAGAAAAACAGGTGAATCAGATAAGACTTGCATGTTATCCTGCCTCAGAACCTTGCCTGCTAGAACTGTAAGAATTCTTAGCAAAAAATGCTTGTGTGCAAAGGCAGGGAGGCCAAAGGCTTAGGAAGAGCAGTCTGCAATGCTCAAACATGACATTTGCATTCCAGAGAAACCACAGATCATTAAAAAGTACATTATGCACATAATTGTTTCAAAGGGAGGGGAAGTTCGGAGCTAGAGAGTTTGAGTATCACAATAACAAAGTTGTTTCCTTAAGGAATTTTAATAGTAACAGTGTTTCTAATAGCTGTAAGTATAGTCCTAAAGCCAGTACATCACTTAGTAAATCTAGCCTTTGATGATTCTAACTTTTCAGCTGCAGAAGAATGGTGGTTCTTTTTCTATCACCCCCAGCACTATCATATCACAGTTTTTTTGGTTTTTTGTTTTTATCATTCTTGTATATGGAAAACAAAACCCACACCTCCAAACCACGGCAACAGTGTCACACATCACCACCACACCATGCAAGCCCAGTTCCCCAACAGATAAGAAAATGTGCCTCAGTTTCTGGATATTTAAATGAGGACAGCAATAGGATTCACTTCAAAGAGATAAATAGGATTATACCAACTAATATTCATACCATGCTTGCAGCAGCACCTAGCACACAGCATCACTGTATAAGTGGTTAAAATACATAAATAGATAGACTAATAAATCATGTTATATTCAATTCCTGTTATGAAAATACTTGATACAGGGGAACTATGTCAAGGACAAAGGAAAGGATAGGAGAGAAGATGAGTCATTCATAGCAAGTAAGAGGTATAAAAAGAGGGACTCAGGTTGAGGTTCACTCTAGCTTTCAGTTTTGTTAGATCAAATATGTTTATTCCAATAAGTGTGTATGTGTGCATGTATACTTACATATACATACATCTGCATGCAGAAACATGTAACACCTAACTGTCCCACTTAAAAACCAGAGTCTGAATCAGATGAAAAATGAGAAATTCATTCATTGTGCCCTACTTCTTTCTATAATAACACACAAGAGGTTACAAACCTCAAATTGGGTCGAGTCCCAGAATTTGGTCAGTAAATTGAAAACAATAAGAACATAAAATGACTGAAATTCTCCATCTGCAAAAATAAACCACTCAGGAGATGGTTGTAAATGTGCTATTGATGGGAGTAAGGATTCTCCCCATTTTCTGTCGAGAACAGGATGCCTTACAAATTCAATTAAGGACACTAGAGTCTCCCCTAAGCCCAATCAGGGTGACCCCAGGGTATCTCCGCAGGAAAACATATTGGAATGTGGTTTATGGTAACCTACTCTGTTGAATTGCAATACATCTGAGGTAATGTTGTGTTGTCATAACAGAGGGTGGGGGTCCACAGGAGTCTGGAAACAGAAAGCCAAGCAGTGAGACTCAGAGTGTCTCCACCAATACCCATGGCTCTGTTCATAGATCATTGGTCCTGTTGGGTAGAAGTATTCCCTGAAGACAGCCAATTATGTCTGGTAAAATTCAAAATCTCCAAGGAAGATCTTATTTGTCACTTGGTGTCTTCAATGGAGTTACTGAGCAATAAGGCAAGTCTTACACAGACGAGGCCCCTCACTCAGCTCTCTAACTGGAACCTCATGTAAATTAGTAAATCGGTTTTCTGGCATTTAATCAGTCAAAGAGCCAATCCTGCAGAATCAGTTAGGGTTAGGGTTAGGGTTAGAGTTACAGTTAGGGTTCGGCATGTTTAATAATTTATAGGCTGGAAGATATTGAGCAAATCATTTCTAACCTCCTGCTCTCAGTTCCTCTATGTCAAGGGGATAATAATAGTACCTATCTCATGGACTGTTGGGGAAGATAAACAGAATAATCAGGAAAAAATGCCTTGCTTTTTATGTATCCAATAAATACTAACATTTTATTTTATTGTTGGCCTGGTTAAACCTTGACTCATCAGCAGCATCATTCTCTTCTCATGATTGCATGAACCTCTGAAATTTGAGGTCTGAAAAGCTGACTGAGCACCTGTATCTCGAGTGACTCCATCTCAGTTTAGTTGTCCCCATTTTAAGAAACCATTTTTTTTCTTTAGAACTATTAGTAGCAAAGCTAATGTTAAGATTGATCATGTGAGAGGACTGGGATTGTAACTCAGTGGAAAAGCACTTACCTAGCATGTGTGAGGTACTGGATTCAGTTCTCAGCACCACATGTAAATAAATAAAAAATAAATAAATAAAGGTCCATTGATAACTAAAAAATATTTTTTAAAAAAAGATTGATCATGTATGCTCAGGAATAAATACTAACTTTTTTTAAAAAACACATTCCTTGTTCTCTGTTTGGTGGTTGGTGTCCTATATAGCTAGAAGACAGCGATCACGTTGTAGAAGGGCAGGGCAGCTCCCTTCAACCTCTTTTATAAGGGTACAGATTCTATTGATGAGGGTAGAGTCCTCATGAATTAATCACTTCCACAAAGACCCCTATCTCTTAATACTAGGACATCAGGTATTAGGTTCCAACAAGGAATTTTGGGCAGGGGGTACCTCCATTTAAACCATAGCAAGAATTATCCTCAAATGCCTCTTGGGGACTCAGCCTCAATCAATATTTTCCAATAATGAAAACATTTCACAAAACTAGCCTAACTCCACATCATGTTCAACCACAAGAATGGGATCCTAATTAGAATAAGTTATACTCCATGTATGTATAATATGTAAAATACACTCTACTGTCATGTATATATAAAAATATTTTTTAAAAAGGCATAAAAACAAAACAAAAAAGAAACCATTTAACGGAGAATGAAAGAGCCAGTTAGAACTCTTTTTTTATTAACTTTTTTTCAGCTTTATTGAGTTACAGTTTACAAATACTTATTTTATATATTTAAAGTGTACAACTTGATGTTTGATATATGTGTACGTTGGGAAAAGATCGCCACGGTCAAGCTAGTTAATACCCCCATCACCTTCCATAGTTACCATTTCTTTCAAGTGTGTGGGATAGGGGATGAAAACAAAGTATATCCTCTTAGCAAATTTCAAATATGTAATACAGAATTAATTGTAGTCACCATGCTGTATAGATTAAACTCTCTTCTGACTCCTTTTTTTTTTTTAATAGTTGAGAACAGAGAGAAACAGCTTTCTTTTTTCTGATTCATGATCAGATACTCATTCCACTGTGGCCCCACATTCCCAAATCACCCACAGCACAACAGAGCTGTGAAGAAAACTGCTGAGCCATGGACTTGAATTCAGGAAACTCAGATCTGAACCCCCTTCTGTATGAAGGCCAGTGAGCAGACCATTGCTTCTCCCTTGGCTTCCCTTGATCTTCTTGTAAACATGAAATAGGATAACTCCAGCCATTTCTACTGCTCAAGGTCATTGTAAAGTTGAGACAGAATGAAAGAAGATGGTTTGGGGGGGGGGGTTGGTTTTTATTTTTAGTTTTGGTTTTGGCTTTTGTTATTGTTTGTTTGCTTGCTTGCTTGGTACCGGGGATTGAACCCAGGGGCACTTGACCACTGAGCCACATCCCCAGCTTTTTTTATTTTTTATTTTGAGACAGGGTCTTTCTAAGTTACCTAGGGACTCACTTAGTTGCTGATGCTGACTTTTAACTGCCTCTGTCTCCCAAATTGCTGGGATTATAGGTGTGTGCCACTGCAGGCCCCAAAGAAGGTGCTTTGAAAACTATGAAGCATCAAGAAAATAAAGTGGATAGTTTTATTGTGGACATCAACAAACTTTTACAAGTTAAATTCTAATAATCCCTAAGAGAGAGGTACTCATGTGGATGGCATTGGATTAGAGAGAACAAAGAAGGTGTCAGACACAACAGGGCCATAGGATGGGTCTAAGAAAGCTCTCCGAAGAAACAACAGGGAATTTAACTCATTTACTTTACTTTCCCTGCCTCCTCTTTCCTCAGCCATTCTTAACACATTCAAGAAAGGAGAGCTGAGAATGAAGCCTAATGCTTTGCTTAGAAAAACAGGTGATAAATCATAAAGCAATCGAACCTGTTGCAGGGAATGGGAAACACATGGCAGGTCCTTCTAATTAACTCTCTATACGTTGCTCTGGGTTGGGGTGTTGTTTCCAATGTTTTACATTTGACTTGTCCCAGGCCACTCTTTCACCATGGCAACTCAAGTTTACCGGAAAGTAGAAAAGTCTGCATTTAAGAGAGTTAAAGGAGTATGATACAGTTCAGCTAACCACATTAATTAAAAAAGGAGGAGGGGGTAAGAGGAGGGAGGGGATGAAGGAGGAGGAGGAGGAGAAGAAAAAGGAGCAGCCAAATATTCCCCTCTCTGAGACCATCCTTTGGGAGAAATTCTGTCCCTCTCTCCTTTTTATACACCTCATTCTCTCTCCTCCATCCATTCCCTTTCTCTTCACCTCCCTAACAATTCCTTTTCTATGTATCTGTTCCCACCAACTAAAAAGAATGAATAAGAGAACAAAGTCCACATTTGTTCTCTGCAAATATCTGGTTCTATAAGCATCATGCAATGAAGGTGGGGCTTTCTCAGTCTTGTTCTTGGTTATAACCAAGGCATGTTGGAAAAAAAAAAAAATCTTTGAACAAATGAGTCTCCTTCCTACTTAGTCCATAGACCGTGGATTTTAATATGAAGTCTTTATTTCAGAGAAGCAGTAAAGGACAGTACAGCCAGTCATAAACCAACTGACCTGAACCTGAAGGCCAGAGGTCCATTTCAGCCCTGCCCCTTCCTCTCTGTGTGGGCCTTGAGCTAATCACTCACATCTCCTTTCTGAACCTTATTTGCTTCTGTTGAAAACAAGGGCATTGAACAAAAAATTCTTTAAGGCCTCTTTGTAACTCTAGCTTCTTTGAATACTTCACCAGTTAGTCTGCAAAGAACTAATCATCCCTTCATAGATAAATAAGATAATTGTTTTTTCTTTTCTGACTACAGGGATGATCCAAGCTAGAAGAAAAAGTACAGTGTCCATTCTAACAGATTGTCCATTCTTACCCAGATTTATATCTACTAAGATAGAAGGTAAAGCTAGAAAGAGGGTCAACTGTTTGAGTAACCTGAGGACCAGATTTCAGATTGGCTGTCCCTGCATAGATTGATCACCTATACTCAGTTCATGTCACATTTCCATAACTCTATTCCACTTAGCTTTTATAGGCACAAAAGTGTGAACTCCCAAAGACAAGAGAGCAAAGATATTATCCAACCCATCCTAACATCTAGGAAGGGCCTCACTCAAATTGCCCCAGAGAGATCATTAGATTCTTCCCTTAACCATCACCAAAGAACATGAGGCAGCACCTCCAGAATTTGGTCCATCTTCCAGTCATGCACTGTGTTATACCATATTCAGAAACTGAGTTATAATATATCTTTATGATACCCATTGGGAAGCAGCTCGGGTAAGGAGCCTGAGATATTTATACCTTCAGTGCTCTGAAAACTGATTTGCTGGGTTTCAGGCCCTCTCTAGGAGTGGCACCTTAGATACAGCACTAGGAAAGTAACTCAAGGTTTGGTTGGTTTCAAGCCGCTTCTTGGGCATATCTCACCACCATTCATAGTTGTACTCTCTGAGAAATCAAGGTAGTCAGGTCACAGATACACACATTGGCTGAGGATCAACCTAGACTCATGCTCTCTTGGGGTACTATTGGATACAAAGGACTTTATCTGTACCTGACCTATGCCCATGAACTTCAAACTTTGGGGGGCTTGCTTCAGACTAGGCAAATTAATATTTAAAGAGCTAAATAAATAAATAGGTAGCTCTGAGCCAAACTGACAAAAGCAGCTCAGAACTTCCTGTCTCCTAAAAGCCCTTTGAAAGAAGACATCAGCTAGCAGGTCATTAAGAGAAGTAAAATGCATCTGTTCTACAAAGTTCCCTTTTCTCTCAATACTCCTTTGTCCCTAAGGGTTTCAACTGATTCTATTTGACTTTCTCAGTTCTTTTGATAAGTTCTTAGGAGTACATGGCAACTCAGATCTCTCTAATTCAGAAACAGGTCTATAGGATTTATGGTACCAGTTGAACAACCTCAAACAAGTTGCTTCACTTCTCCAAGTGTCAGCTTTCTCATTTGAAAATGGTTAATAGCCTGGGATCCTGCAAGGGGTGGTAGGGTAATGCAGAAAGAGAGCAGGCTTTGGACTCAGATGGGACTGGGTTTGGGTTCTGAATTCCCAACCAGTGCATCACTTAAATAAGTTACTTCATTTTTCTGTGCCTTCGTTTTCATATCTGTAGAGGAAATTAGTGGCTATGTCCAACCAATCTATAGGAACTCAGGGTAAAAATATTGCATTGCAATTTTTACTAAATTGTCCAAGCTCCATGATATTTCAACAGAAAGACTAGTGTCCATGAATTTGCCAGGAACTCCAAGGTCTACTCAGTCCAAAACCATCCTATCCTGAACCAAATGGTTCATGGCTTTCACAGAATACTGCTTCTGATGACTCACCCTGCAGTCAATACTCAGAGCTTGCCCCTGGAGCCAGCATGGATTTCTCAGTTGACATTAGCTGGGGGACAGAACATGCACACAACATTACAGATCTTTTATTACACTCTATCCTCAGCCATTGCTTCCCAAATCACAATCCCTGGGCAGAACAGCTAGGTGCAGGGGCACACACCATGCAAAACCCAGCCCTGTTCACAAACCTCAGCCTTTACCTTGGGAGACAAGTCACTGGCGGGCTGGACCCTCCTTTTTCAAGAGAATTCTAGCATCAAATCCGTTCACAGACTGATGTCTCCCCCACGCCTCTCCCTATTGTCCAGGATTGTATGCCAAGAGGTAAGATAGCATTCACTAAGTCATTTTTTTTTCCAACAAGTGAAGTTATACCCTTGTGGTTTGGATCTGGAATGTTCTTTCAAAAGTTCATATGTTGGAAGTACAGTCCCCAGTGCAGCAAGGAGTTTTAGGGAATGACTGAATCATGAGGACTGCAGCCTCATCAGGGGATTAATCCATTTGAGGGATGAATAAGTTGAATGGACTACTGGGTGAAGCAGGTAGGCATGGCCAGAGGAAGTAGGTCACTGGAGGTATGACCTTGGGTATTTTGTCTATTCCTGGCCACTTCCTGCCTCTCTCTCTCTCTCTCTCTCTCTCTCTCTCTCTCTCTCTCTCTCTCTCTCTCTTTCTCCTTCCCAGTTGCCAACAGCTGAGCAACTTTCCTCTGCCATGCTCTTCTACCATGATAGTCTGCCTCACCTCAGGCCCAGGTCAATGAAGTCGGCCAACCATGGACTTCTGAAAACATGAGTCAAAATAAACTTTTCCTCCTCCAAGTTATTCTTGTCAGGTATTTTGATCCCAGAGACACAAAGCTGACTAACACAACCCTTATCTCAGAACAACATGCTTATTTATGAACCTTATATTTGTGTAACTAGGAGTTCCCCTGCCCCCTGGATTTCCAAGGCCTGATCTGCTTTCTCCTTCTCTAACTAAACAAAAATGAGTTGAAATAATTTTAAGTACACTTTCAGTGGGCAGCGCATTTGATCTTTGCCTTATCCATATCCTTATTATGTGAATGTTTACATAAGGTACCCAATAGCACCTGAGATACCACAGACATTTAAAAAGTGATAGTACATCCCACACTTAAAGTACATGTTCTCTTACCTGAAAGGAGAGTGACTTTGCAAAAGTCCTGTTGACCCCATTACTTCTTCACCAGCTGTAAAACCTTGTTGATTTGTTTATTCTCCACCTCAACCAGAGGTAGGCAAACTCTTTCTGTAAAGAGTCAAGTAGTAAATATTTTAGCCTCTGCAGGCCACTTAAATCTTTCTCCCATATTCTTTTCTATGTGTTTTTGTTTGTTTGTTTGTTTACAATGCTTTTAAAAGTTTCTTTTAAAAACATTCTTAGCTATAAGCTGAAAAATAAACAGATTCTGGGCTTGATTTGGTCCAGGAGCTATAGTTAGCAGACCTCTATCCAATGACTTCATGATGTTAGTCAATCTGACCTGCAAATATGAGGAAGGGATTTGAAAATAGATTTCTTGGCACTATCCCAGCCCCCACTGGATCACAATCTCTGAGGTACATTCTGAAGCTCCCCAGTGATTAGGATGGAACCAGTGTACTGACTGACCATAAATGCCAGTCACAAAGACCTGACACCTTCCCTACTCTCCAGCCTCTGCTCCACTCCATCCCTCATGAGTCAGTCTTCTGTCTGCACCTATCTTATGAGCAGCTCCCATCATGTTTTATCCCCCTTCTCTCCTTGTCTTCATCAACTTCCCATTACTATAACAAATGCCTGAGATAAAACAACTTTGAAAAAGGAAAGATTATGGGCTGGGGATAATGCCCAGTGGTATTTCTAGTCCTGGGTTTGATCCCCATCCCTGAAATTTAAAAAAAAAAAAAAATTTAAGGACTACTTGCCTCAGATGCACAAGACCCTGGGTCCAATCCCCAGCACCACAAAAATAGATAAATAAATAACCATAAAAATAAAGAAAGAGTAAACATTCATTTAGTCTTCCCTTTGGAGGTGTCAGTCCATGGTCAGTTTTGCACATTGCTTTGGGGCCTATGGTGAGGCGGCACATTATGGCAGAAGCACACAGTGGAGCAACCTGCTCACCTCATGGTGGCCAGGAAGCCAAGAGAGAGAAAGGAAGAGGCACGTCCCCTCCATGGGCATGCCCCCAGTGATCAAACTCTCTTCCACTAGCCCCACCTCAAATCGTTCCACCACCTCCCAATAGTACCACAGTCTGGAGGCCAGGCCTTCAACACATGGGCCTCTGGGGCACACTCATTCAAACCACAGCAGCTCTTATATATTTTTTCAATCCTCCTACAAGTTAATCACATGCACTTTACTTTTCAGTAATACCTAACAATTTTATTAATAGCCCTCTCCCTTATATAGCTTACTAGAAGGAGTAGTTTTGCCCCTATTAAAAGAAAAACTTAAGACAAATTAAATTTAGTAGAATTTACCTAAGTAAAAATCCATTCATGCATCAGGCAGCACTCAGAACCAGAGGAGGTTCTGAGCACTCTGCTTTAGCATTATGGGCAGTGGCTTTTATAGACTGAATATGAAAGCAAAGTAAAGAAATTACTTGATTGGCTACAGCTAGGTCTTTGTCTTATGATCTGGTGGAATGTCCCTAGTTGAGGTTAGTTGGAAGCTTCGGATTGGTAAATTTCAAGTTTCATTTTGCTATTTGCTTTAGACTTCAGTTTGCTTACACAGGAACCCAAGGCCCTAGGGCCATTTCAGCCAATGGCCTGCTAATGAAAGTGGTTTTAAAACACTGAAGTACTCACTGCCTTCCTCACTGCCCCATCTTGGCTGACACCACAATTCCTCTTTAACCCATTCTTTAGGCTGAGCATGCAGTGGCTTCGGCCATAGCCATAACCGCTTTTGGAATGAGGAAGGCAGCTGTTATTATCAGATCTCCAATCTTGCCTCAAGAGAATGAATATTCTATTCTTCAGAGTTTTCTATGGTTGCACTAAGAGGTTTCCAATTCCTTAGGGTCCTGGTGCATAAACAGGCAACTTAGCCACAAAAGCCAAAGTTGGACCTTAAGAATCATAAAAGATTTAAAGCATAGCACATAGCAAAAACAAAGCCAAAAATAAAGGAAACTGGGTGTAAAAGCCAAAGTTTCTCCTGTTAGGAAGTTAGCATAAGCTTTTGAAAGAAATTGGCAATGAATCCCTAGATGCAAAGTGACTAAATGATGCTGAGGTCACTGAAGCAGAAACTTAGTGCAAATTAAAGATTTTCATGGAAATGTTGCCCTCAGTTTCTTCACCATTTTTCGTTGGAACATAATATACCATTCAGTTCAATTGTGATCATTTCCAGAACTTTGTCAACATTTTAGTAGTATTGGACAAGAAGTCTTGATCAAAGCATTCAATGGAAGTTTTTGTCTCAGTTTGCTTTTGACTCAGACAGAATGGGAGAGAAGCCAAAAACATGGTTAGAGGTGAGGAGAGACATGGGTAGTGGGCACCATGAGATAGAAAAGCTAAGGACATTCAAGAGAAGATACACATCTCGGAATAAAATAATCAAGAAAAGAAGGACTGACATGTTGGCCTGACTCTCCCAGAATCTTCCAGCAAACTTAAATTAGAGTTAAATATCCTAGTGCATGTATGAAGACACGAAAAGTGTGAATATACTTTGTATACAACCAGAGATATGTAAAAATGTGCTCTATAAGTATAATATGAAATGTAATGCATTCTGCTGTCATTTATAACAACTTAGAATAAAAAAAAACACTTAATGGATTAAATAGAAGTTATAATTTCAGACTGTAATGGATAAAGGGTAGCTAGTAGTTCTTGGGCTCAGGCTTTATTACTATAATTAAACTCCAGTGAAATAAAAAACGTTACACTCAATAGTACATGTTTTTGTTCATAATAATTTGAACATTCCTTTATACTTTTTGTCTAATGAAGGCCACAGCATGATAGGCATTAAATGAGATAACTCACTCCTCTGCTGCTATAGTGGATATTTCTTTTATCACTAGGCTAAGATCTTTGGGTCTCAGTGGACAGTTTCAACTGTTTAGAAATGAATACAGTTTAGTGGTGTCTTTTCTTAATTTATTAGTGAGAATAATAAATGACTGGCATTTAGACCACTTTTAAAAAAAGAGTTAAATATCCTCCCTTTATATCTATTGTATGTAAGGATTTACATGTGTTGGGAGCTGTGATGTGATTTGTGGTTTTCCCATGGGTAACATGAGGTATTAAAGACGAGGTAAGAAAGAAGGAGCTTTGGAAAAGACAGAGTTTCAGAAACCATAGAAATTTTTTAGAGTGCACTAACCAAATGCAAAACTATAAAACTTCTAGAAGATATCATAGCAGAAAACCTAGATGACGTTGGATTTGACTTTTTAAATACAATGCCAGAGGCACAATCCATGAAAAAGAGAATTGATCAACCGGACCTCATTAAAATTGAAATTTTTTGCTCTGTAAAAGACAAGAGAATAAGGAAACAAACCACAGAGAAAATATTTCTAAAAGACACATCTGATAAGGGACTGTTATCCAAAATACACAAAAACCTTAAACCTCAACAATAAGAAAAACTCACCAGGCATGGTTGGGCATGCCTGTAATCCCAGCAGCTCTGGAGGCTGAAGCAGAAAGATCATGATTTCAAAGCTAGTCTCAGCAAAAAAAAGCGAGGCGCTAAGCAATTCAGTGAGACCCTATCTCTAAATAAAATGCAAAATAGAGCTGGGGATGTGGCTCAGTGGTCAAGTGCCCCTGAGTTCAAGCCCCAGTTACCTACTGCCCCCCCCCCAAAAAAAAGAAACTAAAAAACTCAATTTGAAAATGGACAAAAAACATGAATACATCACCAGCGAATATAAACAGAGGACAAACAAGTATATGAAAAGATACTCAATGTCTTGTCATTACGGAATTACAAATTAGAACAACGAGATACTACCCCACACCTACTAGAATGGCAAAAACTCCAGAACACAAATGCTGTTCAGGATGTGAAGCAATAGAGTCTCTCATTCACTGCTGGTGGAAATGCAAAATAGTACAGCCACTTTGAAAGACAGTTTGGTAGTTTCTTTAAAAAGCTAAACATACTTTTACCATACAATACGGTAATTATACTTCTTGGCATTTGAGTTGAAATGCCTTGAAAACATGTCCACACAAAAACATTCACTAAGATTTTATAGCAGCTTTATTCATAATTGCTAAACCTTGGAAGCAACCAAGATATCCTTCATTAGGTGAATGGATAAATAATCAATCAGTGGGGCATCCAGAATAGTTTTCTGCACTAAAACAAAATGGGATATCAATCCATGAAAAGGCATGAAGGAAGCTTAAATGTATATTATTAAGTGAATGAAAATGTTATGTGCAATACAATTCTGACTTTAAGACATTCTGAGAAAGACAAAGTTATGGGGACAGTAAAAAGATCAATGGTTGTTAATGATTAAGAGGAGGAAAGGATGACCAGGCAGAGAACAATTAAACTACTATTTGAGTCAATTAAATAATAAATAATATGTCAATTAAACCACTATTTGTGACACGAGAGTGGTGGATACACACCATTATACATTTGTCCAAACCCACGGAAAGTACATCACCAAGAGTGAACTCTAATGTAAACTATGGACTTTGGGCAATAATGAGATGTCAATGTAGATTCATCAGCTATAAGAAATGTATCACTCTGATGGGGACATTGATGATGGGGAGGGATATACATGGAGATAGGGAGGGTGTGTAAGGGAAATCTCTGTACCTTCTTCTCAACTTTACCATAAGCCTAAAATTTCTCTGTTTAAAAGGCACTAGCCACCTTGCAATCACAGTAAAGTGGAACTGGATTTGACTTTCTTTTTTAACTCAGAATATCTGGTCCCAATGCAGGAGCCCTGATTGGGGAGATGGCTGAGATTGCGGTTGGCTGCGAGCCGTAGAGATATTCGGACATTGCCACCTTCCGTGGTCTCACGGGACTTGGCCTGAGATCTCGCGGGACTTGAGCGGAGATCGGATCCGGTCGGCGCCATTTTGTGTGTGGGTTTTTTGGTGGTGCATGTTAGAGTTGTTGTTAGAGCCGGAGAGAGAAGTTATCAGAATAAAAATCCTGTTGGTTTCCAGTTTGCCTCTGAACTTCTTCCCGCAGCTTTGTTGCTCCAAGCAGCAATCACTTCAGGCAGTGACATCCCAATACGAAGTAGGTTCTCCTGGATAAACAAGGCAAAACAACCTAAAACATCAGTTAGAATTATGCCATAGTAGATGCTCTGTAAACATCCATAGAGTGAGTGACCACTCTGAGTCTGTCACCTACACCACACTTATCTGGTCTTAAAGCATTGTTTGGCAACTGCCACACAAGTAGGTGTCATTCCAGACAAGTCACCAAGGATTTGTCTGGACTTGTTCCAGTGCTGACTGATCCCTGGAAGGGAAGGGAGAAGAGGGAGGTTTTGTCACGGGGAGTCATCTCTTGCCCACGGTTCTCTACACCTACCATTTACACACCACCCTGCAAGTCTGTGAATAATACGAAAGAAACACAAAGCACTCTCTTAGTCCCTAAGAAACTCACAGTCCTGTGAGGAATAAGAAAATACACTAACAAGGACTAAGCAAATAATACAAACAATTCATCATGCTGAATGGAATCAAGGGCGAAATACATTAGAACACAGGCATTGTGATGGGAACCAGAAAAGAAAGAGAACTCCATGGAAACCAGATATAGTTGTAAAAACTCAGCTGTATTTCTCCGGTCATTTAGAGCATGTCCCGCCATAAAGAGTCAAGACACACTGTATCATGTTCTCTGAATTGGTTCTGCGGAAATTTGCCCAAATCTTTCTGAAATGCACATTACCCACAGCTTCGGGGGTGTCCAATGACCTAAAAATTCCTGGGCTCCTTTTTCTCATTCTTACTGTTTCTTCCAAGGACCTAGGAATTCAATCTCACTGTCGACCGTCTACATGGGGATGTGGGGAGCAGGGTCAGACCTTGACTATTGTTGATACTCTAGTCTCCTTTTCAGAGCTCTCTCTCACCCATCCAGTCTCAACAGTCTGTGGTTCTCCTCTTCACCTACTATTGATTTTTATTTGACCTCAGCAGTCTCTATTCCATCTTCTCACCCTTACTTATTTCTAGACTTTCCTTACATGGTGATTTGCATTTATAGCTCAGTTCATTGCCCCCTCTTTTTAATAACTGGAAAGTGTCCCCGCCAAAAGCATTCTGTTACAGAAAAGAAGTGCATTCCATTGTCTCCCTGCACCATCCTTGCAAGGTGAAGGAAGCACTTAGTAAATCATCTATCGGCATTCTCCTGTGGCCACCCAACTAGAGGTGCAACACTGTCTGCCTGCCCGCTCTCCTCTCAGCTGTGTTTCCTGCCTCCCTTTCCCCCAGACTCCTTCTCATCAGCCTATAATATGACCAAGTAAAGTTTGTTTTTGTTTTTGCTTTTTTACAGTGCTGGGGATCAAACCCAGAGCCTTGCATGTGTTAGGCAAGTGCTCTGCCATTAAGCTGGACCTCCACCACACAAGGGAGCATTTTAATTCAATTCCACTCCTCGGAAGAAAAGGCCACTGGAGTTGCCCTAAATGGATAGCACACAGCAAGGAACAGGGCAGCCAAAATAATGTGCCCTGCTGAACTTGTATGCAGCAGGCAGAAAAGTTGGGTCTCACCCCTCGACTCAAATTGAATGGAACCACGCTTCTCAGACAGGAATCCCCCATTCCCACCCCCACAAGTAGGTGCAGGAGAGTCCCCACCTCTGTCTTCTGCCAACTAAAAGTGCCAATAAGTGCCAAAAGTACAGAAGAAGAGGAGGCATCAATCAACTCGTGATCAAGAGCTGGAGGATTGAAAGATGAAGGACAAAACACAACTAGGTTAAATTAAGAAAAATGAAAACACAGAAAACCCCTGTTGCTTTCGCTTGACTATGAAGCTTTCTATGGGAAAAGTAACACACTTGTTGGAGAAACAGCTGGTTTCCATTACAGTCAAAAGGAGTTTAAAAATAAATACAATCCCCCTTATACCCACCTCAAATTTAGTGCACATTCAATTCTAACACAACGGACACCCAGACTCAAAAGTCAAACCATTTGAAACCCATCATACCACAGAGAATCGTTTGCTATTGTTCTTCTTGTGGCTCAAATGGTTTATTCCTTTGGAGGCCACTAACTAAAACAATGACAACTTTCATGTCAAACTCCAGGAAATAAAGGGTAGACAATTATAAGAGTTTTCCTCATTGTTGTTTTTTTTTTTTTTTCTTCCCTTCTTCTTCTTCAATACAAACAAATGAATTAGTGCTGAAGAGCTGAAAGGAAGCGGAACAAATTAGGCCTGAGGACTTCCCCAGCCACCTACCCCGCTGAACAGCTCCTGGGTGCATTCTCTGAGGAGAGTTCAGAGTGGTCTGGATTCAGAAACAAACATGTAGCGAAAGACGCAGGCCCACCCAGAAAACATGGGACCCTGTCAGGATGACACACACTGGCCCAGGGCCAGCCCGGCCTCGCTGCCCCCAACCATGGAACGAAGTAGAATAACCAACGACAGACATTGTGGACTGGTTTCTCCACAGTCAAGAACAATGCCTGTCATTGTCCCTCCAAAACCTTAGGTAGCTAAGTACATTTTAAAATCATTCATTTTTCAGACTCACCCTTCATTACCATATCAGATCCTCTCAATTAGTTAGGGCCTTGTCTGGTATGTTGCATGCACAGTAAATATTTGTCGTTAGAATTAATTAACTGGACTAAAGAGGCCCCAAGCCAAGGATCATTACATCCAAGTCTTTTGGTTTCCCACAGAGAAAAAGTCTATTCTTAAACCACAAGCTTTGTCCCTACCCACAACTAAGCATCTAAAAAGTCACATATGAATTATGATGAGATAGGCCACCTGAGAAAGAAGATGGCTCAGGGACATGGGTGAGTTTGAAGTAACATCTTATTAAGGTTGACATATTTCTAGTAGCACATTGTACAGATGTGACCACTAAAAACCAAAGGTATTCCAAGATTTCTCTAGAGTAAAAAGCCATGTAAGGATTACCCACTAAACCTCCATAAGTAATTTTAATTAAGAAAATCGTGCAGGGCATGGTAATACAAATCTGTAATCCCAGCTGCATGGAAGGCTGAGGCAGGAGGATTGCAAGTTAAAAGCCATTCTGGCAATTTAGAAAGACTTCATCTCAAAATTAATTTTTTGAAGGGGAAGGGGGCACCAGGGATTGAACTCAGGAGTACTAGACCACTAAGCCACATCCCCAGTCCTATTTTGTATTTTATTTAGAGACAGGGTCTCACTGAGTTGCTTAGTGCCTCGTCATTGCTGAGGTTGGCTTTGAACTCATGATCCTCCTGCCTCAGCCTCCAGAGCCCTGGGATTACAGGCGTGCGCCACCACACCAGCTCAAAATCAATTTTTTTAAAGGGGTAGGGATGTACCTCAGTGACAGAGCACCCCTGAATTCAATCCCAGTACTGAATAAGGGACAGAAAAAAAATCTTTTTTTTTCCTTTGGAATTATTATTTTTTTATTTGAAGTTGTTGTATAGGACAGTAGAATGCATTACAATTCATAATACACATATAGAGCACATTTTTACATATCTCTGGTTGTATACAAAGTATATTCATACGATTCGTGTCTTCATACATGCACCCATTTTTTTTCCTTTTTACCCCCTTGTCTCCTCCCTTCTCCTCCCTCCCCATTGACCTTTTTTTTATTATTATTTTTTGTTCTGTGCAATTTTATTTTTTTTCAAGTTGCTGGTTTAATATAAAGTATTTTTACAACAATTGTGTCTTCATACATGTATTTAGGGTAATCATGGATAACTCAGTCTGCCATTATTCCTATCCCCTTGTCCCCTTCCTTCCCTCCCCGCTCTTTGTTCTATTTGAAGCTCTTTCATTCCTCTCATTCCCTCTCTCTTGCCTTTATAAGTTAGTATCTTCATATCAAAGAGATCATTCGACCTTTGGTTTTTTGGGATTGGCTAACTACACTTAGCATTATTTTCTCCAACTCCATTCATTTACCTGCAAATTCCATGATTTTATTCTCTTTTAGTGCTGAGTAGTGTTCCGTTGTATATATATACCAAAGTTTCTCTATCAATTCATCTGCTGATGGACATCGGGGTTGGTTCCACAGTCTAGCTATTGTGAATTGTGCTGCTATAAACATTGATGTGGCTGTGTCCTTGTAGTAATCTGTTTTTAAGTCCTTTGGGAATAGGCCAAGGAGTGGGATAGCTGGGTCAAATGGTGGTTCCACTCCCAGTTTTCCTAGGAATCTCCATACTGCTTTCCAGATTGGCTTCACCAATTTGCAGCTCCACCAGCAATGTAAGAGTGTGCCTTTTTCCCCACATCCTCGCCAGCATTTATTGTTGTTTGTTTTTTTGATAGCTGCTATTCTAACTGGAGTAAGATGAAATCTAAGAGTTGTTTTGATTTGCATTTCTTTAATCACTAGAGATGTTGAACATTTTTTCATATATTTGTTGATTGTTTGCATATCATCTTCTGAGAAGTGTCTGCTTAGTTCCTTGGACCCATTGACCTTTCTAGTGTTCCTCTAATCCTCCTATGCTCACCGTCCCAACCCCACTGTATCAGCCTCCTTATATCAGAGAAAACATTCAGCATTTGAATTTTTGAGATTGGCTAACTTCACTTAGCATTATATTCTCCAATTTCATCCATGTACCTGCAAATGCCATGATTTTATTCTCTTTTATTGCTGAGTGATATTCCATTGTGTATATATACCACATTTTCTTTATCCATTCGTCTACAGAAGGGCATGTAGGCTGCTTCCACAGCCTAGCTATTGTGAAATGTGCTGCTATAAACACTTATGTGGCTGTGTCCCTGTAGTATGCTGTTTTTAAGTCCTTTGGGAATAGACCTAGGAGTGGGATGGCTGGGTCATAAGGTGGTTCCATTCCCAGTTTTCCAGGGAATCTCCATACTGCTTTCCATTATGGCTGCACCATTTTGCAGTCCCACCAGCAATGTATGAGTGTGCCTATTTTCCCCACATCCTCTCCAAAATGTATTGTTGTTTCTGTTCTTAATAGCTGCCATTCTGACTGGAGTGAAATGAAATCTTAAAGTAGTTTTAATTTGCATTTCTCTAATTGCCAGAGATGTTGAGCATTTTTCATGTATTTGGTGATTGATTGTATATCTTCTTCTGAGAAGTGTCTGTTCAGTTCCTTGGCCAATTTATTGATTGGGTTATTTGTTTTGTTGGTGTTAAGATTTTTAAGTTCTTTATATATTTTACAGATCAGTGCTCTGTCTGACATCTGTGTAGTAAATATTTGTTCCCAATTAGTAGGTTCTCTATTCACCTCACTGATTGTTTCTTTTGCTGAGAAGAAGCTTTTTAGTTTGAATCCATCACATTCGTTAATTCTAGATTTTAATTCTTGTGCAATAGGAGTCTTATTAAGGAAGTAGGAGCCTAATCCCATATGATGGAGGTTTGGCCTACTTTTTCTTATAATAGACGCAAGGTCTCTGGTCTAATTCCTAGGTCCTTGATCCACTTTGAGCTTTTTATTTGACTTTTCTTTGTGCCAAACACACCACTAAAAATGGCGCTGACCCGATCAGCAATTTCGGCCAAGTCACTCCAGATCCCGCAACAAAATCCCGTGAGACTACGGGTGGCGACAATGGCCAAATCTCCACGGCTCATAGTCAACTGCAATTCAAGCCAATCCCCAAACAGGGCTCCTGCATTTCCCCCTTTTTGTTTTAAAAGAGGTAATGCTCTAGGACGTCTATGTGCAACCAACATTCTTACCCGTCATCGGATAATCAAGGCTGTGCCCTTGACTCCTGTCTTAGGTTGATATGTCGGCCACATGAGACTGTCCCGTGCGACTGTGCCTGTCTTAGGTTGTCCCCCTCTGGGGATCTTACCCGTCATTGGCTAACCAGCCATCCAATGGAGCCCTTTAGGATCGACTATATATGATGACTAACAGCCGTCCAATTGTGAGGAGATGTTGCGGCTTTAAGGCGACAAGCCTTTTGGTGATGAGCCAAATTGCATAGCATATCAAATTGTTTAAACAAATCAGCTGCCCTAAGTTCCAACAAGTAACACACTGAATTCTCTAGACAAATACCCGCAAGGCATTGTCCCGTAAAGTCCCAAACAATGAAAGATCAAAATGTCCATTTGTTGTAACATGTTGATGTAGGAGGCCCCATGCATGTAGAGCAGAGGCCACACTGTTGGTGAGGGTTGTTTGATGTTTGAGCAGCAGGGATGCTTGCGGCGGCCGCGATCCCTGCAGCTGTAGCAGCAGACGTCTTTTTTATGTTTAGACAATGCCACCGGCAAATCTTCAGGGCCCGCTACCTAGAAACTCAAGCATCAATTATTAAAGGAAAGGCAGTGCTTAGGCCATTGGCGTAAATTAATAATGGAAGAGTCAGCTCCAGTATCTATTAATCCCTCCATTTCTATACCTTGGATTTTTATTTTACACATAGGCCTCCTTGAACAGTCTCGAACCCAGCAAGCCATGGGACTTGAGTCAGTGGAACAAAATCCTCTATTGTTCCCTTCTTGAGGCATACCCATTTTAAATGAATTATGTAAATTGGGAAGGAGAAGCAACTGAGCAATTCTATCTCCTTGATTAACAGAACTTACACTTTGGGGTGAGCTAAGCATTATTTTTATTTCCCCTTTGTAGTCTGAGTTTATTACACCTGGGGTCACTTGCAAACCTAATAAGCTTTTAGGACTACGCCCGATAATAAGTCCTACAGTCCCTGAGGGAAGAGGTCCCCTGACTCCTGTGGGAATCAGTTGAACCCCCATTTCAGGTGTTAACACTATTCGGGCGGTGGAACAGAGGTCTAATCCTGCATTTCCTCTTGTTCCTCTGGCGAGGGAGTGGATGGGTAGTAGGGATTGTGTCGGGGGAAGCATCTGAGTGGATGCTTGAGGATACTCCTTCTGCAATGCCCCGTACATTTGTGGGCCCCGGGGTACTGGGCCCCGTGCCCCGTTTTTTGAATTCCTGAACAAAGGATTTCCATGGATGTCAAATTTTGAATAGCATTTATTGGCCCAATGATTTCCCTTTTTACACCTGGGGCAGCGGCCTGGGGCATGGTATGAGCTTGATCTTATTTCTCTTTTGGGATTTTGCCTAGAATTGCCTGATTGATTATGATAATTTTGCCTGGAATATCCTGATTGATTATAATGTCTACGTTTAGCCTTTGTGAAATTTCGAGAGGAAGCACCTCTCATTGAGGCTGCAATCACATTTCCTGTGACAAAGGCGCCATTTATATCTTTACATAGTTGTATATATACGGAAAGATCCTTTTTAGTTCTCCATGGCCTGATGGCTGCTTGGCACCATTTATTTGCATTTTCATAAGCTAATTGAACAACTAAAGGCATAGCTTGGTCAACATCTGCAAACACACTACCTGCAGTTCTCAAAAGTCGATCAGCAAAGTCGGCATACGGCTCATTAGGTCCTTGAATCACTTTTGACAAGCTACCTTGTAGATCCCAGGTCCTTGTACAGTTTTCCATGCCTCTAAGGCAGCTGCATTTATCTGAGCATATATATCTGAGTCATAATCTGTTTGAGCCTGTAAGTCTGCGAATTGCCCTTCTCCTGTGAGCATGTCTATATTATAGTTTTCAAACCCTGCAGCCGCGTTTCTTTTAGCTGTTTCTATACAAAGTTCTTGGAATTGCGATCGCCAAACCAAGAATTGCCCCCCGCTTAATGTTGCTTTACATAGACTTTTCCAGTCTGAGGGGGTTAAGCTAAAGGTGTTAAGGGACTCCAGCATACTCAACGTGAAAGGAGCTTGGGGCCCATAAGTCATTACTGCCTCTTTGAGATTTTTTATTGTTTTGAAATCTACTGACTGATGGACACTCTGTCCATTTTTTCTTTTCAAATGCTGGCGGTTCCCAATGTATCTGTGAGTTGTCCTCGAGAGCGCATAAGCGATCAGAAAGACTTTTTATTTCTGTTTCTAGGGTATGCAAATGCCTAGTAATACCCTTCATATTTTCTGTAATGGATTCCACCCATGGGGGAGTAGTCACTTCCACAAGTGACTCCTCTGCCTGACGGACCTTTTTCTCGGTCTTTTTTAATTTCTTTTTCCTCATTTTCTCAGGATCACTTTTACTAGATTCCTCACCACTGCTAATTTCACTGACAGCAATATCCTGAGGCCCAGGTTCCAGTGAGAGCAAGTATCCTTCAGCTTTCGCCAATAACTCCCGAATAGCTTTAATAGCTTGGATTTTTGTCATTTTTGGGTCTCTTCTAATACTCTCTTTACTGGTCTCAGTTGGCCCAGTGGAATCTACACTTTTTTGATCACTTTCATTTTTGTCTATATACTCCTCACTGAGAACAGAGTCAGGTATATCAAGGAGTCTTTGCATAGCCTCTATCACTTGGGATTCAGTTATATTCGAACCCATCTTTAGAGACCTTTCAGTTCTTACCTGTCCGCTCCGAAGTTCCCCGTACGGGCCGCCACCTGTTGCCGCCTGAAGCGCTCGGAGCACCGGAGCCGCGGGAAGAACTTCAGAAGCAAACTGGAGACAAACAGCTTTTTATTCTGATAACTTTTCTCTCTGGTTCTAACAACTAACTCACGCCAAACACACCACTAAAAATGGCGCTGACCCGATCAGCAATTTCGGCCAAGTCACTCCAGATCCCGCAACAAAATCCCGTGAGACTACGGGTGGCGACAATGGCCAAATCTCCACGGCTCATAGTCAACTGCAATTCAAGCCAATCCCCAAACAGGGCTCCTGCACATGGTGAGAGAAGTTTAATTTCATTTGTTGCATATGGATTTCCAGTTATCCCAGCACCATTTGTTAAAGAGGCCATCTTTTCTCCAATGTGTGTTTTTGACACCTTTATCTAATATAAGATAGCTATAGTTGTACACTTTAGTCTCTGTGTCCTCTATTCTGTACCATTGGACTACATGTCTATTTTGGTACCAATACCATGCTGTTTTTGTTACTATTGCTCTGTAGTATAGTTTAAGATCTGGTATTGTGATGCTACCTGCTTCACTCTTCTTGCTAAGGATTGCTTTAGCTATTCTGGGTCTCTTTTTTTTCCCAGATGAATTTCATGACTGCCTTTTCTATTTCTATAAGGAATGTCATTGAGATTTTGATTGGAATTGCATTAAATCCAAATAATGCTTTTGGTAATATAGTCATTTTGACAATGTTGATTCTGTCTATCCAAGAACAGGTAGATCTTTCTATCTTCTAAGGTCTTCCTTAATTCTTTGTGTTCTATAGTTTTCTTTATAGAGGTCTTTCATGTCTTTCGTTAAGTTGATTTCCAAGTATTTTATTTTTCTTGATGCTATTGTAAATGGGGTAGTTTTCATCATTTCCCTTTCAGAGGATTTGTCACTGATATACATAAATGCCTTTGACTTATGGGTGTTGATTTTGTATCCTGCTACTTTGCCGAATTCATTTACTAGTTCTAAAAGTTTTCTGGTGGAATTTAGAAAAAAATCTCAATAGTTGGTTATGATTGGATTAAAAAAAATTAAAGCACTCAGTACTTACTAGTCCCCAGGTAAAACCAAATGCTTTCTTCAATCTCTGCCTATGGAATACCATCACTTTCTTGTGAATCTCTTGCCCACGCCTGACCTTGGGTCACTCAGAGAATACTGATTTTCATATATGCACAGAATGGCCAAGCCAGACAAGAAGTCCAGCTCCCCTGGGTGGCCCTAGCAATTAGTCCATAGAGTGGAAGGATACATCACCTGCCTTCAGAATGTGTGCAGAGTGAGAATAATGGAAGGAGTCAATGGTTAAATAAGCAGGTCACTGGACTTAGTGTTAGAAAATGGACTGACCAGAAGTCTTTCCATGCCATGCACAAACCAAGACACCTTTCTGTGGCATTTCCTGGAGCTTGTGCCCAGTGTGTATTCACCTTTTCTTCTTTATCTTTTCATTGGCACAATGAGCTTCACAACAGACCATTTGCCATTATCTGATATCCCTAAACAATCTGGCCCATCTACCCCTTTGCTTCTCAAGGGACTGCAGCTCTGCTTCTTGTTTAGAAATATAACTTCACAGTCTCCCTAAGATATTTCTCATGTTCTCTGTTTACAGTTGTTCTGCCAAAGGTAAACACACAGAAGATGCCCTTTCATAAATGTTAGTTCATCTGCAAAGATCCACTTATGCACAACTTCTTATATATAAACCTGTTGTCTAGAGTAGTGGTTTCTTTCCATGCTGTGTCCCTGAAATCCTCAAGTTATATGAAAGTATCTCAGAGGACAAAAAGAAGCTGTGTTAATCACTGTGACAAAGTAAGTGAGATGAATTAAGAAAGGAAAAGATTTAGTTTGGCTCACAGTTTCAGAGGTTTCAGCCCAAGGTCACTTGGCCATATTGCCTTTGGGCCTGTGGCAGCATAGTACATCACGGCAGGAGAATGTGGGGACAGCTGCTCATCTCATGGTGGCCAGGAAGCAGAGAGAGGGAGTAGAGGCTGGGGTCCCAATGTCCCCTTCAAGGACATACCCCTAATGACCTAACCTCCTTCCACAAGACCCGACCTCCTAAAGATTTCTCTGCCTCCCAGTAACACCACACATTGATGACTAAGCTTCAACACACTGGCCTTTGGGAGACATTCAAGATCCAAACTACAACAGAAACCCAGGAGGTAGGGACACACATGCACACTCACACACATACATGCACACACACACACACACCCAAACACACACACACACACACACACACACACACACACACACACATATCCTTTATTCTATCAGATCCATTCTGGTTGTATCTATTTTCTATATTGTATTATCACATATATATTTATACAATGCGCAAATGTATGTATAATCTGAAGGTGTTGTGGGGGAAAAATAATTCTGTTGCTAAACAAAATGCTGGAAAACCATGGCTTAACCATAGTAAAATGTACTTATAACAGTGACTGTGGCTTGTAAAGCTCTACCAGGTGATTGTGAGAAGAAAAGTCAGCCACATAGGAGCTTCTCCAGTTGAAACAAGGCCAGCGGCCAATGACTGCACCCTAGCACTGCTGCCTTCCCCTCTCTTACCTTCACTCACTGGCCTGTTTCCCCCTCCTCCCTACCTACCCCCCTTCCTCTCCAGGGAAAGCAATTTGCAGCTATTGAACTGGATGATCTGTACATCTCCTCCAAATTCTGATCAAAATATTCCTCTATTCTATAATTTTTGAACAACCAAAGGAATATGCTGTGACTTGTCCCCTCCAAAACACATATTGACATTTAGTTGCTACTGTAACAGTATTTAGAGGTGGGGCTGTTAAGAGGTGATTAGACCATGAATGGATAAATGCCATTTTTGTGGGAGTGTGTTCCTTATAAAAGGAAGCATTCAGTGCTCTCTCTATATATATATGTATGTGTATATATATTTTTTTCTTTGCCCTTTTTCTTGTGATATTTACCATCATGTTATGCTGTAGCAAGAAGGCTCTCACCAGATGCCTTGATATTGGACTTCCTAACCTCCAGATCTGTGAGTCAATACATATCTGTTAATTACAAATTAGTCAGTTTTTGCAGTCTGTCATGGCAACACAAATAGACTAAGACAGAATTAATGAAAGGTAATATAAAGAGATTGAATGGATGAACAGAATGGCAATTTCACTCTTGGTGTAGAATTCAAAGAATTCTGAATTGTTGTTTCAGACCAGCACTGAGAAATGGACTATTTGGGTAAGGTAAGATAATAGGATATGTTAAAATCAGATTTCACTGCAAAATTGCATAGATAAGTTTTAAATTGATTTTTCTGATGGTTTTGCTTTGATTCAATTGTGACTACCTAGCCTCTTGGAAGCCAAGAGAGATCTTTCAATTTAGGATTGCAATGAGCAGTCTTTCTAGCAGAGGAGCAATGATGGCAGAGACACATCACCAGGGAATGGCCCAGCCTGTCTTCCCAGACTCTGCCACTTCCAACACCCAAAGAAAATCCCTTGCCTCTAGCAAAAAAAAAAAAAAAAAAGTTTAATCAACAGCCTTAACTTTAATATCCAACATTTGAACCTTGTCTCCTATCACTATGTGACCATCATTTATGCTCTTAAGATATATAAATGAAGCTTTTCCCTTGCTGTGCTCTTTTTTTTTTTTTTTTTTTTTTTGGTACTGGGGATTGAACTCAGGGGCACTCAACCACTGGTTCACATCCCCAGCCCTTTTTTGTATTTTATTTAGAGACAGGGTCTCACTGAGTTGCTAAGTGCCTCGCCATTGCTGAGGCTGGCTTTGAACTTGCGATCCTCCTGCCTCAGCCTCCCAAGTGCTGGGATTACAGGCGTGCACCACCGCGCCCAGCTCTGACAAAAGCATTTTTAATAGAAGCTTCAGATGGTTTCCTCTTAAGATTATGTAAAGTATTTCCCATTCTTATCTTGATAAAGGCACCTAAATATTAAAACATTGAGGCTTTGAGTGGCTTTGGTGGGGGCAGGGGTGCTGGGGATCGAACCTACGGCCTCCTGCATGCTAGGCAAGCACTCTACTACTGAGCCACATCCCCAGCCCTTGTGTGACTTTTTTTTTTATATATGTTTATTTCATTTATTTATTTTTATGTGGTGCCGAGGATCGAATGCAGTGCCTCACACGTGCTAGGCAAGCGCTCTACCATTGAGCCACACCCCCAGCCCCTTGAGTGACTTTTTTTAAGTAATGGATATATTGCAAGTAAGTGGAGCTCTTGATTAAAGACGTTTTTCCTTTTCCTCTTTATTGCCTGGCTCATTTTCCTCATCTATTAAACACTGCACTGTGTGAAAGACGCCAGAAGGGGTCCCAGCTTGTCAAAGCTCTAGATATGAAATCAGTAAGCATGGAGCCAGCCCAATTGAAGTAGAATGGGTGACTTCTGAGAGCACTATTTGGAGACCGCTATCTAGCAGTATTCTTCAGGATTCCTTCAGCTGTAAATTCTATGATTCAACTGTCCTCTTCTGTAGCTAAAATTGGGTAAGAAAAGGAAATAAGAGTTTAAAGAACTAAATGAGGAACCAAAAAGCCACCCTCATTACTGGTTTATCAAAGCAGCCATGCACTCTCTCCCCATAGCTCAGTTCCATGTCTGAAAAGTATGCAGATCTGAACAGCTAATGATGTTGGTAAAAATGTGTTCCTTCCTCTCAATAGTTTTGCTGTACCTCTCACAAAGTTCTCCCCACCCCTAGTACCAAAACATATGGGCAGAGTTACACAAACAGTGAAAAAATGATAAAGTGTGATGGCAGTAGAGGCAGGGTGAGTTGGGGACAGAAGACAGAATGAGATAAGTAGCAGAAATCCCAGAATTCAGTGGACAGAAGTAATGCAATGGCTCCAATCTTCTTTCCAAGCCTCAGATGTGCCAATTTGATTGGACACAGTTAAAAGGGAAGAAAGAAAATGCTGTTAAAAAACCAAAGCAAAATAAAATGAAGATAAAGAGCAGCTTTTCCAAACCAGTGGGCAAGGATCTGGGCCCTCTGGCAGGGGCGGAAGCCAGCATGTCCCAGAACCACCCATGCCCACTCTTCTGCTGTGGTGGCCCTTTCCACAGAGCTCAGCTGTGTTTTTTCTTCTTGAATCTAGTTGAGGGATTTTGTGTGTGTGTGTGTGTGTGTAGGGGGGGAGTTTGGAAAAATTGTCATATAAAAGAAAGAGAAGAGGAAAAAATAAAATTATTTCTTCAGCATTAAAAACATTTTTTTCTTTTTAATTTAGCCAGACAAAGAATTTTCAAACTCCATTCAGCCATAAAATCAGTTCCCATACCACCCACATTTCACATGCTTCCCTTGCTCTTGTTGCAGAAATTCCACTCTTCCAGCTCCCACCCACCCTTCCCTTCCCCTAGCACTTCCCCATTGGCCAATCCCCTGACCTCCAACTCAAGCACCTATAGAAAGCAAACATACTCCTCTTACATAAATCCGTGTGTGTGTGTGCACATAACCATCTCCATTTCCCTTTTACTGAACTTTCTAACATTTCAGAGATGTCAACCTTGATACTCAGCTTGTCCCACACTCTATTCCAGTGAAGTACCCTTATGCATGGCCCTTGTTTATGGGAGGTCTCTGTAGATGACCATTATTCTGGCAAATAATTTACACCTGGTAAATCCAGCCCAGCCTCAGCTGATTCCACTATAACAAATGACCCTGAGCATGACTGATTGGAAGGTCAGTTGGACGTGTTCATTTATCTCTAACAAATTGTAGATGAGGGCCTTGGGCAACACTTATTTCATCTTCCCTGTGGGTTGTGAGTCTTCATATAACTGGCACCATCTCACCCACACTTGGGTTGACTCTTTTATCTTCCTGCCTGAACTTTTTTCTTTGGCAGAGCAAGTGCCAGAAGATAAGCTTTTGAAACAAGTCAGATTCTTTCTGGGAGCAGCGTTCCCACCAGCCCGGAGAGCTTTCACACAGATAGGTCTCCTGGACAGGGCCTGGCCTGGCTGTGGAAGGAAGTGTGATAATGAAGGAATGTGGCTCTGGGTCAGTGTTCCCCAGAGAAGAGGAGAAAGGAGGGAAAGCAGAGCTTGAGTTCATGAATAATTACTCCTTGGTAATACTACCTGCCTGTGTCACAGTTTAGATATGAGGTTTCCCCAAAAGCTCCTGTGTCAATGATAAAAATGATTGGATTATGACAACTGTAACCTAATCAATCCATCCTAGTTTGAATGGAGTTTAAGGTAACTGTAGGCAGGTGGGGCATGACTGGAGGAGGTGAGTGATTGGGGGCATGCCCTGGAAGGAAGGGTTCCTCTTCCCTGAGGCCCCTTCTTCTCTATCTCTGATTCCCAGCCACCACTAGATGAGCCACTTTCCTCCACTGCTGCCTTTCCACCATGATAATCTGCTTCACCAAGGCCCAGAGCAATGGAGTCAGCCAACCATGGACTTAGCTCAAAATAAACTTTTCCTTCTCTAAGTTGTTCTTGTTGGGAATTTTGGTCACAGTGATAAAAAGCTGACTAACACAGCCTGTGACACTGAAGCTACACATGGCAGTGGGGCTTTGAACAATGGTCTCCCCAGAACCTAACAAGTCTTAGATAGAAGATTAGCTACAGTTCTGGTCTTCCATGACCAGGAATGTCTCCTCTAATGCCACCCTAGAGATTAAGGAAACAAATTCTACTTCTATTCAATTAGTCTTAGGAGTGGGGTTTGTTAAATATTACTCTTTTTCTCCCATCCCCTATGAGGCAAGTTTGAGTCCATAAAAATCTTGGGAGTATAATTCTTAACTCTGACTTTGGGATAAATTTGAGACATTCAAGAAATTATCTTTCTGTTGCTGGAACAGCCATAGTTTCTGCTGATGAAATCTCAGATCTGTGGGGTTTCCTGAAGACCCCATGGTCAGGCAGTCTTTGGCAAGTTTCCTGGACCTTAATGAAGAGATTACATGAAAAGGAAGAAAACTTGGAAGGCATAGAAAAGCATGGATGATAAACCGTGTTGATTTCATTTTAACTTAGCACATCTTTAGCCATCTCCATGAAAACTTTTTCTGGAGAACTTGTAAAATGTAAAAGCAATGGAACAAGTTTTACCTCTTCCTTCTCTCATCTTCCAGTGGTCAAATTAGGGAGCAATGTACTGGCCAAAAATCAGGGAGAAAGAATGAGAATGAAACAAAACAAATGATCTCAGTTATGCCCTCTCTGCATGATTCCAGGACCCTAACTCATTGAGAACTAGCCCTTTTCTCAGCTTGAATTAAGGCCAGAGCCAAATTTTCCTGTTCTAGTAAATCAGTACAAGTTTCACTTTGTTTTAATTCCAAAGAGGTTCAAAGCCCACATCTCAATCCTGGTCCCCCAACCATTGTCTCTGATTCTATTAGGTAAATTGCATCAACTGATAGGTTTCTAGGCAAGCCAAATTAGGTGCAACATAGGATCAGGAAAAGAATGGTCTATGGTAGTTCTAATTTTCAATTTGCAATTCTATAACTGGGTATATATAAAAAATTTAAAACAGTATCTTGAAAAGGCATCTTCATTTTCACATTTATTAAAGCAATATTAATAATAGCCAAGGTATGGAAACAACACAAATGTCCATTAACAGATAAATAGATTTTAAAAATGCATTTTATACATACAGTGGAATGTTATTTAGCCTTAATAAAAAAGGAAATCCTGAAATGTTTTTAAAGTGTGGATGAACATGGAGGATATTATGCTAAGTGAAATAAGCCAGACACAGAAGACAAATACTACATGATTCCAATGACATAGGGTATCTAAAGTAGTCAAAATCACAGAAGCAAGAAAGAAACAGTGGTTTCCAGGGGTAAGGAGAAGGGTAAATGGGCACTTGTTGCCTAAAGACTATGAAGTTACTGTCATACAAGATGAATTAGTTCTAAGGATCTGCTGTACAGCACAGCACTTAATGTCAACAATACTGTATTATGTACTTTAAAAAGGAGGAGGACACAGAGAAAGGTTTGCGAGTGATGGGTTTGCCTTGATTGTGTTGCTGTGTGCTCATGCCCTAACATATGCATCAAATTGTATACATTAAATATGTGCAGCTTTAACACAACATTTATACCTCAATAAAGCTGTTTTAAATACAAAAAGGAAAGAAAAACAGAAAAGGATGGTTTAGGAGACACTGACTACTTGAACTTAAGCACTCATCAATGAAAGAGTATGACTTATGCAATTCATCAAAGCCAAAAAAATCACACTAAGTAGTTCCTCTTCCTCCTGCTTAACTTATTGCCTCCAATCTACACAACATAGCACATTAAGAAGCTATGGGCAGGAAGGTCTGAAAGGAATTAGGAAATCCATTTATAGTTACATGGCTATAGTTCTTTTCACCCAAAAAGAAATGATATTCAGCTGTCAGGAAAGGACTAGGGGGAAAAAAAAGAATTTATAGATGGCTGCTCCAAAGAATGGTCAAGAAAGTTCCTTAGTCCCTCCAGCCTCATAATTTCTATAAAACCAAAGGCAGGCAGCTTGGACAGCAAAATGTCTTTGAGAGCCAGGGGTAGAAGGTCAAAGAACATGACATGGAAGTTATTTGCCATTTGGGCTACTCAGCTCTCAAACACTTTTCTATTGAGGGAAGAAATCCCAAAGTAGTTGGGAGACAGGGTGTCCTTGTTAAGGAAGCAAACGGGGCACATAGTTCCTCTTCCCTTCCTCCTCAGCAGCTAGAAGGGCATGTGGCCTGAGTACAGCCACCCAGAAGCTTTCATATAGCATTAATTCTGAGTCCAGGCAGCCAAGCCAAGGATCAGTCAGCAATTAACAGGAGGTCATTCTTGTGAAGGCAAGTTTATAGGCGCAGTAGTGTCCAAGGGTTTGATACCAGAAGCCACATCTGAAGCCTATAGCTCCCAGGATAGGATTTTGGATGAACCTTGCGTCCCTTGATTTGTACCCAAGACTGGTAAACTAATCTTCCCATAGATTGCAGGAGCTACCAAATGCCCTTCCAATCAATTTATTTTCTGCTTAAGTTAGTTGAGTTTCTTTCTTTTGTTCAACAACCAAGAACTGAATTACAACAGAAAATATATCAGAAAAGGATCCTCTGAGGGGACAATTGAACTCCTGAAGTGCCAGAAGCCCTATCTCAGAGGACACTTCTACGTCCTCCCTGCAGTGAGCAGGTAACTGAGAAAACTGTGACATCATTTTGGCTATATGGGCCACATAAGACTCTGCTCCCAGCATACAACTCATCATTCTGCCTTCTGGGAGATGACACACTCACACTCAACCACAAAATGCACTAGATGACCTAGTTCCACTTGGTATCCTGCTACCTTCCTCCCTTTATTGTAATAATTTTGCAGCAAATATGTGTCTGGGAGATATAAGTGCTCTTCTATAATCCACAGGAAAGGATCTGAAAAAGGAGGCAGATCTCAAAGCCTTTTACCTATTTCTACCCCAACCATCTGACCAAGACCTTGCCAGTGTGATCCATTTTCTTTGCACCATATTCAATTGTGTTGCTTCATGGGGTATGGGGAGTATTTCACTCTACCAATTACGTTTCTTGCTTTTTATAAACTCCTACTCAAGATCTACTTCTTCTGTGGCATCTGTTCAGCCACCATGGAATCTAGGTACAGAAATCAGGAAGCTGCTTAGTTCTCTGAATATACCATGTTGTTTGTCTCCTTCACCGGAAATAATAACCCACCCACCATGGCCCCACACCCAACAACCTCCACTTACCCTGATTAGCTTCTATGCCTTTTAAAATTGATCTCAGGCACTGCCAACTCCAAGAATATTTGCTAACCCTTCAATAATGTATTAAGATTCCTCCTCTACTCTCACCAAATGCCTATGCATGCTTTTGTCACTGTACTTACCCCAATGTCCTGCATATACTCATGTGACTGTCTCCCCAATGTAGATCCTGAGTTCCTTTGGCTGCACTGTGTCTCACTCATCTTCACATACTATCTCTTGGCACATGGTAAGTGCCCCTAATCAATGTGTGTGAAGTCAATGAATGAATTGCTTGGTCCTGGGACCTACTCCCAGATCCAAACTTACTCTGTTATTGAGGCCTATCTCCCAGAAAAGAAAATAGAGACGAATGATCACACAGGTGATCATTTAAGTTTCCCTTCAAGAATTCCTCTCAACAACAGTCATGGTTAACACTTATTGAATGGATTATCAAACCAGCCACTCTGCAGAGCTGAGCATAGGAGTTGTCTCTTCCAAGCCTCTTGAGCCCTACCTGCTTGTTTGGTGGATGCTGGACAATAGCCAAGTGCTCAGGCTCCCAAGTGACTATGAGGTTAAGAGTGTAGAGTGACTGGAAAAGGAGACAGACAAGTACAGGAAGAAGAAGGGGCCAAGCAATTGGACATGGTTTTCTTTCCAGAAAAGAACGAGCCAGAGAAGAAATGGGAAGCAAGGTGGCTACTATTGATTCATCACAAGACCCCAAAAGCTATTAGGTATATTGTCCCCACTTTACCAATAGGAAAAATAGGGCTCAGAGAAATTAAAGAACTCATCCAAGGACCTAGTAAATGGAGATAGTGTTCACAAATGCAGGTCTGTTTGATTCCTTTCCCAGTTCTCCATCCCAGAAATTTAAATGTCTGACTATAGGGAACAGTCTCCCAGGTCCTCCCAACCCCTCAGATCAAAGTGCTCAGAAGCAGGTCCAAAAGATCAAGTTTGTTCTCCTGGAGGAGGTAAGGGACCTGTAATCAACAAAATCACAGAATGAGTCAAATCACAGTTTGCAACTTCAGAGGGTACTTCTAATGTGATCTAGATCCTACCACAGTTGTGATCCCCCATAGGTGGGGAAAAGGGTCATATTTGGAGTCCAGGAACTTGAAGGCAAGATCCCAGTTAACACCTCATTGGCTGGTAATCTCAGGATTTTAAAAACAGTAAAGCATTAAACAAATAGTAGATACTGTCATTATGGATGAGCTGAGAATTCTGGCCTTAATATACAGCCAAATAGGATCTGGCTCCAGATGTTGATCCCGTTAAGCACATCAACAGCTTTCAAACAGGACAGCATGTCTCAACTAAGCCTGACACAACCTCTCTAAGACTTGCCGGACTGTTTATTTGTTCTAAGCATCTGTTTGGCTAGAGAAATGCGGCCAGACCTGGGAGATCAGCATCCCCCTCCCTGAAAACCTCCCTGTCAGTCGGACAGATGGGCCAGAGAGCAGGGCTCCCCGGAGGAGGGATGTTAAACAAGACCCGGATAGCAGCTGACCCAAGCCATCGGACTCCACGTGCCGGAGGTTGAGCAACATCGCAGACAGCTCCTCCACCTCCCTCTCACCATGCATGTGCTGACCCTGCTGGCAAGTAGCTGATGACTGGGATGGTATCACTGCTGGGAAATAGACTGGCTCCAATCCCCCACCTTCCTCTCCTCCTGCTTTCCTTCCCTCCCCACACTGGCTGGATTCATCACATTGTCATCATCAGGAGGGACTGGAGCCCAGATTATGGTCAGCAAGTAGGAGCCTCACATGTGTCCCAGGCCATGGTACTGCCTTTCTATGATGCAATGAAAAGGCTGCGGTTGGATGGACCTGCTCTGGGCTGACCTGAAATGCAATGTCTTGCCCCCTCACATCCAAGCCCTGGGCAGTTTTGACACCTGCCACACCACCCCCACACAGCTGCAGCACAATCTGGAAACATTAGTTCTTTCCAAGACAACTCCTCTCTGGAGCCTTTCCTCACTCCCTGGAACAGAGTTAAATATTCTTACTTCTAATCTCCCCTTGCAGTCTGTATTCACCTCTATTGAGAAACTCCATTAGGATAATTAAGAGGTAGTGCCTGGAAGAAGACTTCCTGGGTTCAAGTCCAGTGATGCCATTTACTAGCAGAGGTTGTCACAGGAGTAGATGAGTTAGTAGAGATAAAGGACAGTAATAAGGTACTTTATGACATAAACAGCTTCAAGTACTTGGAGATATAGTCATGCACCACATAACAACGCTTCAGTCAGTGATGAACTGCATATGTGCTCCCAGAAAGCTATAATGGAACAAAAAGTTTCCCATCCTCTAGGGACACTGTAGCCATCAGAATATTATAGCACAACACATTATTCACATGTTTGTGATGACACTGCTATGAGAAAACCTACTCTGCTATTAGTAGTATAAAATTATAAAACATACAATTTTGTACAGTTTATAATACTTAATAATATAAACAACTGTTACTAGTTGATGTATTTACTATATTGTACTTTTTATTGTTTTATAGTGTACTCCTACTTGAAAAAAAATTGTTTACCATAAAACCATGTATGGTGTGATGCCAAAAGCAGCCTCACACATCTTGTGTTTACTGTGACTCTTGATTGCATCAGGAGACCACTTGGAGTGAGTGATTAATCAATATCACCAAGGTTTGTATAAGTGCACTCTGTGGTGTTTGCACAATGACAAAATCATTTAACCATTCACTTCTCAGAATGTAGCTCTGATACATCTTAAGTGATGCATGGCTGTGTATGTGTATGAATATATATAAATATATGTATATGTGTATACATACACATATACATATATATTACAATAGATGATTGATAGATATACTATCTTGGTGGAAATTTTATAACAGCATATATGTGATATATGTGTTCTCATATATATATATATACATATATATATACATATATATGTATATATATGTATATACACACAATATATGTATATGTCCAAGTATAACATGTCAACAATTTCATATATATATATATACATATATATATATATACATATATATGCTGTTGTCATTTTCCAGCATGAATTATCTCAAGATGCTATCACATTCATATCATTTGTTTATTTATCTGCCTGCTCCACTAGACTGGGAGCTCTTTAAGAGCAGGGAACATGGCTTTTATTCTACTGGGCCTTGTGTTGCACACCTATAATCCCAGAGACTCAGGAGGCTGAGGAAGGAGGATCTCAAGTTCTAGGCCATCCTGTGCAACTTAACAAGACCCTGTCTCAAAACAAAATAAAAGGGGCTGTAGGTGTAGTTCAGTGGTAGAATTGGTAGAGAGTACCCCTGGTTTAATCCTCAGTACCACACACACACACACACACACACACACACACACACACACAAAGCCCTTAAACCAGGGCCTAGTGAATACTCAATAACTAACTGATGAATAAATAAATGCCAAAATGTTTGTCTTCCCAACCCAGTATATACACTACCATCTGAGGCATAACTGTCCAGCACACCACCCACTCCTCCCGATCTTTTTAATTTCTCAGCAGAATCTCAAGTGGAACGTTCCAGGAGAGGCCTGGCTTTAATTTAAGAGATAAAGAGAGCCAAATGCTGGAGAAATGTCTTATCCCGGTTTTCAAACACTTTTCTCCTTATTCTCCCAAGACTTCCACATCTGCCTCTCTCCCAGCCCCTCCCAGTCTACACCCATGCAGTCCAGGCCCCACCCCAGGCAGCCCTCCTTTCCCACACAGCCTGTGACACCACTGCCCACTCCCAGGGACACAGAGGAAACCAGGCACCTCAGAGGCCAGGCAGCCTGGTGCCATTCCCACAGCCATCAGCCATAGCCCTTCAACACCAACCAGCTCTCCTGGAAGCTGCCCAAGAGGCTCCAATGCTGAGAGCTACTCCAAACCAGAGCCTCCATGGGCTCTTAGGCCAGAAAGACCACACACGGTAGGTTCAAACTCCAACCCAGGGGCCTCCTCCCCACGCAGGCCCCCCACACACCCACATGGCCACACCTCACACATCATGCTACACACAACAGCCCCTCTTGGAGTATATCCTGCTGCCTCCAGCCCTAAGCAAAAACAATGCTGCTAAGTACACAGAGCCTCTTATCTGTCCCACAGCACTTCAAATGCTTTGTGCTCTAGCAGAAAACTGATGCAGGCGCCTCAAGCATGAACACAGCCTTTAGATTGCATAACCTCATAGAAAGATGTGCACTAATGTCAGGCCCCATCCATGTGAGGCACTTTCTAATAGTGAAAGAGATATTCATATTCCTCCATTAGGGCAAGAAAAATGAGGTTTAGTATATCAGTGTTCTGACTGTGTGCTTGGTAGAGATTTCACAGGCCTCTCCCAGCCCCAGGTTCACCCAGAGCACTTCCACCTGGGTTTCTTTTACATCGTATACAAACTTCTAAGTGAACTTCACCTGGAAGGAAAGATGACACAGCTCAAAACCCATGTTCATGCAGGTCCTAGATCTCCACTTCTTTTGGACCCAATTTCTTCCCTTCCCCTTCATTCCTAACTACACAATTACATACTGTCCCTCACACACTCATAAATACTGTTCCTCCCTAGTCCCAGCTTGCTGTTCTTGGTCAGTTTGGGGCCACTTGTAAATATCAAACAAAGATAAATGACAAAGAAGGCCAGTGTAGCCACCAATCTTTGCTCTTAGGCAATAATTATACTTCCAGCATCAGGCTCCCAAATGCTGAAATGCAGCTTCCTGCTGCCTCCTCAGACCTTGGAGGCACCTCATCCTTTGGGTATGTGCCACCCCTGAACTCCATGTTGGAAAATAAGGGTGGAGGGCAGTTCAGATGCACTCTTGAGGATATTGTCGAGAAATAAGGGAATCTTTGTAATGAATACTCAGCTTCTCTCAAATTTGTCTTCCCACAAAATCTCAGTACTAGGAAGGAGGCTATAGTGACATTCTGTAAGATATCACTGGATGCCACTGCATGCCTGAACAGGCATTGGGCACCAAGAGGGGATCAAAAAGAAAGATCTCCTGTCTACAAGGTTCCAATCAGGTCCTGGAGAAAGAAGGTGATGTCTGCCCTCAGGAAGCAAACATCTGTGAGCAGCATGTGGTCAGTGCTGGGAAGTCCTCATGGGGAGGTGGGACTCCAGTAGGATCTTAAAGCATTTGAGCAGTGGGTGGAAAGCATGCCAGGAGACCAAAATCAACCTAAAGAAGACCAGAAGTGGAAATAAGCAGGAAGTGCTTCAAGGACACTTAGTAAAACACAGAGCTACACCTGGGGGATAGAACACACACCAGTGTACCAGGAGTTGCCATTGACTTGTTGCTTAGATCAGGCACCTTGTCCTTGATTTATATAAATAAAATCTCACTGTTTATAACCACCCTAGGAGGTAGATAGTATCCTGCCAAATGTACTAAGAAGGAAGAGAAGTCTTGGAAAGTCACTTGCCCAAGGTTAAGTCACTTGCCTCCTTCCCTGAAAGTCTTAGTTTTCTCATCTCTAAACTTTGTGCTTATTTGGGCCCAACCTTTGTAATTAAAGGAATCATTTCTCCTCTATATCTGGGAAGTTCCTGAAGGCAGGCTCATCTAGATTGTTTTCCCACAGCATGTAATGCCTTTGACAAAAGCTAGTGATTTCTTCATTCATTCATTCATTCATTCAATTAGTAAACTTGTATCCTGGAAGAAATAGATGCTAATAATCTTGAATTTCAATTAACCACTGACATCATCAAACCATGATTTTCTAAGAAAGGGTTGGACAGAGAGGCGCCTAGCTGCTGAGCTAAACCTGAATTAAGCCAATGGCCTTGAGCTGCAGGAATGTGAAGGTGAATGAAGCTCTCCCATGCATGAGGCTAAGCAACTGATATAAAATCATACAGCTAGCGAAAGACAGAGATCAGATGCAAACTTGGGATTCTGTCTGACTTCAAAACCTGGGCTGCTACCACTACATAATGTTGTACTCTGTGTAAGGCCTATGCACCTGAGCTTCCAAAGAAGCAGAGGAACCTGCTCTCCAACAGTTAGCTCATGCCCTGCCAGAGAAACAGGGGCCATGCTCTGCCTCCTCCAAAGGACCTACCAAAATATCTGCACTCTATGGGTCTGGGGTGCTGCATGTGGGACTCCTCCTTCCTTAGAACACACACTGATCCTCCAGTGGCCCCCTCTGGGCCTTCCTTTCCCCCACAGTGGCCACACTCTGAAATTGGCCAAGGGAAGCAAATGTAGCTCCTATCATTGGGGGGCTGAGCCTGTAAGCCTTGGGAAGAGATAACATTGCTGGCAGGTGCAGGGCTCTGTGGGCCTTGGCTAGTGCCTCTCCTTAGCAGGTCAAATCCTAAAAATCAGCTCTGGGAGCTAGGGGGCATTAGAAGAGCATGAGTGTAAGGCAAGAATTTTCTGAAATTCCTGGGAAGCAGAGGAGTGCTGGGACAGGGGAACTATTTGGTTTCTCCTCCCCATTCTGGCTACAGGTCTTGATGTTGCAGCCCAATGGCCTCATCCTCATGGTACCACTGGTGTGAGAGATACAGGGTGCTAGGAAAGAGATAGGGAATCCCAGAAGCCCCAGTTCCTCTGTCCCAGCTCCCTCACCCTCCTCATCTACCACCAAGTGCAAGTTCAGTGTTGAGTTTCAGCTTAACAAGTGACTGTGAAATCTGTCATCCAAACCAGCAGATTCTTGAGATTGCAAGGAGACACTGTTAATAATTATGCTAAGACAACAGATGTAATTGGAACTTGGGCAAACTAGGGCATTTGATCCTCCTGGTAGTAGGGTTCAGGGCAAAGTCTTTTCAGGATTAGCCATGAGGACTTCACCTTTTAAGGAAAAATCAGTTTGTTTCAGTTACAAGTAGAGATCTTCTTGCAGAGCCTTTTTTGGAGCCCCTAGTGTTTTCTTACTTTGTCCTCTCTGGTTGACATGTTTGTAGCCAATATAAATAGGTAGGAGAGAATGAAAGACTGACTACCAACCTCGAAACTCACAAATATATTTTGGTTGTTTTGTGGACAGCTTGGTTTTGCTGGAGATGTTTCCCAGAATTTCTTTCCCTGCATGGTTCTGAATTAGAGTTGGCCAAAAGTGGGACTTGCATAGCTTTGGAGGTAGAATCAGTGCAGATGCCATGATTCTTGTCAAGGCTACCAAGGTACCAGGCAGGGACAGGCAGATGTAGAGGTGCCCAATAGGTCCTGGCTTATCCTCATCCTCTTGCAGTCCTTGTCCAGCTCGTCTGAATACTGGTCCAGCCCTCAAATGGGGGCTCCAGGCCATCACCACATGCTTGGCTTCCTGTCTACTTCCCCACCAGCTCCCTTTCACGAGACTGCTTTGGTGAGTCAGCTTCTAAAGTTGATTACTGTCCCCACTCCACCCAGCCCCTCCCATATTGATTAAGGGTTCATTCCTACAAGAAACCTCTTATCCCATAACTCATAGTAGATCTTCTTCCCTCTTTAAATTCTGGCTATGTGGAAAGAACCAGTCTTGTAAACATCTGCACAGATGTAGGCAAATTGTATGCAAAGGCATAGAGGCCCCCTGGTACCCCTGCACGTAGCAGAGACTCTAAGGAAGCCTCAGAGGACAGCGCAGATGAGTCTATGAGTAGAACAAATGGGGCCCAGGCTCCAGAATCCTGAGTTCCTGGAATCAAATCCCAGTTCAGCCAACTCATAGCTACTTTGTCTCAGTTTTCTCCCCAGTCTTTCCTCTTGCTCTGTAATGCCAAGCTCTGCCAAAGGGTAACACTCAGAACTGCATTTTAACTGATTCTCTTCTCCCCTATCTCACCCCACGAATGTCTATTCTGGCCACAAATTCCACATCCAAGCTGGTGAAGGAAGAATCATCACGTCAACATGCCAGGGCTAGATGGAGAGAAGCACCATTTGAAAGAGCAAAGAAGGAAGGCCGAGATAGCTGTTGAGAGGAATGGAGTGTCCTCACACGGCCTCCCCAGGCTGCTTGGCCAGGAAGCTTTCAAGGATGCATTTCAGAGCAGAGTGTCACTTTTCAAGATGGCCATCTCTCTCAGGGCCAACCTTCTGTGTGTGCTGTCACAATGTCAGTGAGCTGACTCACTGTCCCTGACCAAGCCTGAACCCGCCCTGTTCCTTTAGCTCTGCTGAAAGATAAGTAACCCGCTCAGCCCAGATTTCATCTTCCCTTTGCACAAATACGAACTTTCAAATCACTGCATCATTTCCTCTGCCTCAGCCTATACTGCCTCCTACACTTTGCTCAACAGATTCGAAAACCACACCGGTCCCCCAAGAGCTCATGATCTGAATGAGAGCCCATGCAGCCCATGCAGCAGACCCAGACACCATTTTAAGCCCTTCACAAGCTTGCAGATTGGATTCTGGAGCAGATACTTTGAACCTGGGTCTTCATGAAGGTAATGATGGAGAAGCAGTGTTTCCACTCATTTTGAGGGATGTAGTAGTGGGAGGAGATGGGGAGAAGTTGTCCAAAAGCAGAGGGCTCCCCAGGAAAAGTTGGGCTGCCAACATTGGGGTCCTCAACCTCTCTAGAAGACAATCTTTCTATCAGATGGTTCAACATCTGCCATGTGGACTCTTTCTCTGAAGCTCACAGAACAGGTCACACTCATCTATAGAAACCCAGATATATTAGGCAGGGCCATCTGCCTACAAAATCAAGTTTAGTGATCTCTCCATCCAGATTCTATTGCTTGGGTTCCTGGACTGATCTCGGTCTGTTTCTCACTTAAATCCGCAAAGACAATTTGCCTATCTTGCTTCTACCTAAGCCTAAATCCTATCAATCCTCCACTTTGGCCCTGGGTCCTGTGTAACATTACCAAAGATGTGCACAGTTCAAGGATTGGTCACAATCAGTGCTTCTCAAAGTGCAGCTCCAAGACCAATAGCATCAGCATTACCTGGAATCTTGTTAGAAATACAAATTAGTGGCCTCTACCCTGGACTTACTGAATCAGAAATTCTGAGGATAGGGCCCAGAAATCTATGTTTTCACAAACCCTCCAGGCTTAAGAACCACTGGTGTAAACTTACAGTTCCCTCTCCCTCCATTGTAACCAGAATAGAAAGTCAGGTTCTGGAGGCAAGAGGGTCAGACAGAGTCCTGGGGATACTGCCACATTGTAAGCAATGGTTGAAGGTAAAGAGAAAGGCTGTTTGTGCTTGGATGTGTTTGGAGGGCGCCTGGCCTTCCCCAGGCAACTGAAGTCCAGGCATCTGTCCCTCCATAAGCCTGATCTGTCTTCAGAAGAGTATGACCACATGACCTTACAAACATCACAGCTTGCCCTACTGCAGAACTGAGAGCTGGGCCATTTTGATAGAGTTAATGGGCAGCCATCAATCCTCAGCTGGAGCCATGCGGAGGCTGCCGGGGAGACAAGGCCACTTGGCCTGAGCCCCAGCATGAGAACTAGGTGTGTGCTCCATCTAAGCCAGCATGCAGGAACCAGCCCAGATGAGGAAGGACAGGCCAGCTTTGAGCTCAGGCTGCAGCCAATGTCACAACTGGAGACATCCTGAGCTAGGAGTGAGGAGACTCTTCATGGTTCCATCCAGCTGCTTTGGTGGGTAGTGTGGAAAAAAAGGCATCGTGCCTTTCTACCCTCTGTCCTCTTCCCTCATAGTCCACATCAAGATTCTTCTCCAGGTGAGCTCTAGTCAGTAAGAGGTGAGCAAAAAGGAAAGTGCAGACAGAAAATGAGAATGAAAACTCCAGGACCCTTGGGGATAGCCAGCAGCCTGGAGAAGATCCTTCTCCAACACCACACCCTTGACCTCCCATTGGCAGCCTCCTCTAGTTCTGACCTGGGACAGACACTGCCATCCTGCCTGTCACTGCCACTGCCACTGCCACTGGCTACTGTCATGCTCTAGGTGCAAAGGGTTCCAACTAACCAGCTTGACGCCACCTTGCTTCGTGCCCTCATCCCTCCTCTCATGCCAACCCAGTCTCATGAGGGAGTCCATTTGAGTCCAAGTCTCCATCTCTGAGAACTCCCTATGGAATCTGGAGGTCAATTTGGAACCAGTTCTCCAATGTTTTAAGAACAAGCCTCATAGAGGAGCAAGTGTGGTAAACACACCCAGACTTTTGTCAGGAGGGCAAAGAGGGAAGGAATTAGTCAGTAATCGGCAGTAAGGGGGGAATATAACTAAAATGTAAAAAATAAATAAATTATTGGGCCTATTTAATGTATAAAAGGATACTCAAAGTTTCAGAAGAGAAACCTGTATAAGAAAAATTAGTGCCACTGCAAATATGGAAACAATCCCTATGTGTAGACCTCACACAGTGAATATTCTAGAACAAATCACACCTCTCTAGGACCCTCCAGTAGATCAGTGATGTGGGAGGTGAGCGAGGTGCAAGAAAACATTCAGGAAGAGATTTCTGTGGAGGGAGAAGTGGCTGAGATGCAACACATGCACACGTGGGTCTCCCTTCTAAACAAAGTCTAGTGATAAGGGGTTTCTAGAGGCTTCCTAGCAAGATTTGAACATGGTTTCTGCTGCTGGAAGACAAAGACAAGGTGTGCGAGTCACTCCTGAGAAGGTATAGTTACATGTGGCACTGAAGAGGTGACTGCAGGGAACTCAAGCAAGGGGAGCATAGAACCCTCCAGGTATTGCAGCATTAGCCCTGGAGAGAAGGACAAAGCAGGAATATTTTGCAGACCATCAATATGGTTCATCTAGGGGATTAACGGACTACAGCCACAAGAGGATGGAGAGGATACAGAACTACCTGGGGCTGTGCCTGGAGCTGCAAAACAGCCACCCACCTGGGATAATGAGCCTGTGGACATAGCAAAGAGACATGACAAATCTTACCTTACGACACACAGCATATTCAGAGACATTACACCATACCTTCCATGGACTGCCCCTCATTTGTAATGCATAGGTTGGAGTGCTGTGCCAAATTTAAATAAGTGTGGTTTATGAACACAGCATTTTCCACTTTCATCTGTCACCTCTTGGTGTTTTGACGAGGAAGATTTGCTTTTTGATTTTCACTGAACAAAACTACATTTTGAAAGAAATAAAAAGAAAAATGCAATGTTTGAAACAAGCAAACAAAAAAGTAGTATTGTCTGAGTTTCCTTTATAATGGTATAGCCACCAGCTCAAGGGATCTGCAAAAGGGAAGGTAATGGGAACTTCTAAGAACTCATTGCAGAAGGAAGTGTCCTACACACACACACACACACACACACACACACACACACACACACAGCATAAAGCCATTTGGGACCTTTTCTCTCCCTCTCCCTGCTTCTCCTTATTTCCCACCACGATCACCTCTTTCCCACTGTTGGCTCCAGGGACATTACACATAAAGCTCACCTGAGCCAAGGGAGAGGAAGAGATTTAACATTAAAGCTAATCAAGAATTTTTACTAGTATCTCGCACTGGTTATTGCAGTTTCTGAAAGGAGGATGTTAAGAACTTAACATTCTTAACACCTGAACCTGATGGGAGGAATACTGCACCCACTGAATAATTTTAAAGGTAGTAAGTTGCACTTTGATTTTGCCATGCACTAGGTCACAGGACCTAGTACCCCTGTGCTGTGGTGATTAATTTTATATGTCAACTTGACTAGTCTAAGTGATGTCCAGATATAGCTAGTAAACCATTATTGCTGGGTGTGTTTGTGAGGGAGTATCTGGAAGAGATTAGCCATTGAGTCAGAAGACTGAGTAAAGAACATGCACCCTCACCAAAATGGGTGGACATCATCCAATCCAGCAAGTACTAAGGAAGAGCATATTTGCTCTCTTTTCCAGAGCTGGAACAGACTCTCTAAACAAGAAAATATAATCTTCATATATCCAAGAGTCTCTAACTGTGCCCAGGAATACCTGTAAAAGGAGGTTTCCCCTGATGAGTTTTCCACTCGGGAGGCCTGGCTTAAAAACAAACATCAAACATTTGTTTTGGATAGCCTATTGGTTCTATTGCCCTGATGAGTCCTAACACAGAAGCTGTTTATTGGGTGCTTAGTATGTACCAGACATATCCTCTGCATTATCTAATACTATCCTTAGAACAGCAATCCTGACAGCCAAGCATTATTATTCTCACTTCACAACTGAGGAACCTGACACTCAAATAGGTTAAGGAAGCTTCCAGATACACAATTACAAGTGGAAAAGCTGAGACTGAACTACCATGTCTCTTAATTCCAAAGCCTTTGCTTTTATCATGTTGAAGTCAGTGAAATCCTGTGGGGATCCTAAAACATGGGAACTAGGGAGCACCCCATGCTTATTTGTATATGGCTAAATTTCTAAGAGACCTATCAATTCTGAACTCCATGTCTGTGGTTCTAATACAGGGCCAAGGTATGATGCAAGGAAAAGATTTATCCCTCACTATCTCCTGTGCCCAATCTGCCTCCAAGGAGGAGAAGGGCCCACCCAGACAACAGCACAACAGGGGATTCTCAGCTCCAGTCTGGGAGAGAGATATGAAGTATGAAAGGTATTCCTTTTTTTTTTTTTTTTTTTTTTTCTTTACCACATACTTAGAGTCACAATTGCACTTTAAAGAGTGTCAGATTAGTGACGTTGGTCAAGATCCAAGACAAATGTTTGATGTTTGTTTTTAAGCCAGGCCTCCTGAGTGGAAAACTCAGCAAGGGGAAACCTCCTTTTACAGGTATTCCTGGGCACAGCTAGAGAGATCCTTGGATATATGAAAATTATATTTTCTTGTTTAGGAGTCGGAGACACGAACTACTCTAGTTCAAATAAACTGGTCAAAATGTGTTTAAATGAGTTCAGTTCCTGTGAGGTAGACAGATGGGACAGAACCCTTCTAAGGGAAATGACTAGATTGGTTTAGCAACTAGAAAAAGGGGAGAAATGGCCCTGAGATCTCCTGGGTGCAACTCTAACTCGCTAAGAATTGTCCCCAAGTACTTTCTTGGGCCAGTGAAATTCTGATAGGTACCCAACTAAGTAAGTGAGCAAGATCACAGCAAGTTAAGATTCTGGCCAAACCACATAACTCCATCAGTCAACAACCTGCCAATGAGCCAGCCGCCTGCCAGGCCTCCCAGACAGAAGAACACAGTGGTTGGAATCCCAGGCTTTGAATCAGGTGCAGGCTCCAAGCCCATACCTGGCCTCACCCTGACCCTTAGTTAACCATTCACCAAGTCCAAGTTTCCCAATCTATACATTCAGAGCAATAGCAATGCCCACACTAAGAGTGATAGTGAGGATTCAATGAGAGTACACTGGCAAAGCAGTTTGCAGTTTCTGCCTATTATACTGTGATATAAAGTTTTAAACACATACATGCACACTTAACAAAATATAAAACATTGCATTTAAAATTTAAAAAAAAAAAAAAAGAAAAACTTCCCTTACCAAGAATCCCAGGCTCCAATTTAAAGGAGTGCTGTTTCCACTTCAGGGAAGATGGAGTAGACATGTTTTCCCTATTCCTTCCATCAGGTTCAACTAAAACTCCTGAATATTATACACATGTTGTAGTTTAGATCTAGGAATATCCCCTGAAAAGCTCATGTGTTATGCAACATAGCAGTGTCCAGAGGCAGAAAGATTGGGTTATGAGAGCTGTGGCCTCATCAGAGGATTAATCCATTTGATGGATTAAAATTTTGAGTGGACTACTGGGTGATAACAGGACAGCTGGGTGTGGCTAGAGGAAAAGGTCACTGGGGGTATGGCCTTGGACCATAACTGTCCCTGGCCCCTTCCTCCCTCCCCCCCTCCGCTTTCCAACTGCTATGAGCTGAGCAGCTTTCCTCTGTCACACCCTCATGCTGTGATTTTCTGCCTCACTCCAGGCCCAGAGCACTAGAGCCAGCAGACCATGGACTGAGACTTCTAAAACTGTGAACCCAAAATGAACTTATCCTCCTCTAAGTTGTTCTTGTCAGGCATTTAAGTCACGGTGATGCAAAATTGACTAACAAAACATAAAACAAACATAAGATCACTGAAAGCTGGAGAGAAGAAAGAGACCAGGTAGGGGACTCAGGACCCACAGATGACACAGTGGTGCAGTCTCTATGCTTCCTCTTTGCCATGAATAGGCCTCACTGGTAGCTGAAGAACACAACCAATAAATAAGAAGACTGACCAACTCCAACTCCAAAGGCCTACTCTATGTAGCCAAGGAGAGGAGCATCTGAATAAGACAGAATGTTTTTAGACAAAAATTACTCAACTCCAGTCAAACATCACAGAAAACTGTGACCTCACCCACCTGCACACCAACAAAAGCCAGTGGAAAGCTACTCTTCATCACCATCTCTAGGCTGAACCAGGACATCACTAATACTCCCACCTAGTGCTATCACAGAAGGCCAAGCTGGGACTCTCCTCCTCAAAATGCTGTTTAAAGACCCTCTTCCTGGTAAGGTAGGTGGAAACCAAATGAGGACCTAGAATTCATGTCCATGTGGCAATAATAAGGTATTCCTCCTTCATTCTACAGAATTATCAGGGAAGGCCAGGTAGAAAGCAGTAACAAGTACCTCTCTTCAGACAAGAAGAGCTGGAAATCCCACCCCAGCAATAATGGGGTTCCCCTTTTGGGTGTTTGGATGTTGAGTGGGGAGCCTACTTCTACCTGGCAATAACCAGGTACACTTCCCCTGTTGAAATAGTGGTTAAGGGGAGAAGGCTGAAACACAAGGCATAAATAAGCCTTGTGTCTCATGACACAATGCTAACACAATACCCACAGTGGACATGTCTCAGTTGAAAATCACTCATCACACCAAAATCCAGGAAAGCAATTTGAATGGAAAAAAAAAATTTTTTTAAGGAAATTTAGTGAGCAACTAATGAGCATGCTTGATACAAATGAAAAAAATAGACAGTCTAAGTAAAAAAATATAAATTATAAGCAAATAAATAGAAGATATAAAGGATGAACTGGAAATTTTTAAATTGAAAAATATAGTAACTCAATTGAGGGGCTCTACAGCAGAATAGAGAGGACAGAGGAAAGAACCAGTAAACCTAAAGATTAAAAAAAAATAAAGGATACCCAATATTAACAGAGAAAATACATTAAAAAAGGGACAAAGTTCCAGAAATATGTGAAATCATAACAAAAAGAAAATCTAACACTCAAGCCATCAGAATCCTGGAAGGAAAAGAGAATGAAGGCAAAATTGAAAAAGAATTGAAGAAACAATGACTAAAAACTTCCTAAGTTCTGAAAAGATATAAATATACAGAATCAAGAACCTGAGTATACCCAAAAGGATAACCATAAAGCAATCTACACCACGGCATATCATAGAAAACCTTCTGAAAACTTAAGGAAGGAAAGGTCCCGCAAGAGAGAAATGACACATTGTGCAGAGGGAGAATTTGAATGACAGTGGCTTTCTCATCAGAGACCAAGAAGTTCATAAGTAAATTGAATAATATTTTTCAAGTTTTGAAAGAAAACTATTACCAACCCAGAATTCTAGATCCAACAAAAATATCCTTATGATATGAGGGGATAATCAAGACTTCCTCTGATGAACACTGAGTTTATCACCACAAGGCCTACCATACAAGAACAACTAAAGAAAGTGCTCTAAGCAGAAAGGAGAGCAAATAGAATAATATAAAATGCTCAATTAAAACCACAAAAGGCAGAAAAAGAGAAGATAAAAATAGGATCAAAAATATAAAAATAGGATCAAATAAGAAAGGCAATGAATAGAAAATTGTTACATATGTGATAGATATTAATTCAACTAGCTCAGCAACTATTTTAAACATCAATGATCAAAATACACCAACCACAAGTCAGAGGTGTCAGAGTGGAAAAACAAAAAGAAAAAACAAGACCCCAGCTATATATTGTCCACAAGAAACCCATTTTAGAGACACATATACATAAAATGTAAAAGGATGGAGAAAATTTGCATTAGTCAGTTGCTGTGACCAAAATACCTGACAAGGATAACTTAGAGGAGGAAAAGTTTATTTTGACTCAGTTCCAAGGGTTTAGTCTATGGTCAGCTAAGTACACTGTTCTGGGTCCAAGGTGAGGCAGAATATCATTACAAAAGGGTGTGGTGTTGGAGCACTGCTCCATTCATGGCAACCAGGAAGCAGAGAGAGGGAGGGACAAAGGGCCACAGGAAAGATGCACCCTTCCAGGGCACGCCCCCTGTGACCCACACTTCCTCCACATGCCCCACCTGCTTACAGTTGCCACCCATTCTGTCCATTTAAACCAGGATGGACTGATTAGGTTACAGCTCTCATAATCTAATCTTTCACCTCTGAATTAACACAGGAGCTTTGGCAAAATACCTTATATGGTAACCATAACAAAGACAGGTTATGTTAACACTGATCAAAGGAAAGCAGGGATAGCTATATTAATTTCAGACAAAGAACACTTCAGAGCAAAAAAAAAAAAAAAAAATGTTGGGCTGGGGCTGTGGCTCAGCGGTTCGCCTAGCATGTGCGCGGCCCAGGTTCGATCCTCAGCACCACGTAAACATAAATGCATTGCATTGTGTACAACTAAAGCAAATAAATAAATATATTTAAAAAATGTCAAGGATAAAAAGGAGTTTCACATAGTGGAAAAGAGTCAATTCTCCAAGAAGACATAACAATTCTAATACTCACACCTAACAAGTATCAAAATGTATGAGACAAAATCTGATAGAGTACAAAAAGAAATAGGCAGATCCACAATCATCACAAGATTTCAATACCCTCTGCCGGGCGCGGTGGCGCACGCCTGTAATCCCAGCACTTTGGGAGGCTGAGGCAGGAGGATCGCGAGTTCAAAGCCAGCCTCAGCAATGGCGAGGCACTTAGCAACTCAGTGAGACCCTGTCTCTAAATAAAATACAAAAAGGGCCAGGGATGTGGCCCAGTGGTCAAGTGCCCCTGAGTTCAATCCCTGGTACCACAAAAAAAAAAAAAAAAAAAAAAAAAAACAAGATTTCAATACCCTCCTATGAGAAATGGATAGATCCAGAAGACAGATAAACAGTAAGGACAGAGTTGAATTCAAAAGCACCGTCAGTCAACTGGATATAATTGGCATCGATGGACTGCTTAATCCAACAACAACAAAAAAAAATTCTTTTCAAGTTTGTATGAAGCATTCACTAAGATAGGTTACATAAAACAAACTTTAATGAATTTCAAAGAATGGAAATTACACACTGTGAGCTCTCAGACCACAATGGAATTAAACTAGAAATTAAAAACATAAAGAAAGCTGGAAATTTTCAAAATACTTGAAAATTAAACAACACACTTCTAAATAATACATGAGTCAAAGAAAAACTCTCAAGAGAAATTTTTGAAATATTTTGAAAAATGAAAATGAAAACACAACTTATCAAAATTGTGGGATAGAGTTAAAACAATGCTTAGATGGAAATTTATAGTATTTAATATATTTTTAAAAGAAAAAAAGTAAAAATCAATAAGCTAAACTTTCACCTTAGGAAACTAGAAAAACAAAAGCAAATCAAATCCAAAGTAAGCAGGAGAAAATAATAAAAATTAGAGCCAAATAGGTGAAACTGAAAACATAAAATCAATAAGCCAAAAACTGGCTCTTTGAAAAGATCAGTAAAACTCAGTAACCCTCTAGCCAGCCTAAGCTAAAAGGGGGGGGGGGATACAATTTACTTATAACAAAAATTAAAAAGAGACATAACTATAGATCCCATGAATCTTAAAAATAATAAATAAAAATAAAGGAATACTATGAACAACTCTATGCCCACAAATTTTCTAGATGAAATGGACAAACTCCTTAAAAATATAATCTGCCACAACATAGAAATACATGAAATAGACAATTTTAATACACTATATTACAGAAATTTCATTAACAGTGAATAGCCTTCCAAAACAGAAAGCACTTAGGTCAATCTTAAGTCAGTGGCAAATTCTACCAAAAATTTAAGAAAGAAATTAATGCCAATTCTCTATAACCTCTTTCAGAAAACAGAAGCAGAAAGAATAGTCTCTAATTCCTAATTCATCCCATGAGGCCAGGATTACCCTAACACCAAAACAGACAGACATTGAAAGAATAGTACAGACCAACTGATCTCTTGTAAACATATAATCCAAAATTTCTCAACAAAATATTAGCAAATCCTGTCGGGATTTAAAGTTGCTGGGGTTTTTAACTCCCCCTGACCCGGGGTGAGCCTCCTCTGGCCAGCAGAGAAGGCTGCGGGAGCACGCCCCAGCGGTAAGGCGTAATTGGGAACGGCAGGAGCCGACTGGTAACCCACACTCGCCTTCAGAAGACACTCAGAGCTACCAGGGAGTTTGGTCAAGGCACGAGCTCGGTTTATTTAGGAAGTTGGATGGCCTTTATAGAAGACATGGGCCAATCAGCAGAAAGATCATATGGGCACATAGGGAGCATGAGCAAATCACATTGGTGGAGCCATCAGCCTATCCTAGTGGCAGTCTGACCTCTGTCATACGTGAGGGGAACACCCCTTGGCTAGGCCAAGTTCGCGTATCAGGAAGTGGGAGAAAGCCAGAGAGTTTCTATCTACTGGCGTGTTGTTAACGTCCCCAACAAAATCCAATCCAACAAGGAAAGGGTTTTCCATAAAGAGCTAGTCCCCAATCCAATCATCCACCGTGACCAAGTGGAATTCATTTTAGTTATGCAAGGATGGTTCAAATATTTTCAATCCACAATTGGTTGAATCCATGGATGCAGAATCTGCAAATGCAGAGGGCCAACTATAGTTGTCACCAAGAATAAAAATCATCCAGCCTTTAGTTACCATAAATCCACAGAATTAACCTTCAACATGGGGAAGCAGATGGGATAATTATAGAAAGCTTTCTCCCTCCATTTTTATTGATTTTTTTCCTCTGTAAAATGAGGATAATAACAGCAATAAAAGGTCCAGCTGTCTATACTTTCCCTCTCCTTTAAGCATCAGCTTAAATGCCAACCATCTATACAAAAATCTGTCCTCATACCTCATTTCCAAATACTGTCATTTCTTCCTCCTTTCAGCCCCAATAAACTTTATCTAATACAGTCCCACACTTTTTATCTTGTGTGACAATTAGATAAACATATCTGATATGCCCTAGGAAACTATAAATTCTCTAAAGATAAGTATTTGTTTTATCTTTATTGGTCCACCCATAGTGCCTAGGATGATACAAATAAAGTAGGAAATGAGTATATGTTGAAAAAATAAATCAAGCATAAATTGAGACAAAAGCCTCTTAAAAGTACAAAAGTACAAACTATAGATTATAAAGCATAAATGTTCTGCATATATGTAAGATCTGATTATCTCCCACCATTTGCTGAGCACGGGACCATGGGCTACTACTTTAACCCCGTTAGGTCTCTTACAAAAAAAGTTCTATGAACAGGGTTCACAGGTAAGGTGCAGCTGAATTCTGTTTGCTTTTGTTTTTCATTTTCTACCACTCCTAATTTTAAAGAAATGAAAATGAAGCTTAGGTACAATAAAACCTCTGTGCCCTAGGCATATAAAGATAAAAAGGAAAAATCGGAAATCATATAGAGGAAATGTGGACAGATAAGTTAACTGAAATCATAGGTGAAATAGTCACTCTAATTGAGCTCTAAATTTAGTGCTAAGCTTCCTGGTAGCCAAGGCAAAAAGCAAAACACAATGGTGTTACAAAAAAGATCATATCAGTTATCAGGAAAGACAGACCCTTTCCCTGAGCTGCCTTCTAGAAGGAATTATGGTCATTTCTTTTAAAAGCTTGGTGAATAACACTGTGGGAAACATCCTTGATTGTCTGGTTACTAAGTTAGCAAGGCTTCTGAAGAACCCTTAATCTACAGACACACTGCTTTAGGTGGAGGATTGGAAAGGGTTTGCCATGAAGAGCTAGTCCCCAGCTGCCATCCAAGGCCAAGCAGCTGTATAAACTGGCCAGCCACATCATTATTGAATGTTGTCTGGTTGGATGTAGGAAAAGTCCTGCCTAAAACAACTATTTTCTATATGGCATTAGGTGGGGCTGTTCTTTCTGACAATGATTTGCCATTGGATTAAGCTCTTTAGTACAACAGAACATGACTCCCAAGTGTAAACCTTAAGCCCTTATAATAAGCCATGAACATAGCATTGGTTTCCTGTTTCCTGAGGCAGAGGAGCATGTGCCAAATTCATCCAAACAGTCATCAATTGTTTGTAAGTTAAAGAGAAGAATATTGCAGGAGTTGAAATTGGGGGTGGGGAGGAGAGCTAGGGAACTGTAGCAGCAGAAAGTTCAGGCTCTTTGGATCTGGGTAATGAGTATCTGAACAACACAACATGAGATTCCATCTTACCCCACTTAGAAAGACTGTTATCAAACAAAACCAAAAATGACAAATTTGCTGCAAGGACATAGAGATAAAGGAAGCCCATTCACTATGAAGGAAAGTATAGAGGCTCATCAATAAAAACAAAAATAGACCATCCACTTTGGGGTATATATCCAAAGAAACTGAAATCAGTATACAAAACAGATACTTGACTACCCATGTTTATTGGAACACCATTCAGAATGGCTAAGATTCAGAAACAGCCTAGGTGTCCATCAATGGATGAATAGATAAAGAAAATACAGCATATACATACACAGTGGAATATTAGCCATAGAGAATGAAATGTCATCACTTGCAGCAAAATGAACGGAACTGGAAGACGTCATGTCAAGTGAAATAAGCCAGACACAGAAAGATGAGTACTGCATGTTCTCACATATGGAAGCAAAAACATAAAGCCAACCTGAAAGTAAATAGTGATTACTAGACACTTGAAAGGTAGGGGACAAAGGGAGGGAAAGTTGGCTTTCATCAGGGCACACTCAATGCATGTATGGAAGTATCACACTGAACCCCATGAATATTTATAACTAATACATGTTAATAAAAAATAAATTAGATAAAAATGTTTTTTAAACATTTGCCATGCAAGATTCTGGGTATGAAAAGTGATTTGAGCTCTGTAAAGCACTATCCAGGGGCTATTGATTACTCACGGCTGCTGTGACTCAACATCTCTGTAAGGCTCCAAGTGGCTTTCCAGAGTTCACACACAGGCCTTGTCCTGCTTGTACTGGCTAAGGGCGCCCAGTGACCCAGAAGACTGTGAATACTCCTAGAAGTATCTCCAACAATGAGTCGATTGTTCATAGCCCAGTTCTGGGCTCAACCCTCTCAATGCCCGCCACAAGAAACTTAGGCCCTCAGTAGAGGCAAGGGGAGGCCAGGGGCTCTGGACCCTCCCTGGAGTGGGGAGGGAGAATGTGGTGCTGGCCTCCACAACTGGGAGGTGTGGGATGGGAAAAGAGAAAGAGAAGGAACAGGAATGTGGGGAGAGGAGGGATAACATGCCGGGGGAGTCAAGTCCTTTCATGTTCAAACAAGTGAGTTAGTTTAGCAGCTTGGGCTGCAGATACCACAGAATGAAAAGGGGTGGTCCAGCCAGGAAGGGCCTGGAGCTGCCAGCCCAGAATGTGGGAAGAGCTGGAGGTGAAAGGTCTTGATGTGGGAGTAAGGGGAACCAAGCAAGTGGGAGAACCCTGGGCAGGTTCCCCTCCCAGAGCCAAGTTCAGAGAGACTTGCCCTATGCAGATCCCTGAGTTTGAGCCCACTGGTAATCTAACTCCATGAGTTGGGCCCAAGAAAGAGATATACCCAGACCATAGGCAAAGGAGCTAAGAAGGAAACTCTGATCTGACCCAGAACTAGGCAGCCACTTCTCCCCGAGCAGCAGCCAACGTTGTTCTTTCCCTCACTTTGAAGAAAGCAGAAAAAGAACATGCTTTGATTTTTCTAAAACAAACACTGTACTGAGTAGAGATAAGTCCAGTGTTGGGTTGGCTCTGGCTTCTCTAGGCAAGGGAAGTCACACTTCATATTTCCAACATGAAAGTCCAAGAAAGGGCAGGCCTTGTCCACCGCAGAAAGCTGGAGAGGCTGTTGGCCCATTTTCTGCTCCAGGGAGAGGCCTGCCCAGCAAGAGGTAATCTGCTATGGCCCAGGGACAGATGCAGTTGTGGCACATTTCTCTGCCAGCTGAGGCAAGAAGACTGACACAGAAAGAGCCAGATCCCCCAGGAAAGGGACCCTGGTGACTGATGGTCAAGGAGGTACCACTACACAATGCTGAAGCCCAGGATAAGTGACCTTGTTGAGAGAGGGACAGCCTGGCACCCAGTGTTCTGAGCACTTTTCCTAGTTATCTCACTTAATCCCCCCAACAAACCTATCAGGCAGGTACTACCATTAACTCTGTTCACAGATAAGGAAGCCAAACACAGAGAGGAGCAAGGATCACCCAAGGTCAAACCCAGTTCACAAGGAGCTAACCTGAGCTGAGTCCCTGTGCCTCAGCCCTCTCTCACCACAGGCCAGCCCTCACTCCCATCCAACTCTGATTGCCCATTGCTTATTTGCATGCATGACTGCTGTTCTACCTATGAACGATGCTCATGAGCCCCGTCTTTTCAGCTCATCCCTTGGGGTCTCTTCTTATAACCCTTTCACCATGTTTCCCAACTCCCACAAAACCCTTAGGGACAGCCATTTGTGGTAGAACAATGATTGGGTTCAACCTCAGACCTCATATACAACAGTGGTTTTATAAGATTGTAATGAAGGTGAAAATTTCCTGTGACCTAATGAGGTCATAGCTGTCCCAATGTCACAGTACAACACATAACTCACGTAATGGTGGTGATGCTAGTGTAAAACAAAGCTACTGCAATGCCAATTGTACAAAAGTACAGCACATACAATTATGTACAGTACATTATACTTGATAAAGAACTATGTGACTGCTTTATGTTTTTATTATTCTATACTTTTATCATTATTCTAGAGTGTAATCCTTCTACTTATTTAAAAAAAGAAAGTTCACTATAAAACAGTATGTCATGCTATGCCAGCAGCTGCCTCAAAAGCAACTGTTTACCACATCTCTTAAGTGTATCATTTTCTCCCATGAATGATTTAAAGTCATGTTCATCTTGGTCCAAGGAGCAATAGGCTAGTGTGTGTGTGTGTGTGTGTGTGTGTGTGTGTGTGTTTGTGTGTGTGTGTTCTTGCGTGCACACGTGTGTGACATATAACCTAGTATGTAGTAGGCTATGCTATCTAGGTTTGTGTAAGTATACTCTATGATGTGTGCACAATGATGAAATTTCTCAATGCTTTTCTCAAAGCCTATGCCCATTGTTACAGTATCTGTGACTGTATATATTCCTCTTCCCTCTTCTTTCTCAAGAAAAAGGTAATATAAAAATCAGTTCCATATGACTTCCCCCAAAGGGAAGAATGAAGAAAAAAAAGAAAGAAAGAATGAGTATTCCCCTATGTCTGACCCAATTACTCTTTTTACTTTTTTGTCCCATTGTCTCAACTAAATCAGTCTCTTAGGATTAAGCAGAGGAGTCAGACACCAGCCACAGCACACAGTGAGCAGATGTGGTCAGGATGGATATGCACCCTAGACACAAAGATGGAGAACCTAGGCCAGCACAGGAACCCAGGAGGCAAAGCCTCAGGGACAGAACAGCACCATCTCTACTCACAGATAATGGTCACAGTGGAGATGACCAAGGATTGGCTAACTGGGGCCCACAAAGCAACTATATTTCAAAACATAGGGACAAGGGACAAGAATATGCAGAAATCTTTGAGAAACAACCCACAGGACAGGAAAGAAAATGCAAAAAAGAAAGCAGACTCTTAGGTAAAGACAAGGCCCCAAGAAGCTATTAATTTGTCTCTGTTTAAAGCTGTGTTTAAAGAAGTTCTTGGTCATCAGAAAGGAATATTGAAGAGAAAGTTGTCAGATTTCATCCCTGGTATTGAGAGACAACATCCTGACCATTACATCTCAGTTACAGTCCTCCCTTTGCATTTGCAGGTCCCATATCAATGGACTCGACCACCCACAGATTTTAAAAATTCAGAAAAGAAGTGCATCTGTACTGAATATTTGCAGATTTTTTCTTATTATTATTCCCTAAACAATATTGTAAAACAATTATTTTCATAGCATTTACATCATAACTAGATATTATAAGTCATCTATAGATGACTTATAATATACCAGAGGGTGTACATAAATTGTATGCAAATACCCCATTTTATAAAAGAGACTTGAGCAATCAGGGATTTTGGTAACTACAGTGGGTCATGGAATCAATCCCCCTCAGACACAGGGTGACTGTATTCCTATCTGCTTCTAAAGATGTCTGGATTGCCAGTCTGCATGGTTTGGTGATACTTCCTCTATCTAGTTTTTACTGAATTTATACTTCCTGGGCTTCCTTCTAAATTTACTTTTCCAGATAGGTTTTGCTACCGAAGAGAGGAAAACAAAAAACAACAATCATTTCCATACATCAAATTCTTACTAAGCACTTTACAGATATTAAATGGTCAAAATCCCCCTTTGAGTTAGAGTTATTTTACAGATGAAGCCATAGCTGCCTATTGTTAAGTTACTTACAGGCAGACCTTGGTCTAACTACTTCTGTTCCTCTGCAGATTTTAGCACAGTGACTGCATATATGGAACACTCTCAATGATTTGTTCAATTAAATGGAACAGGATTTCTTTGGCAACACTGTGAGATTAAGAACACCATGCCTCTTGACTCAATATTGCAAATAAGGGCTTTCCTTTCATCACCATGGTAATAAAAATAGCTAATTTTCACTGGTCTCACTGGGTGCCAAGCTCTGTGCCTAATGTGTACCATTCATCATCTAATCTGGCAGTCACAAAAATTTTATATCCCAATTACAAATGTGGCTCAAAGGTTTAGAGAAACCATTACCATACCAAGGGGAGTGTGCACACGTATGGGTGTCTCTCTTACTTCTTTTAAAGCCACTAGTATTCGGTAATAGGGGCTCCACCCTGATGACCTTATCTAATACTAATCACCTCTCAAAGCCCCACCTCTAAATACCATTGTCATATAGTCAACATGAGTTTCAGAGGGGAAAAACCATAGTCAAACCATAGCTGTATTCATCCACCCTAATTTTTTGGTATATGTTTATATATGCTTATAAATATATGTTACATATTTACTAATTTTTTCAAAAATGGTATCATATTTTATACTGATCTGCAACATATTGACTGTTAACAATTTCAGACACCTTTCCATATGAGTGTAACTACCAAAATTCATGTGTTGAAGTCCCAACCCCTAAAATCTCAGAATGTGACTTTATCTGGAGATACAGTCAAGGGGGTAGTTAAGTTCAAAGGAGGCCATTAAGGTGGGCCCTCCTCCAGCATGTATCTTTATAAGAGTAGAAGAAGACTCAGACACACAGAAGAAAGACCAATTGAAGACACAGGGAGAAAATGGACATCTACAAGACAAGAAGAAAGGGCTCAGGAAAAATCAACACTGCTTACACCTCAACTTTTACTTCTAACCTCCAGAAATATAAGAAAACTAACTTCTGTTGTTTAAACCACATGGTTTATGATATTTGTTGTGGCAGCTTTAACTCACTAATACATAGCTCTACCACTATACCTCATTTCTTTTTAACTGTCACATAGAATATTATTTTTAAAACGGACCATATGCATATATAGATACATATCTTTTGTATATATCTTTCTCTCTCCTTCCTTTTTCAATTACAAACATCACTAAAATGAACATTTCCGTGGATACACTCTTGTGTATTTGTGAATGAGTGTTTCTGTTTGTTAGATTCATTAGGAAGGAGCACTCGTGTCAAATAAGAAGCATATTTTCTATAACTCAGGACATATCGCCTAGGAGTTTTGCATTTTGTATGCACATGGTTTGTTAAAGAATTCATCCCTGGGGCTGGGATTGTGGCTCAGCGGTAGAGCGCTCGCCTAGCACGTGGGCGACCCGGGTTCGATCCTCAGCACCACGTACAAATAACACGCATTGAATAAAACGCATTGTGTACAACTAAAAGCAAATAAATAAAAAAAAAATATATTTAAAAAAAAAAAAAAAAAGAATTCATCCCTGTTCTTTCCCAGTACTAACTTGGCTTCCCACTTTCCCTTCTATTTTGCCTGTTTCATTTTTTAGATTGCCTTTGACCTTTTTCATAGAGAGGTAGTTAAAAATAGAAAGGGGGAAAATAGTCATTCACATGCTTAACTCCAGAAAATGACAGAACTCTCAGATCCATGGAAGTCAAAGAACATGTCCTGTCTCCAGTTTCTGTTTATGGTTCATCATCTATTGAGTTCCCTAAGCAATTCCTCAAATTCATAGAGACCATACTAAACAAAATGGGAAACGTTGCAGCCCTACCAGTCAATATGGTTGTCATTGCTAAATATGTCATTGTTGTCATTGCTAAATCCCTCCAGGAATAGATCTGGGTGGAGACAGCCTGTGGCATGGCAATGTTGGACTTCTCCATAGTTGGTTTCAAAGAGCTCAACACATTAACACAGACATTTGTTCTGGCACAAAGTGTATTCCCCTCTTCTCTCTTTGTTTCTCCTACCTAAAATGCCATTCCCTTGTTTAGAAACAACACTCTCCATGGCTATGGCTCAGCATAAAGCACTAACTTTTGGGGAAGAATTGAAGCTCCCCACAATCTGGTTCTGCTCTCCTCTCACCCCTCAACCATCAGGCACAGGGCCTCTGCTCCCAGAGCCTTCTACACCATCTCCAAGGAGGCTGCCTTTGCCCCACCTCATGCCTTTGCTCAGGTGAATTATGTGCAATTATCACCATTAGACTGAGCTCTTAGAGTGAAGATCCTATGCCTCAATTCCATTCATCTGGAACATAGTGAGACAATATTAAATATTGAAAAAGAGAAAGGAGAGGGAAAAGAATAGGGAAGAACACAGCACCTGCCTCAAGGACATTACTCTTCAAGTCCTTCCATCCATTGGCCAAATATCTCTTCTCCAGCTATTGAACTGAAATGACAATACTATACACCACCAAATCTATTTGTCTCTGAAGCCTGAGACAGCAGTTGAGACAGAAACTTGGCTGTTGAGAACCTCTGTGAAATAAGAGGATCAGGAAAAATCATTCTAACTATTTCTAGCCCAACCAAATATGTTGCCCCTTACCAATAAAGTCAGTTTCCTCAGCACAAAATGGGGATAATAGAATGCAATTTATTGAGTTTCCCTGAGGATAAACAACATGTTTAACAAAAAAGCTTACAACCTATAAACATATGGTTGCAGAAAAACCCCTTTAGCAGCAGCAGCAGTCTTATTCCTCCACCTTTCAGGAGTCCAGGTTTCTCTCCCCAAGACCCAGTACAAAGAAAATGCAGTGATGAGAGCTACCCACTGGGCGGCAGTGTAGAGTTCAAAAGGGATTTTGTTTGGTAGGTACGGTCATGATAAATAAGTACAGGGAAGAAACAGAAATATTTAAATATCATTTTCCTGGTCTCTGACATATAAAATTACTTTTGAAGCTAAGAGGAACTAAAGAAACCCCAGAGGCAGTAACAAACCTATATAGTGAGATTTTTCAACTATTTATTCAACTTCAGAGGACTTCCCACAGTTGGAAAAGCAGATAGACATGCTTTGGGCAAGGAATTTCCACATAGGAGTGGAGAAATATGGGAATTTCCAAAATTTAAAACCAAAAAGACACATCTCCTTTTGTTTCAGAGAAAGTGGCAGATAAAAGCTTTTATAAGTCCCCTGAGAGATGAGATTTTCAATTTATGGAGTCAATGAATCTTCACACTTGAAAGGAAGAGACTGTGTAATTAAGGATCAAGTCCAATGCCTCATCTAACAAATGAAGAAATTGACCCCAAAAAAGACAAGTAATTTGCACAAAGTCATTTGGCTCAGTAATGGCATTGCCCAGAAGAAGCCTGGGTCTCTGATTCCCAGGGCTGTGATTGTCCAGGCCACTGGAGCCATGTCTAAATAGGTAGCTTTTGAAGCAATAAAAACAAAGTGGCTGGGGCTGGGGTTGTGGCTCAGGGGCAGAGCGCTCACCTCGCATGTGCGCGGCCCGGGTTCGATCCTCAGCACCACGTAAACATAAATGCATTGCATCGTGTACAACTAAAGTAAATAAATATTAAAAAAAAAAAAAACTAAAAAAAAAAAGTGACTTACCAAGACATAGATTCCTGGACTCATGGGAACTAGGGAAAACTTTTCCATTAAGCAATTAGGTATTTATCTAATGATCTCAAAGGCAATTTATATGTGTCAAACTTTCCCAGGATGGTGAGACAAAAAAGCAACAATCTAACCATAGGAAATCTCCATGTTAGATAGAAACGGGACAGCAAGGTTTTCTTCAGGAAGGTTTTCCAGCACGGATATAATACATAAAATTCTCATTCAGAAAAAATATTCATTTTTTTCAGCCTGACTCCAAGCCACTTGCCAATCCAGTGCAGAGTGTGCTACACATTAAAGCCCCAGGATCCCTTATGGGTAACATATGTGGCTGAAACATGTGGAGCCATAAAATCTTGTAACCCAGTGGAATCATCCCTAGAGTTAATAGAACTCAGTTAGCATATGTTTCTGCTATTCTCATTCTGAGATATATTGAAATATATTATGCACAATGTATGGTTAATTGAAAGATACAGGGGGTATATTAAAAAATAAATCTGTTTATGTGACCTATGCTGAAATACATTTAAAATACCATCGAGTTGTTTTCATACTGATGTATGTAGACTCTCTCTGTCATTTCCTCTGATCTCTCTATCCTCTTTCCTTTCAATCTCCCGTGACTTCTTGTATGTTTTGTTGGTGCCAAGCTAACCACAGAATACTAAGATTAGAGATACGGGAGGTGTAACGCCAGGAACTAAGGCAGCAAGGAAGGAGGTGTGGTAGGAAGTGAGGAGCAACAGGAGAAAAGAATCAGTCATTCCCACCCTCTGAAGCCTGGCAGAACCATATTTTAGAAACTTAATCCCAAGAGGAAATCAAGTACATCTGCTTTACCGCCTCCCCTTGTTGTATGGTCATATCCATGTGTCAAAGAATGGCCTAATTTTATACTTCTTTTGTACAGCAAGGAAGTCATTGAGATGGAAAACATTTTAACCTGCAGTTTTCTCTGATACGCCCTTCGCTGTCAGATGCCATGCACAGCTAGTTCTCCAAACGCACTCATGCTCCTCCTGCATTTTTCTAGGATTACTACAGTCCACTTACAATGCCCTAGTCTAGGCTACCTGTGGTTTTTAAGTCTGGCTCATTGCCGGAGCCTCTTACCTGGTCTTTCTGCCAGCAGTCTTTTCCCATCCTGATCCATGGTTATAACCAGCTCACCAGAGTTGTGAGCTTCTTAAAATCCAATCTAATTTGAAAAATATGGTTTTCCCATGGCCCTCTGTTGCCTACCAAACAAAGGACAAACTCCTTAACATAGCACAGAAGGCCCTTCAGGATCAAACCCCAGCCCAGCCCAGCCTACAAGCCCATCACTGTCTCCCATGCAAGTTATAAGCCAGCCATACCAAGCTCTTTAAACAGTTAATCTCCCATGCTCTTCCAGTCAGTTTTTTCACTGCTGTGACCAAAAAGTCCTGACAAGAACCATTTGAGAGGAGGAAAAGTTTACTTGGGGCTCACATTTTCAGAGGTCTCAGTCCATAGATGGCCCGCTCCATTGCTCTGTGCCTGAGGTGAGGGAGAACATTGTGGTGGAAGGGTACGATAGAGGGAAGCAGCTTAGGACACGAGAATCAGGAAGCAGAGAAAGAAACACTGCAGACCAGGGACAAATATATACCCCAAAGGCCTCAAAGGCCCCCAGTGACCTATCTCCTCCAGCCACACCCTAACTTCCTACATTTACCACCCAGTTAATCCCTATCAGGGGATTGATACACTGATTAGGTTAAGGCCTTCATAGCCCAATAATTTCACCTCTAAACTTTCTTGCATTGTGTCCCACACATGAGCTTTTGGGGGACACCTTATATTTAAACCATAACACATGCCATGGTAAATGCTGGTCACAACTTGAGGAATCTTTTTTTTTTTCTACTTAACACCTTCTGTTCATTTTAAAAGATCCTATTCAAGCAGCATTTTTTCTGTAAGTACCTCCTAGCTCCACTTGAGTTCTTCCCAGATCCACTTAAGATAGCGTCCTGCAACATCCCATAGATCTATATACGTGCTTCATTCTGCATCATAATCTGTCTCCCTATCTCTAAGTCTCTTGAGGAACAGGAAAGGCATTTTCATTCTACAACTCATTCAATAAATTTGGAGCTTGGACTCTGACTCTGCCATTTACAAGCTGGGAGAACACATACAAGGTCACTAACATCTTCAGTTGTTGACTTCTTTATATATAAAAAGAGAAAATGATAGAATGTAACTCATAGCATTGTTATAATTGATAGGTACAGTGAGACAAGTAAGGCTGTTATCATAATTTTCATATATAGTTAATGCTAGGTGATGCCTATTAGCACTATTATGTTGTGATTATGTGCCAAGCAATTATTTGCAAAGACAATTAAGGCCCACCCTCAAGATCCTTAGAGTATAAATGACAAAAAAAAAGTGCAACATCAGAGGATACAGAGTGCCAGGAGAGTCCAAGATGGAACTACAGCCAAGGCTGAAAGTCATTCCTGGGAAAGGATTGAGAGGGGAAGAATCTGGAACCAGGAAGAACAGGGACATGTTATTGACATACTCCTGGTGTGATAGGATGCTGGACTACACCACAGCAACAGTGGGAAGGAAAGGAAGGGAACAAGTTTAAAAACATTCTGGAGATGGAATGATGTTGTGAGGGCAGATAATTAAGATTGGGGATGGGGTCTGTGCTGGGGGAGTCTGGGTGGATGGAGGCATGTAGATTCAGGAGCATTGATACATTGATTTTAACTGAAGCAATGAGGGAGCACAGGGTCTCTTCATATATGAAGATGAACCAAACAGAGGGCTGCAAAGAGTAGTAGCAAGCTTAGCTGGAACAGGTTGATGGAGAAGAGGCATCCAGCACAGCAGCAGCCTTGGAATCAAAAAGAAGAACATTCTGGGTTTTCTTAGTGTCTGATACTTGGTAGATACACAGATGATATTTGTGGAATGAATTTAAATGGCCCATGTGAAACCCAAGACCTGAAAAGTCTTTGTAGGGACAGGAACACACTTCCCATTTCACCCTGAAATAGTCTTCATGCTACTGAACATTCCAGGGAGAGATCATGGAGTCCCGGATCTTAAATACCTTGTTATCAGGAAATGCATAGGGATGCAATATCAGGATGCAACTTTCAATTTGACACCCCCCCAAAAAAATAGTCTCTCTATGCAAGAGATGAAGCAAATATATTAAAATAATAATTTTGGACTCTAAGTGGAAGATACATGATTGTTATTCTTTCAAGACTATTCTTTCAAGTTTTGATATCTGATATTTTTCATAATAAACTTTTGGGAAAAGAATTTAAAAATTTATTTTTTTATTTATTTTTATTTCTCCCAAGATAGTTTATCAACATCTAGGAAGCAGGGAGCATACTGACTCCTAAAGAGTCAGATAAAAGGGAGCAGGAAGAGCTCCAGAAAAGTCCAAAAAATAGGGAGACCACATTTCCTATTTTTCAATGTTATGAAACAACAATGAGAAGAAGAACCTTAGCCCATTTGCATTTCAACACAGACTGGGAAACAACAACTATGAAAATTCTTTGAGAATTCTTCAGCCCATGTAACTTATTATTGGGTTCCAGTAATATCTAACTGGTGTTTATGGAACATTAACTCCATGCCAAGCACTGTGCTAATTCAATAGTAGCCCATTGAATTCACACAGTAGCTGCATGAGTTAACTACTATTATTTCCCTCTTTTTTAGGCAGAACCACTATAGCTGTGTCTCCCTACCAAAAGTTTTCAGTCTGCTGTGGTTTGGATATGGTTTGAGTACATTCCCCAAAGGTTCATGTGGTGGAAGCTCAGTCCTCATATTAGCTCTTCATCACTGTGACCAAAATACTGGACATGAACAACTTACAAAAGGAAAAGTTTATTTTGGCTTATGGTTTCAGAGGTTTAGTCCATGGTTGGCAGACTCTATTGCTCTGGGCCTGAGGAGAAGCGGGGCATCATGGCGGAAAGACATGGCGGAGGAGCCCTGCTCTGCTTATGGCAACCAGGAAGAAGAGAGAAGGAGGAAGGGGCCATGGGAAAGGTGAAGCCTTCCAGGGAACACCTCCAGTGATCTATCTGTCCAGTGACACCCCTCCTTCCTACAGTTGCCACCTAATCAGTCCATTCAAGGATGGATTAGGATGGATTATGCTACAGTTCTCATGATCCAGTCATTTTACTTCTGAATATTCCTGCATTAACACAGGAGCTTTGGGGGAATACCTAATATCCAAACCATAACAGTCCCCAATGTGGTGGTAGGACCTTTAGAAGGTAGGGCCTAATGGGAGGTCTTTGGAGGCACTGCCCTTGGAAGAAATTAGCATAGTTCCCATGAAACCCTGGTTAGTTTTCAAGGGAAGGTTTTTATAAAAATGCAAAAATGACAACCCCTCCCAGTTTTTTTGGCTTCCTGTCCTGTCTTGCCATATGATCCCTCTTGCATGTATCCTGCCATTATAGCATCTTCTGTGATGTGATATAGCCATTGGGGCCGATACCACAACCAGTACATGCTATTTAGAATTTCAGCCTCCAAAACTATGAGCTAAAGAAACCTCTTTTCTTTATAAGTTATTCAACCTCTAGTATTTTGTTATAGCAGTGGAAAATAGACTAATATGCTCTTGTCCAGGAGCCCTAACTATGTAGACCTTCCTAACTCTGTCCTCTTAAACTTTTCTCCTCTCACCCTTCATATTAGGAACTTTTCTGTCTCACTGGGATGTTCCTAACACCTGCCTACACATTTGTAAGTTGTTCTTACTCTACTCTCACCTCTAGTTATCCTAAGTTAACCATGTCATCTCTTCTCTGCCGGAATTCTAGCTAATAACAGAATAGAGAGACAGAGACAGAAACAGAGACTGGACAAAGTGAATCCTACCCAACAGTAAGATGCATCAGGAGGTAGAAAAGGAAGCTCCTAAAAAAAAGAAAGACCTTGGAAAACCCCCAGACATAGTAAAAACCAATTCAAAGGCCAATTTGGAAATAGCTGATAATAATGTTGAAAGTGCACATACCCCATGGCCCAGAAATACTAAATACTCCTACAAACTCTCGTGGCATCCACACACTAGAAAACATGTGCAAGAATTTTCAAACAAAAATGTGTAGCAAAATCCTAGAAAAATTCTTAATGTCCACCATTCATACCCACATAGTGAAATAATATACCAGACCACAAAACAAATGATCTAGAACTACCTGTATCCATATATATGACTCCCACAGACATAATTGAAGCTAAGAAATTAATTTTTCAAAGAATACATATAAAGTGCTACCATGTATAGACAGTTAAAAACACATGCCAGGGCTGGGGATATAGCTCAGTTGTTAGAGTGCCTGCCTCATATGCATGAGGCCCTGTGGGTTCAATCCCCAGCACCACAATAAAGAAAAAAGAAAACAATGCCAAGCAAATTATGCATTGTTTAGCAATACAAACATATGTAGTAAAAGGCTGAAGGAATGACTCAGAATGATAACCACCAAACTGGAGATAATGATTACCTCCATAGAGAGAGGCAGAAGAGGGGGCATACTCACAAGGGCCCTCAACTTTGTTGGGGTCTGATTTCTTAGAATGGGTGATTAATACCTAAGCTTTCTTTTGTTATTCTTTAAACCTTCCATATGTTCTCATATTATTGTATTATTTCATAATTATTTTAAGGAAAGGAAAGGGGAAAAAAACACTTGTGGAAGTTTTCAAGGAAAACAAAGATCTCCAGGGTAGCAACTCCATTACCGGCATTTGACTCACTTCCCATCCTTTCTGCCCCTTTGACATTCAAAGTCACTCAAACAATTCAAGGTATCTGGGCTTCTCTGAACTTGAGGTTCATTTGGTGGCAGGGTAGTTCCAGGTGCCAAATTCCAACTCTGAAAATGTCAGAAGGAGCTTCACTGGGAAACATGCCAAGAAACCAATTAGGAGAGTACATTTCTTATTAGGAGAGATTATAGGAATTTTAGTTCAGGTTGTGTTAATGGGTCCTTTAGGAGCTACAGAACATTGCCTTAAGAACATGCTCCTTTATAAGAAATCTTTCAGGGCAAAAGAAAGGAATAGGTAGGTAATCATCTCCCTGTGTCACCAAAAGACTGACAAGAACTCCCAAAGTACAGCAGAAGACAGCTGCAAGGAGACTCCACAGGCCCAGCCCAAAGAAGGTGCTTGAAGAGATCATGTTATACTGCTTGTTATGGTTTGGATCTTGAATGTCCCCCAAAGTCTCATGTGTGGAAGACTAGGTCCCCAAAGCAGCAGGGTACAGAGACGAGGCTTGTGTGAAGTGAGTGGATCGTGCGAGCTCTGACCTCATCAGTGAATTAATCCATTAATGAAGCTGAATGGACTACTGGGAGGTGCTGGAAACTGTAGGCAGTGGGACATTATTGGAGGAAATTGGTTACTGGGGGCATGCCTTGGAAGGTATTTCTTGTCCCTGCCCCCTTTCTTCACCTCTCTCTCCATGAGCTGAGCAGGTTTCCTCCACCACACCCTTCTGCCCTGATGCTCTGCCTCCCCCCAAGCCCAAAGCAATAAAGCCAATAGACCATGGATTGAAAACTTTAAAATCATGAGCAGAAATAAATCTTTCCCCCTTTAAGTTATGTCAGGTATTTTGGCCACAGTGATGCAAAGCTGACTAACACACTGCTGAATACATTTCTCCATGAACTCGCAAAGGCTCTCTTCTCAAAACATTCAACAACAGCAAAACTCTGCTGTACTTTGGGAGTTCTTGTCAGTCTTTTGGTAACACAGGGAGACGATTACCTACCTGTTCCTTTCTTTTGCCCTGAAAGATTTCTTATAAAGAAGCATGTTCTTAAGGCAATGTTCTGTAGCTTCTAAAGGACCCATTAACACAACCTGTCTCTCTTCATTCCACACAAAGGCTCTCTTCGTTCAACAACAGCAAAAATACATAAGGAGTATCTTCTCCCTTATCATGGTAGAAGTGAGGCAGCCACACCGTGAGACTTGGATCACGAGGCCTGGGATTCAGATGTCCAGGATGTCTGCAGCCCATGCCCCTGTAAGCTGACCGGGACTATGGCCTGGCTGGGGAGGGAAAGTGGGGAAGCAGGAAGAATGGGACTGTTTATAACAACTCAGGAGTGCAGTTACTATCACATCAGCCTCCAACCATTCACCCTGACGATATTTTCACCATTTGCCCAAATCTATTTTGTCATGAGGAGATCCCTTCTCTCTTCATTCCTTCCCTCTCATCTTTTCTGACAAAATTGCTCTTCTTTGGAAACAAACATTCCTGTTTCTTCTTTGGAATGCCTCCTATCTCCTCCTTAACAACATTCTGGTCAGTTCTTGGAATGTGGTTTACATTACCACAGGAAAACCACTGGTGGGGTTGGGCAGAATCCTCCGAGTTCCTGGAGAGGGAGCTTAGGGGCGAGCCCTCAGTTTCTGGAGTGACTGTCCTCTCCTTTGGCAGAGTCTACTTGGGTGCCTTGGGCATCTCATTGCAAGTCTCTCACAGCTGCTGTGAGCTGGAGGGGGATGGGAGTGACACGGTGGCATCTGAAGAGCCTGAAGAGAGATGATTTGCTCTTCTGGGATTTGTTGCTTGGATTGCAGGCTTCAGGGCTGACTCACCCAGTGAGGACTGGGCACAAGCCAAGGAGTAACTGAAAGACTGTGGGGTCACACACACTGCCCTTGGCAGTGCCAGCTCAGCCTGCTGGGGGCCAGCCAGGTCTCACCAGGCAGGCTGAGCCCCACCCAGGGAGTCAAGACCTTTTTGCAATTATCAAGGTTTTTTTTTCTCCTACTAGAGCAAGTATGCATTCCTCTCCTGAGAATGGATTAAAAAGCAAATTGTTCCTGCCTCTTTTCAAAGGCCCGTGGGGTTAGAAAACTGTTCTTCCTTCCTCCAAAAAGTTTAAAATTGCATACAGGAGGGTTTGTCTGGTCCAGACAGCAGCTCTGGGGGAAGGTGACACACTGATCACCTTCTCCTGAGCTCCGAGGGCTAGGCTGCCAGGTGGAACCCCACCTCCTCTGCTTCCTCCTTTATTTGCTGACCCCCAAACCAGTCTAAGGGAACTTTTCCTAAGAAAGGTTTGAGTAGCAATTGCTACAATGGGAACCAGAAGGACAACAAAGATAAGTACCCCAGGAGTGTGACCACATTGGGGGCAATTTCACAAAGATCTTAGAGCTGGTATCGGTTTAGATATCCACCTGAAGCCCTCCAGGTCCCTTCCAGGCATCCAGCTACTTCATAGGGTCACACGAGCTCTTCCAGCTGGTTCCTTCTTTTCTAGAAACTGCTATCAAGTGAAGTTTTATCCAAGGTCCCCTCTCTGGTTCCCTCACCCACAAGCCTCAAGCGGTGTCTCTCCCAGCTCATGAGGAAGTCACGCCCCCGTGGCCTTGCTCTGCCAGAGAGCCAAAAGGACATACCTTTTGAAAGGGTTCTGAAACCTGTCTCTGAAACCAGATCGTCAGCTGCCAAACTCCAAACCATAAGTGTACTAAAACCACCGCACAGACCCTTGAATCTACCTTTCTTACTTTGCAGATGGGAAATGAGATTTCAAGAGAGGAGCTCCGATGTGGGACCAATACAAGTTTCTAGAATATCTTGAAAACAAGTCTCATCTCCCCCTTGCCCATGTATTCACTAAAATTGGCAGGCCAGAAAGAGGTAATTATTCTCCAAATAGAATGCTTTCCCTCAGGAAACTTGGGGTTTTCACCTAAGGCAGGCAACTGTAATTCCTGCATAATGGACCCCTGTGGCTTGTCCTCATGCCTTGTCCCCCTCATCGAGGACAGCCACAGTGTGTAGGAGCCCTGTTTGGGGAGATGGCTAAGATTGCGGTTGATTATGGGCCATGGAGATGTTTGGGCATTGCTGCCTTCCGTAGTCTCACGGGACTTGGCCCGGGATCTCGAGAGACTTGAGTGGAGATTGCTGATCGGCTCTGCACCATTTGGTGTGTTGGTTTTGGTGGTGTGTGTGGTGCGTGTTAAAGTCGTTGTTAGAGCCAGAGAGAAAAGTTATCAAAATAAAAAGCCTATTTCCAGTTCGCCTCTGAACTTCTTTCCGCGGCTTCGTTGCTCCAAGCGGCCATCGCTTCAGGCGGCAAAAACAATGCCCTTTCTAAAGTCCCCAGCCTGAGCCCACTGCACCTGTACTGAAAGGTTTCTACACCCTTTTAACATAGTTTCTGACTCACCCTTCAGTCTCAGGGTCACTGTCCCACTGTCTAAGGGACTTTGATCACTCTACTACCTGTCCACAAACACCCAGACTAGATTCTCTTTCTTAGCATCTGCTGGATTCTTCTTCCCACTTACCACAGTCTCTCACGATTCTGTCCCTTTGCTTTTGACATGAGCTCCCACATCCAGCTTACCAGCACAGGACCAGGACTGTGCCTGTCACAGTCACTGTTGTCTCCACAGCACCGTGGCTGGCACAGGTGTGCATTCCATAAACACGAGGAGTCAGCACGTGGATGAGATGCAGTCACAGAGACAGGACATGAGTTTTAAATACTATGACTTTATTAGGAGCAGGCTGTTGTCACCTCAGCAGCCAGCTCCCTTGTATACACAGTATACATGCCCAGCCAGTACCCAGGTTCTCCCATCCTTCCTCAGTGCATGGAATGCAAAAGAACCCAGCATGGTGGAGGCTCTATCAGTGACAGTATCTAGTGTCTTCAGGAGCTGACTCCCAGGCTTGGGTCACTCAGGACCCTCAAACTGTCCTCAGCTCCATCTAGCACCCTCTCTAGAATGACAAGGTCCAGAAGAGGGTGTTTGGTTCAAACTTGTCCAATCAGTGCATATAATGGGCAACACAGGCTAGGGAATCCTGAGCCCAAAGTCCCACTGAAGAAGTTACTGGAGCCCCCAGAATGTTGCTCTTCTTCCATAGGCATGAGAAAGCACCCAAATGTTTTATTCCATCACCAGAAACCTAATGCTTGAGTCTCAGCTCTACTCAGCCCTGGAGAACATGGTTGGAGTGAGGAAGTGCTCAAAGAAAAAACAAATTCCCCAAGTTGTCTTGGTCAAACTTCTTTTTAAAAAGAAAAGAAAACAAATAAACACCATGACAGAAAAGAGCATGGAGACCTGGCTTGTGTCAGGAACAAGAGTGGTTATCCCTCCTTGAAATGATTTGTAAAACAACTGACAGCAAACGCTGCTCTGCTAAGGGGCAGTCTCCCCCATGGTAGCACCTCCCTTCCCACCCGCCCTCTTCCCCTGCCCATTCTGCACAGCCCCCTGACCTCTCTCCTCACAACGGAGAGAATGCCCTAAGCACAGGGTGCAGCGCTGTCGTCGGCTGGCAAAGCTCCCTTCTGACAGGCCCTAGAGCCCTGGGGCCCTTTTGTCTCTGCAACTTCACAGTGCTCACTGGTACAAGGAGGGGGATTCCTCCTCACTCGGTCCTTCAGGGTTGACTGCAGCTCCTCCTCAGAGACTGCACGCCCTCCATCCCCTGCAGGAGTTCTATGCAACATATCCAACCTGGGACACGATTAGACCATTGTAAAAGCTGGTCAACTGATTGGTTTATGGATGTTTGACTATTAGGGAACACCGCATAAAAGAACTGAACCCCTCTCCCCAGGAAAGATGCAAGTTTTGCTCTTACCTCATGAAGTTCTCCACTGAGGACCTAGACTAATTACCTATATTCCAAAGCAGAATATCCCCTTTTCTCATTGAGGCATCTGCTTAGCCAAAAGATCTCTAATCTCAAAACATCTTCCCACTTGGACCGATAGAGAATGCTTTGGTTTCTATGCCTCTGACACATCTACAAGACACACAGGTCTCTAGCAGTTCCCACCAGTGACTGCCAAGGGTCCCTGGGTCTCATGGATTCTTGGTGTCTCCTGAAACCAGCTCCCAAGGAATTTAAAGAGAAAGACACCACCACTACCCTGGTCTTCGTATGGGAAAGCCCAGCAGGTGGCCACTCATCACACATTCATCTTTGTGACTGGGCAGATCAGTCTGTAAAGATGACAGCTGGGTGCGGTGGGAGCACCAATCACCTCTGTCCCTGGGGAGGCATGGGGTGGGTTCCCAGAGAGCATAATCTGAGGTAGCAACAATGAATCCCATTTCCCAACTGGAGAGGCAAAGGCCTGGAGATGCAACATGATGTGCCCATGGCAGACAGCAGGAGCTATCAGGAAGAAGAGTAACTTGCAGGCATGATCAGGGCCTGGCCCTCCTGGTCATCTCCCATTAGTTTCTCAGTGGGCAAAGAACTGTAGTCACTTTGTAAATTCTGAACCAATGTAGACCTACAGCATCAACTATATTATATATCCAACTCAGTAGGAAAAACCCATCAGACCTGGAGCCTTCTCCTCACCATTCCAAGGTAATATCCCCCCAAAGCCAAGCCAGAGCTCAGCACTCACCCACCTCAGTTCCAATGACAGAAAAACCCTCTAGATCTCTCCTCACATTCCCTACTTCAGTCACAGAATCCATCAACCCTTTAAAGTATCAGTCTCTTTTTGCAATGGCCAATTTCCTCTTGACAAAAATGGCAGCCTTCCTGTGGACTTCCTCCCTCTGCCTGCAGAGTCTCAGAGGGCACCTTGGTGGCAGCCCTCCTGTTAGTCTAATGCCCTGGACATCTGGGGGAGAGGAGGTTGACACTTTCAGGGAGAGCTAAAACGAAGATTCAAGAAACCTCCAGACTCCCTATATACATCTGTCTCTTTTCAAATGCAAGGGCCCAGGCTCCAGTTATACCCAATCTCACTCTCCCCTCAACTACCACCCAACCCAGAAAGTTTGTATTGTTCAGTCCACGTTAGTCAGAAAAGGGAAAAGGGCCATAAGCACCATGAAAACCCTGCCTTCTTCAAAGACGGCTCAGAGTCCCTGGGGCCACCTGAGGGTGCCAAGCTGCTAGACCATGGCTCTTCCAGCAGCCTGTGGCCTCCCTTGCGGGGGCCAAGGTCCCTGAAGTTCTGCCTGGGAGGTGCCCATCCTCCAGGTCTCTTGGAAACTGGGCCTCAGCACCTTCTGCCCAGTACCCACACCCCACAGCCTCTCCCAGCAACCAGGTCCCCTAGGAGCGGAACATGAGGTAGACTGTGCATTTGTTGGCTTCCCCCTGCCCAATCCAGGGAGGAGGGAACCGCTCACCCCAACCCATGGTCCTTGTCCTGGATGCAAGTGGCATCTTGACACAGGTCCCTGGCCGCTGTCCTCTGCTCCAGCCAGCCAGAACACGAGCACCAGAGCGGGGCAGAGAATGAAGGGGAGAAAGGAACAATCTCTCTCAGCAGGGCCTCAAGATGCAGAAATCCAGTTCCTGGGGCTTGCGTCGCAGATTGCACTGGTCCCGGGCCAGCAACTGGCCTCCATGGCCCACACACTTGAGTGAACGTCTCTTAAATCCACTACCACAGCTCTTGGAACAGGGTGACCAAGTCCCAAGCTCCCAGGTTGGGCAAGGCTCCCCACAGGCTCGTGTCTCCACTGGCCGATGGGCTGCATCACAGGCAGATGGCCCACGCTGCCCTGGGGAGCCCCGGCAGTCCACTGTCCGCTTCTGCAGCCCACTTCCACAGCTCACAGAGCAAGCCCCCCAGCTGCCTGCCACCCAGCGTGCCAGGGTCCTATCTTCTGGGTGCTCCACTTGATTGGAAAGGCTGAGGACACTGTTGTGCAGCACTGAAGGGCTCCGGGGGTCCTTAGAGTGGGAAGACTTGTCCTCCCGAGGTTCTTTGGGCAGATAGAAGGAGTAGCGAACTCGGGGTGGTGTCATCTTCCCCACAGAGAGGACCTCCACAGTCAGGGGCTCCAGGATGGGCCGGGAAGCCTGCAGGCTCTCCACCGCAGTGCCCGTGCCACTGTACCGCAACACACTGCCCTTCACCACCAGGTCCCGCTCCACAGCTGATACCACAAAGTGCCCATTCAGCAGGTACTTGCCTTGGCTATTCTTCAGGGCCAGGTAGTTGTCATCCCCAATCAACCCCTTGTAACCACGCTGACGGATGTCAATGCTTGAAGCACCTGCAGGGATGGCCACTACGAAATTGTAGCCATGCCTAGGGTAGAAAAAGGGATTGTGCATTAGACATATGCCTGGACCTAAGGACCTCACGCCCCTTTAAAGTCATAATGGATCACCATTCACAAACCCCAGAGCAGGTCACAAAGATGGTAGCAGATTACAAAGGCTAGGCTGCTCAAGCACCATCCAGGACATGATGGAAACACCAAATTAGAAGGAGGTACACAATTTTTTGATTATCTGAATGATCATGATAATTTTTCTTCATAAATTTATCTTGTGGGGAATTCTAGAGTGGGAGTAAAAGCACAAGTTGTAGAGGTAGAGAGATCCTCATCCTTTGCTTTGCTATTGGTCTTGAATAAGTCTCAGCTTTTCTAAACCTCTGTGTCCTCAGCAGTAAAATGGAGTTCATAATCTCACATACTTCATTCAACTGTAAGGAAGCCACAGCACATGAAGCATGTCACACAGTGTGTGGCACAGTGAGAACTCCATAGGTATCAACTGTGATAATGAGGAGGGAAAAAAGGAAATAAATCGATGGTGCCCAAGTCCAAGGCTGGGAGCTCGATGAAGTGAGACTGCACTGGCCTTGGAGTTGGGAATGGAAATCCAGCTGGCTCAGACACCAATTCCCTGGTAACATTAAACAAGCCAGTTCCTTGATGTTGTGATATTCACATCTATATAATAAGTGGGTTAAGCTAGATGATTTCTACAACTCCTTCCAGCTCCAATCATCTGTGAAAAGAACACTTGTCATTTAACCAAAGTACCTCTAACTGCCCACATGGCCACCCCACTGCAGGTCCCTGTGAAGGACAGCCTGGATCACCTCCACCTGCAGCACTAGAGCTACCAGAGAAGGGGCTCGGTATCGTCTCTGTCATCTCCTACCTAGAAACTCAGCAGAAGGTGTCATGTCCAGAGGGGACAATCAGACTCCAGGACAGCCATCTCATCTCCCCATCATCAGTACTTGGCCTCCCAAGTTTTCAGGGTCATTCATCCTCCCTACTCCCAACTGAGACCTCAAGTGTCCTGTCTTCCAGAACATGGGTCAGAACCTTGGATAAATGTGAATGGAAGGGGAAAAGAAAATGTGCTTGACCTCAGAAGGCTGGGGAGCTACAGACACTGGAGTTGGGACTAAAAGAGGCCCAGAGAAGATTCTTCAGCAGATCCTAGTGCACAATTTCCCAGGAAGCAGAGGTCCCTTCAATCCCAATCTCTTGTTCACTGTCCCTTGGCAATTTGTTGCCATTCTCTCCTTCATCTGATCCCCAGGTCCTGGGCCTCAGGCCCAGGGAGAGGATAGCAGCTGTCATGTGCTGTCTCCTTATCATCGTTATGAACATGTACTGAGCATTTATTCTGCACCAGGTACTACACTAACCATTTTATTTGGAATAACTCCCTTACTCCTCACAAGAGCTCATGTGAAGTACATTAGTATTATATCCACTTTACAAATGAGGACATCTAAAACTCCAGAAATGGAGTCACTTGCCCAAGATCAGGCAGAAAATGGAGAACTGAGATTTGAATGCAGATCAGTCCTACCACAGAATGCTAGACAGAACCTAACAACACTGACACCTTCTTGAATATCATCTCCTGCTGAGGTGTGTCCTTGAGGATTCATCTTCCTTTGATAAATAAATGGATGGATGGATGATGGATGGATGGATGGATGGGTGGGTGGACAGATGATTATCAGCCCTAGAAGAGTATGAGTGGCCTCCACAGCAAGAGTATGACCAGAATCTGATATTCACCCCAACCTAAACCAAGCTTCCAGTGACTGGGAGAATTCCACTCACCCTCCTCCCAACTTGCTCCCTGGATACACCCTCCAGGACCCAGAACTCACATGGGCTTGGTGAAGATTCCTGTCACCCTCTTGCAGCTCTTATTGTCTCCCCCACACACTCCACATTTGTCAAACTTCTTCTTGGAGCCCAAGTTCCCATCGCAGCCAGCCTTGATGCACTTGCCTTGGACACAGACTGAGGTGGAATCAGGAGAACACAGAGTGCCGTCTACCACCTGCAGCATCCCCAGGAGGGAGAGAAGAGGAAGAGAGGCAGCTCAGCCTGATGTTCCTCCAAAGCCTAATCCCTGCTCTGTCATCTGCCCCATCTTACTCACCTTGGGTGCCAGCACATAGAAGTAGCCAGTGCCATTGGCTCGGCAGATGAGCTTGCACTTGTCCCGGGGAGACACGCCTGAGTACTTGGGCACCCATGCAATGGCCAAGGTGAGCCGGTTGGTGCTGTGGTTGTAGCCATTGAAAGCCTCACACTGCTCTTCCCGGAAGCTCTTGCCAGAGGCTGGAGAGGGAGGAATTACATGCAGGAAATTGCAGGGAAGCACCAAGGGAAGCGTAAAAGAGAATATCCCTCCCGAGGATGGCTAGCGTCAAGACTCTAAAGAGCCCTTTCCTACCCTCAAGAGTGTGATGCTCATCACTAGAGCCACAGCCTCCCCAACTCAAAGGACAAAAGCAGGCTGGGTCCAAAAGATACAGGGCACAGATAATAATGCACCCTCTCCAACAATCTTGCCTTGAACTTTATATAACAGGTATCTTAAATATGTTTTGGATTATGGACACCTTCAATGGTCTATTGAAACTATCTTCACAATAATTTTATCAAGTGCATAAATTATGTAAATTTACAAAAAACACCAATTATAATAATATACAACTATCAGCATATTTTTTTATTTGTGATACATATGCTTCTTTGATAATTCATTAAATAATATGATTCAATAATAAATCTAATAACTGCTGTAATTTTAAAATGGGGATGAGCATAAATGGCATTTTGAGAATTCTTCAACAACGGAAACATCAAATAAAAATAGCCATGATTAAGCCGGGCACAGTGGCACATGCCTGTAATCCCAGCACTTAGGAGGCTGAGGCAGGAGGATCACAAGTTCAAAGCCAGCCTCAGCAATGGCAAGGCACTTCACAACTCAGTGATACTTTGTCTCTAATAAAATACAAAAAAAAGGCGGAGAGGGGGAGCCGGGCTGGGGATGTGGCCCAGTGGTCAAGTGCCCCTGAGTTCAGTCCCCAGTACCAAAAAAAAAAAAAAAAAAAAAAAAGCCATGATTTCTATTGGTGACAAAGTCACAGGTATTTCTATTACTGTTTCAACTTGTTGCCTAAGTGAAGGAAATGTCAAAATTTAGATAAAACAGTTAGTTTTATAAAAGAAAAAGAAATAATAAATTTATAATTGAAGGGAACACTAAGTTTTAGATAGAAACTTCAGTAAAAATAGAGATGTGATTTTTTTTCCCACCAAGTTCATGGGCTTGAATTCCTGCTTGAAAGAAAGCCTTATCAGTACTTAATTAAGAAGACATCTAGTGCCTCATTCTCTTGAGCCATTTAGCCTCCCAGTCAAAGCAGGACACTGCTGTTTCCCCCTCACCTGAGCTGGGACAGGGCTGCAGGTTGCAGGATCGGTATTTCACCCTCACTCCCTCGCAGTACTTGCCCCCGTTGGCAGGGGTGGGGTTGCTGCACTGCCTCCGAGCCAGCTGCACACCCCCACCACAGGTGCGTGAGCAGGCTCCATATGGTTCCCATTTGGCCCAGGAGCCATCCACCTGCAAGGAAGAGCCAGTTATACTCTTGGGGGGGGAGGCCCGGTGCCACACGCAGCCCTTTAGCCTACAGAAAAGCCACCAGTGCAATCCTCAAGTTCCCACCCTACCCCACTGGAATGAAATTCACTTTATACCATGAGAAAAAAAGACAATATACACATGATCTGTATGCATAGCACCCACATAACACTTCAACTGATTAATTAGCAAACACCAGCTGCTCCCAGTTATGAGACATCCTTGGGCCACAGAGTAAGGCAGACAAGTTTTATCATCGCCTCTGCTCTCACCACAAGAGTGGGCTTGAGCCATTGGCCAAATATCCTTAGGTTGTACATACTTTATCTGCAAAAATGGAGCCAGTAATACTTGGGTCTGAGGTCTGATAGAAGATTTAAAAGAGGTGACAGATATGAAAATTCCTAGCACCAGGCCTGCCTCCGTGCAGGAGTTCATAGTTTCCCCTTGCCTGTTGTTAGTGTATTTACAAGAATCTCAGCAGTTCCAGCTAATAGCCTTGCCAATAAACAATGTTGTCATAGATACTTAAATATTTTTATTCCTAAATGTTCATACTCTTTGCCAAACCAAATTGATCTCAACCTCAATCAGCAGCTGCATTTGAGAAACCCTCAGTATAAGCAGTGCTAATATTTATGTTAAGAGGACATGAAGGGCTGGGGTTGTGGCTCAGCAGTAGAGCGCTCACCTAGCATATGCGCAGCCCGGGTTCAATCCTCAGCACCATGTACAAATAAATGCATTATGTACAACTAGAGCAAATAAATAAATATTTTTTTAAAAAAAGAGGACATGAAGATAAGATACTATTAAGCAATTCTAAAACTCTATTTGGCTCTGGGGTGAATTATGCAATGGGCTTTTATTTGTTTGTTTGTTGTTTAGCAGGCTAGAGGGGATAGAAAATGTATAATCTTCATTCTGTTTTTCTTAGGATGGTAGTAAAATGAATTTTCACCTCTGAACACACCTTTGTTGGGCAATAAAGGAAGCAACCCAGTTGTACAGCCTGGTATTAAAACCGCCGCAGTTCATCCATAAGGCGACTAATTCACATGGATCTAATCAGAATTGTTTGCATGAAACATGAGTACTTTAACTTGTGTACATATTCAGCATATTTATTGGACCATCCTCCTCTCAGATAGTTATTGGTTCATTGCTCTAATATGTCTGTTTTGTTTTGTTTTGTTTTGTTTTGTTTTAAGATAAAACACTTTCTTATACTCCTGCTTTCTCTCAAACTAGTGCTCTACTCCAATTCCTTCCTCTCACTTCCTGAGAAAGTCATCCACCTCTGCTCCTTTCCCATCTTCACTCCTCAGAGCTTTGCTTTATGTTTTTCTCCCCATCACACCACAGAAGCTACTCTCTCAAAAGTGGGCAATGACCATCTGAAGAATTAATGAATCTGAGCCTAGACCTTATTCTCTCTACTTTTTCTTCTATACTTAACACTGTTCCTGCAACTTCTGAGACAATGCTCTTAGTATTTTATCTGGTGTCACTTCTTTCTACCCACTTGTACAAAAACATGTATTGTACTCCTGTCATGCACCATTCATTCATTCACTGGCCAAATATTTTCTGTTCCTACTATATGCTTGACATATGTACAGCAAGTCCCCACCCTCAAGGTCACTACATCCTAGTTAGGGAACACAAATAATAAAAATAAGCCAGTACATGTAGAGTGTTGGATAGGGTTAAAAGCAGGTGGGGGTTGGGGTGAGAACAATGGGCAGGACCCTGGCAAGGTGGGTGGCTCTGTATTATGAGGAGTCAGGGAAGCCCCACTCATAAGAGACTTAAGGGAAATACAGGCATGAGCCACACATATATTTCAGGCAAAGGAAACAATGCAAAAACCTTGAGGAAGGATGTGCCTGGAGCAGAGCAATCAAAAGAGAAGAGAAGCAGGAGATGAAAGCAGAAGTGCATGGCCACTCTGAGTCAGGTATAGAACCCCTGAGGCTTCCAAGAAGAGAAATGGCGTAACCTAACTCACATTTTTAATGGATCTCTCTGGGTACATGTTGGGGATGGTCTCTAAGGAGTAAGATCAGAAGCAGAGAGACCAGTTGGGGAGTGACTGCAATAATCCAGAGAAGAAGAGCTGATGGCTTGGACCATCAGGGAAAGTGGTGATATCAGGGAAAGTGATGAGAAATAGGATTCTGGATCTCTTCCAAAGACAGAGTCAATAGAAATTTCTGAGATACAGAATGTGAAGCATGCAGGATAAAAGGGTTTAAGTGGAGCTGACAAAGCAGGTTTAGGGGGATGTGATCAGGAGCTCAGTTTTATAGATGTTATGTTCAAGATGCATATCTGGTATTCAAATGGAGATGTCAAGATTCAGTTATACAGGTCTAAGGCTTGAGAGAGAGACATGGGCTGGAGATACAAATAGGTCTTCAACCTGTGAATGGTATTTAAAGCCACAGCCTAGATTAATCACTTAAGAAACTGAGTGTACAGTGAAGAAGGTAAGGACTGAGCCCTGAAGCACTCCAATATTTAGAAAATGAGAATGAGGAAGAGCCAGTGAAGGAGACCAAGGAGAAAGGCAGCGAGGGAGGAGAAGAACCCAAAAGAAGCAGAGACTGCCTCATGATAAGTGGAAACTAGGTTCTCAGAAGATAAAGTGATGGGTCATGTCAGACACTGTAGAAATCATGGGATGGTAAACAACACAGATGGCTCTTTGGTGGCCTAAGCATTATTTTAGAGGAATGGTAGGAGTGGAAGCCTGATGGAAGTGAATTCCAGAGAAATCCAGGGATTGAAGAGGCACATGTATACAACTCTTTTAAGGAAAGTTGATGTAAAGAGAGTCAGAGAAACAGACTGTGATATTTGGAGAGGACGAATGGTCGTGAGAAGTTTGGTTTAAGATGGAAAAAAATTATGTCAGGTTTGCAGCATGATATGAATGATTCAACCCAAGAGACAGAGGAACTGATACTGCAGGAGAGAAACGAGAAGTGACAAGTGATACCCTTGAATAGGTAAGAGGGCCAGTGCAGAGCACAAAGCTTGGCCTTGGGTTCAGCATGGACAGTCCATCCACTGAAAAGGGGGAAAGATGGGAGTATGTACAGAAGCAGGTCAGACAATTGATGTAGTGCCATGGAAATTCTCTTCTGATTGCTTGATTGCGTCTTTTCCCTTAGTAAAATAGGGGAGGAAATGTCACTGGTTGCTATGGTTCAGATGTGGTTTGTCCCCCATTAATTCATGTGTTGGAATCTTGGAGGGGTAGGACTACTGGGAATTAATTAGGTCATTGAGGACACTGCCTTCAGAAGGAATTAAGTAGCTCTTTTGGATCCTGATTAGTTCCATGAGAGGGAGGTGTTATGAAAGAGTAAGCCTGCCCCTCCCATACTCTGGCTTCCCTTCTAGCCATGTGATCCCTCCCTCTTGCATGCACTCCCACCATAATGCCATGTGCCATGAGGTGATGCAACCAGGGAGGGCCCTCACCAAAACCTACATCATGCTATTGGACTTTCAGTCTCCAAAACTGTAAACTTACTAAACTTCTTCTCTTTATAAATTACTCAGCCTTGGGTATTTCATTATAGTAATGGAAAATGGACTACTACACCAGTGGAAGTAAAAATGAGGAAGAAGTTGGTGATGGAAGGAGGGGGTGAAAGTGTAAAAGGGTGAGAGAATGCATAAACTATAGAAATGAGATATATGACTGCTGGCTAGAATTATGGACCCAACTGAGTTTCCAGGTTGTTAATTAAGCTGATACCAGAGAGCATAATTGCACTTTTTTTTTTTTTTTTTTTTTTTTTTTTTTGGTACCGGGGATTGAACTCAGGGGCACTTGACCACTGGGCCACATCCCCAGCCCTTTTTTGTATTTTATTAGAGACAGGGTCTCACTGAGTCGCTAAGTGCCTCGCCATTGCTGAGGCTGGCCTTGAACTCGCGATCCTCCTGCCTCAGCCTCCCAAGTGCTGTGCACTTTTTTCTCCAGCCTTATTCACCTATACAGGCACATCTGAGTAGGTGAGTTGGGTTCAACCAAGGTAGTGGCTAATCCAAGTAAGTGTGACAAAGTGGGATGGGACAAGGGAACCAAGAGTGCATCTAAAGGAGTCACTTTAACAATGGACCACAGAATCTTAGCTCAATAAAGAGGAGGTGAAGGCATATAAAGGAAATGGTTGTATCCATGGACAATAGGCTCATAAGGAATTGAAGAATTGTTAGAGTCCAAAAAAACTGAAGAAGTAAGTTGGGAAGATGAGGCTATGGTGGTCAGAGTGGGATTCTGAATCAGAGATCACTGGGGGACTAAAGTAAGACAAACCTTGTTTTTTTTTTTTTTTTTTGGTTTTTTGGTTTTTTGGTTTTTTGGGGTTTTTGTTTGTTTGTTTGCTTGTTTGTTTGTTTGTTGGTATTAGGGATTGAACTCAGGGGCACTCGAGCACTAGGCCACATCTCTAGCCCTTTTTTGTGTTTTATTAGAGACAGGGTCTCGCTGAGTTGCTAAGTGCCTCGTCATTGCTGAGGCTTGCTTTGCACTTGAGATCCTCCTGCCTCAGCCTCCCAAGTGCTGGGATTACAGGCCTGTGCCACCATACCCAGCAAGCCTTGTGTTTTGACCTTGACTGATTAGGGCTGTGTTCTCCATGAAGGGTCAGGCTTTAGTCAAATCAGGTAGTAAGAGGACTGTTCAGAGAAGATGTTGAGAATGTAATGGATTTTGCTGACGATAGAAAATTCTAGAAAGCATATGGAAAGATTGTGCTTACCAAACCACATTTCCTAGGTCCGTTATCTTCTTGACTAGTCTATTCCTCCTTTAGATTCCTCTTCCCAAGAGAAGGAGCTGGCTATGACTCACCTGTCCTCAGAATCTTCTAGTCTAAACCCCTCAGCCTGGCCATGGAGCCCTCAGCTACCCACCCACCAGTTCACTCAGTCCCAACTCCCTGCCTTGCTCCACCTCCACCTATTGGGCTCCTACTCACCCCTCTGGGCTCTCTTCAGATGCTTCCTCCTCCTCAACATTTTTTCAGTTCCCTCCACACAATCTCTCACCCCTGCTTCTCTCATGACACATTTTTATACCTCGCTTCTCCATGTTTGTATTCTAATGACATTTCTAGGAGGTTTCTGGGGCATAGTATATATGTTTTTTTTCTGACCTGCACAGTACCTTACACAGTTCCCTGAAACCAGTGCATTGCTGCCTAATAAATTATTGAAGGTTTATATATATACCTAGGTCACAGAACAAGATTTTAAATAATACTCTACCACACCCATCTCAGGTGCTTGGTGAAGGCTTTTTAAAAATATTTCCTCTGTTCACATAAAACCCTATCCCAAGTCATTCTACATCTGGGAATAGGGTAGGTAAGGGACAGTCATGTCCAGGATCAGGGATCAGGATCAGGATTATTTCTGCCTGGAAAAGTACAAATCCCTTTACTATACTAACCTAAGACCTAAAGAATACACAGTTTGTATTATATTCAGAGAATGTTTAGGGTTCTATTGTTCTGATTTGATTGATAGTCCTATTTATTATTTATCTAGGGGCAGGGGGACTTTTGTTCAATTGTGTTTCAGCTAAAAAAAAAAAAATCACAACAGACCTAAGCAAATTCAGGATGTGTAAAGTTACTGCAGCTTGCCCAGGGCTCTGCTTCATTGAATCTTTAATACTTGTTCATCTGTGTGGTCCCTGGCTCCCTCAGTATAGTTGATGAGGGAAGAAAGTATGGAGCCAGCAAGTGAGCCACTCCTAATGTCAACTACTCAGCTCTGGGTCCAGAGCTCCTCCCACATAGGACAAGGCACAGAACTCAGGCTGACCTCGGTCCTGTTGAAGGCTGTTTCCCATATATCTGTAAGGCTTCACTAAGTCCTCTGACTTACCATAGCTTTTCTCTCTACTCTCAGAGTCAAAAAGAGGCTACAAACATAGACAGAAATGGAGACACAGTGCAGCAATGTGAGTCAGCTGTGGTCACACAGCCAATCTGTGACAGGGCAACCTCCCAGTGGAAACCAGGGTATCAGAGGCCACAGGCCACCTCCCCTCCCTTCAGGAGTTCCCAATTCACCAGTTCCAGTACTCACCCGGTATTTGTTGAGGTTGTGTCTCTCCACACAGGCACCCTTGAGGCAGAACTTGCCCTCACCACAATTGGTACCATCTGCCCAGGGGAAGTGGCGGGTCTGGCACACCATCTGCCCCTTGGCCTTGCCAGTGCACCACAGCTTACTGCAGTACTGCATGTATGGACAGGGCTTCGAGCCCACGCCAAAGGCCAGCTCACACTGCTGGCTCAGGGTATAGCTGGTGCCCGGCAGGTCCTCAGGCAGGGAGATGGGCTTGCTGGGCTGGTCCAGCAGGCAGTCACCTGCAGAGAGCCAAGGACATTCATCAGGACAAGCTGGGCAAGGTGGGTCTTGGCTGGTCTAAGATGTAAACAGTAGGGAAGGACAGAATCAAGAGGCAACTGGGATGAACCCAGCCCACGTCAGGGCCCAACTCCTTGGGGCTACATGACTTGGGTACAGAGGACAGTCCAGAAAGGTGGCAAGAACCACCACGTGACAGCAAAGACATCCTTGCCAAGCCACCCCACTCCTCTCTGCCACCCAGCTTACCATAGCCACTGTCCAGGAAGTCGGTAATGATAGCAGCACTGCAGGCTGACCAGGGGTTGGCACGGTCAATCTGGATGAGGGTCGGGGACATCATGTGGTTGGCTCGGAGCTTCCCAAACACCTCCTCACACACTTTCACATTGTCATGAGGCATATTGAACACATGACCTATGGAGTGAAATGAGGACTCAGGAGGTCAGGGCTACACAGGATAGGAATGAGGGGCTGATGGAGAAATCGGGGTAGGGGCAGTGAGAAAGCCTGTGAAATGGTTTCCAGACTGGTCATTTGCACCTGTCAATGAATTGTTTTGCAAATGTCCTCAAGATCATGGTCTCCTGTTTTCTGTCCCCCTCCACCAGGTTGTGAGCTTGCTGAGGACAGACGCATTTCTCCTGGCCTTTAATATATTTTCCCCATAGTGCCTACATGTCAGATATTTTGCAGAGGTACTCAGACTGTATCAATGGCTAACTGGGCTGGGACAATAAGAAAAAAGTGAAACAAAGCCACAGCCAAGGAGACTCTGGCCCTAAGAAAGGATCCCTAAGACTTCAGAATAAGAGACCAAAGACAAATGTCTGCCTATTCCACCCACAAAGCACCCAACATAAACCCAGAACAGCCCCAGGGTATAGTTCTCCTCCCTTCCAGTCTTACCCAGCTCGTGGGCAGTGGTGAAGGCAGACGGAAGCCCATCATCCTCAATGACTGAGCAACTTCTCTTGGGATCACACATGGTGCCTACATCAGCCATGCCCAGGGTGTCACAGGTGGTAGCCCCACACAGGTCCTGCCAGGTGGAAGAGAAGCAGAACCAGCCCAAAGTTAACAGTGCCAGAAGGGATATGAAAGGGGAAAAGGGTATATCCTATGAGACATTCCAACATACTCCACCCCAGTGCTAGTCAGGCCCAGACCTTACAGCCAGGCCCTTCTTGTTAAAGAGTGGTAGGCTATTCATGGAATCAACCCAGGCTGAGGGAGGAGGCCGCAGGAAGAAAGCTCTGTGGCTCACTGAGAAGACTGCTCAACCACACCCATAGGGAGGTCCTACATGAGGAAATTAGGAGGTACAAAATTAAACTACAAGGTCCACTGCTTTATATAGAGACAGCTTTCCAGACCGGAAAAAAAAAAAAAAAATTGCAACTCCCACAGTCAAGTGAGGCTCTGGGCATGGCTCCCTAAAGCAGGTGGGGGTGAAGGCAACCCATCCAGAGCCAGTTTTGGTCCTTGCTGAGTGACTCCTTTGGACAACTATGAATTAAGCTCAGATTTTCAAATGGTACCAGTGAAGGAGCTGCTCAGGTCAGAGATTTGGCTTCCTTGGACTGGGAGGAAGCAGAGTTAGGTGGAAAAGAGCTCCCATCTACATACAGAATGGCTACATGGGCTTAAGGACTGATAAGAAAAGACAAATAGATCATCACCAAAGCAGGAAGTTCCCTCTTTTTGTACTGAAGCTTAACTTGCTGCAGAAACTAGGGCTTTCCCCCACTTTTATGTATAATTATAATGTACCAACTTTAAAAATAAATAGATACAAGAAAGACCAGTAGAGTAGAGGAAAGGGATCAGGAGGAAGGAGGAGAGAAGAGAAAGAGGAAGTACTGGGGAATAAAATGGAGCAAATTATGTTATATGCATGTATGAATGTCACAATGAACCCCACTAGAATATATAACCATAGTGCACTAATAAAAACATAATTTATTAAAAAAAAAAAGAAGAAGAAGAAGAAGAAGCAGCAGCAGAAGCAGCAGCAGCCAGGGCTTCAAGCAGCACATCCTGGTAGGAAGTTTTCCGGGGGGGGGGGGGTGCTGAAGGGCAAAATGGGGCTCCTGGAGTGGATAACTCAAAGAACATACTAAGCACTATAGGTCAGTGATGCAATCTAGAGGCCTTAAGAACCCAGGAGTTGGAAATAGGGTAAGATCCTCATGCCCATTTTGTTCCCCTTGAAAAGACATGTATTGAATCAGTGACATGGGCATACACTTTTATCACATGGCTTCCTGGAATATGTAGGGCATTCCATCATGTGCAAGAAAAAATAACATGCACTCAATCCTCACAACAGTGCCAGGAGGCAAAGAGGTTATTATACCTCTTTGGCAAAGTAGGAACTGAAGCTTGTGATCATAGCTAATCATGTCCATGATTTACTAACTGATGACACCATGCATGCAATTTATATGCATGACCTAGTCTAATCCTCACAACATTCCACTGAAATAATGACTGATTATCACAAACCAAGAAAATGAAGCTCATAGAGGCTCATGCCACAGAGTAGAAGCACACACTGAGTACAGAAGTTCCTCAAAAGACAGGGAATGGAAGTACCCTATGATCCAGTTATTCTACCCCTCAGTATTTATCCTAAAGAATTAAAGTCAGCATACATCGGTGATAAAAGCATACCCATGTTTATAGCAGCACAATTCACAATAGCCAAATTATGGGATCTGCCTAGGAATCCAGCAACAGATGAATCAATAAGAAAAATGTGGCACTTTATATACAATGGAGTTCTATTCAGCCATAAAGAAGAACAAACATGTCATTTACAGGAAGTGGATGGAACTTGAGAGTGTTGTGTTATGTTAAGTGAAATAACCAAACTCAAGAAGTAGAGGGGCTTTCTCTTATAATGTACAAGCTAGAAAGAAAAAGAAAAAAGGAAAAAGGGGGAAGCTCATGAAAATACAAGGGAAACCAGTAGGGTAAAGGCAGAGGGTCGGGGGGAGAGAGAAAGGGAAAGAAAGGGAGGATTATTGAGGAATAAAATTGACCAAATTATGTTGTGTGCATGTAGGAGTATGTAACAATGAATCCCAGTGTTGTGTATAATTATAATGCACTAATAAAAAAGAAATAAGAAGTAAAATGAAAAGGTCACACTTAATCCATTTTTTAAATGCACTGAAGGTCCATATGACTGGGAACTCATTAGTCTTTTCACCACATCACAGTTAATTGCTCAGCACTCCTGAGCATTAGCATTAGCTCAGGAGAAAGAGCTGTGTCATTCCCCTTTGGGAGCCAAAGAGGTTGGTTACATGAGCACACACACACAGTGTGATTCTCAATTTTGTTCCCCTTGAGGGCTGTGTGTCTGGACGAGTATGTGTGTGTGTGTGTGTGTGTGTGTGAGAGAGAGAGAGAGAGAGAGAGAGCATGCCAGCTTGCACCCCTGCATATGCTGACCTGGGGGAGGTGGGGCAGCTGCAGAGTTAGCAGGGCCTGGGAGGAAAAGTGGTCATAGTACAGAAAATCAGCAAAATTTAATCCAAAGCACTCAGAAGTTTATCACCTGAGCAGTCAAACTCGGCTTGCCTCCGTCAGGTGATAGTCACACCTCCTAATGAGTTAACAGTTCTTCTGGCCAAAGCACCACGAGGGTGACCAGCCTGAACCCAGTGTGTGCCAGAGTCAGCGACAGGCACCATGTATGCCCTACCTTTGTTCAACTGCCCTTGTTTGCACAGTTCACTTCTTCCACTTCCAGGAACCCCACAGTGGACCTCAAATTCCCTTTCTTTCCTAATCCCCTTCCCTCTTCAAAGATCCACTCTCCCATAAGTTCTTTTCCCCCCAGAGGTCTAATCCTGGAAGACAATCGCTGTCAAACTTGAGAAGTTTACCAGAGTAGCCACTTACGGAATGTGCTTAGGATCACAGACCACCTGTGAAGGAAGGGAACAGGGAAAATGAGGAAGGAAGGGATGAAGACTCACGCCATGGTATAGTGAAGAAGGAAGAGAGTAGAAACAGGGCCATTTGTCCCCACATACTAGAGCATGGGATCCCAATGGGCAAAGGTGGTCATCTCTGGATATTCTAGCCTGGTCACTGGAGCCTATAGCAGAGTTTGTATGACAGACGCATCTGTGGCTTCTGGGCCACACTGCACACTCACTCATGGCTTCATGCAAGAGAGAGGGCACAGGAATAAGAACCAAGAAGCCTGGATTCCAGTCCTAGCCCCATCACTAAGTAGATGTATGATTTTGGCCAAGTCTCCTCAGGGCCTCAGTTTCCAGCTCTGAAGAAGGGTCAGTCTTCCACAAGAACTTGCAGTGGCCAGTGCCTTAGGTCTCTGCTCCTTCCCCCATCCTGGGGTATAAAGTCTCTTTTGACCATGTAGGTTATTAAAGGAACACACAGAATGATGTGCTTTTACAATGGAAAGAACGGTAAGGAGCCTCCTGTCTTCTGACCCATGTCATAGTGGATAGCACTAACTCACAGAAAAGTGACAGTCACCCCTGTCCCTGCTAGCAAGCAGAGTGCTAGCCCCTCATCCTGCTCCCCAGAAATGGCAGGCCAGGGGGAGAGTCCACACAGCCCTGCAGCCTGCCTCCACTTGTAGGAAGTCCTTAAAGCCAAAGTGTCCTCCCTCTCGTGGAGGGCGGATTCTCTCTGAAGCAAAAACATGCAGCTGCAGGCCTTCCCAGCCAGGAGCAACCTGTTCTTTCCATCAAGAAATCTGGGTTTTGCTGGATCAAACAAGAGTAACAGGGAAAGAGCTGAAAAAGTTCCTGTGGGTAAGAGCATAGCAGAGAGCAGCTGTCAGATAGTAATGGGTGTTTTCATGGTGGGAAGATGTGCTGTTGAGGTCAGAAGATCTGCCTGTCCCTCTTCCCCTAGTCAGGGATGCAAATGAAGAACCGATCAGCCCTAGTTCTTTGAACGCCCACAGGCGCTTGTACAGGGGCCCAGTTGTGCCTCATTTATGGCAATGAATGCCTCCACCCTTCTGAAATGAACTCAGAGGCACTCAAATTGCCTTAGCCTCTTCAGCTGGAGCACTGGTCTCCAAAAAATAGGAACTCTTCTGGTTCCTCCTGCCTAGAGGGTATAGGGTATAGGCATTTCCCAGTCCCGCCCCTGTAATTTTTCTTATAGGCACAGCTGCTCTTCCAAAAGACCCAAGAATCATCTTGGCCAAGAACCTAAACCTCCTGGACTATTCTTTCCTAACTGTCCCTTCTTATAAAATAATTTAGGATTAGAGCCACAACTTAAAGATAACAATTTGCAGCAGGGTCAATCCCTATTTACTAATGTTGCTCTCTACACACCCCCTCTACAACTCTCCCCAACTGCCTTCAGGCCTCCTTCCCTCCTCCACTGTTACCCATGTGTGTACTGAGATGTTCAAAGTTTTCAGTGACATGGAGAGACCCACTTTAAAATCAAGCACATTAATTTTTTTAATGTGGCAGAAAATATATATGTTCTATGTAATCTACTTCCTGCTGGATACAGGAAGTCAGGGCCACATCACAGCATCTAAGTATTATATTCACAGAACTTCAAAACTACCTTCTCATTTTGCAGATAAAGAAACTTGAGTCTCAAAGAGTTGATATCACAGGCCCAAGGCCTGGAAGCTATTAAGTGAAGAAAGGGGTCCTGAATCCACACCTAAGCCAAACTAGCAAGTGTTATTTGCTCTAAGTCATACCTCACTTGTCAGGATACCATAATTACTGGTGAAAAGCACCCTTGCTAGTATTAACAGTGACCCTTTAACTTGTTTCACCTCTGCATTTCTATGTTTTGCTGTATTTTCTTGTTCAGCCCAAGATCTATTTATTTATAATCCCCAAGGATGGGAAGGCTTCACTTTTCTAGAAAAATTAAATCTAGGAATTTAGTTCCTGGGCAATGTAACTCAAGTGCCTGGTGCAGAAGAAGGAGATAGTATAGTCTGGAAGGTCAGTTGCTTCTATTAGCAGATTAGGTTTCACTAGCACATAAATCCCTCCAGATGCACAAAATGGTATTATTGCAAGAGACTGAAGTAAACAAAATAACAAGAATTACCTCAGTGAGGAAGAAGAAGAAGCCAAAGCTTGCAGGAAGAGTAAACTTTCTCTGGAAAGTACCACTTCAAAAAAGAGTACCCTGAGTGAAGTAAGCCAATCCCAAAAAACCAAAGGCCAAATGTTCTCTCTGATAAGTGGATGCTGATCCATAATGGGGAGGTGGGGGGGAGATACATGGGGAAAATGAAGGATGGGGTGGGGGAGGGGGTGTAGGGGTAGGAAAGACTGGAATGAGATGGACATCATTACCCTAGGTACATGTATGACTGCACATGTGGTGTGACGCTACATCACGTGCAACCATAGAAATGTAAAGTTATGCTGCAATTGTGTACAATGAATCAAAATGCATTCTGCTGTCATATATACCTAATTAAAATAAATTTTAAAATAAACAAAGAATACCTACCAAATATAAGGATGTTGTCTAACATTTATTGAGTTGCTACTTTGTGCTAGGCAGTACTCCAAGCGTTTTACCTGGATTAGCTCATTTAATCTGCACAATAGCATTAGGGGGAGGTGCCATTATTATGTCCCATTTTATAAAAAAAAGACACAAATAAAGTAAGTAATTAGCCCCGGATACAGGGCGTCTCAGTTTAGACAGAGAGGGAGGAGGCACAGTGAGAGTTGAAATCTAGGCAATGTAACCTAGGGGCTGAGCTTTTAGCCAGGACTCCTACTTCTTCTGGTGTGCATTGGTCCCAAGAATGAAGGGGCTAAGGAATCTCCAGACAGAAAGACTGCCCATCCCACAGTGCCCCTCCCCAGAACTCAAAGCTTGAGCTGGAGCAAAGAGTGAGAGGAGTCCTGGGGGGAGGGAAGCAGCAGGATTAAGGGCAAGAGCACTCTGCCACTGCTGCTGTGGTGCTGGCTGAGCAAGCTCCTGGCTCCCTGCCCCATACCTGCACTGACACACTGACCCCATCGCTGCGGTGCACCTGGTCTGCTGATTCCAGGGTGGAGTCAGCATGCTCCACTCTGGGGCCCTGCCTTTCCCCAAGGCAAAACCCCATGGCCAGGAGCCAACAAGAAACACCTGAAGAACCAAAGACTCCCTCTCCCAACCCTGCAGCCTGACAGCCTGAAAGGTGGATTGATGACCCCCAGGCAGGGACAAAACCACCTAGGCGCCCACAACCACAGGCAGGCCCTTACACTTTTGCCTGCACCATCCTTCCATGTACACTCACTGCTCCATGAGATGCAGGGACCTGTGTAGGGGCTACAGAAACATAAAATGTTCCCTGCCTTAAATCAGCAGATCGGCAAATGCTGGCAGTCATGGTTTAGACACAGAGGTATATGGAATCAGATAAGTGTGGTGTATACTTGGAAGGGCAATGAGACGGAATGCTTTAAATCAGGGCTATCCCAAATTTACATTCTGGAAAGAGACCTGAAGGTAATAATTCAACAACAAGAAACATATCCTAAGCAACTAGCAGTGATAATAATAGCTGCCATCATTGGGTGTCTATTCTGGACTACTCAGTAATTCACCCTCGAAAGAGCCCCATGAGTTAGGTGGCATGTCATCACCGTCTGCCTCATTCTCAGGACAAGGAAAGTGAAGTTCAAATAGCTGACTCATTCATTGTCCATTTTTAGGAAGTTCAAATGCAGAGATTCAAAAAGCTCTCCCTGACTCCAAGCCTGAGTTCTTCCCACTGCACCAGTGACCAAATCAAGGTGACCAGACAAGACAGGGGGAGTGCCAAGAAAGGGAGGGAGAGACAAACAATCATAGAGAAGTTTAAAGGAAGGTGGAGAACAAGACCTAAGATGAAAATCTCACTTGCCTTCTTAATTGAACCAGAAGTTTAAAAAGAAAGAAAAGAAGCCAGGCATGGTGGCATGTTCTTGTAGTCCTAGCTACTCAGGTGGCTGAGGGAGGATAAGCCTCAAGTCGAGGGACTTGAGTCTGATCTAGATAACACAGAAAGACCCAACTCCAAAACAAAGATTCCCTCCAACTCTTCTCATCCACCTTCTGCTATTAATATCAGGCTTACTTATTTGGTGTAGGGAAGGATGAAGAGAGTACTCACCCTACAAGACGGGGAATAACCATATTCTACTCATTCCTCTCTTTTTCCCTGCCTTTCTCTCTCCCTCCCAGGAGTGATGGTGCATTTCCATGAATGCCCAAGAATGACAAATTATTAAATACCAAATCTTCAGATGGCCCTTCTCTTCTAGTATCTTCCAAGGCCCGACTTTTAAAAAATATTTATGAAATCATGATTTTTTTTCCATTTCAACTCCCAGTACTTCTTCTTTCCCTCCCCTCCTTCTTCTACTGATTCCCTTCCTCCACTCTACTGTTCTTCATTCTATTTATTTATTTATTTTTAATTGGTATATGATAGTTATACATAAAAATAAAATTCATTTTGATATAGCCAAATATGCACATAGCATAATTTGGTCAACTTTGTTCCCCAGTTCTTCCCCTCTCCTTTATACCTTCCTCTTTCTTGGTCCCTGATTCTACTCTACTGATCTTCCTTTAATTTCCACAAGATCCCCTTTTTTACTCCTTTTTTCTCTTTAGCTTTCACTTAAGAGAGAAATTTGGGCCTTTATTTTCTGAGTCTGGCTTAATTCACTTATCATGATGTTCTCCAGTTCCATACATTTACTAGCAACAATCCACAATAGCCAAGTTTTGGAATCAGCCTAGGTGCCCATCATACAGAATGGATAAAGAAATTGTGGTATAAATATACAATGGTTTTCTATTCAACCATACAGAAAAATTAAATTGTGTCATTTGCTGGATTCTTCTTTATCATACTGGGAAATACATGCAAAATACAAACCATCATTTTATTACTCACATTTTTTAATCTGAATTCTAAATGCCTTGCCCTATTGGATGTGCTTTATTTTAGAAAGCACTGTTGGCCTGGGGTTGTGGCTCAGTGGTAGAGCACTTGCCTACCACGTGTGAGGCACTGGATTCAATTCTCAGCACCACATTTAAATAAATGTCCATCAACACCTAAAAATTATTTAAAAAAAAAAAAAAAGGAAAGCTCTGACCTCTGTTTTACATGAAGTTTCAGAATGCTATTCTGCTCTGCACAATATAAAACATCCCTCCATAACACATTGGGATTTCTCAAGGCCAACACAAGATCCGTGCCAAGCTTGGGATTGGGTCAGACTATGAATGAAGAAACTCAGAGGGAAAGCCCTCCTGATAATCTCAAAAGAGAAAGAAGGGAAGGTAAGAGAAGGGAAAGGGTACGGCATGAAGTGACACTAAGCATAACAGATAAAAAAAAAGAAAATAAATGACAGTAAGCAGACAGAAAAACCATAAACTGCAAGTCATTTTCAAAAAAAATGAAAATGACAGCCATAGAGATGAATGAAAATTATGTCATTTGCAGGAAAATGGATGGAACTTGAGAGCATTATGTTAAGCAAAATAAGCCAAAATCAGAGGTCAAAGGTCATATGTTTTCTTTCATATGTGGAAGTTAGAGAGGAAAGCAGAAAAGGAAAAGAAGGGGGTGGGTGGCTCTTACAAAAACCAAAGATGAGTAGAATAGAGAAACGGGAATGGAGGAGAAGGGAGGGAAAAGAGAAACACTGGGAAATTATATTGGCCAAATCATATTGTTATATTGTACATTGTTATGTTATACTGTACATTGTATGTTGTTAACATATGTACACATATATAACAACAAATCTCACCATCATGTTTAATTATAATATACCAATAAAATTTTTTAATTTTTTTTATTTTAAATGGAAATGAAATCATCTCAAAAAAGGAAATGTCACAAATTATAGTGAAATGGGTGTAGAAGAGAGTAGAGGGTATCCTACAACATAGAAAACAAGCTTCCTTCCCCATCCCCACAACCTCCCAGCTCTGTTGCCCTTCCTGCAGCCTGGCCCCTTGAAGAGTAAGTATCCTTAGCTTATGGGTAGGAAAATGTCCCCCATGCAGCTTCCCACAGGGAAGGCTCCATTCCTCTATCCTGGCACTTAGCACACCCTATTGTAATTAGCTGCCTCTTGCCACACAGTTAATTCCTGGGGGTCCCAGGCCACACCTTATTAATATGTGTAGCTCCATTGACAACCCAGGATAGTATCTGGAAATAGCAGATGCTCAGTCAGTACTAAGAGAATGTATAAATAAATTAATGGAAATCATTCTACCACAAAGGATTACCAAAACAGCAGAGCAATGGAACCTAAAGACAGAGAAGTCTCAATAGTAAATACCTGGCACCTGCTGCAGGGTGTAACAAGAAGCCAAAGAAACTTCTCCTCACAGAAACAAATGAGAAAGAATCTGGCTCTAATTCTCGGCAGATCCTCGTTCCAGTCCTGGGCTGACCTCATCCCGTTGTTATGAGCCTGGAAGCTGACTGCTTTGCAAAATCAGATGTACGTCCTTTCTCCATGAACTTTCTCTGAATCTTTACTCCTCAAATTGTCAAAATGCTTGTCGAATGATCAGTGTATTCTCCCTTCCGGACAGTTAAGGATCCTGGAAGGAACCACATCTGCCTTAGTCTAGAAAGAGCAGCTGTATGCTCATGTTCTCATCCAATACTGTACCTATCCCTGGGGAATTCAGGAATGAGAAGTTGCTAAGACTCTGAGAATGTAGCAGGCCCTGAAGTCTGTGCTGGAGAGGAGGTGGGGGAGAGATGTTTACTCAAAGCATAACACACATACCTTGATGATGGACCTGCCAACACAGCCTCCCCGCTCTCTGGCTTTGCCCTCTAGATGCCTAAGGGAAAAACAGCTTCCAAAAGTCACATGTTGCGCATCACTGCTTCTGACCCAAGTGGTCATGCATCTTGTACCCATTATGCATGAACAACAGAGCTCCCTGGGGTCTAGCACACCACTGAAAAACAGAAGCTGTCATGCTGTTTGATCGCTTCTTCTTCAAAAGGCTCGATTCCTCTGATGGCATGGCCCAGACTCCCAGCAGGACTTCTCTTCCTGGGGCTGGTTCCAAAAGTCAGCCTTACCACTAAGAGGAGATTAAGGTCTATTAATTTAAAGGCTGTGAGTGACCTCCACAGTGGCATCCTGGATAGTGGATGGGGCAACAGATGCTTTCCCCATTAAGATAGCCTGTTCTTGGCATTTGCTTTATTTCCTCACAGCAATCTGACTGCAGAACTGGTCTGTGTGCAGAAGTCGAAGCCACCTCCTTTGCAGTTTCCCCATGACTCAGGCAGTACTTGTAGGGGCTGGGCAGTGGCAGCTCAACAGACCTCAGTTGGAAGAATGAGCACAAGGAAACAAGACTCGGGCCAAAGACCTCCCTAGAGAAACCAGGTGGTGGGAGGAGAAGAAGGCTGGGAAAGTAGGAAGTTCATCTCCAGGAAGGACCTAGCTCTGCCAAATGGGTTACTGTGGAAGACTCCAGCTCCAGCCCGTGGGCGCCAGACCAGCTTTGAGTGGCCATTTGGAAACAGTAAAGAGCAAGAGCCCCAGAGGTAACCAAGGATTCTGTGCCACTGCCAGAATGCTGTGGTTATGATAATGACAAAACAAGAGCGAGGCACAGGTTCAATTGCAGCCCCCAAAATCAGAAGATGCAGGTCATTTGGTTGGCCCTTTTCCTCCCAGCCTCCTGTATTTAAGAAATTCCAAGAATCCAAAAACTTCACAGTGCCCAAGGACGTCAATGCCTATGAATCTAAATGTTCACAAATTCATAGCTTCTTTGAGATAGAATATCAGGTAAAGACCTGGAAAAGGCAGAGCTGCTTTCCTGGTCTGGGTCCATATTTCTAATCCCAATACTAGTATCTTTCCAACCCTGCAGCTGGAGTCTCTTGACTAAGCTCATATCACTTCCACTGCAGTAAGGCAGAAGCTGTTAGAGCCCTGCACTCTAGCGGAGTCACAGGAATTTTAGTGAGTTCCGAACATGAGCAATCCTGTCTGCTCTGCTCCAAAGCATACAGCTGGGCAAATGGTTCACCCTCTGCTAACAAGGACCCGAGAAAATTGTATGCGGCTTTTCCAGCTCTGCTCCAAGTGAAACTCCAAGTGAAAACACTCCCAGCCTCAAACAAGTGCCCTATCTAAACTGCCTGCTCAGAATGAACTGCAAGCCCTCAACAAAGTCCAGCAGAGAAGGATATGGAAGAAGCAGCAATGAAGGAGGAACGCTCCAGGCACTACCTACTTGAGTCAGGCCTTTCTCTGCAACCCATCGAATATGCCAATGATCCCCCTCCGTCCCAATCCAGGTTTTCCTGGCCCAGGACAGAGACAGGATAACATGTTACCCGCGAGAAATGTAGCAGGCGCTGACCTTGGATCATCTTCCAGTTCTACAGCCAGGGAAAAGAACCCTCTGAGGTGGTGTCGCAGAGAACTTAAGACGCCCTATACAAGACTGGCGGGCTTTCCTGCCCTCTCCAATGCCATCCTCAAAGCGCCTCCTATCGGCTTTGAAAACAAACTGCGGCTCCGGGGCGGCAACTTCCTGGGTTCCGGCCCCTCCGCGACTGATCCAGGAGGCGCTGATTGGTCGCGTCAGGCCAACACCTTCGGAAAAAGCAGGCTTTCCTCCAACCGCCCTGATGCACGTGAGCAGGACCTCTGCTGAGCCTAGGAGAGGGCTCTTCCTGGAAGTTTCAAAGTTGGAGTCGGAAGAGATAAACGGAATTTAAATTTGGGGGTATTGTGCGGCACAAAGGGGATTTGGATAGATAAAGACGGTAACCCTAGGAGAATGAGGCTAACTGGTTCCAAAGTGGTGACAGATTAACTCACCTGCCTGGTGAAGAGGATGGCGGTATCCCAGTACTCGGGGTGCTTGTCGCTTACTTTGTTCAGCTTCTTCTGCCAGGCGCAGAAGTTGCGCAGAGTCAGGGCCGCATTGCCCGTGACCTTGGGCCCGGTGTCACGGTCTCCAAGAAGCAGCACCTTGACTACAACGATGTTGATGGGGTTCAGAATGCTGGGATGGCGGTAGAGCCGCGCCGCGGTGGCCAGCAGCGTCAGCAGATAATGCTCCAAGTCCGCGCCGTGGAACTTGACCATTGACTCGTCCGCCACCACCAGCGTCTCCACGTAGCGTGGGATAGACACGAAACGCTTGGCGCGCCCGGACCTGCGCGGGCTGTGACTCTCCCCCAAGCCTGTCCACCGCGGCTTGTAAGGGTCCAAGGCCCGAAGGATGGCGGGGTTCCAGCCCGAGGCCACCCCACAGCGAGAGGTGGGGTCTCCAGAAAGCCCGCCGGGGACACCCCGACGCTGGAGAAGGTGTGCGCCCTGGCTGTTGCGCTGCGCCGCCGGCGCGCTGGCATTGGGCAGCGGGCTAATGACATACTCGGCGCCTCGGTAGCCGAAGGCTCCACGTAGCCCCCCGCACAGGCTAACAGCGGCAAACGAGTCTGTTTCGGCGTTCACGTTCCCGGAGTAGAAGCAGCGCCGCAGGTCTAGAGAGCTGCCGGTGAGCCCCTGGAGGGGGACGCCCAGATACTCAGTGGCGAACGCGGGAGCCAGAAACTGAGCATCCGGCGTCAGGTGTAGGTAAAAGTCCTCCTGAAATGCTGTGATCTGAAAAATCAGTCCCTGTTCCCCCGAGTCCTCGGGGCCGGGCCGGTAGTAGTAGCGGCCGTTGATGTCCGGGTCCAATCGGATGGGAACTACCACCTCCCGTTCTGGCTCGGAGCTGCCGGCAGGTCGCCCGGCGAGAGCCAAGGTTAAGATGCCCAGCAAAAGCATGGCGCCGGGCAGCGCACAGACGTACTCTAGAAAGGGGCTCGGCCCGACTTCCCCGCCGCCTGCACGGTCTCTTTGCAGCCCACACACCAAAACCACCAACGCTTCGGGACAGCCAGCAGCTCCCTGAAAGGACAGCCAACCAAGGCAGGGAGACTCCTCCCAGAACAGCTAGGGTGCACCCGGCAGCCTGCGCCTCCTACCTGTGCCTTCCAGCAAAGAGCGCCCTGGGAGCTTAAGTACAATCGCTGTCAAGTGCAAGGACGAAAATTTGCAGCAGAGAACTGGCGGGAGGTGTCGAGCTGCTTCTCGCAACAGCAGCCACTCGCAGCGCAGCAGCGAACCAGGCGCTGGGCGAGCCTATTAAAGGCCCCCTCCCCTCTGGACTGCCCAGTCAGCGCCCCTCCCCTCTCAACCCTCCCATCCTCCCAGAGCTCGCAGCCCCGGGCCTCCAGGGGCCACCGAAGAACTCGGTCCCGCCTCCAGAGCCGAGAGCCATTTGGCTGGGAGGGAGTGGCGTTTAGCTGAGGCGGAGGCGTGGGCTGGCCAGGGAAACCAGTGCTGGTGTCTCCATTCGCATTTTGCCCTAGGTTATACCCCAGTGCCCGTAACATCAGTTACTTCTGTCGCTGGTGGACATCTGTGCACTCCCCCAGTTTTAGCCTTTATAAACCTCAAGGCAGCTGGGTTTAGAAGAATGAAGACACCACTGACCTCTCTCCCAGACCCACCTCATCCCTCCTGTTGCAAAGTCCCTGCTGTTTCTTAATCACAAAGTACTCCGAAAAACCCAGAATCCCCTTATCCCCTCCACACACACCCCTACAAATGTCCTATTGTCAGAAGAGAAAGTTCCAAGAAATAAGGAGAGCCCATCTGGAAACCAGAGCTTCCCAGGCCCACCGTCTGCCCTGGGGGCAGTTGTGTGCTGAATAGGCTAGTACTGACTTATTTTTCTAGTCAGCTGTTAAACATGGTCATTATTAATAAAATACATAAACTTGCAATTAAATAATTTATATTTTAAAGCAAAGTTGATAAATACCCAAAACCCATCACTTCCTAGTCATTTGATTATTGTCCATGGTCTTGAGCCAACCCTCCCCTAACATTTCACAGCTCCCAGAAAAGACAGCAGAAGGAGGTGGAAATAATTGGAGACACTAAATGGCCAGCTACTCTGCATCTCCCCATTCAGGAACATCACTCTTGAAATATGTACTGGTGTGTAGCAAATGCTTCCAATCATAGTTGAAGAGAGGAGATTGAGGTCTTGGTAAACATTAATCATCACCCCTGTTCCTGGAGAGAATGTAGAGAGCAGGTGCTGGGGCTGCGGGGATAAGAGAGAGGGTGTCTTCCTGCTAGGGAAGGGCTCAGGATTTGATGGACAGTAGAAAAACCAGGCAGTGCATCCTCCATAAGATTGTCCTATTTGATCCTTGACCAAGTGTTAGGGCACTGGAGTGGGAAGCCAAGTATGTAACAGGTAGAGAACATACAACAATGCCATAAATTCCCATCTAGTTTGTAGAAGCCCATTTATGGCTCCAGATCCCAAGAATTCTCTGACAAGAAAGGAAAGGAGAGGAAGGAGGCTTTCTTAGTCTCTCCTCATACCTAGAAAATCTTTCAAGAACCTAATGGGGAAAACAGGAGAGGGGATGTACAATGATTTTAAGCACAACAGGGCAGATTGGAAGAATTTGGGAGTTTTCTTAGAGACGTAGCTGCTCAAGTAGACCACTCTAGAGTTGAAGGAAAGAGAAAGCTGGGCCTGGTCCATTAATGAAGTGTACCTTCTGTCCATTATCTTCTCCCCATAAGGATTCACTCTTGGAAGAACCCCTTGGGCCTTGGAACAGGAAGACAGTACAGATGTACTGAATTCTACTAGGGCCCCTCCTTAATTGAGGCACAAGGAATTGAAATTCATGATGTGAATGAGTAAGAGTTGAGTGTTTATACTTTGTAAATGAAAGGGATAGTACACATATGGGAGGATTGTGTGTGAGAGAGAGGGAGTTCCAGTTTATAAAGGCCCTGTGTGCTTGAGTATTCAAAGAAGGACTATAATTAAAGAACAACTCAAACAACCAAGAACAATCATAAGTCACTTTTTTGAGCAAGCAATTGTTTCCTACACCCAGCAATTTTAATGGTGGGTTATAAATTTTCCAAACACATTTTACTTTCACTCTGATCAATGAATTCAGGCAAGGCCTGCAGGGTGTCAATCAAGATTGCAGGTCCAAGAAGAGGAAGCCCCATCTCCATCCAAGTACTCCATTCCACTTCTCCTATCACAGCCCAGCTGATCTCATCCCTAAACACAAAGACTGGCCACCTGGACTTACTCAAAGGCTACAGTATATATTGTATACTTACTGTGTGCTAAACATTGCACCAAGAGTTTTGAACACATTGTCTTATTTCACACTTGTCTTTCCCCTCAGGAACCTGCAGTTCCATCCAATCACTTTTACCAGAGATTCCTAGCCAGGAATTAGGACAGAAAAATATGCTGCTATAGAGTACAGAAAGCCCTCAAGTCAAAGAATTCACAGGTGGGCGCGGTGGCGCATACCTGTAATCCCAGCACTTGGGAGGCTGAGGCAGGAGGATCGCAAGTTCAAAGCCAGCCTCAGCAATGGTGAGGCACTTCACAACTCAGTGAGACCCTGTCTCTAATAAAATACAAAAAAGGGCTATGGATGTGGCCCAGTGCCCTGAGTTCAACCCCTGTACTAAAAAAAAAAAAAAGAATTCACAGTCCACACTCCATTTCCAATTACTGCTCTGATTCTTAGACTTTGAATATCCTTATCAAAAGAGAATGGATCATTACCCTAAGTGCATGTATGAAGACAAGAATGGTATGAATATATTTTGTATACAACCAGAGATATGTAAAAATGTGCTGTGTGTTATAAATTGTAATGCATTCTAATGTCATATACAACAACTTCAAATAAAAAAATAATAATTTTTTAAAAAGAGAGAGAAGGGATCACAGCCTGGGAGGCTGAAACAAGAGGATCGTGAGTTCAACACCAACCTCAGCAATGGTGAGGTACTAAGCAACTCAGTGAGACCCTGTCTCTAAATAAAATACAAAATAGGGCTGGGGATGTAGCTCAATGGTCAAGTGGCCCTGAGTTCAATCCCCGGTACCCACCACCGCTCTCCCCCCACCCCCACCCCACAAAAAAAAAAAAAGAGAAGGGATCATCCTAGGTCAGAGGTCTTTAGTCAGAGAACATTTTCTGAATCCTCTGGCCTCAATAACACCTAAGACCATTCCAGATCATGAAGATGGCATGTTTTATTTAGCCCCTAGCATTTATCTTTATCTAAAACTATTTTTTGCTTGGATTTTTACTTTTTCATTGACTGACACCATCCCAGCCCCTGCTGCTAGAATGAGAGGGTAATTCTTTCTCTGTTACTCTTATATCCCACAGGGCCCGACACAGTGCTGGGCATACAAGGGACTCCCATGAATATTGAATGAATAAATCAACCCAATTCTGTTCTCAGCTTGGTGCTCACAGTTTGTAAAACCTTGGGCGAGATATTTCATCTCTAAAATGAATAAGGCTATCTCATGGAATTGAGGTCCTAACACACTGTTGCCATAACTATTCATTTCCTACACCTCTCTGACAGAAACCTTAGCCCAGCACCTAGACCCCTCATTTCAGAGCTCAAGCATCTGAGGTCCAGAGAGAGAAAAATGACTTGTCTAAGGCAATCCAGTCAGCTCTTTACTCATTTCATGAACTCATTTTTCTTTATTCTTTGCCTGAACACCTGGGCCTAGCTAAATTAACTAGCTTTGTGGCTTCACGTTGTTATTTCTAGATGCATATCTCTATGTAAGACATTTCTCTTGCATAGGAGGCCCTCTCAACCTTGTCTATGTCTGTCTATAAATGACACTTGATTGAACTCATACAGCTCTGTTTGCTCCTTTTTCTCTAAATTCCTTTTGGCCTGTATGTATTCCATTTCCAATAAAAGCATGTTCACTTTAAACTTGCTTACCCTTTGCTAATAATTTTGCATTAAACCCTTTTCCTTAACCTCAGCTACAGCCACTCTGGCCTGGAAACTCATCAAAAGTAGGTCTCCATCCCCTTTTATGTCAGTTTTCATGACTTTTCCCAAAATAGGTATTGACTGCTCAGCTGATCTTGTTAGGTTCAAGAGGTTCCAGGCAGAAGATCAACCCCAAAAGGCGCTGAGGCCAGAGGTAGGGCAATTTCACTTCTTTCAGATCCTGATGATTCACCATTATTGAAGCCAAGATTCCCTCTGCCAATCTATAACATCAGCTTTCAGGAGGATCTCCCAAAATGAAAGAAAAGAATCAAGTAGAAAAGAAGTAGGGGTTACAAGAGCAGACATTATAATCTGGGTAAGATTGTAATGGAAAGGAAAGTGATTGGAAGAAGCCTCCCAATTCCTCACATCAGATATTATAAATCATTGGCTTACCATGTTGGGATTTCAATCAGGTTTTACACAGCAATATGAAAACAGATTTATGAATTTATCAATTTATCAATTTTTTTTGTTTTATGTCTTTATCATTATATGTTAAAGATCCCAAAAAGACCGAGATATATTTCATCCACTCTTTATGGAATCTATGCAACAGAGGTGGGCAAAGCAGACAACATCTAGCAGGCACAGGCCTTGCGATGCTTAGCAAATGTTAACCAACAGAGCTGCCATCATCCACTGGCAACCACAACTGCTGGATCCCTTGGTAAATCTTTTTCTAGATGTGGAGACAGCTAAAGCATCTGGAGATTCATCTAAGGCCCCATGAATTATAGTCCTGGGCCCGAATCCATTCTTCATTTCTCAGAGGAAATATTTAACTCTGTTTTTTCCCCCTCAGCCTCCCACTCTTTTTTTTTTTTTCCCCACTCTGGGGCTAGTATGCAGGTAGAAGTCCCTCTGACATTTAACTCCTGTGCTTATTCTCTTGAACATTAGAGGGTCAGAACAAAGGGTCCTCATTTGACTTTGGCACCCTGAATCCCCCTTATACAGTTTTAAATAATAGCCCCCACTCTCATATCTCAGATTCCCCAATTCAGTCATTTATTTTATAACTTTTCACAACACACCCTGATGTAAATTACTTTGGGGCTCTTGGCCATTCAGGATATAGCTGCACCTTTGGCCTTAGGACTAATTGAGGGTGAATGCCTAGAACTAAGACAATATTAATGCTAAATCCTCCACTCCTATCTAAGGATTTAGAAAACAACTAGTTTTTTTCTGCCAAACAAACTTCTAAATCCTCTACTCATCTCAAATGTCCCTTTCCCCAGCCCCATCAGTATCCTAATAATACTTTCATGATCAAACTTGACCTTGAGCCTCAGGCTCCACCCCAGTCAATGATAAAGAACCACTTCTATATTCCTCCACATTAGATGAGGCTCCAAGAAAAATTCATCATTCCCCCTAAGTATCATGGTTTCTTCCATTGGCCCTTTCTTCTTCCTAATAAGCACTTGACACATACATATCATATGATTTGTTAATGAATTCATTTATCTTCTCACTTTATCCTCACAAATACACTCGGGGAGAGAAATGGTGGGACAGGAACTCACATCTCCAGTTTAACCAAGAAAACCTAAGGCCCAGGCTGGGGTTGTAGCTCAGTAGTAGAGCACTTGCCTAGCATGTGTGAAGCACTGGATTCAATCCTCAGCACTACATAAAAATAAAAATAAAATAAAGGTATCCTTTTTTTTTTTTGGTTTGTTTGTTTTTTTTTTAATTTATTTATTCATAATGCGCAAGTATATCCTGTCCATCTACAACTAAAACAAAAAGAAAGAAAAAAAAAACCCTAAGACCCAAAGAGTTTAAATGACTGGAAAGAAATCAGTTTGATGGTAAGAAGCAGGATTCAAATTGAAAATCTCAACTTTAGTATTAAGTTCCAGCCCTGGAGACTTCTCAGACCTTATCTGCCTTTCTTCTGGCACAGATCACCCCATTTCCATCTTCATTTGCACATAGTCACTGACCCCATCCATGCTATTACATCCTCCCAGCCATACAGTGCTCTTCCCAGTCTTCCACATATTCCCTTGTCATCCTCCTTGAACACATATTCCAGAGCTAATTTTAGGGCTGAGGTTGTGGCTCAGTGGTAAAGTGCTTGCCTTGCACATGTGAGGCACTGGGTGTGATCCTCAGAAAATAAATAAATAAATAAAAGTTAAAATAAATAAAGGTCCATCTACAACTAAAAAGATGTATATAAAAATTTCTTTTTAAAAAAGAGCTAATTTTAATGTGATTTATAAGAATCCGGTGAATTGCCTTTAAGCTGGACTTTCTTTGGATCAACAATTAACCTGATGGTCCTAAGTGACTTGGTCTACTGAGAATCCATGGAGAAAACTCATAATAAAGGGACAGTATTTAGTGTGAATTGTAAGAGCATATTTTTCTATTGTATTCATTTTCACTTCTGTGTACTGTGACACTTAAGGGGACCCAACTCACTGAGATCAGCATGGATCACCCAGGCTCCAATGCAATGATTCTTAATCATTTGGAGGCCTTGGAGAATGTCATAAACACTGTGGAACTTCATGCCTGAAGAAACACCCAGACACATACACACACAAAATTTCTTCCAGAACTTTGGGAGATTTGTAGCTTCTCAGAAACCCATTCTTCTAGAAGGTTAGAAGAATGTGCCTGTGCCCAAAGAGGAGGAAAAGTCTCCTCTTCCCTCAGAGGGCAAGTTGTTAGTACTTGAAAATCAGAAAGGGCTGTTCCAGACCCAAGTTCTTATATGATGGAGAGATTAGGAGCAGCAAATAGCCTAGCTCAATGCCCAAACTGCAGGTGAGCAAGCCAGGACCCAGCCCCAACTCTAATTTGATGTTGTTTTATTTGGGGGTCTTAGCTAAATGACCCAGCCTCCTGTGATTTTGAATTCTTTATTCATGAAAGAGAAAGAATGTTCTTATTATCATGAGTAACAACATATTGAGCTCACAGAGTGAATAGCATTGTTTGGGACTCTTATAATTAGAAAGTATAATGTAGTTTTCACTTCTGGAGTTTGCAATTTATTTGATTTGTTCTACTAAGAAAAAAAAATTAGGTGAGTTGCAGGTTCTTGCTCTCTCCATTTAGGTGAAATTAGCAGGTAGACATGTTTCCTGTGCAAACCCAGAGGAAGCAAGCCCTGTCTGTACCTGGCTCCTCCATTCTTATCTACCCAGTATATCCTCCTAACCTTCACACTCCACACCCCATGCTTGGCCCTATCACCACCATGCTTTCTGTTGTTCTAATTCTTCTCAAGCATCTTCACTCTCTTTTCTCAAAATTTTCTGCCAGCATCTCATTTACACTAAGATGAAAATAACTGATAACAGCTCTAAAATGTTTCCCGTTCATATATATTTAAACCTTCAAGTCTTTTTCAAAACAAAGTTCTGATGGTAGAATTCCAGGTAGCAGTCAAACAAGAACAGTCTTTAAAAGGGGAGGAGGTAGAAAGGGGGTGGTAAAAAGACCTTTCCAGGCAGGATGTCCATTAACAGTTACACAGGTTGTGCACAGCACAGCACTAAGGGGCATAATTCTCATCTACAAGGGCCCCCAGAAATAAAACACATGCAACAGCAACTCATTCCATCTGCTAACCCTGATCTCATTCATCAGGTGCTTTTTTTTTTTTTTTTTTAACCCAACAAGACCATGATGGAAGGGCTTTCACTTAATGAGCTACTGCCCTCAACTTTTTTGCCTGGCATCTCATTTAGAAATGTTGGGTTGAACACTTTACCTCTCTGACCCTCTCTTTTACTAACCTAGTCAATGCTCATTGCTTCACTTAAGGGTTCATGCCTCTCTGGAAGTGGGGGAAGCAAGCAGGCATGAGAATGAACTTCATAGATGGCTGAGGTGAGATCATGAATCCAAAGTGGCAGATAAAATTTACAACTGAGCACCAACACCCCAATATGCATGAGTCTTATAGATGTGAGTTCTCTCTAATCCTCAAGGACATTGGAAATTAAAGGGGCAACAACTCTGCAATCAATAAGAACATAACATGTGGCATACATACACAATGGAGTTCTACTCAGCCATAAATAAGAATGAAATTATGTCATTTGCTGGTGAATGGATGGAACTTGATGGAGAACATCATGTTAAATGAAATAAGCCATACTCAAAAAATCAAGGGTCAACTGTTTTCTAGACCTATATAGAAGAGAAGAGAGAGAGAAAGGAATAAAAATCAAAAGGAGATCAGTAGAGGAAAAGGACCAAGAAGGATAGGAGGTGGAGATGGGGGGGGGGGCAAGTGCTAGGGAATGATATTGGCCAAATTATATTGTTATATTGTGTGAATGTACAACTATAATACACTAATTTAAAAATGTGGGGGGGGGAAAGGATCTCACAAAAATAGAAGAGAAACCAATGGAGTAGAGAAATGTGATTGAGAGGGAGGAAAGAGGGGAAGGCATGGGGAAGAATTGCAGAACAGAGTCTACCAAGTTACACTATGCACGTCCAAATATACCACAATGCAAATGAATCCCGTTTTTATGTACAATTATAACACACTAATTAAAATAATAATGATAATAATATAGAAGGAAGTAGAGTAGAGCAAGCAAAATGGGGGAGGGAAGAGAGAGGGGAACAGGAAGGTATTGAAGAATAAGATTGATCAAGTTATATTATGTACATGTGCAAATATGGCATATTGAATTCCACTATTATGCATTATTATAATGCATTGATTTTTTAAAAAATAAGAATATAAACCTAGCATTTGCACCAGGCCAATCATGGATAAAGAGCTGCTTCTGACTGTGCTGGCTGCAGCTCACCCTCTCTCTGCATGTGGGTCCCAGAGCAGAGAACTAGATACCCAGCATACCCTGCTGCTTTCCTACCTTGGGTTCTCCCATGCTATGGTGTCACCTCCTTCTATGAACATTCTGACATTCTGCCTTCCCTCACTTCCTCCTCCCTGTCCCTCCATGCAGCCATTTTTGTCCCTGTGGAGAGCCAAATTGTGACAGGATACAGTAATGTCACTTCTTAGCCAACCTGGCAGGAGCATCCCAATAATTTGTCCAATGCTTCCGAACTGTGGTTGGTGAGTATCCAAAAGTCAAGTCACTCTGAGGAAAGATTCCTCACTTCCTCCCCTTTTCTCCCTGAACTAACCAGGAATTTCTTCCTTCATCATAAATCAGGACATCCCACCCTGACATTTTGAATCTGCCAGTAGACAAACTGGAGGACACAGGTAGATCACAGAACCCATCTGGGTGAAAGTCCGCATAATCCATAAGGGAAGGGTAAGGGTACCTACTGCTTCTGGAAGGAGTCCAGGTGTGAGGAGAGAGGGGACAGAAAGAATGGTGATTGGATGTACAGATGTCACCTCTATTCTTGAAAATGTGAAAAGGAGGTGGGAGGAATAGGAAAAGCTGAAAACATGGGTAAATTTTTAAAAAGAACACCTAATTGTACTTCAACTATTCTCATGTCCACATTTGATTCCCAAATATGTACCTCTAGCCCCCATTACTGCCTGAGTTTCATTCCACATACCTGTGTCCACCTAGACATCCCAGATGGTCCTTAACAAATGTAAAACCAAACTTCTTCCCTCCCCCTATGCACACATGCAAAACAATACACAGGTATGATAAATCATCTCCCCTCTCCATGAGGCCAATGGCATCTCTCTTCACCTCATCCATGATTTCCCTTCCTTGATCCCCTGAATCCATCACCAAGTCCTAACAGTGCTAACTCAAAGGGACTCCCAAATCTTCCCATCCTCATTGCTACCTCCCAAGCCCAGCCTAGGGCTACCTCCTGCAAAGTATCCTAACAGGTCTCCATCATTCAACCCCTGCCTTCCTGAAATCTGTATTCCACATAGTTGCTAGGGGTTGTTTTTCTAAAATACAAACACAGTCACATCTCTTCCTTGCTTAAAAATCTCGATTGTATCACATTGACATCTAGAAAGAAGTTCATAGTACCCAACAAAATGAATACACCCTTTTGCATGCTGGCCCCAACTGGCTTTTCCAGCTTGGTCACCTGCCACTCCTCTGCAGTCCCTTCCATGGCAGATCTGCAAGACTCATTGAATTCCTTCTTGTTCTCAGACATACCAGGCCCCCATTCATGTCTGTGTGTGTGCGTGTGTGTGTGTGTGTGTGTGCGCACGCGCGTCCACCTTCCTGAATTTTCTCCCTCCAGTGCCTACCAAACTCCTACTTGTTGCTGCCTGAAGCAATTGCTGCTTGGAGCAAGGAAGCTGCAGGAATAAGTTCAGAGGCAGACTGGAAACGAACAGGCTCTTTATTCTGGTAGCTTCTCTCTCTGGCTCCAACAACAACTCCCGCACACCAAAACCACACTCGTCCAACCAACCAACCACCAATGGCACCGACACCCCCCCCATCCGCCAAGTCCCGGCTCAAGTCTCACAAGATCCCGTGCCAAGTCCCACGAGACCATGGAAGGCGGCAATGCCCGAACATCTCCATGGCCTGCAGCCAACCGCAATCTCAGCCATCTCCCCAATCAGGGCTCCTGCACCTACTCATTCATTAAAGTCCAACAAAAATACCACTCAAATAAAATCCTTCCCAACCAGCTACCTGCCTGTCAAATCACAGCTATCACTATTCTCCCTGGGCACTCATAACATTAACTAATTCCATCAACAATTGTTTACTGAACTCCTACTCCATGTACCAGGCCTTTTGCATACAGCTTTATTCTTGTATTTGTGACCTCAGATGATAGTTGGCTATTTCACTTTCTCTTTCACCAGACAAGGAGGTACCTGATGAAAGAGTTGGTCAGAATACAGGAATTATCTTTTGCATTCCTTTGCCCCTGGTGCCTAGGACCATTCCTGGCACATGGTAGGTTTACGGAACAACTAAAAGTGAAGATGCAGGGGAAAGGTGGAAAAAAATCAGAAAGAGAAGACAATTGAATTAAGTTCAAGAAAACAATGGACAGGTAGAAGCCAAAGAGATGGGGAGAAGGACAAGAAAAATGAGAAAGAGGAAAGTAGAAAGGTGTACATAACCACTTGTATCACCACCAAAATCTCTGTGTGTGTGTGTGTGTGTGTGTGTGTGTGTGTGTTTATAGTTGGATAGGTAGGTTTGGGTATCCCCACACATACATAAGGCAAGGAATCAAAACATGCCTTCAACATCTGAAGCTACAATACTAACGAAAATGCTTTCCCAGGCAAGCACACCAGGCCACATCCATCCCTCCTCCTTCCTTCCTCTCCTGCCACATGACCCCTCTCTTCCTAAGTCCTTGGTGTATTCTTTCTCCATCACCTAGTGAGGCAATTAGAAGACAACTTCACATTCTTAGATAAGTTTACACAAGGTGAAACATTCTTATGCAAGTCACTAAACAGGACTAAATTCTAAATATTTTTAATTCTTCCATAATGGAAGGTTCTTTTGCTGAAGAAAAACAAACACTAAAAGAAAGAGGTCAGAATGAAAATGACATGATCTATGGGCTAATGAGGAAGCTGAAACACATCAGCATATCCCACTGTACTCTGTAGACCCAGATTTTACTATTAGCCCTGCCTCCAGACAGTTCTGGTCCTTGGTCATGTCATACTTAGATCCCACACTTCAGAAGACAGTGGAATTAGACATGATGTCAAGAAAACCCTGGACTGAGAACTCCCTTTCTAACCCTGAATCTCATGCCAACCAGCTGTGTGATTCTGTTTAAATGATATCCTCATAGGTCTCAATTCCCCATCTGCAAAGTGAGGGGTTGCAGAAAGGCATCTCTTAGCTCCCATCCCCTTCTAACATCCATGTTCCTTTTTAAAATGCTCTAATGCCAACAAGCAGGATGAGACTCCAGGTAGAATGAACTGCCAGGAAGACTGTTCTGAAGAAAAGAAATAACCCCTATGATCTAAGGAAGTGAGATCAATGGAAAATTGAACTATTTGCACTAAGTATAGATGCCTAAATGCAAAAACAAAAAATTAGGCTTCTTAGCCAGAATCAAAAAAGAACCCTCCATTAATGCAGAATATGTGAAAATTAGAATAGATGGGACCTTTAAAGTCTTACAATATCATCTCCCACCCAATCCAAGAATCCTCTTTTTGAACATCCCTACAGCAGTCTCCTGTCATTATTTAAATACTTCCATGACAGAGTTGCAAGCTAGGATAGGTAGCACAGTTACTGAGGAAACCTGGTAGGTGTCCCTGGCCTCCCTCATTCAAGGTTCACAGAATTTGAAATTCTACTCTTACTTGTCTATTTCTGTTGGATCTCCTTCCTTGGGTCACTTAAAATTCAAACATTCCTAGTAGGTAGTACTTAAGATCAAACTATTCTGTTCATGAGAGCAGAAAGTTAGATTTAAAGAGCCTTGGGCAGCTGTAAAAGAAGGGATATTTTGAGGATGAGAGGAAAGACTCCAGGTATATGGGATGACGATGATAATGATGATGATGGTGGTGATGGTGGTAGTGGTGGTGATGGTGGTGATGGTTGTAGTGGTGGTGATGGTGGTGGTGGTGACGTGGTAGTAGTGGTGATAATTATGGTAGTGGTGGTGGTAGTGGTGGTGGTGATAATAATGATGGTGGTGACATGGTAGTGGTTATGGTGGTATGGTGATTATGGTGGTAGTGGTGGTGGTGGTGGTGGTGATAATGATGGTGGTAGTGATGTTGATGATAGAAAACAACATCTATCTATGCTTTCATTGCCAATAATTCTTCTTAGCACTTCACATTCTAACTCACTGTAAATACTTTTATAAGAACTGGATAGTTTTTACAGCAAGTCCCTTGACCTTGAATAAACACTCTCCATACTTAAGATCCCATCTTCTTTTCTTCACCTCTCTTTTCATTCCTTCTAAAACAAGATAAATAAGTGCAATTTTTTTAGTTGGTTGCAATGGCTACCTATGTGTGTGTGTGTGTGTGTGTACGCGCGCGTGCGCATGTGTTTAAGGGGAGATATACATATGTGTATACATATATCCACACACACAGTGGATATACATATATCCACTTTTACATAGAACCAAAAATGATTCAGCAGTTAATGAGACCCATTGTTCAAGGATATTTTCAACTTCTCATAGCAGCTATAAAAGGAAAACATGACAAGACTCCCATCTAGTGGTTAAAGTCGATAGTGATTTGGGGAAAACACTTGCTCCTACTAATGATTAATCAGGTGTATGGAAACAAAGCCCTTCTCATGACGGAGCTGCTGCTGGAGATGTCTCGATTTGGCCAGCTCTCCTAGACTGCCTGATACTTTTTTTTTTTTTTTTTTTTTTTGTGGTACCGGGGATTGAACTCAGGGGCACTTGACCACTGAGTCACATCCCCAGCCCTTTGTATTTTATTTAGAGACAGGGTCTTACTGAGTTGCTAAGTGCCTCGCCATTGCTGAGGCTGGCTTTGAACTCGCAATCCTCCTGCCTCAGCCTCCCAAAGTGCTGGGATTACAGGCGTGCGCCACCGCGCCCGGACTGCCTGATAATTTGAACTGAGAGACACCAATCTGATAAAGACTAGAAATCAAGGTGAAGAAAGGACAGTAGGACAGAGTGCAAGTTACTTTAAATAACTCAGCTTTTTATTTGTACAATTTTTTTTTTCATACCAGGGATTGAAACCAAGGGTGCTTAACCCCGGAGCCACATCCCCTACCCTTTTTATTTCTTATTTTGACAGGGTGTCATTAAGTTGCTTAGGGCCTTTCTAAGTTGCTGAGGCTGGCTTTGAACTTGTGATCCTCCTGCCTCAGCCTCCCGAGTGGCTGGGATTACAGGTGTGCATCACCACACCCGGTTTATTTGTACAATTTTGAAGGACTGCATTCTTAATCTTCAATGTTGCGATAGAAAAGGCTACTTTTTCAGAAAGTTGCTGATAAGGAAGGGAAAGGAGGAGAAATACCAAATTCCAATAGTGCCACCTTCTGGCCATATGTGGTGAGGCACACATGACCTTTGACTCCTCTCATTGTGGTTACTTTTACTGTGTATAACACCCAAATGTGCAAGTAACTCTTACTGACCAGTTACAGTAATAATCACAGATTATAATCACAGCTGTGTTCTATATGGAATCCTAGGCAAAATTTAGACCGTAACTTGGGCAGGGACCATCACATGCAAATTTGACAGTCACCAAAAATACAAGTGACAAGAACAAAAGGGTTGTATATGCCTGTGGTTCTCAGTGTATTAAAATCAAAAGCTCTTGTTAGCAAGCAAGTCAATGTCAATATTGCAGTAAAGTCTGTACCAGATCTGCTTCTCAGTGATACAGATAACAGGATTGGGAGTGTGTCCATTGAGACTACTTGTGCAAACAGCAGTCAAATGACGGGTAAAAAAAAAAAAATGAATCACCAGCTGGCATCTTGCAGGGGTTTGCACTGAAAATGGCCTAAGAATATGAATTAATGGAATGATATTGGAAAAATTATATTGTTATATTGTGTGCATGTACAAATATGTAGCAATAAATCCCACCATATGTACAATAATAATGCACCTATTTTTTAAATGGTTGGTAAAAAGAATATAAATTATTGTTTTTCCATATATTCATGAAGTTCCAGAAGAGAGAATGTTTAGGACTAAGAAAGAATCTAGTAACTAAAGATGCACTGGAAAGTTTGCATACATACAGGTGGCTGTAACAAAAACCTGCATGCCAAACAAAATACAAGATAAATGTCAGCACAAAGGTGATGTCCAAAATCAGAGTTTGCCTGTCCAGGATGTATGATATCAGACCAAAAAAAAAATCCTTTTTCTATTGTAAACAATGCAGAGCTTTGGTCATGGCAAAATATCAAGAATTATAGAAAATGGACATAAATCATGACACAAAAGAGTATTACTTTGTTTAGAAAGAGTTCAATTTATATTTAAGTGCCATAATGGGCTTCTGAAAGAAGTTATCTATTTCCTTCTTTGAGACCTTTAAAAAATGGGCAGTGACACAGGTTGCCCCCAATGAATTCCTAGGGTTCATATCTGTAATACTGTGATTTAATCCTTGATTTTACTCAAAGGACACTAATTCTGTATAGGAATTTTCTATATATTCTCTCCAGAAAAAAAATCATCTGTTTAATTTGCAGTGGTTAAACAACATATCACTCACTAGCTAGGTGACCCTAAATAAGTTACCTAACCTCTCTACACCGAATTCTTTACCTGCAAGATGCTTTTTTCAAAGAATTTAATCATAATTAAATGAAAAAACATTTGTGATCTCTGTAGCACGGTGCCCAGTCCACAGCAAACACTCAAAAGATGGAAATTATTACTTAAGAGTAAATGAAAATTAAATTAAATTAAAATGTCTGGCCCACAGTTAACATTCAGTACTAATGTAGAGGTAAGAATTGCAAAGGAAACTTTAAAGCAAAACAGTTTCTTTATCCTTACATGGGTGGTGCCATAGCATTTTAGGGGAAAAAAAAAAAAAAACACCATTTGTTACATAACTTCAGGTAAATCACTGAAACCCTGCTTTTCTCCTTCTTATCTGTAAAACACAGTAGAACTGAATTAGATAACCAATTATGTTGCCTCCTTAGAGTTTTAAATTCTAGAGAATACCAGAATTTAGTACCTACTAAAAATTTATAATATGCACTATATAAAACTCTGGCTATAAACTAAGAAATAATCAGTTAGTAATGGTATACATTTATTAAAAGCTTAAAATTCACAATAGATCTATAGTAGAAGCACCATAAACATAAAAGTTCTTTAACTATTTAAGTGTTAATTAAAGAACTTAAGTATTAATTAAAGAACAAATAACTACAAGATGATGAATTTAAAATGAAACAAAGATATTTTATTTCTTATATGGATTCTGTTTTGTATTCAGAACAAGGAATTATTTTGAGTTTCTTATTCTATAAGAATCACACATACTGAGTCTAAATATTCATATTCCAAATTTGAGGAATACAAAGTAATGCTGTTTTACATTGAGGACTCGACTCAACAAGCTTTTTTATTCAATGCGTTTTATTTGTAATGCGTTTTATTTGTACTTGGTGCTGAGGATTGAACCCGGGTCGCCCACATGCTAGGTGAGCACTCTACCGCTGAGCCACAATCCCAGCCCTTCAACAAGCTTTTTTGAAAGAACCAAATAGCAAATATTTTAGGCTCACTCAACCCTACCCTTACAGCTAAAAGTAACCAAAGCATCGATGAATAACTCCACATTCCAATAACTTTTCTTTTCTTTGAACTTCGTACCATTTTAAAGTGTCATGAAATATTATTATTCCTTCTAATTTTTTAACTTACCACTTTAAAATGTAAAAAACCATTTTTCACTGTGAACTGTACCAAAACAGGCAGTTTGTGCAGAATTTAGTCGATGGGCCATAGTTTGCCAACCCTTGCTGTAATTATATAATTAAGGAAAGAGAGTGGTAACGTAGGAAATCCAGAATTGGTGTTTGTTTTGCTGTACAAGCCTCATCTGCCATTCTTCTAGGGGCTTCTACTACAAACCACTTACCTTCTCCCTGACGCAGCCGCAAAGCCTAGGGTTAAGCATAGATAAAGTAAGCCTGACACCTTGTGGTTACATTGCAAATGGCAGGCACCAACCTGGAAGTTACCAGCATGACAAGATTGGGGGAAGGATAAATCCAGGGAGGAAGATCCTGCAGGTTCATGGGACAGTGAGCCAGCCAGCGGCTCACTGTGATGATAGCCATGGGGGTAATGTGGTGGTGGTGAAGATGGTAGTTGACTGTGGGTAGTTGTTGATTAAAAGAAGCAAAATCAAGCCCAAAGTTCATTATCTGACTTCTCCCTCCAAAAAGAATTTCCAAATGGGGACATTTCTATCTAAAAAAAGAACCAGAAACTTCCAAAGCCTCCTTCCAACTGGAGACTCCAAAGACACTCAAGATTTTCCCTGGTATGATTAAGTCTCCCACTTCTAGCCATTACTATACATCCTGGAGGACAGATGGGGAAACTGGCCCCGAATCTCCATCCCACTCTTCTCTGATGCTCACAAAGAGGAAAGAAAATAAATTTCAAGGAACTAATTGCTATTGGAAATAAGTTTTACTCTGGGAAATGATGAATAAGGGGTTTCAAGAAGACAAAGACCTGTGATTGAAATGTCACAACAGCCCTGAGGCCAAATGGATTACTCATTGTCTATGCAGGTCACATTGTCCCAGGGCTATCACACTGTCATATTGGAATGAAGTGTTTTGCTCATTTTTTTAAATGATTGAAGAAGTGACTCTTTCCATCCCCCTGTCTCTAGGAGTGTTTCCTCCAAAACATGTTAGACTCAGCTTAATCCTATCCTGTACACTATGCAGGGAAGGAGATTCTGCACTATACTACACAGGGATGCATAGTAGGTTCACCCTTTTGTCTAATTCACAGCCATTCCTTCATGTTGATGAGAAAGCAGAGTAGTGACACTTAGGGAGGGCATATTTGGCAGGCTTCTCCCCAGATACTATAGTCACAAAAGTATTTTTGTTGCTGTAAGGGGCTCTCCTTTTTGGAGGTAACAAGCCTGAGAGTCCATGTGTTCTGGGCTTTCACAACTACAGAAAGGGATGAGGTGGGCTAAAAGCAGCAGGGATGACCTCAACTGTCGTATCCCCAGCATAAGCAGAGAGCTGGGTAGCTGCAGGTAGGTGATCTGGCAATGGACTTAAAGGACTAGATTTTGGGGATCCCAATTAATCCTCCATGCTGTCAACTCAGAAAAAGGACATAGAGGGGATAAGTCTAGAGCCAGTATTTAGAGAATAGGTTTCTGAATCCAATCTAAACCTGCACCATTAGAATTGGAGAGGGACACCAATGCTGAATTTTGTTATCTTGAGACCATATCATCCCCCTTTTCCTGGGTTCCACTCTCTTCTCTGGGAAGAAGTGGTTAGGCAGAATGAATCAACCTCATACTGGTACCTGATACTGTGGGAAAGGCAGTAAAAGGGGACCTTGCCACTTTTCCTGAAGTCCCTCAGCAAGACTGTAGGCAGAAGAAAAGCTCGAGTAGTAGTTGGAAGGAGACCTGCTTCCCTCCTAGGGATGTGCTAACTTTCCCTCTGGGGTGATTCCACTTTGCTGCTGACTTCCCTCCTTTTAACTTCCATTGTGCTGGAATCTGCCCCAGAACCCCAGGAACATAGCAGTAAAGAGTCGCAGGTAGGGGCTGGGGTTGTGGCTCAGCGGTAGAGGTAGATCAAACGTTCTCCTAGCCCGTGCACAGCCTGGGTCCGATCTTCAGCACCACGTAAAAAATAAACGCATTGCGTACAACTTAAGCAAATAAATATTTTTTTTTAAAAAAAAGAGTCGTAGGTAACTTAAACAGGTAGGGTTCTTTTAGGCTATGCAGTGGTTTTAGTGGAGGGCATGATCTAAATATGACCTTTCCACCTCCGACTTGTGCTTTACAATTAAAAAAGCTCTGGAACCCTCTCCTACGACCTTTCTTCTGACAAAGTGGGATCTCCGGAGTGATTGCAGGGACCTGAACACTGTCTCTTCGACAGATCTCCCAAGGCTCTATCCTGGACACCTGGCCCCACAGGATGGAGAGGCTAGGGTCTCTCCAAGGGCTTTGATTGAAAGGCCTGTCCAGCATTGTAGGAGTTAATGTGGGTCCGCACGTAAATGGAAGGGGAAGAAGTTGGAATTGACACTTCTCGGGGGCGAGAGGGGGCGGGTCTCACTGACTCCTGATTGGTTTTACATTTTGTCCAATTTTTTTTTCCCCTCCTCTCTCTCTCCTCTCTCTCTCCCTCTTTTCAGCTTCCCTCTCTGACCCCAGGGGAGGGGAAACGGGAATAGTGAGAGATCAAAAATAAACCTCTTATGTCAAAGCCGGGAAGGAAGTATAAATACGAAGGGCTCAGCAGCCCACTCGGTGCTTCCCGGAGAGTGGAGGAGGCAGGAGGCAGCTGCGCGGGGCCGACGCGGGGCAGGGGCGGAAGACCAGCGCACGCGGGCCGGGGAGCCAGCTGCTAGCGCTCAGCTCAGCGCGGGAGGAGCGGGCTGCGCAAGCCAGAGGGGCCGCCAGGGGACCGCCGCCTCCGCGCGCTGTGGCCGCCTGCTGCCACTGGCCGAGTGGGCCTCGCATCTGATTGATCTTTTTCCTGGAGAGAGCGGCTGAGCCACGCTCCGGCTACCAACACCTGCCCGCATCGGGCGGACTTCTTGCAAACTACAGTGCGCCGCAGCCAAAGCCCCCATGCTCCCCGATCCTGCCGCCGCCCGGTGGCAGCCGCTCCTGCTGCTGCTACTGCTGCTGCTGCCGTTGCCGCCGCTTGCCCGCGGCGCCCCGGCCGAGAGGGGAACCCCGGGGCCGACCTCGGAACTGGTAGTGCCCACGCTGTTGCCGGGCAGCACCGGCGAACTCGCGTTCCACCTGTCCGCCTTCGGCAAAGGCTTCGTGCTGCTCCTGAAGCCCGACGCCAGCTTCCTGGCGCCGGAGTTTAAGATCGAGCGTCTCGGGGGCTCCGGCCGGGCGGCTGGGGGAGAGCAGGCACTGCGTGGCTGCTTCTTCTCCGGCACGGTGAATGGGGAGCCCGAGTCGCTGGCGGCCGTCAGCCTGTGTCGAGGGCTGAGCGGCTCCTTCCTGCTGGCCAACGAGGAGTTCACCATTCAACCGCAGGGCACTGGGGACTCTCTGAACCAGCCGCACCTCCTGCAGCGCTGGAAACTTGGGGCGCGCCGCGGGGATCCCGGGCTAGCCACAGCCGAAGCCCGCCCCCTCCCTCCAGGACCGGAGTGGGAGGTGGAGACCGAAAAGGATGAGGAGCAGGAGGACGGAGAGGACGACGAGGAGGAGGAGCGCAAAGACGAGGCAGAAGGCGCCAGTGAACTGCCACCACCATTGAGGGCCAAGAGTAGGAGCAAGCGGTTTGTGTCTGAGGCTCGCTTTGTGGAAACGCTGCTGGTGGCCGATGCGTCCATGGCTACCTTCTATGGGGCCGATCTGCAGGTAGGACTCCGAGAGCCTTCCCCAGTTGCTCTGCCTCGATGCCCCCAATACATCTCCCAGCGTCTGTCAATTTTTCCCTTCCCAATCCCTCTTCACCCTCCCAAACCCGACCCCAAACCAGGGAGAGCAATAACTCAAAATTTTAACTTCTTCCATCCTGACTTCTCCACTCCAACTCCCAATTTAGAATGGAGGTGCTGGCGTAGTCTTCCCACTCCCAGCTCTCTCAGCCTTAGTCTTCAGCAGCAAGTGGTGATATGAACAGAAAGTGGGTTTGAACACATCCCCCAGGTACCTGCTTCTCCCAAGAGAGATGAAAATTGAACATTTTGGAAGAACACCCACCCCTACCCTTATATCCTCAGCTCTCTACAGTCTCTTGAAAGGTTTCCCAATGAACGGCAGCTGGACTGGAAAGAGGTAGCTATTTGACTCCCTTTGGGTAAGGAACTGAGGTTGCCATAAGTAAAAGACATTGTCTGGAGAGAGTTGAACCTGGAAAGGGGCTCCTAACTTCTGTGTGCCCAGCTGGTTGTAATCAAGGGGCATGGACTACCTTGCCAACCTGGCGCTGAGCCCCAGCAGAACTTGGCAGTGCCACCATCCAGCACAAGGAGGGAGGGGAACAAAATTTCTGCCTGGGGGCTCAGCCTGGGCAACTGACATTTCAGTGAAAATAGGAAGGGAGTGGGGAGTGGGAATGAAACTCTTGCAATTAATGTCTTTGGAGGAGTCAAAGCTGTGCTTGGTCCATCCAGCTGTCCTTTGCCCAGATGTAACTAACTTTCAAATGAGCTGGGACAGAAATACTGAGTTCAGGGGATGGCTGCTGTAGCCACACCATTTCTAACTAGATATAAAGATGGTGCTGATTTAGCAAGGTATGTCTGTGTCACCCTAAGCCCTGATACCTCCCTCCCAAAGACTGGGCAGAGGTCTTTCCAGGAGGAAAAGAGGTCTTTTCAGTGAAAAAAGAAGAGAGCTATCTTTCTCATCACCTCGGGAGCTTAAGACCAGACATATGCCAGTTAGAAAAGAACTTATCTGCCCAGAGGTCACAGTTCCCTGAAATAGGGATCCTGACACCACAGCAGCTCAGTTAACACTTTTGTAGTGATGGCATTCTTGGCTGGAAACCCAATTCTAGTTCAGCCTGTGCCCGACTGTTGAGGGCATCACAGGCCTTGGCGTCACCTATGCAGAATAGTCCAGAAAAGAAGGCCGTCAGCCCTCTGTTTCTCACCTGATCTTACCCATTCTGCTATCAGCAGGAAGTGCAGAGTGAGAAAGATCCAGTGAAAAATGGATGGGATAGGAAGTGCTGCTGGTGAGAGATCCATGTGGTTGCTCTTCTGGCTACTGTGGGCTTTTGTGGTATTGGCTTCTTCCAGAGCACTGCAAGGCAGCTCTGAGCCCTCAGGGCACTCTAACCCGTGAGCTCTTGGTTGAAACTGATTAAACCTTGTCTTCTCTGCTGACCCTGAGAGCAGGAGGGAGGCACTAGCCTCCTCTGACTCCTTTCCCCAAGCAAGTAGTGAAGAGGGTATCAGAAGAATACAAGAGGGCCTCTCCTATCTCATTAGCACCACCATGCTCTGCTTCAGGGACTCCACTAAAAAAAAGCTGAGATATGTTTATTGCAAACCTAGAACAGAGAGTCTGCGCCTATCCTCCTGAGCAGACCAGTTTCTGACATCTATCTGAAAACCAATATACAGAAAAGCCAAACAAGCCGGGCATGGTGGCACACGCCTATAATCCCAGCACTTGGGAGGCTGAGGCAGGAGGATCTCGAGTTCAAAGCCATTGCCTCGCCATTGCTGAGGCACTTAGCAACTCAGTGAGACCCTGTCTCTAAATAAAATACAAAAGAGGGCTGGGGATGTGGCCCAGTGGTCGAGTGCCCCTGAGTTCAATCCCCAGTACAAAAAAAAAAAAAAAAAAAAAAAAAAGCCAAATAAGAACATGGGGAAGAAGCAAAAAAAAGTCAGTTTTTTCAATCTTCCCTGCCAAAATGTCCTCCCCAACACCTTCCTTGGTCTCACTCCCTCATCACTCCCTCAACTCCTCTCCTAGACACTGGAGATGCCAAGTATTTCCCTCAAAGACATATTTGGCATCTCCAGACATCACAGCTGTCCAGAGGCAACCACACTTTGGCATTGGGATTCAGGATTCTCCAGCCACTGTAGCAGAAGGTTCAACTGGGTTCTGCACCAGGTTTTGTTCACTCTGCTTGAGATCCAGTTCTACTATCCCAGACATGTTGCTCTCTCTGTCACAGAGCCATCAGGACATGTCTATTCTCATGGGACACCTAGCTGGATTGACCTGGTTGATGGTTTCCCTGTCCCCTCCCCCTCCACATATGCAAGTTTCTGGACCTTTGACAGCTACACACAGGCACCTCTGCACCCAGCCAGCACCAAGTAGAGAGCATCAAAATAGTGTCACCACCTTTGAAGGCTGCATTCTTCTCCCTGGGGAATGTACTTCTGAGTCTCATGCAGGAAAGAAGTCCTTACTGAGCTGGACCAGCTCTGCCCCTCCACCTTGGTCTCATCATGGGGCAATCCACCAGCATTCCTGCTCCCACCTGTTAGGGTGAGAGAGGGGCTGGGGCACATCTGTCTCTATGACAACCACTGGCTCCTCTGCAGTCACTGAGATTTTCAGGTCCATAAGCTAAGCTGAGAGAAGAGTGAAAATCAAGGCTTGGCACCCCAAGGCCTGACTTGCTCAAACCCTTTACCTCCAGATGGAAGCTAGTGGGGGGGGTTCATATTTTTATTGGCGCATTATAGTTGTACATAATGATGGGATTTGTTGTTACATATTCATACATGCTTTCGATACAGCAATATAATTTGGCTAATATTACTCCCTAGCACTTGCTCCCTCCTCTCCCTCCTCCTACCCCCTGGTCCCTTTCCTCTACTAATCTCCCTTTGATTATCATGAGATCCCCACCCCCTCAACCTTTTCCTTTATCCTTTCTAGCTGGAAGCCAGTTCTCTAAACATAACTCTCCAAGGAGTTTCCTATAGACTTCATTCACATGGATGGAAGGCACTTTGGGGTATCCAAGAGTAATTTTGGGAGGGTGCTAAAAAGAGCATCTCTGCCCTTTAGGGAGTAGAAAACACCTGGACATACTCAATTCTAGTCTAAGTGCCTATGAGGGCACTCCATGATGATCCCATCTCTTGGAAGGTTCCACCATTTTCTGAGTATGTTCAATTTACAGGTTGGTTTTACATGCACAATCTCATGGAAATACCTGTGAGGTAACAGAGAGCTCACAGAGGCCATGGACTTTCCCAAGGTCACACCACTAGTGAGCAATGGGCTAGATCTGCAAACCAAGTCTCCCAAATCTGAGTCCAGCACTCTTTGTGATTGTACTATGCTGCCTCTTTAGCATAAGGAGGTCTTTAACACTGTTCATCCTCTGGCACTTGTCTATGTTGTGGGGTGGATCCTTAAATCGAGCAATCCAAAGATATCCAGCTAAAGTGTGAAGCCCTATCCTGAGAAGGAACCACCTTCACCTTCAAAGCAGTGAGAGTTACTCTGGTCCCACTGCTAAGCGACAATGAAGTTTTCCAGAACTCTGTACCATTGAGTTCACTTAATCCCTTGACAAAAGAGGCCCCTGCCTCCCACCTTCTTATCTGACTTAGAGTTAGAAAGCTTGGACAAAGGAGGCTTGCTGAAAGGAAGGACCACCTTGAAAGAGACCATTAACAATGTCTGCATCCAGCCTTTGCTCATTGCCCTCTGGATGAACCTGACCAGAATAGAGTGAGTGGTGGGCTGAGCAGTGCCCCAGGCTCTGTCTGGGAAGTCTCTGCCAGTGTTTGGGCAGAAAGCTGAGCTTCTGAATTATCTTTTTAACAGAAAGGGTCTAGGAGTGGTGTTGATCTTCCCCAAAGCCAACCAGAGCATCCCTGGATGTCAGGCTCCTGTCACGGCTATCTCATCTCCTTACTTATGTACTCTGGGGCAAATGTCTCCCAAAGGCCCTCATATGAAAGCAATCATATAGCCTAGTTCACCCAGCACAGTCCAAGTTGATGCCTGTTGTGGCATAATTATTAATAGCATCATCTTTCAATGTCAAGAGTGTCCTCATTTTAGAAGATAACAGAAACAGAGGCCCCACCTGTTCTGTAGCTATCCCAGTTTTCATGGGTGAAAGACAAGTGTTGTATGTGCATGAATCATGTTCTTCCCACCTGAAAAAGAATGAGTCTTCTCCATCCCTTGCCAGACGTCTGCTGCAGTCAGAGTGACAAAAGATATGAAGTATTTTCCAAAGAAAAAATCTTAATATCCAAAGGCTAGGTGTACATAGACAACGACAGGGACAGCCTTGCTTGCTGGCATGCCTTGGATTTGTTTTGGCCAGACTACAGTTTTCCTTGCAGCAGCAATGATGGGTGGTAGTGTGGCGACCGGGAGCATAGAATTTAGAGAGAAATAGAAATAACTGTGTCCTTGAGCAAGTTACCTATTTCTCCGTACCCTGATTTCTTCACCAGAAAAATAGAAGCAGTTACACTAAGTCCTAGCATTGTCTTAAAGATAGAACTAAATATGGAAAGCATGTGACCCAATGCCTGGTACATAGTAGGTGCTCAGCAAAACATAGCTATTACTCAAGTTGCCTTCAGCAAAGGAAACCACTTGTCACAGTGGGATGATGGTGTAGCCATACACCACTGGAGTGCCAGCCACTGCTTTTCAGCTTTGCTCTCCCAGAGGGCAAAGAGGCCTTCTTTTTCAGTTTGCCCAAACTCCCAAGTGTTTAAGGCTGACAACTTATAGTCCTGCCTAAGTGTAAGCTTTAGAGAGATGACATTGCTCTTTGCTATTTGGAGAATGAGACAAGATAAAGGATACCCATGCAGATACCTCTCGTTCCTCCTCTTACTTCTTTCCTCTTTCTTGGCTTCTCCCCTATCTCCTCACCAGTGCTGTCTGAGCCCTAGAGAAATGCCAGGAAGAATAATGGCCCCTGGTGTTAAAACTGGCTTTTCCATATTGTTATTCTTCTGATCTCTGCCAGTGTGCCACAAGGGGAAGCTTTAGGGCCTGCCATGTGATGAGCAAATATGCAAAGAATAAAAGGTGATGTTCTGGCCAGGAAAAGGACTACTGGAAATTCATTTGGCCCAGGCTTACCCTCCCATAGACTCCCACCCAGCTTTGGCTGCCACAAGAGCTCTGGGGGAGAAATCTCCTTGTTTGTATCTGAAAGGATCACAGGTCTATGTCCCAGCCAGCTGACTGGGCCATATTTTTCTATTCCTGTGGATACCATTGGGGAAGACTCCCCCCCAAAATGCTTTCTTTTCCTAACAAGAGTTGAGGGCATGAGATCCCCAGGTCACTCAAGAGCAGGTTTGTTTAACCATTCTTGGCCAGACTGGGTTCCTACCAACCATGGGTTCCTACCAACTTGTTGGGGGGTTTTGGAGGTTGTCTGCAAATCATGAACCCTGTAGTCCTGGGTGGGGAAGGATCTTGTTCACATTCTTGGGCATACTGCCTGCACTTACATGGTGAGTAAGGAAGTGTGGGTGGTATAAATAGACTCCAGGTGGTAGAAAAAGCCATCTGACCTTTCCCTTGATCAGCTCCCATGCCTGCTCCCTGTACAACTGGAAGTCAGGCTTGCCCTTTGGACCCAGACGATTGGCAGGAAATCAGAGGTTCACAGACCCAAGATTACACACCTGACCTAGGCTCAGTGGTCTTTCCCAGATACCCTGAAAATGCAAATCTCCTGCCAGTGTTTCTCTGAGGTGCCAACTGGGAGCAGGAGATGGTAGGGATGACAGAGCTGCTCAGGGATTCAATGGATACAGAGAGGTCAACAGGACCAGGGCTTAGGATTCTGAAAGGAACATTGGATCACACAATCCTGGCAATACAAAATGAGATGGTGAGTGACCAGGAGGAATGTCAGATGTCTTCAAGTCCAACCGATCACTTGAAGTAAAATGGTTCCCAGGCCAAGCTCCCTGGCCTGACAGCTGTGCAGTGTCTGGAGAAGATAATCATATGAGCTCCCTAAATTACAGAGAGGAGGGTCCCTTCAAATCTTAATTCTGGGAAACTTCTCTTGTCTTACCCCAACTTTCATGCAATAATTTATACCCTTTCCTTTATATTCCCTGAGGACATCTCTCACTCAGTCTGTCTGACCTGGTCAGCTTGGAGCACACAGACTCTTCTCAGACCTCAAGTCTAAGTTCCTTATGTTGACCTGCCATGGCCCAGTGCTTAGCAACTGGCATCTCTTGGCGTCACACCATATTTGAAAGATCTCCTCTTCCCCAATTTTCAGAATGTGAAATGGGGACTCAACAAGAAGAAATCTTGTGAAGACAATTGTAGGTTACCTCTGAAGAAGGCAACCTGTGGTCCCCACCTGTCACACTCTGCTCCTTCCTAGAGAGACTAGGAGACTCTTTCTGAACCCCAGAAGCAGTAAAGACCTGGCCAGCAATCAGCCTCAGCAAGCTATCATTCCTCAGTGCTCACCCCCAGTTGCATAATATGTGATTGCTTTTTTGAGGAATCTAACTCCAGGAGCAAATGCCAAGTTTCAGCTTTGCTGATAAGATATTTACATCAGCCTAAGCCCAACTAGAGTGCTTGACATGCTAAATAACCTGCACTTAGTAACTTGCCAACCTTTTTCTGAAGGACTATAAAAAATACCTGGCTTGTTGCCTTTGAGGTAAACAGACAGGTCCCATTCACAAAAAAATGAGACTCATCTGGAACTCCCACACACAGCCTGCCCCATTGGAATGTCCCTCTCTAGTCTTTCCCCCCCTTCCAGTCCTATCTTCCAGACCACGGAAGAACAGAAAGAGAGGCTGTTAGGAGGTGGTGCTCCAGGGAACAGAGAAGCAGAGCCCATGAGCAGTAGCCCAGCTGACCATACTGCAGACTAAAGGCATGCCCGCCTCTGTCCCTTTGTCTCTGCCTCTGCAAAATAATCCAAGAGGGCGACTTCAAGAAGTCCCTGTGGCAGGAGAATCAGCTCCCATCTGGCCTCCTCTCAAAGACTTGGAATTCAACAGGGGAGCAGTTGGCAGCCCAAGGACAGGATAGAGGCCAAGCAATGATGTAGGTTCCTTCAGCTGGCCTGGGTGAAACTGAGAGCAGGTGGGATCCTAAAAACATGGGTCTCATTAGGCCGTCTGGATTCTCTCAAGTCCCAGGCCAAAGGGAATAAGTCCTTCGGAGCTGTCCAAGCAAACACCAACAAGCCAAACCCTGGGAAACTTAATGAGAAAAGTATGAATGTCAGAGACAGACATACCTGGGCTGGCATCCTGGCCTTAAGAGTAGTGTGACCTTCAACAAGTTATTGAATTTGTGTGACTCTCCACTTCCTCGGTGTCTGCTTCATAGAGTTATCGTGAGAATTTGATGAGGTGGTATGTGTCTAGTGTGGCCAGTGGCTGGTACAGAGTAGCTATTGCTAGGAGTAGTTACTATAATGAGCAAAGTTTGAGGTTAACAGTTCCCATTCTGAGGAGTAGAAATTACCCCAACAGACATTAGGAAAATGCTTGGCTGAATTCCAAAAGAGAAACTCTAACCTTCAGCACTCAGATCATTGCTTCCAGGCTGAGGCCAGGGAAAGGGAGGAGGTTGGCAAGAAGACAGTTGGTGTCCAGATTAAGGCAGAATAAACCATGCAGCCCAAAAGAACTTTCTATCTGCAGCTCCAACACAATAGCCAGGAGCTATATATGGCTATTTATGTGCTTAAAATACAGCCAGTGTGATGGAAGAACAGTCTTCTAATTTTATTAAATTTTAATTACCTAGGATTTAGATAGCCATGTGTGGCTTGTCTGGATGTTAAATGCACAAGCTTTGGGGCCAGCAGTTGGGTGCAAATGCTGGTTGTCTACTCATTCACTCAATGATTTTTGGACCAATTTCTGAGCCTCAGCTTACTACCATGGACAATGAAGGGAAATAACACCAAGCCCACAAGGGTTTTGTGAGTCACGGCAAGATATCATATACCCAATGCTCAGCCTTGGAAGGAACAAGCTAAATGCCCTGTTATAAGCCATGATGGCAGAGGGCAGGCCAAGGGCCATGAGATTGAACACTTCCCTCTTCCCATTGTTCTTCCTTCCTGACAGAACCACATGCTGACCCTGATGTCAGTGGCAGCCCGCATCTATAAGCACCCCAGCATCAGGAACTCCATCAACCTCATGGTGGTCAAAGTGCTGATAGTGGAAGATGAGAAATGGGGCCCAGAGGTGTCGGACAATGGTGGGCTTACACTGCGCAACTTCTGCAACTGGCAGCGGCATTTCAACCATCCCAGTGACCGCCACCCAGAGCACTATGACACAGCCATCCTGCTCACCAGACAGGTGTGTGGGCTGGCTCCAGAAGTCCTGGGCCTGAAGGGGGACAGGCGGGGTGGATCAAAAGAAGGGCCACTAGGCCTGCCCAAACATGGGAACTGTCTCCCTGCTGGCCTCAGCTGGACGCCAGAAGCCTCATGCTTGGAATGATGAGGAGGAGGTCATGAGGACAAGTGTGAGGTATTTGCAAGGGAAGGAGAAGAATCTTGTAAGGGCTCTTTTCCAAAAGTTCATGACCAGCTGTCTGCTGAGGTCATAACAAGAGGAAACAAGCTCGAGCCGCTCAGTGAGAGAGCTGGGGTTGGAAGTGGGACAAGGGTTCTGCCTTCAGTGGTCGTTAAACACAGGGGCAGGTACCCAGGGGTCCTTCAAGATTTCCCATGGCAGGAGGGATGCTTACCCATCAGGCATTTTTAAACAGCTTCCTGGAGACAAGGGAGTGTGGTAATGTGTGCCAGGCCCTGTCATCTCCTTCAGGACTCACAACAGTCCCAGGGCCAAGTATGGTGCTCTCCCCATTTTATAACTGAGGGAATGGGCACAGGGAGGCTCCACAGCTCTCTTGCCACACAGTGGCAATGCCCATAGCTGAACCCAGTCAGTCTTTCTTTAGGGTCTTTCTCTGAACCACTGTGCTGTTCTGCCTCTCAAAATGAGCCTATGAAGTCCTAGTAGCCCTAGGATGCTGCCATTATAAAACAGGGAACAGGCTTTTATATATGAGTGGCCCATGGGAGGACACAGGGCACTCTGATAGCTTTGTGTGTGTTATTGATATTATTGTTTGCAGTACTGAAGATGGAACCCAGGGTCTCACCCATGCTAAGCAAGCACCACTGGGCTACATCTCCAACCCTTTTATTTTTTATTTTTGAGATAGGGTTTTGCTAAGTTTCCCAGGCGTTCTTCAAACTTGGGATCCTCCTGCCTCAGCCTTTTGAGTAGCTGGCATTAATAGGCATGCACCACTATGTGCTGCTTCGTTTTTTGGCAAGAGTAATTTTCATGGGTCACTCTCCAAGTTAGAAAGATGAGGATGGGTGAACTAATTCGACCACAACTGAGATAGATAAAACCAATAATGCAGGGTCACGAGGTCGGATATCCAGACCCATACAACCCTACTGCTGCTACCTACACCTTTAAAAAGCTCAGTTAACACAGGTGATGCCCCCGCCAGCAGTTGAGTGTCCCATGTAATGGCCAGTGGGGAGATTCACGGGTACCTGGTGACCTCCTGTGACCCTATGCCTCTGCCCACATGCCACAATCACTGATGGCTGTGTTCACCGAGCAGAACTTCTGTGGGAAGGAGGGATTATGTGACACTCTGGGCGTGGCGGACATCGGCACAATCTGCGACCCCAACAAGAGCTGCTCCGTGATCGAGGATGAAGGGCTCCAGGCGGCCTATACCCTGGCCCATGAGCTAGGTAAGATCGGCCATGCAAAGCCACATTACCACATATGGGAGGGAACCACCTCTTCCGGGGTCAGCCACCAACCCTCACAGTTGGCTGTCATATCTCATGATTCTGACAGAGTGGGTTAGATACAATAGACATTATGCATGCTATTGTAAACTCCATTCCCATCCTGAGCATGAGAACAAAACATCACAACAGTGTCCTGGGGCATCATCAAAGATCACCTGAAGAGTGCCAAAACATGAAACAAATGTCCAGGTAGAGTCGTGATGCCATACATAACTGAGCAGTAAGGGTTTGGGGTTCCATCTTGGACAGCAATTAGTAGAGATGAATGTGAATTTCATACAGGTAGAGACAAAAAAATAAAGAGGTACTAGTGTTCCTCAGTCATCTGAGAACACTTCCCGGAATAGATAAGGCTAAAACCAAAAATCTTCAGGTAGTTAAGGTGTGGCTATCCCCACAAGGAGCTGGTGATTGGTAGCATTGCCAAAACCATCACCACAGCTGGGCCTGTGGGGAACATGGAGCAGGACAGGGTGGTTGTTGGGGGACAGGGTGGAATAGGCCATGGTCTCTCTGCTCCCCCAGGGCACGTTCTCAGCATGCCCCATGATGACTCAAAGACCTGTGCACGGCTGTTTGGACCCATGGGCAAGCACCACATGATGGCACCACTCTTCGTCCACTTGAACAAGACACTGCCTTGGTCTCCCTGCAGTGCCATGTACCTCACAGAGCTCCTGGATGACGGCCACGGTAGGTCCCACTTGGCTTCCTCTCTGCTTCTCCCTGTCCATCTGGCCAGAGGGCCTCTTTGACAGCTCTTGGCACCTACATCAACTTAGGGAATCCCAAGACCTGTGCTTTCTCAGAATGCTCTTAAGGGTGGGGAGAGACGTCAGAGGTGTGTCATTCCAGAAAGGCATTCTAAGAATTCCCCCAGAGTGCTCCTCCTTGCCCCCATCTTCCTGTAGCCTGAGCTCTGGGCTAATTTAGATTTATTCATCAAAGCAGGTGGAGTTAGTCTAAGAAGTTTGTCTGGAAGAAGTGAGTCTGAGCAGAGCTTAAAGGAATGGAAAAATGTTTATGGTAAAGAGGAGAAAAGATAATGTTTCAGGCTGGAGTGGTTGCTCCTATGATAGCTCAGAAAAGGCAAAGAGGCAGTAATCAGGTTGTGTGAGAGCAAGAAATGGGGGGTCAGGGATGCCTGGTTAAAACAGCTTGAATTGTTGAATAAAGCAGTGACACAATATATTCTTCTCTTTGAAGGAGGCAGGGAGACAAGTAGTACAAATATAGTAGATTATCCAAACAGCAATACTTGGGCTTTATTTGCATGTCATGGTTTTTAAGAGGATATTCACATCCCTAATTATAGTAATGTGGGTTAAGGGTATGGTTAGATGGTTATCTCTATGTCCACACTGGGAGTCATGGGGAATACATCCTAGGTGTTCTGGTAATAAAAGAGAAAGTCAATCCTACAAAACTTCTTGCTACTGTTAGTCAAAAAAAAAATTAGATACACTCTTAGATGATTGGGTGTTGACAGGGTTTAGATCAAGGTCAAGGAAACATGATGTCTAGACCTTAAACTGCATCATATGAAACTTGATTGTAATGTGGGGCCATGGAGACTGAGGAGGCCCTGCCCCTTGTTCTTACTCCTCTGCTTCCTCTCTTCTCAGGCGACTGTCTCCTCGATGCCCCCACCTCAGCCCTGCCCCTCCCCACCGACCTCCCAGGTCGCAGAGCCCTCTATCAGCTGGACCAACAGTGCAAGCAGATCTTTGGACCTGGTTTCCGCCACTGCCCCAACACCTCTGTGCAGGACATCTGCACCCAGCTCTGGTGCCACACAGATGACTCTGAGCCACTTTGTCACACAAAGAATGGCAGCCTGCCCTGGGCTGATGGCACCCCCTGTGGACCTGGGCACATCTGCTTGGAGGGCAGCTGTTTGCCAGAGGAGGAAGTGGATAGGCCCAAGGTGAGGAAGGAGGAGTGGGAGTCTAAGAGGGTAAGGGCTGTTTTCAAGGGGGGAACCACACTTGAAAGTCAGGAACTATGAGACTTCAGGCTAGACTGCAACCTCTGATTTCTAAGTAAAATCACTCATCTTATAACAAACAAACCCAAGCATATTTATCCATACAAGCAAGGAGTCCTTAGAGGTATACTCGTAGTCTATGGGATGCTGCTGTTGCTCGGGGAGTTTCAGCAACTCACACTTTGAATTGCTTTGGGACTGAATCGAGAGCTTGTGTAGATTGATGAGAGGTGTGAAGGCCAAAAGATGGGCACAGAATAAGAGACAGCCTTTCCAAATTCCATTAGAAATGAAAAGAGTGACATGGACAGGAACATTTCATCAAGGATTGAGTGACAAGTGTTCAGAGCCTCCCCATATTTAAGCTGAATTCCTAATTAGAGATCAGGGGAATGAAAGTCATTGTGGAATTCCGTACTCAAAGAGGAGGAGGAGAGAAGGAATTGGAGCTGCCTCTGACCAGGCAGAGAAAACTTGGCCCAGTGCAGAGGAAACTTGCATGAAAAACCAAGGCAATGCCAATGAGGGTTTTTTAAATGATTCACTTCTTTGCACTGCTCTTAATACATCCAAACTGCAAGGCTGATCACATTTCCCTTACTGCGAGTCACGGAGCCATCACTATGAAACAGCATCCGCTTTGTTTCACAGCTTGGTCCCCACCCAGCACAGATTCGCCAGGGTGGCCCGAACTCACTCCATGGGGCTGTCCTCCATGGCCTGTCTTTTGTACTGAGTTTCACCAGCCTTTTGGGCCACATAAGCCATACACTCTCATCCTAAACCTGCACCAGTGCAGGATTTGTGGATTCAGCTCAGCAACCTCTCAGTCCCCTCATTCATTCTCTTTCCACGTTATTGAAGGGGGTTGGGGAGGTCAGTTCACCCACCACCAGAAGCAGAACCAAGCTAAATGAAGGGAGAGAGTGATGTGATGATATTTATCCTCTATTTTTACGGAGAAAAGGCAGATCATAAAATAATTTATATATACAGAATTGTCTCTGTAAAATGAAAACACCATACCTTTATGATTATATATTTGGAGCAAAAATATGAAAGGATATTGATGAAGATCATTACAATGGTTTTCTCTGGGTAGTGGTATTTTTAAAGAGTATTCCTTTCCTTTTCCATACTCTTCTGTATTTTTTCATTTTTATAGATACATGTGTTTTATAATATTTTGAACCAAGAGACAAAGCTTTCTTCTCATAAATCAATTGTAAATTTGGAAGCAATTGTATATGTCCCATGCATTATCCTAGCATTGGAATCAGTAGCTGGTAGACTAGTGGCAGCAACCCTCAGTGATTCTTCCTTTAGACCTAGGTTTCTCAACCTTAGTGCTAGTGACATTTGGGATAAATCTTTACTGTAGGGTCTGTGCACTCTTGGTGATTTAGCAGCATCCTTGGGCTCATCCTTCTAGATGCCAGTAGCATACACCCTCCCCAGCTGGGGCAACCACAGTGTCTGTGTACATTGCCAAGTGTCCCATGGAGAATAAAATGTGCTGCCATAGAGAACCATGGTGTCAAACCCAACCATATCCCTATGAAAGGCTCGCTTTTATTTATTCAGCAGTTATTCCATTATGCACCTGACTAAGGCAAGATATTGTGTTATACACCAGGCAGTCAACTGTGAATGAGCCCAGCACAGCCTCGGTGTTCACAAAGCTGCAGCTAGGCAGGCCACACAGTCATTACACAAATAACTAAAGCAGTTTACAGAACTTCGTGCACCAAGATGAGAACAGCTAGATGACAAAGTCAGGCCCAATCCCCCACCCCACTCACTTATGATCCAGTGTCACTGTATATTGCAGGTTGTGGTGGATGGAGGCTGGTCCTCATGGGGGCCCTGGGGAGAATGTTCCCGGACCTGCGGAGGAGGAGTACAGTTTTCACACCGTGAGTGTAAGGACCCAGAACCTCAGAATGGAGGAAGATACTGCCTGGGTCGAAGATCCAAGTACCAGTCATGCCACACGGAGGAATGCCCACCTGATGGTAACAGCCACTTATGGCTACACCTGCTAGAGCAGCTGCCATTTTTGCTGCAACAGATCGCCAGGGGAAGAAAAGGGTGGTTCTCCCAGGATTCAGAGTTGGACTGTAATCCAGACTTAAGTGGGCTCTGCAAACTTGGGGGTGGCTCTTAGGGACCCAGGACAGTTCTTACTGTGTTGGGAAATGCTGGCAAAGTCAAGGATAAAAATTGCCCTGATCTTCCAAGATGTGGAGACAGAATATGTCACTCCCAACCAAACTTATGGAGGAAGGGCTTTTGCAGAGGGGCTAATGTCTAGGATAATAATCCTCCTGGAGGCATCTGAACCCTCATCTATGCACAGAATGGAAGTGTTTTCCAAAGCAAGTGTCAGAGCCAAACCTCCAAGGTCTCTCCAGCCAGCACTCAGCCTGGGGAGGAGGGAGCATTTCTGAATCTGATTCCTGTGTACATTTCTACTGAGAAGAGTTGCCCATCTTCCGTTGGAGCCATGACAACTACCTGACAGAACCGTCCCAGGAAGCGATACTACCCACACCTCTCCCTGGCATATTCCTCTTCCCTGGAATGTGCTAGAAGAACACACAGTAACTTAGAGGCCATAAGGGGCCATAGGAAACTTATGAAAGGGAATCATTAGAAGTTTTTCCCCCAACCAACCCATCCAACTCCCCTTTGGACAGCTCCAAGAAGTGTTGGCAGACATAAAGACAAGCAGAGGTTTAGGATAGGCTTATCCAAGTGCCAAGACACCTTGGCATTTGCTTGACATCTAATAGGGGAATCTGTAGGCTTTGCAGTTTTTTAAGAATCAGCAATGGCATGAGGCTCTAGGAACTTTGCTCTGGAATTGTGAGAGTTTGCCTGAGAAAGGAAGGGGGATGAATATAAGGTACACGGTAGACACAGGCAATAGGTAACATGATTTCAGATACACCAAGGTCAGCCATTTCAATCAAGAAATTTTTAGTACCCTTGTGTGTCTTGAACTATAATAGATGTTATAAATGGTATAAAAATGCATTCTGATTAAAGAACCAAAAACCCCTTCATCTAGCAATTAAAAACTTAACCTATGAGGCACAGACCCTAGGCATGAAAGGAGGTCAGAGAACAGAGATGCTTTGAGGGGAGTTTGGACCAAGGAAGGCCCAGAGAATGGGGATGACAGCAAGTTGTGAAGGAACATTTCAAGATAAGGAAAAGGTGTGAGAATTGCCATCATTTGCAGAATTTTCCAGTATAGCAAAGCCAAACTAAAGTCTGAATCAGAATGTAATGGCTGTCCTATCAGGTCACCTGGAAGCTTCTCCAAATACATCCCAGACCCCCTCCACTGTAGTGACTCAGAACCTCAGGGGTGGAGCACCACATCTGTGTCTGGAAGTTTCCACAAGTTTCAGATTCACAGCTAGGATGGAGAATCATGGTAGGGAGACCAGGTCTAATTTCAGTATATGTTGGGGGGAAAACCCACATCTTATTTCATATGGATTGATCTGTAAGCAATGTGGAACAGGAAGGAGGGGAGGCAGGTGCACGTAGGAGGCTGGACATGGGGTCCCATGGGAAGCCCTGAGGTCTGATGGAGATGATGAAAGTAACATGCAGTCATTTTAGATCACAAATTTTCCTAAATAAAGGGGAGGACTTCATGATAGATTGGAAATAGTGGATAGAGATGCTAAAATGTTCAGAATAGTCCAGGATGCTAGTCTCAAGACTGAAATATGGTAGCGTCATCAAGTGAAAATCAAACCAGTTAGTGCAAGGACCAGATGGTGCTTGGCATTGCTGAGCTGGAGGAAAGAGTAGTAGATGCAAATGGAGCTCCCCCATAAGCACCCAGAATTACAGAAAGTGAGGCATAGGTGCAAGATCAGAACTAGACATACAAGTTGATGAGCCCTTGGCTACATGCCCAGTGTCACTGAGGAAATAAAGATAGAGTACAATTAGTAGAGTTCCAAAAATATAGCTCCATGCATCATTCTGTACCTTTCACATTTGCTAAGTTGTTCCCTATTCCCATCTGTAAAATAGAATCAATATCTTCCCAAATGGAAAGGATATTTATCCCAGAAAGGCCAGCAGGAAGCTGGATGGTTCCTTTCCTTACCCCTTTGAGTAAGGATCACTTGTGCATCTATGTAAGGCTGTGTCTAGGAAAAGGCTGTGTCCAGATGACACTAGGCCTGTGTCCTTGGGTTGAGTCCTAGAGCAAGAAAGGGGCCTTGAGTCAAGGCATTTCTCCACCTAGGTTCTCCTGACTTCAATACGTGTATTATATTCACACCATTTCTCATTCTTTTTAGGAAAAAGCTTCAGAGAGCAGCAGTGTGAGAAATATAATGCTTACAATTACACTGACATCGATGGGAATCTCCTGCAGTGGGTCCCCAAGTATTCAGGGGTATCCCCCAGGGACCGCTGTAAGTTGTTCTGCAGAGCCCGGGGGAGGAGTGAGTTCAAAGTGTTCGAAGCCAAGGTGAGAATCCTACTGTACTCAGATCATAAGGAAGAAGGCACCTACAGCATACCCTTCCTGCAAGCTGCTTCTATGCACCATATACCCTATCATCCTTTCCTTTCCCAGGTAATCGATGGTACTCTATGTGGCCCAGAGACTCTGGCCATCTGCATCCGAGGCCAATGCGTCAAGGCTGGCTGTGACCATGTGGTGGATTCGCCTAGGAAGCTGGATAAATGTGGGGTGTGTGGGGGCAAAGGCAACTCATGCAGGAAGGTCTCTGGTTCCTTTACCCCTTCCAGGTGAGCTTTCCCAGAAATTATACATTGGCAGAATAGCATATCAGACTTTGGACTCTAATCAGCCCAAGTTTAAACTGCAGTGGCTACTTAATACCTCTGTAGACTGGGCAAGTTATTTAAATGCTCTGAGCTGCAGTTTCTCTATAGAACATCAGCCTTCGTCTGAGGATTTCATGGGATGGAATGTGTGGAGCACTTGGCACAGGGTCAAGCCATAGAGAGGATGGAGCTCAGGGCATCTGTTTTTTTTGTTTTTTTGTTTGTTTGTTTGTTTGTTTTTTTTGTTTTTGTTTTTTTTAAGAGGGAGGCCACCTGGATACAATGTATCAGCTCTGAGTCAATCTGCAGGAGGGCTAGGCTGAATAACCTGACCCTTTGCCAGAAAACAGTTCCTCCAGGCCTCTGTTTTAGGAAAGACATCTCACCCTAAGCCTGGTGAGCCTTGTCCTCTTCTAGAGGAATCTTCAGAGAAGAGGGTACAAAAGAGGGGCTCAGCAGCCTCACAAGTCTGAGAACTCTGAACACTTTTCTAACATCCATGTGCCCCACATTCACATAGCTCCTAGAATTTTTTGAAGTCCTTTACTTCCATGGCCTCATCTGATTCCTAAAATAAGTTCATGAGGTAATCAAGGCCAATACTGTTACTCCGCATGTTACAGACAAAGAAACTAAGGCAGAAAATGATTAAGTGACTCTTCCAAGATTACACTGATAGTTAATGACTGCCAGAAGGAGAACCTGGATTTCTTAACTCCTTGAGGATTATTTTTTCCTGCCATTTCATGCACTTCCTGGAGAACAACGGCATGGCCACATGGTAGGGGCTACACTCTGCCACTCTGGCACCAGTGCATATAGATGTTTCTGGCAGCTAGGTAATCATCCAAGCCTCCTCTCACTACTCCATCTGCAATTCCTCAAAGGCTTTGAAAAGTGTTCACTTACCTAGTGATGCTTGCTGTACCCTGCCTCATATTCATTAACCTTTCTCCATATATTGTATAATATATACATATATGTGTGTATCTCATACATATGTATACATGTGTGTCTTGTAGTAGACAACTTAGTAGTCTCCAAATTTAAGCTCAAAGGATATAGGGTGGAAAACCATAAGCTCTTCATATTGTTGGTCCTTTAGCAACTTCCTCTTAGGCACTAGACATATGGGCCTTGGATACTGTTATAGCCCTAAGCTAAACAGCTAGTCCTGGCTGGGCATATAACAAGAATAGCAAAGAACTGGACTGACTATCCTCCTCAATATTCTTCCCTTTCTCCCCATCCTCTATAACCCAGATCCCCAGAGGAGGAAAAAAGAACTGAGTTTTCTTCATTCTACATAAAGCCCCATGCCTATAATGGACGAACCATTTTCCCTAAATAGCTTCCTCTCACTGCTTGGTACTCATGGCTGGGCACACTCAAAAGGTGATTCCAAAGAAGCAAGCTTTACCTGCCCACCATCCTGAGATCCTGTCCTAAATCCATAATAACCATAGATGCTGACTGACTCAAAGAGGTAGTGTGGGACTTCCACCCAGGTCAGTTCTAGAACAGGTGACAAGATCAGATTTTTCCACATGGGTTTGAAGTCTAGGTGTGGAAGTGGCCAAGCCTAGTTTTACACCAGCACAAGGAACTTGATATATTTGAGATTTCACTTGAGTCATGAAGTGCCAGATTTGTCTGCACCAATGCAGCTTTTCAAATCCCTGTGGGTTCTCCCTCCATGTTGTTGTTAAGATCCATCCATCCCAACTCCTTAACCCAAACACCTACAATAGAGTTGCCAGATGAAGCAAAACCCTTGAAAATCCTAAAGTACAAGACATTCTTTTCTGCTCCAACAGCTAATTTATTTAGAACTATGGGGCAATTCCTTTATTATTGAGTAATTGTTTTTGTCTGCCTACTCCCAAACACCAGCCGTGTCCACTTCAGTCGCAAAGGACATAGGCTACCACCAGTCCTAACAATGTCTCTCTGTTCCTATTCTAGTTATGGCTACAATGACATTGTCACCATCCCAGCTGGTGCCACAAACATTGATGTGAAACAACGGAGCCACCCAGGGGTCCAGAATGATGGCAGCTACCTAGCATTAAAGACCACTGATGGGCGGTACCTGCTCAATGGCAACCTGTCCATCTCTGCCATAGAGCAGGACATCTTGGTGAAGGGGACCATCCTGAAGTACAGTGGTTCCATTGCAACCCTGGAGAGGCTACAGAGCTTCCGGCCCCTACCTGAGCCCCTGACAGTGCAGCTCCTGACTGTCCCTGGTGAGGTCTTCCCACCAAAAGTCAAATACACCTTCTTTGTTCCAAATGATGTGGACTTCAGCATACAAAACAGCAGAGAGAGAGCAACCACCAATATCATCCAGCCACTGCTCCATGTGCAGTGGGTGCTAGGGGACTGGTCTGAGTGTTCTAGTACCTGTGGAGGTGGTTGGCAGCGGCGGACTGTGGAATGCCGGGACCCCTCAGGCCAGGCTTCCACCACCTGTAGCAAGGCTCTGAAACCAGAGGATGCCAAGCCCTGTGGAAGTCAGCCGTGTCCCCTGTGATCATGTGGTGGGGAAGGGTCTTGTGCTCATGGACTCGGGGTGCTGGGGTGTGGACAAGGGTCCCCTCTGGTGATCCTGCATATCAAGGTGGCATGGCCTGCCCAGGCCTTCCATTGCCGCAGCCCCTTGAGTACTGCCTGAAATCATAAGGGGGAGGAGAAGAAGGGATGGGGATGACAGATCCTAAGTCAGCTGTCTAGTGGACTGGACCTTTCTCAGGTTCAAATAGAGGGCATAGGTTAAAAGGCAAAAGTGCACTTATTGACTTCAATGGGAGATTCAGAGCCAGCCTATTTGCAAAGGACTAGCAAAGTTAAATTAAAAAAATTTTTTTTTCTATTTGGTTTCCCCGATAAATAATCTACCTCAGAGGGGAAAATACATTAGTACAAGAGAGGTGTGGGGCAGGGAGTCAGTGGCAAATGTCAAAGCAAGCTCTGTAGCTGCGTCCCAGGCTGTCTTTGGAAATGACCATGACTGTCTTCAATGTTAAAATTCACCATCTAAAGGGCCGCAGTGTTGGTCGCAGGGTTGTAGAGAGCCACGTGTTCTCAGGCTGGGGTGGACCCATTTCAAGTATTTATGCAAATGTGTCTCTGAACTAAAGTGTGATCTTGTGCCAATGAAGTGGTATGGTCTGGCTCATTCTTTGAAAAGGGCAAGGGACCCAGAGCCCCAAGATGAAAGTAAATGTAGGTCAGCTCACCTCAAGCACACACAGGGCAGCTGGCATCTGGCTTGTCTCTTCTGACAACTAAGAAGGAAACTGGGAGATCACCATGGTTATGTGGTACCTCTTGGGCTCATTATTCTTGAGAAAGAGTATCCCATTTCACTCTTCTAACTGCCCTCATCTTACATGCTATCCTGCTTCATTGTATTTAAGCCAAAAGCACATGATCCTTATAGGATCTCAGGAATTCGAAACCTGTACCTAGGTAACATCCCAGTGACTTCAGCATCTACTTTCTGGATGATATGCCAAATTTCATCCACATCTCACAATTCCTTTGGCCCAAGAAACTTACATCTCCCCCATGAGTCCTTTTACCCAGAATGGCATTCTCTACCAGGTACCCCATATCTACCTGAGAGCCTCCAATATCCCCTTTCCTGCCCATAGTTCCTCTTCTCTCTCATGGCTCAGAGGTGTTCTCTGGCTCAGTCTTCCACATAGGGAACATAGTCCTTGGTCATGAATGGGTGAGAAGAAATGGACAACATCAAGAAATGACATTCTGGGCTGGGGTTGTAGCTCAGTGGTAGAGCACTTGCCTAGCACAAGGGAGGCACTGGGTTCCATCCTCAGCATCACATAAAATAAATAAACAAAATAAAGGTATTGTGTTCATCTACAACTAAAAAAAGTTTTGTTTTGTTTTTTTTTAAGAAAGAAATGACATTCTAAAAACAGAAGGAAAACATCTTCTTTTGGCTCCTTTTTTCTTTCCCTTTGGGTTTCTCTCAAGACATGGGGACACAGGCAGAAAGGATGCTAGATGGAGCCCTAGTGTGAATGAGTTCTCCCCTTGGGGCACAAGACAAGGCTAATGCAGTTTCAGCCCCAACTGTCCCCTTTAGCTGGTCTCTACATGGTGGCAGTTGACAGAGCTGATTGCTTTTCCCTGTCTGCCCAGTCTGTTTAGTGAGTGGGAGGCTGGGCTTACCTCAACATAAACAAGCACACACAGAGAGGCATGTTGTTGATGAGTAGTAAAAGCAGATTTTTCTTGCTGTGCACCAGTTTTGTTGAGGCTGATAGATGTTTCTGCAAGTCTTTATCTCCTTCTGTTTATCATTCTTCCCCAAGTAATCAAGGGCAAGTGTGTCCCCCATTAACTGCCCATGTCAAGCCAGCTGTGCCATCCCTACTGCCTGCATTATTACCAGGCACAGCTTTTGCCCTGAAGTTCAGCTGGCAACAGAGCTGCTGATGTGCAAAGCAGAATGGAATCCAGCTTGGCTCTCCCTTGCTGTGTGGGCTCGGCAAGGCTCACAGAATACATACTTGTTTGTGTCTGGAAATTCAACAGCTGCAGCTCAGGGACTCAGAAAATAGAGCTGCAAAGGGAGACCACACCATTGTTTTCCCTGGCCAACCACAACCATCCTTTTAGCCCACAGAAGGAAAGACTATATTTCCTCTAATAGTTGCATTCTCCAACCATTGCTCCTGATGGAAACCAGTACTGATGCCTTCTAATGGAAGCCCCTAAGGCCCTGACTCAGCAGGTAACTTGGTCATTAATCTGGATCCTCCAAGCAGCTGCCAGAAATATTTCAAAGGTGATACATTAGCATCAAAATTCATTTCCAACTTTTCATCCTTAAGATAAGTAAATCCTTGTCTGGCATTTGTTCTCTGCCTTTTATCCCCCTATAGCTGACCAGAAGATTTTGAGAATTTTGGAAGAGAATTCCCCAAGCAATGAGAAGCATATCCCTGCCCAGCAATCGTCACCCCTTGCTCCACCAATTGGTCAGACTGACAGCCATCCCAAGGCCTTGAGGCACACACCGTCCAGGGTCCTAGGACAGAAAGCAGAGGAAGCAAGAGACATCACTCCTATCCTTGAGAAATATAAACAGGGGTTTGCACTCCTTTGGTGGCCTGTGGCTGGAGGACAGTATGTCTTTATGATGAAAGCTCTCCTCTAGCACAGCACGTTTCCCATCTGCGGTCCTCCAGCTGAGCCTGCAGCTTTGGGAAAGCAGCAAGTGGGACATGAAAGAGAAAGAAGTCCCCCGTTTAACCTGACATTTTTGCTGCTTCATTTTGGGTAAACATTAAAGGAATAAATACCACAGTCATATTTCACCTTACATAGGACAATATTTTAGGGGACTGAAAGTGGAGCTCGGTGGTGAAGGAGCCCTAATTACGAAGGGCTGTTGTAGCTAGCTGGAAGCCATAAGTTCCACCTGATATGTATGTGACGCACCTGTAGGCACCCGCAAACCTGAAGGTATATAACCGGGTGAAAGCGGTCCGAGTTAGGAGAACGGAGAATTCAGTCAGCCGGGCAGTCACTCGGTCGGTCAGAAGAATCAGAGCGGCCAGAACGTAGGCAGAGCGGTTACAGAAGAGAAACCAGATAGAAGACAGAAGAGAAACCAGATAGAAGAAGTAATGACTGGTCAGAGTTAGGCCGAGACTCCTGAGGAAGACAGAAGACAGAAGAAAGAAGAAGGAAGAAAGAAGAGAGAAGAAAGAAGCTCTAATCTTTCTCTAAGCTAAGCTCTATCTTTCTTTCTCTCTAAGAAGCTAAGCTAAGCTCTATCTTTCTTTCTCTCTAAGAGAAAGAAGAAGGAAGAAAGAAGAGAGAAGAAAGAAGCTCTAATCTTTCTCTAAGCTAAGCTCTATCTTTCTTTCTCTCTAAGAAGCTAAGCTAAGCTCTATCTTTCTTTCTCTCTAAGACTCTAAGCTAAGAAGACAAGAAGAAAAGCTCGCTTTAATCTTTCTCTCTAAAAATCTTTCTTTCCCTCTCTAAGCTCTAAGAAAGTAGAAGTAAAAGTAGTAAAAGCTCTACTCTGCCTCCGAGAGTTTTTCCTCCCGGTTTTCGGTACCAGGTAGCTTACACGGTGGTAGAGTGTGTGCCTACCATAAGCAAGGCCATGGTCCAATTCCCAGCAGTGCATGAGTAAGGAGGAGGAGGAGGAAGAGTTGAAAAAAGAGTGAAGGGAAGGGCAGGCAGAAAGAAAGAAAATTTCTAAACAATACAAGATACCAACCAAGGGAGTTAGAAGTTGGAATATTGAGTGAGCAAAGTGGTTGAGTTGGGACTCCATGTTGGTTCCCTCCAAGGCACCTGTCCACTTTGTAGGTCAACACTCTAGAATGGCCTGGCCAGGTTAATCAAAATAGGTGTGCCCTGTTATAACATGTGCCATGTTTCCGAGGTTCATTCTTCTTCAAGTAGGGAGATTCACTAACATTCCAATTAAGAAGTAGCTAACCTTGCTCAAAATTGAATGCTGGCCAACCAACATCCCCCAGAAAGAAAACATAAAGGGACTTCTCATAGCCACTGCTCAACTATTGGGAAAAGAGGGACAACACCCAATGTACAATTACATTCCAAACTGCAACACTAAAGCAAGGAGAGAGAGAGCCACCTGTCTGTTGCAGAACATACTTTCCCTCAGGCCTTGAGCTCAGCAAGGAGAGACAAGAAATTTCTGGCTGGTCTTTCATCTCCATGAGCTTCCCAACCTACACTGGTAGATGAGCAATTGCCCAGATGAAAGAAGAAAGCAAAGAAGCCTTCCCCAGACCTCACCGTTCCTCATTCCAAACGTCTTGTAAGTCCCAGGGGCACTGAAAGAGTTTGTCCTCAGCCAAACACAACTTCCTGTTTCTAAGAAAGGGAAGAAAAAAATAGTTGAAAGGATTTTTGGACAGTGGAGATTTCAAGTTTCCGTAAACGCAAATGAATCAGACACATGTGGAATAAATTTCTCCGGAAGTAAGAAAAGATGCTGTTGAGTACCTCTTGCTGGACCAGAAAGTGAGAAAAGGGGAGCTGGGAAGGAGAGAGAAAAGCCATGTGAATGTTGGATCAAAGAGAGGGTCTCAGTGATGACAAGGGTCAACAATGCCCCTCCCAAGACTACTTCCTGGCTTACTGATTACTCAGAACTTCTCCACCTCTGATGTCATAAATTCAAATAGCCTACTCCCTGACCACAACTTCCCATCCTTCCAGAGCTTTCACCAGCTCCCACTAAACATTCCTTCTTCATCATCAGGTCCCTAGGTTCTCGACCACCCCCATGTATGTACTTTTCCCATTCACCTTTACTTCTCTTCTGTCTCTACTTCTTTCCCTGGGCTGCTTAGCCTCCAAGTTCCTGCAACCTGAATATTGCCAATACTCTTAATGTCCTTGCTCCATTGACTTTCTCCCCAAAACCCCAGCCCTAAGTTGACTGGATCCTTATCCCAAACTTGCTGACTTCCCATACCTACAAGTTTCCAACATGCCAAAGGCTATCCTCCTTAGACACCTGCTGCATATGTGCATACAATCCAGCACAAAATTTATACCCTCTTCCCTGGATTTTCAAGGTCTAGGAAGAGCTATTCAGATGCCACTAATACCCCAACATTTTCCAAGGCATGTGCCCCTCTCTTAGGACAAACCCCCAATCCAAGGCACCCATTCCATTGACTTTCTCTGTCACTCAACAGCAGAACCCCACTTTGGGCACATTCCACTCTCTCCTCATACTCATTATTATGCTAATGAGCAGAATTCATACCACTGGGAAAATCCCACCATGGAGCATGGATGTGTCACTATTAAGTTATGGTGTCCAGTGGAAACTCCATACAGCAACCCAAGCAAGGAGCTCTCGCTCTCTCTCAACTCTCACATAAATAATTTTTCACTTTCTCTACTCTCCTTAAGTTCATGATGCTGCCACATTTAACTGAGGGTATATACTGAGTAGAACCCAATAGCATTTCTCTAATCATAGAAGACACAAGGGACACAGTCACTATTAACAGATCCAGTGTAGACACCAATCCAGAAGAACATAATTCTACCTTATTTTGGATTCAGGAAGCACATTCCAATCTCTGTCAAATCCATAAAAGGGTGAAAATCCAAAAGATTATTCCTCTACCATATTCAATTGATTCCTTAGGTCTGCTGATGGGCATAGTTCATGGGGTCTCAACCTCTAGGCCTCCCCCATGCCAAGCTCCTCCACCCATCATCTTCCTTGACCCCTCTGTTCTCCACTATTTGCTCTGAGTCTGCACTTGGCCTCTGACGTTATTTGCCAGGCATTCGGTCCTATATAGATTCATTGCTAGATGGAGATGGCTATTCAGATCCCAGGGCTGAAGGAGGGAATGGGGAAAGCCTTCACAGGGTCAGAAGCAAGGACAACATATCTTGAAGGATAGACTTTCTGCAGTGCTGACCTTGGCCTCCTGCTAGCCTATCTCTGAGAGCACACTGGAATTCTGAAAGGATGCCTCCCTCTTCTCCATCTTGAGTTGTATTTCTAAAGACCCCCTTCTGTTTTCCCAGCCTACAAATGTTCCAGATCTCAGGAATCAGGATAAGGAGGAAAAAGAAAAACACCTGCCCCATGAGGTGATAAATATCATCACACAAGAACTCTGTCCATTTCTTGCCACCAGTCCTAGAGTCTTACCTGTAGTCATATCCATCCTTTTTTTAAAAAAATCTATCCTTTCCCCTTCTCTTTCTGTTTCATAGTGAGGTATTTTCCTACTATCAAAACTATTGCCTTCTATGCTGGGCACAGTGGCACACTCCTACAATCCCAGCAGCTCACGAGGCTGAGGTAGGAGAATAGAAAGTTCAAACCCAGCCAAACCTCGCAAAAGCAAGGCACTAAGCAACTCAGTGAGACCCTGTCTCTACATAAAATACAAAATAGGGCTGGGGATGTGGCTTAGTGGTCTTGTGACTCTGAGTTCAATACCCAATATCCCCCCCCAAAAAAAAAATGCTTTTGCCTTCTAGATACCATAGCCCTCCATCTTTTCAAGGTACTCAGCCCACCAATGACCCTCCCTTTCCTAAGGACTTAGACTCTCCCTCTCTACTGACTCCTCCCATCAGCATTTGCAGGTGCTGCATCCTCTCACCCATCTCTCTCCACTATCCCTCATGCTCCTCCAAACTAAGCATTCTTTTCTCCTCCCAAACTCTCACATAAATTCTTCCCTCCTCTCAAAATGTTCCTTTTACTCTCTCTCTCTCCTCTCCCTACTTCAACACACTCCTGCTTATTCCTCAAGTTCCAGATTAAAGTTTATTATCATCCTCAAATAAACCCTCAGGTTAAGTTAAACCCCACCCCCCATGATGCTGTGCATTTCACTTTTCAAACACTCAGCATGTCCAATTCCTTCCTGTCTTTGTTGCAGCACCATAAACTCCATGAGTAGCAGTCTACATCTCCTGTTCATTTGCATTACTGAGTCTAGCTTAAAGCCTGTCAAACAGCAGAGAAAACAAAAGATCATCTTTTCTTCCATCTTAAAAAACATGTTTACACATCCCCCACATAACTCTGCTACTTCTCTGCTCTCTCCACAATCACACTTGAGGGAATCTCTCCCCTCTTCATGACCCCTAATGAACAAGTTCTCCCCACAACTTCCCAGGGGTTCTGTCTTGCCAAGGTTAGCTAAATCCAGCAGACATTCTTCAATCCTATGGCCTAAATTCGGGCCCTCCTTTGTACATTGTGTCTCTCTTATTATCCCTTGGTTGTGGTGTTCCTTGAGGTTCTACATACCCTTCCTAGTTGATCTCATTGCTCCTGTGGTTTCTGTTTTTTCTATATGCTAATAACTCCCAAATTTCAATCCTGAGGCTTCAGGGGCCCCTAAGAACATTCCATTACCTGGAGATTCTCCAGAAAGACTCAAGGAACTCATCATGTAGTTGTACTCTAGATAAGATCTGTTACAGTGGTGGGGGGCAGGATATACAGCTGAATTACAAGAGACAGAGAAACAAGCAGAGTCTGGAGGAATCCAAGTGCAGTCTTCCTTGTGCCGCCTCCTTTCCATGAAGTGCCACACAGGCTCACTCTCCCCCAGCCACAAAAGCACAGCAATATGTGATGTTTCTTACTGAGGAAGTCCATTACTGACTCAGTGCCTAAGTTCTTACCTGGTGGCTGTCCATGTTGGCCTTTCTGCTTAGTATTATCAAAATTTTAAACTCCGAGAAGAAAAGCAGGCATTCAGCATATCGTTTTCACAACACGACCATGGGGACCTCCATTTTATGATTAACTATTGACTGGGAACATTCAGAACCAAGTTCCCAGACAGCAGCCAATGGCCACCGTGGCTGGCAGGTGATTCTGAGAACAGCAGAGCCAGTTCTGCTGTGTTAACTCCTTTCCAACTTCTTACCAGATTCAATGAGCTCAGTCAAATTACCCTCCACCTCTAGAACTTTCCCCATTCTTCCTATCTACTGGCCCTCAAACGTCACACTTCTCTCCATTCCCACCACTGCCACCTTCATGGAAGTTCTGGGTCTTCTCGATCCAGCATGGCTTCAACAACCCTCTTCTGCTTCACTTGACACTGTACTAATCCCATCCTCACATTATTCAGAGTGATCTTTTAAACACAAAAAATTGGATCATTTCACTTCTCTACTTAAACCCTTTAATGTCTTCCTAATACACTAAGAATAAAAATCCAATCTCTTTAACAAGTTCCTATGTGAATGGTTGCCTGCCAGCTACAAGTCTTATTTTACATCACTCTCTCCTTCTGGTGACATTTTTCTCTTGTCAGCTTCTTGCCAAGCCATTTCTTACCTATGGGCTTCATCCATGCTATCCTAAGCCTAGGATCATCTTTTCCCTGGTTATTTTCTGTCTTCCCCCAACTTACCCTTTTAGTCTCAGGTTGATGGTCACAGCCTCAAGAAGTCTTCCCCTGAGATGATTGAAAGTATAGAGGGGGACATCTATAGGTTATATGCAAATACTTTACCATTTTATATGAGATTGAACATTCAAGGATTTCAGTATCCACAGGGGAGGAGAAGGTGCTGGATCCAAACCCTACAGATATAAAGAGACAATTTTACCATGATACTGGGAATTAGGCTTTCAACATATGAGCTAGATTTGGGGATGGGGGCACAATTTAGTTCATAGCATGGACTGTCAGTATCCAGAGAGCAAATAAGTGAATTGAAAGGTAAGGGGTATTTTTTTTTTTTTTTTGCCATGCTGGGGATCCAAATGAGAAGTATTTCTAAAACTCATATCTAATCTTCTCACTCCTTTCCTCAAAGTTCCTCAGAAATTCCCACCACCTATAGAATATGTCCCAAAGTCCTTAGCTTAACATCTGAACCCATGATAACTTGCTCTCTGCCTCTCTCTCTGGTGTCTCTCTTGGACCTGCAAACATGGCTTTCTCCTTCAGGAGCATGCCCAGTTTTCTGTCTTCTTTAGTACCACTAGCTTCCTTTGGGGCTGCTCTGCTCTCTGCAGCAGTTTGGAGCTGAGCCTTGTTAGCAGCTCTTTCAAAGCACAAATGGCTGCAGGAGGGTTAGCGCATCCGAGGATGTGCAGTAAACAGATGTGGCAAAACTGCCAGAAACTTGTGCTCCAGTAGCTAAAAAGCTGCTGGAGAGAAACACCATTCTGGGGGAGGAAAGAGCCACACACAGGGAACTTGACATGAGTCCCTGGAGAGAAGAGGTCATTCTGAGAAGAGCAGAAAATCTATCACTCAGTCCTACGCACCACTACTTCCAAGGCCCTCTGACTGCCCTTGGAAATTGCCCCTTATCCGGTAGGCAGAGCATCACAAGGCCTTGTGTGAACCAGTACAGCTTTGTCTTAGCTCTGCAAGTGTCCTTCTCAAGTTCTGTAAGTGATTAATGAGTACATGTGGCAAGTAGCAGATTCTCCATATGTGTACGTTCTTTTCTTCTCTTCCTGATCCCCACCCAACTCATGCCCTGCTTCCACATTAGAGGCGAGCTTTGAGGTCACAGGCTTCCAGCCTGGCCCTCCTCCACCTTTTGCTTCCTGCACCACTGACTTTGCCCTAATTATGCTGTATACTGTCCAGTAGATCAATGTGGATGAATTGGCCCATGATTCCTTTTGTCTGAATAGCCTCATTCTATCTGTTGATGCAAATGAAATCTGGGGAAGAAATTGCCTCCCACCATATTCCAAATGGAAATATGACTTTGATGTCACATACATAACAAAAAGAAAAGCAGTAGATAGGGAGTTAAATGGTCTGATGTCAAGTTTGCTCTGCTATTTGTCAACTAGATGACTTTGGGCAAGCCAGACACTCAGACCTTCTGAGCCTCATTTTCTTCACCTAGAAAATGTCCTAGTGTTACCAGCAGGAGTCAGGATTGGGTTCATGTTCCACAGAGTCACAGAATGAACACCACAAAGCCAAAGTGAGAAAGAGAGCAGGATTTTATTTTAACAGAAAGAGAGAGCTCAGAGCTCCCGATAGTGTCTGGGAGAAGAAGGAGTGCCACCCACTAGAGCCAACTGTCCTGCTTCTATGGGCAGAAATGGGGAGCTGGTTGATTTTTTAAATTATTGGTTAGGGCTTGTGTCTAGGGGTCTTGGCATTATGTGATTGGATCCTGCTGCTGGGGTTTGATGATTGGTTCATGCCTTGGAACCTCGAGATGCTTGGGCAACTTTACCTTCCTGGGTTGTTTGTCTCTTGTGGGCCTGAGCTCAGGGTCATATGGAACTCCTGATAAGGAGAGGATGAGGAGACTACCTGCCTGGGCTGGTTTGTCCTTGCTTATCTACCTAGCACTTCCCTTTGTCTTACCAATAACCTCAAAAAATATTTTAAACGTCAAATGAAAGAATGGGGCTGGGGATATGGCTCAGTTGGTAGAGTGCTTACCTCACATAAACAAGGCCCTGGGTTCAATCCCCAGCACCTGAGGGGGGGGGGGGGTGGAGAATGGTGTATTAAAAAGTGCTTTGCAAAATACAGCATGCAACATATATATAGGGAATTCAATACGATAGGGCCCTAAGGAGACTGGGGGTATCACTATTGAAATAGTATTTTTTTTTGAAATAGTATTTTGATTACAGCCAAATCCCTGGGTTGGAGGAAGGTATAGGTAAACAAGGAGAAATAAAAGGATAAAATCACCTAACTCAGTGAATACAAGAATTGGTAGCCGGGCGCAGTGGCACACGCCTGTAATCCCAACACTTTGGGAGGCTGAGGCAGGAGGATCACAAGTTCAAAGCCATCCTCAGCAATGGTGAGGCACTTAGTAACTCAGTGAGACCCTGTCTCTAATAAAATACAAAAAAGGGCTGGGGATGTGGCCCAGTGGTCGAGTGCCCCTGAGTTCAATCCCTGGTACAAAAAAAAAAAAAAAAAAAAAAGAATTGGTAGCATAATTCTGCACATGATAGCAAATTGGAGAGAATTAGGGGTAACAAAATGGCAGATCTACATGTGTCTGACACAAGATGTGTTGTTTGAATCTAGCACCAGGCTTGCCAGAGATACAGGTTATATACCACACTCCTCTCTCCTGGGTGCACTGAGCCTTTGGGAAATAAACATGAAATCTTGGTATCAAAATGTCACTTAATTTTTATAATAGCAGAAGACTGGAAATAACCTGCTGTCCATCTTTACAGCACTAGTTAAACTATGGAAACTCATCCAGTGAAATGTCATGCAGCCATTTAGAAAGGTGAAAAACAAGGCACTGGATGAAATGTATGTGCTACTGATGGTGGAAAAAATATGTGAGCATGTGTATTCATTTATTTATTTTTGTATATAGAAAACATGTCCAGGGGCTGGGATTGTAGCTCAGCGGTAGAGCACTCGCCTAGCACGTGAGCGACCCGGGTTCGATCCTCAGCACCACATACGAATAAAACTCATTGTGTACAACTAAAAGCAAATAAATAAAAATATTTTTTAAAAAAGAAAAGAAAACATGTCCAGGAAAGTGAAGATACTTAAACACTGGTTGCCTCCTATATGTCCTTTTGTACCTTTTGGATTGTGAACTGTGTGGCCATAAGACTGCATTATTGTGTATATGTATGTGTACATATGTGTTCATGCTCACATCCATATATGTGCCTGTGTGTCAGTGTGATTATTGGATTGGATAACATTTTGGACCTGAAAACAATGGGCTTCCTGCTTATTAAGAATCAGGTCTTTCCCCAAAGTTCAGATTCCATGACCTGCACGTGGGGCAATAGAACCTAAACAGAAAAATAAGGATCAGAGCAACAAAACAAATGCTGTCAGTCCAGAGAAAAAGAGAGCCAAGGGTTCACGGACAGCAATGTCCCTTTCCACTGCCAACAGTGGGAAGAGAGGTAATGGCAGTTGCTCCAAGCAGATATCCTCTCCTGCTGCAGCAATGGGAAGAATGGGACCATGAGCATTTTCCCAAACAATACAAAGACAAGTTAGCATCAAGTAAAGGAGTAAAAGCTAGGGCATGTATATGGAACAGTAGGGCTCAAGATATGCATACCAAGAAGAAGCTAAGAGACGCTGCAAGACAGAGCTGAAGGCTTATGAGAAGAAGTAAGTGGTGTTGGGGGTCTCAAGGATTACACACTTTCATGAGGACCAGTAAAGGAGAGGCTGGCACTGGGTAAGACCCAGATATTTTATATGGCATTCATTAGTGAGACTGAAGTATAAAGAGTATGTAACCTTTGGTCTTACACAATTAGTGAGGATGCTAGGGGACACAGACAAACCTTCACCAGTGCATGATTCAGTCCCATTCTAAGGAAGCCCCTCCCTTTCCGTCCTCCACTGCATTCCCTCCCCCAACCCCATCCAGAAAATTCACTTCGTTCAGCTTTCCAATGTTCTGTTTTACATTTGGCTTTGTTCAGCAGCAACCTCCACTTAGCCAATTTCTGCTGAGGAGCCAAAGCGCCAAGAAACTACACAAGAAGACAGGGCCTGGACAGGATCAAAAATGCCAGAGATTTTGCCACCAAGCCTCATCCACCAAGACTGCCAGGAGAGCTTTGCAAATGGAATCAATCTGAATGTGGCTGATGAGAAACATCTGAATGAAAGAAGCCAGGACAAACAGAAATCATCAAGTTTCCCACTGCCATAGGCTGCAGTGGCTTCCCCAAAATTTCTACTTGTATGCCTTGATCTTTGTAACACAAGGAAGACACATGCTCCTTCCTGAAAACCTGTCCAGACCATGCAAATGGACTCTTACCTCAGGAATCCCACTTTCCCTCCGGTCCCTGCCTCACTTCTGTGCCCCAGTCTGCCCAGTGGTTATTGGGTCTCATTGGATATGTTTTGATGGAAGACAGGTGGGAGATAGACTTTGTCACAGTATTGTGCTTTATTTTCCCTGGAATCTGAAAAGGTCAGAAAGCCTCATCCCTTAATGTCCTCACTGCCCCCAAATAAAAGGCCACAATACCTCCCAATGTACCTCCCCAATGTAGTCCTCACAATATCTCCCTCAATGTCAACCAAGCAGTGGCACCATTCACTGTAACACATCTCAGCTATTATAATAAAGGAGTGTGATTATCTGCCTCAAACTTGGGGGAAAGAAAACCTGTGGTTGTCTACCAATTCCATGGGAGAGAGCACACTAATTCTAATACCTGGAATTGGATCCTAGACCACAGTGACTTCAGAGTAGAAAACCAGAATATGCCCCAAGAGATAATAACTTTACATAAATAGCATTTCAGCGATGCCCAGTTTCCTTTTTCTGACTGTATTTTCATCACTTGGGCTTCTCAATTCTAATTCAGAGCAGTTGGCCAGCTGCAATCACCTAAGAAGAGTGGGTATTAGATACATTGACGTGGTGCTTTATCGATTCAATCAGGTGCTCTACATTTTTTTTCTGGTTTTGCTTTGTTTGTTTGTTTGTTTTGGTACTGGGGATTGAACCCAGGGGCACTCAACCACTGAACAACATCTCCAGCTCTTTTGTGTGTGTGTGTGTGTATTTTATTAGAGACAGGGTTTCACTGAGTTGCTTAGGACCTTGTAAGTTGCTAAGGCTGGCTTTGAACTCGCAATCCTCCTGCCTCAGCCTCCCAAGCCATTGGGATTACAGGTGCATGCCCCTGGACCCAGCTAGGAGGTCTACATTTAACAGGCAAATACTCTATGTTTAACCTTGGCTCTATGTTTAAGATCTGGCATCTGCAAAGCTTTGGTCCAGACCTGGGACCAATGCTGACTGATGGATGGTTCTGTGACTTGATAGGAACTGCCAAGCCACCAGTCCAGAAACAATTAAACGGTTGGTCAGGGAGTTGCCCTGCTTCTTAGTTTCTTTAAAGGATAACTCAGCTATGTGTTACTCTGAGCATAAACATTATGCTGACCTTGATCCAGGAATTTAAACAGTGTCATTTCATGTAAACGCTAACAAATACCTTCTTGCTGAAGTGGTCTGTTTTCAGGATTGGTTAGGGTTTCTTCTCTGTGAAAGTACTTTGGGGAACTAGACTATTTTTAATTGACAGATAATGACTGTACAACTTTATGGGGTACAGTGTGATGTTTCAGTACACTTTATGCATTGTGTAATGAACAACTCAGGATATTTAGGTTACCCATCATCTCAAACATTTATAACTTCTTTGTGATGAGAACATTTAAAATCCTCTCTTCTAGCTATTTTGAATTATATGATACACTATTGTTGACGATAGTCACCATTCTGTGTAATGGAACACCAGAACTTATTCTTCCTATCTGGCTGTGACTTGCACTGTTAAGAAATCTCTCCCCAGTCTCCCACCCACACTCCTCTGTCTCTGGTAAGCACTAATCTGCTCTACACTTCTCTGAGCTCAGCTTTTTTAGATTCCACATATGAGTGAAATCATATGGTATCTGTCTTTCTGTGCCTGGCTTATTTCACTTAACAGTATGATCCCCAAGATCTGGAACAGGACAAGGATGCCCACTTTCATCACTTCTGACATAGCACTGGAAGTCCTAGCTAGGTCAAAAAAGAAAATTAAAAGATGTCCAGGCTGGGTACAGTGGCACATGCCTGTAATCCCAGTAGTTCAGGAGGCTGAGGCAGGAGGATCACAAGTTCAAAGCCAGCCTCAGCAAAAGCGAGGTGCTAAGCAACTCAATGAAACCCTGTCTCTAAATAAAATATTAAAAAAGGGCTGGAGACGTGACTTGGTGGTTAAGCACCTCTGGGTTCAATACCCAGTACCAAAAAGAAAGAAAAGATGTCCAAATTGGAAAAGAAGAAGTCAAATTATCCTTATTTGCAAGTGATATGATTATATGTGTGTGTGTGTGTGTGTGTGTGTATATATATATATATATATATATATACACACATATATATACAATATATATGCATATACACATATATATACATAAAATCCTAAAATCTCTGCTAAAAAGAAACTGTTAGAATAAATTCAGTAAAGTTGCAGCATACAAAACCAGCATACAAAAATCAGTAGCATGTCTACAGACCAATAGCAAACTACCTGAAAAAATAAATTTAAAAGGTAATACCACTTAAAATAGCTACAAAAAAGAAAACACTTAGCAATTTAACCTAGAAGGTAAAAGAGCCCTACAATGGAAACTATAAAGCATTGATGAAATAAATTAAAGGGGATACAACTAAATGGAAAAACATTCTGTGTTCATGGGTTAGGAGAATTACTATTATTAAAATGTCCAGAGTACTCAAAGTGATCTACACTTTTAATGCAATCCCTATCAAAATACTAATGTCGTGGAGGGCACATTGGCAAACACCTGTAATCCCAGAAATTTGGGAGGCTAAAACACAACATTCACAAATTTAAGACCAACACTGGCAACTTGACAAGACCCTGTCTCAAAAAATAAAAAGAGCTGTGGGTGTAGTTCAGTGATGGAGTACCTCTGGTTCAATACCCAGTACCATGGGGAAAAAAAAAGTCACACTTCACTGAAGTAGAAAAAATAATCCTAAGATTCATATGGTGTGCTGGGTTTTAAATTCACACTCATATCCACAATTCTTCCATTTACATTGGTTTGCCTTCCAAACATTGCTACCAGCTTCTAAGGTTGAGGGAGCCCTCTGCTGATGGCTTGGCTGTAACTTCATAGCACAGAGCAAGAAAAAGTGGATGAACTCTGAAGAATTCCCAAATTTGAGAACTATAACCTGTCTCTAGACCTAGGGTTGACTTTTGCTATGAAAAGGCTCTAGAAATGTTCTTGACATTATTTCAGACTTTATTCTTCCAGGTAATAGAAGTAAAAAGGCCTAGAAGAAGGCTGATATCCTATGCATTGAAAGATTACACACTTCTGTGTGCATATGGAAGAGTATACTCCAATACACACACACACACACACACACACACACACACACACACACACACACACTGCAATTGTGGCATGTTAGTTGACTACAGGAAGACTCTGCTCTATGTGTATGTGTCCTGGAATAAAGAAGTGGGAGGCACCAAGGTACATATAGAATCCAAGAATCATGGGACTAGATGGAACATTTACCTTTTGTGGCATGCCCAGATGAAGACTCTGATGAGCCACAGCATGAGAGAGAGGAATTCTCCACTGTGATTGTAGCCTTGATGCTGGAGGTTAACAGCTTAACACCAGGGTGTGGTGCCCAATTCTGAACTCTGGAAATTAATGGTGATAAGGGTGGGCTGCCTGCCAAGGCCCCATAGTGTGAATCCCAAGAGAAGCACCTTCTATTTTGAGATCTCTCTCAATTCATGGTGTGCTATCCTGTGCTTTGATGCATGTCCCATCTCTATGTCTGTGTCTCTTTTTTTCTGACTCCTAAACTTCCTTGGGTTTTCAACCCATGGACTACATCACAACTTACTCTCTGACACTTCTGATTCACCAAAAGGAATAGTTGTACGGTAGTATGAATCAAATACTTCACCCAGAGGTCAATAGGAAGAACAAATGCTATCACATTTCCCTTCCTTGCCAAAAAGGTCCAAGGAAAGACAGGAGAAATAACAGAACATCAGACGATGCCTGGGCAAATGGGGACAAAAGCACAGTAAGTTCCTTTTCCTGGAGAGAGCTCCCCTGGAAAGGTCAAATTAAAAGGTCAGATCACATAATCTAGCCATTGTGGCCAAATGACCGCAGTTGCAAAATTCTCACAAAAAAAATCAAAAGATGAGAAAATGCTACTCCCCTGCTCAGAAACCTTCAGTGACTCCCCATTGCCCCTATACAATCTGAAGTTTTTAAGAGGACATTCAAAATTCATCACCTCTCCTGCCATAATCCCTCCCTTCCTTCTTACCATCTCAATACATGTATGTACACCTCACACTCATCTTACCCATTAGACCACTTGCACCTCACATTTTTCCTGCTACTAGTCCTCCCTTCTCCTTTGTCCATACTTCAAGCATTAGCTTAAATGTCACCTCCTCCATCTAGCTCTCCCAGACAGAATTAATGCTTCTCTCCCTACGCACCTAAAGGATTTCATTTATACCCTCTCCTCACCCCCCCACCATTATAACACAAATGGTATTTTTATTCTGTCTTCTCTGGTTTATAAATTTAGATCAAGGCCACATTTTACTTTTGCATCTGCCCTTGAATTCCCACCTCCGCTCTTCACCCCACCATTCTCCATAATTTCTTCCTGTCAAGGTCTTATCATAGCATCTCTCATATAGTAAAGTCATTGTTTGTTACCTTAAACTAAATTAATACCTAAAATTAGAAGAGAATGCAATTCACTCCAAGCAACAGAACATCAGTACCATGACAATAGCCAAGTGAGGCATCACATCTGATCCTAAGTCATATGCACTCTCATTTGTCAGTTCCAACACAGCTCATCTAGAAACTTCTCAAGATTTTGAATTTCTGTTCAGGGGCCCTGCATTATACATGTGATCATAGACTGAGACCAACTGTTGAGCGATTGTGAATTACAAACTCCCTTTCCTCAAGACACCTTTCTGCCATCTGTTAGAAATCGGTCATAACACCTATCCAAATATTCTACAAGCATATGAGTGACACTCCCAGTGTTGTGCAAGGAACAGCACAACAGCCTCAAATATATTAAGCTGAATGCATTGGATAGTTTATCCTATAAGATGGGCTTCCTAACTGTGCAGTCCAAGAAATCTGAGTTCAAATTCTGACTAACCATTATAATCTTTAGCTTTCATGCCTCTATAATAGAGCTCATGGGGTTGCTTTTAGGGTTGAGATTTTAAATACTGAATACTTAATGTCTCACAACAAACATTAAGTTAGTGGAAATTATTGTTACAAGAATACTTCTAGAATTTAATACAAATCTGAAAGCTCTCTTTTGAATTTATCTTCAAAGCCCTTTCATAAGCCATATACAAAAATCACATATTTTTTGGTGTTTTTGTATTCTTTGTTTTGTCCTAAAATGATAATACCATATGCAAGTCTCCATTTTATAAATCTGATGTAGCTAAAAATGATATTAAGATGTTTATAAGAGTCAAATCCATTGTTTAAAGAAAAGTTTTATAACCACTGACTGTATGTTCTAGGTATTTAGGGAATTCCAATGACATTGTTCAAAAATTAAATTTGGTGGACTGTGGGTATAAATCAGTGGTAGAGATCTTGCCTAGCTTGCATGAGTCCCTGGGTTTGATCCCCAGCACTAAAAAATAAAAGAACTAAATTTTGTATAAAGAGCACTTACATTTCATACAAATATCCTAGACATTCTCTACAATATCTAATAGAAAGTTAGACTATTGTTTCATTAAGTATGTATTTAATGTGAAGTCTATTGAGGGATGACAATTAGGTTCTAAGTCCATAGACTAGAATCCCAAGAGACTTAAAACTTTAGAAGAAGCAATTGAACCTAGAAGCTCAGTTCACCTGACATTCTGGATGGCTCCAAGAGATTTCAGTGGAGCAATATTCTCTGGGTTCCCTCCTGGACCTGAGAATAACTAAAAAATTGCTTCATATTCCGATTTTCTAATGCTTAGCCAAAGAATGTCCTTCAAAGTTCACTGGATTCACTAACAGATACTATCAACTCTGGTTTTTCAAGAGTGGATCATTATTCATTCAATCCATAAGCACTTCCTGGCCCCTCATGCATAGAATACAGTGTTATTGAAATACAGTTTCAATTCAGGAGTTACAAAGAAAATAACACAGAGCCTTGACCTCATAGGATTCCCAGTTTAGGGGAAAAATCTATAATTTCAACCTAAAATCTGTCTACTGGAATCAGTATATAAGATGATAAAGAATATATCATTGAAGAAAAAATATATCATGAGTGGCCTAACTCATTGAGTAAGCAATAGAAAATTATACATGCTATGGAAAAAAGATATGTGGATAGGAATGGTCATGGTGGCCTAGAATTAAACTCAGCCTTAATGGATAGAAAGACTTTCACTGATCTAGGGAAGAGACCACTATGATGCCATATGGCCTTGGACAACAAAAAATAGATCAATCTACTTACATAGAAGCTCATGTATCAGTACAGTAGATATAAAATCAAAAAGGTAGTTTGGGACCAGATGATGGAGAATTTGAGTGACAGAATCAGGCATTCATACATATATCAGGAAGTGATCTACACAGTGTGGCATATCAGGTGGCACAACATAGGAAGCTGGTGAAGAGATGCAGAAATGCAAAACTTTCACGGGCCATTTGGACATCAGCTCTGTAGTCAAAGGGATCACATGGCAGTGAGTCTAAATCTTCTGCATTTAAAAAAAAAAGACAATAACTTGGGGATTAGCTGTACATTTCAGTCTTCTATGTTCATGCTTCCTCTTCCATATTCATGCTGGCTTCTTTGACCATGGGTCACCAGCAATGGATAAATGAAGCAGTAAAGGCAAAAAAAACTCAGAGCTAGTAGTGGCTGGAAAGAAGTTGTTCCTAACAGTGAAATCTGCCCACTCCATGCCTGGGATTAGGTGGTTTTTTGGGCCCCATGGCATGGTCCACAGGGCTGTCAGCAGCCTTTAATCAAAGCATGACAGTGTAGTGTACAGTGGTGGCTGGTTTATGTTCTGGATATTAAATGTAGGCTTACGTGTTCCTCTATTTATACATGCACCCAGCCTGCTGGATGACTGCCATTCCATTCAAGGGAGGTAAAATAAAACCCTCCTGCGTAGCACATTGATATACACGCCACACATTCCTGGAAGCAACAGGCAAGAAAGGGTTTAACCTCCAACCACAAAAAGGAATCCAGTAGGGGAAACCACACAGTGGCCTAACAGACCACAAAAGAAATCCATCTCCACAGTGTGGAGAGCTGGTCTTGGTAAAGTAGGAGGTGGGATTTTTAATAAGCCACACCAGTTTCAAGGAATGGAATGGCAACATGAGGGCTCTGCCTTCACAACAACTTCATGGCCAAACTTGTCAAAAATCCCACCCTTGGAGACCACCTAGTTTTTACACTAACTTTATTCTCTCATTCATCAGGCACAGTCCTTCCCCAGAGACTAAGACAGTTTCAACCCAAAGGAAAGAAGATTGCTTTCCTGGTCAGTTACGTGAAACTTGCTAAACTGAGTTAGGAGGCCCATATAGGGAACACTGGTATCCTGCTTACTGACAAAATTATGTTTTACCCATGCCTTTCATTCCACACCACTAGACTCCCATTGCTCTATCCCTTACCCTTGAGCACATATAATAGATCCATATTTTATTTTCTTGGCCACCTCCTTCCTAATGCTTTCTCAGATTACTAGAACTGAGTGCTTCCTTTTAAACTTTTTATAATCCCATGGCACTTTTTGAATATCCTGTTTTATCTAATTATTCACATATACAGTCTTCTCCCCACTAGTTATATTCCTTCTCTCAGAGATATTCCAATAAACTGTTGAAAATAAACACAAATTTTAAAACCTCAGTGGGTTTTCAATAAATGTTGCTGACTCTTTCATCAACTTTTAGAGCAAGGTGGTACACTTCAGAAAAACACAAATACCACCCAAAGTGAAAATCACAATATTAATATATTGGTCCCCTTTATCCATAGGGGATATATTCCAAAACCCCAAGAAGATGCCTGAAACCTCAAATACTACCAAATTGTATATATTGTTTTTACATACATACCTATGATAAAGTTTAGTGTATAAATTAGGTACAGTAAGATATTAACAATAACTAATAATAAACCAATTTTAACAATACACTGTATTAAAGTTGTATGAGCTCCTCTCTCTGTTTCTCTCTCTCTCCCCCCACCCCTCAATATCTCACCTTTCTTCTTGTGATGATGTGACACGATACAATGCACATGTGATGAGGTGAATGGTGTAGCTACTACAACACAGTGTTAGGCTACTACATAAGGACTACTTGGACACAAGCTCCATGATACCATGGCAGTCAATCTGATGACTGAGATGGTTACTAAGTGCCAGTGGGTGGGTAGTGTATACAGTGTGGACATGCTGAACAAAGGGACAATTCATGTCCCAGGCAGGTCAGAGTGGGACAATAGAGATTTAATCATATTACTCAGAATGCTGTGCAATTTTAAACTTATAAAGTGTATGTTTCTGAAATTTTTTATTTAACATTTTTGGACAATAATTGACCATGGGCTACTAAAATTGCATAAAGCATAACTATAGATAAAGGAAAACTACCTTAGTATCCTTGTTTGGTCAACCACTGACTTGCTCTGAACAGAATGATAGGTAGAAGATAAGACAAGTAGTAGGAACATGAAGTTAAGGGGACAGTTCTATAAACTGGGCCTACGTGTTGGCCCTCACATGTTCTCTTTTAAAAAGCAATCTACCCAAGGCCATTCTGGCCCTGCTCTGGCTTAAGTCAATAGGCTATGTTACATTCCTTGACAAACAACCTGTTATCTGCAGGGCTGTTTTCAGGGCCAGGGAATGCATGTCCAAAGATTCCTCCCTGCCAAGAAGACAAGTTACTCTGAAAGAGGACCTTTGTGACCTTTACACAGACCAAAGATTCCAAGACTCAGGAAGACAGGATAATTAAAAGCAAAGCCCATCAACCATAAAATCTGTAAGAACAAGTTCCAATTAGAACCAGTCATTGTGGGCCTGTGACTGAGAGTTGCCTTTAGATCTTTAGTATGTCATTTTAATCTCATTATAATAAAAATGATCCCTGCCCCATGGGGATCATGCAGAGTAGGGATTTAAAAATATGATGTGATACAAATGTCAGTCAAGAGTTAAGAGGAGGTATCTGGGCATGACTCTCTAGAAACTTCCCTGAGACCCCAATAAAACTAGGAAATTAAGGAGGCATGGCATCACTATCCTCTTTGAGATGACTCATCCTCTCCCTTGAGGGTGTTTCCTTTGTTTTCTAATAAAATTTGCTATACTTTTACTATGTTCCATGCCTTGCATGAAATAAAATTTTCTCTTGCAAGGATACAAGAGCTGAGAAACATAACAGTCCCCATAAGATTAACATGGTACCTACTCCTCACAACAAGATAGTAAAACCAGTGCTAGTCAAAAAAGAATGGAGTAGCAGTTAGGCCTTTGGGAAGTAGCTGCCAACCTTATGGAAAAGAGGCAAATGTGAGGCATCTTCTTCCACTTTCCTCGCCTCACCCTTCCTGTTAACCCCACTGTCATACTTCCTGACCAGTTCTTACTGCTCCTCCTGTCCCCCACCTCAAGTTCAGATGCTTACTATCTCTGAACCGTGGCAGTTGTCTCCTCATTGGTCACACACTCAAATATCTTCCTCATTTCCATGTTTTGTTTAGATGATTTACAGTTTTCCAAACATATCCACACATTCCCATCTTGAGGCCTCTGCTCATCCCTTTTCTATGCCTATGGAATGGAACATTTCCCCTCATCTCTTTCTCTAAATTTTATTTAATTCTTCAAACCTCAGTTCAACCTCTTCCTCCTTCATTGAGTCTTCCCTGAAACTTCCTCACAGAAGAAATTTCTCTTTTTCTGAATTCTCATGGCACCTGGTACCTTTTTCACTATAGCTAGCACACTCTGCTTGATAGCATTCTGTTTGCTTGTCTTCCTCTCCAATTAAAATGGAAATCCCTGAGAGTAGGAGCTTTTACCTTATCCCTCATGGTATCATACATTTTAACTTCATGCAATATGTCTTTGATGAATATCTGTTATTTGTTGAGTGAACAAATGTCTGAATGAACGAGTGTATAAAAAAAATAGCAAGTGATTGAATGGATGATTAGATTGTCAGTATTGCCCAGATTTAAGAAAGAGGAAAGCCACACCAGATAGTTATCAGACTGAACCTTTGCCTTGATTTAGGTTAGTTATAATTATCCTCACTTTACAGATGAGGTAACAGAAGCCAAGGTAGACTAAATTCCTTCTAAGATTCATGCTGCCAGCCTCCCAATTTAGAGCTCTTCAATTTAGATCATTCTATTCAAAACTGGCTTCTGTTTTCTTCAGTATTTGACACATACATCATGGGATTGATATCAAGATCAGAAAAACTATCCTACTTCTATTCATCCTCTTCTTATGAACTGCTTCTTAGTTCCAGGCCTTCATAGAGGCTATGAATGAACATTTACTTAAAATAGGAAGATGTCCTTTCATGATAAACAAGGCATACATAGTCTAAATTAGTCCAAAAAGCATGTCTCCCAAAATCAAAAGTAATTCCCAGATTAGAGTCCATGGACATGGCAAAGAAGGATTTTATCGAAACAAACAGCCACCATGTGGGGTATGTAAGAACAGATCCACCACAGGTGCTACTGTCAAGAAGCAGAGACAGAAAAATAGCTGCCTGTAGGTGTCCCTCTCCTTTCCAGCCTCATTGCCAGGATCTCTTTGGTAGAAGGCTTCCCATATTTAGTTCAGACCCTACAGATGGACATTTTCAGGGCAAGCTTCATCATTTTGCTACTGGAAAACAGCCACAGAAACATTGCATCCCACCCATGCCCCTTAGCCTCCACTGGAGAAGCAGGTACCAAATCAAAAGAGCAGAGGGTCAGCTTCTAGGGAAGAATTGACCTGGGCTTGGGAGTGGCCCCAATCCCCAAGAAGTGCAACTAAACATGCTAATGCTGATACATCCAAGAAATCTAAGCCCACCGTCAGGTAAATCTCCGGCAAATGTTCTCGCAGTTTGATTTGTGAGAACAGCAGTTCCTGATAAGAGTTCAGGAAGTAGATAGTAGCTATTAACACCTCTTGGGCTGAGCCCGGCAACTCTTTTGATAGCCTTTCTGCATGTTAGAGGAAGAAAACTTTAGGGCTAGTGGTGGTTAGAGAGCAGCCTGAACAGAAGGTGGTGCTTGCCCAGCCTTTTTAAGGGGTTACAAGCTAAATGGTTTTGTGCTTTTGTCTCCTAAACTGTAAAATGAGGGGACTCCAGGGTTAGGACTGTTGTGCTTGTCTGTAAAATTCCAAATCCACAGTATGAGTGTAGACCAAAATTTCTCAAGTCACATCACTCTAGGTGTGGGCACCCTGAAAAAGAAGCCATGTGGCTCAGCCTTCACCAACAGGAGCCTTTCTTATTCTCTGCCTTTCTGGCTCCAGGAACCCCTGGGGATCCTATGGTTAATCCCCTCCACAAAGGCCCAAGGTACTGTGCTCTTCTCTAGGTTGCACCCACCTGGCTGGTGACCCTACTTTGGGCCCCACAAACACTGATGTGGGGCTCCAATGCTCTGCTCCAGCACTTGCTATACTGAAAGACAAGAAAACTGTTCCTTCCCATTTTTACAATCAACCCTTGGTATCCATGAGGGAATGGTTCCATGATTTCCCACAGATAGCCAAATCCATGGATACTCAAGACCCTTATATAAAGGCATAGCATTTGCCTATTACCTACACATATCCTCCCTATACTCTAAATTATCTCTAAATTACTTATAATATTTGATATGATACAAATGTTATATAAAAGTCATTGTACTATATTTTTTAGACAATAATAAGGGAAAAAAGTCTGTACATGTTTGTTACAGACACAACTTTTTTCAAAAACCTTCTATCTATGGTTGGTTGAATCCATTGTCCATTGACATAGAACCTGCAGATATGGAGGGCCAACTATATTACATTCTCTTTCTAGGGCACCAAGCAGGATAAAATTATATGTTCATATTATATAGACCCTTGAATGAGTTATCTGGCTGGTGCGTGTAGTTCATTAATGTTATAGTTTGAATCTGGAGCTCATGTATTGAAGGTTTGGTCTCCAGCTGATGGTACTACTGGGAGGTATCTGTAACTTTAGTGGGGCCTAGTTGGAGGAACTAAGCTATTGAGGGTATGCCTTTGAAGGGCATGTTAGGACCCTAGCCCCTTCCCTCTCCCCTCTCCTCTCTCTGCTTTCTGGTTTCCATGATATAAGCAGCTTTCCTTTGCCATGTGCTTCTGCCATGATATGCTGCCTCATCAAAGGACCAAAAGCAACTGGACCAATAAACCATGGACTGAAACCTCTGAAATCATGAACCAAAGTAAAATTTTCCTCCTTTTAAATTGATTATCTCAGGTATTTTGTCACAGTAAGGCAAAGCTAACATAGAAAATTAGTACTTAAAATAGGGTTATTGTTAAGACTATCCTTGAAGATGTGGTTCAGAAGCCTTTAGAATTGGTTTGTTGGAAGACATTGGATAAGTTTTAGTGAAGTGGGCTAGAGAAAGCCTAGAATGCTCTCAGAAGGGCTTAATGGGTGATTCTAGTGGGAGCTCAGAAGACCAGAATGCTGATAGGAATGTGGAGAGTAAAGCACAGACAAGCTCATGAGATTTCAGATGGAAATGAGAACTCTATTGGGAATTGGACTAGAGGACATTCACATTACATTCTGGCAAAGATCTTCTACATTTTCACTTTTCCCTATGACATTGTGGGGGGTTGAGTTTAAAGATAGCGGGCTAGTTAATCTAGCAGAAAAGGAAATTTCAAGGCAATACACATTCAGGCTATGGCATGGATATTGCTGAATGCTTTTAACCAGATTTACAGTGAGGTTTGGAAGCAAAAAGCAGAATGGAAAGATTTGAAAACTTTGCAGTTTGTCCAGAAAAGAAGCATGTGTGAAGTTGAGGCCAAGGAGGGTGTGGCGGTTAAAGAGATTAGCACCATTAAAAGTAAGCTAAATGCGTTGCACTGAGACACAAGGAAAGATGCCTTAAGGACATACCAGCAATCAGCAAGACCCCTGCCCATTGAAAGCTCAATGGTGTAAAAGTGGAAACTTGTTTCAAACACTTTGCTTAAGAAGAGAGCCTTGGAGTGCCTTGCTCACACATAGCAACCTACATAATTATTTCCCCAGGATTCCTTTTTCCCATATTCAGTTGTTCAGGCACTCAGAGGTTGCTGCAGCTATGGTCCAAGGGGGGCCCAGCTACTGCTCCAGCTGGCAGCAAACCTTGGTGTCATCCACATAATGCTAGTTCTTCAGGCATGCAGAATGTAAGAGTTGTGGGGCCACTGGGCTTTCATCAAGATTTAAAAGGAAAGCCTGGGAGGCCAGGCCATGTGTAACAGGGTCAAAGTCCCTCACAGCATCTCCTGAGAAGGTGATGCATAAAGCTGTGATAATGGGGCTGAGGATATAGCTCCACTGGTAAAGTGCTTGCCTCACATGCACAAGGCCCTGGGTTCAATCCCCAGCACCAAGGGGGCCGGGGGAAGCTGTAAAAATGAAGCCAAGGGACTAGGGATGTAATCCAGTGGTAGAGTTCTTGCCTAGCAGGTGTGAGGCCATGGATTTGATCCCCAGCACTGAGAAATAAAGAAGAGAGAAAGAGAGGGAAAGAAAGAAAGGTACATTACCAGTAATTAAGTATAATCTTTGCCTGAAAAAAAATTATCCACATATGTATTATTCTATGACAATATACTCTTCTCCAAGAAAAAAAAATAAACAACTGTTTCTTTATTAAAATAATAAAATTTAAGCCCCTCTCCCCAGTCTACCACCAAAAAAAGCGAAGCCTTAACTGCATTTGAGACCCCAGGATATTAGCAATACCAGAAACATGAAACATCTGCCAAGGAAAGTCACAGGCATGGGCTGTGACTGTGGCTCAGTGGTAGAATGCTTGCCTAGCATGTGTGAGGCCCTGTGTTCGATCCTCAGCACCACATAAAAGATAAAAAAAAAAAAAAAAAAAAGGTATTGTGTCCAACTACAATTTAAAAATATTTTTTAAAAAAGAAAGAAAGAAAGTCACAGGCAGCAAGTACAAGAAAGTGGCTGTGTGGGCTGCAATCAACAAGGCCATAGGGGCTGTGCTTCCCTTTGGGACGCACATCATGTGATTGTGTTTCAGATGCCAGACAGGGCTACAGAATTTAATATTTGCCTCACTGGGTTAAAGTCTTGCTTTGATCCAATTCTTCTTTTTCTGTTTCTCTATTCCTCTATTTTTAAATGGTAATGTTTACCCTGTACCATGGTGTCTTGGAAGTATGTAATTCATTTTGTTGTTGTTGTTTATTTTTATAGGAAGTCACAGCTAAAAATTTGCACCTTGAGTCTCAGAGAAGACTTTGAACTTGGACTTGTTAGCAATGCTGGAACAGTTCAGACTTTGGGGCCTCTTAAAGATGGACTGAATGCATTTTGAATTGGATGGACATGAGCCTTTAGGATTCAAAGTAGAATGTTTGGATCTGGAGTGTTCCCCAAAAGCTCATGTGTTGAAGGCTTGATCACCAATTGATGGTGCTATTGGGAGGTAGTGGAGACTTTAGGAGGTATGGCCTAGTTGAAGGCAGTAAGTTATTGGGGGACTATTAGAACCCTGGCCCTTTCTTTCTCCCTTCCTTCCTTTCTTCCCTCCTTTTTTTCCCTCCCTCTCCCCACCTCAGCCCTTTCTGTTTTTCTTAGTCATCATGAGCAACTTTCTCCAGCATGTGCTTCCCTCATGATCTACTACTGCCTCACCACAGACCCAAAAGCAAACAAGCCAAGTAACCATAGACTGAAATTTGAGCCAAAATAAATTTTCCTCCTTTTAAGTTATTTATCTCAGGTATTTGTGTCACAGTGACACAAACTTGACCGATAGAATTAAAGTTCCCTGAAAGTGGGAGTAAAAGACCATTAGAAAGACATTTTACCATGTTACATTCTGTCCAAAGTGTCTTTATCTTGTCAGGGAAGACATACTTTAAATGTAATTACCATGCATTCATCATGCTTAACAAAAAAGACATTAATTCTTTCATATCCTTCATTTGTATACCAATACTTCGTATGTTCCCTTGATTTTTTTCAAATATGTCTTTTTATTGTTGATTTGTTCAAATCAGGATCCAGAGTTCCCACATCATGGTGTTACCTCGTCTCAATATATTTTATCCTATAACAATGACCCTCCCTTTTTCTCTAATGTTATTTTGATTAAGAATAATGCATGGGGGGCTGGGGTTGTGGCTCAGCGGTAGAGCGCTAACCTAGCACATGCGCGGCCCAGGTTCTATCCTCAGCACCATGTAAACATAAATGAGTTGCATTGTGTACAACTAAAGCAAATAAAGAAATAATTTTTTTAAAAAAGAATAATGCATGGGTCTGGGGTTGTGGCTTAGCCGTAGAGTGCTCACCTAGCATGTGCACGGTCCGGGTTCAATCCTCAGCACCATGTAAAAATGAATAAGAATAAAGGCATTGTGTACAACTAAAAATAAATAAATAAATATTTTTTTAAAAAAGAATAATGCATACTTGTTGAAGACAGGGTTGTTTTTCCAATGCAAGGTCCCACATCATGGATTTAGCTGATTCTATTCTTTTCATTGAAGTTGTTCTTCTATACTTCATACTTCCTGTTAACTAACAACAAATATTAAAGATGATGTAATCAGGTACAATTTCTGAGGCAAGAAAACAAATGAAGTTTCTGTTGTATCACACCATGAGGTACACAGTGTTTGGTCTGTCCAACTTTGAAGGAGGCTGACTGATCATGGGGTATTAGGGTCAGTCTGACCTTTTTATTGCAATGATCCTCATTGACATTCCAGTTAATAGTTTTAGACTCCTTAATGAATATTGCCTGTGTAAAGTATTTCATTAGAGATTTAAAATGATGCATTTAAAAAATTTTTATCATTTCTTTTGCATTTATTAGTTGCAATTCTTCTATATAGGTAGGACTTACTTTTATCAACTATTCAGTTATTCTAAAATATTGATACTTTTTAAGTATTTATTCACTTTCAGAAAAAATAAATTATTACCCTACAGTGGTAAGCCATTAAGGTTGTTTAGGGGATTTTTTTTTTTAGGTATCATTATGAAATCATGACTTTTGTGTATTTGATAGGTTTTTTTTTTTTTTTTTTTTGGTACCAGGGATTGAACTCAGGGGCACTCGACCACTGGGCCACATCCCCAGCCCTTTTTTGTATTTTATTTAGAGACAGGGTCTCACTGAGTTGCTAAGTGCCTTGCCATTGCTGAGGCTGGCTTTGAACTCACGATCCTCCTGCCTCAGCCTCCCAAAGTGCTGGGATTACAGGCGTGCGCCACGGCGCCCGGCTATTTGATAGGTTTTAATCCATTGTTTTTCTATTCTTTTTGACTCACAAATTGCCCCCACTTTAACCCATGGGAACCCCTTCAAAGTACTTCCTGTTTTGTTTTGACATGACCCTAAGTATTCTTAGAGAGTTTCCTTGATATTCCCCATTGACATTTCAGCTAACAGTTTTAGACTCCTTAAATGAATACTGCCTGAATCAATTATTTTATTAGAGGCTTAAAATCATGCATTTTTAAAGCACTTTTTACTTCCTTAAAAATCAAGTTGTCCAAAAGCTCATTGCTATCATTAGAAGATGGAATAGTCTCCAAAAGCCCATGTGTTTATAGGTTGGTCCCAAGCCAATGATGCTATGGGGAGGTGGTGTAACCTTTAAGAGAAGAGGCTCAGTGGGAGGAAGTTAGGTCATGGCAGTCATGCCTTTGGAGGGAATATTGAGTTTCTCTAGAATGTATTTCTAGATGGCAAACTGTTGACTCGTTAGGTAAATCTTAAATTTACTAGATATTTCCAAATTACTCTCCAAATGGTCATGCAAACATATGCTTCCAGTGTATAAAAATTCCCATATATCTACATCCTCACTTGAAAATGGTTCAACTCAGGGGTGTAGATGACTCTTCCTTGGTATTTTAATATGCACATCCCTGATTGCTAGTGAAGTTGAGATTTTTCTTATGTATGTGTTGGCTACTTGGTTTGATTTTTGTATTGAATTTGAGAGCAAACATATTGTTTAAGATCATAAGAACTGGGGTCAGACTCCTAGGTTTTAAACTCAGCTTCACGATTTACTAGCTGTGTAACCTTCAACAGTTATCAAAATCTTTCTCTGCCTGTTTCTTCACCTATAAAATAGAGATAATGAACACCTATCCCATAATAACATAGGAAAGATTAAATGAGTTGATATATATCTCAAGGGCTCAGGATGGTAGCACCGAGCTATCATCATCATCACTGGTTTATAGGAGTTCTTTCTATATTTTATTTCTTTAATCTATATTATTTCTTTGTTAGATTTTATACTTTAAATATCTTTTCCAAAATGTCTGTAATTGGTCTTTTTGCTTTATTTATAATACATTTTGCTACTGAAAAAAACCTGAATGTTACTGTAATAAAATTTTATCTTTATTTTTCCTTTAGTTTGAATTTTTTGGTATGTGGTATAAAAAACTTTCTATACCTCAAGGTCATAAAGGCATTCTTTGTCATACATTTACTTCTAACATTTCAAAGTTTTGCTTCTCACCTATAGGATTTTAGCCCACCTGTGATATAAGACAGGGATTCATTTTTGTGTTTTCCAATATGGAGAACCAATTTTCCAAGTCGCCATTTGTTGAACAATCTATTATTTTCCCACCGATTTGTAATTCTACCTTTACCATATATCAAGTGTCTAGATAGGTGTGAGTGTATTTCTGGCTTTCGTGTCCTATTCCATTAATTTATTTTCTAATCCTTATACCATTCCACTGTGTCCTCATTTCTATAGCTTTAAAATAAATCTTTGTATCTCATAGAATAAGTCCTACCATCTTTTTTTTTAATGGAATCTGGTATTCTTCACCCCTTGCTCTTTCATAGAAACTCTTGGAGCTAGAAGAACAGTGTAGACCCTGTCTAACATCTGAGACATCTAAAGGATGAAAACCCAGCAGGAGTTGCTCTGAGGGCAGAAACTACTGCTCTAGAGAGTGGAGTGCAGTGATTCCCTCTGTGGGAAGGGGAAGAGGAAAGAAAGAGGGTCTATGTTTGGACAAAGGCCATTTGGTGAGCTGTTAAACTGTGGGAATGTTATGGTTTGGATATGAGATGTCCCCCAAAATCTCCTATGTCCATGCAGGAATGTATTGGAGGTAAAAATGATGGGATTCTGAGATCTGTAATCTAATCAGTCCATCCTAGTATGAATGAACTAACTGGGTGGTAACTGTAGGCAGGTGGGACATGACTAAGGGAGGTGGGCCCCCTGGGGGCATGTTTTAGAAGGGTGCATCTTTCCTATGGCCCCTCCCCACCCCCTGCATCCCTGCCACCATGGACTGAGCTGCTTTTTCTACCACCACTTCAGCCATGATATTCTGCCTCACTTTGGGCCCAGAGCAATGAAGTTGGCTATCCATGGACTAAACCTCTAGAAACCATGAGCTGAAATAAGCATTTCCTCCTCTAAATTAGTCTTATTGGGTATTTCTCTTACAGCAACAACTAGCTTACTAAAATAGCGAGGCAGCCCCTTGTCTGACCATGAGGATTACTGAGCACACTTGTTAACAAAAAAGATTCCCAGACTTTAGTCCAGATTTATCAAATCAAAATCTCCCAGGAAGAGTGCCTGAGGAATTTTTTTTAATTATATAAATAGATAGTTTTGCAGGATTTTTGTTTTCTGTTTGCTTGATGTTTTTTGCTTTTTGTGTATATAGGGATTTTTGTTAATTTTTTGTTTTTGTTTGTTTCTTGATACTGGGGATTGAACTCAGGGGCATTTACCATTGAGCTATATAACCAGACCTCTTTTTGATTTTGAGACATGGTCTTGCTAAGTTGCTGAGGGTCTTACTAAATTGCTGAATTTGTAATCCTGCCTCAGAATCTGGAGTTACTGAGATTACAGACATGCACCAACATGCCAGGCAGACAATTTGTATTCTTCATAAACACCCCCAGAGAGTCTTGTAAATGGTCAAGTTTGGAAAACACAAGGAAGGAGAATAAACATGGGCTTTGGAGAAAGATTGGTTTATACAATGATTCACTCTTAGCATTTGTATGGCTTTGAGCAAGTCATTTAACATCACTGTGCCTCTTTCCTTTTTATTTAGGAAAGGGAGATGATCATTCCTCTCTGATAGGGTAATCAAGAAAATTGAACTAGAAGATGTATATAAAACACTTGGTACAAGGCTGTCACTCAGTAAATGGTCAATTTATTATGTCCAAGAGAAAACAAACTTAAATTAGCAACCTACAAAGACATTTATTCCTAAAGTTAAGGGGGAGGCACCTTTCTTGTTTTTGTTGTTTGTTCAGCATCTGTTCTCCATTTTTCTAGTCACAGCACCTGAATTATCATAGAGAATCACTACCACCTAGTTCACATGGTTCTGGTTAATCTATACAAGGCAGTCTTCCAAGTCCAGGGTGAATGTGACCCAGGCCTGACCAATCAGCAGTCTCAATTCTCTGTGGCCCCCTGATTGGTTCAGAATGAGGAACATGACCCAAATTGGTCCAAGGAGATTCAATCTTGGGATTTCCACTGATCTGGAAGCTGAGCTGCTGCCAAGAGGGCAAAAAGGACAGTAAAATCCATGATCAGAGACCTTTGGGGCCACAGAAGAAAGAAGAGCAGAGGAGCAAGTCTTGAAAATATTTTGGAGTTCTGGAATCTAGACATGCTAAAGCAATTCTATCCCAAGATTTTTCAGTTATAAAAACCAAGACAATTTTGGTTAGATTTTCTGTTACTTGCTCTCAAAGGGATCTTGACAATAATTTTCATAGCAGTTCTTTTATTTCAGTCTCCAGCTTACTAGAGAGGCATGAGAACCCTTCTCTTGTCTAATATATTTCCTAGCTTTTTTAGGAAGAAGGAATCCCATGGCCCAATATTTAGTTGATGAATAATGAAATTGCAGAGGCATTACCATTTGGGGGACTTGGGTGCAATAAGAAACTCAAAGCTTTACCATCTAAATGGATCCTTTTCTCCCAGAGTGAGAAGGAGCTGATATTTAGGTATGTCTCTGCTTTAGCTCCACAAACTCTGAGAAAGGTTGCCATTAAAGGGCAACACAACAATTGAAAGTGGTTGGATAGGAGAATGACAGGTTTGGCTGGTATGCAACACTGCAGCTGAGATAATTATTCTTAACTAATGGGAAAACATTATACTATTGTCTCTTTCAAGTTCAGGATGCTAATATATAATACACAATTAGAGGGTATTGTACATTGGAATACACAGCGTCAATTCTCCTTTATTCTTTCTTTTCTTTTCTTGTTGTTGTTTATTTGTTTGGCCAGTGTTAATTCTTTACCCTCTCAAATAAAAGTCCATTGCCTGTGAAATCTGCATTTATTTTGAGTCTTTTAAATATGCCACTATAGACAGGTGAGAATTCCAATTTTAATTTGGGAAGAATCCAAACAGAACTGGAATTGGGAATTCATGTTGAAATTTATTATTGAAGCAAAACCAGTGGTAAGTAGAATGAGGAGTTTAGTTGCCAAGGAGGTAGAAGGTGGAGTTCAACCTCCCATGCCTCTCACTAGGAGTCCCTGTCAAGGACCTTAGGCAAATATGGCTGAGGCAGCTTCTGGGCCTAATGAGGGACGTCCCAGAATGGACATGTCCCTGTGTGACTGCCCAGTGAATACCAAATGGATTGGGTCATTTTATTCAAACCTGGAGGACTTGGCTACCCAAGTACATGCTCTGTGGATGAACTCACTTTTGCTTTAGTCCCACATGGCTGCTGAAGTCTGAGCAGCTCAAACAGCAAAGGACAGAAGAGAACATAGGCTGGTGATCAGAGAAATCTAAGGAAGGGGATTAAGTTACTCTCAGATCAGAGGGTGTGGGAGATTCTGGGTCAGATTAATGCAAGAGTCTAACTGGCTGGCAGGGAGCTAAGAACTGTCACAGTCCACTGTGGAGAACCAGCTGCCTTGTATATATGTATGCAGATGCAGGCTAACTAGGCAGGAGGAAATATCATTGTGTACCCCAAATGCCCAGCAGTACAACAACCCACCCAACTGGGAAACAAAGTATGCCTTTTGGATTCCAATTCCCCCAAACCAAAGAGATATCTACAATGCTATCCAGTTTCTTTTTTCAAAGGGCATGTCTTCACCAGTCACTCCACAAATACCTATGAAGAGATTTCTAAATGTTAGGCACTTTGTTAGATGCCGGGATTATGGAGGAAATATGTATAGTATTTCCCTCTGAGGAACTCCTCATCTAGTAAACGATTTCCAAAAATCAAAAAATGCAGTAGGAGCTGGGATCAAAGAGAGCCTAAGAGTGGACAAAATAGACAAAAATCCCAGTAAGTTTACATTCTAGTGATAGGCATTAAGAAGCTTTCTGGGGCTGGGGATATAGTTCAGTTGGTAGAGTGCTTGCCTTGCATGCACAAGGCCCTGGGTTCAATCCCTAGCACCACAAAAAAAAAAAAAAAAAAAAAAAAAAAAAAAAAGAAAGAAAGAAAAAAAAAGTTTTCTGGAAAGATGATATTTGAGCACAAATATGTGATTGTACAAGACTTGTTTGTATCTGGGATTCTGCCTATAGGTTTATAGCAAGCATTTCTGCTGCCCTCAAGGAGATTGTAAAACTACACTCACAGACACAGACCCATACTTACCCCTATTTGTGAATAGAAAACTGCTGCCAAACTACCTAAAGTTGATGCCAACTAGTGTTAATGATAACAGGTTTGAATGGTGTTTTCCTCTGAACTCCAGGAACCAAGGACACAGAAGAAATTTGCTAAGCCTCTGGCTCAGATTGATGGGTAAACCTCTAGTCATGGGAGCTTTATTCTCATTCCAAATGAAGCTGAACAGTTCATAAAATTAAAGTCCTGACCTTTTAATATCATCTTCTACCAACCAGATCAAACAACACAGTTTAAAAGAAAGACAACCAAAGTGTGAAAACATAAACAGAGTACACACTAAAAGAAGACAAACATTAACTTATTACTAGACCTAAAATGGCTTCAGAGGATATTGTTGCCATGCTGAGGTCTTAAACAGGAAACTAGATAAAATGAGAGAAAACTGTTGGGTGGGCTCATTAGGAAGATGTAGGTTTTGAAGGATGGCTTATATGATTAAAGACATAAATTGTTTTGCTATAGATCATGACTTATATGATCTGGTGCCTATTTGGGGAGCACAATTCCTAGAACAATGCCTGCCACATGGAAGATGCTTGATCATTTTTTAATATCTAGTGAATTGCACTGTCAAGTGTTCTTTAATGAAACTTTCTTTCACTTCTTTTCATTTAATTTTATAAAAAGGTAATATGTCAACATAGTTCAACATTTTAGTATAAAATGATACAAAGCATTGGTCTTACCCCACTCCCTACTCATTCAGTTTCTACATCCTGCACAGCAACTTCCCCCCATAACCATTGATTAGTTTCTTATTTATCTTTCTGGGCTTCATTTATGCAAATAAAATCAAAATATATTTATTTTATTTTGCAAAAGATGACATATATATTAACCTAGTTTTTTTTTTCTTTTTCACTTAATGTAACTTAGCCTCTGTCTTCAGCTTGGGAGTATCTACTATTATTTTTAACAGTTCCAGTCAATTCTGCTATGTGCATATTCCCTAACTTATTAAGCCAGTCCATGAAAATGGATATTTGTGTTATTTCTAATCCTGGCTATTAAAAAAACAAAAGTGCCTTATACCACATAATAAATTCCCAAAAATTGAATTGCTGAGACAAAGAATCTATGCATTCATAATTTTACACACAGGCGCGCGCGCGCACAGACACACACACACACACACACACACACACACACACACACTCCTCCAAACCACCTTCTAAATGTGTTATACAAACTTACAGCCTCACCAGCAATGTATAAGTATGCTTGCTTCCCCATAACCTTGCCAACAGAGTTTTATCAAACTTGGATTTTTGTTAATCATAGATTTAAAAATAACATCTCAGGATGGTTTTGTCTTACACTTTTCTTGTTTTGAGGTGGAGCAACTCTTTATGAATGGACCCCTTTATTTCTATGAATGGACAGTTCATACTTTTCTTATATTTTCATTAGGCTAATAGTCCTTTTGCTTGTTGGCTCATAAATACATATTATATAAAGAGAGATTGGCCACTTTTCTGTAATGCAAGTTGTAAACGCTTTTTATAGTGATCCATTGACAAATGTTTAACAATAGCTCTCTGGAGAAAATAAACCCTGCTTTATAGCATTTTCTAATTTCTGTGGTGTAAATATATATGCTGCAGCTAATTTCAACCCACTAAAATGACATCACTGCATGTGGAGTTGCAAAGAAATGTGCAGAGGCATACAATTTTATAATATCTATACAATACAAATATAATAGGTGTAAATAACCTCATGACCCTAATGACAGTGAAAGGTAGTTAAATAATTAAGAAGACGTGCATTTTGAGTATTTATTATCTTTATTTGTAACATACTTTAATTATAAAATTTATATAATTTTAATTTTCAATAATGGCTATGTTTGACAACCAACCTCCACATTTCTAAAACTATATCAATTCATATGAGCTAGTGCAGGCCAGCTCTAACACACCACTACCTTGTCCCTGCAGTTTGTCACTTGCCTTTTAATGTTCTTTCAAATTATGTTTTTCACCATAGAATGTTTGATGGTGATGTAGTTGCATTTAACAATCATATTTTTATGGGTTTAGTCTTGAATAATGATTAGGAAGACCTTCCCCAATCCACGATTATTAAAGAGTTCTCCCATGTTTTCTTCTAATACTTTCATGGCTTCATGGTTACATCTAAATCTTTAATCCACTTGGATCATATCTTGGTGTATGGTGAGACAGAGGTTCCTACTTTAAATTTTTAACCAGCAGCCTAGCCAACTTATTCTACCTCAGTTGTCTATCTTTTATATGAGTCAGCTTTCTTTTTAGTGGCCATGGCATTTATCATTATTAGAAGGATAAGTTTGAATTATACTTGCAGTTTACAAACAGTTTCTCTATGTCTGGTTATTTGGTTCTTTTATTTTTTTAATGCTCAGCATCCATTCCCATTCTCTTCCTCTTGAATCCTTGAGGGACTTCTTCTATGTGATGTGATCCTAGAGAAGTCAATTATGGTATACTGGCCAAATTACAGGACTGTACTATGATCTAAGCTGATCAGTGGAAAAATCCCACCACTCAGTGATTGGACAGGGTTGGACATCTGGCCTGAGCAAGGCAATATAGTCTTGCTTGGAAGATTACTGGATATTTGAATGAGAGAGAGAAGACATTTTCTGTTATAATTGTTAGGCTGGGAGACTTTAGATCTTCATAACTAACACAAAAATTAAAGTTGTATGAGAATAAAACCAAATGAAAATAAGCAGAGCCAAGAATTGGAGAATAGGACAGTTCTGATGGCTTCCTTTGGGTCTCTGGATTCATCCTTGCCCAAAAGCTAATGCCCCTTGGTCATTCAGGAATGAAAGTTTACAAATTCCATTTTTGTTTGTTTGTTTGGTTGTTTTGTTTGTTTATTTGTTTTATTTTTGCTTAACCTAGTTCAATGCAGCTTCTTTGTAATTTGCAGTCAAGAGTTTAATTTGCTTTAATAGGTATTATTGTTCCCACATTACAGATAAAGAAATAGAGGCTTGGATGGGTTTAGTACAATCTCAGTGATAAGGTATTGACTATTCTTAGCTTTTATTTTCTGGTACCCTTCCTCCTAGCATTGGCAGCTCCCCACTGTATCCTCAAGAAGATTTCCTAGGATGACAAGGACGAAATGCCATACAAAGGTATAGAAGCTGGTTATTTTTTTCTAAACTAGCCAAAATCCTGAATTAAATCTGTTCTGTTCCTACCCTTCAGCTTTTCTATTCTTGTAGCAATGTGAAAATCCCCTGACCTGGCTTCTCAGTATGCTCAAGGTCATGGCTTTATCCCCTTAGGCTGAGGAGGTGTGAAAGGTCATTGTTCCAAAGGAATAAAACTCAAATCAGTCCCAGAGTTTCTTTTCATATTGGAAGGAGAAATTTGGCTTTCTAAAGCCCTTCTTTGATTGAAAATTTCCTCATATTACCCTCTGGATTAGATTATACCTGGAAAACAAAAATATTTGTGTTGGAACCAGGTCTTCTAAAAATTATCTTTCCTATGGAGTGATTAACATTTAGCGTCTTACAATTAGAATTTTTTTAATGTTGGTTTGAAATACAAACTTCAGTTAAAATACAAATAGCCCCTGGAAAGGTTTATCCTCAAGTATTTTATTGGTTTTTTTTTTTTTTTTTTTTTTTTTTTTTGGACCAGGGATTGAACTCAGGGGCACTCGACCACTGGGCCACAACCCCAGTCCTTTTTTGTATTTTATTAGAGACAGGGTCTCACTGAGTTGCTAAGTGCTTCACCATTGCTGAGGCTGGCTTTGAACTCGGGATCCTCCTGCCTCAGCCTCCCAAGTGCTGGGATTACAGGTATGCGCCACCACGCCCAGGTTATCCTCAAGTTTAATTGGCCATGTCCACCTTAGTGGACACCTTAATAGATTATTTCCTTGGAGCATATTTTCACTGAAAGAATAGGAGGCAAAAGAGGATACATAGAAGGAGAAGAAATCTGAGAGCAGAAGCAGGGGATCCTACTAAAAGGAGAAAAGTGCAGAAATTAAGAGATGGTGATAATTCAAAGGCCTTCTACCCTAGGTAACTTCTGAGACACAGCTGTAAACCACAGACATGGTTGGGACACACTGATTCCATTTGGAATAAAATGAATTCAACAGGTTCTCAGAACCCTGAGGGGATTTAGTGCCAAAACCAGTCAGCTCATTCTTTTCGCATATTCTTCTACTTGGTCATTTTTGGCATTGCTCAAGACCATTCACGAGCTGGAATTAAATTTGCATCCAGAAATGAGACCCAACCATTCAGAGCATGTAATTGCAGCTGTTCTATACTGTCAGCAAGTGCCAGCTCCCTGAGCAATTTACTACCTGGACAGATTTCATTTTATAAGCTTATCGGTTTTCAACTGTCATCGATACCCTTGTAGATTCCTTGTCCATAAAATTTTAATTCTCCAAATAAGTTCCTATTCCAAGTTGCTTTACAATGGCTAAGATTGCCTTTGTTCCCACCGTGATTTTATAATTGTATATACCTTCATACTTTCATTTAGATTAAATGGCAAGTCCTTTGGTGAAAATTCAAGTGAACACAAAATTATGTCAAAGCAGGAAACATTAGTAAAAGCCAGACTAGAAAATTTCAAGCTCTCATTTCCCTACAGAAGCACATGAGAAAAAAAAATTAAGCAGAAACTATTTGAATCAACCTTATCAGAGCTCTGGAAAACAGTCATAGTTTACAGTCACCAATAAAATGCCCAATCAAGAAAAAAATCTTGAAAATAGCAGGAAAGTTTTGTAGCATTTTTACTCACCCTTATCCCACCATCCCCAGCATGGCAGTGGTTTTGGTCTTGAAGGGGCAGCAACCTGGTTCCAGGTCCCCGCCATTAGGCCAGAAGGACCAAAGCAGGACTCGTTTACAAATTATTTTATATGTCTGCTCTAAACTGTCAGGTGGATAACTGAAAAGATGACTGAAACAACGAGCTTGTCTCTGTTTTGCCTAACTCAGAATTCAAGCAGGAAAACTGGCAGGCACTATACATAAAACCTCCAAGGTGATTATAGATCCACAGGATACTGAGGCAAAGGATTATAAGTAGAGACATACCATAGATCATCTAAGGTCCAGAGGACAGGTTTTAGTGTGTCTGGGAAGTTAAAACATACAAATGCAGCCATATATATAAGGGGATTCAGGAAGCCACAACTACACACAGGCAAGATGCACACTCAGGAAAGACCTGAGAAGACCTTAAACTTTCACCTCAGGCTGATCCCCAGGCATAAAACAAGCAGAGATAATTGTTAAAGGAATGACCTAGCACAGACTCAATCTTCAAACACAGGGAAACTCCTGAAATTTAAAGAAATCTTTGTCAAAACATTAGCTAAAGCCAGGCATAGTGGCGCACACCTGTGATCCCAGTGGCTGGGGAGGCTGAGGCAGGAGGATCATGAGTTCAAAATCAGCCTCAGTAACTTAGCAAGGCACTATGCAACTCAGTGAGAACTTGTCTCTAATAAACTATTTTTTTAAAAGGGCCAGGGATATGGATGTGGCTCAGTGGTTAAGCACTACTGCATTCAATCCCTAGTACCCACTCCCCCCCAAAATAGCTAATAATGAGCTAAAGCAGAGAATTCAGCAACCAAACACAACAAGAATAATTTCTGCAAAAGTAGTTAAGAAAACTCTAAACTAATAGACTGCTACAGACTTTAACACACACACACACACACATGCACAAATTGCAAACCTTAGCCAGGCGTGGTGGTGCACACCTGTAATCCTAGCACCTGGGAGGCTGAGGCAGGAGGATTGCGAGTTCAAAGCCAGCCTTAGCAATGGTGAGGCACTTAGAAACTCAGTGAGACCCTGTCTCTAATAAAATACAAAAAAAGGGCTGGGGATGTGGCCCAGTGGTCGAATGTCCCTGAGTTCAATTCCCAGTACCAAAAAAAAAAAAAAAAAAAAAAAAAAAAAATTGCCAACCTTGGGGAAGGAGAAAACTGGGATTTCCAGAGTTACCATATTATAATAAGTTAAATGTAAATGCCCAATTTTCTTTTTTTTCCCTTTCATTTCTTTCTTTCTTTTTGTACCAGGGATTGAACTCAGGGATGTTTCACCACTAAGCCACATGCCAACCCTTACAGGGTCTCGCTAAGTTGTTTAGGGCCTCAACAATGTTGCTAAGGCTGGCTTTGAACCTGCAATCTCCTGCCTCAGTCTACTGAACCACTGGGATGACAGAATTGTGCCACCATGCCTGGCTCATATACCTAATATTCAATGACAAAAAAAGAAAATCACAAGATGTACAAAGAGGAAAACGTGGTTCACTATAAGCAAGAAAATAAATTGGAAGAGGTCATCTCCACGGAAACCCAGACATCAGACTTACTAGACAAAAACTTAAATATGATGAAAGAGTTAAAGGAAAACATGGACCAAGAACTAAAGGAATATAGGTACATATACAAAATAATTGAAAGTAAGGATTCACAGCATACAAAAGAAATCCTTGCATACCTATATTTATTGAAGCCAACCTATGGAATCTCCTAGTTTCCCATCAACAGATGATTAGAGAAATAAAATATGCTATATGTACACAATGGAGTATTATTTGGCCATAAGTAAAGATGTAACCCTGTAATTTGCAATAAAATAAAATAAAATAGAACTGAAAGATATCATGTAAATAGGTCAAACACAAAGAGTCAAATATCATGTATGTTCTCTCATATGTGGAACTTGGGAAGTGGTTGGGAGGAGGATATGAAAGCAGAATGTAGAAGAGGGACTACTAGGGACTGAAAAGAGAGGCAGGGGAGGGGAGAGCAGGGAGGGAGTAGAAAAAGACCTGATGGATGTGATCAATGCATGGTATATGTATATATGGAAATATCACAGTGAATCCCATTAATTTGTGATATTAATGTGTTAATAATTATAATTTTAAAAAAGCAAGGACTCAAAAAGATACTTACACATAATAGCAGCATTATTAGCAATAGCCAGAAGGAGGAAGCCATCCAACTATTCATCAGATGAATGGGTAAACAAAATGTAGTATGTACATATAATGCAATACATCCAAACTTAAAAAGGAATGCAATTTTGGTATATGCTAAAAACCTGGATTAACCATGAAAATATTATGCAAAAGTGAAATAAATCAGACACATTATAACTAATACGTATGATTCTTTATATGAGTTTTTTTTAAATGAACACATTCATAGAAACAAAATAAAGGATATCAGGGGCTTAGGATGAATAAAAAATATTGTTTAATGGATACATAATTTCTTTTGGATGATGAAAATTTCTGGAAAGGACTAGCAGTAATGGTTGGGCAATTAGAATGTATTTAGTGCTGTCAAATTGAACTCTCAAGTTGAAATGGTAAATTTTGTTATAAATTTTAAAATTTTTTATAGTTGTAGATGGACAGCATGCCTTTATTTGATTTGATTATTTTTATATGGTGCTGAGGATTGAACCCAGTGCCTCGGACATGCTAAGCAAGCGCTCTGCCATTAAACCACAATCCCAGCCCCTCATTATACATTTTTTATCACGATAACTTTTTTATTTTTCCTTTTTTTTTTTTTTTTTTTTTTTTTTTTTGGTACCAGGGATTGAACCCAGGGGCACTTTACCTTTGAGCTACATCCCCAGCCTTTTTTATTTTTTATTTTGAGACAGGGTCTCACTAAGTTGTTGAAGGCCTCACTAAATTGCTGAAGCTACCCTCTGCTTTGTAATCCTCCTGTCTCAGCCTCTCAAGTCACTGGGATTATAGGTATGTGCCACCACACCTGGCCACAATAAAAATTTTTAACTATGTTGAAGCTAAAATGTTTTTTATAGCCTTCTCAAACCACCCAGTATCATCTAACAGCCGGGTGCCGTGGCATACGCCTGTAATCCCAGCACTTTGGGAGGCTGAGGCAGGAGGATCGCAAGTTCAAAGCCAGTCTCAGCAATGGCGAGGCACTTAGCAACTCAGTGAGACCCTGTCTCTAATAAAATACAAAAAAAGGGCTGGGGATGTGTCCCAGTGGACGAGTGCCCGTGAGTTCAATCCCCGGTACCACAAAAAAAAAAAAAAGTATCATCTAACTTTTTTCCTTTACTCAACCAAAATTTATTGAATACTAAAAAATGTCCACTGTCGACCCTGTCTCTAAATAAAATACAAAAAAGGGCTGGGGATGTGACCCAGTGGACGAGTGCCCCTGAGTTCAATCCCCGGTACACAAAAAAAAAAAAAAAAAAAAATGTCCACTGTCATGTAGGTTCTTAGCTTCAAACACACATAAAATAGTCTCTGTCATTTAAAAAAAAAAAAAACTTTAGAAAATCTGCTTGGGAAAGCATTGAAGTAAAATTAGCAGACAATACCATGTGATAAGTACTGTTATCTGGTAAGAATAAGGACTTTAGGAAACATGTAGGTGGGAACATTTAGGTCAGGCAAGAAATATATAGAAATACTTTTGAGAGGATGTTGGTGAGTGAACTAAGTTTTAAAGAAAACACCTATGAGGTAGCCAGGTATAAGGGAAAGGAGCTTCAGATAAAAGGAGCAACACATGAAAAGGTACAGACAGTAAAGAGACCTGAGGAGATTGAAAAGAATATAATGTTATATGACATTGGTGGGAATGGGGAAGGGAGAGGAAGATGAATACTGGAGAGATGAAGAAGACACAAAAAATTAATTTCTTATATGATACGGGAGTTTGTACTTTATCCTTCAGGCAACAAGTACCCACTGCATATGACTTCAGAAAGAGAAGTTAGCCATGTCTTTAAAATACACTGCCTAACTACTTGGTAATAATCAACAGAGAGGTGCTCCACTCCCCAGGCATACAAGTGAGAATTGATGAAAAGCCTGAACTGAGGTGGAGGAGATGGCCATGGAGACTAACAGAGTTGGAAAATGTTAATGATAAAGACTGGGAAAACTCATGACTGGTTAGATATGGATGATGAGAAGACTTGGGTTTCTAGGTTGGGGAAATTAGTGAACGGTGAGACAACTCATTGAAATGAGAAATTCAGAAGGAGAAATAGGTCTGGGGCAAGAGAGATGAGTTCTGTTTGTAAATACATTGGAAGCAATGGTTAGGTAGTAATAGATGGCCATTTAGGCATGGAGTTTGGGAAAGGCATGATGGACAGATAGAGATTGAAGAGTTCACTGGATTTGCCTTAAGTTAAAAGAATTTATGTCTAAATGTAGAATCTCACAATTAGAAGTAAGTATACTTCTCCTACTGCAGGCTAATTTAAGGAATGGAACAGTTTTTCTTCATGACATCAAAATCAAACCATATGGGCAGTTGCCCGCTCAACTTTGCATGTAATAAATCTTATGAGAATAAATACACCAAGGATAAGCCTGGAAGGTTTCCAAAATGGTTTTAATTCCAAAGCAAAGAGATATTTCTTTTAAAAAATTATATATATATGTTATATATATAATAAAAATTATATATATATACACACACACACACACACACACACACATACATATATGTGTAAACCAGTTGAGAAGAAGATACATATATGTGTGTGTGTGTGTGTGTGTGTGTGTGTGTATCTTGCCTGTGGTGAATCAAAATCCCTAATCTCTTTTTATATTTAAGATCAATCTTTTGGAAATCTTTTCAACAACCAGAAAAGAACAGCTAATCACACAAAATGTTATAAAACCAAAACAAGTATAAGTGCACTATATTCTTTTTTAAAATGGACATTCATCATCAATTTTCCCTGTGCTTTCCTTCTGCTGATAGAAATTCTTTTTCCTTGCTGGTGGATTCTATGCAGAATTCCCATTGAACTGGATTACATTATATATGAAAGAAGACTGGGCTTCAGAGTAAGAAAATCCTAAATTTAAATCCTATTCATCATGTACATATGTGGTCATTGACAAATTCGTTAATTCACCCACTCATTCATGCATGCAACAAACAGAGATCACATCCTTACGATGTATCCTGTCCTGTGTACACATAATACTGAGATAAAAATGCATACTTCTTGTTCACAAACCAGTTGAGAAGGCAGATATACAAACACAGAATTACAGAGTAAAACTGTAGGTGTGAAGAAGATGGTGTATCTAACTCTGATTTTAGAATACCATTACAGAGACTTGAAGGAGGAAAATGCATTTGCCAAGAGAGAAAAATGGTAGGAAGTAGGAGAAATTAAAGGGGTCTAGGGACATGGGAAACAGACAGAGGGCCTTCCTAGTAAAGGAACCATAAGAACAAAGTCAGGAATGCATAAGATGCAATTGGGTTCCAAAAGCTCCAAGTCATTCTTGGTAGATATGCAAAATATATAGAAATACTTTTGAGAGGATGTTGGTGACTGAACTAAGTCTTAAAGAAAACACCTTTGAGATAGCCAGGTATAAGGGGAAAGGAGCTCCTCAGATAAAAGGAGCAACACATGAAAAGGCACAGACAGTAAAGAGACCTGAGGAGATTGAAAAGAATATGATGATATATAACATTGGTGGGAATGGGGTAGGGAGAGGAAGATGAATATTGGAGAGATGAAGAAGACACAGATGACAGAGATGGATAGCAAGATCTGATGCACAGGCAGAGGCCAAATAATATGCATTCTGTCTAATCTGTTGCCTAGAGGTGCCATGAAAAACTTCTCCTCATTCTCCACTTAGACTCTGGAAATACTACTCTCTCAGTAAATGCAGTCATGTGCTACATAGTGACGATCTGTCAACAACAGAATGTTTATACAGTGGATGTGATGTGGTTATGTTAGTTTTTGTAAGTATACCCTATGAGCTTTGCAAAACAATGAAATCACCTAATGGTGCATTTCTCAGAACATATTCCCATTGTTAAGTGACACATGACTGTTTTTTTGTTTTTTGTTTTTTAATCTTATCACTGTCTCCTAGGTTCTGCTACTCATTATTTGAGACTTTGACACTATTCATAGGCTCCTCTCTCAATTCTGTAGCAGCCTATATTACTCAAGAGTTCTGCAGAGAAATAGAACCGATAGGATATATATGTACACGGAGAGAATTTCTATTAAAAAAATTGGCTCACATAATTGTGGAGGCTGTCAAGTCTCAAATCTATAGGGCTGGCCAACAGGCTGTAAACTCAGGCGGGGTTTTTATGTTGGAATCTTGAAGATTTTCTTCTTCCTTGAGATACCTGTCTTTTTCCTTAAGACCTTCAACTAATGGGAGGATCACACACATTATGAGAGGAAGGGGTAATGTTTTTAATAAAAGTAAGTAAAAATAAGATTATAAATGTGAACCACAACTAAAAAAAATCTTCATAGCAATATCTAAACTGGCATTTGACCAAATAATTGGACACCATAGCCTAGCTATGTTGAAACAAAAAAATTAACTATTAAATATTTCTTGAGACTTTAAACTATTTCTGTGTTCAGACAGGTGTCCAGCAGAAAGCAGAATTCACTGAGATGGATATTATGACGGACTATTTTTAGAGGAATAGTCAGGTTTAAGGGAACACATAAGCAACGTGAAGGTACCTGTCAAGAAATATGAAAGACCTAAGATTTTATTCTATTTTAAAGCTAACAAGATAATCTACTATAGTTTCATGGGTGCTGGTAGAAGACATAACAGTCCTGGATCAAAGATGAAGGACAGTTTATTACTCCTAATAATAGCAATAACCAGAACCTCAGAACATTTTATTATAATTTCCCAAGCCCCAAATTCCACAGAGTGACATGAAAAGAAACAGATAATATCTTCACATGAAGTGGGATTGAGAGAAGACCCTGAGTTTAGGGAACCCAGTCTTTTATAATGGGCACTAAACATCTCTGCCCTTTGCTCCAGAGAGAGATACTGTCTTTACTTTCCAAGGCTACTCAGTATACAAATATCCTTGAAAATATATTAGTACCTTTCTCATAAGATATGCAGAAACATAAGAGACCCATGGAGAACTCACTCTTGACAGGACCTAAAAACCAATGGTGGTAAAATTGTCTTACCATTCATAGGGCCATAATGGCAAACTGAAAAGATAGAGTTATTGGAGCCCAGCAAGAACTGGAGCCATAGAAAAGAGACCACCATGCAGGGTCAGAGAAATACAGTTGCTACTATAGAAGCAACACTGAATCACAAAGAGTGGGAAATAAATATTCAGATATACTCTCTTCCACTTTGATCTTTGGCCAGAAATCACAATTGGCCAAATCCAACATGAAGCCAACTAGCAAGGAAAACTGGTTGATATAGTTTATAAGAGTCAATCTCCAAATGTTTAAAGCAGTACTGGGAGAAGAATAGAGAATATGTCTGAGATACAATGGAGAATAGTTGACACAATGGATGATCATTCCAATATCTTAGCTTTGAAGCTTTATGGCTTTCTAGGATTAAGTGGTCTTCACTCAACTCACTCCACTTGAACCATCCAGATACAAAGTTACATGGAATTTAACAACACACAGAACTCCTTCACTTTCAAAATAGTAAGCCTTAACATGTTAATCTCTGACTACAGCTTTCTAAACCTCCAGGTGGCTCACTTTTTCCTAGTACAGCTTCTTTGCTTATTGAACAACACTGTTTCATGCAATCCATTTATTCCTTCTACTTCCAAATTTCTTCTTATTGAAATGTTCCATTTAATAATGCTTTCAGAAAGAGTGTCTGAGTGATAAAACATTAATACTTATAACTATCTGAAAATGTATCCTAGCCTCAATATAGTTTAACTGGGTATAGAATTATTGTGTGCTGGTTATTTCCTCTTAAAACCTTAAGAATCTTATTCCATGAAACTTAAAACTACACTGAGATTCCATCTCACTCCAGTTAGAATGGCAATTATCAAGAATACAAGTAAAAATAAATGTGGGGGAAGAGGTACACCCATATATTGCTGGTAGGATTGCAAATTGTTGCAACCACTCTGGAAAGCAGTATGGAGATGCCTCAAAAAACTTGGAATGGAACCACCATTTGACCCAGCTATCCCACTCCTCAGTTTACACCCAAAGGACTTAAAATCAGCATACTATAGTAATGCAGCCACATCAATGTTTATAGCAGCTCAATTCACAATTGCTAAGCTATGGAACCAAACTAGGTGTCCTTCAACAGATGAATGGATAAAGAAAATGTGATACACACACACACACACACACACACACACACACACACATACACACACACTGGAATATTACTCAGCCATAAAGAATGACATTATGGCATTTGCTAGTAAATGGATGGAACTTGGAGGCTAAGCGAAATTAGCTAATCCCCCAAAACCAAAGAGAGAACCAAAGTTTTCTCTGATATGAAGATACTGACACACGATGGTGGGGAAGTAGGGAGAATAGAAGTTCACTGGATTAGACAAAGGGGAATGAAGGGAAGAGAGGAAAGATGGGAATAGGAAAGACAGTAGAATGAATCAGACATAATTTTCCTATGTTCATATATGAATACACAATCAGTGAAACTCCACATCATGTACAACCACAAGAATGGGAAGTTATACTCCACGTATGCATACTATGTCAAAATACACTCTACTGTCATTACATATATATATATATATGTGTGTGTGTGTGTGTAATTTTTGTTCTTCATATATATATGCATATATATATATATGAAGAACAAAAATTTTTTAAAAAATTAAATCTTATCCCTGTGTTTTTGGCTTCTCTCTTGGATACCAGGGATTGAACTCAGGGGCACTTGACCAGAGACCTCTCAAACACATGTGGCTTTGGAGACTAAGGCAGGAGGATCATGAGTTCAAAACCAGCCTCAGCAACTTAGTAAGATGCTAAGCAACTCAGTGAGACCCTGTCTCTAAATAAAATACAAAATAGGAATGGTCATGTGTTTGAGAGGTCTCTGGTCAAGTGCCCCTGAGTTCAATCCCTGGTATCCAAGAGAGAATGTATACAGTTCCTCTCAACTATACACATTTGCATGGTATATACATATGAATTTCAGTACGTTAGAATTTTGACCCAGTATCTGAGGTTCTAGAGCTAAATTACTTAGATTTAAATCCTGGTTTGGGGGGCTGGGGATATAGCTCAGTTGGTAGAGTGCTTGCCTTGCCCTGGGTTCAATCCCCAGCATCTAAAAAAAATACTGGTTTTGACATTTACAATCTTGTGATTTGGGGGAAAAAGTCTTAACCTCTCCTCAGTTTTCATATCTGTCAAATAGAGATAACTACAATATTTCACATTAGAATATTAGAAAAACATAGAACAGTACATCATACTCCATAAATGTAGCTATATTTACTATTTACAAGTTGAGACAAAAGTCTTTTATTTTTCCCAAGTCTAACTCCAACTCAATTTTATTCAATTCAACAACATTTCTTCTTAAAGTGCATACTATATTCCAAGTATCAAGTTAAGCTTAGGAGAAAAAATGATGCCAAAATGTAATCCTTGTCTTCACAGAATTTATAGTTTAGTGAGAAGGCAGACATTCAATGAATAATCACACAAATAAGTATAAATATGAACCACAAGAAGTGATATGAATTACAAGTAGAGGGTGGCATGAGAAGAGAATTCCAATCTAGTCTCCCTTAAGGAAGCAATGATTGAAAGTTACATATGAGTTTTGGGAAGTTGGAGAAAAATTTTTGGGTAGAGGGCTCAAATGCAAAGACTCTAAAATGGAAAAGAACTTGGTCAATAAATAAAAATGGGCCAATATGGCTGGGATATAGTGAGAAAGGAAGAAATTCAGTCCAGAGAGGGACCACATCATACAGGACCTTGCAATATGGGAAGCATCTGAAGAATTAAGTTCTTGGAAGTCAGGTTGAGGACTTTGGATCAGGGTGGTAGTGTTGGAAAAGATAGAAGTGAACAGAGTTAGAGATTTGGTAATAGGGAAAGAGTCATTTAATTTGCTTTTCTGCATTCACTGTACCACTAAGTAATCAAATAACTGAAAAAGAGAAAATTCCCTTTGAAGAATCATTGTAGCTAATAAGTAAAGAATGATAGAACTATATCACCATCTAAAAACTCCTAATGTATGGGCTGGGATTATTGCTAAGTAGTAGAGTTGCCTCGCACATGTGAGGTACCGGGTTTAGTCCTCAGCACCACATAAAAATAAATAAAATAAATGAAAATATTGTGTCCATCTTTTAAAAAAGATCTTTTAAAAAAACTCCTGATGTATGAATAGATCTAGGCATTACTCATGGGGAATTGCTAAAATTGCAAAAAGGAAAAAGAGAGACACATTTTATCTCTTCTCACCACCTATGAAGTAATCTTGCTAAAGATTAAAATCAAATCTGACAAAACATCTAGATCCCACTACCTATTTACAGAAAATGCAAAGGACAAGAGAATATGTTAAATACACTATAGAGATGCAGCCAACAAAATCTGGATTGTGGCAAATACTACAGGACAAAAACCTGGTCGCTTTAAAAAGTGACTAGGGGCCGGGCGCGGTGGCGCACGCCTGTAATCCTAGCACTTTGAGGCAGGAGGATCGCGAGTTCAAAGCCAAGCAATGACTAGGCACTTAGCAACTCAGTGAGACCCTGTCTCTAAATAAAATACAAAAAAGGGCTGGGGAAGTGGTCGAGTGCCCCCTGATCAATTCCCGGTACCACAAAAAAAAAAAAAAAAAAAAAAAAGTGACTAGGGGATAAAAGAGGAATAAAATATGACTTAAAAGATATATCAGCCAAGCATAGTATAGCTCCTCAACAAACTAAAATAATAATATACAGTAAATCTGTACAGACAGAAAGCAGATAGATAGGTTAGTGATTGCTTAGGGAGATAGGGATAAATAGGGAGTAACTGCTAATGGATATGGTTTCTTTGAGGGGGATGAGAATGTTAAAACATTGACTATAGTGATGGTTGCACAACTCCCTGTGAATGTATGAAAAACCTTAAGTGGGTGAATTTATAGTATGTGAATTATATCTCAATAAAGCTGGCATATGTATATTGTGTATACATTGTATACTACATATATAATGTGCACTATGCATAATATATTACAGGTACTAATATATACATAAAAGAAGATATCTGAGAAAAGAACGGAAATTGGCCAAGGTATGGAGTATTTCTACACTGAGGGACCAATGTATGCAATGCAAGAAAGAGCATGGCATTTTAGATGCGAAAACTGGAACTCTATGACTGGCATGTTCCTTAAAGGAATATAGGGAGAGACAAAGCTAAAGACCTGGGAAAAGCCCAGGTTGAGGAGTATTGTAAAAGTCGTGCTAAGGATTTGGGACTTTATTCAGAAAACAATAAGAAGCCATTGTTGGGTGACATGATTTCTATGCATTACAACATTACAACTCTGATTACCGTATAAGGGAATTTATTTAGGAAACCAGATAGGTGTTATTAAAATTCAGTGTGCACACACTCTTGTCATCTTATTTTAGAATGGTGGCAATGAGAATAGGCAAATTCAACAGGATTTGTTTGTTGATGGATTGGAATTGAGCAGCAAAGCTGACTAACCCAACTGGGGGGATGGTGAAATGGGAACAGGGGAAGTGATGCAAGTTTTAGAGTAAGGGAAGAAGATTAATTTTTGTTTATATAGTTTAAAGGATATAATAATGAAGCAAGGTTGACTTGTACAATAATGAGCTCGCCTCATTGAAATAGTTCAAGGCAGACTAATGATCTTTCTGTTGAGTAAAAAGCATTCTTGCTCTGAAATATTTTGGACTAAATAACTAAGGCCCCATTCAGCAATAATGGTCTTACCAAAAGAAAGTGACATTTGTGCCAAAATCTGGTCCCTAAAACAGCTTGTAGCTGAAATGAAACCCCTGAAATTTCCCTGGAATTTGAATTCCTCAGAATCAACCACATCAGATTAATATTTAAAGGTTCCTCATACTATCTAGTTTGTTTGTATAGGCTTCTGATTTCACTAAACTTCCCAGAGGTGTTATTTAACCTAGTGTCAAAGAAAGGTGTTTATATTCCAGCAACCCAAAGACAAGTCTCTGCTAGCTCATGAAGAAAAAAGGTGGGAGGTTGCAGAAGCCACAGAAACTGACCCTGCCCAAAGTCAAAATAGAGAAGAGGACTCCTGCAATAGTTAATCTTCTTTGTATTTTTTCTCACACCCTCTCCAAGCATCTAGCACTTTGCCCTTAAGGGCCCAACAGCCATTTGTTGGCTAATAGATTCTTCAGACTTGGAGTGGGTGTGGAATGGGAGAATGATAAAAATTTTATAAAATGAGAAATAGTAAAAGCACAAAAAGGAGGGAAAGAAGAGATAAGAGATTAAGAAAGCAATTTTTGTGTTAGTGTTAGTACTGCAGTGAAAGGCAACTGCCACCTCAGTCTCTTGAGACATAATTAGTGAAGACTTGCCTAATGGTCTTTTATTGACGGTCCTATTAAACGCTCTAGGAGAGGCAGACTGGATTTATTCGACTACTTTATTCCCACCAGATTCTTCCCCAGTTGTTTACCTTGTACATCCATTTACCCCACACTCCACCAGGGCCTGGACCTCAGGCACCTTTCTGAACCTTGGGGAGTAAGCATTCTCTGTCTTCTTTCCCTTCCCCTTCTTCAAATCTCAGCGCAAAACTGAGCCTAATTTGCATCTTTCTGATTTTGCCCATCTCTAAAATGGGAATAATAAAAATGATGGTGGGAATAATATTTAAAACCTCTAAGTTGGGTTGCTGCGAAAATTAGATAACGTAAACTTGAAAACTTGTTGGAAACTGCAAACTACAAACAGATCTTGGTTTTATTGCATTTATTTCTAAAGCAGATTTCATTGGTTAAAATTAGGATGCTTGGGTGTTTGGCTGCTTGTCTCTCTGGAGAGGATTAATGTGAGATGTTGCCAAGTGTTTCAGAAGAAAAAATCCACTCATTTCAGCGGATGTCAACCTACCTTACACAAAGCCTTTGGAAATAAGTCTTTCGGCTCAAAAGCTGGAGGTGTGAGAGAACCAAGTATGCAAATGCAGAACAGAGCGTCTTAAGAGCTCGGCTCCAGCCCATACCCTGGCACCCGGCCCACTTCCCCGTAAACGCGGCTCACTGCTGCCTGCTGCCTGCTGCCCAGGCCCCCCATAATCGCCGGGTTTGGGTCCACAGCGCATGCCTATCAGGCTTGGGGAGTTAACACTTGACGCGATTGATTTTGCAGGTGACCAAGAACTCCAAAACCCCCGTAGGCGATACCAATCAGTTCGAGGTGACCCGCACATTTCCTCCCAAAAAGGCCAGTGAAGTAAGTGGAGGTGTAATAAAACGATAGATTCACGATTGTGGGAGGAATAAGGAATAGGTTGTGGGGTTTTTGTTTTGCAGCCGCTCTAGGTGCCCTGGAACAAGGGCTTGGTAGACGATTTTTCCAGTCATTTCAGGACTTCACTTCTTGCCGGGTCGACCAGGAAAATGCTACAACACCCTTTGGGGGCTAGGAGGATACTGAAGGAGCCCAGGCAGTAGTGAATCGAAGATACCCTATGGGGGTCGCTGCCCTTCGGGCAAGCGGGCGCGGGAGCTCGACGGGTTCACCGCGACCCTTCCCTGGGCGCCAGGCTGCCTCTTAGTAGGCCTCAGTTTCCACATGCAAAAAATGGTCACACTACCAGTTCACCAGTTTAGGCCCCGCTACAGAAACCACCAGAGAAAACCGGAACTTCTTTCGTTCTTAGCTCAAAAAGATTAAAAAAATAAAAAAGTAATGCTTTCCTAAGAAGGGAGCCGAATGAAAGGACAGCTAGAGGAAAGAACAAAGTGGGCTGCGATTATGGCGCACATCCATATAAGTTTGCACGTTTACGTATAGGCATAAATGCACAGGAATAAATGCACAGCGGAATGAGAACCAGGGGCTCACAGTTCAAGTCCCGGCGACCAGGAGGTCCTTTTCTGCGCTTGCGCAATAACCGCGGCTCCCTTCCACCTCACCCCCCCGGGGCCCCGCCCCGAGATCGTGCCGCCCCGCCCACTTCCCTCCCCTTCCCCAGCCCGGTCGTCCGCGCAGAGCATTGTGGGACACAAACAAAGTGCCCCCAAACAGGCTGGAGTGAGCCGAGCGGCAACGGCGGCGGCGCCGGCCCGCACGCGCGCGGCGGCGGCTCCCTCCCAACCTCCCCCTCCCCTTCCCTCACTCCCCTTCCCCTTCCCCACCCCGCCCCGCCGGGAAAACGCGAGCCGTCGCCGCGCTCCCCAAACCGCCGTCTGCCCTCGGCCAACCGCCCCAACGGCCGCCCGCGCGCGGCTGCCCGCGCCCCCTCGCTCCTCCCCTTAGGCCCCTCCGGGAGCTGGAGGTGCTTTCCTCGTCTCCGCCTCGCGCTCTCCCACCTCGCAGGCACGCCGGTGGGCTCTGCCGCCATGCCCCAGCCACAGGCTGCTCACGGGCCTAGGCGCGGCGGCCCGAGATAGGGTCCCCTGAGCCTCCCGGGGGAGGAGAGGGAGCCAGCCGCGCGCTCCGCCCCCTCCCCCCGGGCTGTCGCCGCCACCGCCGCCGCCACCTCGCCGCCCCAGCCTGGCGGGGAGGAGCAGCAGCAGGCCTCCGGGCCCCGGCACCGCCGCCCGCAGGTAACGGGGAAGGGAGGGCGAGCGGTGTGTGGGGGGGGGGGGAATGACCAGCCGCTGCGCGCCGCTGGTGCACTGGGGTGCTCCCGCCTGGGAAGTGACACCACGCGTCGCCCACCTAGGCGCAGGAGGGAAAGGAAAGCCTGGTCTCTCACCCGCATCCGCGCCCGGAGACACTCCTCATGGTCCGCTCAGTGGCATTTAATCCTTCAGGGAGAAGGCTGGCCTTGAGCCCAGCAGTCCAGGAGCAATTACCCCAGTCTTCAAGGGGTACTCATTTTAAGCTTATCTTCCCAATACCAAACCCAAAGCTGGCGGAGGTGTTAATCTCTCTCACCTGGTCAACCTGCAAGACTGAGACCTGTCTGTTCCCTTCTCTGCCCTGCTGCTTTTTCCCTAATAGTGGAAAGAAAAATATGGCACTTCTTTAAAAAGAAAAGAAAAAAAAAATGCAGACACCTCTTTTTCTTCCTTACCTGAGGATCACTCTACATCTGATCATTTTACTGCCAGTCTAACCAGAAAAAGGAATTACTTACAAGTGAAATGACAAATTCGTTAAAATTGGTGAAAGGAATTTTGCATCTTTGTAAATTGTATGAACCTTAACCGGAATTTAGTATAAAAGCCATTGACCGTGTACTTTTTTAGAACTTATAGAAATGAAGAAAAAACTTAATTTCTTTTTCAACATGAGTAGATTATTCGTTGAGGTTAGGAAAAAACTCTCCTTAACTTCCACTTATTTTCTTAGTGTTTTATTTGAAGATAGGCTAATAACCAAAATCAAACCGTACAGTATGATAGAGATCCCAAAGAGTTTGGATTGGTAGGGATTTTGACGATTTCCTATTCCTAGGGTTTCAGTTGGAATTATTAAATTTAAAAAAAAATAAGAATCTTCTTTTTTCCCATTACTTCACTTTGTCTTCCAGTGGATATTTAATTTTATTTAATGTAGTTTCCCCTTTTCATGGAATGTGAAAATAATGTTTTTTCAGTAGTTTTACATTTAAAGATGATTACATTAATTAATTATGAAAGTTAGATTTACTTATTTTGTGCAACACAGCTAGGCATTTACTTATGCAATCTTCTTTAATTCTCAGAACAACCCAATGATGCAGATATTATTACTTGAATTTTACAGATGAAAAAGAAATTTAGTAATGTTAAGTAACTTGCCTTAGGTCACACAAGTGGTAAGAGCTGAGATTTAAGCCCAGATATAATTCCAGTGTAGGTGTACTTTCTTCTGTACCTCTCAGTAGAGGTATAGTTTCTTTTAAAAATTTTACGGTTAACAGAAGTTGGGGGGTGGATATATGAATACCCCAGAATGTAGATTCAGTGATTAACATCTTTATCATGGAGTACCCTCTCTTTCTTCCCATGTGGTGTGTTGTGAATATATTCATCTACTAACCCTGATATCAGTAACAATACCTATCAAATAGCATATTTAATTAATGTATTCAAATTTCCTCAATTGTTCGAGTGTCTTTGAGCCCCACCCCACCCCAGTCAAGATTTTGTATTTGATGATTAAGACTAGTCCCTTCTGTAAAAAGTATAATACCTATTCTTTCTTACATTTTCCTGACACCTACCTGACCAAACCAGTTGTAGAATACACTGACATTCTGGACTGCCGCATCCTAATGGTGTTATTTCATGTATTCCTCTTTCCCCTTGAATTTTCTGTTAACTGGAACTTTGATCTAAAGAAAAGCTTGATTAGCTTAAAGTAAAACTTTCTTTGGCAAGAATACTTAATAGGCAATGCTTATGTTGCATCATGTAGGAAATATATAATGTCAGATTGCTACACTGTTAATGATGTTAAATGTGAGCAGTTGATTGAAGTGGTGGCTACCAAACTGTTGTAAAGGTGTGTGGTTTGTCATTTTGTGGTTAGTATTTAACCTAAGGGTAATACTTTAACCCCAAGCAAATATCCTATTTCTGACTACTATATTTTGCTTAGTAATATTTAGCATCCATTAATTGCTTTTGCTTAAATCAATTTGTTGGCAATTCTCTGTAGGAAAGGTTTCCTTCATAACATAAGAGTAAACGAAATTTCCTTGTAAAAATGTAGATTAAATGCTTGCTTTCATCACTTCAATATTCAGGCAAAAAGCTGAGAAAATAGTCACTGCCCCTGCCCCCATGGTGGCAAATAGATTTTCTTCAGTATTTTTGGGGAAGATACCAGTATGGATTTGTGGGGTTTTACTTTTTTTTTTTTTTTTTTTTTCTTCCCCATAGTTTTAGAACCATTATGATCCTTTCTCTTTTTGGTAACCAAATTGTACCAAATTTGATAGTAGAAACCCTTTCAAGCTGGCTACTGTGTCTTGACACCCTGATCACCATTAGTATTGGAGAGCTTTCTGGCACAAGATAGCACCTGCTTCTTTTGTACTTTGTTTGCACCACATCTGGAAAGGGCTGTTTATTCGAGGTGTCTTTGGTTTTTTTTTTTTTTTTTTTTAATATTTATTTATTTATTTGCTTTAGTTGTACACAATGCGTTTGTTTTTTTTACGTGGTGCTGAGGATCGAACCCTGGGCTGCACACGTGCTAGGCGAGCACTCTACCACTGAGCCATAACCTCAGCCCCCATCTTGGGTCTTTTTAGTGAGAAATAGCATATAGAAGCCAGGATCTGTGTATTTGGCATATAGATTGCTGCTAGGGTGTCGTTGCTTCTAGGCCCTGTGAGAGGAGAGAACTAAGAAATGGTTTTCTGCTTGTTTGTTTAATCAGAATTTCATAATGATATATCCTATCCAAATTTAGCATAGCAGAATTTTTTCTTCTTTGATTGTTTTTCTTTTTTGTATCAAAATCTTGCTACCAAATTAAATTAATGTCTTATTTGCTTTCTACTGTATACATAAAATCATTTTTTAAATTACAATACCAGTATTACTATTTCTGAGTGATTTTGGTTTTTTTTTTTTTTTTTTTTTTTTGCATTTCTTTTTGTCCTTGGAATATATTACACAAAAGATGTGTAATCAGTACTATTTCCAAGTCACTTAAAATACTTTTCTCTGGTTATACTACCAACTTGATATGATTCATTGATTTTTTTTTTTTTTTTTTTTTTGGTACTGGGGATTGAACTCAGGGACACTCGACCACTGGGCCACATCCCCAGCCCTCTTTTGTTTCTTATTATAGACAGGGTCTCACTGAGTTGCTAAGTGCCTTGCCATTGCTGAGGCTGGCTTTGAACTCGTGATCCTCCTGCCTCAGCCTCCCAAGTGCTGGGATTACAGGCGTGCGCCACCGCGCCCGGCTCATGTTTTATTTTGTTTTTGAATTTGTAAAATATATACACAGCTCAAAAGCCAAAATAATGTTTCAAGTTATACTTTTGAAAAACTTCACTCAAATTAAGTGAGGTTTTTTTTTTTCAGATTTCAATACAAAATTTATTTCTTGCATAATCCATCAGCAAATTAGATCAAAGAGAGTCTTTTTTTTTAAGAGCATTAATTATACATAGTATTTTGGTCATTTTGACAAAATAGTACATGCAAGGAATTTAATTTCAATCCCCACTTCTCCCCACTTTTCCCTTCCTTTTTCCCTCCCCCTCCTCTATTCTGCTGACCTTCCTTTCACTCAATTATTTATTTTTGATTGGTATTTTCGCCATATATATGTATATATATACACACATAGGCAGTTCTTCTTGGTACATTTATATATGTATATAACAAGCTATTATTTAATTCATTCCATATTTTTACCCTTTTCCCTCTTTCCTCCCTCCTTCTTGTTCTCCTTTAAATTAGTTTTTTTAAGGTAAAATATTCTTTCCCTTTGCCATACTCCTTTTAATATCTACTTGCGTATTTTAATTGTAGAAGGATTAGCCGTAGACAAGGTATAAAATTTAAAGCCATATAGTAGTGCTTTTAAATTAGATTCTGATTCTTCTGGCAAAGAGAAACACAAAAGACTAATCTTTAGAAGTTAGAGAAGTAGATTTCAAGCTTTTGCAGATGTCATGTTTTAAATAAAAATTCCATAAAAGTAGAACTGCAACTTTAACTTGACAATCAGGTCTTTAAAGAGACATGTTAATTGGTAGAGGTTTTATGAATCCATATACTTTTATGCCACACAACAAAACTGGTACACATATGCTAGATGCAGAAATAAAGGCATTTAGATGTGTGATCAGTGAAGATAACACATTTTGTTTGGGATGAACCAAATTTGATAGAAATCATAATTATGGGTCTCAGATACTATGTTCAGATGCTTTTAAGAGGGAGCACTAGTTGTCCAAAGCAGCAGAACACAGGTAGTTTTATTGACCTCCTGTCAACCAGCTGCTGAAAAAGCCCACAGTGTGCATGTATTCTGTGTTCACCATCACTGCTCTTAGTACCAGAATGAGCATCTGTTTCCTTCCAGCACAAAAGACTAATCTTTAGAAGTTAGAGAAGTAGATTTCAAGCTTTTGCAGATGTCATGTTTTAAATAAAAATTCCATAAAAGTAGAACTGCAACTTTAACTTGACAATCAGGTCTTTAAAGAGACAAATGCTAGATGCAGAAATAAAGGCATTTAGATGTGTGATCAGTGAAGATAACACATTTTGTTTGGGATGAACCAAATTTGATAGAAATCATAATTATGGGTCTCAGATACTAAGATGCTTTTAAGAGGGAGCACTAGTTGTCCAAAGCAGGCAGAACACAGGGGTCAACCAGCTGCTGAAAAAGCCCACAGTGTGCATGTATTCTGTGTTCACCATCACTGCTCTTAGTACCAGAATGAGCATCTGTTTCCTTCAGGAAATGGAATGGGATGATGGAGAACACTTGTGCTTTGGACCCATTCACCCTCATTCTGTCTTTAATCTCTGTAATATAGACTCACCAAGATTATTGGAATGGATAAGGTTATTTTAAAAAATGCTAAACAGTTGCAAGGGTGTGTAGCCATGTAGTAGCTAAAGCCTGTTGTGGTTGACTAATATAGTGATGATGATAATTACTAATATTTGTTGTGCCCTTTCTATAAATCAGGTATGCTAAACATGTTATACGTTATCTCAGTTAAATCTCACATTAACCCTTTGATATTACTACTTATCATGCAAGTAGGGAAAGTGATACCTAGAGTAGATTAAATGACTTGTCCAGGATGTCTCATCTAATAAGTACCCAACCCATGTTTCAAACTAGTTAGCACTTGACTGCTTGCTACACCTCACACTAAATGTGACAAATCATAAAATTGAATATATTTCAATCACCATGAATAGGAACTACATAATGTTGTTTATTCTGTACGAAAAATGAAATCGAGTGCCAAGAGGTACATATGTTTGTCATGTCTATTACACATATTTATGTTTTCCCTTCTAAAATACATGGGAGTTCCTGGTCCCCTGCTACAAGAACTGTATTTTAGATCACATTTTAATGGATGTTTTAAAAGTATCAAAAAGTAAAAAGTAACAAAAATCAAGATGAATTGATGAAGGGATAGATGAGTATAAGACAAGTACAGTATAATAGAATGTAAATAATAGCATATAGGTATGGTTGTTTAGGCATAACAGTATTGACAGTTGTTTTAAAAATCAGTAACACTCAGTATCCTGTGTTCCTGTCAACAATTATCTGAAACTTCTAGTAAGTCTTCCTAGCCTTATAAAGGATAAAACAACTTCGTCACTGAATAGACTGTTGTAAAAGGGGTTCCCTCATTACTTAGGAGACTCCTGATTAATTAGGCTCCTTCCAACCATAATTTTTTATTACCCCTATAAATATTACATGCATTGAAAATAATTTTCCCTTGTGGTTTCCTGACATTTTGACTGCTGTTGAGTGTACTCTATCTAAGCTTTATGATAGGATATTTTTGCTTTAAATGCCACTATATTTACTACGAAGCAGAGTTGTCACATCTCAGAACAGTTGCTTAAAATTTATCTCTTGTTAAGCTGAAAGTCACATTATTTTTACATTGTTCTTCACCCCATTTTACGATATAAGCAGGAAATTTTTATATTTCTACTCATATACTCTAAAATAACGACTGTATATGTGCTTTTAAAAACTACAAAGCAACATTAGATTTATGTTACACTCTTACTTCATGAAGTCCTCATGAAGTATTACATTAATTTCTTCACTAACATTATCATTAGTGCCTAGAATATTCTTGGCTAGCACCTTTTTACTTAACTTATCCTGGAGTAAATCACTAACTTGTCGTGGTATCTCATATTGATAACTGTCGGAAGAGTAAAAATGGATAGATGAAGCTCATTCTTAGTTTCTCATTGTTCTTGGTATCATTTCCCTTTTTCCACATTAAATATTCTTCCATTTTAAAATTTAAACTTCCATTTACAGCTTTAAACTTAAAATTACAAATGTTTGATACCCAGGGCCTTTTTGCAATTTCAATATTCTGTTACTTAAATTAAAAATAAAATTTTAAAAATTCTGTTACTTTACAATATTGCCATCTTGCTATATGTATTTTGACTATTTTAATAGCCAAGCGATATTGCTATTCTTTTACAGACATTAAATTGTATATATTTCTTTATGCTGAAATGATTTGCTATTAATTAGGTTATGATAATTTATGTATGCATTCAGCATCACACATCTTGGGTAACATCTAGAGAAGACCATTCATCTCTGGAATCAACTTTTTATGGAACTGCTGCCCTCTTGTTTCTGAAAATAACTGTAGATAATTTCTTAAATGATTTCATCTTACTCAGATCTTAACCTAAGTATCTTGATCCTCACTTATTCTTGGCAAGCAACCATATTTAATACACTTTATTAAACATTTTGTGTTCTTTGATTGATAAAATTGAAATATCATTTGGCCCAAAGAAAATAAGATCTAAGAGTTTCCAGGAACTTAAGACATATTGCAATTGTTTTCTCTTTTACTGGTGGTATTTACTGATGTGTGTGTGAGCATTCTTTCTTCCACTTTTAATTTTTTTCTCCTTTTTATATTTTAGCTACGTGTGTTTTGCTCCTCACCCCCTTTGTTTTTCTTCCTTTCTGCTTTAGATCTTCCCATTGCTCATTTCCCTTTTTGTGACTTTCCATTAATGTATGAAGGCAGTTTCTTTTATCTTTTGTGCCTTTTACATTATGTGTAAAACTGTACAAACCATATTTCCATGAGCCATTGTCTCTATTTTTTGCCCCACCTAGTGGTGTTTCTAACTCAGTACTTTCTGCTTTCCTTAATTAGGTTTAACTTAGCTTTGCTTTGAGAAGTGATGTAGCATAGTGGTAATACAACAAACTCTGTGCAAACCTGGCTTTAATACTAGCTTCAAATCTGCTACTAGTTGTCTGACCTCGAGCTTTTCCTTTTTTGAGGGGTCAGGAGGGAACCAGGGATTGAACTCAAGGGTGCTTAACCACTAAGCCATATCCCCAGTCCTTTTTTGTATTTTATTTAGAGACAGGGTCTCACTGAGTTGCTTAGGGCCTTGATAAATTGCTGAAGCTGGCTTTGAACTTGCAATCCTCCTGTTTCAGCCTCCTGAGCCGCTAGGATTATAGGCGTGTGCCACCATGCCCGGCTTCAAGCTGTTCCTTCTCTTTTGTGCTTCATTTTCCTTACAGGTAAAACATTTCAAATGTCATCTATCTCAAAAGGTTATGTGAGAGCTGAGGTTGTGGCTCAGTAATAGAACGCTTGCCCCATACATGTTTGATTCTCAGCAGCACAAGAAAATAAATAAATAAAATAAAGGTATTTTGTCCATCTACAACTAAAAATATTTTTTAATTATGTGAAAAATTGTTGTTTAATATGTAAAAAGTACTTAAAAACAATGCCTGACACATTGAGTACCATGTAAATACTAACCAGTAATGATTATTGTTATTGCTTTTAATTAAAAAAAATCATTCAAAGCCACTGATTACTTTTCAGCCATTTATTGAAACACAACTTAGAAGCTATAGGTTTTTGCCACTAAAATTTTTGAATTTCTGATTTCATTTTGGGTCTTTAGTACCTCCTAGCTGTCCTTATATTTTGTTTTATTCTCCACACATTATTTTTCATATTTCATTTTCCTCAAAAGTTAACTTAGTCTCATCCCTTCTCAACTATCCACTTCTACCTCTAACTTCAAAGAGAAACAAAGTGTCAAATAAGAACTTCTGCTACTTCTCACTATGGGAAGAAGTGTTTCATTGTTTCATTTTCCTTGCTGAAAAATGGTACCAGTCTCAAAATTTTATGTAAAAATTATTTAATATGTAAAAAGTACTTAAAACAATGCCTGACACATTGAGTACCATGTAAATACTAACCAGTAATGATTATTGTTATTGCTTTTAATTAAAAAAAATCATTCAAAGCCACTGATTACTTTTCAGCCATTTATTGAAACACAACTTAGAAGCTATAGGTTTTTGCCACTAAAATTTTTGAATTTCTGATTTCATTTGGGTCTTTAGTACCTCCTAGCTGTCCTTATATTTTGTTTTATTCTCCACACATTATTTTTCATATTTCATTTTCCTCAAAAGTTAACTTAGTCTCATCCCTTCTCAACTATCCACTTCACTTCTGCTACTTCTCACTATGGGAAGAAGTGTTTCATTGTTTCATTTTCCTTGCTGAAAAATGGTACCAGTCTCAAAATTTTATGTAAAAATTAAATTATTTAATATGTAAAAAAGTACTTAAAATAATGCCCCCACACACCTTTCCCGCCCTCCCCCCCCCCATCACTAAGTATCCTCTTGTTAAAGGTTAATCATTTCTCTCATGTTCTGAATCCCATTTGCTTCTACCTATCCAGGACCTTTTACCATCTAGTAACACATGTTCCCTGCATGTTTAATTTTTCCCTCTTTCCTGGGTCTATTCCAATAATAATTAAAATATTCTCTGCATATTTACCACAATAATATGTGTATATGTGTTTTTTATATATTTGGAGGAGTGAAAAATCATTTCTATTCAAATATCAGTATATTTTCTAAAACCCTACTAAGCTAAACCCCCAGTTAACCCCCTTGCTCTATCTTTAGAACCAGAGTTCTTCGGATTGAATTATCCGTGCCCACAGTTTTCAATTCTTCATTTCTGTGTATTCTTTGTCTATTGCAATCTTGCTTCTAACTCTATTACTATTCCCTTGTGTGCTATTATAAGGTCATCAGTGACTCCTTTGTGGCTATATCAAATAGACTGGTTTATATCTTTGACCTATCAACATTTGACCCTGTCAATCACTCCTTGAAACACCCTACACCTTTAGTTACTGAAATCTCTTACCATCCTTGTTTATTCTATATATTCCCACACTTCCCTTCCATTATTCTATCCTCATTTTTTCCCCCTCCTTTATTTTACCCTTTGATCTTTATAACTAAAGGTTTGTCAGTTTTGCTTATTTTTTCAGAGAACCAAGGTTTGGCTTTAACTTTTTCTATTGTCTGTCTTCTTTCATTTATGTCTGTCCTTTTTTCTTATATTTATTTTAGGTTTATTTTGCTCTTTTATTACCTTCTTAAGATAGAAGCCTAGACCACTATTATTTTCTTTTAATTGTGGTGAAACACACATAAAATTTACCATCATAACAGCTTTTAAAGGGTAGCTTTAAGTACATTTAGATTTCTATATAACCATCATTACCACCCATCTCCAGAATTCTTTTCATCTTTCCAAACTATAATTCAAGCCTGGTTCAGTGACACAGGCTTGTAATTCCATCTTCTTTGGGACACTGAGGCATGAGGATCCCAAGTTCAAGGCCAGCCTTAGCAACTTAGCAAAACCCTGTCTCAAAAGTAAAAAGGGCTCCTAGCAGCTTGGGATGCCAAGGCAGGAGGATCAAAGTTCAAAGCCAGCCTCAGCAATTTAGTGAAACCCTATTTCTAAGCTGGGCGCAGTGGTGCACACCTGTAATCCTAGCACTTGGGAGGCTGAGGCAGGAGGATCGCGAGTTCAAAAAGCCAGCCTCATTAATGGCGAGGCACTTAGCAACTCAGTGAGACCCTGTCTCTATTAAAATACAAAAAAGTGCTGGGGATGTGGCCCTCTGGTCGAGTGCCCCTGAGTTCAATCCCCAGTACCAAACAAAAACCCTATCTCTAAATAAAATATAAAGGGGCTGAGGATGTGGCTCAGCAGTTAAGTGCCCCTGGGTTCAATACCTGATACCTAAAAAATAAAAGGGCTAGGGATGTAGCTCCATAGTAGATCACCCCTGGGTTTAATCACTAGTACCACAGGGAAAGAAGAAAAAATACCATGACCCCATTAAACAGTAACATTCTAGTGTCCTCTCTACACCTCTTAGTAATCACTACTGTCTTTATGAATTTAACTATTTTAGGTATATCATATAATTGGAATCATGTTAATATTTATCCTTTATAGCTGCCTTTTCACTTGGCATGATAGCTTCAAGGTTTATTCATTTTGTAGCATCAGAGTTTCCACCTTTTTAAGGCTGAGTAATAGTCCATTGTATGTATGTGCCACATTTGTTTATCCAGTGTATCTGTTCATGGACATTTGAGTTGCTTTTGGCTATTGTGAATAATGCTGCCTTTGTATAATTGTACAAAGATTTCATATTCCTATTTTCAATTCCTTTGAGCATATATTCAAGTGGAGTTGCTGGATCTTATAGTAATTTATTTTTTATTTTATTTTTTGGTACTGGGGATTGAACCCTGGGTCACTTAACCACTGAAGCTACATCCTCAGCCGTGTGTGTGGTGTGTGTGTGTGTATTTAAGACAGGATTTTGCTACGTCCTTAGGGCCTCACTAAATTTTTGAGGTTGGTCTTGAACTTGTAATCCTCCTGCCTCAGCCTCCCAAGTTGTTGGGATTACTGGCATGTGCCACTGGGCCCAGCTATTTTTTTATTTTATTTATTTATTTGTTTGTTTTTAATTGTAGGTGGACACAATACCTTTATTTTTTATTTATGTGGTGCTGAGGATCGAACCCAGAGCCTCCCACATGCGAGACGAGAGCTCTACCACTGAGCCATAGCCCCAGTCCCTATTTATTTTTTAAGGAATGCACTAAAAGGAAATTCTAGTAGTCTAATGTTGATGGTTTAATTTATTAACTCTAGGTAAGTCTTAATCTCTCTCAAAGCTCTGAATTTATTTGCATAGGGAAAAGATTAAAATATTTGATTGAAAAATGGCTAGTTATGATAGAGTGTTTTGCTTAGCATGTGTGAGATTTGATTTCTAGCACCCAAAACAAGGAAGAAAAATGGCTAAAGTTAAAGTGATACTTTAAAACTCAGGTAAAGTTTTCCACTTAATTCTCCCTGAAAACTTAAACACTTAAGGAAAACCCTTGGGAAGTAAGCCGTTATCAAATAAAGATTGCATACACGTTTATTAATGTTTAGAGAAAGAAAAGACGTGTTCTCAAATATGAGTTGTTATGTGAATCCATTCTAAAAAGTGCTTCTTTCACAGAAAAAGAGTCTTTTTTTTTAACTTAGATTTTTACTTAGATTTTTTACTTAGATTGACAACAGGTGACAAGATTAGACCAAAACTATACTTATATATTTGTAAAGAATAAAACTTGATTGTTAAGAAAATAATAGAAACATCTAGCAGGGCACCGTGGCGCACACCTGTAATCCCCGCACTTGGGAGGCTGAGGCAGGAGGATCACGAGTTCAAAGCCAGCCTCAGCAATAGCGAGGCACTTAAGCAACTTAGTGAGACCCTGTCTCTAATAAAATACCCAAAAAAAGGGCTGGGGATGTGGCCCAGTGGTCTGGTGCCCCTGAGTTCAATCCCCGGTACCAAAAAGAAAAAGAAAATAATAGAAACATCTTATTTTGATTTTCTGGAAAAGTAGGGTATGATTGAGTTAATATTCGCTGGTTTCAGTGTACTTATATACATCTTCCCTGGATTTTAACATGAAGTTTTAACTTACGTTATTAATGTGATTAAACGTAAAGGAATATGCTTATCCCAAAAATAAGCCCCATAAACCAAAAACACTTTTTGAGCATTTTACAAATACCACTCTGTTTTAGGAAGTTACAAAATACAAGCAGGTCTCAGCCTTTCCCCTCAAGTTGAATATGGGTTTTGAGGAGAGTAAGATCTATAAACAAATTATTGATCACTTATTACATAGAAATATTGTACTGAGGATAGAGTAGTGATTATTTTTTTGGAATCACTGCTCTCTAATAAGTGATGTTATTGTTAAGTATAACACATGTAAATGATGTAGAAACAAATGATTAAGAACCTCTGCTGGTTTGTCTTCACAAGGGCCTGTACACAAATGTTCATAGCAGCTTTATTTGCAGTTGCCCAAACTGGAAACAACAGTCTGTCAACAGTTAAATGACAAACAGATTGTGATACATCCATTCAGTGAAAATGGTCCTCAGCAGTAAAAAGGAACAAAAAATTCTCCAGCCCATGTTGTTTGCGACATGGATGAATCTCATAGTAGTATCAAGTGAAAGAAGCCAGACAAGTATGAGTACTGCATGATTCCATGTAGACCAATGCAGTACTGTAATCTGCTACTTGGAAGTCTGAGGCAGGAGATTGGCGATTTAGCAAGACCCTGTCTTTAAATTAAGAAAAGAAAAAAAAAAAAAAACAGAATGGCTTGGGATGTTAACTCAATGGCAGAGTGCCTTTGGGTTCATCCCCAGTTCCTCCCCCAGTACCAAAGGAAGAGATGGAGGGAGGGAATTCAAGCTGATCCAAAATGAAAAACAAATTGATGATTCCTGGAGAGGGGCAAAAAGGAGACATTGCAAAGAAGTACAGAGAAACTTATAGGGATCACAGAAATGTTCCTTATCTTGATTGTGGTGATGATGTATATGTCCTGACCTTTTTAAAGAATATATGTTGGGAACCCAGGTATGGTTGATTTCATAAGTATGTTGGAATTATCTTTGGAGAGACAGGGAAAATACTCCAGTAAACTTAAATTGGTAATTTATCAAATGCTCGATCAAATGATCCTGACAGAACTACTACAGGAGTTCCATGGAGGGAAAGGCAATGTGGTATAATAGTAAAATTAAGACAGCATTTAATTAGAGAAGTGCTGAGTTTGAGTACCTATTAGGCCACTTCTTTTCTCTGATCTTTAGTTTTTTAATGTATTTCATAGGACTTTTTTTTTTTTTTTTTTTTTTTTTTTGGTGGTGCTGGGGATTGAACCTGAGGCCTTGTGCATGTGAGACAAGCACTCTATCAACTGAGCTATATCCCCAGCCCATCATAAGACTTTTAAGATCCAAAGAAAATACATTTGAAAATACATTTTAATCTGAAAGGAACATACAAATGGAAAGCATTGATGATATCTCGTGTTGGAAAATAACAAAATAGTGTAGAATTTAACCTGTTGAGATTAATAAGAATTCCAGAGGTGAGGAAGTGGATAATAATATATTTAGAGAATAGTGAGTCAAAACCAATTTAGAGCAAAGAGTTCATATTGGAAAGTAAGGGAGGGAGGGGGAGAGAGCCTAAAGCATCTAAAAGTGTAATAGAGCAGGGAGAATATAAAGGTGAGAAAGCTTAGCCACAGATATGTTGTTTTTACTAGCCTTGTAACCTTTGACAAATCATTTCTTCCCTGAGTCTTAATTTCCTCAGTAGTATAGTGGGAGATAATACCCTTATCTCATGGACTTTGTATGTTGAAATCAATATTAAATAACAGTATTATGGAATATTATGAAATGTGAAATTATGAAAGTGCTGAAAAGTAACAAAGGCTGCATGGTAACCCGGGCATAAACTAATAAATGTCTCGACTCAGATGTTGTGTTTTAGAGACTATTTGAATAATGTTGGAGGGTTAATTCACAATTAGTAAGACTAAGGGCGAGCAGACCAATCAGGATGCTGTTTAAGTAGTCTAGCACAGTGGTGGTAGAGAAAGGAAGGGGGTGGATTTGAGATAGACCTTAGTGACTGAGTCCATATTGGGAGGAAAAGGGGGTAAAAATGTTGTATTGGTTTCATGATTATCACAAACTGGATGACTTAAAGCAACAAATTTATTCTCTTGTACTTCTGGAGGCCAGAAATTCTAAATAGTATCTCTGGGTTGAAATCATTATGTTGATAGGTGTCCACTTCCTCCAAAGGCTCTAAGGGAGAAACTGTTCCTGCTTTTTCCAGCTACAGGAATTTTTTTTTTTTTTTTTTTTTGTGTGTGTGTGTGTGGTACCAGGGATTGAACTCAGGGGCACTTGACCACTGGGCCACATCCCCAGCCCTTTTTTGTATTTTATTTAGAGACAGGGTCTCACTGAGTTGCTAAGTGCCTCGCCATTGATGAGGCTGGCTTTGAACTCGTGATCCTCCTGCCTCAGCCTCCCAAGTGCTGGGATTACAGGCGTGCGCCACCGCACCCGGCTAAGCTACAGGAATTTATCTTGTAGCCATATCATTCATCACTCCAGTTACTGCACACTGCCATAACCACCTCGTTCTCTCCTGTTTACATCATCTTCTCTATGTATCAAGTATCCCTCTGGTGCCTCCTCATAAGGATATTTGTGATTGTACTTTTTTTCTTTTTAGAGGTCATGCTGTCATTGGCCAGAGAACTTGAAAAAGGAGTACATTTTGTGAGACATGATGATGAATTCATTTGGACCTATTGAAGTACCTATGGGATATCTGAATGAGGATTTTCATTTTATATATCAGAAAACCTTGAATCAGGTGGCTTAAACATTAAGGACATTTATTATTTCGAACACAAAACTGCTAAGGTAGGGCAACTTCAGAGTTGGTTAATATAGCACTTTAATGACATCATCAAAGTCAGAATTCTCAACTTTTTTCTTTGCCACCTTTAGATTAGGACCCTCCCATGGTTACAAGATGGCCCCCACAATTCTGAATTATAGGCCTTAATTCCAGAGATGAAAACACCTCGCTGGCTTGTTTTGTGGGCTGTTTTGGGAGGGTGGAGGAGTGGCAAGGAGATCCCTAGCAGGTTCTTTCTTGGTCAAAAACATTTTCTTGACCACTGTCTTTTACCTAAAACAAATCTATTATTTTTGCAGTGAAAATCTGTTGAGGTATGTAACCTACCCCATACACAAATCTAACACCTATCCTTTATGACTATCGTAAACACTTTGAATATCACTATTTTGTAACTCTAAAGGCAGTGGTTATTGTGGTCTGGGAACTCTCCTGGGGATCCCCAGAACTTTTCAGAGGTCAAAACAACTTTATAACAATATTTTAAGATATTTGCTGTTTCTTTCCAATTCTCTGAAATATATATAATTAAATTTTTCAGAGGCTACTTGAAATATGCTGAATACAAATGCAGATGTGAGAATTCTGCTAATTTCCAATAAACTAGACTTCAAGAGATTTGCAAATCTTGCCTTTAAAAAAAATATTTTTAGTTATCAGTAGATCTTTTTTTTTTTTCAATTTATTTTTTTAAATATTTTTTAAGTTGTCAATGGACCTTTATTTTGTTTATGTATATGTGGTGCTGAGAATTGAACCCAATGCTTCACACATACTAGCCAAGCTCTCTACCACTGAGCCACATCCCCAGCCCCTATTTTTTTTTTTTTTTTCAATTTATTTATACGTGATGCTTTGGATCAAACCCAGGGCCTCACACATGCCAGGCAACTGCTCTACCAGTGATCCACAATCCCACCCATTCTAGTCTTTTTTAGTCTGAAAAAATATAAGTTTTTGAAAACTGTTGTATTAACATTAACATGTTTATTATTTTTCAATGAATCAATTTTAAGTTTCTAACTTTTAACAGTAAATGTGTATAGTTTACATAAATAAGTTCTTTGGGATTCTCAGCACATTTTAACAGTTTAAAGGGGGTTCTGAGACTAAAAGAGTGGAATCTGCTGTGTAGGGTGGATACCATTCTAACCACATGCTCCATAGCTTTTCCATTTCTTCAGTCTTGTCTTTTGCAGATCATCATCAGTTATTGTGCAGGTTTAGAATCTCCATATGTTGCAAGATTAGTTGTGGGTACTTTGGTCATTTATACTAAATATTTATCCCAATCACGGGGCAGTATGCTTTGTTTTCTCTTTATTAATGTTTATCTCTGCTAATGTGTTTATCTTTGCATTTTATTTTCACCATAATCACATATCTCTGTTAGCACTTACAGCATTCTTACTGTTTTTTGTACTTAAGCACAGAGAGAACACACAAATGAAGACCAGAGAGCCAAGACTTATGACTATAAAAAATCATTATTATCTCTGGGTAGTTAGACAGTTAACCTTCTTGCTTTGGAAGATAACTTTGATTTATCAGTAAATATAAGTCGGAGAGGATCTATAATTTTCCTGAATTTTTCTGTGAAGGGTGCCTTCTAGATTTTGAAGAGAGATGAAGCTGATGAATAAAAAATGAATACTAAACTTTTATCATATGTATGTTATATACAGGAAAAAAACATAACGTATATCAGGTTCGGTCTATATCTGGTTTCAGGCATCCAAAGTGGGTCTTGGAATGTATCCTCGGATGAGAGGGGACTACTATATGAGATTTTAAGCAATGGGTGACTGAGCAATTGAAGGTATAAATCATTAAAAGAATGAGACATTTTGCAGTGGAATGTTAGCTGAAGGAGAAAAAGTAAGTTCAGTTTCATATGTTAAATTTGCAATGTGGCATACACTGTCAGAGGGAGTGTAGCAAGGTAGCTGGTCATTAGAAGTCCAGAATTGAAGTTCTGGAAGAAATTTGGAGATTTTAGGTTAATTCAGTCAGTAGTAATAGGGAGCTTTCTGTCCATGAGGTTAACTCTGTTTCTTGCTGTCATATCTTTGTGCATATATACTGTGTGCCGATCAGTGGACACTTTACATATGCTTATTTAATTCCTAAAGCAAGCCTCAAAAAGCTCATGGAACTTTTCTAAGGTCATCCAGCTACCTCAATGATACAGTAATGATTAAGATCTAGATCTGTCTTTTTTTTTTTTTTTTTTTTTTTGTGGTACCGGGGATTTAACTCAGGGGCACTCGACCACTGGGTCACATCCCCAGCCCTTTTTTGTATTTTATTTAGAGACAGGGTCTCACTGAGTTGCTAAGTGCCTCGCCATTGCTGAGGCTGGCTTTGAACTCGCGATCCTCCTGCCTCAGCCTCCCAAAGTGCTGGGATTACAGGCTTGCGCCACCGCACCCGGCTTAGATCTGTCTTAATTACAAAGCTATCACTCTTCCTGGTATACACTCTTGTCTTCGGACAACATTAATACCTTGATAATTGGATTAAATGTGAAATGTGATATACATGAGGTGAAGGAATCTATTGCATTTTGGAAAATATGGAACAAACTAATTGTTCTGATTAATGCATAATGACTTATAAAGTCTCATTGTTGCTATCCTTACAGCAGTCTTCTTTGTTTCAAAGGAACAGAGATACCAGGAATGTCTATGGCAGATCTAGGATTAGAAACCTTAATGGGAATTGAGTAGCAGTTATGATGTGAGGTTTATATGGTTTTTTTTTTTTTTTTTTTTTTTTGGTACCGGGGATGGAACTCAGGGGCACTTGACCACTGGGCCACATCCCCAGCCCTTTTTTGTATTTTTATTAGAAGCAGGGTCTCACTGAGTTACTAAGTGCCTCGCCATTGCTGAGGCTGGCTTTGAACTTGCGATCCTCCTGCGCAGCCTCCCAAAGTGCTGGGATTACAGGCGTGCGCCACCGCGCCCAGCTGGTTTATATGGTTTATTGGGAAGATTTGGGGTAGTAAGTTTCTAAGAAAATTCAAATTAAACTGTGTACATTGGCATACCAGATACTTCAGAGGCTGAGGCAGGAGGATCCCTTGGAGCCCAGGAGACTTCAAGGCCAGTCTGGGCAACATAGTGAGACTCCATTTAAAAGAAAAAAGAAAATTCTAATTAATAGATGTTTTCAAAGGGCTGTATTTTAGTTTTTTTGGTATATATTTACAGATAGGAGAATAACTTTATTTTTCTGAGACCTTCAGATAATCAGAATGGGCTAATATCTGGCATTTTCATAGTCACTTATTTCTTTTTAAGTTGTTGGGCAGCAAGTACTACAACTAAGACAGCTTTTAAAATTCTGGTCCAGCTGGGCACAGTGCCACATGCCTGTAATCCCAGCGTCTCTGGAAGCTCAGACAGGAGGATGGCAAGTTCAAAGCCAGCCTTAGCAACTTAGCAAGACCCTGTCTCAAAAAGGGCTAGGAATATGGCTTATTGGCTAAGTGTATCTGGGTTAAATTCCTGGTTCCAAAAATAATAAAATTCTGGTCCAGGGCTGGGGATGTAATTCAGTATTAGAGCACTTGTGCAACATTCACAAGACCCAGAGTTTCAGCTCCAATACCCCCCCACACACACACACACACATAAATAAATTCTGGCCTAATGGTTAATTTATTTCATTTTTGCAAAACATAATTTTGTTATAGAATTTGCCTGTCACTTTGACAATTTAGGAAGGTATTTAATAAGTTAGGGTATTTAATAAGGGTATTTAATAAGTTAGTCATAACTTCTCAAAGCAGTTTTCTTTAATTGTATGAAAGCAGTTTGTCTCTTATTTAGGATAGTTGATTTACAGGTTTCACCACATTGACTTAAGTTCTAGAAGTAATTAGATTTTTATTCTAATAAGAACAGTTGTTCCCCAGTGGAAATAATTATTTTTACATTATTATCAAGTCAATGGAAAGAGTACTTATAATTTAGAGAGACTGGTCTCAAGTCCTCTTTTAAACTGATTTTTTTATACAAAGTAAGAATAAGTAATCTGAGCTCCACTCCCAGCTCTGCTAAGTTACTGACTTGGTTAACCTTTCTGGGCTTTAGCACAAGTATTTGGCACCTGATAAATGTTTGTTGAATTAAACTTCTTTCCCTGAACTATAAAGACTATAAAGTAATAGCCTGTTTCAGTTTAATTTGAATTTCCTTAGCCTGTACAAATAGCCTGTATAAAGTAATGTCTGTTTCAACTCTGACATTCAAATTTCTTCGTTCTATTTGAGTGTGCTTTTTTTTCGCCCATCTGAGTGGGGGGAGATGTTGCCTCTTTTCAGCTTGTTTCTCCGTCCTTTACCTTTTTAACCTCTAAAATAATATTCAAGCCATGAATTGTAATGTCTATAGTGTGACAGAATAAAAACTGTCAGTCTCAGAGTCATACCCTACAATCTGATATGGTTCATCAAGAGCAACTTAATATTATTTTGACTACATTAAATCATAATGCTTTTCCATAGTTGTCTGCAGCTGTAAAGTGTAATGATTTCTAGAACTATCTAAATTGTATTATATAGAAAAATCTAATTCTTCTAATTAATGCATAATGATTTATCAAGTCTCAATGTTTTTGACATTGTTAAAGTCCTGTTAATGACCACTTACAGAGTCTCCAAAGAAGCAGATCTTACCAGAGATTTTGTGATTTTTATATCTTCATGGTTAATGAGAACTTCAGGAATTGGTGTTCACTTGCTTCAGTACCACACCCTATTTTAAAAGAACCATTACTAATGTGTAATACCATTGATAGTTATGAATTATTGTTATGTTTGTGATTTTTACAATTCAATTTTATTTTAGCCCTGGGTGGGTTTTTTGTTTTTGTTTTGTTGTTGTTGTTGTTGTTTGGTCATGGGGATCAAACCTTGGGCCTAGGCAAGCACTCTAATCTGAGCTCTCTTCCCTACCCTATCCATCAATAAATTTTTAACAAGGATGAATAAGAAGGCTATAAGAGCTACATATCCGTACTAAGCAAGAATGAAAAAGTTTGTAATATATCACATACAGCGTGATACTATAAATTCCTTGAGTTCTAATGGTAAATTTTTGAAAATTTACCTATTTGCTTGCCTTTAAATAATATCTGCAGAGTAGAGAACTAGGAAAAAAATCAAGAGTCGTTCTTGCTGTCAAATTTCAATTTTTAAAAATGAGATTGAATTATTTTCATTATATTAAAATGAAAATGTTTTATATAATTCTAGAATAGCTATGCCAGTGAAGTCTGTGATGTTATTTGCTTCTCTGAAATTCTTAAGAGATTTTTCAAAATCTGGCCTTGCTGATGAGAAAGTTTTGGAAATAGGTACCGGTTGTACAGCAGTGTGGAGGTAGTTATGTCAGTAAACTGTACACTTAGAAATGGTTAGAATGACAAATTTTGTTATATATTTTACCATAGTTTTTTTTAAAAAATCTGTCCTTGCCTGTGGAGGTATATCACACAAATGAACATATTGAAATTAATTAAAATACAGATGAGATTGGCAACTTGGAAAAGAGAAAAACGTGAACAGTTAAAAGTAGTGATGATACAGTAAAATGCCAAAATTTTATGTTTGGGATAACTTCAATCAAATAAGTATTAGAGAGCTGTGAGACTAGTGGCCTTTGCAAAATTCCTGTACCTAGAGATTATTTGAATTTGTAAATAAACCTTGCTTTTATTAGTTAAGAGATTTAAAACCTGTAGAAGCAGCCCAGGTGTGCATCAAGAGATGAATGGATAAACAAAATGTGATATATACATGCATTGTATATATTTCCCCTGCTTGTGAAACTGGGGATCAAACCCAAGGCCTTATGCATGCTATTTAATTTTTTTTTTTTTTTTTATGTGGCGCTGAGGATCTGACCTAGGGCCTCACACGTGCTAGGCAAGTGCTCTACCAATGAGCTACAGCCCCAGCCCATTATTTAATTTTTAGAAAGCAAGGAAATTGACAGACACTACATTATAGAGCAATCTTAAGAACATGATGACAGCCAGGCACAGTGGCACCCTCCTGTAATCCTAGCAGCTTGGGAGGCTGAGGCAGAGGAGGATCAAGAGTTCAAAGCCAGCCTCAGCAAAAGCAAGGTGCTAAGCAACTTAGTGAGACCCTGTCTCTAAATAAAATACAAAAAAGAGCTGGGGATGTGGCTCAGTGATTGAGTGCCCCTGAATTCAATCCCCATTCCACACCCCCAAAAAAAATTCATACTAAGTAAAAATATGCCAAACAAAAGGACTAATATTGGGGGTTCCACTTAGGTAAGGTATCTAGAGTTGTAAAATTCATACAAAGTAGAGCAGTAGTTATTAGACACTGGGGAGAAGGAGGAATGTTTTATGAGTTTAAGTACAGAATGATGAAAACTTTCTGGAGATGTATAGTGATGATGGTTTCCTAACAGTGTGAATGTACTGAATGTCACTGAAATGTAGACTTAAAATGTTTATGTGCATTTTGCCACAATAAAAACCTTAAGTAATTGCTGTGTATTAAGTAATTTGGGTGATGTCAGCTTTTTAGTTTGTAATAGCATTTTTTAAGAACATTATTTTTTTAAATAGTGATAATAAGGGCATATCATCGGTACAGTAAAAAGCCTTTTTCCCCCTCCTTGTGAAACTGGGGATCAAACCCAGGGCCTTATGCATGATAGGCAAGAGCTGTACTACTGAGGTGTTTTCTTAGCCCTTAAAATTGCATTTTAATATTCCACTTGAAATTTGGCAAGTAAACCGAAGAACTGAATTTTCGGTTTTATTTTATTTTAAATAACCATGTGTGGCTAGTAGCTACTACATTAAACAATACAATTCTATGTTTTCTTCATTCTTTTACTTTTTGTAAAGTTTTGTTTTTAGTTGTAGTTGGACACAATACCTTGTATTTATTTATTTATTTTTATGTGGTGCTGAGGATCGAACACTCCAGTGCCTCACAGGTGCTAGGCGAGAGCTCTACCGCCAAGCCACAACCCCCCAGCCCCCTTTTAGTTTCAGTCTACCTCTATCATGTTTAAAATAAGTTTCTTATGGATAGCATACCATTGGTTTATGTTTACAAGTAAACATAAAATAGTTGAAAATGTGGTGAAATGCCAGAATTTTGTTTGGGATAACTTCAGTCTAATGATTTAAATGTTAGAAGGCAATGGGACCAGATGGCTTTCCCAAAATTCCTCTACCTAGAGATTCTTTGAATTTGCAAATAAACCTTGCTTTCATTAATTAAGTAGGGAATTTAAAATTTGTGGAAGAAACCATAGTGTGCAACATGATCCTTTTGGCCAATCTGTCTTTTACTTGGTTTTATTTGGCTACTTACATGTGGTGTCATTGATATGTGAAGACTAGGCTGCCATGATCTGTTTGTTCCCTCTGTTCTTTGTTTCTCCACTTTTTTTCTTCCTTTTGTGTTACTTATAACTTTTTTAGAATTTTATATTTATCCATAGTGTTTTGAGTGTATTTTTTTTTACATAGGTTATTCTGGATTTGCTCTAGGTATTTATTTATACAGAAGTAACTTGTCACAGTCTAAAACATTTTAAGTTTGTAGTATAGAAATCTTCCCTCCCTTTCAAATTTCTTTACCTCTTCCCCTGTTTATGATTGTTTGAATATTTCTGTATATACTTTGAGAATCACTTTAAAAAAGTGACAATTTTTGCTTTAATTGTATCAAAAGTAAGTTAGAATACTCAAGATGGAAAGACTTGTTACCTGTGTTTTTTTACTCTTTCCATTGTTTTTCCTTCCACTTCAATAACTGCCTTAGCCCTCTTTTAGGGTAGTCCAGTTTGCAACAAATTTTCTGGTTTTTTGTTTGTTGTTTGTTTGGCACTGGGGATTGAACCCAGGGGTGCTTAACCGCTGAGTCACATCCCCAACCCCTTTTTTATATTTTATTTTGAGACAGGGTCTCACTAAGTTACTTAGGGGCTTGCTAAATTGCTGAGGCTGGCTTTAAACTTGCAATCCTCCTGCCTCAGCCTCCCAGATCACTGGGATTAAAGGGGTCTGCCATCATGCCCAGCAAATTTTCCCATTTTTGTTTATCTGAAGATGTCTTAATGTTCTCTTTATTCCTGAAGGATATTTTGCTAGATATAGAATTCTGGGTTAACATATCTTTTCTTGAAGTACTTAAAAAGATATTGTGCCGGGCTGGGGTTGTGGCTCAGCGGCAGAGCGCTCGCCTCGCACGTGCGCAGCCCGGGGTTCAATCCTCAGCACCATGTAAACATAAATGCATTGCATTGTGTACAACTAAAGTAAATAAATAAATATTTTTTTAAAAAAAGATGTTGTGCCACTTGTTCTGCTATCTCTTGGTATCTTTGAGTATGATGTGTCTTGGGCATGAATTTTTTTTTTTTTTTAATCCAGTTTTGCTTCACTGAACCATTTGAATCTCAAAGTTTATGTCTTTTGCAGGAATTCAGAAATTTTCAATCATTATATTTTGGGATATTTTTTCTGCCTCCCCCTTCCGCTTTTCTTTTGGAACTCTGAGAATATGGAAGTTAGGTCTTTTTTATACTGTGTAACACAGGCCCTCAAAGCTCTTTTCATCTTTTTTCTCTCTCGTTCAGATTTGATGATTTCTATTGTGTTATTCTGAAGTTCACTGACTTTTTCCCCTGTCCTCTCCATTTGCCTGTTTCAGTTACTATTTTTTATTTTAAGCATACATAAAATTCACCCATTAAAAGTGTGCAATTCAGTGACTTAATATATTCATTGGGTTGTACATTCATCACCACAGTCAATTTTAGAACATTTTCATTAATCCAAAACAATCCCTGGACTCCTATCTATCGTATTCTAATACCTCCATCCCCCACAATTCTGGCCAACCACTAATCTACTTTTTGCCCTATATTTTGTCTCTCTTGTATTCTGGCATTCATATAAATGCAATTATGCAATATGTGTTCCTTGATGACTGTCTTTTCACTTGGCATAATGATTTTAAGGTTCATTCATGCTGTAGCATATATCAGTACTTAATCTTTTATTATTGCCAAATAATACTTCATTGTTTAGATAAGGCCACATTTTATTTGTCCATTCTTCAGTGCTGCCATAAACGCTTCTGTGCATGTTTCTGTTTGGACACATTTTCAGTTCTCTTGGACATTTATCTAGGAATAGTTCGTCAGTGGTCCATGTGGTCACTGTATGTATAACCTCTGAGCAATTTCCAAGGCTGTTTTCCCAAATGGCTATACAAATTTACATTCCCATCAGTCTTGTATGAGGCTTCCAGTTTCTCTGTATCTTCACCAGCATATACTTATTATTTGTCTTATTCTAACTATCCCAGTGGGTATGAAGTGGTAGCTCATTCCAATTATTATATTTCATTGTTGTTGATTCTTTATTTTTTAATTTATTTCGGTTTTGTATTTAATAATTGCTCCTTGAAGCAATTTTACGATGGCTTCTTTTAAATCTTTGCCAAATAATGGTAATATCTGTGTCATCTCAGTGTTGGCATCTGTAGATTGTCTTATTCAGGTTCAAATTTTTCTGGTTCTTTGTATAAAGAGTGATTTTTTTTTTTTTTTTTTTTTTTTTATCCTGGACATTTTGGGGTTTAGGTTATGGTACTCTAGATCTTTTAGCAGCATCCTCTTGACACCATGCCAGTGAGGGAGGCACTGTCTCTTTACTGCCAAGTTAGGGTGAAAGTCCAGATTCCTTGCATGGCATTTATTGACACTGGCAGGGGTGGAGAGGTGCCTGCTTACTACTGGGTTGGGTCAGGAGGTTATGTATCCCCACTTGACCTCTGCAGTACCTCCCTGACCCAAAAAGGAGAAACACCTTGTTTTACCACTTCCCACAAGTCTTCAGTCGTCTCAGGGGGTCCTTCTTATCACTGGACAAGGATGATAGTCCCAGTTTCCCCCAGGTCACCTCTGATACACACCAACGGGGTAGGTGCACCTCATTACAGCCAGGCATGAGTACAACTAGTCTCAGCTTCCCCAATTGACCTCTATCTAATTAGGTGAGTTGTTTTCTTACTGTTTCATTTTTAAGAATTCTTTGTATTGATGCATGTTCTTGACAGGTGAGTGATTTGCAAATTTCTCACAGGCTATAGCTTGTCTTTGCCTTCTTAATGTTCTTCACACAGCAACTTTGATTTTCACATAAAAATTTTGATGAAATCTAGTTTTTTCTTTTGTGCTTTTGGTTTAATGGCTAATAGCTAATAGCTCCCAACCTGTAACACTAAGACAAAGATTTTCTCCTGTCTTTTAAGTGTTTTCTACTTTAGCTTGTAACTTTGGAACAAGGTATGAGATTTCTATCAAGGATGTTTTGTTTGTTTGTTTGTTGTTTTTGCATATGAATGTCGAGTTGTTACAACAATTAATTGAAATGACTGTTTTTTCCATTGAATTGCTTACCAAAAATTCCTTTACCAAAAATCAGTCAACTGTATTTGTGTGGGTGTATTTCTAGACTTTTGTTCATTAATCTCTCTGTACTTTTGCTAGTACCACTGTCTGGATTCCTCTATAGTAATAATAGTAATTCTTTAATGCGATTCCTCTTTCTTTTTTTTTTTCCCCCAGAATTGTTTTGTCAATTCCAATTTGTTTGCCTTTCTGTATAAATTTTAGAATCATCTCATCTATAGCTACAAAAAAGTCCTTCTAGAATTCTAATTGTAATTATGTTAAATCTGTAGATAAATTTGAGGAAATTTGAAATATTTTACTATGTTGAGTTTTCCAATTCATAAACACAGTGTCTCCCTTTTAGGTAGGTCTTCCTTGATTTCTTTTATCCGTGTTTTATATTTTTCAGCATGTAAGTTCTATATGTGTTTTGTTAGATTTATTTTTTTTTTCCTGGAGCTGTTGCAATCATGATATTGGTTTTTTTTTTTTACTAAGTTACCTTTTGTTAATTGCTACTATATAAAAATACAATTGAGCCAGATGCAGTGGTGCACAGTTGTAATACCATCTAATCAGGAGGCTGAAGCAGGAGGATTGAAGATTTGAGGCCACCCTGGAAAACTTAAGAGAGCCAATCTAAAAGTAAAACTTTAAAAAGGGGAAGGAAGCCTGGAGATGTAGCTCAGTGAGAATGCTTGCCTAGCCTGTACAAGGCCCTGAGTTCAATCCCTAGTATGACCCCCACCCCCCATCCCCAATTATAGTTGACTTTTTTATATGACCTTGTATCCAGTAACTTAGTTCTGTTAAAAAAAAAAAAAAAAAAAAAATATATATATATATATATATATATTTTATATATTTTTTTTTTTTTTTTTTTTTTGGTACCAGGGATTGAACTCAGGGGCACTTGACCACTGGGCCACATCCCCAACCCTTTTTTGCATTTTATTAGAGACAGGGTCTCACTGAGTTGGTAAGTGCCTGGCCATTGCTGGGGCTGGGGCTGGCTTTGAACTCACAATCCTCCTACCTCAGCCTCCCAAGTGCTGGGATTAAAATCTTTAGCACCCCACTAAAGATTTCTTGACTATTACTTACCATGTGTCTGAATAAAGACCATTTCATTTTTTTTCTTTTTAAATCTATATACCTTTTATTTCCTTTTTCTTGCCTTTTTGCCCCAGTGAGGACCATAATAGGTTGTATGTAATTGGTGTTATTTCTTCTTTAATTGTTTGGTAAAATTCTCTGGTGAAACCGTCTGAGCCTGGAAATTCTTGGTTAGAAGGATTTCATTATGAATTCAATTTCTGTAATAGTTCTTGGCCCATGTTTTCTTTCTTTATTTTTCTTTTCTTTCAGTACTAGGGATTGAACCCAGGACCTCACATATGCTAGACAGGCCCTCTGAACTACATCCCCAGTCCTATTTATTTTGAGACAAAGTCTTGCTAAATTGCCCAGTCTGGCTTCAAACTTGCAGTCCTCTCTACCTTAGCCTCTCTAGTAGCTGGGATAGCAGGTTTGTGCCACTGTGCCTGGCTTTTCTTTGTCATTCTTGCTGGGTCTTTTATCAATATTAATGATATTTTTTAAAGAACAAACATTTTGGAGTTTTTTGTTTTAACTTTTTGTTTTCAATTTTGTCAGTCTCTGTTCTTTATTAATTCCTTCCTTCTGCTTGCTTTGGTTTTATTTTATTCTTTCCTGGCTTCTTAAAGCAGAAACTTGAGATTGTTCATTTGAATCACGAGTAGTACTCAGCTTCTACAGTAGAGATCTTATTCAGAGAAAACCTTGCCATTATCTTCCTTCATCCCTAGTTTCTGAACCCTGGATCAGGAATTTTACCTGGGGAGAAAGACCATGAAGTAGATAGCTTCTATTCTCCTCCCAAAGCAAACGACTTAATTGGCAACATAATATGTAGAACTTAAAAATGAAGGACTTAAAAATGAAGAACAGTGGTAATTGTGGAAGAGGTTTAGTGGATTTAATGAATATATAGCCTAGAGTATATGCCAGCTGGTCATCAGGAGAGGCCAGGAAAAAAGTGGCAAGAACCCAGTTGTGTGGCCAGAGCAAATATCAAACAGACCTCAGAAAGTATTCCTTCAAAGAAGCCAGAATTTGATTGGATTAATTTGTAGAGCAGTTTGTGTGGTGTCCTCCCCACACACACACATTGTTGAGAAACAGTAGAGCAATTAGTAGAGTTTAACACCTAGAAGTGATAAAGAAGAGAAAAAGCAGTCCTAGATTTATCACTGTAAACCCAGGGTGACTGTGACATATCCAAAGACACACCTCCCTAAAGAGCAACATCAGAACCTTAGCTAGCATTGTGGGTTTTAGGGAGGTGGGGAAAAGGACTTCACTAAAATCATCCAGCTAGTCATTAAAAAAAGAAACAAGCAAAGAACAGTAACAAGCACTGGGAAAGAAGACGAGGGGAGAGGGACAATAACCAGAATTGACTACAATATATTATCAGAAGTGTTCAGTTTTCGGGCTGGGGTTGTGGCTCAGTGGTAGAGTGCTCGCCTAGCATGTGTGCGGCCTGGGTTCGATCCTCAGCACCACGTAAAAAAAATGCATTGTGTACGACTAAAAGCAAATAAATAAATATTTTTTTAAAAAATCGACAAACTTTAAAAAAAAAAAAAAAAAGTGTTCATTTTTCAACAGAAAAATTGTGAGGCTTGCACAGAAACAAGAAAGTATAGCCCAAACACTAGGGGAAAGATGGCAGGAAACATAAACTGCCTGTGAGATAGTGGTCAGATGTCAGATTTAACTGAAAAAAACTTCAGAATAGCCATTAAAAGTATGCTCCATAGAACTACAGAAAAAGCGTGATTAAAGAAGGTAATGATAATTTTCACAAATGGAGAATACCAGTAAGCAAGCAAATTATCAAAAACAAATAGAAATTCTGGAGTTGAAAAAATATAATAACAAATTTCAAATTTACTGGCATTTCAACAGATTTGAACTGGCAAAAGAAAGATTTAATGAGTTTTGATTATTGGTAAAGATAAAGCAAACCAAAGAATAAAGGTAAATAAACAGAACATTTAAACAGAGCCTTAGAAAAATGTGAGACACAATCCAGTGACACCACTACTAGTACCAGAGGGGAGAGAAAAATGAGATGGCAATAGGAGGAATAAGAATGCCAAAAAACTTTCCATATTTCTTGAAAAACTCATCTACACATTCAGGAAGCTCTGTGAACTCCTAAGTAAGAAATAAACAAAGAGATGGTCAAAGACACATAGTAAAAATGCTGAAAGTCAAAGACAAGGAGAAAATCTTGAAAGTAGCAAGAGAAAATAACCCTCAAAATGGAACCCCACAGTAAGATTAAAGTTCAAAGCCAGCCTAGGCAACTCAGCAAGACCCTATTTCAAAATAAAAAAGGCCATGGCTGTAGCTTAGTGGTAGAGTCCTAGGTTCATCCCCACTACCACCAAAAGGTGGGTGTGGTACTGACAACCAAGAATCCTGTATCCTTCATCTTTTTAAATGAAAACAAAATAAGGACTTTCCCAAATAAACATTCAAAGAATTTGTTGCTAACAGACCGACCTTGCAGGAAATACTAAAGGAATTTCTTCATTCTTCAGGCTGAAAGCAAATGACCCTCAATGTTAATTCAAATACATACACAAAGCATACCAGCAAAGGTAATTATGTAATTACAAAAAGCAATTAGTGAATATTTTTTCTTGTCATAGCTTATTTTAAAAGGAGTTATTATATATACATATGTATATATAATGTAATGTTGACCTATAACACAAACTGCAATAAATGTGTAACATATTTGCCGATAACAGCACAAAGAAAAAAATGGGTGGAAATAAAGCTGTATTATTAGGCTAAGGAAATATGACTACAGATGGGAAGTTATAATTACATCAAGGTGTTTGAAGTATTAATAGATACAATAGGGAAGAGAATAGAGCTATATAGGAGTAATGTTTTATCAAATCATTGGAATGAAACTAATATAAATCTGAAGCTGATTCTGATAAGTTAAGGTGTACACGGTAAACCCGAGAGCAACCACTAGAAATATAACTCAGAAAAAGTGAAAGAACTCGTTAAAATGCAGGGTTGGGGGGTGAGGTATAGCTCAATTGTAGAGCATTTGCTGAGCATGTGTGAGGCCCTGGGTTTAATTCCCAGCACCAAGGAAGGAAAGGAAGAAGAGGAACAAAAAAAGGCATAAAATAGAAACAAAGCAGAAAGGCAAGCATAAATCTATACCAATAATAACATTAAATGTGAATGGATTAAACAGTCAGAAAGCAGTTGTCAAATGTGGTTAACATTATCTAGCTATATGCAGGAGACATACTTTGGATTCAAAGAAATAAATGGAAAGTAACATGATGAAAATAGATATATCATGTAAACAGCAACAAGAAAGCTATAGTAATTGTACTAATACTCAACAAATATAGTAGTTGTACTAATACTCAACAAAAATGTTACTAGAGACATTTTATAATGATAAAGGTCATTCCATCAGAAAGGTAGACAATTGTAAGCATATATATACTTTAAAAACAAAATACCAAATACCAAATAAGCAAAATAATTTTTATTTTGCAAATTTAATGAGCAAAATAATCAAAAATACATTATAGTTCAACATTAATGTTTGAAAACTTTAATATACTACTTTTAGTAATGTATAAAACAATTAGATGATAAACAAGGAAATATAAACCATCTATATCTAACAGGCATCTATAGAACATCATACCAAAAAAACAGATTATACTTTCCTCTCAAGTACATATGGACCATTCTTTAGTGTACACCATATGCTAGGCCATAAAAAAAGTCAATAGATTTTAATAGGTTAACAGAATGTAGAGTATGTTCTGAGATCACATGAAAGAAAATTAGAAATCAGTAGCAGGAAAAAGTTTCAGAAACTCACAAATATGTGGAAATTGAACAACACATTCCTAAATAATAAATGAAACAAAAAAATCAAAAATATTTACAGGTGAATAAAAATGAAGGCACAACATACCAAAACTTGTGGAATATAGCTATAGCATGCTTACAGAGCAATTTGTAGCTTTTCATGCCTACATCAAGACAGAAAAAATATCACTAGTGAATAACCTCACCTTCTAAAGACATTGGAAAAGAGAAAAAAAATAAACCTGAAGGAAATTCTAAAAATTACAAATAAATACTAAGAACAATTGTATGCCAACAAATTAGGCAACACAGATGAGAACAGATCATAGGAAAAAACTCAAGAAGTAAACAGTCTGAATAGTCAAGTAAAGATAGTGAATCAGTAGGCAAAAAAACTATCCACAAAGAAAAGTTCTGTCTCAGATTGCTTTACTGTGAATTCTACCAAACATTTAAAAAACTAATACCAATTCTTTGCAAGCTCTTTTAAAATATAGAAAACACATCTCATTTTATGGGGCTAGTATTACTCTGATAAGGTAACCAAAGAAAACTACAGAACACCATCATTTATGCTGTTCACTTATAATACATCAATACAATATTTTTAATCCATGTGATCTTCTCAGTAAATACAGAAAAAGATTTGGCATAATTGAGTACCCTTTCATGCCAACACTTGGCAAACCAGGAGTAAAAAGAAACTTTGCTCAACCTGAAAATGAGCATCTATAAAAACTCAAAGCTAATGTCTAATTAATGGTAAAAGACTGGCTACTCACAAGAAATCAGAAACAAGAATGCCCAGTGCAGTCTCACCACTTCCATTTAACATTGCACTGGAAATTCTAGCCAGGGAGATTAGGCAAGATGAAGAAATAAAAGGCACTCAGATTGGGAAGGAAGAAGTAAAATTATTGGCAGATGGCATGATCTTATATAATAGGAAATTCTAAGGAATCCATTAGAGACCTGTTAGAACTAATGAGTTCAGCAAGGTTGCAGGATACAAAATTAGTATCCAAAATTAGTTGTCTTTTTTTATACATTTAAAATGAACCATCCAAAATGAACTTAGAAAATAATTTCATTCACAGTGGCATCAAAAGAATAAAATACTTGAAAACAAATTTAACAAAACAAGTGTGAAACATTCTGAAAACTGTAAAACATTACCAAAAGAAATTAAAGACAATCTAAATAAATGAAAAAACACCCCTGTTTATGAAATTCATATGGAGTTGCAAGGGACTCAGACAAAACAGTGCTGAAAAAGGACAATTGTACATCCTGATTTCAAAACTTCACACGATAATAATGAAGGCATTGTGATACTGACAAGAAGTTAGACATATAGGTCAGTGGAATAGACCTCAGAGTCCAGATATATAAACTCAATTCATTTATGCTCAAATGGTTTTCAACCAGAACAACAAGATCTTTCAATGGAGAAGATATAGTCTGCTTCTGGCACAACTGGGTATTTTATGTAAAAGATTGAGATTGGACATTTACACCATATACAAAAAATAACTAAAAATGGATTTGAGATCCAAATGTAAACTAAAACCATAAAACTCCTTGGGAGAAAACATTTAAGTATAAATCCTCATGGCATTGTAGTTGGCAGGGGATTTGTAGATAGGACAACAAAAGCATGAGCAGCAAAAGAAAAAGGTAAACTGGACTTTATCAGAATTAAAAAACTTGGGCTTGGGATATAGTTCAGTGGTAGATGCTTGCCTGGCATGCACAGTGCCCTAGATTAAATCCTCATCACCACAAAAATAAGTAAAAATGCAAAATCTTGGGGGAAAAAAATTGGAAGACAACCCCCAGAATGGGAGAAATATTTGCAAACCATCTATCTGGTAAGCAAATTGTATCCAGAATATATAAAAAATTCTTAAAACTCAGTAACAAAGACAATCCAATCAAATGGCCAAAGCATTTCAATGAGCATGTAGAAGGTTGCTCAACACTATTATGCAAGTCAAAAACAGAATGAGATACCACTTCCTATGTACCAGGATGGCTAGTATTTAAAAAAAAAAAACAGAAAATAATATGAGTTGACAACGATGTGGAGAAATGAGAACCCTCATACACTGTTGGTAGCAATACAAAGGTATAGTATCTTTGGAAAACATTCTGGCAGTTAACAAGCAGTATATAACTGAACATTTCTGTTCCTACGTGTATACCTAAGAAAAGAGAAAAAATACATTCACACCAAAAAGTGTGAATGATTGTTTATGGCAGCATAATAACCAAAATTTGGGACAACCCGGTGTCCATTTACTGTATTATTCAGCCATAAAATGAAAAGAAGTACTGATACATAGTACTCTGTTATGCTGAGTAAATAAAGCAAACCCAAAAAGTCTACTTTTTATGTGATTCTGTTCTTAAGTCTGTCTTGAATAGGGAGATTTGGGGGACAAAGTAAATTAGTGATTACTTAGAGCTCATAGGAAGCTGGAGGGTGGGTTGGGAATGTGATAGCTGAAGTATATAGGATTTCTTTTTGAGGCAATAAAATTGTTTTTAAAAATGACTGGGGTGGGGTTGTGGCTCAACAGTAGGACTCTTTCCTGGCACGTGTGCGGCCCGGGTTCGATCCTCAGCATCACATAAAAAAAAAAGTAAAGGCATTGTGTATAACTAAATAAATATTTTTTAAAAATGACTGCAGTAATAGTTGCACATTTGTGCAACAGTCTTGGAATTGTCTATAAAATGGAAAATTGTATTGTTTGAATTTTATCGTAATAAAATTTATAATCATTATTGTAACATTAAAAATAAATTTGTTGATATATCAGATATTTTAAAACATTTCCAATTATCAAATTTTTGTACATTGATTTTTTTTTTAAAATAAAATATGTTGTAGTTGATTTTTAAAAACTTTTTTTGTACCAGGGATTAAATCCAGGGGTGATTAACAACTGAGCCACATCCCTAGCCCCCCCCCCCCCCCCCCTTTTTTTTTTAAAGACAGGATCTCACGAGGTTGGTTGCTCAGAGCCTAACAAATTGCTGAGATTAGTTTTGAACTTGTGATCCTTCTTCCTCAGTCTCCCAAGCCACTGGGATTACAGGCATGCACCACAGCACCCAGCTAATAAAGTCTCTTCATCTGTAAATTTCTTTCTTTGGTTTTTATATCTGTGTTTGCTCTCTCTTTCCTTTCAGTTTATTAGTTGAAAAAATTGAGTCTTTTGTTTCATAGAATTTCTCATAGTCTAGATTTTGCTATTTGCATCCCAGTGTGTTGCTCAACATGTTCCTGTTGAATTGGTGGTAGAGGATTTGATTGGATTTTGCCCATTCTTTTTTTTTTTTTAATTTTTTATTTTTTTAAATATTTATTTATTTGCTTTAGTTGTAATACAATGTGGTTTTAGTTTTACGTGGTGCTGAGAATCGAACCCGGGCCGCGCGCGTGCTAGGTGAGCGCTCTACCGCTGAGCCACAATCCCAGCCCTGCCCATTCTTTTTTTTATCATTCATAATTGTTTTTTGCAAAGATACAAATCACTGATGAGCAATGCCTCAATGTCTCATGATGGGAGGGAAGAGTTGAGAAAATGGTGTTCTTCTAGTATTTCCTTATTAAAAAGCCTTTTTGTAATGAGAAACCTCTTTCATATTCTGTTTGCTCAAAAATACCGTTTGTGTTGGAAAAGCAGGATAAGTGCTTTTTTCTATCCCCCTGTAAGCTGCCTGTCGTGGCCAGCCACGGCGCCACGGGAGGAAAACTCTCGGAGGCAGAGTAAAGCTATTACTACTTTTACTTCTACTTTCTTAGAGAGAGCTTAGAGAGAGAAAGAAAGATTTTTCTTCTTCTTAGAAAGAGCTTAGAGAGAAAGATTAGAGATAGCTTTTTCTTCTTCTTCTTAGAGCTTAGAGAGAAAGAGAGTTTGAAAGAGAGAGATTTCTTCTTTAGAGAGAGAGAGAGCTTAGCTTTTAGAGCTTCTTTCTTCTTTCTTCTTTCTTCCTCGGGAGCCTCTGCCTGACTCTGACCAGCAATTACTTCTTCTATCTGGTTTCTCTTCTGTAACTGCTCTGCCTACGTTCTGGCCGCTCTGATTCTTTTCTTCTTCTCCGACCCGAACTCTTCTTCCGACCGAGCGACTGCATGACTGACTGAATGAATTCATTCTTCTCCCGACTCTGACCGCTTTCACCCGGTTATATACCTTTAGCTTTGCGGGTGCCTCACATGCATTTACAGGTGCGTCACATACATACTTATTATCAGGTGGAACTTATGGCTTCCAGCTGACCGCAATAGCCATCTCCCTAATTGGGGCTCCTTCATCCCCCTTTTTTAAATCAATTTTCAAAATAACTATTTGGTTTAATGGCATCTTGTAAAGGTGACAAATTAATTTTGTTTTTTGTGTCATATGCCCATATTTTAGTTTGTCCCATTTGTTGACATGTGATCCTCCTCCAAATGACTTATAGCAGCATTATTTATAATAATTTATAATAACTAAAAGGTGGGAACAACTAACCAATAAATAATCAAAGTTTAGTATATCCATTTATTGTAATACTGTATTATTCAGCCATAAAATAAAATGAAACACCTTGTAAGCCTTAATAGCTTCCTTGCTATCTGGTTAGATGTTCCAACTGGACATTTATAGTCCCAGATGTGGAATCAGCTATTTCTCTAATGAGCCCTGGTTCATTTAATGGGAAATGGAATTCAGAAGCCAGTCCCATGCTAAGGATATTCATTCTTGTAGATTTACTGTTATCAATTCATGCTGGTACTTTTTTTTTTTTTTTTTTTTTTGGTACCAGGGATTGAACTCAGGGGCACTTGACCACTGGGCCACATCCACAGCCCTTTTTTGTATTTTATTAGAAACAGGGTCTCACTGAGTTGCTAAGTGCCTCACCATTGCTGAGGCTGGCTTTGAACTCTTGATCCTCCTGCCTCAGCCTCCCAAGTGCTGGGATTACAGGCGTGCGCCACCACGCCTGGACATGCTGATACTTTTAATTCACGTTCAAGACTATAAATTCAATTTGCCATTTTTTTCTTCAACTTTTATCCATTGATAATGAATAAATACAAGTACTTATGTATAACAAAACCAGTTAAAATTGTCATGACACATTTATCCTTTCACACAGTTTACTGCTGTGTGTGTGACACGAAACACTGGAAAGCATCAAAAGATAAATTAAGGCACCCTAGCCGGGCACCGTGGCATATGCCTATAATCCCAGCACTTGGGAGGCTGAGGCAGGAGGATCGCGTGTTCAAAGCCAGCCTCAGCAATGGCAAGGCACTTAGCAACTCAGTGAAATCCTATCGAATGAAATAGAAAAAAGGGCTGAGGCTGTGGCCCAGTGGTTGAGTGCCTCTGAGTTCAATCCCTGGTACCCCCAAAAAAAAAAAAAAAAAAAAAAAAAACACCCTAAAATATTTTCATTGAATCCTTTTGATTAACCTGTTACAGACTTCTCTCAGCTTAACCATTCTCTCCCTTTCCCTCATACATTCTTTACATGTCTTCAGCTCTAACAAATTGAACAGAATGAAATTAATCAGTGACTCATGTAAACAAATTGAACAGAATGAAGTGATCTCTGTTCTAACATGTGAAAATTTCTTAGTATGTTAAAAGTTAGCATCCAGTTTTGAGATGTGACTGAATATTTAAACAGGCAAATTCTTATTAATACCAGCTTTTCCCATCCTCCCAAATTATTTTCAATGTTAACTGTCTTTCATTGCATTCTCTTTAGCCATCATCTTAGTACTCACCTCATTTTGTATGCTGAGGTACTCCAGTTTAATCTCAAATCTTCTGATAATTTTTATCACCTAATTTTTATGAAAAATATGCATATTCAAAATATGCTCCATCATATAAGAAATAGACATATGAAATTTGATCTCCATTTAATTTTGTTTTGTTGTTTTGTTTTTGCAGTACTGGGGATGAATCCAGAATCTTGAGCCAGCTAGGCAAGCAATCTACCAGTGAACTACATAGCCCAGCCCCTACACTTAATTTTTATTAATGCTTTTTCTATTGTAAATAAACAGCCAATATTTATTGAATGTTTACTTTATGCCAGGAATTGTGCTACTTTAACCCTCTTGATTATTTTGGAAGTATAATTTTCATGATTCCTATTTTTTGGATGAGAAAACTGAAGCATTAGAAATAAAATAACTTGTTAATGCCTGACTGATAAATGGAGAAATTAAAATTCAAAACCTAAGATTTGTCTAACTTAAAATCACTCTGTTTTATCAACCAGGCTATATGCTTTACTTTGCAAAAACTTGACCCAACTTTGAGACAAAATCAATTTTTCCACCTTAAAGTTTATGTCATTTAGCAACTACTGCTTTTATTAGTTATTTAAAATAAAAGGGTAAGAAGGAAAATGTTTCTGAGTTACTGAATAGTTCACATTGCAAACTGTTAATACAGACACATTTTTATTGTGAAAGCTACATAATTGTATATCAGTAATTAATATTTTGCTCAAGAATTTTTAAAATGCTTTAAATTAAATACATACACATTCAAACTACACACATACATATTCATCTACACACATGGAGAGAAATATGTAACTTAGAAGGCATTTCCCAGTCTATTATTCATCTTCCTTTCATCCCATAACTCCAACTGTATTAGACTTTGTACCCTGTGTATAACCATTTGGACAAGTAAGACTTAGCAGAGGTATCAGCCCATTTCAATTTTGGCTTCCACTGGACATTTAAATTCATTTTGCTGTGTTCTCTTTCCAGCTCCCCGGAAAGCAAGTCTTCATAACTTTTCTAGTCACTTTCAGGAAATAAAAACAATCCTTTCAAGAACTAATAAACTGAATTCAAAGTTAAAAGTTAACTACTGTAGGCCTGCAGTGGAAATGTAGGGTTTGATTTATTTCCTGTTTCTGTCTTCTCACACTGAGCCCTCTTACTCCTCTACATTTGCTGACTATGGTTCTGGCCCTTCCTGGATTAGGATAGGTTGAGGAAGAAGAAAAGGTCTGTGATGGTAGTAGCAGCAGCAATAGCAATTACTGATATTTCTATAGCATTGATTATGTTGTTAGTTACTGTTCAAAACACTAAACTTATATTAGGTCATTGACCCTCAGAAGTGTGGCCTGGATTCTATTTTCCCTGTTTTACTGCTGAAGAAATTAAGGTATAGAGAGTTTAGTGACTTTTTAATAAGTTGACACAGCTGAACCAACTGTGACAATTGTCACAAATAACAGCCCAGCATTCTGACTCTAGATTTTAGACATTCCACTGTATGGCTTTATATACTATGGAAGATAGTAAGCAAACTTCATAGTTTTGACCAGTGTTTAAGTCAGACTCATGGGAAGAGTCTTTTAAAGTGTGATACAGGCCGGGCGCGGTGGCGCACGCCTGTAATCCCAGCACTTGGGAGGCTGAGGCAGGAGGATTGCAAATTCAAAGCCAGCCTCAGCAATGGTGAGGCACTTAGCAACTCAGTGAGACCCTGTCTCTAATAAAATACAGAAAAGGGCTGGGGATGTGGCCCAGTGGTCAAGTGCCCCTGAGTTCAATCCCTGGTACAAAAAAAAAAAAAAAAAAAAGTGATACAGTTTCCATTCACTTGAGACAAAGGGCAGACATGCAGGAGAGTAGCAGGGAGTTTGTAATTTGTAACACACTGATTACTCTCAGCAAAATTCCTCTTTTGATTTTCAACTTTTTGATCACTGAAGGTGAATGACGCACTGGTTGAAAAAGTTTTCCACTTCTTTGCATATGTGCCCTCACACCTTACTTAAATGGTGGTACATTTTGAAGACCTCCAACCAAACTGAGATTGAAGTGGTTTCATTTTAATACCCCATTGCACATTTTCCAAGTATGCTATTAAATTTCTTGACTTTATACCTTTGTTCATGCAGATGGTCCCTGGATTATGACTGTCACTTGCTCTGAAGGCATGTTTCCTCCCTCAACCACATGGTCCCAATCAAAGTAAGCAATCTTGGTGGCACAGCTTTAAAAGCAGAAGCCAGTTTCCTAGGATATAGCAAATGAATGAAACACTTTCTATATAGCCTTCTAATTTTTTACCTCTTCGTCTTGTTTCTATGAGAGAAAAATCAGCAAATATATTTAAATGATGGTCTGCTTAGACCCATCTTATCTATATAATCTCATTGTGATTACATGTCTTTAGGAAGAACATGTAAAACAGGGTTTTATTGTTGTTTTTATTCTAACAACGTTAATCGGCTTATTTTCCATTCTTGAATCCGGCAACCCTTCAATCCATAAAATAAAGTAAGTGTTCCTGGAGCAGGTTTATATTTGAACTATTTTCAAAATTATGGTCCGAAATTATTATTATAATGGCCTTACTTCTCTATCAATCAAAAGGATTTATGCCTTTTTCCTTTTTATCATATCAAACAGGGAGAACAGTCGCAAATTGATCATTTTGTCTTATAATATTCAGTGACCTTTATCTTGAAATCTTTTTTTTAATCTTTTCCACCGTTTGTTTTCCTCTCCCCCTCCTTTCTTTCCCCCCTATACATTTATCTAAGTAGAACATTCAAAGAAATGATTGTTTGATAGATTATTTAATGTTTCAATTGGCATTACCTACTGCATGCTTACATTTAGAAACAGGGATGATATTATACCCATTGACAAAGATCTCTTTATGTTCAATAAATTATCAAATGTGAAATATATACAAATATTATTTAAAACTCTGGAGCTTATTTAAACAGTATTTGACATGCTTCCCTGATTGAAGAATTTGGAGATTTTTTTTTTTTTTTTTTTTTTTTTGATGGTGCTGAGGATTGAACCCAGGGCCTTGTGCATGTGAGGCAAACACTCTACCAACTAAGCTATATCCTCAGCCCTGGAGAATGCATTTTAATACATTCTATACTTGAAGGTTCTCTCTCACTAGCATCTTTTTGTCTTTTACTTAGCACAGTGGCCACCTGAAAATGATGTAAATTGCCTATTTCATCTACTAAACCATTATTTAATATTTTATTGTATGTATTTTTTTAGGACATTTTTGATTCATTCGCATCCTTGAAGAGCATCTGTACAAGAGGAAGGAAAAGATGGGTGTGAAAACATTTACTCATAGCTCCTCTTCCCACAGCCAGGAAATGCTTGGAAAACTAAACATGCTGCGAAATGATGGACATTTTTGTGATATCACTATTCGTGTCCAGGACAAAATCTTCCGGGCACATAAGGTGGTACTAGCAGCTTGCAGTGATTTCTTTCGCACCAAACTTGTAGGCCAAGCAGAGGATGAGAACAAGAATGTGTTGGATCTGCATCATGTTACAGTGACTGGCTTTATACCCCTTTTAGAATATGCTTACACAGCTACTCTTTCAATTAACACAGAAAATATTATTGATGTTCTAGCTGCAGCCAGCTATATGCAAATGTTTAGTGTTGCTAGCACCTGCTCGGAGTTCATGAAGTCAAGTATTTTATGGAATACTCCCAATAGCCAACCAGAAAAGGGTCTAGATGCTGGACAAGAAAGTAATTCTAACTGCAATTTTACTACTCGAGATGGAAGCATTTCCCCAGTGTCTTCAGAGTGCAGTGTGGTGGAAAGAACCATTCCTGTCTGCCGAGAGTCCCGGAGAAAACGCAAAAGCTACATTGTTATGTCTCCTGAGAGTCCTGTAAAGTGTAGCACACAAACAAGTTCACCCCAGGTATTAAACTCTTCAGCTTCCTACACAGAAAATAGAAATCAACCAGTTGACTCTTCATTAGCTTTTCCCTGGACTTTTCCTTTTGGAATTGATCGAAGGATTCAACCTGAAAAGGCTAAGCAAGCCGAAAATACCCGGACTTTAGAGTTACCTGGCCCATCTGAGTCAGGTAGAAGAATGGCTGATTATGTGACTTGTGAGAGCACAAAAACTACCCTTCCTTTGGGTACTGAAGAAGATGTCCGGGTCAAAGTAGAAAGGTTAAGTGATGAGGAGGTCCATGAAGAAGTGTCCCAGCCTGTCAGTGCATCTCAGAGTTCACTGAGTGATCAGCAGACAGTGCCAGGAAGTGAACAAGTCCAAGAGGACCTTCTGATTAGTCCACAGTCTTCCTCTATAGGTATAATGCCTTCTATCTTTTTCATAATGCTACAGTCAATTCAACATTTTTAAGTTCTTATTAGATTAAAAATTTTGTGTTCAGTCCTATATGAAATAGAAGAGTAAAGCATAACTGGATTTTTAAAGATGTTATTAGCACTACAGTTTCCTTTTTACAAGTTACACATCAGGGAAGAGGAAAGAAAATGTTGACAATACATGATGGCACAAAGCCAAAGATACAAATTGCGAATTACTTTCAGCTTTAAAGAAAACAGTTTTTAAAATCCAGTTAGTGTTTTATTCTTTACTAAAATATTTATTGAGAACTTACTCATGTGCTAAATGTTGATGATGCATGAAGACATAGTTTCTGCCACAAAGGAATTAATAGTGTACTTGATGAAACAGTTTTATAAATAATTGATTACAGTGAACTGTTAAACCTAGAAATTAGAGGTGTGAGCATGTATGGTTGCAACAAAGGAAAGAGCAAGTTAACATTTAAGCTGGGTGAGTTGGTATTCAATGAAGATGCATAAAAGCACAGAACCTATAGGAAAGTATAGAGGCATGGAAGAACACTGCATATTTGGTAAGCAGTGAATTCAGTGCAGAGTGATATCAGTAAAGTATGGAGACCTGAAAGTATGGGGAATAAATGGGAAACCATACACAAAGGAGCAGGTTGTGAAGAGCCTTAACCTAGAACACTTGTTCCAATTAGGATTGCTTTCAACTGCGTACAACAGAATGCCTCTGCAGTTGCTTTAACAATCAGGATTTTTTTTTTTTTAATCATATAACATGTTTACAAATGGTAAGTCCAAGATTAGTACAATGGACCTAAGTCCCTTGTATGTTCATAACCTATTATTAGTTATCAGTTTTCATCTATATGTTTGTTGCTTTTGGTTATAAGATGCTCACTTCATCTTTATCTTTGCATTCTAAAATGGGGCAGTGCTTTTATCCGGAAAACACAAGTATTCCCAGAAATCCCTTAAAAACTAATGCCACAGACTAGTATGTAACTTGGTTGTAGAGCACTTACTTGCCTAAGGTATACAAGGCCTGGGTTTAATCCTCAGCACTGAAGAAAAAAAAAGCCGGAACATACAATCTAATGCCATTCTGTGTCATGTGATCTTTCCTAGTTGCAAGGGAATCTGGGAAAATAATGATTATTAGTTGGGTATATAACCACCTGGAACAAAATCAGAGCAGAATGGATATTGTAAGCCGAGTAAGCTTGGATTTTATCCCAGTAGTAGTAAGGTAGTATACCTTAAATAAAAAAAAAAAAACAAAACACATATACACATATTTTAGGGAAAGTTGTACTGTCATATAGGAGTTCAACTATGTGGAGAGAGGCTCAAAAACCAGTTGGTGTGATGAAGAGTAAAACCCTAAAGAAAATGAATATTACTAGACTTTGTAAAGGACTTGGTAATATTGAATATGTACACTGAAGGAATGGAAAGAGTCAGAGTACTTGGGACAAAATAGTAATAACATTTTATTATAGTCATTGATTCTAAGTCACAATTTTTTTATAACTTTCTGTCTCTGAATCCAGATATGTGTTACAGTTGGTCATCTTTCACAGTTCCTTTTTCCTTTCTTAGTGGTACAAATAATAATGGTAATTATATAGTGATAGCATCTATTAAATGCAGTAAATAAAATATGAAAGCCAGGCATGGTGGCACTTGCCTGTACTCCCAGCACTTGGGAGGCTGAGGCAGGAGGATCACGAGTTCAAAGCCAGCCTCAGCAATGGCGAGGCACTTAGCAACTATGTGAGACCCTGTCTCTAATAAAATACAAAAAAGGGCTGGGGTTGGGGCCCAGTGGTCGAGTGCCCCTGAGTTCAATCCCGGTACCCAAAAAAAAAATAAAATAAAATATGAAAATCAGTGGAAGTAGCACCTAATTTTAAGAGTAATCAGCAAGGTTAGTTCTGTGTAGATTGTACTTGGATTATGACCAAGCAATATCATGCCAAAAGCAGTTGAAATGGCAAGATTGGTAAAATTACCAATCTGGGAGTTTTTCTCTTATTAGCAGTGGCAAATTCAGTCTCAGTATGAAAATATGTAAGAGTCAAGACCAAAGGACTGGTCCTTGAGAAATATCTATATTCAGGTTTCAAGAGATTTTTTTTTAAGCCAAGTGAATAATAAAGTTCATCTTTCCAAAATATTGGAGAAAGGAAGATCATATTAACTTTGTTAATTTCTTATGTTTTGACCTATTAAATGAGTTTCTTAGGGCTGCTATAACAAAGTACCACAAACTGGATGGTTTAAAACAATAGAAATGCATTTTCTTACAGTTGAGGAGGCCAAAAGTCCAAAGTTATGGTGTCAGCTGGGTCTGGTTCCCTTTGAAGGTTTGTAGGGGAGAGTCCTTCCTGTCTCCTCTGGCTCTAGGAGTTGCCAACAGTCCTTGACGTTCCTCAGATTATAGCTACATGACTACAATTTCTACCTCCAGTGTGTCTGTGCCTCTGCCTTTGTCTCTAAATCTCTCTAACTTCAAAAAAAACATCAGTCACTGGAGGTAGGGCCCACCCTAATCCTATATGAGCTCATCTTAACTTGATTACATCTGCAGAGATCCCATTTACAAATAAGATTTCATTCATAGGTAAAGGAGATTAGATCTCAATGTATCTTTTGTGGGGGCAGTTTCACCCACAACATCTAAAGTTTATATTCCTGAATTTGGGTCAAGATACTTCTGAAGAGCCGGGCATGGTGGCACACGCCTGTAATCCCAGCACTTTGGGAGGCTGAGGCAGGAGGATCATGAGTTCAAAGCCAGCCTCAGCAATGGTGAGGCACTTAGCAACTCAGTGAGACCCTATCTCTAAATAAAATACAAAAAAGGTCTGGGGATGTGACCCAGTGAGTGTCCCTGAGTTCAATCCCCAGTACCACCAAAAAAAAAAAAAAAAAAAAAAGATACTTCTGAAGAATTTTAGTGAACACACATCCAATAAAATATTTAATGGCAGGTGATCATTGCTTAATTAATAAGACCCAAGTTTTTGCTTAATTACCATAGTGTCTACTCTTGAAAACATCTTGGGTACCTTCTGAATAATGAACTACTTAATGAATAACTGCTATTGTAGTCATTAATCTAGAATTTTGGAACCAAAATATTAATCTTAACTTAAATGTCATGCTAATAATACATGAAATAGTCATGTTTACCACTCTCTAATATGTTCATATTTTGCCTGTATGATCTTATTAGTATTATATATGGAAGTTATGAACATAAGTATAGTAAAACTTGGAGTTACATAAGTAGAATTATTATAATTGTGAATCCTATTATAATTGGAACATAGTAATAATTGCTCTGAATATCATGTAATCAGATCATTTAAATGGGTTTTTTTTTTTCTTCTTGACTTCATAGAAGTGTATTAATGACTCTCAACAAACGTATCTTAACTGCTAATTTATGCAAAACAAAGCCACACAGGAAAAAAGTAAATTCCTGGGGTGTTGTGGGCAGTCAACAAATACTGGAGGGAGAAAAGAGAAATGTGCATCGTACTTTCTTTTCTATATTTCATAAGAATAGTTTTAGGGCTGGGGTTGTGGCTCAGTGGTAGAGCGCTCGCCTAGCACGTGCGTGGCCCGGGTTCAATCTTCAGCACCACATAAAAATAAAGGCATTGTGTACAACTAAAACAAATAAATAAATATTTTTTTAAAAAAGAATAGTTTTATAAGTAATTATTTACTAATTCATTTTAAAAAGATATTCAGGAGATGGCTTGCCATTTTTGATGCTTAATATATTCATCATTTTGAAATTCTAAATAATAATTTGATTACCCATGTAAATAATCCAAGTGGAATTTTACCTGTTAAGTTTTCCCTTTTTTCCAGTAGCTCACACTGTAAAATCTAACACCTTCAACTTAGGGCAAATAGAAGCAATAAATACAGCAAATTTAAAGGGGAAAAAGGGATGGGGGGAGTACTAAGTGTAGGTAGGGTCAGGTCTTATTACTCAAAAAGATAAGGCTATTTTTATACAGTTTAAGAAAAAAATATTCATGTGAAAGGGTTTCATATTATGAATGACTTAGTGATTTATTTTGAAGTATTCAGTTGCCTCTGTATGCCAAAGATAAAATAAGTAATAATTCTAAATATTCTGCAGTTTACTGTGTTAACAAAGGAATTTTATACTCTAAAAATCTCTTCCAACCAGCCACAGTGGCATATGCCTATAATCCTAGTATCTAAGGAGGCTAAGCTAGGAGGATCGCAAGTTCGAGGCCAGCCTCAGGAATTTAGCAAGACCTTCAGCAACTTAGTGTGAACCTGTCGCAAAATAAAAAATTAAAAGGGCTGGAAATGTAGCTCAGTGGTAGAGGGCCCCTGGATTCATTCCCTCGTACCTAAATAAATAAATAAATGTCTCTGCCATTAACAATAAAGTGGTTGGGACTGGGGGAATAGTTCAGTGTTAGAACACTTGCCTAAAATGCACAAGGCTCTGGATTCAGTCCACAGTACTGTAAAAATTAAAATTAAATGATTGTGTTAAGGTGGTCAGTTAACGTATTAAAGAATAAATTGGCTGGGCCGGGCGGGCGGTGGCGCACACCTATAATCCCAGCACTTGAGAGTCTGAGGCAGGAGGCTAGGGATGTGGCCCAGTGGTCGAATGCCCCTGAGTTCAATCCCTGGTACCAAATAAGTAAATAAATAAATAAGAGTTTTCATAATAGCAATAAGTGATAAACTTGTTGAGGTAGGCAGCTAGAATAATGGTGGGATTTTTTTTTTTTTTTTTTTTTTTTTTTTTTTTGGTACTGAGGATTGAACCTCAGGGGCACTCGACCACTGGGCTACATCCCCAGCCCTTTTTTGTATTTTATTAGAGACAGGGTCTCACTGAGTTGCTAAGTGCCTCACCATTGCTGAGACTAGCCTTGAACTCTCGATCCTCCTGCCTCAGCCTCCCAAAGTGCTGGGATTACAGGCGTGCACCACCGCGCCCAGCAGTGGTGGGATTTCAGCATATTTTATATGGAAAAGCAATATAACATCATGACTAAAAGTTACCAGTTTTTTCCCACTTAATAGATACCATAACTCTGAGCAAGTCACTTACTTAACCTCACCAGTGTCCCTAGCCATAAAGTAAAGATAGTGAATATAGTCGCTCCTTCTTCTTATGGTTTTACTTTCCACATTTTTAGTTATCTGCCACCAAATGTAGTACAGAAATATTAAGTAGAAAAGTCCAGAAATAAATAATTCCTAAGTTTTAAATTTCATGCCCTTCTGAATGGTGTGAGGAAATCTTGTACCATCCTTCTCCATCCAGTCTGGGTGTGAGTCATCTCATTGTCCAGTGTATCTAGGCTGTGTAAGTTAGCCTTTAGTTGGCTTAGTCACCATTTTCGTTATCAGAACATTATCACAGTACTTGTGTTTAAGTAGCTTTTTGAGAAAACTAGAAACCACATTTACAACTTTTATTATTACATATTGTTAGATTTGTTCTATTTCATTGCTAATCTCTTACTGTGAGTGGTTAAACTTTACCATAGATGTGTATCGGAAAAACATAGTACATATTATAGGTTTCAGTTCTGTTCATGGGTTCATGCAGTCCCTTGGAAGGAAGGAATGTATCTTTACCTGATAAGGGGAACTATTATACCTGTTTATCATGTCAGTGCCCTCCAGCCAAAAACCACCAGGTACACAACCTGTAGTTGAACAAGTTGCAGTTGTAGCTTTAACATCTGAAAATCTTTAATCGATACCCCAGGTACATAGGATAAGTTAGTGTTCAGATAAATGTCTGCATAAGTACATCCTAATGGTGGGAGTGTTTGGATAAGTATCTATTACAACAGGAGTGAGCCAGTTTTATGTTCCCTAAGATGGACGGATACCTTGAGTGGAGGAGCAAATTGAAGTGTGTCTAAGGAGAACTGTTCATGGATATCTCCATTAGTGTCCCTTGGATAATGTTTGCTGACAGGACTATGATGACTTCAGCAGAAGCATTTTGATGATGTGAGCTCAAGGTCCAGTTTTTACAGGACTGAGGGTAGGGATTAATGATATGAAGGAAACTTTAAATACCAGAGGGGCCTATAAAAGAAAATATGCTTCTGAGATGTTTAAGGTATAGCTATTAAATTTTTGTCAGCCAGGTCAGATGAGGAATAATAGAGCCAATGGTCTGTTACACGAATGGTGTGAAAATACTTTGTGTAAAACCAGTGACTTGAAAAATTGTGCTGTCTATATATGAAATGAATTATATTCTGCAAGCACGTATAACAAACTAGAATAAACAAATAATTTAATTTAAAAAAAAAACAGAGCAGTAACTGTGATGGGGGGTAGTGGTGGGGACAACATTTTGTTTTTCCTTGGTCACAGAAGGAGATCTTAAGCTGGGGCACAGTGGTACATGCCTGTAATACCAGAGGCTCAGGAGGCTGAGGCAGGAAGATCACAGTTCAAAGCCAGCCTCAGCAGCTAGTGAGGCCCTAAGCAACTTGGCAAGATCCTGTCTCAAAAATGAAAAACAAAAAGGACTGAGAATGTGGCTCAGTGGTTAAGTGTCCTGGGTTTAATCCCTGGTACCAAAAAAAAAAACAAAAACAAAAAAAGGAGATCTTAGGCAGTCAAAAAAAATGATAGGATGTCAGGGCGTGGTGGCACACACCTATAATCCCAGTAGCTGGGAAGGCTGAGACAGGAGGATCACGAGTTCAAAGCCAGCCTCAGCAACTAAGGCACTAAGCAACTCAGTGAGACCCTGTGTAAATAAAATACAAAATAGGGCTGGGGATGTGGCTCAGTGGTCGAGCCCCTGAGTTCAATCCCCAGTACCAAAAAAAAAAAAAAAAAAAAAAAAAAAAAAAAGATGGTGCTGAAACCTTATATTAAGGAACAGAAAGGAAATACTGAAAAATCATTAAATAAATGAATCTAGTTTCATTGTCTTGGGCAGAAGCCATACATTTTTTAAGATAGTATCTTCTGGAGAATCCCTCAAGATCCATACTTTCATCTTCCAGTGAAATGGATAGAGAGGAGTGAGGAAGATGTAATGAATGACTTTTAGGTTGGGAAATAAGAAACCAGTAACCAACACCTTGAAGTTTCATTGCTGAATCAATTGTTAACAGACCTGGTCAGTTCCTTGCCTTGCCATGATAAGGAAAAATTTTTTCCTGTCTTTTCCAGAAAACCAGGACGATCATACATTGAAAATGTCCCTGGTACTACCTCTTAAAAATTACAGTTCTAATGTTTGTACACTGTTGATGCATCTCAAACAAATAATCTTGTTCTTAATCAAAAGCTCCCCCAAAGTGGCCCCTTGTGATTTCAAATTGTCTTTGGTGATATTGCATCAGTTGAGAGATAAATGTACAAGTTAGTGTTACATGAGAAAAAAACATGAAAGGAACAGATATTTGGCCAGGAAAAATGTAGTTTGGATTAATATGACCCATGAAAGCTACAACAGTCCATAAGAGTAATTCTGTGTAACTTTTTGTTTCCAGAGCTTGACTCTGTTTCAGAGTTGTCATGGATCAGGAGCCAGACCAAAAAACCTCCTGATTCTGGGCATGTGATACTACCTAAGCAAAGCATTTGTTAGGTATACAAAGATAAAATTGAAGAATTTCTTATAAGGTTTTTAGTCTTTGTTGAAATATAACTAACATGCCATAAAAATTTACTTGTTTAAAGTTCACAGTGGTTTTTCATATATTCAGAGGATTGTGTAGCCATCCTACAGAATAAGTTTATAATATTTTGATTACCCTAAAAAGAAACCTGTACCCATTAAGAATGCCTCCTTAGTCCCTCATAGCCCCACCCTTTCATCAGTAGGTAACCATTAATATATTGTCTATATAGATTTGTCTATTCAGAATACTTTATGTAAATGGGATCATGTAGCCAGGTGGTCTTTTCTAACTGGCTTCTTTTTTTTTTTTTTTTTTTTTTTTTTTTTTTTAGTTCATCCATGTAGTACTTTTTAAAATTTGTAAATGGTTTTGAGAGTCACAGATCTAACTCAGCCTGCAGGGCTGGTTCAGATGGACTAATCAAGCCCATGTTCATGCTTTCATTATAGTTTATTCCTCTTATAGATAGCTATCAACATACAAGGCAGATACATCATAGGAACACTTTCACCAAAGGACAACAAATCTGATTGAATAAGCAGAATAATCCCCAAAGACCTTATTTCTAGGAGAACCAAATAAACTCAACAGTAAAGGACTTCATTGAAACATTTAGCTCAGTTCAGCTTAAATTTATCCTCTAGCCAAGGGCAGGTTGCGCCTCAAAAGGGATTTCAGATCTGTACTCTGTTATCAAGAGTCCTAGTGCAAGATAGTAAGAATTTAAGCAGAATCTTAATGATACTTCCATTTCTGTTAGTGCTCTATAACCAATAGCCACCTGTAATTGAGCAAGTTGAGTTTATTGTTCATTTGCAAGGGAGATTGAACACCATGGGATTTTTAGGGCTTCTCAGTGAGAGGGTATTAGAAAAGATGTAGCAGAGGATTTGAGCTTGTGTTAGGTGATCTTAGGGAGGATTCTAGGAAGTCAAGTTTTCTTGGTACTTCTTGTATCAGAAAGTAGGGATTATTCTATGAGCAAAGTCTTAATAAATATTACCTGGGAGTGCAGACTAAAGTGAAATAACAAACTGACTAAGCTGGTAAGGAAATGTTGTTGATATTTTTGTTATTGCATGGTGATTTTGATTTTTGCCTGTGTTTGAACAGTAATGTTGGGTGGGGGGAGTGTTTTTCCTTGCTTAATAAAGCTCACAGGGGCTGGGTTTGTGGCTCATCTGTAGAGCGCTCGCCTAGCACGTGCACGGCCCGGGTTCGATCTTCAGCACCATGTAAAAATAAAGGCATTATGTACAACTAAAACAAACAAATAAATATTTTTTTAAAAAATAAGGCTCACAGAGTAACCTAGTCTGATATTGGTGTTCCATGAGACTGTTTATGTCCAACAGGAGAACACCATGGCCTACCTATGAGTGCCTGGCCAACTCCTGAGTGAGTGGCCAGGTGGTGAATATGAGGAACTACTTTTCTCTTTTTCAGGTATCAAGTAAGATATTACATTGAAAACACGTAGAACCGTACCTGGCACATAGTTAGTGCTCAGTAGGAGATAACCAATATAACTATATCTTATTACCAAAAGGGTTTAAACATCTTGAGTACCTACCTAAACAGTGGTAGCAGCAGTATGTGTTTGATAGAAACTATCATACATCACTTCTCATTGGTGAAAAGATGGTCTCTCTTAATAAGCTAGCCCTTATCATATCGAGTATGATATCATATCATACTTTCACAGTATGAATGGACTCTAAAGCCTGTGTTTTAACTCAGCTTAACTTGGAGCATGTTGTTGTTGTTTTTAGCCTTTGGTGAGAAGAAAGTGCTTTTGTTTTAATTTTTGCATCCCCAGTATCTATTGAATCAGGGATCTAGTAGCCAATGTTTTGATGACATTTAAGTATGTTGAAATGGATTTTTGTTTGTTTGTTTAGATGTATTTTATACCCCCATTTAGTTCAGCTTTACTGTTTCACAAGGTGAAACGGTCTGTCCAGAATACTTAGCCTTCTCATTATCCCTGAAGAAAGGATACTTTTTCTTTTTGTAGTGCTATGTATTCAACCCAGGGCCCTCATGCATTGTAAGCAAGCACTTTACAACTGAGCTATACCCCCTGGTCAAGAAACTTCATTTTAGTAATTTAAGAAGCATCACTATCAACTCAAGAAAAGTAATAACATCTGCTGTTAAATCAGTGTAGGTTAAACTCCAGTTCATATAATTTACTTGTGTTGTCGTTGGCATCTCAGGAAAAAGATTTGATAAAATTTACTTTTACTGATAGTTGCATAAGTGATAACACTTTTTTAATATTATAACTTTCACAGTATGAATGGACTTGAAAGCTTGTGTTTTAACTCAGTTTAACTTGGAGCATATTGTTGTTGTTGTTGTTGTTGTTGTTGTTGGCTTTTGGTGAGAGGAAAGTGCTTTTGTTTTAATTTTTGCATTCCAGTATCCATCGAATTAGGGATCTAGTAGCCAATGTTTTGATGATATTTAAGTATGTTGAAATAGATTTTTTTTTTGTTTTAGATGTATTTTGTACCCCCATTTAGTTCTTTATTTACCCACTTTTAAAATAAACCTTTGACAATTCTAGAATCAATCCGAGACAGAGTTTTCTTTATTTCCCCCTCACCAAGATTTTACTCAGTCCTAGAAGTAATATAGCCTGCCTGATAGTAAGAAACAAAATGCCTGTTAGACTCTTCCTGCCCTGCCCTCATCAGTCTCCAGGTGGGTTTTTATTTTGGCATAAACTATAATACCTGTAATTGCCTATAAGCTTCTATACTGTCTTCACTCCTATCAAGTTCTAAATCAAAAAAAGTAGGTTTTTGTGTCCATGGTGATGAAGTTCAAATATTGGGACTTTTCTAGTTTCTGTCCTAAGACAAATTGAAATGTTAGTGTTTAGTTCCCTTTTTTGTTCGTTTTGGTTTGTTTTATTTAAGGAAAAAAGTGAGAATGGAAAGATTGAGAAGTAGTTCCTTCTTTCAACAAAAGGCAGCATCTGGTTCTCTACCTGTCTGGAATGAAAATAAATCAGAAGTATCAGGGATAAGTTGGATAAGGAGACAGAGGGGACAAACATAAATGTTATTTAGGGAAAGAGGAAAGTAAAAGGCATGCGCAGAAATGCTAAACACACCAGTAAGGTGGAATGGGGCACAGTTCAGAATGAGTGTAGAAGCACATAGTCCTGTCTACTTTCAAAAGCCTCTGAGTATTTCTGTGTATTAATGAACATACTGTAATAACTGGTGACCTTGATGGTTTCCATGAATCATCAAGAAACAAAAAATAAATTGTATTTTGTATTGTATAAAAGACAAGGCAAATTGTAGCCCTGTCACAAATGTTCCAGCACAATTGATCAAGTAATTTTGGATGCCTTAAGAGGGATTAGGTTAGTTTTTTTAAAAAAAAACTTACTTAAATGGAAAATTTACTTGTTTCCTAATAACGCCAGCTAATTCAAGTGTTCCAAAAGGAAAAACTGAAGTATTAGATTGTAAATTTTCATCAGGAGTAAATTTCATCTTGTGTATGTTAACAGATGATATTTATTAAATGTTCACATGTATATAGTATTATCCAAACTGTTAAAATTAGTACATTTGGACTTTCATTTAAATATTATAACCAAAAATTTGTTTACAATTAAGAAAGTAGACCTTTTCAGAGGCTCAGATTTGTTCATTTGATGCAACACAACTTACTTGCAGATAGTAAAGAAATTGGCAGTTTATTACCTGATGAGGATAGGTTATTTGGATCCACTGTCCCTAGTATAAACAACAGATTGTAGATTTTTTATTTATTTATTTATTTATTTATTTATTTATTTATTTATTTATTTATTTACAGACCACCCTAAAAGTATTTGAAAACCTGAAAGATGGTCAAGAAGCTGCCAGGGGGAGGCTGGGCGCGGTGGTGCACACCTATAATCCCAGCACTTGGGAGGCTGAGGCAGGAGGATCACAAGTTCAAAGCCAGCTTCAGCAATGGCAAGGCACTTAGCAACTCAGTGAGACCCTGTCTCTAATAAAATACAAAAAAGGGCTGGGGATGTGGCCCAGTGGTCGAGTGCCCCTGAGTTCAATCCCCGGTACAAAAAAAAAAAAAAAAAGATTCAAAAGCATGGGCTGGAGGTATTTATCCAGTGGGAGACCACTGAGATTCTGAGTTAGATTCACTCCAGCACCACGGAAAAAAAAAAAATTAGAGGGGGAGGGAACCTTGACCCAAAGAGATAACATTATCAGCATTAAAATAAGTTTAATACTTTGCCAAACATTTGCCAAACAAATACTAGGTGCAGATTCATCAAAGAGCAAGAGGAATGAAAGCCAAAGTCCAGACAGCATGTAAAGATTGAAAGTTGCTACCATACTTAAATTAAGCAGGGACCTCAAAGGAACTGACTAAAACTAGACCTGCTCCCCATCTCTAGGAAAACTGTCTTGCCAGTGGGCAGACAAGAAAAGGGAAAAAAGGAAAAATACATGTCTGAGAAATTGTGGTCACCACTAGCCCACTTGCACATTTACATCCTGGTTATACCTAGTGTGACTAGGCCAAGGAGTCTCAAAAGAGTTACTTGTTTTAAGTCAGGCTCCTCAGGAGCCTAGCAGAAGCAAACATAAATCTTCTCTGGAAGAGGGCATAATAAATATGCAAACTTCAGCAAATCAATCCCTTGCAAATTATTATAAAGGGCAGAAACCACTGTCAAAAATAACCAGGACACATAAGAAAGAAGGCAAATAAAGAACCACTAATGGGGAAATTTTAAAACAGCAAAAATAAATTGGCATTGTCTATTGGCGTAGTTTTCAGACATATATAAAGCAAATATATATTCAGTTTAACAAAACTAATAACCTTGAACAATAATTGCAGAGAACAGTAAACTAAAAAGTTAACATAGCAAATTTGAGCTGGGAGAGGGACTTATTGAAAAGGAAAAATATAACCAAAATAAAAATCTCAGTGAACATTTTGGCAACAGATGGGATTTAGCAAAAGAGAATTGAGAAAACCAGAGGATAAATTAGAAATTATTTGAATGGGCACAGAGAGACACAGTAAAAGAGATTACAGTGGAGAAGATCAGAAGTATGAAGGATACAAATATAGATTTGATAAAAGTCCTAAAAGGAAAAGAGAATTTTCAAAAATTAATGAACGATACCAGACGATCAGATGCCAGCAAATCACAAATCAGGAGTAATAAAAAGAAAACACAAACTAGACACATTATAGAGAAAATTCTTAAGAAAATTTTTTTAAATGACAAATTACCTTGAAAAGAATATCTGACTTTTCAATATCAAAAACCAGTGGAATGATATCCACGTGTTCTGAAAGAAAATAACTCCCAATGTAGATTTCTACACACTGTGAAAATCTTTCAAGAATGAAAGTGAAAGACATTTTTAAACAAACACAATTATCAGCTAATCACTAAAGAAGTTTCTTAAAGATGGACGACAGGTAGACATAAAAGTGAACACAGAAGTTCTCATAAATAAGAGATGAAGAGCAAAAGGATGAGGTAAATATGTGAATAAATATAAGTAAACATTGCTCATTCAAAAGAGCAATAATGCCTTGTGGGGCCTAATCAGAACAAAGACCTAAAATACCATACAATAATTATTTAAGTTGCAGAATGGGAACAGGTAGAAAATAGAGTTAAAACCAAGATCCTTGTATTATCAAGAAGTAGTAAAGGTTTTGATTAACTTTAGACTTCAATAAGTACCTTCCTAATTTTTTTTTTTTTCCTGCACTATGGGTACAACCTAGGAAAACAGGGTCTGGCCCAGTATGTGTATAATTTCTAAGGTAACCAGTAAAAAATAATATGAAAATATTATATAATTTCCAAAGTAATAGAAGAGCGAAATGGAACGACTGTTAACACTTGTATTCAACAAACTGATCTAAAATGTATATAAAAATGAAAGAGCCAAAAACAAAATGCTCAGGAACCAAATGGACTCAGAGGACTCTACTTGAGATCAAGATTTATTATGAAGCTGTGATTACTGAAGGCTGGCTTTAATGCAAGGACAGACCAGCAGATGGAACTTACAGAGAACCTAGAAACAGACAGATGTACTTATGTATGGTTGATATATTATAGAGATGACACTGCAAAGCAGAGAAAGACACTTTTCAATAAATGCATTTGGTTACAAAATCAACTCCAGATGGATTTTTTTTTAAAGACCTAAATATCAAAGGCAACACGTAAATCTTCCGTGATAATTTGAGCTAGGAAAAGATTTTTTTAAAAAGACCAAAAAACCATAGCCTTAAAAGAAAAGATTAATAAATTTAATTAAAATTTAAAATCTTTGGCCATCAGAAGAACTCATAAAAAGATAAGCCATCGAAGGGGAAAGATATTTGTAGCATCTATCACTGACAAAAGGGCTTTATCCAAAATATGGGGGGAAAAAAATGACGAAAAAGCAAGACATCTTGGTAGCAAGCCCTGAACAGGTATCACAAAGGCAGAGTTTCAATAAATACACAAAATGTTTCTCAACTTCATTTGTAAGAAAGAAAATGAAAAACAATGAAATATGTGGTATGTAGTCACCAAAATGGCAAAATTTTTACATCCAACAGTACTGAGTGTTGTGCGAATGTGGAACAATACAACTGTCATACAATGCTGATAGTAATGTAAATTTAAAACATTAAAAAGGGTTAAGCATTTTCTAATAAAGGTGAATATACACATACATCATGACCTAGCAATTCCATATACCCTAGAGGAAAAGCATGCACTTAAGTTAAATGTATTAAGTTAATAGTACAAGAATATTCACAGCAGCATTGTTCATAATAGCTTGAAACTTTATCAAAAGTAAAATATGGGCTGGGGTTGTGGCTCAATGGCAGAGTGCTTGCCTAGCATGTGTGAGGCACTGTGTTCAATTCTTAGCACCACATATATAAATAAAACAAAGGTCCATTGACAGCTGTATGTGTGTATCTTTAAAGGTAAAATGGATGAGCCAAGCCTGGTAGTCTACACCTGTAATCCCAGTGGCTTGAGAGACTGAGGCAAAAGGATCACAAGTTCAAAGTCAGCCTCAGCAACTTCGTGTGAAACCCTATCTTTAAAAAGAGGGGGATGTAGTTCAGTTATAAAGCACCTCTGGGTTTAATCGCCGGTGTCCCCCCCCCAAAAAAAAAATAAAATGGATAAATTATTAATATTCTATAATGATGAAAACAAACTTCAATTGCCAACATGAATGAGGCCACAATGTTGAAGGAAACAAGCCATAAGTGTGATAAGGAAACAAGCCATAATCACATACAGTGTAATTCAATTTATGTCAAGTTTTATAACCAGACAACCCTGAAATGTATTGTTCATGGCAAGGGTTGGCAAACCTCTTTGAAGGCCAGCTAGTAGATAGTTGGGATTTAACTGCTATGTGGTCTTTTTTTGCAACCACAGCTACTCAAACTTCCTACACTATACACATAGTTGTGAGAGTAGCCCTAGACTGCCCATTACTGTGTTCCAGCAAGAACTAATCCCTAGCTTATGGGTATTTGAGATAAAAGTACTTTTTAAAAGAGGGAGTGGAGTAGGAAATGATAACCATATAAGACAAGTTTGTGGTTGAAGGGAGGGTTTATAGTTAGGGAGGGTTTATAGTTGGGGAAGAATAAATGGGAACTTCTAGAATGCCAGGAGTGTGATCTTATGACTTATGTGGAGATTGCCTACGTGTTTGCTTTGTATTTTAAATTTTACATAAAACTTGTAGAGTGAGTAATTTGTAGGCACAATAAAATAAGTTTTGAAAATTGCACATGTACAACCAGAGAAATGAAAAATTATGCTCCATTTGTGTACTATGAATCAAAATGCATTCTGCTGTCATGTGTGACTAATTAGAACAAATAAATTTTTTTAAAAGTTTAATAAATAAATAAAAATTGCAGCCAGGCACAGTGGCACACACCTGTAATCCCAGCAGCTCGGGAGGCTGAGGCAGGAAAATTGAGAGTTCAAAGCCTGCCTCAGCAACAGCAAGGTGCTAAGTAACTCAGTGAAATTCTATCTCAAAAAAAAAAAAAAAAAAACCAAAAAATAGGATTGGGGATGTGGCTCAGTGGTTGAGTGCTTCTGAGTTCAATCCCCAGTACTAAAAACAATAAAGTAAAAATTGCCAGTACTTCCTTAAATAATAGTTAAATATCATTTAGTTTTATGTGAGTTCTAGTTTGCATTTAAATTGCTTTGCTTGTTTTCTGAAAATTTTCTCAAAAGAAATTCCTGAAGAATTTAAATAGTAATCTAAAGTTTGTCTTACATATTTCTTTTTAAACCATGTAAACATTTAATTAAAGTAAAAATGTGATATAGAACATTACTGCTTTTGGTTAATCACTCAAGATATGAATACTAGAAAATACATGTTAGAGGCATGGATATATGGCTTGCAAGTAATATCTTGGCTTATTTGCACCTAAGTATTGACAGCTGTCCTCTTTTCATTCTTTTATTCACAGGCTCAGTAGACGAAGGCGTTACGGAGGGGTTGCCTACACTTCAAAGCACTTCTAGCACTAATACTCATGCGGATGATGATGATCGGTTAGTTCTAACGTAATATGTAGTTTTCTTGTAAGGGTTGTGCTTACAACTCTAAATGCAAGCATTTTCTCTCAAAATAGTATAAGAAATTTATTGGGACCTCACTTAAGTATACTTTTCAAAGTAATGAGGTAGCATCATATTAGACTGCCTATAAAAGTTACATATTTTTGTTTTTGTTTTTCTGGCATTTCCAAAATTACCTAGTCCATTGCTTTAAGTAGTCTCTGTATCAGGTTAGCAAACTATGTACCACAGGACAGTTCCAGCCTGCCATCTTTATTCTATAAATTTAACTATTAGTGGAATATAACCACACTTATTTGTTATATATCATTGGTGGGTGGCAGAGTTAAGTGATTGGAACAGAGACCATATGGTGTGCAAAGCCAAAATATTTACTATCTGGCCTGCTACAAAAACTGTACCAGTCCTGATCTGTATACCCTGTTTCCCAAGTCACTGTCTTCACTCAACCCTTCCTACTGAATACATAGATGTGTAAGGGACATTTCATACATAACATCAAGACAGAACTGTTGATTTCTAACTCTCCATCTAAGTCCTCTTTCCTCCTGTCTTCCATTTTTATCCCCCAATTTTTTAAACACAATCTCAGAATTATTCATGATTTTTCTTTCCCTCCCCACTTTCTCATATTTAATCCTTAAATTCTGTCAACTGTACCTCCAAAATATATCCCCAAGCCCCAGACTCTTTTTCTTCTCTGTACTATAACCACCCTAGTTTAAGTAATCACCATCTTTTGCCTCATCTGCTATAACAGCTTTCAAACTTGCCCTGATTTCATTATTCTACAACTCAAGTCTATTTTCCATGTGGTAGTCAGAATCATCATCATCTTTTTTTTTTTTTTTTTCCAATCAGATTAGGTTGTATTGCAAGCTGTAGATACTTGCTATTCTTCATTCATATTTAAAACCTAAAATTGCTTGCTCTTTTTTGATTTTTGTTCTTTTGTGGTACTAGGATGGAACCTGGGGCCTTGCACATGCTGAGCAAGCTCTGCATCAGTGAGCTATACTCTGCAACCCACTATGCCTTTTTAAAAACTATGTGATACAACTTTTGCCAGCTCCAGTCAGACCATTCTCCCTCTTATATACTACATTCTAGCCACATTGCCCTTTCAGTTTTTGAAATATCTCATATTTGTTCTTTCCTGCCTTTGGGCCTTTTTGCCTCGCTATGTCCTTTACCTGAAATACTTTCTTCCCTCTTTCTATTCATATTGTTGGCTCCTTCTGGGCCTTCGGATCACTGTCTCAGTGTCAGTTTTCAAGGAGGCCTTTCCTGATCACCAGTCTAAACCAGCACCCAATCACTATTAGATCTTCCTACTTTTATTCTCTGCTTTGATCATTTTCTTGATTATTGTTTGCCTCTCACCACTGAATAGATATACCCCACTGAATGATTGAATTCCTCCTCATAGAGATTGCAGGACAATCTTAATATAATTTTTATATTTGATGAAAACTTCAAGGATTCGAGGAACTCAGCAAGGATTATTGTTTTTGGAAAGCTAAACCTGGCTGAGAAGATTATCAACCAGAATCATTTGCATGAATTAATAAAAACATAAAGAACAGAAGTGTGCCCAGATTCCATAATTTTAAATATTACTCAGGTCATCAGTTATTTGTTAAATATGGTACTGAATGATAGGCATATAGAGATGAAATGCATATAGCCTTTTCCCTCAAGGAGCTCCATCAATTTTCAGGGAAGAAGAGGGGTTGAAGATAGACAAGTAAACGAGTCATCATTAAGTCATCTGCAGAGAGTTGGTTTGCTTTGCCTAGGATGATACCTAGCAAAGCCACTGATACAGAAAGCTTCAAGGAAGAGGATGGTGACAGCTCAGCTACATTTTATGAAATCATTAGGCAGTATCTAGACAAATAAGGCTGGATAAGGGATTAAATGTCTAAAAGCACAGAATTGGCACAGGTTATGGCACATTGGAGGGATCATTTGGTACAGGATATATTTAGGGAGTATGACAAGAAATGAGGCTTAAAAGGTAGATAGAAATCAGATACAAGGAGTATTGGATGCCTTTTAAAGGGGTTGAGACTATATTGTGAAGATAAGTTTTTGTAGGCTTTTAAAGGAAAACTGATTTAATCAGAAAGAGTACTGTGATTCCATGAGAAGAATGGATTAGAGGAGTGTGGTGCTAAACAGGAAGTTATTCAAGTTTGTATGGAGGAAGCCTAAATTAAAGTAGTAGAAGTAGTAGCAAAAAGGGATTAGAGAGATTAATAATATCTAAGATAAAATAGTCTATGATATGTTTTGTAGTTATATGTCCATGCCTAATTTAAGATGCTGCATGTTTTGGTCAGTAACATTGTTTTTCATATTGTTCTAGGTGAAACTCCTAACAAACTGTTTTCTAAGAAGTCTTTAAGTGTTTCTTCTTTTGTTCTTTTAAAGTTGACCTGCAGAAATGTTTTTTCAACTTAAAAATCAGAGCCTGGTTGCCTTTTTTGGTTTATTTTTTTAGATTGGAAAGTGTTCAGTATCCCTACCAACTCTACATTGCTCCTTCTACCAGCAGTACAGAACGACCAAGTCCAAATGGTCCAGACAGACCGTTTCAATGTCCAACCTGTGGGGTGCGATTCACCCGTATTCAGAACCTAAAACAGCACATGCTCATCCACTCAGGTAATGCCATTTTCCCTGTTGTTGCATAAATGAGTGCTCCAAAACATTTTATTTTGGAATCCCAATTAAAATAGAAAACAGGTGCTTTTGAGTGAAGAAAAAAGGAAAAAACTCTAGAAGTCAAATGAGAACAGAATAGCTTAGATCTATTGCTCAAATGGTGCATTGTCAGGAAACTATTTGTCTAATGCATTTATGACAGGTATTATGTATTCTGATTCAAACTTTGAGTCAATATTCAGTGTATAATATATAAAAAGATACTGGGGAAAATAATAAAAGATATTGGGTGTATTAGGTTTGTGTACATAATGTAAGATAGAGAATTGTACAGATGGTAAAGCAAATGGGTTTATGAGAGTATATATGGATGTTCTTTTTTATTATTATGTTAACGTCTGTAAATTTGAAATTATTTTGAAACAATGTTTCAAAATATTTAATATTTGATTAATATAATTTTTATTATGTAATCCTAATCTCTCTGATTAGTCAGCTATATTTTTATAGTATAAGATTTTAGATAAATGGTAGATCGTATTTGATGAAGTTTGGTGACCACATAAATTTACCAGTATTCTTATGGGTAAAACGCTGACCTCTGATGGGCAAGATTTTTGCTGCTGTTTTCAGCTATGTTAGTACCTCACTTCTCATTCTGTAGATAGATCTTAAAAGTTTCCTATCCTAATGCCAGTTCTCTGAGACACTGTTAAATCCATGAATGTGTTTTACAAGGTGTTTTAGTTTTGTTTTTCTTTTTCCCTAAAACTGATAATGAATTGAAGGAAGCAATATTTTATAATTCAATAATTTTTATCAATAGCATAATAAATACTCAAAAAGCCATTTCATCAGATGATGGTTCTGTTGTGATTATGACATACAGAAATGTTAGAATTTTCCTTTTTTCTCATTTCAGTCTGAGATGGGAAACATTTTCAATGTAAATCTCTATAGTGAAATAAATACGTTCTTATGTGGAGATTTTGGTTCTGTCTAAATTCTAAATAGTTAAAATGTGTTTTGAAGTCTATAAAATGAGATGATTTAGAAGAATATTCAGAGATCAATTTCAGTATGCATTACTTAATTTGTCCTCTTCCATCCTTTTTTTTAAGCACTAATGACTTCAACTATTCTGCACCTCTTCTGAGATACTGAATTAGAATGTTTTTTCTAATAATATTTGTCTTTTTAAATTATATCTACAAAAATATAGTTCAGAAATGTGTGAGGTATATGACCTTTCAGTTTATTTTGTTCTCAGATGTTATTTTGTTTTGTTTCATTTTCTAGGAATTAAACCATTTCAGTGTGACCGCTGTGGGAAAAAGTTCACCAGGGCTTACTCGCTAAAGATGCATCGCCTAAAGCATGAAGGTAAACGCTGTTTCCGGTGCCAGATATGTAGTGCTACTTTCACTTCCTTCGGGGAATATAAACACCATATGAGGGTTTCCCGGCACATTATCCGCAAGCCTCGGATTTACGAGTGCAAAACATGTGGCGCCATGTTCACCAACTCTGGAAATTTAATCGTGCACCTGAGGAGTCTGAACCATGAAGCATCAGAGCTAGCAAACTACTTCCAGAGCAGGTGAGGTGCACAACGAAAATCCAACCAGGAAAACTGCTTTCTAAACTCTCTTTTCCTGCTTTTAGGGCAGCCTGTTGTGTTATTATAAATCAGGTTGCCAGCTAATCAGTCCCATTCATTGTAAATTCCCAGGATCCATACTTTGATCTCCTGATCTGATAAAATTTTTTCTGGATCTCCTAAATATATAAAATTATTATTATTTTATAGTTGTTATTAAAAGTATATTCCTAGGGCTGGGATTGTGGCTCAGTGGTAAAGTACTTGCCTGACATGTGTAAGGCAATGGGTTCAATTCTCAGCACCACATATAAATAAATGAATAAAATAAAGGTCTATCAACAACTAAAAATTTTTTTAATTAAAAAAATATATATTCCTAAACAATAAAAAATTATATTCTATGTATTTTAATGTATATATACACACACTTACATATTCCTACAGATATAGGTTACTTGATTTTTTTAATAGTATAAGGTTAAAGTAATTTTGTAGTGGATCTTAAATAGATCTTAGAAAATATACCATGTCAGGTGATAACTTAGTAATATTACATTACTTCAGACTCTGGATATTAGTAAAATTCTTACCCACTTCTCTTTTTTTCATCCTGTGTAAAGGAATGTCCATTTACCAATAAGAAGGAAACTTTGATGGCAATTATAATGGATATGATTGTTTTGATCCGATGAAGTCTTTCCTATTTTCTTTTAGTTTAGAGGTCCATAATAATAATTTATAATAGAGTTACCTTTTTGATTTATAGGGTATCCAAGGAAATCAGGTTCTAGTCCTAGCTCTGCTACTAACTGTGTTGATTGAGCATGTCACTTTACAGATGAAGAACTTGAAACTTAGCAAAAGATAAAATGTAAGCTCTAAACAGAATGATTTCTAAGGCCGCCACTAGAAATAAAATTCTGTTTGTGTTTTTCTAATACTTTATAAGAATTGTACCTCTGTAGGAATTCTTAGTTTCTCATATAAATCTATGTCCTTACATTTTAAATTACCTCTGTTTTTAAAACCTTATTTTTCAGTAGATTCCAAACTACTTCTGCATAGATTTTATTTTTCCCCTTCAGACCAGACACGGATTTTGTTTAATCATTTCTAATTCTAAGTGTGATTGCCGTATCACTACCTATGTTATACACATCATATTAAACAGTCATTCTGAAATAAAATAGTATTTGGAGTTAATCACTCCTCTGTTATATCTCCCCTGTGTAGAGCCCTGTGTCCTCCACTTATCTTGTCTAACCCTGAAGACATTTTAGAAAATAGAACACAGAACATTTGAAATTGCTTTGCAAATGATCAGATTTTTATTTTGAACTTCAATCAGATTATAAAATAGCCATGTCAAATGTATTACTTATTGACAGTCCTGGTGTAATGAAGATTTACATATAATATCTAAGATAATACTTACTTTCACAGTGTTTATTGTTTTTAACTACCAAAAAGTGAGTATAATAGAAAATACAGAAAAGTATAAAGAAATTAAAAAATCTTTTTTCTGGGGAAAATTTCCATTTTTGTTTAAATCTCATTATACTTTACTGTCTACATTTCCTATGGAAACTAATAATTAAATAACTTTTGGGAACTGACCTGTAACCAATCTCAATGTATTTATTTCCAAATTCTGATTCCACAGTAATTTATTACCATTTTCAAATCTAATTGCAAGTAAATTATTTTGTTTCTCTATATAGCAGATTATGTATAAGGTCATTTATGCATAAGAACTTAGTTTATTAACTTGTATCCAGTTAACAATACAAAGATGGGTTTATATACCTTTTAGTGTAATCCAGCTTAAGCATTTAAATTGTTCAGATAATCTTCGCTTTAAGTGAGCAATAAGCTAAGGTCTTCTCTAGAAGGAGCTACTTATATTATTTGTTGGTATACAGAAACTCCTCTACATAGAACAAAAAAGGCTGTTTTAGGTGTCCAAAGGATCACTGAAAGAGATCCCTAATCTCATATAACGTTGGTAGGGAGAGTTGATGCACTTTGGTTCTACTGGATGACCTTGGTTAATATTCAGGAAAATTTATAAGTTGAGAGTTCCTGAGTTTTAACCTTCATTGATGAATTAGTGATATGAAAACACCCTATCTTGTTTTACAGATTACATCCTTTAATTGTAGCTTATCTACTACTGGTTTGAAAATTAACTCTGTATTTCATCCTTTGCCTCTTATCTAGTGATTTCCTAGTACCGGACTACTTAAACCAGGAGCAAGAAGAGACCCTTGTTCAGTATGATCTTGGAGAACACGGTTTTGAAAGCAACTCCTCTGTTCAAATGCCTGTAATTTCACAGGTCTCCTCGACCCAAAATTGTGAAAGCACTTTTCCCTTGGGGTCTCTTGGTGGGCTGGCAGAAAAAGAGGAAGAAGTGCCAGAGCAGCCAAAGACCAGTGCTTGTACTGAGGCTACCAGAGATGACCCCCCCCAAAATCAGAGCTGTCTTCTATAACTATTGAGTAATTTTGTGATTTGGCTTCATTTTTGGTTTTTGGAAAGTGCCTGTGCTTGGTCTTGTACATTTAAAGTTAATTTAATTTTTTAAACAAGAAAGGGTTTGGGAAAGAATTTCCCTTTTCACTTTGTAAGCCCTGTGACTAATGTTTTATTTTTCATAACTGAGAGAGAGATTGCTTCTGTAAGTACACAGCAGCATGATATTGAAACATAATAGGAACTATGATACTTAAGGAGAACGAGTTGACTTAAAATACATACCAGTTTTTCCTTCTATTGTTAAAAGTAGGCTGACAGCAGATCATTAGGTAAAGAAGAAATCAGATGACTATTGGCCTTTCTGAGATGAAAGGGTACTTGAGAAACAAATTATTAAACAGAATTTGAGAAATGGCTCAAGTAGATGTTTACTCCTATACACAGGATGTTGTAAAGCCTATTGTTTTGGAAGTATTTATGGTAAGCCTTCTTAAAAATTATTAAGGTAAATACTTTTGAAATCCAGCATACTCTTTTTTTTTTTTTTTTTTTTTTTTTGTAGCTTTGTCATTTCTATTATGATTTTTCATGGTGAAAATTTGGTATTAGGTAGGCATTCTCTGTACCTTTATAGTACCACTCCAAAGGTAAAGAACCGTGATTGAGAAGTCAGGCTATCAGGAATGTAGAATGAAGCATGTAAATCCCTGCTTCATAGAAACTATTTTAATACTGCTTTTCTAACTAAAATTGATGTTTACCTGGTTTTTGAATGTTAATGCCTGGCTAACTAGATCATTGCCCCAATCAGTTTTCCCTTTGCCCCATCAACAATACTTTTCTCTTGCATATACTGGTATGCTACCATATAAAGGAAAAATATTGGAGATATTCTATGTTTTTATATATAGGTTTATGTATTGGTGGGGATGTTTTTACTGTGCTGTTTTGGACAAAATAAAGAATTCTGTATTGAGGCTACATTCTTAACCCAACTAAGAGTGTTTACAAAGCCCTATATCTTCCTTGTTCCAAAATATTTTTAGACATTGCCAAGATTATTAAGAGCAATTACTATAGTTTTTTTACACAATGTAAGCAATAATGTAAAAGATGAGAAGAGGCTATAAAATAATCACCTGTGACTCATAAATCTGGGGAATGGAGAAATTAAGACTAACAAAAAACTAAAAACCCTAAATAAATAATGAATATCACCTTTTTTGCTGCTAAAAAGTGAAATTTATATGATGCTCTAGACTGAGGTATACTTTTCATCTGGTGCCACTAAAGTATCTCTGACTGATCTGAAATATTCATGGACCCATGCCTAATGAACTTTTGTGTAACTTTTTTCAGTATCTAAAATGTCCATAGTTTAATATGAAAGCACCTGATTGTATTAGAAAAGAAAAACAAATGATAGGGTTTGGGGGTTTTTTTTGTTGTTGTTGTTTATTTGTTTGTTTGTTTTTGAGGGGGTGGTACTGGTAATTGAATGCTAAGCACATGCTCTACCACTGAGCTGCACCCTCCAGCCCTCATTTCCAGTTCTCTACCTTACTTATGAACCTGGCTTTTACCCATTTGCACCCAAACACAGGTGTATTACCTTCAAGAAATCAGCATATATAGATTATAATGGGCTTCCACCACTTATGTTTTTACACTGATAAAACTAAATTACTTTCCACACAGACTGTGATACTTATATGATAGTGCTGTGTCTCAACTAGAAAGATCAGCAGTTTTTAATGTCATATATAGTCTTTGAAAACTGCCCACCAATAAATATTAAACTTAAAATTAATCTCAGAATCCTACATAAGTAAAATTATGATCAGAAATCATAAGAAAAAGAAAAGAAGTAAGAATTAAGAAATTTGTAGATTTGTTGATTGAAAATATTGTAGCACATCCCCTATCCTGAGAATTCTACATAAAAGAGCCCTGCACACACTGGCAGCTCCAAGATATTCTTACTGTGCTCACAGTAAAGAATTATTATTTCTAAGGATTCTTTCCCAGATGGAAATTTTAAATTTTCATTGTCTCATTACAAATTATTTATATTTCCAAGTTTTATGGAAATTTGAATATATTGTAAGAAAATATCTGGTTATCTACTGCCCAAATCTTATCAATACAGGTAACTGCTTATTATTTAACATAAAATGATACAAAGGCCTTTTTCTATTTCAGTGTGGTTCTACTTTTTTCTTTTTTCTTTTCTTTTTTTTTTTAATATTTATTTCATTTGCTTTTAGTTGTACCAATACGTTTATTTTTACGTGGTGCTGAGGATCGAACCTGGGCCACGCACATGCTAGGCAAGCACTCTACCACTGCGCCACAACCCCAGCCCTCTACTTTTTTCTTGATACATGGTTTAAGGATGTTTCATTTATGAATCTGTTTTAGAAAACAAAGCTGCAAAGGATAATTATATATGTAGTAGTATTTAGATTTATTTAAAATTCATCTTAAGAGAGGAATGTCTGGATGTACAAGTTTTACCAGAACTTATGGAAACCATTGAAAAGAGATTAAAGCCAGTTATCGTGTCTTATCCATAGAAATTGCCAGCGTAACAAAACATAAAATATTCTAGTTTAGGATATCTAAGCATAGGTGACTTTCTCAAGGCCGAAGAGGGTAACTTTGTGATATTTAAGGGCTTAATTTTAGAATGCAAGATAAATTGCCTTTTTAAAACCAAGCATTTTATACAAGATAAGCTTTTATTTTCAATTTTTTAACTACCAAATAGATGTGACATACTTTAGAAGTAAAGAAAGATATTCACCCATGATAAAGGATATAGTAAGCTCCTACATTCGTTCTTCTCTTTTCTGAAGGTATATTCTAACAGTCAACATCTAGCATGTCAGCAGTTCTAATTCAGAAACAATTTATACTGGCTTGGGGGTTTGGTTTGTTTTTGTTTTATTTTTGCATTTCTAAATTTTCTACAAAAGGATGCAGATGGAGGTTATCATGCACAATTTTTAACATGGATTTTTTTAAAACTTTGCAATTTCACTGAGAAAACATACAAAAATGTTTAACTCATTCATTCCTAAATTTAAAATTTCAACAACCATCTGATTTGCAGTAATTAGGTTTCATGTTATAATACATGCCCTTTGGTTTTAAAAAACAAACCCCAAAAAAACCTTCCATTTTGTTAAAATATTTTACTAAATGGAATGAGCTAGTCCACATATCAGTTGTATTTAAATCATTGGTGATGCAGTTACCCTCTAACTACTGAGCCAGACTCCCAGTCTACGCATGGTTCCCCAAGAACCTTTAAAAACTATGTTAAATTTATCAGTCATTTCTCTCTTCTTATTTTATTCTTTTATTTAGAAGATTCTCAAATTGTGTTTTAGTCTCTTTTTAGTTTTGTAGTCCCTGAAAAATACTACATAATGTAATGGACATTCTGTACTAGTATACCACAGAGAAAATTATTATTACCTAATGAATGAACAATCCTAGAATTTTTGTATTTTAACTGAAAGGAGTTTGAATAGTAAAGTTCACATTTGGAAGGCACAAACCCCAATTTGCTAAAAGGAAATAAATGTGGTTTTCACTATAAATTATCGATATAAGATGTTTTATTTATAATATATTTAGATTTTAAAAGTTATTGGAAAGAGACTATATAGAAACTACATTGTCTTTTCTGAAGTAGTACAAAACAGTGAAGCTGTTGTGAACATGTCTGAGGAATATTTATAAATAAGCATATTCATAGGCTTAAGATTGTCAAAATTTAAGTTGTCTTATTTTATTTATACCCATTTTTATTTTTGTGTCATTTTGCTAAATAGAATGTGATGATATAGGGTATTTTTATTTGAAAAGTCCTCAGCAAGACAAATTAACCAAAAATGATAAAACAATGAATTGAAATTGAACCAGTCCTCAGCTTAAGCTAAGGAATGCTCTGTTGACTTTATTACAGATATGTTAAGATTCTTGTTATTGTTATTTATGGGGAATTAAACCCTATGTCAGGTGGGGAATGAAGATAATACCAATTACCATCAAGAATCATGGTCTTATTTTTATCATAGAAAATTAGTTCTGTGTTTTTAAAAATAAGTTTCTGCAGTGATTTCAGACAATATTATTGGAATCTGTGTTTGGCAGTATCTGAAAAAATGAGACTGCTTTAAAGTGTTTGTGCTACTTTAATTGAACTCCCTCTGTACAGGACCCAGACCAGTTCCAACTAATACCAAGGTTCCTGTGTACACAGTAGTTTACAAAGAATTTAAAGAGTTCAAACCATGAATTTAAAACAAAAACTTTTTTTAAAAAATAAAAACTTTAATTTTTTTTTATTTTAGTTTGAAGTGCCTAGTTTATAAAATCAAATTCTTTATTTCCTTTCTGTTTAAAATGGACTAATTTTGCTGATCAGGATGAAAGCCCTGGGCTCAGCTGTGACGATTTGATATGTGATATAGTTGCTGCTTAATTATTTGAGGAGCTAGTGTCATGACTTTATTATTAAAAACTGTCCTTGTTTTCCAAATGCTAGCCTGACCATACCCAGATCTTATTCAGTAAAACATGTTGAAAAATCATATTGTGAATGAAAGCTTAGGTTATGAAAGTCCATCACCTGCAAAAGGACAAATCTTTCCTGCTCCAAGAGAAGCCTACCATCTCCAAATATGCGTTGAGTCCTTGGTATTATCTAAACCTTTTGTGCAGATCTTAGAAATACCTGCTTTCCAGAGAGAACCCTTCCTATGATTAGGTTATGAGTGTGTTCTCTAGGAGATTTCTTTTTGTTTGAAGTATCAATTGAATTTTCAAGTTGACAGATGCTATGTAAAGTCTCTCATACTGAGAGTAGTCCATTACATTTTTGAAAGTTGCACTGCTTTTCATCTTTCAGGTACCTGAAATGAATGACATCAGGTATTTGGAAGGAGTGAGATCATTAACCTATTCATTATCTTCCTTGTACAAAGTGATGACTTCTAATTCTTCTATTTCAAAATATTTTTTAGGAAAACAACAACCCCTGGTAGAGTAAAATTTGATTTTTGATTCAAGTTCCCAATAATATATAATTTTTCTGTTGTTGCTGGTGCCTCCTGTTGCATCAGATAGAGATTGCCTGCCTCTTTGTAGGGCACCCTGTGGCACCTTATGTCTGACTTGGAGGATAGTATATGGCTTCTTTGTGCCACTACTGTCTTTTCAAAAGCCATTTTATAAAAATCCTAGGTAGCCTATTTTAATATTTAAATATATATATTTGTGAAAGATACTTTTAGAACAGACTTTTTTTTTACTTTAAAATTCCTGTATTCCCATTTTTAAGAGTAAATTTAAGCTTTTCCAGGATTAGGAAGTGTCTTTTTCCAGAGCAGCATAATGAGAAAGTTTGAGGTAACAGACCAGGATTCAGTGATAATAGAAACTCATATCTAGTTAAGGGGGGGGACATATTTGAAGGGGGAAAATTGCTTTGCTGTTACAGAAATGGATTTTTAAATAAAATTGTGTTTTTGTGTGATTTCATATTTGCTGCTATAGTAGCTCAATATATTACAGGGCTAACATATAAACCTGGCTTCATTTAAAAACTGGAGTCCTTTCTAGTGCAAGCAGCCTAGGAGGAGACTGTACCAGTCTTCCAGAGGGTGACTGATTGCTCTGTGTAACTGATGCATGCTTTAATATTTGTCTATAACTCGACAGCAAGGAAGTCTTGGGGAAACTCTTTACCCTGCTGTCTATAACATGATTCTTTTTGGGCACTGGCATCTTGTGAAACCCTCAAGGAAGGGTAATGCTGGGGAGAAAATGTGAATTAATTACATAGATGGGTGTCTTTATGTCCTCCACTCCTCTCCTAGAACCAGTACAACTCTTCAACTGTGCCAGTCCCTGATTCACCAGCTTGTATCCAGTTGTCATCTCATTCAAGTATGGCTTTACTTGGTGACAGTGGCCATAGCTAAGTTACTTGGCATGTTTGACTTCTGACAATAACAAAAATGGTTTTGGATTTTGTTTCATTTCCTAAAAATGTATACAATGTCAGAGCTTCACATTTTATATACTAGTATCTGGCTATTGGTATTTTACAGGAACCATAGTTCTTGGTGACTACATATATATATATATATATTTTTGTGACTTTTGTAAACTAAGTGCCGTTTAAACGTTACAATCATTTTTAGAGTTATTGTAATCAATGTGAATATCATGTTTTTTCAAATTTGTTCTGAGCCTATAGTGTTTGCTTTGTGAACATATGTGTATTGTATATATCCTGTATAGTTACATTGTACTGAAATATTAGCTTGTTTGATATAAGGAGAGTATGTATTGAGTACCTTTTTGCTAGCCTGATTGTTTAATCTTTTTTTAAAAAGGTTTAAACTTTTAAAAAATCTTCAAACTGGCCTTTATTACATGGTCACAAAGTTGCAGTTAGAAAGGATGGACAGGGGGAAAAAACAGTTTTGAGTGTCTTTGGGTAGAAACAGAGTAAGATTTGTTTTTGTTTTGTTTTTTTCTCATTAAAATATCTTATTAATGCTTTATGGAATAAGACTTCCTGCTGTTGTTATTTATTACTGGCTGGAAGGAAGAATTGGCAGTCTTGGTTGAGGTCAAGTGGATGAGGGAAGTCAATCAAATATTCACTGCTTAATATCCAGTGTGTGTGTGTGTGTGTGTGTGTGTGCAGACTAGAGAATATTGGACAGCATGCATCAGTTTTCTGGTCAAGTAAGAAAAGAGCTATTAAGTGCAGATTTTTCACAAACACCAAGCCCAAGATTGGAAGGGGCTATTAATAAGGACACTGGTTAGAGAAAGATATCAGGTCCTGGAGCTTTGAATCGGCTTCCTGTGTAAAGCTATTTAATGAGTGGTGGATTGCCTCTTTAGACATTGCTCTGAGTTTTTCTGAAATTGTTTCATACTTATTTAATGACTAGAGACCTACTGTTGCCATTTCAGTGATAAGTTAATGGGGAACACATTTGTATAAGTACATAGCAAGGAAAGCAGCCACACTACTTAGGTAAGGAGCCTCTGAGAGCCAAAAGGAAAGGCTTTCTCCTCCTCTTCTTCTTCTTCCTCTTCCTCTTCTTCCTCTTCTTCCTCCTCCCCCCCCCCTCCCCCCTCCCCCTCCCCCCCCCCTCCTCCTCCTCCTCCTCCTTCTCCTTCTCCTTTTTGTAGATGGACACGATATCTTTATTTTATGAGGTGCTGAGGAGCAAGTCCAGTGCCTCACACATGCTAGGCAAGCGCTCTACCACTGAGCTACACCCCCAGCCCAGGAAGGGCTTTCTAACTGGATTTATCTTGAGATTTTTACAATACTGACAGTAACAGGCAAATAATTTTTTGTTCATTTTTGAGGTATCTCGGTTGAACGTAGGTCCTCGCACATGCTTAACAGATGTTCCACTACTGAGTCACATCCCCAATTCTTTTATTGACCTCAAGCAACCAGGAACGTTTTAGTTAATTAAGTTCAGAGAAGAGGGTAAATTTTAAGAAGTGCTCTCTTTCATTCAGTGAGTGTATTGAGTGTTTTTAACAAGTTTGCCAGACTATTCAAGATCAGCAAACTATTAGTTCCTCAGTAGGTTGAGCCACAAAGGATAGTGTAGAATGTAGAATTTAAAGCAATTTTATCCTTGTGGTGTGCATATTCCTTTCAGTGAATAATACTAAAAGTAATAGTCAAAGGTGTGTATCTCCTCAGTTGGTAGAGTTGAAATTAATTTGAGTTTTTCTCTTGAAAAGTACTAAACTGACAAAGTTAGCAACATTATATCTGTAAACACACCAAGAGTTTAAAGGAGGGAAACTTTTACTTAAACACCCAAATCCCAAACTATGATTTTTTAAATATGAGTAAATTTTTTTACAAATGGGAAAAGTAAGGGCGTAGTCAATCTAGGAAGAAATTTAAAACAAACTAGTGATTGAACACCTTTGTGGACAAAGGGAAACCTGTTTTGTTGACACCGCTGCCCTTCCCTTACATTCCTATTGGTTTTCTTGAGCTTTCCTACCAAAAACATTGGAATACTTATACCTGTCCATTTTCTGAGTAGGAGAACAAGTCACAGCAGAGGCTGTGAACACAGCATTAGAATCATTTTACAGATCTTCCGCACATAATCCCCACCTTTCTATCCGTGCCTAATTTTTCCCACAATTAACATTTTTTGCAGCTTTTAACTGGAAGTCATTTAGTGAGTGAGTCTCATTTACCAGAGAATCTGAGAAATTGTAGGCTTAGTACCCACCACGCACAATAGGGATGCCTCAAACGAATTGCCTCTGGTGGTTTTTGCCATCTGAAGACCCTCTGTTGGGAAAACTGCTTTAGAACACAACAAGAAAAGATCACAACCAAATAAAATCTTCAGAGTTCACCTTAAATTAGGGGCCGAGGCAGAAAATGTTCTGTTTGGTAATCCAAACACCAGTACACATAGTGAGACCTGTGTCTGTACAGGAGCAGAGCTCTTGTTCAATCTACTTACAAATTAGTGAAAAGGCCATGTTAGGTTTTACAGTCTATAAAGCAATTTGGTCTTCAGAAACCCAATGAAATAAGCAGGAAAAGTAATAAATAGAGTATGATCCATGAAGAGAGTCAGTGCCCTTCATATGCATTTTGAGAAATTAGACGCAGGGCTGGCATCTCAAGAGGTGTTGAGCAGAGTCTGCATCTGGGTGGACTCTGCTCCCTCCCAAGCATAGGGATTTGGGAAAGAAGCCAGGAACATTTTTGCCTGTCAGTTCTAACATTATGGTTCTTTTGGAGCACTGGCATTTTGTAAAACAAGGCCTTGAGGGAGGGAAATGTGAATTAAATTATGCAGGTGGGTGTTTTTATATCTTTTATGCCAGGATCCAGTACTCTTGAAGGAGTGTTGTAACTTGGTGTGAAAACAGTTACTCATGACTTTTTGGTGGTACTGGAGATTGAACCCAAGCCAAGGGTGCTCAACCACTCACTATATCCCCAGGCCTTTTTATTTTTTATTTTGAGACAGGTCTCACTAACGTGCTGAGGATGGCCTTGAATTGTAACCCTCTTGCCTCAGCCTCCCGCCTCACTGGGATTACAGTCATGTGCCATCATACTCTGCTGCTCTTGACCTTTTTCTGAGATATGGATTGGCTGTATTTTTCTTGTGTTGTTTTCTCTGTGTGTTCTTGCCTAGTTGGTACCTTCACTGAATTATCTTCCCCATCCCCATTCATAACATTTTCCATCTTTTTTTTTTAACCTTACTGCTACAAACTAATTCTAGCTCTTGCTTCTGGCCTAATAACAACAGCCTCCCAATTGTTAGTCCTCTTCTCCTAAGTTGGGCTGTCCACTTTTCACATTGCTACTAAAATAATTCTAAACAGGCCATCCACCTGCTTCAAATCTCCCACCTCCCTCTCCCTCAGAACCACTTCCAAGTTTGTTTCCCCTGAACTTTCAAGAGAGCTCAGGCCTCACCCCTCTGGGAGCCCATCCCTTCATCTTCATTTCCCGCTCCCTACTTCCTCCAGTTTGGGACTGGGGGTCCTTCCTGTCCATTCCCATAACAGATTTTATTTCACTCTGCCAGATCACTTCTCAGTCACAGTCTTAAAAATCTCTCTTATAGGGTAGTTGTGAGAATTAAATGAATTATATATAAAATGCTTACAACAGAGCCTGATATATAGTAACTACTTTGAAAGTCTTGTCTGCTACTACAAAAGGCTGGTATTACTAGGCAGGGTGGCACACACCTATAATCCCTGAAGCTCTGGAGGCTGAGGCAGGAGGATTGAGTTCAAAGCCAGCCTCAGCAAAATCGAGGTACTAAGCAACTCTATAGAGATTTGTCTCTAAATAAAATACAAAATAGGGCTAGGGGTGTGGCTAAGTGCTCCTGAGTTCTGGTGCAAAAAAAGACATTGGTATTGTGCACAGTGGTGTGTCTTCCTAGCCAGACTCAGTCCTTGCAGTCAGGGGTTATGCCTTGTGTTTCTGTAACATACTTTGCAGAACCTGGCAAAGTAGAACTCAAACACGATCAAATAGATAAATGAATGTTGCTAAGAAGTGATTATAAGCTCAATTCACCACAATGCTTAGAGGTACTTGTCAGGGAACTTTGGGACAGGATACCTAGAATTATTTTCATTCCATTGCCTGATGATTTGCCTCAACTCTCTTGTCAGTAAATGCATCAGTATCTTGCTCATTTTAAGTGAGAGTCTGAAATATAAGGCTATAGCAATTATGAATGGATACTGACTTTAATCCTCAGAACAACTGCTATCAGCCAGCCAGAGTTATCCCAAAGTGTTTTCTAGAACAATGTCTGCTGGTCCCCTACCCACCCATCACTTTCTCCTGGTTTCCTCATCCATCAAGTCCATACTTAAGTCACTTTTCCAGGACACCTTCCAAGAGCCACCTCCATTCATTTGGGACACGTTCTTACATTCACCTTACATCCTGCACTTTGTTACCTGATAATTGACCATAACTGTCTTCTGTCCCAAGGAATCCCCAGACCTAGGGTTGATTAAATGAATGGAGCCTCTGGCCTTTATGGAGCTTGTGGTTTCTAAAGAAGAATTAGAGAAATAAAGTAACAACAAATGAGATGCCATGAGAGAAACACCAAAAGGCATGTTCTGGGAATTTGGAGGAGCAAGCTATCTGGAAGGTAAGGGAAGGCAGCATGGAGAAGCTGACACTTGAGCTGTATCTTCCTCAAGACAAAGATTTGTACAGACAGAAATAAGGAAGGACACAACTCCAGGAAACAGCACTGGGCCTAAGAGGAAGAGTGGTAGGGAATGAAAGTAGTTTAATTTCAGCATCCCTGAAGGGGAAGAATGGAAGGAAATGTTAGAAACTAGACTGGGACCAGATCAGAGAAGCTCTGAAGACTTAGAACCTTGTTTGTTAGGACATCAGATTTCTAGGCAAAGGAGCAACATGATCAGAGCTCTCTCTAGGAAGATTAAGAACAAGCATAAAGTAGATTACAGGGAACACAGAGTTAACTGAGTTCACTAAGGAATCAACATCAGAATGTCAGGTAAAAGTCCAAAAGAAGATACAGGCATGAGGCTTGGGGGTGGGGTGGGGGGGTGGCGGGGTTAGTGACATCAGGGCTGAAATAAGCAGCTGGCCATGGGAAGGTTTTGGTGTGCCTGGGAGCCCAAGTCCATGACTCATCTGGGAACAGTGAACCTGCTCGGACCAGTGTTCTCAGAGAATACTTGCTGTGTTCTAAGCTCTATCCGTGCTACACATGTGACCTCTTCAAATGCTCAGGCAACCTGCCTTTGTTTTTGAAGGGGAACTCTTGTCCAAGAATAAATGAATCAGACAAAGTTTTGAGCCAGTTCCAGAGCTGAACACACAGGGGTTCCATCCCCACTACCACAAAAAAAAGTTCAGACTTGGATGAACAGGGGATTTTCCCCCAGCAATAATCATGCAAAGTAAGTTATTTAGCTGGTTACTTAGTTATTACCTTTCTAGCACAGTTCAGCTTCTACTAACCAGGTCAATGGGATTGAAAGTTCCAAAGACTTTTCTTGTGTTCTAATTCTGTGCTGCTTGCAATTCCTCTTCCTTTCCTTTAATACACACGGAATGACTGCTACACCAGACACTGTGACTAGAACAACAGATTTGACCTTGTGGACTTGATGTTGGTGGGGGGAGATTGCAATAAACAAGACGAACAAGTGTGTTAAATGGTAGTGAGTGGCAAGGGGAAAGGCTGTGTTAATGGGCAGGTGAGCAGTTTTAGGCAAGATGGCCAAGAGTGGAAGTGACAAGTAAAGGTCCAAAAGAGGAGAGGGTAATAGTGCTGTAGGCAGAGGAACACAAGTGCTACCCTGCAGGGGGGAGGCGGCAGGATTCCCACCCAGGTGTGAAGAAGCCAAAATAGAGCCAGAAGGAAGAGTTTCCAAACAATACTAGGTGTCATTTTCTGGTCACAGGAGGTCTCTTTCCCCAACACAGGCCAAGGAACAGGTTGCTCTGAGTTAAAAGCCAGGTGCTAGTGGCAGTTGTAGGTTTTCTTTTTTTTATTATTCTAATTTGTTATACATGTTTGCAGAGTACATTTCATTTCATATTACATATAAAGAGCACAATTTCTCAAGTTGCTAGTATAAAACCAGTTGTAGGGTTTTTGTTGTTCTTAAGAGCCGAGCTCATTCTTCATATTCAGATTTTGGGCTTGTGAAAGTTTAAAAGGCCATTTAAAAGACCTGTGCATATCAAATACCCAGATAAACTCCTTCCCTTTCTACAGGGGGCTGGCTGAGCACACATCTGAGTCTGCTAGCCCCAGAGTGCATGCACGTGCAGCTGTATTGACAAGCATATAATCTGCTTCCATCCAATAAGTGAAGTGGCTTCATAAAGCCTTTTCTCTTCCCCAAGAACTTCCTGACAGGTGAGGAAATGTGCGTAACTGCCCTGAAGAAAGCTTATGAAGGGGATGAGATCTAAGCAGGAAGCTGTGTGCCTTCCATGGAAAAAGTAGGCACTGATTGTATCTACCAGTACCCAAGAGGTGCTGGCACACTTGTGCATAATTTCCCTCCAGAGCTGGTGGTCCACAGCACCCCACATACGTATGTGTGACACCTATGAGAATTTCAACCCACTACATACAGACTGTATTCCTCTCAGATATGGCATTTCCCTGTGGTCTCAAGAGAAAGAGACGGGCACAAATTCACTTCAGGGGTTTGTTTTAACTTTGCATGTTATAAGGCAAATATGCAGAGAGAGAGAGAGCGCTATAGATATGACACTTCTCTCCATGGACAGAGTTGGAGGCAGGGAGCTCCTTAGAGAACCCCAGTCCTTCATGACCTGGGAGTGCTACTGTAACCATTAGTTATGCCCACCCAAGTACCCACTCCAAGACTCCCACCAGACCCTGGTAGGACCATATAGCCCTGAGCTTGCACCCTTGAAGCCCATGGGACCTAAAAGGTTTTCAAGTCCAAGTAAAAACAATGTGCTCCCAGTGAGCCTGCCATTCTCCCCTCACGTTCTTCTCCTTGCTATTGCCAGCAACCCCCATTCCAGAGATTCACATTCCAGCCCCTTGTCTCTTTACAGGCATCAGGTTTGGAAGGGTTTTCCTCAGTTTGCTGATTCTCTCTCCACTGGATCCATTCATTCAGTTATTGGTTTATCCCAGCTCTTATGTGTGTTGGTGAGTTTTCCAGTTCCTCTCCTGCAGGCAAGTGTTGGTTGGAGGGGAGGGGAGTGAACAGGGCCAAGGGCATAGGAAACACTGGGCAGCTTAGATTTGCTGGCAACCCCCAGTGCCCAGTGGGTACCAGCTGCCAGTTGCATCACTCAGCACCTGAGTTCCCGAGCCGTGGAGCATGGTCCTTTTCTCTCCCTGAGGCCACCTCTAAGAATGTTAAAATTATCCAACCTGTGTGAACACCAAGGTTTGGCCCTCCCTTCCCTGAAGTTATCTGCAGTGCAGTCCCATGAATAACTACAAAACAGAAGAGGTTCACTAATCCCAAGGAGAACAGAAAGTATCTGGGAAGGTCAAGGAGTGATAGAATTCAGACTCCATCTAAGGTCATGTGAATCCAGGATGACAGGAACATGTGGTACCAAACATGCTTACCCTTCCAGAGCCAAAACCACATCTGAGTGTGGGGGTTGCTGGTGTTTATGAAGTGCTCAGCTGAGCTCCATGCTTCTCTGTGGTTCTCTCCTTCTCTCCTGGGGCAGGTGGCATGGGTCAGGGAAGTGCTTACTGTCCTTGCAGTCAGGAGAACAGGGGTCCAGCATAAGAGCCATGAGAGACCTCCTCGACCTCACTGTAGTCTTGGAGTTATTTTGAAGATCACAGCTGTACCCCTGGGCCTGGAACAAAGCCTGACACCTAGTAAAATGTCAGTGCGTATTCTTTAGATGAACAAATGAAGAGATGAGAATGTAAAGCTTCTGGAAACAGGCCCACAATCACAGAAATCCAGCAGTTAGGTTACAGTTCTTTTTGTTTTAAACCCAAGTATAGCTGGACATGGTGGGGCACCCCCTAAAGTCCTGCGGAAGCAGGAGGATACCTTGAGCCCAAGAGTTCGTGGCCAGCCTGGGCAACACAGGGAGACCCTACCTCAAGAACAAAAACAAAATATAGGTCTGGGGCTATAGCTCAGTGGTAAAGCGCTTGCCTAGCATGAGTGAGGCACTGGGTTAGATTCTCAGCACCACATATAAATAAAAATTTTTAAAAATACTTAAGTATAATATACAAACTTCAGTACACTTTCTACCTCCCTCTGTCATTTCCATCCTCATAATGAAGAGAAGCACCCCATTACAATCTGTTTACAGAGCAGTCAAGCTGATAATAGCTCTTGGGTGTTCTTTGAGGTTTTAATACCAAGAGTGGTGCCACGTGGTACTGGGCATGACTTTAGCAATCCCCAGCTTCCCTAGTATCTGATTTGAGTGAGCATAGTTAAAAAGCTAAAGAGGAGGCTGGGGGAGTACCTCAGTGTCAAAGTATTTGCTTAGCCAGATGCAATGCCCTGGGTTCCATCTCCAGAATTATTTTTTTTTTTAAGCTATAAAGAAAGACTAAGGGGCTTGTGTTATTTAACCAACAGAAGAAAAAGCTTTGGAGATGTGAATGTTTCAGATAGATTAAATGGGATGAAATCAAAGCTTGGCCAAAGGTGATCTGAGGAGCCTCTTGGGACCCATTGTGGCCATAAGAAGAGAGAAAGCAGAATAAGTGGAATTCTTGGTTCCCCATAGCAGTGACCAGGATCCCAACTTCCCTTGGCCTCCCATAAACCTATTCCAGCCTAGGAATCTGCCAAGAAAGCCAGTGTGTTCCAACCTTCACTCTCTTCGAGGTCCCATCAGGGAGGCTCGCTCTACATGGACAGGGTTGGCCATCCAGTTCATGAGTTCAGGAAACACTTGTGGGACTCAAAGTCTGCCAGTCTTCCCAAAGCACGGTGAGCGTGCCCACTGTGTGCACAAACAACAGGTGGTTTGTGCCATTGCCTTTGCAGGGTTCACACCTTGGGGTGAAGGGTTAGGACACAGGAAAGTCTGGAGAGCCAGCCACAGGAAAGACACCTTCACAATGGGTGCAAACCTGGTGTTTCCAGTTGTGGGAGCACAGGTGCCCGACATCTATGCTTCGCCAAGATGCACCATAAATTGTGTGGGTGTGGGCTCTGGGGAGAGAGGGGCTGTCCAGAGTTCAGTGTTCAGACCTTACCTCTATTCTGCTACACTGCGCTAGCCACTGACAGCACTGAAATATAGTGTTTGCGCGCCCCCTACTGCTCTCACCTGGAATGAACTGCAGGGCTGGAACTAAAATAAGCGAAAATGATCTTTCTTTACCCTTAACCCAACTTACAAAATACTTAGAATAAAAAGACTTTTGTTTAACCTAAGTACACAATTTAACAATTCAAAATGTTAACCAATTTGTCTTTCAAAAGCTTTTCAACCTGAACATCTTTCCAGTTTGGGTTCTTGCTCCATTCCTTGGGGTCCGTGAAAATCCTGTCTCTGGTGATCCAGATATAGTTTCTGTCCCCCTACCCAGGTTCAATGTGGGTCTTCCTTGGGAAGGGGAAATCTGAGCAAAGATAGTTTCCCTGGACTCAGCGGGACCCACCATACCCCAGCCCCAGCAGAGTTTCTATTGATCCCTCTTCCCTCCCACCCACCCTCAAACCCTCAACCCCCCCCGCTTGGTTCCAGGCCAAGGTCCCCCAAAATTTTGGCCTCTGCTCCCTGTTTATTCTTCCCCCAAAGCCAAGCAGCATTCATCAGAAATGAAGGGCTCAGAGGAGGAAGATGAGGGGCAGAGGCTGGTGGTTCTGAATCAGAGCACAGAACACGGTGTTCTGCTGCCCACGGCCAAGACCTCAAGGAAACATTTCTCCCTCCAGTCCGCACTGCCCCAGGCGGAGGAGTAAGAGAAAGCAGATGGTTTGGCCCCTAAGAAAGGGAAATGCCCAGGGGCTGCTGGGGGTAGCCAAAGAAAAGGGAATGGGAAAGATTTGGAAATGCTGAAGGAGCCATTTCAGAGCCCAGCTGGTGAAAGTTCTCTTGGCCTTTCCCATGTGTGTTCCAACCAGTGGATTTATTACCTGGCAAGAGAGTGCTGGGTCCAGCATCTCTGAGCCCCAGGTGGAGAGGGCCTGGGCTCCTCAGGGAGTGCAAACTTCATCCCAGGAGCAACCAGTAGGGGTGCCTCCTTTCTCTTCCCTTCCTGCTGAACCTTGAGGAAGGTACTTGTGGGATGCTAAGGCCTGCTTCCTCTGCTGTCAATGCGAACAATCCATCCACTGTAGGACCCATCCACTTCACCACTGTGGTGAGGATGAAGCAGTGCGTTGGATACCACCCACTTGGCACACGCTGCTGGTTGTTTCGACCACTTATCAGACACTATTGAGTGGGCAATCTCCAGATGCTATCCAGCTCTAACACCCAGTGAGAAGAGACAGACAGTTTCTAATCCCATTTGGCAAGGGCAGGGTACAAAGATGGGGTGGAGGCACAGCAAGTTCCCTGTCTCTGCTCTCACCACGTTAAAGAAGGGATGCAAAATCCTTGTTGGAGGCTGGCCTGGGTGACCTTGAATTTGAGGCTCTTTCCCACTAAGACTTGGACAGTGATATTCTTCCAGTTCTAAAAGGATGACCCTGGAAGGGCAGCTGCTCTCCCAGGAGACAGTGGAGACATGTTTCACGGAGCAGTAAAAGCCTTAGGGAAAAGTCCTTGCACACACCAGAAAAGCCCCTGGCAGGGGCACCTTTCCCTGAGGCTCAGCCTCAGTTGGTCAGCAGGCCTTCGACCTCCCATGTGTTCTCTCCCCTGGCTCTGGGCAAGCTCTAGACCCTGCCTCCATCTGACTGCCCACCCAGGGTCCTGCTTCACATTCCTTCATCAGGAATCCATAGTCCTGGGGACTGGTGTTGTGGCTCAGCGGTAGAGCGCTCGCCTAGCATGTGCACCACCCAGGTTCGATCCTCAGCACCACATAAAAATAAAAAGGCATTGTGTAACTAAAACAAATAAATAAATGTTAAAAAAAAAAAAAAAAAAGAATCCATAGTCCTGGACAGGCATCGTGGTGCCTGTCTGTAATACCAGCGGCTCGGGAGGCTGAGGCAGGAGGACCTCAAGTTCAAAGCCAGCCTCAGTAACTTAGCAAGGCCTTAAGCAATTTAGTGAGACCCTGTCTCAAAACAAAAAATAAAAACAAAAGGGCTGGGGATGTGGCTCAGTGATTAACACCTCTGGGTTTAATTCCTGCTACCAAAAAAAAAAAAAAAAAAGAATCCATAGTTTCAATCATATGTAGCACCAAATTGTTGAGTTAATAAATAGCTCTTCCCCCCTCGTTTATATAAATACCTCATTAGCCACCTTTTACAATGGAGTGGCACATCTCAAACAGATTTCCCTTTTTTCCTAGACATTTCTATACAAATGTGCCATTTGTCCTCTTTAGCTATTTGGACAGTACCTAGACTATGAACTTCAAAGAAGGTCAGATAGCCCGTGTACTTTGGGAACTATCCTCTGAATGCACTTTTATATGGAGAGAGACCTCCACCCTCCCCTAGCAAACACGCTCCCTCTCTTCCCCTCACCCTGCACACCATGTTCTTGCAGCTCTATGGAAAAAGAGTTTCTCCGAGGATGGAAGAATTTCCCTACTGAGTTAAATAAGACCATATGAAGTTCCAGAGAGGTCTGGCAAAAGGACTGAGCTATTCTTGATCACAGGGGCGTGGGCAGGGGAAATAGTGATAACCTCCAAGGTGAAGGCAGTGGGTAGGGAGGGAAAGTACTGCGCGCCAAGGGGAAGGGAAAGTTGAGTTCACATCCCAGGAAAATACACACATCCCTCCTGCTGGAAGATGCTGAGACAATGGAACAAACGGACAATGGGACTGATTCCACCTACGCCTGGAAACTGGCTTTTTAGGAAATGATGGGAGGTGAGCGGAAAGGATAGAATGAACATATGGCCTCCACACTGCAGGAGAGGGATGATGGAACTCAGGAACAGAGAAGAAGGGCGGGGGACCGAAAGGGATAGTCAGGCTCGTTGAAATCTTAAGTTAGGATTTTCACTAAAATACAGGGTCTTCACTGTAGGCAGATCAGACCACAAAAGTGATTAGTGTGCATGAGTGATCCAGATAGAGGTCACCATGCCTGCAGCTGGGTCCTGGGCCCACTCACTGTTGCTGTCTCTGACATCCTTTCTCTCCATCTCTACCATGAGCTTAGAGGGGCTCAGAGCAAAGTAGAGCCAGGACACCCGCTACTGGCACCTGCTGGTTATGGGGTTAGAGGAGCCTGTGCCACCCAAGGCCCTGTTGTCAATGCTGTTCTTGTCATCTTGTGGAAGAGCAGTTTGGACCATCTTCTAGACAATCCCAAGTTCCAAAATCTACTGAGAAATATCCCCACTCCTGCTTTGGGGTTTGGTCTCATTATTCCAGTGTTATTTAGAGGCTTTCCATTTTCCTTTCTAATGGTCACCCTGAGGAACCCCAGACCACAGGCCTGGCCTGAGATAACCCTTCTTCCTACCTCTTTCCAACCAAAGCTCTTGTCCCATCCCCTCCCATTACTGGACCAATAGAGATGGTATCACGGCAGATGAGAATTACCCTCATTTGCCACCGGGTGGATCCCAGGGGAAGCAGTGACACCCTATTCTACCCAGACTGGCAAGTACAGGACCACTCTAGAAAAAAAAAAACCCATCATAGAAATTGGGATCTTGACAGGAAAGTCTCAGAGAGGTAGAAGGTCTTTGAGAGGTTCGTCAGCATTCTCAAAAGAAAGTGGAATTCGTGCTTAGAGGAATTGTTACCAAATGGTAATCCAAACATATCTGCTGCCCTGAGATGGAAATCCATGGTACATAGGAAAAAAAATGGAGAAAATAAAGAGTGCCCCCACATGTACGCATTTAAAAGACTGTCTTTTAGGGGCTGGGTTGTGGCTCAGCGGTAGAGCGCTCGCCTAGCACATGCGCGGCCCGGGTTTGATCCTCAGCACCACGTAAGAATAAAGGCATTGTGTACATCTAAAACAAATAACCAAATAAAAATAAATAAGACTGTCTTTTATACTAAGAGGATTATCTATTTTCAGCCCTCATGTTAAAATTTCCTATCTTTGTGAAATGGTGAAAGCATGTAAATAATATGTAATATGAAGTGGGGTGGATAAATGTCCGTACATACAGCATGACTGTTTTTCACTGCATAATTGTCACACCCTGCTTTTTCAGTCCAAAAACCAATTTATAACTTTTAATCAGGTAATCACTGCACGGTAATCATCATACCACTTAAAAGGTAAACAACAGCCAGGTGCGGTGGTGAACGCCTGTAATCCTAGCAATTCAGGAGTCCAAGGCAGGAGGATCACAAGTTCAAGGCCAGCCTCAGCAACTTAGCAAGACCCTGATCAATTTAGTGAGACCCTGTTTCAAAACAAAAAATAAAAATGCTGTGGCTCGGTGGTTAAGTGCCCCTGGGTTCAATCCCTGGTACAAAAGAACAGCAGCAGTGTATTCACCAGTGCCATGTGGATGCACATTTGTCTTCTCACACACTGCAAGCCATAAGCCTAGAATTCTCAATGCACTGCCCATAGTCAGTAATTTCCTGAAAGCCAACTTGTGTGGTTTGTTTAGAGCACTGCAGTACTAATGGTAAACACATTATATATGAGTGGTGCTGAGGACAGCATGTCAGATAACTAAACCAATGATGGTGATGCAGAATCTTAGGACACATTATATTTTGTAACTCCATACTTAGCAACACTAATAAATTTTCTCAAGTGTAATATTTTGACTATGATGTGCAAATCAGTAACAATGTGTTAATTTTTTTCAGATCAGAAAAATGTTCATTAAACTGTCATGAAGAAATGATTGTGTCAATTAGGACTATTCGACTTTAACATGTATTCACAAGTATTCCATGTATACTAATCATGCATCAAAGGGAGTTTAGTAATAAACGATTTTTAAGTAATACCAGCATAATTTCTTCTAAAAATCTTCACAGAGTGGTCACACTCCACTGTTTTTCTCAAAAAATTGGCATAATACCTTCCATGATTATCTGGTGAAATCCAGTAGTACCTAAGAGTACAGGCTCTGTAGCCCCAGTTACAATCAGGTCCTAAATCCGATATTCCCTTAAATGTGGGACATTGGGCAGGTCATTCCAAGACTTGGTTCCTTGGTCTTCTGTCTATAAAATGGGAATGATCATAGGGCTATTTTGCGGCTTAAATTAAATAAATATAATCAAGCACTTAGAACATTTATGGAACTGGGCATGGTGGCCCATACCTGTAATCCCAGCTACGTGAGAGTCCTAGGCAGGAAGATCACAAGTTCAAGGCCAAGACCAAAACAACTTAGGCAACACCATTTTTCATTAAAGGCTGAGTTTTTCTGTCATTTCATAGGTCCAGGGAATTCAAATGTCTAAGAATCACTGGTTGGAATAACCAATATCCCTTAAATGTGACCGCAGGTGGGCAACACACACACACATACACACACACACACACACATACACACACACACACACACACACACACACACACACACACACACACACAAAATGACTCCAAACCTGGAAAAGGGAAAAACAACTTTTTATTTTTCCTTTTTTATTTTCAGTACTGGAGATTGAACTCAGGGACAATCAACTACTGAGCCACATCCCCAGCCCTATTTTGTATTTTATTTAGAGACAGAGTCTTACTGAGTTGCTTAGCACCTCGCTCTTTTGCTGAGGCTGGCTTTGAACTCGCAATACTCCTGTGTCAGCCTCCCCAGCCACTGGGATTATAGGCGTGTGCCACCGCATCCAGCAAAAAACCACTTTTCTTCACACACAACTGACAGAATTTATAAGCACCTCAGATGCCCCTGGGTACAGGGTGTCCTGGTGCCATAGCCACATTAAGTTTTTGGTACATTTAATCAGTTTAATCAGTGCACTGCTAGGACTGGGAGTTTGATCCAAAACACACACACACACACACACACACACACACACACACACCACTCCACCCCCATAGCATGTGAATAGATGTGGCACAGTAGTAGATGCCCTGGAACAGCTGTCTCAAGTGCCTATAGTGTTTCACTGGATCCTGTTTCACCCTTGTTTACCACTTACACAGGTAACACCTGCCTCGCCATAGGTCACCTCTCTGTTCTCAACTCCCAGAACATCTTTTGAGCCTGCCTGGTAATGTGTCATCCTCCACGTCCCAATGCTGAGGGCCTGTGATGGGAGTGGAACTATGGGGGCTGGAGGACTCACCAGAAAGGCGTCCTGCTGAGGGATGCTCAGCCTGAGACAGGGCCCACTTGTATTGCACTGAAGGGAGACTGGAAAGCAGAAGCCAGCCTTGCAGGAACCAGTGCCCCTGCCCCACCCCTGCCCCGGAATCAGCGCAACATTGCCATCATGTGGCCTGAAGCCCAAACAACAGCCTTCATGGCTCTGAGTCTCTGGAGCCCTTCAACATAGACCCAGGATTTGAAACCTTCCCTCACTGATCCATTTCACTGTGATTTCTGCAGAATCCAGGTCTGGATAGGATTCACTATAGATGCAACATGCAGAACCCTGAGTTCAACATTCATTAAACTTTAAATAGTTTTGATTAATGGCTAAAATAATTAAGACAAGGCAGTTTAGGAGGCGATCACAGCAACGATTAAAAAAAAAAAAAAGCCAATCAGGGACTCCACAGAGTGCACTGAACTGGTGGGGACCAGTCACAGCACCGTCCTCTCCCAGTGAAGCCTGGGCTACTGTGCATGGGTACACAGGGAGGCCCTTGACATCATACTACTACCTCCTCCTCCTCAGACCTGCAGACTCCATGTATCACCTCACAATCACCATCTCTGATAGCCTCGTGATTCCCTGTCCCAGTTCACATTCTGTAACTTCACCTTAGGCTGCCTAGAGAATGGCCAGGTACATAAAGCTGCAGGGCCAACTACACAATTCATGAGACCCAGTGCAAAACAAAAATGCAGGGCCCCTTGCTCAATAATTGTGAAGACTTCAACAGCAACAGAGGAGCATCAAGCCAAGCACAGCGCACTTCTGGGTAGGGAGAGGGGCTGTCTCTTGCTCTCAACACCTTTACTCCAGGCTACAATTGCAGTAAGTAGGTCTAAGAATGCATTATTCATTTCATTCCCTGCATGGTGAACTTGGCTACAATCACAGAAGCCTGCACTAATTAAATTGAATTCTGTGTCATATGCTTTGAGCTAAGAGTTCTTGAATCGAAAATGCAAACATGTGCAAAACAGTGTTGGCCAAAGTCCCTCCCCCAGCCTTCTCCTGTGAAAGACAGGCCCATACTGCTGCAGGCCCATGCAGCCACATTTCCAGCTGTCTGGTGGCACTCCTCTTGCTGACTCTGGCTCTTTGTTGGTACCAGTGATTTCTATCTTCATTAGATGCATTACCAATGAACAAGGAGTGATGCACTTGAACTCCCACTAGATGCCTAGCCTATTCTACTGATCTCCAGACAGAAGTAACCTAAGATTTGGCTCCATAATCATTTTGAAGGCATTGATGCTCCATTGGTTTCCCAGGGATCAAATGTGTCTGTAAATCCAGGCAGGTTTCTAGGATCCTGTCAGGAGTGTAGGTTCAAGGGCATCCCTGTAAACTTCAGCCTGGGTGCCTAGTGAAGCACTTGGTGATACTGTTAGTCCATGGTCACACTCAAGAGTGGCAAGACCCACTGCTAAAACAGTGCTCTTAAACTTCAGCATGCATTAGAACCCCAGTGAGCATCTTTGACCAAAATGCTGTCCTACCACCTCCAGAATTCCTGACTCAGGAGGTCTTAGGTGAAGTGTGGGAAGGTCCACTAGTGAGATCCCCAGGTATTCTGACATGCCAGGACCACATGGTGACAGTCATGATCACAGATGACAGAGTCTACCCTAGACCTCTTGCTGAAGGTCTAGATAGGGAGGGGATGACCGTGAAGGACAACAGTCTGTTTTTAAACCTTTCCCAGGAAACACAGAATGTGTAAACCACATTAACCTGGAACAAAACACTTCTGTGAAGTCTTCTGATGATGACACTGCCTGTGTATCTGGCAGGTAATTGTCAAGATGGAAGGTAGGCCAGGGCAGACAGTGAGGTGCATGTGGCATGTGGGAGGCACAGGCTGGGCCAGCCTCCCTGAACCCCACTGTGTGGGCAAACATGTCCAAAAAGGAACTGAACCCTATATGCTGAGGCCCAGGCATTCTTAGGAATCAGCCAACACAATGCACCACATTTAGAATCCTCTGCATTTAGTGCAGTCTCTGGTTCAAAGATTCTTCTGTCTCACACCATCAGGATGAGCAACCAGGTCAATCTACACAGGCGTCATCAACATCATCTTCATTCCACACACAACTTCTTCCTACTCTAGATGGTATACCACTCAGGCTAAAATGAAAAAGGCACAAGAACCACATCCTCTGAGAAGTCTTACCAAATTGCTCCAATCAGATCATAACTTTCATCCCTTTTATTTCCACACTGGGGTTAAAAAAAAAAAAAATTCATTCAACAAATAAGTATCAGCATCATCTAGTTGGTAGGGCTGAGTGGAAGGTGAGAGGAGCAAAGTCCTTTCTGCATGTATGACACTGGCCCTGGGAAGTCAGTACAAGGCCAGTCCTCTTCCCCACCCTAGCTCATAGGCACCTCAGCATGCAGAAGGCCCTCAAACGTCCCTGGCAAAGCTCCCTAGATTCTCCCCAAATCCGTGATACCATCTCTCTGGGCCACCCCACCCCAAGCAAGGAGAGAATATTTTTAAATTAATAAGCAAAAAAAGGCGATGGCACAAGAGGAATGGACACCCTATAGTAAGGCAGTGTCATTCCAACAAGGCTTGGTGAACTATCCACTCAGCCCATGCCAGACAGCCAGGAATTCATGCACACCTCGTGTCTGTGAGCACAGAGCTTAGGTGCACTAGCATACGTAGTTCAAGTGCACTGAATGCAAAGACACATCTCCCAACTTCCTCCAGCAAAGCTCCTGCCCCCATCCCGAGTTAGACCAGGGCCTGGGCAATCACACCAGTTCCTTACAACATGCCTCTCCCCAGATTCCTTGGCTGACCAACTGCCCCTGCTCAGGGAACCAGTCCCCAGTGAGGGCAGGAACACAGTACCTTGTTGGTCTAAAGAAAACAGTAAGGGTAGTGTGGCCTCCACTCAATCTGACACCAGGATCTGTGCTGAGGGAAATTTAGGACCAGTTTCTTACAAATGGAGCTAAGAGGAAAGACAGCCAGCCAGTCAACTCCAGAAAGGAAAAATTTTGTCTAAAAAGAAATAAAATGTTTTACTCATACACACAAATACACACAAATACAAACACAGAAGCCCACAACGAGAGCGGGTAAAACAATTCCAATCAGATTGGTCTGTTTTCTAGGGTCCTTTGGACTTGGGTTTCTGGAGGAGTGTAACCCACGCCCCCACAGTCCTGCTTCTGCAGTCGCCACCACCTCCACTGAAGAGATCCCAGAAGCAGCGCCTTAGAGACACAGGACGCAGGCCTGCTGGAAAAAGCCTCGGGCCCAGCCTGGGGCTGGAGGAGTCTGTGACTTCAAGCCTTTGCGCTTGGCTGGGCCACTGGCACTGCCACAATGGGGGGGGGGGTGGGGAGGAATTCAGAGTCCTGAGGATGCAGTTCACAGTCTGGGTTTTGGGGGAAGACAGGAACGAAGCAGGAATACAGTCAGTGGTCTTGTCCTCAGCCTGCCGCTGTGAATGCTGGTGTGGCCCCACAGGCTTTCGTGTTGGGTTGACTGGCAGGCTTCCCCTGCCTCTACACCCCAGTTTGCTCTTTGATCCAGTCCCGAAATACAGGTAGCCTCGTGTACACGCCTGGCTTGTTCCTCTGGGCGCAGCCTTCACCCCAGCTCACCACCCCTGCCTGGAAGATTCGTCCATCCTCCTCCACGCTGGACAAGGGGCCCCCGGAATCACCCTGAGTAGAGAAAGCCTTGTGCGTGAGGGCTTTGCCCCGCCTCTCCCCAGGACTGGCCTCTCCCCAGGACCCCGCCCACCGGCAGCCCACACACCTGGCAGGCATCCACGCCCCCGGAGAGGAAGCCCACACACATCATCCGCGGGGTGATCTGCTGCGGCATCAGGCCCTCACAGGTCGTCTGGTTGATGATGCGGATCTCGCCCTTCTGCAGGATCAGCGCCCCGGAGCCTGCAGAGCAGGTAGGACAGGGCTGACTCAAACAGGGAGCTCTCCTACGAGCCATGGGGCGTGGGAAAAGGTCACTGAAGATGCTCCCCACAAGAGGCAGTTGACCAGCAAAGCTCTGGAAACAGCCCAGACATGGGCAACGAATAAATGCTTAAGTAACTAATGGCACTTCTCAATGGAATACTACTCAATCATAAATAGGCAATATGCTGGAAATCTATCAGGTGATTTGAAGTCAAATATGCACCAAGGTAAGGGGTGTGAAGAAAGCAGCAGGACAGAGAATGCCACCAAATGCCACAGTGGTTTTGTCAGGGCAGGGGAGCTACAAGTCAGGTTTTTACTCTTTACCTCTCTGTATGCTACAAATTTTCAGCAACATGCTATATGAATGTTACAGTGGATTTTTAAATTTTTTTTACATTTGCCAACAGCCTGTCTCCTACAGGTGGGAGCAAAAGGGACAGGCCGCTCATTTCCATGACAGGTCATGTCACAAGCACAGTTAATGGCCTTTCCAAGTGACAAAGTGCATCCACACCCACATTCTCATATTCATTAAGTACCACTTCTTTTTGCCAATGAAGAACAAAGGTCAGAGTTTAAGAAACACACCCAAGTCACTCAGGTAGTTAAGCAGCAAAGACAGGCCTTCAATCCAGAGCCCAACCTGCAAATCCCATGCCCCTTTTACATTCTACCCTATACAGCCTCATCCTGCCAGGCAAAAAGCAATCAGGGCAATCCATCAGCCCAGAAGCCAGGCAGACAGGTTAGACCAAAAAGGATGCAAATGCAGAGGCAGGATAGCCCATAGCTGCCTCGAAGGAAGGCCTGAGGCTCTCTGCAGGTCCCTGGGCCCAGCCTGAAGCTCACCTCCCTCCTGGGTGTGCCCCCAGCCTGTGACCCAGATGGCCTTGCCAACAGGGAAGACATGAGAAGTGTCAGGCAGGCAAATCGGCCGCACCACAGAACTGTATTCCGCGGGCTTCTTCAGCTCCAACAGTGCAATATCATAGTCAAAGGTGAAGTCGTTGAAGAAGGGGTGGGTGATGATGCGCTCGAGCTGGCGCTCCTGCACCCCGGAGTCGCTGCGCTTGCTCTGATCATGAAGGCCCAGGAAGGCAGTCCACAAAGCGGGGTCTGAATACCTGGGAGGGGTGAGAGGAGGAGAAGTGGCCACGAGGCTGTACCTGCGAGGATGCGCCAGGATGCACGTCAGTGTGTGTGCACACCAGTACCACTCCAAGTTCCTGCTCACCATACACAAAGCCACCAGGAGCTGCTGAGAAGCAGGTAACAGAGGAAAATGGCCCTTACTTTGGATTGATCCTAAACTGAAAACTCTACTAAGCACCCTGACATAGCACTGAACCTCTCTAGACCTCTTTATTCCCTCTTTTAATACATTTTTGATCTGGTTATCAAGAAATATGTATCTTAGCTGAGTGCAATGGTACACACTTATAATCCCAGAGGCTGAGGCAGGAGGATGGCAAGTCTGGGGCCAGCTCTGTTTCAAAATAAAATTTAAAAGGCTGGGGGTATAGCTCAGTGTAGAACATTTGCCTAGCATGATCAAGGTTCTGGGTTCAATCTCTAATAATGCAAAAAAAAAAAATATATATATATATATATCTTATAAATCTGACCTTTCACAGGAGGAATAACTCAAAAAACTCAATCCTTTTTTTTTTTTTTTTTTTGGTACTGGGTATTGAACTCAGGGGCACTTGACCACTGAGCCACATCCTCAGCCTTTTTTTTTTTTTTTTTTTTTTTTTTTTTTTTTTGTATTTTTTTATTAGAGACAGGGTCTCACTGAGTTGCTAAGTGCCTCGCCATTGCTGAGGCTGGCTTTGAACTTGTGATCCTTCTGTCTCAGCCTCCTAAGTGCTGGGATTACAGGCGTGTGCCACTGCGCCCGGCCAATCCAATTTTTTAACACAGTGGTATATATTCTGAGACCAAAACGAATTGAAAAATATATTGAGTTTTAATGTGAGGTTAGGTATTGGCCGCGGAATGGGTTAGCGATTCTGAAACCATATCATGTACTCTGGAGGACAAGAGCAAAGAAGCGAGTACACGGATGTGGCTAAGAGCCAACTTTCAGTGTGGGGAAAAAAGAGATTTACAAAAATGGAATGGGATCCAAAGTCTCACCAAAACCTCATGATTTAAAAAATTTAGCCTCAAAGCAATGCCATCCCCAGGGGCACCCGAGACCTGGATTCCGTTTCTCCATTAAAAGAAACCAGGGCTTAGAGAAGTGGCAATTTCAGATCTGGGGGAAAAAAAAAAAAGTTATAGGCTGAGGTACTGAGCAAAGAAGTGTCATAGCAGCTGCACTTAACTCAGAAATCGTTCCCCAAAACACAGGTATACATGCAAAGGCAAAATAAAGTAAATGGGGTCAAGTGTAACAATCAGTGAATGTAGAGAGGGTATGAGGTGCTCATTGCTCTAGTCCTTTCTTCCCTTCCTACCTTCCTTCCTTCCTTCCTTCCTTTCACTGTACTTGCAACATTTTGTAGGATTGAAAATTTTCCAAAATAAAAAATTGGAAGAAAATAGATCTTTAAATTAGAAAATCTAAATTGCAGAGAAAAGCATAAAGACCTACTTCATTTTCTCTAATCTCTCAGAAAAGTCAAGAGGTAGCTGAGCTGTCTAGCCATGGCACCCCTCCTCACCCCTGCCCTGAGCTGAGCCTCCTCCTTGACTGTCCCTGCTGAAGCCCTGCTTGTTCCACCAGTCCCCTTGGTCCCCTCAACTCCCCATGCATTCATCACCTTGTCATTGATGCTGCCATACGGCTGTATGGCCACCAGAACCTCACACCCTCACTGAAGCACTACTCTCCAAAGTGGGCTCTGCCTCTACTCTTTAAAAAAGAACTTCCTAAAAACTGCTTTTGTGAGATCTTTTTCATTTTGTTAAACAACCTAAAGTGATTCCCAAAACAACCAGCAGAGGCCTCAACTTCCCAAGCAAGCATCAACCTCCACCACTTGTTGGCCTTTCCCTTTCTTCTTTTTTCTTTTTTGGTATGGGGGATTGAACCCAGGGGTGCTCTATTACTGAGCCACATCCCCAGCCATTTTTATTTTTATTTTGAGACAGGGTCTTGCTGAGTTGTTTGGGCTGGCCTTGAACTTATGATCTTCCTGCCTCAGCTTCCCAAGTAGCTGGGATTAGAGGCATGTGCCACTGTGCACAGCTAGTCTTCCCCTTTCTAATGTTTCTTCTCATTCATCCTTCATCCTGGCCATATAGTCTTCCATCCATTTAATCATTCATTCATTCAATAACTATTAGCCACCTGTGATGTTCTAGGAATTACACTAAACCCAGTCCCCAAGTTCACAGCATACTGGGGGAGAGAGACATGAAAATCATCAATCATAGCCCCACATGAAAAGTGTCCCACAGAGGAAGGGGTAGAAAGCTCTGGAAGAGTACAGGGTGGGTAGCGGTGAGAGGAAGGAAATGAATCAAGTCCTAAAGTTAAAAAGGATTGGATCAAAGTCTGCAGGTGGGGCAGAAAGCAGCATATTTAAAAAGAGTAAGGGGAATTTTTAGGAAGCAAAAATTGAACATGGTAAAGATATAAGACAGGAGGTGAGACTGGGGCTGGTCAGATGGGCAGAGGACAGATGACATGGCTGTGTCAGTCATTGGAAAGGGGTTTCTACTTTATCTTGCAACCCAGGGCAAGCATTTAAACAAGAGGTCAATGCAATCAGATTTTGGAAAGACCATGCCAGCAATGTATTGTGCAGACCAGAGTGCTGAGAGGGAGCAAGGAGATCTGTGGTCCAGGGCAAGCCAAGGGATGCTTCGGGAATGCTCAGTAGGCAAGGTCTCAGAAGTAGAAAGGAAGTGATAGGATAGAGGAGAGGACAGTCAGCCTGGTCCCTTCCATCTCCATCCTGTGGTATCCCAGTACCCAGCACAGAAAGGCCCTTGTCAGGCTTCTTGCCTCACTTCCTCTTCCCCAAACTGGGCCCCATTCACCCATCAACCCCAAACCCTCTTTCATGAAGCCCTCTCTAATAATCCTGCACAGTGGTCTTTTTCCTACAGCCAACATCATTCACCTAGAAAAGCATTCAATTTCATCAGCAAGTTGGGTGATGATCATGAGTTCAAAGCCAGCCTCAGCAACTTAGCAAGGCACTAAACAACTCAGTGAGACCCTGTCTCTAAATAAAATACAAAAATGGGGCTGGGGATATGGCTCAGTGGTTGAGTGCCCCTGAGTTCAATCCCCATACCAAAAAGAAAAGAAAAAAAAAAAAAAAAAAGAAAACACCTTTCCCAGGCTGGGATTGTGGCTCAGCAGTAGAGCACTGCACAGTGGTCTTTTTCCTACAGATCTAGTTTAGATCTGGAGTGTGCCCTAAAGGTCCATATACTAAAGACTTGGTCCCCATGGTGGCACTATTGGGAGGTGGTAGAACCTTTTAGAGATGGGGCCTAGTGGGAGGTCTTTAGGTCATTGGGGCATGCTCTTGAAGGGGAGATTATGAGATCCCAGTCCCTTCCTCTTCTTCTCTTTTGCTTCCCAGCCACAAAGTGAACTGTGTTTTTGGTACTGGGGATTAAACCCAGGGGTGCTTAATCACTGAGTCACACCCCCAGCCCTTTCTATTTTTAATTTGAAACAGGGTCTTGCTACATTGCTTAGGGCCTAGCACGTGCGCAGCCCAGTTTCAATCCTCAGCACCACGTAAAAATAAACGCATTGTGTACAACTAAAGCAAATAAATAAATATTTAAAAAAAAAAAAAAAAACACCTCTCTACAGTGCCTTAAGAACACTAGATGACTCATAAATGCATGCAAAGCCACTTGACCCCAGGTGCCTGCACACCTCACACCTCCGCCTCTGTGTACAACACTCCCTTTGTCTAGAAGGTCTGCACCCCTGGTCCTGCTGACAGACACCCTCACATTCCAGCACTTGGTTCAGACACCCCTGCTCTCAAAGGTGTTCCCAACAGTCACCCTCCCCATTGCCTCGTGGAGCTGAGGTAGCCTGCACACAGTTCTGGCATAGCACTCACCACATGTGTGCATGTGTGCATGAAGGTGTGAGCAACTATAATGTTTTATCCCTCACCTAGCAAGTCTGTAAAGTACAGAGACTAAGGCCTGTTTCCCACATACTGTTAACAACAGTGGGTGCTGTATGAATTGGCAGAAATAAGACATATATTCAACAGAAGATGAAGGAAAAAGAAATAAAAAATAAAATTTTGAAGCAAAGAAAGAGAAAGCAGTCAACACGTGGTGAATTCTTAGTGTGCACACACGCACACACCTATCTCGCTGAAGGACCTAGAAATAATGACACTGCAATAACAATGAGCTCAAGAAACACCCAGATCTTGGTTTCTAAATACCATCCCCTGATGAAGTGCTCCTTATAAAAGCAACTGATTCTAAGGTGGGGCAAAGAAGATGTCAGATGAGTCTAGAGTGCTTGGTGGTGCCAGAAAGCAAGGAAGTGACTCCACAAAACTGAAAGAATAGGAGCATGTCAAAGGGACACAGTAGAGACCCTCAAGGAGTTCCCAATGGCTAATTCTGGAACAATCTGAGCAACAAAGTAAATATCATGTTATGGGGCTATGGGGTTACAATATAAATACACAAGTTGCCATGAATGCAAATAAATGAAAAAAGACAAACTTCCTTACAGAAAAAATCTAAATAGACTCACATCCAAAGATCAGAGGAAAATAATGACTTTGTAGTGGAGAAAGGTAGCAAGCACTACCTTAACCAAAAGATAATGAGCAACATCACCAGAGGCAGGTCCTGCTCCTTGGGATCTGGACTGTCCCCCCAAAAGCTCCTGTGTTGAAAGTATGGACCTCATGCAGCAAGGTTCAGAGGTGGGGCTTGGGCAATGACTGGATCTGAGGGCTCTGACTGGATGGACTGATCCACTGATAGCTGAATGGCTACTGGGAGGTGGGACCTCATTGGAGGAAGTAGGTCACTGGGGGTGTGGCCGGGAAGAGCTCAGCCTGTCCGCAGGCCCTTCCTCCCCATCCCTCCTCCTTCCTGGGCCATGCCCTTTGGCCGTGAGATTTTTGCCTTAGAGCTAGTCAGCCATGGACTGAATCCTCTGAGATGTTGAGCCAAAATAAATCTTTCTTTCTCTAAGTTGTTCTTATTTTAGGTGACAAAAAGCTGACTACCACATGTCATTTATCTGCTGACATGATGTGACATTCTTTCCAAATATTCCAAACTCCAGTCAGGGCATGAGAAAAACATCAGACTAACTCCCACAGGAGGACATTCTGCAGAAAGGACTGAGAAACTCCTGTCCTAGAGACAGGACAAGGAAATGCAATGTGCTTATCTGGCCTGACTCCTGAGCAGAAGGGTCATTAGCATGAAACCTGGTTAGTGAAACCTGGAGTTTAATTACTAGGAATGGACCAATGTTGGTTTCTTAGTATAAATACACGTGCTAACATTGAGGGACCCTGGGTAAGGGGGTACATGAGAAGTCTGTACCTCCTTTACAATTTGAAATAAAAAGTTTATTTTAAAAAATTCTTAAATAAGTTCCTAAAACCCCACTAAGAAAAAAAAAAAAAATCCTTCCTGCCCAGGGTGGAGTTCAGTGTGACAAAACAAGAAAGGGGAACTGGCTCAGGCTGGATTGTCCTGGATGAGGCTGGATGGCAACAATCTGGAGAGGCCCAGGGACAAATGAGCCAGCCCCACTCCCTGCAGCCATTTGCTGCCTCCAACACCCACACAATGCACACCTGTGCCTTTGGCTGCATTCCAGCTTCGGGCTCCTTCTCATCTCATGGCAGTCTGGGTTGCCCACCGCCCTGCCTACTGCAGAAGAGCATGCAGTTGGCAGGAAGGTACAATACCCTAGAAGGCCCACTCCCCTGTGCATGCTTCTTCAGAGCAAGCTATCTCCTTAGACTCCTTCCTGTGGCCAATGGCCAGACAACCTGCACAGACTGGGAGCAAGACCCCAATAACCTCAGCCCCAGACCCAGTCAGCTCCTGCTAATTCTGTGGCTTCCTTGACTCTGGTGCCTGCCCACCTAGTCCTGGGACACCAATGTGACTCTTTTTCCAGGCCTGCACCTACTATATGACAGGCATAGCACTGTGTCCCAGGGAAATATCATATTTAGTTCTCACAACTAAATAGCATCATATTATCCATGAAGAACCCCAGGCCCAGGAAGTTTGAATAACTTGCCCAAGGTCACTTGCAAGCCAGAGCAGGAATGAAAAACCAAGGCTCATCTTTAACCAATTCCAGGGAATGATGGAATCAATACACCTGAGCTCAAGTTTGGTTCTGCCACACAGCTGTGCAACCTTGAGCAAATGCCCTTACCTTTCTGAGTCTGTTTCTGTAGTGATATAAACAGATCTGCCAGCTAGGGGTAGCACAGAAAGTGTTTGTCTGAGAGAGAGTACCTAATAAGAGTGAGTTTTTATTAGCACTGTTATTAAGCTCTGTTGCTAGATACCTGCTACCTCTCCATCACCCTGTCCTAGTGCCAGCCCACCCTGGCATGACTCATAGGCACAGGGGACCTCACCACACACCCAGAGACCTACCTGAAATCTCTGTCATCCATAAAGCAGTGGGCTGCGGAGACCAGCCAGTTGGGAGAGATGAGCGAAGCCCCGCACACGTGGCCCTGGCCCTGGCTGTGGAGGCTCACCTGCCAGGGCCACTCACCCTGGTCTGCATTTGTGCCCCCAACGACCCGAGCCTGTTTGGTGAATGACCGCAGCCCACAGTCTGGAGAGAGAGCAGAGAACCAAAGATGGGGAGATAAGGTGGGGGCTACCCAACCCCAAGGGGACAGCCAGTCTCCCCACTCCAAAGGGAATCCCCTCTGGCTCTGGCCTGCACAGCAGTGCTGGAGCAGAGGGGGCATGAGGGATTCTCTAGAAGTATCTCTGAGCTTCAGGCACCCTCTGTCGTCCACCTTCCCCTTCCTCTCACCCCCACGCTCCCAGCTCCTCTATCCTGCACAAATGCACTGAGGGGCCTTTAGACACCCACTGGTTTGCTTAGACTCAATTTGGGTGTTGTCTGCCTAAATATTCTTGTTGAGTGCTGAGAGGCAGAGGGAGGAGCTGAGGCCTGACATGAAGGCACAGAACTATAACTGCTCAAACTGAACCCATGGCCAGTGCTGCTGAAACACACAGAGGCAGCAAGTTAAAATATGGGCCGGGGCGGGGAAACCCTGTCTGGTACTCAGGGAAGCTAAAGCCTCTCCTCTCCAAGCCACTCACCAGTGGCGACATCTACAGAGCAGACACCAGCCCAGCACCTCTGCCAGCACCCCAGCTGTGCCACAGAGGCACCGATGTGCTGTCTGCCTGGTTCTTTCTCCAGAACCAGAGCTAAGGTGTGGCACAGCATCTTTGCTCAGGCAAATGCACCAGGTTTCCTGGGCCCAAACCTAGGTGAGCAATGTGCTGGGGGATTTCCACCTTTGGGTGCACCCTTTTGTGGGTACCTTGCACAGTGAACAACCTGCCTAACCATACACAGAAGATCTGCTCACCACAGTCCTTTTCATCGGAGCCATCACTACAGTCCTTCTCTCCGTCACACTCAGGGCTGCCCTTGCTCAGGCAGAGCCCATTGTGGCAGCGATAGGTGTGTTCAGTGCAAGTGACGACGCTCGCTGTTCAAGGACACAGATGGGAATCAATTTCTCTGCAGCACGTAACTATAAGCCAGAGTCGGTGCCAGAAGCCCCCAGAAGCATATCATGATCCATCTACCCTACACCCCTCCCCCAGGCTTGCCCCAACCATCACACCCATGTTCTCTACCTTCTAGAAGATTCTCCCCCGGTTGATGCTCTTTCTTATCACACTTAACAGGTTTGTCTATTAACCTTTGGGCACACTGCACATGAGTGTGCTCCTAGTGCAGATACACTAGGAAGAAACGTCCGCATCCCTGCAGGAAGGCAGAGCCAGGTCTCACCACTGTCACACGAGATCTCGTCAGATCCATCCCCACAGTTGTCCTTCCCATTGCACCGCTGGCTCTGTGGAAGGCACTTCCCATTGGCACACTTGAAGGTCCCAGCAGAACAATCTGGGGAAGAACGAGTCCTTAACGATGGCCTGACGTGCCCTGCCTGCCCAGGCCAAGCAGGCAGCTGCAGGGAAGCCCAGTCAGCCACCTGCACCAGGACACTCACCGCACCCCTGCTCATCGCTGTTGTCTCCGCAGTCATTCACGCTGTCGCAGACCCAGAACAGGGGCTTGCAGAAGTTGTTCTTGCAGGTAAATTGGTGGGTGGTGTTGCATGCTGGTGTGGGGCAAGGGGCAGAAATCAGCCGCAAGGTTCGGTTGGGATCTTGGCCTTCCTGGTGGCAGCCTCATCACTCACGACTTCCCCAGGGGAAGCCTGGGCAATCAGAGCTGCCAGGGGACCACTTCCCATCTGGAGAGCTGGCCTGGGGCATGCCTGCTCCACTAGCTAAGGAAGCTGACCACAGCACTTTCAAAACACTCTGCCACCTGCTTCAACAGCAGCCAGGAGTTCCAAATAGCCGGGGGAGGGAAAGGGGCCAGATGTCTCTGCACCCAGAGGGAAGGAGGGCAGCAGAAAGTGAGTACAAATTCCCACCACCTTGGGCCTTCTTGCCACAGGAGGCAGCCAGCAGGAGCCACGGGGCACAATGAGGGCAGGAGGGGACAGTCCAGTTTCCCAGCGTGACTCACTGCAGTGCAACTCATCGCTGTAGTCGGTGCAGTCAGCCCAGCCATCGCAGCGCAGGTTCCTCTGGATGCACCGCCCAGTTTTGCATGTGAACATCCCGGGGCAAGCTGTAGGGAACAAAGCAGGTCTGAGGTCTATGGTCCCAGCCTCCCTCCCTCAAGGCCAACCTCACAGACACATGGAAGACCCATCCTGCAAACAGAGAAGCCAGGCAGGAGCCGAGAGTCACCCAGGCCCACCAAACTATGGCAAAGGGGGTTCCTACAGCAGCGGCCAGTGCAGGGCAGGGCTGGCCAAGCTCCTCCTGACCACCAATCACTAACACCCAACAGCTCCATGCACAGTGGGAGGAGGGGGCTACATTAGCAGTGCTGCTGTACCCTCATGCCTCTGATCACCAGGCTCCCACCTGCGACAGGGACAGCGGTGGCTCAGTAGATGGAAGATGCATATGTCCTAGCCCAAGGGTTAACAACACCACATATTTCCTTCATGCTAGGAAACTGTTCATATTTCAATGTTTCTGAAACTGGGAGGTGTTTGACAATTGGGGTCATCAAGCAGAAGACAAAGTTGTGAGGAGACTGTTATCACTGTCCCTGCACACATACACTTTGGTCACAAGTATGTCTTTGGTAAGTCATGCAGTTGAATTTTAACTTAAATGTGGATTCCTAAGTACAGCAAAGATGTCTTCAGAAAGGTTATTCTATGATGCAGTGCTGAAATTTAAAACTACAGGTCCAAAATCCAAAACTCAAAATGCTTCAAAATTTCAAATTTTTGAGTACCAACATAATGACACACTTGAACTTGTGTGACAGATTATAGTCAAAAAATAGGTGCACCAAAAATAGCTATGTGTACAGGTATATGTAAAATATAAATGAGGGCTGGGGTTGTAGCTCAGCAGTAGAGCACTTGCCTTGCATGCATGAGGCCCTGGGTTCAATCCTCAGCACCACATATAAATAAATAAAAATAAAGACATTGTGTCCATGTACAACTAAAAATATATAAAAATATATACATATAAGTGAATTTAGTCTAAGCACTAAATTCATATACTCCCCAAGATATCTCATTGCACATATGCAAATATTCCAAAATCCAAAATCTGAAATCCAAAACACCCTGTATTGTGTGTGTCAACCAATTTCTGTTCACACAGCCAACAGTTATTTTATAATGTGCTTCAAAAATTTGCTATTTATCTTAAAAGTGCCAACAGCCATAAAGACAAGCACAGATTATCAAAGTCACAGTGATGCTGAACCAAAGGGACAGATGGTCCCAGGAACACAGAAGAGGAGAGTCCTGGGGCTCCAGATACATTGTGCTGGGCTGCGACCCTGAAGGGCATGGTGTGAACCTGCATTTGCTGTCAGCCTTTTATAATAACTGCATCTGAAATAACGCTACTAGAGTGATATGCATCTTACATTTTCTGTTATCTTTGAGTCAGGAAAAGCACAATGCTGATAAGATATAGAACAAACAGGGCATCCTGGGTGAAACCCTCTATCCAACCAGGCCCCTGCTTCAGTCAACTTTACTCACGGTCTTTGGAGTCATAGGAGAGGTATTCAGCTAGGAACCCCGTGTCAGTGTAGGAATGATCCGAATGGAAGCGAACTGTGATTTTGTTGCTATTGCTGCTAACGACAAACTGGGACCTCTCTCCACAGTACCTGGAGGAGAGGCGTAAGGGAGAGACTGCTCAGCATGGAGCCAGGGCACTGGGTGTGCACAGGACCCCTGCCCTCCCCCACCTCCGGTGCCATGGCTTGGTGGTCCCAACCCCCAGGAGCTCACTTCTCCCCGTTGATCTCCACGTAGTCCTTAAGGCAGGTACCCAGTGGCAAGTTGGGTTCCACCAGGTAGAAGATTTTGAAGCGCACCTTTACATTCTTATTGTTGGGTACCTGGAGAGAGAATGCTTTGGACTCTGAGTTCTTTTCCTCTTCCCTGAACCCCAGGATGTCTCATGGCTGGTGGGGGTGGTGGGCACAGAACAGTATGGAGCAGGGACACACTACAGTAGTTCCCTTATCCACAGGGGACAAGTCCCAAGACTCCAGTGGATGCCTGACAACCAGGATAGTATCTATATATATATATGTATAGTATCTATATGTTTTTCCAATACATACCTATTAGAGGTGCTTTTTTCTTTCTTTTTTTTTTTTTTTTTTCAACTTTTTTATTTTTGGAGTTTTCTTTTTAAGCAGAGACACAAAAATATTAAGATTATACATATTAATGGGGCACCACACAATGTTTGATGCATGTATATGCTAATGTTTCAACCAGGTTAAACATATGTATCTCCTTGAACACTGATTATTTCTTTATGGTGAAAACTTTCAAAATCCTTTCTTCTCCAGGCATGGTGGTACATGCCTGTAATCCCAGTGGCTTGGGAGGCTGAGGCAGGAGGATCACAAGTTCAAAGCCAGCCTCAGCAACAGGGAGGTGCTTAGCAACTCAGTGAGACCCTGTCTCTAAATAAAATACAAAATAGGACGGGGGATGTGGCTCAGTGGTCAAGCGCCCCAGAGTTCAATCCTTGGTACCAAAAAAAAAAAAAATCCTTTCTTCTAGCTTTTTTGAAATGTACAGTACATTATTCTATTCTGTAGTCACCATACTGTGCAGCAGTGCACCAGAGTTGCTTGCTCCTGTCTTTCCCTATTCCTCCCTCCCACTGCTCACCCCAGTCTTTGGTAACCCACTATTCTATTCTCAACTTCTATGAAATTTATTTATACACGAAGTTTTTTTGTGTACATATGTGAGGATTAAACCCAGGGACACTTTACCACTGAACCACATCCCCAGTCCTTTTTATTTTTTATTTTGAGACAGGGTCTAAGTTGCATAGGGCCTTGCTAAATTGCTGAGGCTGGTCTTGAACTTTCAATACTACTTACTGCCTCAGCCTCCTGATGATTACTAGGATCATAGGTGTGCCAAACCATGACCAGCTGAGGTTTAATTTATAAACCAAACACAGTAAGAGATTAACAAGCAGTAACTAATAAAACAGAAAAATTACAATATAAATTATTTTTCCTTCCTAATTTCACAGATAGAAGATTTGATTTTACTGTAGATCTCAGCACCCTCAGTGTACAATATTTTTTTAAATATTTTTTTAGTTATAGGTGGACACACTACCTTTATTTTTTTTTTTTTTACATGGTGCTGGGGATCAAACCCAGGGCCTCAAACATGCATGACAAACGCACTACCACTGAGCCATAGCCTCAACCCCAAATATTTTCCCAAATATTTTTTTTCTTATTAAATCAAAAACATTCATGGGGCTGGGGCTATGGCTCAGCAGTAGAGCACTCATCTCGCACATGTGAGGCCCTGGGTTTGATCCTCAGCACCACATAAATAAAATGAAGGTACTGTGTCCACCTAAACTTAAAAAAAAACAAATTAATAAATAAATTTTTCTTAAAAAATTCACATTTTCACCTAAAGGAAGCACTTTAGGGTTTTTCTTTGGCAAATAAGAATTGCTATCATCACTATTCTTATATTTCGGGGCCATTATTAAGTAAAATAAAGGTTTCTTGAAGACAAGAACTACCACAACAGTCAATCTGAAAACCAAGAAGGCTACTAAGTAACTAACACACAGGTAGCACATACAGTGTGAATATGCTGAATTAAGAGATGATTCATATCTCAGGAGTATGATTCTGGTCAGAATGAGATTTGATCGTGCCAATCAAACCAACATGCAATTTGAACCTTATGAATTATTTATTTCTGGAATTTTACAATTAATATTTTCAGATTGTTGTAACTGAAACTACAGAAAGCAAAACCACAAATAAGAGGAGGACACCATATTCTATTACTAAAGAAGGCTCAAAAGTGCTCCCAATGTTTTTACAGAAGGAAAAGAGATGGATTGATGAACAGGATGATACAATAAGTATTATCTATGGGCAAAATGCTCTTTTCTCACTACCACTTGATAAGTACTTTCATGCAGATTCTCAGAAATCATCCTGACAGCACCTCTAAGGCATAGAACCTTCAACCCCCATTCTAGAAGCAGGCCTGAGTGCCCTCAGTTTGTCAGTGGGGGAGGAGCTGGGACCTGAGTCTTGGTCTGTTTGATAGAGCAGAGGAGGAGCCTAACCCTGTGAGGCTTCACATACATGAACTCTTCTGTTGCTGAAGGTGCTCATCTTCTCTCTTCCTCCCTTCACCGTTTACCTCCTAGAGCATCCCCCTCCTTCCCTCCTTCTCTCTCACATTCATAGCACCTACCTCAATGTTCCATGTGCAGTCCATGTTGGGTGGGTAGTGTCCAGGGTAGTAGGGGCTGCTAAATGTTCCCTGGGCTTCACGTAAGGAGCCTCCACAGCCTGAGAGAAAAGGTGGAAGAAAGCATGATGGTGGAGGGCCACCTCCCCCAGGTAGTCAGGCAGAGAGACTGTGCCTCAAGGACAGAACCTGAGGCCCTCAGCTGCCTGGGCACCCAGATGCTCTCCAGTGAGGTGCTCACAAGTTGACTGCTTTAAAAATAGCTCCTGACCCAGGTGGTCAGCAAAGTCCTTTGGCTCAAGCTCCAAACCTCTGTCACTGATGGGGCCCAGTTTACCAGCCACAAGGTTGAGCCTATGGCCCCCTGAGCTCAGGTTACCCCTACAGCTGGTCCCTTCCTCTGCACCTGTGAGCATTTTCTGCCCTCCCTCTGCCCTTCCTTACTGCTCATCTTTGGCAGCTGGAAGAAGGTGGCCTCAAAGCCAGGATGCCGCCGTTCAGTGCTGGTGATCAGTGTGACAAGCAAGACGTTCTGGGAGGAGAGGAAGGTCAGGTTGTAGGAGGGAGGGTAGGTGCCACACAGCCTATGGGGGGCAGAGGAACGGGAAGTTAGGAGAGAGAATTCAGGCGTCTCACACACCCAGCTCAGTTCCACACAGAGGGGGAGCCAAGGACCCCTTTCCTAACCCTGGACAGGTGCACAAAAGGCCAAGGGTGGAGTCAAAAAGACCCTCAGTAAAGTCTCACCCCAGACAGATAATCCTCACACAAGAACAATCAACGATGTGAGGACTTAGGGGTAAGACTGCTCATCTTTGTTTAAAATAGCAAAACCTAAGAAACATGAAATGCCTAACAGAGGATTAATTAAGTAAGTCATGTGTTAAATTATAACATTGGTAGTAAAAACAACTAATACTAATTAAGAACACATCAGGCACTGTTCTCAGTGCAGCCATTGTTGATTTTGCAGTGCTGGGGTTCAAACCCAGGGCCTCACAATGCTAAGCAAATGCTCTGCCACTGAGCCCCAGTCCCAGCCCCTTAGTGCTTTTACATCTAATCACACATCAAAGCAATACTAGTATCCCCATATCACAGATAATAAAATAGAAAGCACAGACAGATTAAGTATTTTACCCAAGATTCCACAGTTAATAAGTGACAGGAGTGGGGCTGGGAATGTGGCTCAGTGGTAAAGCACTTGCCTAGCATCCACAAAGCCCTGGGTTTCATACCCAGTACCACTAAATAAATAAATAAGTGGCAGGGCTGGAATTCAAATTCAAAGCATTCAGAGCCCACAGTGCAAATGACCATGTCAACCTACCTCTAATACAACCATCAAAAATGATGGTTAGGACCTTATGACCCAGCTATCCCACTCCTGGGTCTATTCCCAAAGGACTTTAAAAACAGCATACTACAGGGACACAGCCACATCAATGTTTATAGCAGCACAATTCACAATAGCTAAACTGTGGAACCAACTTAAATGCCCCTCAGTAGATGAATGGATAAAGAAAATGTGGTATATATACACAATGGAATATTACTCAGAAATAAGAGAATAAAATGATGGCATTTGCAGGTAAATGAATGAAATTGGAGAATATAATGCTAAGTGAAGTTAGCCAATCTCAAAAATCCAAATGCCAAATGTTTTCTCTGATATAAGGAGGCTAATTCACAGTGGGGTTGGGACAGGGAGCATAGAAGGATTAGAAGAACACTAGAAAGGTCAATGGGAAGGGAGGTGGAAGGAGGGGGCAAGAGGGTAGAGAAAAAAAAAAGATGGTAGAATGAGATGAATATCATCACCCTAAGTGCACGTATGAAGACACTAATGGTATGAAGACACTAATGGTATGAATATACCAGAAATATGTAAAAATGTGCTCTATATGTGTATTATGAATTGTAATGCATTCTACTGTCTTATACAACAACTTCAAATTAAAAAAAAAAAATGACAGTTAGGGCTGGGCATGGTGGTGACCACCTGTAATCCCAGCAACTCAGGAGGCTGAGGCAGGAGGATCACAAGTTCAAGGCCAGCCTCAGCACTTTAGTGAGGCCCCAAGCAACTTAGCAAAACCTTGTCTCAAAATAAAATATTAAAAAGGGCTAGGGATGTGGCTCAGTGGTAAAGCACCCTTGGTACCCCCCACCAAATAAAAAAACAACAACAAAAAAGAAATGACAAGGTCAGATTGACTGATTTGGAAAGAACAGGTAATAAAACCAAATGTACACAATATTGTACACTACAATCCTATTTCTTTTTCTTGCTTTTTTTTTTTTTTTTTTTCAGTACTAGGTATTGAACTCAGGGTGCTCTACCACTGAGCTACATCCCAGCCTTTTATTTTTTTTATTTTGAGACAGGGTCTTACAAGTTGCTGAGTCTGCCCTGGAACTTGTAATCCTCTTGCCTCAGTTTCCTGAATAGCTGGAATTACAGGGTTGCACCACAACAGCCAGAAATATAATCCTATTTCTAAAGACTCATACACATACGTATACAGCCAAAAAGTCTGGAAGAATATACATCAAAAACTTAACAACGGTGCACGTCTATAATCATATTGGCTCAGGAGGCTGAGGCAGGAGGATCACAAATTCAAAGCCAGCCTCAGCAACTTAGCAAGGCCCTAAGCAACTGAGCGAGACCCTGTCTCTAAACAAAATACAAACAAGGGCTTGGGATGTGGCTTAGTAGTTAAGTGTCCCCGAGTTCAATCTCCAGTACCAAAACACACACACACACACACACACACACAAAAAAAAAAAAAAAAAAAAACCTTAACAATGGCTACTCTTAGGTAGTAAGGTGCTTGTTGATTTCTATTTTACCCTCTTGGGGTTGTGTATTTCTTTGTCGTAAATTAATAAATGATAGAGGTGGGAAAAGATGTGTAGAAATCCTGACTGCTAAGCTGTGGTGAAAGATGGTTCTATCTTGGTTTTGGCCTGAACTTTAGCCCATCATTAGTCAAGAAACACCTGCCCACTTCCGGACAGCAATGTCAGGTGAACCTGACCACCTTCACCCACAGGACCTCTTTCAGGTGTGAGAAATGGGCTTCATCCTGACATGGGGCCATCTGGGGCATGCATCTTGGTGCTTCCCTCAGCATATATATATATTTTTTTAAATATTTATTTATTTGCTTTTAGTTGTACACAATGCCTTTATTTTTATGTGGTGCTGAGGATCGAACCCGGGCCACGCATGTGCTAGGCGAGTGTTCTACCACTGAGCCACAAACCCCAGCCCCAGTATATATATTAATCATGCCCTTTTATTATCTGTAATTCTTATTTTTTTCCTAATAATGGGGATTAAACCCAGAGGTGCTCAACCACTGAACTACACCCTCCATCCCTTTTCATTTTTGAGACAGGGTCTTGCTAAGTTGCCTAGGCCAGCCTCAAACTTGAGACCCTGCTGCCTTGGCCTCCTGAGTAGCTGGGATTACAGTCCTGTGGCACTACACCTGGCTATTTTCTATAATTCTGATGCTTTGACATCAGGAGTTTTATTAACCCTAGAAAGATTGCCTTCCCAGAGCTGCCAATCCTAGAAATAGTAAAGGACTTGCCTGCTAGGGCACTTTTCCTATGCATACCCCACATACTATCAAACTCCCACATACTACTCAGGAGGCAGAGAAAGTAAAGAGGAACTGTGGGTGACAGCCTTTATTGAGGGTTTACATGGAAAAGGAAGAGTTAGGGCAATCAGGTTTAGGATTGGATAGTTTCAATCATTACAGCAAGCTCTGCAGCGTAGGACTGTCCCTTGATGTCTGATACCTAGCCCTGGAGTGACTAAGCAAGGGAAGCCTTGGAACTCTCAGAGTTGGGTAGGGGACTGTAAGGTGTGTGGGCACTGGAATGGGGACTCTGTATGCACCGAGGTCCCCGTGTTCTGGGAGATTGTTCCAGACAGCAAGGGACAGTCCCATGCTCCAGAGCCTGCTGTAATGATTGAAAGCAGCCAATCCTAAGCCTGTTCACCCTGCACTCATCCTTTTCCATGTAAACCACAATAAAGGCTGTCGCCCACAGTTCATCCTCTCTCCCTCTGCTTCCTAAGCAATCCTGGGGCTACCATATGGCCCTGCATGCTGTGCCATACCATATACAGCAGCCCCTCCTCTTGGGAACTATAATGAACTGTCTGCACTGGTGGTGGCCTCCTCATCTGTGGGTTTTACTACACTGATTAATAATAAGAACTACATTTTCCCACAGCAGGTTGCACCTTCCCTTTGGCAGTTATGGGAAGCACATCCTGCACATGCTGGATTCAGCATCCAGGGGCCAGTGAGCCTTCCTCAACCAACCTTGCCAAAGCTAAGGAATCACCTGAGACCCCCACCCCCACCCCGAGCCCCCGCAACTGGAGCTTGTGCTGAGGAGCATCCCACAACTATCCTCTGTTGCCTGCAAGTTTGGCCTATGGCCAAAAGTCATAAACTGAATCCCAAAGCTACGCTACAGTTGGTTCAATGGCTGACCCCAGCAGCTGCCAGGTTCCTGTGGCCCCACCCTGGTTCCCTAGGACACTCACCGCACTATAGCATGGGGCTCCACGGGGCTCAGGGTGTCATACACCATGACCAGGTCACTGCCCTGCACATCACAGGGTGCAACGTCAAAGCTGTGGAAGGTGAGGCTCAGCACTGAGTCAGCATCCCCCCGAAGGGTCCACTGGCAGCGGGCACGGGCTGGGTAGGGGCTGTTGGGGAACCCAGGTGTGGTGAAGCGCGTCAGCTCCTTGCCATGGGCATGCAGGGAAAAACTGCATTTGTCTGTGCAGGAGACAAGGAGGGCACAGGGTGGGGCCAGGGATGCACAGAGCTGGGGTGACCAACCCAGAGACCCAGGCGGGTGTACCCCAGGCCTAGCTTCCCCACTCTGAGACTTCCAAGGCTGCCCTGGGCCTGGAGAAATAAGGAAGGGAGCTTCTCAGAGGGGACTGGAAGAAGAGGAAGGACAACTTCTCTGGACCCCCTTAGCTCAAAGGACATCTAGCCATATCCCTCTTTCTGTCAGCTTTGGGGGTGAGGAGCATGATACTCACTGTCCCGGGGCCTCTGTATTGTTCTGGGGTCGGAGGCTAAAGAACAAGAAGGAGAATATTTACTGATACCATCTATTTCCTCACTCTGCTTCCTTATTATCGTAAGGGAGGTGCCCAGCAAGGTATGCAGTGGGCCCCAGACACATGGGTTCCCCAACTCCACTCCTCTGCAGTCTGGCCTGCATGTGCCCACCCCCAGTCTGCCCCCGACTCACGGAAGGCCACCACCGAGGTCAACACAAAGGACTGTAATGCCCGAGCTCTGGGTGGCAAGGAGATCACTCGCTCCTTGGCCATGATCCGCTCTGTCTCCTCCTCCAGGTGCTTCGGGATGCTGAACTCTGACCAGTAGTAGGCGATGACGCTGCCCTCACTAGGGAGAGGGGGTCACACCTGAGACAAGGCCGGAGGCAGGTTCTGGAGACCCACAATCTCCCAGAACACAGGGACCTCGGGGCATACAGAGACCCCCTCCCAGCTTTCTTTAGTGCCCACCCAACTTACAGTCCTCTACCCAAGAGATCCTACCTCTTTACCCTCCTCTCTGCCTCACTCCAAAAGAGACATATTCTGTGGCCAGCTCAAGTTTAGAAAGGAAGGGGAAAAAAATTCCAGATTGGAGTTTGGCCACTAACTTGGGCACATAAAATCACCTTCTTATTCTGGGAAAGGGGTTGAGACTGCCACTTGTCACCCAGCAACTGAACACAGAAAACAAAAAGTACTTTGGGTGCTGAGCACAGTGGCACACACTTGTAGTCCCAGCTACTTGGGAAGCTGAGGCAGGAGGATCACTTGAGCCCAGGAGTTCGAGGCCAGCCTAGGCAATACAGCAAGACTCCACCTCCAAAACTAAAAAAGCTGGAGATGAACCTCACTGGTAGAGCATCTGCCTAGCTTGCATAAGGCACATGGTTCAATCCCCAGCACTGCAAAAACAAAAAACAAAAAAGCACTCTGGGAATAAAATCTACTTTTAAAAAGATATATTTACATGGAAGCCTTCTCAGGCACTTAACTTCCGCAAAGCCAAGTTTGGAAAAATAATCACTGCCCTTCCTGAACGCAGCTCAACTCGGCTGGCTCTATGCAAAGCAGTCCACATGCATTTGTGCACTTCCTCCTACCAACACTGTTGTGACTATCACTGCCTTGGAGACAGAAGAATCAAGTGTGCTGATCACTTGCACAAAGGGTAGAACGAGGGGTCGCCTTGGCCCTACAAGGCAAGGCTTTCAGCTTCGTCATACCCTAGGATACCAGGCGTTTTGTCCCACATACTACATCACACAGATCCCACTCCCAGACAGGCCAGGGACCACCCCACTCAAACCATCCCCCAGCACCCACCTGAAGGCAGTCACAACAGACTTCTTATGGTAGGGGCCCAGGATAGGGACTTCACTGTATAACAGCTTCAGCTGACGGGGAGGGGGACAACACTCACAATAGGCCGAAAAACAGTAATAATCCCTTCCCCAAGTCCAAGCTGCTCCCTCCCCTCCTGGGACCTGAGCCCCCTTTTACATTGCCCCCATCCCAGGGACCTTGGAGCAAAGATGAGATGTGTCCTTTCTACTTGGAGGGGCTAGGGACGCCAGGACAGACAGCAGTTGGCAGGGTTCCCTACCCAGGGATTATACTCACCGCTTCCTTCACCTTGCTGGCCAGGCTTTTAAACTCAGTGGAGTTGGAGTTCTCATAAGCATCCACAAAGTTTTCATTTGTGATCCTCAGGTAGCCATTGAAGACCTTCTGGACCCGCACATCCCGGTCTGTGCCAGGCCAGGAGAGTGGTCATGGGCAGTAGTCCTGCCTCCACCTGTCCTCTCACACCCACAGCTACCCTTAGCTCCTGGGGGAGTGAGTGTAGGAAGGGGCCAGCTCTGACCAGCAACTCATCACTCCCTATCATGGCTAAAAAGAGCCCAGGGAGACGGCACCTGAGAGCACTCCTTCCGACCCCTCCACCCTTCCCCCATTCTCTTCCTCATGTCCACCACTGGTGGCCCCTGGCTCTGTGCACTGTGGGAAGAGGGAGAGCCACCCCCATATCATCCTCCCCATAGCCAACCCCAGCTGAACTCACACTGGAAGTGCCACACCAGCAAGCCAACCGCGAGGGAGAGCAAGAGGAAGCCGATCAGCAAGGCCACCAGCACCATCCAGCGCCTAGGGCCCCGCTTCTCCACTTTCTTGGCATTGTTCACCGGCAAAAACTCCACACCTTCCTCGAAGCCATTCATGTTCTGAACAGAAAGATGTACTGGGACTCAGAAACTCTCAGCCCTATAGTCTCCCAGCTTTTATGCTTTGAATTTGGAAATTTTCTCTGATTTACCTTTCTTCAATTATTTTATGTTTAGTTGTAGATGGATATAATACCTTCATTTTGTTTATTTATTTATTTATTAAATATTTATTTTTTAGTTATAGTTACTGGACATACAACAGTTTCTTGTGGTTTTCAGTGGCTTTTCCCCAATGACTCATGATAGTGATCATCTCTTCATGTGTTCAGTTGCCCTTGGTTTTCCATCTTTAGTGAAGTGTTTTTCAAATCTTTTGCCAATATTTTCATTGGCTTGCTTATTTTTCCATTACTGAGTTTTGAGAGATCTTTATAGGCATCCTGAATACAAGTTGTTTATACTTTGCAAAGATCTTCTCCTAATCTGTGACTTTGTGTTTTCATTCCCTTAACAACTCTTCTGAAGAAGTAGAAGGTATTTTTATTTTGATGAAGTGCAATTTGTCACATTTTTCTTTTAAGATTTGTGGTTTAGGTGCTATATCTAAGAAATCTTTGCCTATGCCACCGACTTTCTCCTATGTTTTCTTCTAGCAATTTTATAGTTTTAGGTTTTACATTCAAGCCGTTAATTTTTTTTTTTTTTTAATGTTATCTTTGGACTTTGTCTCTTAGCCTTTCTCTCTCAGGCTATAGTTTCCTTTAAATGTTGGATGGCCCTCAGTTCCACTCTAAGAATGATAAAAGAAAGGCTATCTGGACTCTGAACAGATGGTGTGTGTGTGTGTGTGTGTGTGTGTGTGTGTATGTGTGTGTGTGTGTGTAAGAAATATAACAAGCCAGGCACTATGGCATGTACCTGTTATGCCAGCTAATTGGAAGACTAAGGTGGGAGGATCATTTGAGTCCAGGAATTTGAGACTAACCTGGGCAACACAGTGAGACCCCCACCTCAAAAACAAACAACAAAAAAGAAACATAAAAAAATAGTAAGTTATTATTTTTAGATGTATTTTCAATTTACAAAATAATTTTCCAACTATTTCCTTCCCTAACCCTCACTTTAATCCTGCCAATCATTCAAGACTGGCACTATTGGTCTCAACTATAAGTATGTATGTCTATAAAACATACATGCACACATAAGAATATATATCAAAATGTTAACTAGTTAGATCAGATGCCAGATATTTTCTATGAGCTTATGTTTATTTTCCTCATTTTATTTAACAGGCATATGAAGCTTTCAAAAAAACTTGAAGATTATTTTATCAGGAATTCATACATGTTTTTTGCTCTTCTAGGTACTTAAGTAAGTTGAAATATATGAAACATGAAATATATAAGAAGAAAAAAATAAAAGACCGGCACTATCACTTGCTGACTTACAGGAAAGGCAGGGAGAAATGACGCTTCTGCAAAGTCACACAGCACTCAGTGGCAGATCCAGAATTTGATCCTGGTATTCTGCCTTCCTGTGTGGTCAACTTGCAGAAGCAAGTATGAATTCTGGGGCTCCACTCAGCCCAGAAACAACTGTTTAATCAGTAACTAGCCTGCTTCCTTTTATTTCCTTTTATAGTTCTAACTCTCAACTTCATTTCTTGCGTAATCCCATTGTGGTTTTGTTTTTTTGATAAGGAAACTGAGGTGGAGCAAGGTCACGAAGATAATAATCACTATACTTTTTTTTTTTTGGTGGTGGTGCTGGGGAGATTGAACCCAGGGCCTTGTGCATGCGAAGCAGGCACTCTACCAACTATATCCCCAACCACAAGGTAGTAGTCAGTAAAGCAGCAAAGCTGGAACAGAAGCCAAGCTCTTCAACTCCTAGGCAGGGCTTCAGGCCCCAGAGCCAGTCAGTGCAGGGCAGATGCGGAGGGAGGAGGAAGAGGTCTCAGGGAGCTCCCATCCACCCTGGTTTAATTGCACACATAATCTAGGTGGCCATAGAGCCAAATGAAGAGAGAGTTCACTTGTACCTGGTTTTGCCTCTGTTTTTTTCTTAAAAGTAAACATCCACAGGTGCACATACAAAACACAATGCTATGAAGCCAGGTGCTGGCTTACCATAAACAGAGAGAGGGCCACATAACCTCTTCCTACCACCAATCTAGTTGGGCCCTGGCCAGGGTCTCCAGAAACACAACCTAGTTCTAGGCCACTGAGACAAAAGAGCAAGGAACGACTTCCAGGAGGATGAATGAAAATAAAGTGTTTAGAGTGTGCACTGAGTAAAGGCCTTAGAGAGAGGAAGGAGAACACAGGGAGCAGGTGGGAGGATGAGACCCAATTAGTGCCATCCCCAGCCAACTCCTAGACAGGCCCAGAAACCCAGGAAGGAATAATGCAGCAACCCTGGAGCATATAATTATTTTCTGTAGATTTTAGCCCAGTAGTGCAAGTGGTATATGTTCCTCAAGGTCAATGCTTATCAAAACAAACAATAACACAACTGCTTTATAGAAAACCAAAAAAAGCATATTTTATTTACTAATATAGGAAAAAGGATTGTGGTCACCCTACTCACATTAAATAAGAAACTAACCTGGGCTGAAAGCCAAAAGCAGAACAAACAAAACTCTGTCCGAATCAACAAAAGGATCCTCCCATGGAGAGGAACCCTCTCCTAGTTCCTAGCACTCACTACTACACCCATCACTGGGACACAAACCCACCAAGGCCCATGACCCCTGCCCCCCCAGCTCCGAGACAAGCAAATCCAAAGCAAGAATTTGCCAATGATAGCTCATAATGTGGTGCTCATTAGAGAAAAGCAACTGGTGGTGACTACATTTATAAACAGCAAAAATACCACTAGCTATCCAAAATTCACATGAAATACCAACCAAACAGGTGAGGGACAAAATAAATCTTCATGCCAGACTTTGTTTTTTAAAAAGATTGTTCCTCATTTAACTAAGGTAGGTGTGATCTTCTGGGAAGGCAGGGGATGATCCTGGAAATCTGAGAGGTTACTTAGGCTCCAGGGAGGGACCATGAAGGGCAATCACAAGACAAAAGGCAACCTGCTTCTGCTGCTGGAGATCAAGGTCAAGGGGCAGATGTGATGTCACTGGCTGGGGACACAGGTGTGTGGCTCAGACCTGAGATCAGGACAAGGGTGGATGGATTATTCATATGCCACTGCCAACTGTCCCTGATCTGTGGCAGACGTTCTTCACTTGCATGTTCAGTGACTCAGTGCATCCACCCAACCAGATGGGACGCATCTCAATCCCATGACATCATCACCACCATTGGGGTCAGTAAAAACCCTGTGATTGTTCAAGCAAGAAGGGAGAGTATGGACTGAGCACTAGTGATGTTTCTCCAGGTGAGAAGTATTCTGCAACACGTCAAAGATGCTCCCTCTGCTCAAGGGGAAGACCAAGCCAGCATGACCCTCGTGGCCAACTCTTAACTGCCAACTCCAGGTAGTACCTGGCCAGAGTCCCCTGAAACACTGCATGGCTGGAGGCCATCTCAGATGACTGCACAAGGAATGACCTCCAAATTCGAACTGTCATATTTGTCACCTGGAAAATGCCAAATCTAGTCGTGGGCAGCACTGAGAGAGATACCAGAGATAAAGTCAGAGAAAGGCCTCTTCATCCAGTTGCTAAAGGTGGCCATACCTCGTTTTATTACACCTCATTTTACTGCACTTCACAGATATTGTGACACTTTCAAATTGAAGGTTGTGACAACCCTGCATACAGCAAGTCTATGAGCAACATTTTTCCAACAGCTCAAATGGTTATTACCATTTTTTAACAAAAAAGTATTTTTAATTAAGTATGTACACTGTGTTCTTAGAGTGCTACTGCACACTCAGTAGACTACAGTATAGGATAAGCATAATTTTTACATGTACTGGAAAACCCAAATATTTCATGTGACTTTCTACTGGGATATTCTGAAATTGAACCACAACACCCCAGAGCACACCTTAGATGGGGTCTCCAGTTAAACCAGCAGCCACAGGTGGGCCTGAGCAGCTGCGTACAGGGAGCAGCCAGTCACCTGCAAGCTCCTAAGGGCAGGGACTTCACCCACCCTACCACCATCAAAGTCCAGTGCCCAGTACAAGGTCTAATCCAAAAAAGCACAGGGATGATTGAGGGACAAATGAGAAGGGGAAAAAAGAAGGCCCACATTGGAATCTTCTCACCTATTCACCTACCTGGGACAAATAATCTCTCAAGAAGACAGATTCTCAAGAAGCCCACAGAGGCTACAGTTCTCCATGTTTATACCACCCAGCATTCCCCAGACTTGTCCAGTTGTGAAAAATTATAATAAAAAATACTCCAGTGGGTGCAGTGGCACACACCTATAATCCAAGCAACTTCTGCTAAGGCAGAAGGATCACAAATTTAAGGACAGGCTCAGCAACTTAGTGAGACCCTGTCTCAAAATAAAAAATAAAAAGGGCTGGGGATGTAGCTCAGTGGCAGAGCAGCCCTGGGTTATATCCCCAATATCACAAAAAATGAATGAATAAATAAATAAATAAATAAGCTAAAACAAACACGGGGCTTGGTTAGCATCTAGATTCCTAAACTCTTCTCCCAGGAGATGTTGATATATTGGTCAGGGGCTGGGCCTGGGATCTGATATTTTTAGCAAATGCACCAGATCATTCTTAGGAACCTGAGAGTTTGAGAAATTCCACCTACCATTTCCAGCTTGCAGGAGGCTGCCTGCCTGGCTCACCCACTTCCCATCACCAGTGAGAGGTGGCTTCCAGATTCATCAGTCAGGCTGGTCTATTTTAAGCAACCACCTAAGGTGCAAGGTACCTGCTGTGTGGGGTTGGGTTTTACTTCCTTGCCCTGGGGATCCTCCCACCATAGGTTATAGCATCATCCCAAAAGTCCCTGGGGCTGTCACCAATTTCCACAGACACACACTCCCAGCCCCAGCTTCCAGGAGGACATTGAGCTCTCCAAACCTTTTTGCCTTTTTGCCAATGAGCTCTCTCATCCTTGCCCTTTAACCATCACTTTCCTCAGCTGCTCAACCAGAGAGTGACTGAGAAGTGAATGGGAGCATGGGGCTTCCCAAGGAGGATCCAGAATCTGCTATACATGTGTAAGTCCAGACCATCAGGGGAACAGAAAGCTGATACCCGGGCCAGCTGGTAGCTTTTACTTAAGGAAATAAACCAAATCTCCACACCTAGCCAGGTCATGAAGGAAAGTCCCCCAGGGACCTGGCTCTGTCTACTGAGGACGCTCTGTCAACATAGAAACACTGTGGTTCTCTGCCAGGGAGCAGCCAGCTCCCGCAGGTTTCACACCTGGGAGCAGTCCCCACCTCCCAGAACTGCCAGGGCCCTCCCTGCTGCACACACCTGCAACAAGGCCCGGACAGAGACTCCTTTTGAGGGGAGTAGAATGGGTGTGACCTAGATGAGGGATCGGAGCTGAGACCCTTGAGCCATTGGGGCAAATACTTCTCACCGTGCCTGTCTCCCCCTCTTAAAAGTGGGTTAATAAGCCGGGCGCGGTGGCGCACGCCTGTAATCCCAGCACTTGGGAGGCTGAGGCAGGAGGATCGCGAGTTCAAAGCCAGCCTCAGCAATGGCGAGGCACTTAGCAACTCAGTGAGACCCTGTCTCTAATAAAAAATACAAAAAAGGTCTGGGGATGTGGCCCAATGGTCGAGTGCCCCTGAGTTCAATCCCCGGTACCACAAAAAAAAAAAAAAAAATGGGTTAATGACTCCTTATGCCCTTCCAAGTAAACCAGCTGTAGAACATAATTAAGCTGATTTCTGCTAATGACAGGGGCCTACCTAGTACCTCCCTTTGATTTTTATTTCTCCACCCACTACTGATCCATCTGCCCAAGGCCATGCAGTCCCACTTCTCCCTCAGGTCTGGTGGGAACAGCTGGAGTACAAACACTGAAACAAAACAAAAACTTTCACAGCACAAGTCTACTGTGTGGGGGCCGTTTTAAAGACCTGGCAGATCTTCCCAGAAGCCCAGGCACGGGGATGGGGGGTTGTATCAAGGTTGCCCAACCAGCCAGCCTGACCCAGAGCCAGGAGAGCCTCCTCTCTTGCCCCCTTCCCCTCCATCCCTTCCACCCTCAACCTTGCCCAGAGTTAGCACTTGATTGTTTTGCAGTGCTGGGGATGGAGCCCAGGACATCAAGTATGCTAATCTATTGATTGATGACTGGTTGGTAGATTGATTGAAGAACTTCTCTCTCCATGTTCAGATCTAGGTAGCCTCCCAGGGCAGGCTGGAATTATCCTGGAGGTTCCAGGCACCGGGACAGTTTCAAAGCCTGTGTCCCAAAGTACCCTCCTTATGCTGGAAGAGGAGAGAATGTTCTATTCCCACAGAGGAGCTCTGCTGACAGTCCCCCTCCAGAGCTCTCTGCTATAAGAATTGGCTGAGCCACCATTCAACTGTGGATTCTGCCTGGTCTCTTCCTTTCCTCCCTCCCCCCCCACACACACACACACACCCACCACCACCACCAAGACACATCCTCTTTTGGAAATTCCAACCAAAGAATTCTATCTCAGGCTCTCACAATAGCATACCAAGTTCTCACCAGTCTGTCCTTATTTGCAGAGAAGCCCCTCCCAGCCCAGCCACCACACCTTCCTCCTGCACAGCTTCAGCCAGACCCCAGATCCTGCAGACACTAAACAAAAGGAGTGAGGGTATGGCCAATAGCAGGTTACTTTTCTTTTCACTGAACCCACATTCTGATTCCATGGCTCAGTGCATTTTTCATTACTGAAACTTTTATCAAGATAATTGTAGATTCCCTTGAAGTTATAAGAAATAATACGAGAGGTCCTTCTGCCCAGTTTTCCCCAATGGTAACACCTCATGAAACTGTATTATCATACTACAACATTGATATAACCCATATTGGTATTCAGACAGCACTTATGTGTGTAGTGAGTTCCACAGAATTTTATCACTTGTACAAGTTCCTGTGGCTGCTATCACAGTCAAGCTTGTGAGCAGGTCCAGCACAAGCATTCCCCCTGTTGTCTTTTGTAACTACATTCACCTCCCTCCCATCTCCCATCCCCCTCAGACTCCCAAACCACTAATCCATCCTCTGGTTCTAACACTCGCTCATTTCAAAAATGTCATATAAATAAATCATAGTATATAGGATTTGAGGACTATTGCCTTTTTTCACTGTACAAAGTTCCCTGGTGACTCATTTAAGTTATTACATCTATCAATAGATTAGACAATGTTCTTTTTCATGGTTGAGGAGTATTCTATGATGTGTAGGTACCCAATTTGTTTCTGCTTTGGGAGACACAGGGATCTGCAGAAGTTAGTGAAAAAGTCCTAACCTACCTGTAGCCTCTGAATATTGGCTGGATCATGAAACACCTGTGGCTTCCAGTCCCCTAACTGAGCTATATAAGAAGATGTTGGGGTTAAATGACTGAATAGACAAATAGGAAAACCCTTGACCTCAGGAGAGGACCGGGGAGACCCTTGGGTCCATAACTGCAAAGCAGAATTCCTGGTGATGGAAGTAAAAAGAATGGGGCAAGGCGAAAACTTCAAGGCTCTTGGAATCCAATTCTTAGAGCAGGACAGATTTTAGAGAGCAGCTCACTTCTCATCTTCCTGGGGCCATCCTTCATAGGGGAAATAGTAGTTTCACTGAGCATCAATATCGGCAAGTTCTGCTTCCCCAAAGTGTGGCATTGCAATGACCTCAGCACTGGTCAGCATTGCAACAGAACCAGTCTAATTTCTCCTGCTGAGGGCAGCAGCAGAAATACTCCTCGTTAGTGCTAAAACTCTCTCTTGATTTGGCTAACCATGATCAATTCCTCTGATTGTTTATACAAACTGTTTTCTAAACCTTTGGCTATCTGGTTTAACCTCACTGTTAGTCATATTTCCATGAACACAACTACCTCAGTCCCTGGAATTCAACAGCATAACTCCACAAAGGCTGACCCACATGACTTACAAGGTATCTGTTCATCAGTTACCTACCTCGTCCAAACAAGTAGCACATGCAGCAATAAAATGAAAATAAGAACAAATGGTATATCTACTTGATAAAAGCTTATGCAGCAAGCAAAGATGATTTTCAAAGAGTAAGTAATTAACATGAAAGTACTAAGATAGATTGAAAAAATTCAAAAAGTCAAAAAGTACAGTTGTCCATCATATCCACCGGAAGACTGTTTCCAGGACCCCACAGGATGCCAAAATCTACAGATGCTCAAGTCCCTTATATAAAGTGATGTAGTATTTGCATATCACCTATGCACATTCTCCCATATACTTTAAATCATCTCATATTACTAATAATATAAATACTATGTAAATAGTTGGTATACTGTATTGCCCAGGAAATAAATATAAGAAAAAAATCTGTACATGTTCAATATAGACACATTTTTTTCCAAACACCTCCAATAGGTGGTTAGTTGAATTCATAAATGCAGAATGCAGATACTGAGTGCCAACTGTGTAGGGCTACTTCCCACCCTTCACAGTGTATGGGGTATCGCTTCTTAGATAAGAAAGGGGAAGAGAAAGACTTGTGTCTTTGCTCCATAATCCCAGCATGGATTAAGATATTTAATACAACTAACAGTGATATGTAAAAAGGTGCTCTGTATGTGTATTATGAATTGTAAAGCATGCTACTGTTATATATACAACAACATTGAATAAAAAAAATTTTAAATAAAAATAAAATATTACATAAAAAAAGAAAACAGCAATAATCATGATAACAAAATGTTAACCATCCTAATAACAATGATAATAACTACTTCTTTTCAGTAATTCCTATGTGCCAGGTAATGTCCTAAATATGTTAACATATATCTTATTCTGTCTTTTCTGGTAAGAGTATTATTCTTGTTTACCAGATGTTGAAACTAATAGAGTAAATCATTTTTATGCCTCAGTTTAATAAAGCAAGTATCTATTTCAAGTCCTTCTTCTGTGACATTTGAAATTCAGAACAGGTAATTATGATTAAAAATAATTTCAGGGAAAAAAGATATTTAATACATTATTGATGAATCAATTAGTTAGAATCATGTCTTAGCTACAGAATGGTATTACATTATGATTTCATTTGAGAAAGAATATGTTATGCATATATATTAATGTCCTCATCAACATTAGTATAGGCATAGAAGACTTGTGGGAAAGTATCAGTGAAACTATTTGCATTAGTCACCTTTCTGTTACTGTAACATAATACCTAAGATAATCAACTTATAAAAAGGAAAGGTTTATTTTGGCTTACAGTTTTGTAGGCTGCAATGCATGACAAATCAGCCTGCCTGCTTTGGGCCTGTGGAATGAGTGACAGAGCAAAGCCATTCACATGCTCATGGTGGGGACATGAAAAAGCAAGAAAGACCAGGAGTCCCAAAATCCCGTTTAAGGGCATGGCCCCAGTGACCCAAAAACCTCCCACTAGGCTGCACCTCTTAAAGTTTCCACCATCTCCCAATGGGCCTTTGGGATACTTAAGATCCAAACTACAGCTCTATTTACAGGGATTAAAATCTAGAAAGAATTCAGACAAATTTCACTTTCTGAGCTATACATTTCTACATTGCTTGATTTGAAAAAAAAAAAATCCTAACTTCTGTAATGAAAAATAAACAAAAACATTTTTTAGGAAACAGGCATAGGCAACAGAAAACTGTCAAAATGCCTATGCATGGCACTGTACTCCATTTTTTAAGTCCTTACTACTTACCTTAATTGGCCAAATAATCTTTCAATAATATGTATGGGGGCTGGGGTTGTGGTTCAGCGGCAGAGCGCTCGCCTCGCACGGGCGCAGCCCGGGTTCGATCCTCAGCACCACGTAAACAAAAATGCATTGCATTGTGTACAACTAAAGCAAATAAATAAATATTTAAAAAAAAAATAATATGTATGTATGTATTCAATAAATTATAGTATATTAGCCCTTTAATAATAATTATTACAGGTATGACCAAATAAAACTGTAGGGGAAAAAAACAGTTTAGATTTTGGGCAGCCACATTACAAGCCTTGCCTTTACTGTGATTGTTGTCAACTCTAAATTCTGGATTTCATGTGGTGGAGCCACCAACTCCTCAAGGGTGACCACAGAAGGGAGGTGTTTCTGTTCCCGGAACTGAAGGTGGTGTGGTATGTGCAGCTCTTACTCCTAACCCAGAAGGACATGTTCTGCTCGAGGCTGCCTCTCATTCCGGCTGTCCAGCTCTTTTCTGACTCATAATTAAATCATCCAGGTATCGGCCTTTCCCTCCCAGCTGGGTGTCATCCATAACAGCTAATAGGCAAGAGCCCCAAGTCCTCATCTGAGTTCTCACTAAAAAGGAAATAGCCCAGGAGGGAGACCACACCGAGGGGCCTTCTTAGACGCAACTGCTCAGTCAGACACAATACTACCAGATCGCAGGATTCCCCAGTCCTCCACCATGTCCAGTTGACAGAAGACTGACAGACCATCCCGAGAACACAGATGGTATATGCACAACAAAAACACACTAGACAAAGCACACACATCCATGTAGAACAAGGAAAAAGAGATGGGAACCTGACATGTTGGCTTGGGTGGGTGAATTATTTTTTCAGTTTAAATCTTTAATGATTTTTAATCATGTGCACGATAGACAAAACTATGTGTTCTTTAAAGCATGTTGAAATCATACCTCCAGCTGAGCTCCTGGTCTACCAGCTAAGTAACCTCATCAAAAGGCAAACCAGACGAGTTTGGTGAGAAGATCTAGTGCACTTGTATTGGCGCCTGGTGATCACCACTTCTTTTTTTATGTGCTTACAACTCTCTAATGATGTGTTCTGGGGCTTTGCTGGGGATGTGCGTCAATCACCAACATCTTTGGGATACAATTTTATAATAGCATTGTGGTTAAGATCATAAGCTTTGAAGTCACATGGATCAGGTTTAAATTCTTGCTCTAATTCTTACTGCCTTTGGGACACATACACAAGCCCTTTGAATCTCAGTATTCTCATCTGTAAACTAGGCATTTTCCTTCTTATAGCTGCTACAAGAAGCAAGTGAGATAATGAACTGAAATGCACATATTTGGTGAAGGGTAGAAATGGCTGTCATATTCTTCTTCACTATTTTCCCCACCACCATCATCATTACCACCAACAGCACCTAAGAATCATCCATGTGGGCCAAAAGAAATGAAGGATCCAAGCTTTATAACAGTTAGTCAACTATCACAAGGATTCAGGGGAAAACCTGATATAACACTAAGCCCAGACAGAATGGGCAAACATGGAAAGAATGAGCACCCAAGGCAGAATTTTTAGTTGGGACCTGCTTCTAGAAAAGTTCTTAATATAGAAAAGCTCTTAATAAAGAATTACTGCCCACAGACTCTGAGCCAATGACAAACACCCTTCTTACCACTGCCAACTAGTGTGGGAACTCTCTTGAAAAGCCAAGAAGTTTTTATTATAATTTCCACACTATCAAACAGCTTTTATAACTTAGCCCCAGGCATCTCAGAAACATCCCCCAAAGAGAAATCTAGCTTTTTAACCAAATCAAATGAACTCTTACCCTTAGTAATCCATCCCTTCTTGTGCTTATTGGGCTGACAGACCTGTTTGTATGTTAAAGTCCAAGTATAATACAGCAGAGGCAGACAAGCTGGGTCCCAACCTAGACCCCACTTCTGTTCTACTCTGTGACTTTGTGCAAGTTAATTAGACTCTCTGTGCTCCATTTTCCTCGCCTGTAAAAAGATAATAATAACAATAGCAGTCAACATGCCATATCCCCTGGTACTGCATTAGAGCATTCAACCAATTGAGAACTGAAGATAACTTTTAAATTGCATCAGTACTGAACAGGTGCAGATTTTTCTTATTGTTACTCCCTAAACAATATAGGGCAACAACTATTTACATTGCATCAGGGATTATAAGTGACCTAAAGATAATTTAAAGCATACTGGAGGACGTGCACAGAATTTTTGCACATAGAATCATGTGTGATTAACATTTCAGTCAACCACAGACCACACATTTAACTGAATATGCCATGTAGCCTAGGTATGTGGTAGGTTACACTATGGGGGCTTGTGTATGAACACTCTATGATGTTTGCACACACCAATCACCTACCCACAAAGTTCTCAGAATATATCCCTCATAAGCAACGCATGACTGTCTATGTTATATAAGGGCACTTCAGACTTTGGTATCCACCAGGGATTCTGGCACCAATCCCCCTCAGATAGTGACAGACAATTGTACCACTTCTAAAGGGGGTAGTTAATACACCCATGCTCATAAATGCTAGTGTCATCACAAGTACTCCAGATGCTCCAGTAGCCGTGTACACAGTATCAGGAACAACAACTGATCTTTGGAAACCTGGGCTACCTGAGGACACTGTCACATTCTCCCTCCTCTTCTAAGAACAGACTTCCTGTCTTAGGAGAGAAATGAGCCAACAGCCTGGGCAGAACCACAGACCAAAGAAGGGAGAGAAGCCAGAGGAACTCCAGGACCACAGCATTCTGAGGGACAGAGGCCACTGGCCACAGAGGCTGGGGGTAAGGGAGCCTCAACTGGTTCTCCTTCTACAGCCTGTGATGACAAGACACCCAAGCCACTGCTTTGGCTCTGAGCAGAACCACCATTTGATGAGGTCCACTGGTAGCAGGTGACTTGAGCATCTTACCCAGAAAAGCTTGCTATCAAACTAGGATGGTCACTTATGCTTCAGTTTTCCAGACTCTTAAATGAGGGCTGTGAATTTCCAAATGTTCCCAGGACCATGGTGGAGGGAAGCACTCTGGAGAAGACAGGTTTCCCCTCTAAGTCTAGGATCTATGAGTCCCTCCCTACAAGCACTTCCAGATCCAGATCCCCTCTGCTCACTGCCTGCACTATGGTTCCCCTCACTCTCCACCCCACCCCAGCTTCAGCAACTTGGCAAGGCCTTCAGCAACTTAGCAAGACCCTGTCTCAAAATTTAAAACAATAAAATTAAAAAGGCTGGGGATGTGGCTCAGTGGTTAAGCATCTCTGGGTTCAATCACCAGTATCAAAAAAAAAAAAAAAAAAAAAAAATACTGCTATTCTCAGCCTCCTGACTTTCATCCCACAATTAAATCAACTTCCTGTTCATCCCATAGCTTTCCAACTCCAAAACTCAAACTGTATGATTTGAACACTGTGCAAAAACTTACACAGGACTTTCATGTAAAGTGTCCCTTTGAATACTTGCAACCTGCACAAATGCATCATTCCATTTTACAACCACAAGAAACTAAGACTTAGAGAAATTAGGTAACATTTCTGAGATCGTATGGCTAGGCAGGGCCCTGGCTCCAGGTAGCACTCTACTGCCACAAGATCACAAACACTTCCAGCCTGGGTCACACAGATGCTCTCTTGAGTCTCCTAAGTGTTGGATTCTAGGCAGAGGCCGCGCCTCCCAGGCAGAAGGCCACACCTTTCCAGGTGCCTTGTGAAAAACTACGGCTCCCGAGATCCTCAGCGTGACCAAAACCTGACCAGCAAGACCCTTGTCCACTACCACTACCTCCCCCCATGACCTCTGCTGGCCTATAGGACAAGGACTCACTCCAAGGGGGTTTTATGGCCCCTACTCTATTTAAGCCAGCCCCGGACTGAACTCGCCCCTTTTTCCTTGTTCCTGCTCTCTGTTCGTGCTTGCCTCGGTTCCCCTCCATCCCTTCCCTACCCCCCTTCCCTTCCCTTCCCTACCCTTGCCCACGTGGCACCCCAATAAATCCTTTTATTTCACTAACACGGTGTTCCCAGCTAAGTTAACTATGTTTCAGCAGTTTTCTAACACTAAGGGCTTGTCCAGAATCTAGTACTCATGACATAGAATGTAACTCCATTATCCCATACCACACAGGGTGGCCCTGAAGGCAGGCACTGTGTGACTGGCAGGGACTGTGTCACTGCTATTTCCTAGCGCATGCTCAGACAGTGGGAACCTACCTAGTAAATCAGTATCTCTTATGTCAATGAAAGACTGAATGAATGAGTGAATGTTTGACTAATTGATAAACAGATGACCCTAAAAAGCCAGGGCTGTACAGACTAGCCCCAAAGCACCTGATTTTGACCTCACAGTATATGATTCCCCAAAGCCAGTCTCCCATATGGCTAGGGGACACTGCATCTTACTTAAGAAAATTAAGACCTGATTGTATACGTATATGTCAAAACAGCTTCATAGCCACCACCAAATATCCAACAGGGACCTAGCAACTCAGTGAGGCAGGCTTCCCAGTTCTCCTTAATAGCCTTAACAACTGGCACCTGCACACCTGCTCCCACACACACAGGGCTCACACAATCCCCAGACACAGTACAGGCAACAGGGCCCTAGAGGCCACAGAGAATAGTACAGTGCAACACAACACAGGGGGCCACTTCCCATTTGATGGGAGTAGCGGAGTGGGGCAGGGGCCTTAAGTCATCACCCTTAGGAAGAAGGCAACCAGATCCAAGTATACCACAAACCAGGGATCCAGAAATGGAAGCAGCTCAGGAATGTGAAACGGAAAAGCAACAGTGCTCCTGGGGCCCAGCATGACCTGATGACACAGAGAACAAACCCAGGGGAGAGAAGTCCTACTTCCTGGTCACAGAATGTGCCAGGGCAGACCCCAGCCACAAACAATTCCAGGTGATCCCAGGGAGTGAGATTTCAGGTAAGGCTTGGGGTGGAAAGAATACATGAAAACTTTCAGAAGAAATTAAAATAAGCTTTGGCTACTTCCTTCCAGACACACTGCCCCCATCTAACCTTCTGCATATGTCTCCTAGCATTGCTCCCCCAGGCTGTCAGTTCCTTAAACAAACAACCACACAGTACTGGTCTTTGAGAGCCAGCCCCTCAGCAGTGCTTGGCGTAGAACTAAGTACAGGGTTGGTTCAGTGGAGCTCTGAAAGAAGGAAGACAAAGAGTGAGTCACAAGAAGGAAAACAGCAGAATCAAAAGTGGAAGGAGCAACCCAACGGCATGGAGAATGGGTAAGCCTCACAGGAGAAAATGAGCAGGGACCAAAGGAAAAGAAAATGAGGTGACCAGACAAGTCCAGAAATCCAGGGAAGTGAGACCCAGTCTGGTCCCCATCAGGGGAGGATGCTGTGCCCTCCAGGAGATGGCCCAGAGAGTAAGCTGGACTCAGACTCCAAGAAGAGCCACTTTCCCAGTGTCAGCAGGAAAGTCCCAGAAAGGGAAGACAGGAAGGGTAAACATAAAAGGAGGGGAGAAAAACAGCCCTGAAATAATAAACACCAAATAGTAGGCTCTCTGCTGAGGCAGGAGTCTAGAGTCCCAAGTAGGCAATTATTAAGGATTCACAAACACCCCAATTACAGAAAGGAAGAGAAGGCAGGAACAGGTCAATCTGCTCCACAGCAGGGCAGAGACACAACCAGAAGCTCCAGCCTTTGGGGGCAAAAAGTGGAGAAAACAACATTGCCCAGCCTCAGTTGGTATGTGTGGTATGGGCACCCACAATAGTCTGGGAATCTTGTACTCTGCAAGCTCCCCAAGTCAGGATGCTGATTGAAGAAAAGGAAGCAATTTGAGATAGCTCCAAAATCTGGCCCGAGAGGCTGTGGCTCAGTGGTAGAGCGCTCGCCTGGCATGCATGAGGCACTGGATTCGATCCTCAGCACCACATAAAAATAAAATAAAGGTATTGTGTCCACATATTTAAAGAAAAAAAAATCAGGCCTGACATGGAAGCCAGGAACACTGGGGTTGGGGACAAAGGGAAAGGAGGTAGGGGAGGAAGCCCTTCATTTGCACAGGAACAAATCTCTCTCATCAAACAGACCTGCTTCTCAGTATCCATTCAGTACCTTCCAAGAAATGTGAGGTCCTGCTGGAGTCCCTCTCTACAGAGAGGGAGTTCTGGCTGCTAGTCTGCCTAGGCACTGCCACCTAGGTGTGCCCTTCAATAAAGTGACTAACACCCCCTCCCCAGACTCTATACATTAAGATGTAATGTTTTTGAGATCCTTCAAAAGTTCTCACTCCTGTTCTTCCTGTCAAAGAAAAGCTTCCTGATTCAGTACCTTCCAAAAGACTCAATCAAGCACATGTTCCCACATCTCTACCCAGTCACCTTCCCAAAAGGCTCCATTCCTTTTCGGAGAAGCCCAGGCATAACTTAACATTGGAGACCTGCGCTCCACCCTCTATATCACGGAAAGCTCTAGGTCTCCAGGTTACTCTCAGCAAAGATCCCAAAGTGCCTTTTGACCAGAAAGAAAAGAAAGAAAGAAAAAAAAAAAAATCCCTGAAAAGGCCAAAGATAGTCAAGTCTCAAGCCCCCGGAAACCTCCTTTCCGTCGCCCAAACCATCTTACTCCCTGCCTCCGCACCCTGGCTCCCTACAGATGTTTATTGATAAAACAAAGGTAATGGAGGGGCCGAAACGGAGCCCCTTTTTTCAAGTCAGGGAAAGGACCGAGAGGGAAGTAAGACTGAGGGGCGGCGATTCAGCGCTTCCAGGCCTCTGGGGCTTCCCGCCTCCACGGTGGCCTGTGCACCGCAGCTCTGGTACCAAAGGTCCGGTCAGCCCCGCCCGGCCGCCGGCGGACAGGTACCCGTCCAACAGGAAATTCCACCTGTGCGCCCAGCGACCGGGCCACCAACGGGCAATGGAGTGGAGTCTGGCCGAGAATAAGCGCCGTGCTCAGGACATTGGGGTTCGTGGGGCCGAATCCTCAGCGCCTAGCCACCCAGGACCCCGGTCCTCGCCCACCTCCTGCCGCGAGCTGTACTTGAATCCCACGCCGAAGTCCTTTGGACCCCCTCCGGCCTTGTGGGTCCGATCGCTCTTCATGGTCTCGGTGGCGGGTCTAGGGTCTCAGAGACGTGATCCCTGCAGGCAGCCGACTCCCATGGCCCGCGGGCCGCGGCGGGCACGGGGGTCAGGGCGCAGGTGAGGCCGAGTCCCAGGGCAGGCCCAGCGCGCCCGGCCGGCGGCGGCTGTGGCTCCGGCTCTCGCTCTCATTCTTCCTGGCCCGCGCAGGTAGTTTCAGGGTGTGGCTTCCAGGGTCTGTCCCGCCCCGCCGGGCCGCGCACCTGTCCCCGGCCCGCCGCAGCGTCTCCCGGCTCCTCCTCCCGCCACGCCCTCCAAGGAAAGCTCCTCCCCTCGCGTAAAGGCGGAGAAGGAGACCACCCGCCTCCAGTTAAGACAGAGGGGATGTCCAGACTAGATTGGTTATCAGTAAAGACCCGACAACAACCAAATTCATTCAACCACTCTTCCTCTACTACAAAAGACCACTTTTTCTGGAACGGAGCACTTCTTTTAGCCAGGCTGCTTTTGGTTTTTGGTTTTGGTTTTTGTTTGTTTGTGTTTTTTTCCTCTTTATTTTCTTTTTATTTAAATATTTTTTTTATTTTTGGTACTTGGGTCGGCACTCAGGGCCACTGTAGCACTGTGCTACATCCCCAGAACTTTTTTTTTTTTTTTTTTTTTTTTTTTTTTTTTGTACCAGGGATTGAACTCATGAACTCAGGGGCACTTGACCACTGGGCCACATCCCCAGCCCTTTTTTGTATTTTATTAGAGACAGGGTCTCACTGAGTTGCTAAGTGCCTAGCCATTGCTGAGGCTGGCTTTGAACTCGCGATCCTCCTGCCTCAGCCTCCCAAGTGCTGGGATTACAGGCATGCGTCACCACGCCCAGCCATCCCCAGAATTATTTATTTATTTATTTATTTATTTATTTATTTATTTATTTATTTATTTATTTTTATTTTGAGGCACAGTCTCACTACGTTGCTGAGGCTGACCTCCAAGTTGCAATCCCCCTGCCTCTGCTTTCCGAGTGGCTGCGATTATAGGTGTGCACCATTGTGCTGGACCCATCCGGCTCTTTGATGCCAATCATCTTTTCTCTACTGCCACCATGCAACTTTTCTCCATGGGCTATTTCACCTTAGTTGCTGTGACCTGCCATCCATTAATTCAGAAAGCTGCCAAGAGCAATGAGGGATGGAGAAAAGACAAACAGACACACAAAGAGAGAAAAAGCTGGGACCCTGTGGTTCTTCTTCGCCTGATGAGGAGGAATGACCCAGAGCTAGCTCTGCACATTTATTACATAGGTTTTAACATCAAAAGGATTTTTTTGTGAGAAACTTTCTTCAAAGCATGCAGAATGGAGGATGAAGTTCTGGGCAGCCCAATTGTAATCATCAACTTGTGCTCATAATTCTTTACCCCTGGCAGCTGGTGTCTGAACTCAGGACCAAGACTGATAGTCCCGTGGCCTACAAAGAACCTCCTTTGAACAGAGCATCACCACAGCAACCAAGCAGTCTCAACTCCTGCCTTTGCACAAGGAGTTCCCAGCGCCAGTGGGCACCTGTTGCAGACAGAGAATGAGATTCAAACCACCGCTCCCAACACTTAGTCACCTTGCTACAGGACCATGTCTCAGTTTTGTTTTCAAAACCAAAAATCAGAGCCACTCTGTGACCCAGCCTCCTCCCATGCCTAACTAACTTTCTTCTTCCTGGTGGTCAGTAGCAACCTCTTTTTTGATGTTGGTAGGCACTTGCCAGGGTCTGTGCCCATCTCCTTCTGTGTGTGTCATCCATTTGCTGCATTGGATACGGACTAATCCCTTCTTCAAATGTCAGCCTTTCCTGGATTCTTGTCTTACCTTTGGGCCCCTAGATGTCATGGTTCTCAAAATTCTCTCTTCATCCTCCTTCCTTTTTTCTCTACACTTTCTCTCTTGGAAATCCATCTAATCTCCTGGCTTCAGAGAGGGAAACCTGCCTTCCCAGTATAGACATCACCAAGGAGTTGTCACTTTGCCTTAGCAATCACCAGGGAATTTCTCCACTGGTGTTCTACATGAGTAATAGAATTGACTACTATTACATAGTTAACCAATATTATTGAGCACATACACTGTCCTAGGTACTGGGCAACAAGAGTGAACAAAATAAAGGGCCCTGCTTTGAAATCAACAAGCCCAAAATGTACTTCCCCAAATTGCCCATCTTCCACTGTTTTCTCTAATCATAATACAATCATTCTCCTGGGCTCAAAACTCAAAAATCATCTTTGACTCTCCACTTACCTTACATCTCATATCAAGTTCTAAATCTGGCCAAGGCTCGCTTTCATACACACGATGTGTATACATAGACCTTCTTTCATCTCCATTTGAAGAATCTATTCAAGCCCTCACCACTCTTTGCCTGGTTTCCTGTAAGAGGCAAAGGGCTTTTCTGCCTCCAATGTGCCAACCTGGGATCTCTCCTACACCCAGAAGTCAGGCTAACTTTCTAAAACCACAGCTTCTTTAAAACCTGGTGTGTCTCCTGGACCAAGGCCAATCTCCTAGCCTAGCTTCCATGCTCTGATCCATCCGCTCTTGCAATCATGCCTGCCAGCATTGCTATTTGGACCTGTTATAGTTTGAATGTGAGATGTCCCCAAACAACTCCTGTATTAATTCAGGAATATTTGGAGGTGAATTGATTAGATTAAGTGAGCTGTATTCTAGTTTGAATGGACTGACTGGGTGGTAACGGTATGCAGGTGGAGTGTGGTTGGAGGAGATGGTCACTGGCAGGTGGATGCCCTGGAAAGGTTCACTGGCCCTGCATCTCCTTCCACTTGCTCTCTCTGCCTCTTGACAGCTATGAATGGAGCAGCACTCCTCCACCATGCCCTTCCACCATGATGTTCTGCCTCACCTTGAACCCAGAGCAATGAATTCAGCTGACCATGGAACCATAAGCCAAAACAAAGTTTCCCTCATCTAGGATGTTCTTGTCCAGTATTTTGGTCATGGTGAGCAAAAGCTCACTACACAGAACCCCTTCTTTTCAGCCACATTTTCTGACCTTTGCACCTTTCCCACAGCTTCTCGTCCAGTAGGAAGCCATTCTTTATTCCTCTACATATTGAGTCAAAGTCACCAATGGGAGTTACTAGTACTCTTCACTAAGTGTTTTTACCTCTCTGCCTTCTGAGCAGAGGCCAGGACTACACACACTCCCACCCTTTTTTTTTTTTTTTTTTTTTTTTGTACCAGGGATTGAACTCAGGGGCACTTGACCACTGGGCCACATCCCCAGCCCTTTGTTGTATTTTGTTTAGCGACAGGGTCTCACTGAGTTACTAAATGCCTCGCCATTGCTGAGGTTGGCTTTGCATTCATGATCCTCCTGCCTCAGGCTCCCAAGTGCTGGGATTACAGGCGTGCACCACCGCACCCGGCTATACTCCCTCCCTTTTGATGTTAAGTTTGGCCATATGGGTAGCTGTAGCCAAAAAAATATGAATTGAGAGAGATGGTACCCATCACTTTCATACAGGAACACAGGAGGCAATATGCAACTCCTATGCTCTTTTCTGAGACAAAATCTCTGTCATCACCTTAAGGGAATGATAAGTATTTGAGAAGATAGATATGTTTAACCTGATTTAAGCATTACATAATGTATACATGTATCAAAACATCATTTGGGGCTTGGGTTTTGGCTCAGTGGTAGAGCACTTGGGTTTGATTCTCAGCACCACAAATAAAATAAATCAATCAAAATAAAGGTTCATCTACAACTAGAAAAAGTAATTAAAAACACCATATGGTTCCCCCATAAATATGTATAATCTTTTTTTAATGTATTTTAAAAATAAATTTAAAAATAATTTAAATGAAATATAATTTTAAAATAAATTTATATTAAAAAATAACACAACTTTTATCAGCCTGTGATCCCAAGTGATCACAATGAACAGAGGCCCTCCCAGGTATACTGGCTATGTGGCATGAGTGATGATGGCTTTGGGACATTAAACCCTGAGAGTTGATTGTTGTTTGTTATAGCTACAAACCTCGCCTATCCTGAGTGATTTACAAACCTCCACCAAGAAATTTCTTTCTTCCTTCTAAACCAGGACTAGATATGTTTGTACTTCTATTATGCATAATCATCTCTTCATTACATTTCTGTTTCTTACTGACCTTTGAGTCCTCAGAGTCTATTGAATTAATAGGAAAATATCTGTAACCTTCCATCATATAAAGCTCTCCAAAGCCAAATAGAAGATATCAAAAAATAGTTTCTTACTTTGGATTACCAAAGGTACAACACTGACAATTAGTGTATGACTGGAAGTAAGCCATAGACAGGATGGCGCTCATGGGCTCATGGCTCTCAGGCCTGCTATTCTGCTTTAAAAAGCATGATTCTTATTGTGTCCCAGGGTTTCTGGAGTTTCATGTTTATCTAGAGCTAAAAAAGTGTCTTTCCCATAGAAAACATTCATGCAATCATTTGAAAGAAATAGACATGTGATGTATTTGCTGCAAATGTAGATGAAGAGAGAGGGCCCCACAAAACCCTAGAATTGTTATGTCATGGCAACTTATTTTTTTTTAATATTTATTTACTTACTTTAGTTGTACACAATGCAATGCATTTATGTTTACGTGGTGCTGAGGATCGAACCTGGGCCATGCACGTGCTAGGCGAGCGCTCTGCCGCTGAGCCACAACCCCAGCCAAGGCAACTTATTGAGTGCACCCTATGTCTACTCCCATGGCAGAGAAAAAAGTGTAAACATATGTTATTACATTAAACCCACTTTTTAAAATTCTCATTAAATTATGAGATAAATGCTTTTGTTCCTAAATTTTCCATGAAGAAGCCCAAGAACAGAAAGCCCAAACACTGTGTCCAAGGGGCCTTGGGTTTAATCCCCAACATTGCCACACACAAAAAAAATAAAGTTCTCACACTCATAGGAATAAATCCAACTCAAACCCAGATTCCTGTCATTCCTCTGCTATACAAAGGTGACTTGTGACCAAATTAACCAATCTTTGCCACCCTGCCTTCTTCACATATACCACCACCATTCTCCTTCCCTATTCCTGACACTTACTCTCAAACTACCATCTCTCCTCCCTGAATTTCCCAGAGTTCTTTGTCTGCTGGGAAAGCCACATCTGTGTCCAGAGGGCCCCAAGAACCTTTCCAACTAGCCCCCATGTCCTTGGAGCCAGAACTGCTTAAAGGATGGGTGTACAGGTGTGGACCTGCCTGTGGGCTAAAGAACCATACTTATGCTGGTGGTAAGGGAGAGGGTAAGGATGCATCATGTAGACCTAGCCTAAGTTTAAAATCATCAGGGCTGTTACCCTCCAACACAATGAGACCAGTGGGCTAACACAGCTAGAGCAAATTGTGCCAGGCCAGCAGGCAACTCACATTCCTTCTAGGAGGAGGAAAGTTTGCGATCAGCAAGAACTGTGGGAGAGATTTAGAATGAACAGAATAAACCAGTCAAGGAACCTCCATCCGTGAATGTCTTATAAATCCTGGAACAGCAAGTTTTATCTATTCAACACCTAGTACCACCTTTGCTTTTGTGCTCAAGGGCTCCAGTATCTCCCTGTGGAAGGTGCTTTTTTAGTATCTTCATGGAGTTTGATATCTAAGAATCCTTTGTCAATTCCAAAATTATGAAGATTTGCCCCTGATTTTTAGTTTTTTATTATTTATTGATTTAATGCAGTACTAGAGAATGAACCCAGGCCCTAACACATGCTGGGCAAGTGTTCTACATGTAGCTATATCCCAATCCATTTTTTATTTTGAGACAGGGTCTCACTAAGTTGCCCAGGCTGGCCTTTAATTTGTGATTCTCCTGACTTAGCCTCCAGAGTTGCTGGAATTACAGGCCACCTTGCTCAGCCTTTGCCCCCTTCTCTTGGTGAGAAGGTTCAGCTAAAATATAATATTGTCATGCATGGTGACAACAGCAACTTGGGAGGCTGAGGCAGGATGATCACAAGTTGGAGGCCAGCCTCAGCAATTTAGCAAGGCCCTAAGCAATTAGCAAGACCCTGTCTCAAAAAAAAAAAAAAAAAAAAAAAAAAAAAAAAAAAAAAAACCTGAAAAGGGTTGTGGATATGGCTCAGTGGTAAAGTGCCCCTGGGTTCAATCCCTAGTACCAAAATAAATAAATAAATATATAAAACATCATATCTGTGAAACTGTCACCAGACATAATTAATCTCTTCTTCCTGAAATTGCTACACATCTTATAAAATAGATTTTTATTTTCCTGCTACACGTAAGGGCTCTCAAAATGTTGTTGCATAATGAGTGACAATAATCCACAAAACTGAGTATGGGAATGTTAAGCCCTTGCTCAGGCTGTCTGCTATTGGGTTTCTTCACTAACAATGTAGAAACAAAAGCATATTGTAATTTTATGAGAATTGAACCAAATGAGTTTCACATATTAACAAATAGCCACACTACTTTCTCTGGAATGTGCACAGGTGCACACAGTAAGTTGACATAACACAGGGATGCTAGGGAAGGGTCTTGGTGGGCCTCTCTATTCATTTGGATTTGCAGTAGAGGCATCACATATGCATTGCTTTCAAATGATTGCATGAACACCTTCTATGTGCAAGACACTTGTTTAGCCCTAGATAAAACTAAGCTGTAGGAACCTGGGACACAATATGAATCACTCCTGCAGAATAGCAGGTTTGAGATCCAGAAGTGTTTGGTTTGAGTTCCAGAAATGATTTGGTCATCTCAATAACTGGGTTTCATCACCCATTCAATTAAATAATTCTAGAACACACCACTAGCTTTTTTCCTTATTCCACCCAACCATAAACAACAAACACACAAACAAAACACCAATCTATCAGTGCTAATTCCATATTGTGTTTGAAATCTATATTCTTATTCTCTTTCCTGCCATTCCTCTATTCCAGAACACCATCATCTCCTCTCTGCAAAACATATAACCTCTAGAAGCTCTCATTCACCCAGTTTGCTCCACTCCAATTAATTTGTTTGTTTTGTGGTGCTGGGGATCGAACCCAGGGCCTCTTGGATGCTAGGCAAGCACTCTACCACTGAGCTACACTGCCAGACCAACTGTAATCTGTTGGGATCACAGTGAAAGACCAAGTGTACCCTGTCACTCTGCTCTCAAAACCACAATTCCCAAAGGTAGGAATCCAAATCTATTAGTTTCCCCAATGCACACTTGATGAGTCTTTGCAAAATTATTAAAAACCCAAATGAATAAGTTAAATGTAAGTAAATATTTTCTATTGACACTTAATTTTTATTAAAAAAATGTGGTGCAAATGTAGAAGAAAGCATAAGATGACTATTGTATACACTCTATGGCCACACCCTTCTTATGGCCAACTGTGAGAAGAAATCTAGATTGAGTCTCCTTCATAGGAAATATTTGGGATCAGAAGTAGTTTGGATTTCATATTTTCTTCTATTTTGGAATGTTTGCATATACATAATGAGAATCTTGGGAATAGGACCCAAGTCTAAACATGAAATTCATTTTTGTTTCATGTATGCACTATACACATAGTCCAAAGGTGATTTCATACACTATTTTTAGTGTGCCTGCATTTTTTGGGGGGGTCTTTTTTATTCTTTTTTTAAATATGCTTTGCTATATATGAAAGCGGAATGTGTTACAATTCATATTACACATATAGAGCACCATTTTTCATATCTCTGGTTGTGTACAAAGTATATTCACACCATTCATGTCTTCATATATGTACTTTGGATATTGATGTCCATCTCATTCCACCATCATTTCTAACTCCATGCTCCCACCCCTTTGCCCTATCTAGAGTTTGTCAATTTCTCCCATGCTCCCACTCCTTACCCCACTATGAATCAGCTTCCTTATATCAGAAAAAACATTAGGCATTTGGTTCTTTGAGATTGGCTAACTACACTTAGCATTATATTCTCCAACTCCATCCATTTACCTGCAAATGCCATGATTTTATTCTCTTTTATTGCTGTGTGCCTGAATTTTGACTGTGATCTATCACAGGTGTGGAATTTTCCATTTGTGGCATCATGTTAGTACTTAAAATGCTTCATATTTTGGAATCAGATTAGGGATGTTCAAACTGTAGAACTTTGTCAATCCTGTCTCACCCTAAACTTCCCCATGACAGTCCCCAAAGCAATGGCTACCCTCCCCAATAAGAGAAACACTATGGTAATTACTTCTTTGTTTTTCTTTACATAGTTTTATCATCCATGTCTGCCTCTCTGCACACTAAATTTTACCTTTGACCTGCTTTATTTTTCTGCAGTGCTGGAGATCAAGCCCAGGGTCTCACACACACAAGGCAAGTACTCTACCACTGAGTTACACTCCCAGCCCTGGCATGAATTTTGTTTCTTTTGTTCTATCTTAAATGAATTTTTGTTCTCTTTTTTTTTTTTTTTTTAATATTTTTATTTATTTGGTTTTAGTTGTACACAATGTGTTTTATTTGTACGTGGTGCTGAGGATCGAACCCGGGTCGCCCACGTGCTAGGCGAGCGCTCTACCGCTGAGCCACAATCCCAGCCCGAATTTTTGTTCTCTTATAAGTTCCCATTTCATCTTTTGACCCTCCCTCTACAGTGTATTTTCTGAAGACTCTAGATCATTTGCTCTGTAGACTTTGCCATAGTCAGGATTTTGCTGATTGTATTCTCAAGGAGGAGTCTATTTTGTGGGCTCCCTGGAACTTTATATTCCCTGAAAACTGTTGTATCTGGCGGTTTCATTCAATAAAAGTTTGCTTTCTTTTTGGAGAAAATTTACTTCCAACCAGGTAATATCTTCAACAGGAGACACATGTCTAACATCCCTTGGTTTGTATTGCAAGCTGTATACCTGAATTGTAAATTCATTAGGATATGGGAAGTCTAATAGTTTATCATTTTTTTATTTACTTGTTTGAATACTTCCAGAAAGTCAGATATCTTGTTAACTACTTGGTTATATAATGGCAACATTAGTGTAGGAAAGGAAGGATAAATATCTGAACCTTTCCCTTCATTTAGCTAGATCACAATAGTTAATTCCCTAACATCTTCCAAAGGTATTGGTCAGCTTTCCATTACTGTAACAAAGTACCAGAGATAATAAATTTAAAAAGAGGAAAGATCTATTTTGACTCATGGTTTCAGGGATTTCAGACCATGGTTGGTTGGTCATACTGCTTTTGGGCTTGTGGAGACAGCACATCATGAAGAGGAACACACGGTAACATGTGGTAGAGCAAAGTTACCCAACTCATAGTCAGGAATGAAAGAGGAAGAGACAGGGATCCCACAATCCCCTTAAAGGACATGCCTCCAATAACTGGAAGATCTCTCACTAGGATCACCTCTTCAAGTTTCCACCATATCCCAATAGTGCCAACCTAGAAACCAAGCCTTCAGCATATGGGCTGTCAGGGTCACTTAAGATACCAGCTATAAGAACTCATAAATGAATTCAGCAAAGTAGCAGGATATAAAATTAACACCCATAAAGGATGGGGTTGTGGCTTAGCGGTAGAGTGCTCACCTAGCACGTGTAAGGCCCTGAGTTTGATCCTCAGCACCACGTAAAAATAAATAAAGGTATTGTGTTCAACTACAACCAAAAAATAAATATTAAAAAAAATTAAGGGCTGGGTCGTGGCTCAGCAGTAGAGCACTCGCCTAGCACATGCAAGGCCCAGGTTCAATCCTTAGCACCACATCAAACTAAAGGCATTGTGTACAACTAAGACAAATAAATAAATATTTAAAAAATAATTTTAAAAAATTAACACCCATAATCAATTGTGTTCCTATACATCAGGGCTGAATCAACTGAAAGAGAAATTAGGAAAACTATTTCATTCACAATAGTCTCAAAGAAAATAAAATATTTGGGAATCAATCTAACAAAAAAGGTGAAAGACCTGTACACTGAAAACTACAGAACACTAAAGAAAGAAATTGAAGAAGACCTTAGAAGATGGAAAGATATTCCATGTTCTTGGATAGGCAGAATCAATATTATCAAAATGCCCATATCACCAAAACTGTTATACAGATTTAATGCAATTCCTATTAAAATTCCAATGATGTTCTTCATAGAAATAGAAAAAGCAGTCATGAAATTCATTTGGAAAAATAAGAGGCCTAGAATAGCCAAAGCAATCCTCAGCAAGAAAAGTGAAGCAGGAGACATCACACAATCAGACCTTAAATTATGTTATAGAGGGGCTGGGATTGTGGCTCAGCGGTAGAGCACTCGCCTAGCACATGCGCGGCCGGGTTCGATCCTCAGCACCACATAAAAATAAACACATTGTGTATAACTAAAGCAAATAAATAAATATTTTAAAAAATTATATTATAGAGCTACAGTAACAAAAATCAGCATGGTATTGGCACGAAAACAGACATGAAAACCAGTGGTACAGAATAGAAAACACAGAGACAAACCCACATACACATAGTTATCTCATACTAAGTGAAGGTGTCATAAACATACATTAGAGAAAACAAATGGTGCTGGGAAACCTGGAAACCCATAGCAAAATGAAATTAGACCCTTATCATTCACCCTACACAAAATTCAACTCAAAATGGATCAAGGATCTACACATTAGAACAGAGACCCTGTGCTTACTAGAAGAAAAAGTAGGTCCAAATCTTCATCATATTGGCTTAGGAACTGAATTCCTCAACAAGACTTCTTGCACAGAAGTAAAATCAAGAATCAATAAATGGGATGGTATCAAACTAAAAAGCTTCTTCACAGCAAAGGAAATAATCAAGAACATGAAGAGAAAGCCTACAAATAGGGAGAAAATCTTTGCCACCTGTACCTCAGATAGATTATAATCTCTCTAGGATACAAAGAACTCAAAAAACTTAACACCAAAAAAACCCAAATAACCCAATCAATAAGTGGGCAAAGGAACTGACAAGAAACTTCGCAGAAGAAGAAATATGATCAGTCAACACATGAAAAAAAAAAATGTGCAACCTCTTTAGCAATTAGAGAAATATAAATTAAAACTACACTGAGATTTCATCTCATTCCAGTCAGAATGGCAATTATCAATAATACAAGTAACAATGAATATGGTGAGAATGTGGGGGAAAAGGTACACTCATACATTGCTGGTGGGACTGCAAATTGGTGCAACCACTGTGGAAAGCAGTATGGGAGTTCCTCAGAAAACTTGGAATGGAACCACCATTTGACCCAGTTATCCTATTCCTCAGCATGTACCAAAGGACTTAAAATCAGCAAAATAGCCAGGTATGGTGGCACACACCTATAATTCCAGTGGCTCAGGAAGCTGAGGCAGGAGGATTGAGAGTCAAAGTCAGCCTCAGCAACTTAGTGAGGCACTTAGCAACTCAGCAAGACCCTGTATTTATTTTTTTTACATATCTTTTTAGTTGTTAATGGACCTTTATTTTATTTTATTTATATGCAGTGCTGAGAATTGAACCCAATGTTTCACACATGCTAGGCAAGCGCTCTTCCACTGAGCCACAACCCCAACCCCAATACCCTGTCTTTAAATAAAATATTTAAAAAGGAATGGGGATGTGGCTCAGTGGTTAAATACCCTGGGTTCAATTCCTGGTGCCAAAAAAAAAAAAAAAATTAGCATACTATAGTGACATGGCCACATCAATTTTCATAGCTGCTCAATTCACAATGGCTAAACTATGGAACCAACAGCAGAGGAGCGATAATAAAAACAAAAATGTGGTACATATATACAATGGAATACTACTCAGCCATAAAGAAGAATGAAATATTGGCATTGCTGGTAAATTGATGAAACTGGAGATTATCGTGCTAAGTAAAATAAGCCAGTCCCAAAAGTGTCAAAGTCCGAATGTTCTCTCTGATATATGGATACTAACTAATAATAAGTGGGGAAGGGGGAAGGAAAGAATTGAAGTTCACTGGATTTGAAAAAAGGGAATGAAGGAAAGGGGGGCTGGGGATAGGAAAGACAGTACAGTGAATTGGAGATAACTTTCCTATGTTTTTATATGAATACAGTGTAACTCCACATCATGTACAACCACAAAAATCAGATGTTATACTCCATATATGTATGTCAAAATACATTCTATTGTCATGTATAACTAAAAAGAACAAATTAAAAAAATTTTTTTAAAGATTCAAGCTATAAATGGCACAGTGGCATATGCCTGTATTCCAGATACTCAGGGGATAAGACAGGAGAATTACTGGAGCCCAGAAGTTCAAGGTTAGCCTGGGGAACATAACAAGACCCCATCTCAAAAAATTAAAAACTAAAAAAATCCAAACTGTAGCAGGCCAGTTTTCTGTTTGCTTGCTTTTGTATTCTTGTGAACTCTGGGGTTTAAACATATTTGATGTGTTTGATTTATTGCCATTTTAATGCTGACTGATATTTAAAGCATCCCTTCTTTGCCCAGTGGGGGCCTATTTGTCAGCTCTGAGCTCTTTGACCCACTCATAGTCATCTATGATTGTTTTTATTTCCCTTGTATAATGTACCTGATTCATTTTCTACATTGCTCACACATACAAGACATACTAATGTCATTATTTGAACAAATGATATTGAAACATTAAATCATAATCCGGGTAGAGGGGATGTTCATTATTACTTGGTCATTGTTTCTGGGGCTTTTGGTGAAGAAAGTTAGGATTATTTATTTATTTATTTTGGTGCTGGGAATCGAACCCAGAACCTCACAAATGCTAGACAAGTGCTGTGCCACTGAGCTGCACACCCAAGCCTAGAAAGCTAGGAATTTCTAAGAGAGATAAGAATACATATTACATTCATAATGATACTTCCAATTCTATTTTAGGATCACATGGTACCGACTTAACTTATTTTATCTTATATCTGTATTTTCTTTTTCCACAAGAGAATCCTGTTCTGGCATTACCTTAAAAAAAAAAAAAAAAAAAAAGAAAGAAAGAAAGAAAAACTCTATCTCCTCTATTTTATTTTTATTAGAGCTTTATAGTTACACATTCATCCTGACAAACTCATACATGCATGGAATTCAGTTTCAGTTCACGATCCCCCCTTTCTCCCCCACTATCTCCTTTATTAAATGAAGGCAACAGGTACAATTTTCACAGTAGAGGTCAGCAAACTCATCCTTAATGGAGTTTTTGTCAACCTGCCAGCTAACAACAGAACACTCTGTCTAATTTGAGGGGATTATTGGAAGGGGATTATTGGAAGATGCTTAGAGACTCTGGGAGGGCCAGAGAGGCATGAGGGGAGGAAAGAGAGCCAGGAACAAGGCCCCAGCCACAGGACAAGGCTGCATGGAAAACCCCGCTGGTCTTGCCCATGGACACCCACAACCGCTCATCTCACTGAGACTAGACACCAACCTCGACACCAGTCACACTGCCACTGCTGCCCCTGAACTGACACCTCTTACTTTACCCTGACAGAAAGTGAGTCCCTGAATGCTGTGTCCTTTGTTTCCTCTTGACTAAGCCTCTTGAGAGTGCTTCTCAGTAAATCTTAACTTACAGGCCTGAGCCCTACCTGCCAGAGAGCTGAGAAGGTGAAGTGTGGCTTCTGCCTTACCTAGCCAGAACTCTTCAGACATGGGAGGGCTGCTCAAAAGACACTCATGTCCATAAACTTGGTAAATGCACACATACTAACACTGCAGTTTAGGTCTGGAGTGTCCCCAAAGGCCTGCATGTTGAAGACTTGATGGTCAGCCTGTGGTGCAGTTGGAAGGTGGTAGAATGTTTAGGAGGGATGGCCTAATAAAGGAAGTGGGGTCCCTGGGGACATGTTCCTCAAGGGGATTTGGGGACCTTATCCCCTTCTTGTCTTTCTCTTGGCTTCCTAGACCTCCTCTACCACATGCTCCTGCCATGGTATACTGTGATGCTACGGGTCCAAAGCAACATGGCCTAAAACCATTAACCAAAAATTATCTTTCTTTAAGTTACTTATCTCAGGTATTTGTCACATCAATGGAAATTTGACTCACACAACTGAAATGCTAATATGAAAGTGTGTCCTCTGAGCCTTTCTGGAAATACATTTAACCCTGGGCTACTTATTTGATACTCCGTCATTTTCAGACTTCACCTGCTGTGTCTACATCATCAGTACATCCAAGTTCATCCTTCCTTCCATCTAATATATGTAGCTATGGCCCAGCCTACTCCCTGACTCAAGGTGCCACACAAAGTCTACATGTTTGTTTGTTTTCCTGGTGATTGAACCCAGGGGTGAATTTATATACCCAGTCCTTTTTGTTTTTTGAGACATGGTCTTGATAAGTTGCCCAGACTGTACTTGAACTTGGGATCCTCCTGCTTCAGGCTCCTGAGTCCCTGGGATTATAGGTGTGCACCACCACACCAAGCTCTTGATTGGTTTTTAAAAATCAAAGTCCACTGACTCACTTGCTTCATGCTGAGCTCATGCTCAGGTGACAACAGTTATCATCTGATAAGGAGTTAACCAAAAAAACAAAGTCAAAATTATCAAAACTGTGGATTTATATTTACAGTACAATTTCACTTTCCAAAGTTTCAGTAACTCTTAATTAACCATAGTTCAAAATTAAATGGAAAACTCCAGAAATAAGAAATTCTTAAATTATATGTCATTAATGAAATAATGAAATGTCAAGCCATCCTGTTCCATCACACCCAGGACAAGAATCATCCCTTTATCCAGTGTATCCACATTGTATATGCTACCTACCCAGTAGTCACTTAGTAGCTGTCTCAGTTATCCAATTGTATATGCTACCTACCCAGTAGTCACTTAGTAGCTGTCTCAGTTATCAGAACAATGTTCACAATATCATAGTGCTTATGTTCAAGTAACTCCTACACAATATGCTAAAATAGCACCATTCACCTCACTTCCTCTCATCATCTAGGCATTATTTCATCTCACATCATCATGAAAAGGGAAATTACAGTACATATAATATTTTGAGAGACTGAGACCACACTCATACATTATTATTGTTCTATTTTATTAGTAGTTATTATTGTTAACCTCTTACTATCAGCTTTTTGTTACCAGAACAAATACCTGAGACAATTAACTTACAGAGAGTAAAAGTTTATTTTGGCTCACAGTTTTGGAGGTTCCAATCCACGATTGATTGGCCTCATTACTTTTGAGTCTGTGGCAAGGCAACATCTCATGGAGGGGAATGAATGGAAAAGTAAAACTGCTTATCTCACAGTGAGCCATGGAGCAAAAAAAGAGAAAGAGAGCTGAGCACAGTGGTACATGCCTGTAATCCCAGCTACTTGGGAGGCTGAGGCAGGAAGATTGGAAGTTTGAGGCCAGCCTGGGCAACTTAATGAGACCCTATTTCAAAATAAAAAATTAAAAGGGTTGGGGATTTAGCCCAGTGGTGGAGCACCTCAGGTTCAATCCCCAGTAGAAAGAAAGGGAGAGGAGAGAGGGAGGAGGGGACTACAGACCCACAGTCCCCTTTAAAGGGCAAGCACTCAGTGACCTAGCTTTCTTCCAATAGGTCACATCTCTTAAAGGTTCCACTACCTCCCAATAGTGCTGGGGACACATGGGCATTTGGGAAACATTAACATCCAAACTACAGCAGTAAGTATGCATGCATACAAAAAAACAGGATTAAACAGGGTTTGTAGTTTCGGGCATCCACTGGGTGTCTTGGAACTTGTTCCCAGAAATAAGAGGGACTATAGTACTATTAACAATGACATTTTCCACTCTAAGAGTATGTTAGATCTTAAGGTATTAACAAATATTATTAGGTCAATGTGATTAATGTGATATAAAAATTAAATGACCAGTACACAAAGACAAGCTACTATAATTTTTCAGTGCTTAAAGTCATTCAATATTCAATTAGTAATTTACAAAACTTCATTGAGGAATGATAAGTATACAGCTTCAGGTCTCTTAATTTAAAAACAAAGACAAAAAGCCATAAACCATCACAGAATCACGTTTCCTTCCACAGGAAAAAGGACTGAAATTATACACAGAAACAATAGGGCAAAACTGTAATGCATTATTCTGCCAGGAAGCACTGTTAGAGGATGCACAGAATGGAAGAAACAAGCTATACAAGATATTAAGGAAGGCATAGATGTTTCTAATACAGATAAGCTCATGAATATTTGCTAATTATTTAATCCTGAAATACAAAATACTATGTTTTTAGTGAGGCCTGTGTACTGTAAAAGATATGTCCTCAGTCATGTGTGTCTCTAGTCCCAGCTGTTCACAAGGCTAAGGCAGGAGGCTCACTTGAGCCCAGGGGTTTGAGGCCAGCCTAGGCAACATGGCAAAACCTCATCTCAAATAATGATAATAATACCCAGTATTCACTGAGCACCTAGTCTGTCCTGGGTACCAGGCTAAGTTTAGAAGCTTTATGTATGATAACTCTTTTTTTTTTTTTTTTTTTTTTTTTTTTAATACTAGTGATTGAACCCAAGAGCGCTTAACCACTGAGACACATTCCCAGCCCTTTTTAATATTTTATTTAGAGATAGAGTCTTGCTGAGTTGCTTAGGCCCTCACTAAGTTGCTGAGGCTGGCTTTGAACTCGAGATCCTCCTGCCTCAGCCTCCCAAGCCTCTGGGATTACAGGAATGCTCCACTGTGTCTGGCAGTTACTCACTCTTAAACCAATGAGGTAAGTAGCATCACTAACCCCATTTTTCAGATGGAAAAAACTAGGGCACAGAGCAGTTAGATAACTTACTCAAGGTCACATAGTCAGTAAGGGGACATGTTACGAAAAGAACAGGCAGTTTAGCCTCAGAATTTCAGCTTTTAATTGAACACACTTAATTTTTATTTATACCATGTGGGGAAGAGGGTATTTAAAAAATCAAGGCCAAGGTAATGCTGATGAATGCTACTTTGATTGGAGTATAGAAGTATTCTTAGGTAAGATCCTGGTGCTATCCTACATTGGAATGTTGAATGCATAATAAGCTACAAAATGACTTCGGTGTAGTTTTTTCCATAAGAATAAAGAACTTTAAAATATAGTAGAATCTGTGTGTGGTTTTTTTGTTTTGTTTTGTTGTTGTTGTTTGGTGATCTTATGTACTGTATTTCTTAATAAGATTGAAAGGAACCAAGAAAACATTTTAAACTATACAGAGATTTTTCATTTTGTGGAAAAGCACTTAAAGAGTCATTGAACTTGAACATGATTTTGTTTTTTGCTTCTTGCAGTGCTGGAGATTGAACTAGGGCCTCACAACATGCTAATAAGCACTCTCCACTGAGCTGCACCCCCAAACCTGCTTTTTTTTTTTTTTTTTTTTTGACACCCATTCCAATTTGCTGAACTTTTCCCAAGGAAATTCATGCTATGGAGAAATTTAAAATCAGAAGTCTGGAAAGTTCCAAAACAAAGTCATCTCACTATCAAAAGTGATGTCTCCCCTGGAAGACCTATTTGTACACTTGGAAATAGAATCAATAAACAGGAGTAAAAATTTAGTATCATGCTATCATAAGCACAGCAATGAATCTTCTTCCAGTCTATTTTTGTGAGGCACCTTTTCTGGATTAAAAATATAGTTTTAATGAGATATAATTGGTATGTAATAAATGTACATAAGTATCCAATCTAAGTCTTGACATACATGTACACCTGTGAAACCATCACCACAATCTATCACTCTCAGCTTTGATAATCATCATGTATAGTATTGTAAACAACTGACCTTAGAACCAGACTTTCTAATCACTCTATTTCCAAGTGTCAAAATATAATAAAAAATAATAATAAGGGTGAGCTTACTCCATCCACCTCCTTAAGTGCATGTCCTTCCAAAGGCAACAGTGGTTGGGGGTCAACCTCAGAGTAGATAAACCTGACAAACAAGCCTGAATCAGTGGCTCAAGGTCAACATTGACATTGGTGAGTTCTGTTGACAGCATGTACTTTTTTTTTCCCTAGAATAAATTAAAGGAGTTAATATTATCACACCTTAAACAGTCATTTGTAACATGCTGCTATAATTAGAACAACCAGTTTTTGGGTTACTGATACAAGGAATTTCAGTAGCAAACTTGGAGCTTCCTGAGAACATAAAAAATGAGACAGTGAATTGATGCAAACATATACATCTGAGAAAAATATTCTTGTGAATATTACTACTCAGCTAAATATAATCACTGGCATTGTGACTTGAACCAGGCTTTAAATTTGGATTAGGCCAACGGTAGGAAGGCTCCCTTTGGAGCTCAAAGTTGGATAACTTGAAATGCCAGGGACAATGAGGAGACCTGTTTTGGGGGAGCAGAATCACATATCAGAACAACAGGAAAATAATTATTAAACATAATAATTTATTTATTATTAATGATTTATTAATTCTTTATTTTCACATTTATATTTTAAAGCATATGCATCGACACCTCATGGAGAGCTGAAGTTTCAACAAAGCCCAGTCTGAAAAAAAGGCATATAAATGAGAATTTCGAGAGCCAACACACACCTTAGTCTTGCTAAGTGAAAGAGTATGGCTTTGCACTTCCTTCAGGGTCACTACTAAATTGTAGGGATTTCAAAAATAATAGTCTCTTTTTAAAAAGATATTGCTTATTATAATAAACTATTTTAGTTAAAAGATTTGACCAGGTAAAAGCTCATGAGCATCACACTGACTTCCAGATTTTACCTCTCAAATATTCCTGAGAAAACAGTAAGAAAAAAGCAGCTTTCCTCACTTTCCAAAAATTCTTTTCCAGAGATTGTCCAGACTTTTCTAGATGAAATAACTGCAATATTGCAGTTAAAGGACAAACTGAGGAACTGCTTCCCACTGAAACCAAATGGGAAGAAAACTTAAAACGATCTGCTATAAACTGCAAAGCAAAATGCAGCTCAAAACTGAACGGAGCAGGGGTCCTTGGCTAAGTGAAGGATGAAGCATGATTACCCACTTGAAGTCCCCGTTGCATCACGAGTACTATTTAGTTTGGGAAATACAATTTAATATATCTCAGGAAAAAAAGTCTATACTTGGCATCAACAAACAAAACAGAGGTTATGATGTCCAGCACCATCAAGCAACCTTCATTCTCTCCATACCACTGAAAGGGAATCCAAGGTGGATGGACATCCAGCATGATGAACTGGAAGTCCTTGCTGACTTTGCCACCATCACAGTAATCTATCATGTATGTAACTTCTGTGCCACAGTGGTTGGTGATCCAATCATGTCTATCGAAAGGCAACTCACACCTCATCCAGGAACTAATTCTTGCCCTTGGTGAATACCATTTTGCTTTCCCTCCAAATCGTATCAATGTGTCCACAAGGACATTCCGAAGCATAGAGGGCTTCCCACTTCAAAATCTCCTTCTAAGCCAGTTCACTGTTCTGATTGTGATTATAATGATATTGCACATATCTTTCTAATATCCTCATCCTTTCACTTTCACACTTTAACATCACATTTCAGAACCTCTGTTCAGAAGGATAAACACTTTTTCTCTAAATCTGCTCATGGAATATCAGATGACTCCTGTCTGATGGCAGACAAGACAAAGGATGATCTGGAGCCTGTTTGGTTAGGTGGTAGCATCAGATTTGCAGGATCTAGGTTCTCCTTATGTATTTATTTATTGTGTGTGTGTGTGTGACCAAGGATTGAACTCAGGGGCATTCGACCACTAGGCCATATCCCCAGCCCTTTTTTGTATTTTATTTAGAGACAGGGTCTCACTGAGTTGCTAAGTGCCTCGCCATTGCTGAGGCTGGCTTTGAACATGCGATCCTCCTGCCTCAGCCTCCCAAAGTGCTGAAATTACAGGCATGCGCCACTGCGCCCGGCTTGTAGTTTCTCCTTATTTTTAGCAGCAGTGCCTGTAATGGGAAACTCCATGTACTAATATGCATGATCTTGGTGGGCAGGCACAGAGTATGTTTTGCTCTCATAGGTTGGACCAGAGGGTTCTGCACTCATCCGTCCACCTCTCATTTTCCCTTCATGCATCAGGCATCCTGAAGGCCATAACAGTGTCTGATGATCTGAAGCACTTGAGGTCTGAACTGGAACAGTAGGAGTGGAGTGTTGACTCAAAATAATTTTAAATTTCCTTCTGCTTCCTTCCTGGGCTTTTCCAGGTGGCTGGCCTGCCTCAAACCCAAGCATGGAGGACAGCAACCTGCCAACATCCCAGACTTCCTCTCATTCACAGTGTGTATGTTTTTTTTCAATATTTTATTCTCTCGCAATTTCTTTCTTTCTTTCTGGTTGTAGATGGACACAATACCTTTATTTATTTATTTTTATGTGGTGTTGAGGATCGAACCCAGTGCCTCACACGTGCGAGGAAGATGCTCTACCACTGAGCCACAGCGCCAGCCCTGTATTCTTGATCTAATATGATGAAGACCTTCACCTCTGTGATCTTCCTCCCCCCAAAAAAAATCACAACACCAGGGTCTTAGGAGAAACATCAGACACATCCCAACAGTGGAACATTCTATGAAACTTCTGACAGCACCACTCAAAATAGTCAAGATGATAAAACAAGGAAAGTCTGAGAAACTGCCTCAGTCAGGAAGCTAAAGGCACAAAGAAATAAAATGTTACAGGGGCTGAGGTTGTGGCTCAGAGGTAGTGCTCACCTACCATGCATGAGGCACTGGGTTTGATCCTCAGCACCACATAAAAATAAAATATTGTGTCCATCTAGAACTAAAAAATATTTTTTAAAAAATGTTATAATTTTGGACAGAAAATGGACATTTGGCAAAAGTGGAGGAAATCTGAATCAACTATAGAACTAGAGTGCACAAGTGCATCCACCACAGTGAGAGCAAAAGCAAGCCATCGTTTTGCTCACTCTAAAACCAGTGTTTTTTGAAACCCAAAAAGCTTTGCACCCTTTAAAAAAAAATTAATTTATTTGCTTTAGTTGTACACAATGCCTTTATTCTTACGTGGTGCTGATGATCAAACCCAGGCCATGCACGTGCTAGGCCAGAGCTCTACTGCTGAGCCACAATCCCAGCACAACTTTGCACCCTTATTAAATAAAATTTGGAAAAATTATTTTAGACTTTCCAACTTTCTATTTATGATAGTACATGTACATAACTTTAAAATCACCACACAGAAACATGTGGCACATAACTTAAAAATGTGTCACTGATGAAAGCCACATTGCTCTAGTCAGAAAGAGGTACCGACTTCCACGTTTTTAGTTCAACTGGACCTGGGTTATCATGGCCACAGCACTTTGGCAGATTCCTCAATAAGTCATGACCCTCCATTTCAAGGTTCTAGGGAAAAAACAATTTCTTCTGCCCATCCTCTGAAAACCTAGGCTGTTCCACAATCCGGGCACACTAACAATGCCTGTGTTAAGGCCTGCTGGAGTGAGTACCCACAGGGGACAGAACAGCCATGACATGCACTACTTCATAGGTAACAAGGCAAGATGCTGATTTATTTTTTATTGGTTCATAATTTATACATAACATCAGGTTTTGACATAATTATAAACGCATAGAATATAGTTTGCTCCAATTAAGTCCCTAGTACTTACCCCTTGCCCTCCTTCTCCTCCCTCCCAGTTTCCTTCCCTCTGCTGGCCTATTGACATTTTTAAAAAGTTAGTGCCTGGTGGTTATAAATATAATGATGAGATTCACTATAGTATATTCATTTAAGGACCACTTTGCCCTTTGGTGCAGGAAAAAATAGCCTGACGCTGACAGTGACTCTGCCACTAATAACATGTGACCTTGTGGTCATGTTTCATCAGTGAGAGGGAGCCCTTCTACTTCCTTCTGTTTTCTCCGTGTCCATGATGTCCCATGAGAAATATTAAGGACAGTATGAGAGTGGACCCCTGGGTCTGTCCAAATCTTAGGGACTCACTACACATCCTAATTTGTGTCTCCTTATCATGATACTCTTAAGAATATTAGTTGTCACAGCAAATGAAATCAGATCAGATTGCCCAGACACCTGGGCTGGCTCAGACCAGGCAGGCAGGCAGGTAGGAGGACTTTGCACTTGAGTCAGTTGCCAGCACCTGAAGCTGAGGGCAGGTGGGTAGGGCCACATTCCCCCCGAGGTCAAAGCTGAGTCACCAAGGCAGAAACCAGGAGATGAGTAAGATTCTCTCAGTACACGAGGGGGCTACGATACCAGGGGAGCAGAGTGGAGCCAGCCTAGGGTGAGGTCTATTCGCAGTTCCTGATTTTTATTTCCTTGGGTGTTTCCTTACAAAATTTAAACTTAATCTCTATATGGCTACCATATACATCTACCTCGACTGTGTATAAGGAGAAGTTGATTCAATGAATCCATACTGGGTTGAGCGCCAAGCAAGTATGTCCATGGTGAAGGAGACAGGTGGGCTTTACTGCCAGGACTCCTACATTTTTTTTTTTTTTTTTTAAATGTGTAGTAAAGGTCCTAGATGAGAACATTCCAATTTATGAAGTCACACATTGGGAAAGTGTTTGTTTTTATCTGGTCACATTTTTGCTCAGTTTTATACAATCCTACATGGCAGGTAAATCATTTCAGGAGAATGGCCATATGTTCATGGTGACCACATATTATTTAATTGCAAATTCTATCATTCGTTCCAGGTATTCTTTAGCCATGCTCCATCCTTCTTTCTTGACTACTTAAGGAAGTCCTCTTGGAGATAGGTAGGCTCTTGCGGGGAGAAAGAAAGAAACCCTTAGTAGATGGAGATGTGGATCTATGAGCATGACCAGTCATATTTATCCATTTAGTTAGATGAATAAAAAACCTCTAGCATGTTTTTAATGAATCAAGTAGAACAGAACCATAATTGACTTAAATGTTACCAGATTCAAAGATTTACATACTGTGCCAATAAACTTTTTATGGCTAGGCTGCTTAACCAAAGGAAATAGTCTAAATCCCAAATATCAAAGGATTGCCACAGAATTTGATTTTCAAAGGACCTTGCTTCAGAACCTGTGCATGTCTTCCCAGGAAAATCATGTAGTTAGCTCAGCTCTGGGTGCATCACTCATCTCTTCTCTGAGAGGCAAGGGTCCCCTGCATTCTTCCTTTGGGGTGTCCATAGATGAATCTTTGCTCATACCTTGCTTTTCACACATTCTAGAATTATTTTCAGCAGTAAAAGTTAAGAATCCACACTGGGGGGACTCCTACATTCTGATCCATCCCCAGTTGTAGCTGTGCTGGCCTGTTTGGATAATATTTAAGTAGAAATATTTGCAATTTCACCATCTCTGAAGTTCTCTGAGGTACATGATCAACAGGCATGCTGGTAATGGATAAAAGTCCTTAGAGTTGACCAGTTGGCTAGTACCAGTGGACAGAGACCCACTTCTGGGGTAAACTTGAGGACCCATTTCCCAAGAGTACTATACCTCCAAATGTTAAGATGATTAAACTAGACACTGCCCATAAAGCAGCTAGCAGATGGCAGAAACACACACACACACACACACACACACACACACACACACACACACTCAAAATAAAAATTAAAAAGAAGAAGAAGCTGCTGGTCTGCTGCATTTGGAATCAGATCAGAAATGCTATTCCTGACGAAATTAGCATCTCCCGGCTGATATTAGATCAAGTGACAACCTTCTTTAAAGCACACTGGCAAAAGTTGGCTTCAAAAATAAAAAGGTCCCTCTCTTCCATGTCTTTCATGGCAGCACCTAAATGACCAAGGCAGGAGGGAAAAACAATGGGGAAGTGATGATCATTATGGAGAACCAATACGTTCAGTGGTTCAACCCAAGGTACTTTTTGGCAAGAGGCTCATAAAATGCACTCACCATATGCCAGCGTTCTAGGAAAGATCCCTTATATACATACAAACGTGTGTGTGTGTGTGTGTGTGTGTGTGTGTGTATACTTACATGCAGATGTATGCAATATGACCTTGAAAACTGCTCCAGATATTTAAACTATATTAAATGGGGTAAGGATGAATAAGACCCTGGAATTTACTTTCCAGAGTAGCTCAGCATTAAAAAAGCTTAGTGATGACAAGGCATAGTGGTGCATGCCTATAGTTCTAGCAACTTGGGAGGCTAAGGCAGGAGGTTTGCAAGTTTGAGGCCAGCCTCAGCAACTTAATTAAGGAGGCCTTAAGAAACTTAGCGAGTCCCTATCTCAAAATAAAAAAATAAAAAGAGCTGGGGATGTAGCTCAGTGGCAAAGCATCCCTGGGTTCAATCCTCAGTAATGGGGGTGTGGTGGGGGTGAGTCTTAGTGGCAATAACACCCCCTTCAACTAGGGTCTCCTAGTGGCAGGTTATTGGAGAAACTCAGAAATGGACGCTGCAAACTTTCTTTGAAAATTTAGTCATAAGCCCCTATTCATTCTTTCTAGTATCATTAAGACAAAAATTCTGTCATTAATAAAGTACTGGTAGCCAAACAAACTTTGCCAGATAATGTTCTAGGCTGATTTTCCTTCTTATTGTTTGAATGATAAATGGAATTCATGCTCAAGAGCCAAGACCTGCTTGAGTGGGCTTATTTCATTCTCAGTGGCACAGCCCAGTAATCCTTCACAGAAAGAAGACACCCATCATCTCTGAAGGTAGGAGGGATCAATACCCTGCAGGGTCAATGAAACAAGGAGTCCCAGTGGAAGTTAAAGTATTTATTGATGTGTTTAAACTCTGTACATTCTCCACAGATCATATTAAGGAGTCTGTAGGTGAAGTTTTATCTGTGCATAGTGGGAAGAGACATGGATAAGGTCAAAGGGGAGGAAGGAAAACAAAAAAAGTCACAGAAAAATAGGGGAAAAAACATCAACGACAACAACAACATAAAAAAAAAAAAAAAAAACACCACCACAGGTTACCAGAACCTTCAACTGAAAATGGGAAAAAGAAAAAACTGTGAGCATCAACATGAACTATACAAGCATTACAAAGACTCATGTGAAAGAAACAAATCTTCAAAAGTTTTCCATAGTGTCTACAGATCCAGTTTTGTGTACAACCTGGAACATTCTCTTTTCACATAAACATTCCCCATGCCCTCTCCTGGGTCCTCACTCATCTGCTTATAGTTAGTGTCTTCTCTGGTTGACAGGAGAGGTGGCAGAAGTGAAGGTACAAAAGGAAGGCCAAGGGCCAGTGCCTTGGAGGGAGACATCCAAAGAGGAAGAGACTGCACATCTGGACATACTTTTGAAGGGGAAGTGAAGAGTAAAAGGCTAGAGTAAGTGAACAACAAATAGTGAAACAATTTCACATACAAACTACAGGCTAGTTGCTGTGGAAGAACTGGATTTAGAAGGAAATCAGCGGTGGACACCCCTATCTGTATGCATTAGGCTTGCTGAAAGACACGGGAGCAAAAATGCCTTGACCCGCTTGGTGACACAGCTAGTATGAAGACACCAAGGCACCCATCCAGACTGCAAACACTGGGCTTCCAAGAGACTGGCCCTTCAGAATCATTTAGCAAGGGCGTCATGATGTCCTTCCATGGTCAACTGCAGTTCCCTACTCCACAAAGTTTCTCAGCAACTTTCTGAAAGTTTACAAAGGGAATACTGCCTTTTTATCTTTTCAAACAATAAAAATCAGTGAATGAGCCTAAAGAGTTGACTTACACAATGTAATTGGAACAAACAGTCTGCATATACAGTCTATCATTGAAAATCAACAATTTCCATTTATATAGAGAGCATGTGTGAGACCATACAATAGAAGTGGGATTTTTGATTAATTTAAAAAAGAAAACTACATCCATCAGATATCTGCAATAGATCTTTTTTTTTTTTCATTTTACTTAAGGTTTATATATCATATATTGTTATATTAACATTTTTCACCCATTTAAAAGAATGGAAATTGCAATTCTACAGTAGTACTTTATAGTCTTTAAACAATCCCTTCTGGCAGCAATTGGGAGTCAGCAATTGGTCCAAAATGTTGGACCTGTTCTGGCCCACCTGCACCACCCCTCCATCCAGGGTGCCACATGCTTCCTGCTACTTAAATCTGCATCTGCTCCAGGTACTTGTAGGTTGGGTTTTCATAACCATGGTTCTGCATCTTGTTCAGGTGACGCTCTTCTGGGGTAAGCATTGGGTCAACCTGGAAGAAAAGGTTACAGGTCATTGTAATATATTGGAAAAGGCCTGTGCAGGGTTCTCAGGAGACTAGAGCTTTTTCCTGCACAATACCCTGGGGACCAAAAGCAACTCAGCATCTTGTTTCCACTAAAGAGACCAAAGGAGAGCTGGTGATAAGGATGCAGGGGGAAGACTAGGGGGCCAAACAGGTAATAGTTGTTTCTGAAACTAGAGTCCTGAAAGCTTAGTCCTTACAGCCTACTGAATTTCCATAGTGCCAAGCAAATCTCAGTTCTGCTATTTAACTATATGGGATAGTGGAGCTATAAAATAAGGAGTAGAGCCAGATAGTCTCTAGTCTTTTTGAGTTCTAAAACTCCACAGCCAGGCCAGGCTCCAACAGAAGATAATACTATTGAGATTTGCATTTGAACTCATTTTCAGGCAGGGGATGTAGCTCAGTGGCAGGGTGCTTGCCTAGCATGTACAAAGCCCTGGGTTCAATCTATCATCCCTGCTGCCGCCCTTCCTCTCCCCCCCAAAAAACAAACAAAAAAACTCATTTTCCAGGAAACATTACATTCCTTGTTGCATTTATATTCTAGAATCAAGAAATGCTGGACATGTTCCACATCCATTAAAAAATGAGAAGCAAACAGTTCCAATTACAAATCAGAAGAGAGAACAGAAATAGCCTGCTTTTGGCTCTTTCTCAATTTTCTGTTGCTTTTTTGGTTTTCCCCCACTAAAAAAAGGAGAACAGTTCTGAGGGTGTAGTTTCACGGTAAAGCATTCATCTAACATGTGTGAGGCCCTGGGTTCTATTCCCAGCAGCAGCAACAACCCCCCCACCCCTACACACACACCCAAAATCAAAAATAGAGTGGCAGTCAGTCCTTGATCATTAAATATCTAACACATCTCAAAAAAGGTAAAACTAAGGCTGGGCATGGTGGTATTAGCCTGTAATCCCAGTGACTCAGGTGGCTGAGGCAAGAGGATCCCAAGGTCAGAGCCAGCCTCAGCAACTTAGTGAAACCCTGTCTCAAAATAAAAAATAAAAAGGGCTGGGATGTAGCTCAATGATTAAGCACCTCCAACCTCCAGTTAAAAAAAAAAAAAAATGAAGAACTAAGGAAATACTCAGAAAATTATTTTTATTCTCCAAAGCACAAAATGTTCTTATAACTTTCTGATATTCACAATCAAAGCCCAAATCAACGCTGAAAGTTGGCAACAGCCCTTTGGGGGTGGGGGTGGGGATGAATCAACATATTTCAGTTATGGCTAACTTCCAAAATGTGACCTAATAATCTAGTGAGTAATGTAAATGATGATGGCAGTGTGTCCAGTACTCAAGAATTTAAGACATTTGAATTCTACCATCCTGCCCCCTCATGGCACCCCAAGGTGGACAGCAGAGAGCAAACCTTCATACACTTGGGCCAAGGCAGAACAAAGTCCAGCTCCTCACCTCCACAATCCCATGGCTGATGGTACCATATTGCCTCTTCCTCAGCATCACCAGGCTGATGACGATGACTGTGGCAATAGCCACTGCAATGACCAGCAAGCCAATAAGAGCACTGCTGCTCAGACTAAAGTCCTCCCGCAAAGGTCCTACAGATTCCTAAAATAAAGAAGATGAGGAACAAAGTCCAGTGACCACCTGCAAACCATGAGAAAGGTAATTCAAGGAGGGCCATGAACCTTTAAAGCTGGGTTCTTAACACCCAAGGGAGCAAAAACAAAATCCTATTTCGCAGTTAACTATCCATACGGGAAGAATGACCTCTTTTTCAATCTCCATAGAGATTTTCATTTTAGTTTTCTTACCCAAAAGTATGAGGGCCCTTATTTGCTTAAAACACAAGCTTCCTCTACTTGAATTAAGAAGACCGGAAGCCGGGCGCGGTGGCGCACGCCTGTAATCCCAGCACTTTGGGAGGCTGAGGCAGGAGGATCTTGAGTTCAAAGCCAGCCTCAGCAATGGCGAGGCACTTAGTAACTCAGTGAGACCCTGCTTCTAATAAAATACAAAAAAAAAAAAAAGGGCTGGGGATGTGGCCCAGTGGTCAAGTGCCCCTGAGTTCAATCCCCGGTACCAAAAAAAAAAAAAAAAAAAGAAGACCGGAAACAACCAACATTGACATGAAATCTAGCATTGGGTTCTGGAGCTAACCACATACCGGCTCTTCCTCAAGGCCTCCAACTCTCTCAGCATTGAAAATCATTTCCTTAACATCCAGAGTCTCATCAATGACCTGAAAGAGTTATAAAAAGGTCAGCACCTACCAGGTGGGTAAGAGGGAAAATTCAGTTTAAGTATCACTATTTCTTTTGTACTCCATTTAGAGTAAGAAGGCATGTATTTGACACCTACTAACCAGTCAGTTCTGTCACAACCTCCTCAATGCAAGTAGGGATAGATATAAAATTACTGTTTGGGAGCTTGTCCAACAGGGATTTCACTTGCATTTTTTTGGGGGGTGGGGAGGAGGATTGAACCCAGGGGTACTTAACAACCGAGCCACATCCCTAGCCCTTTTTATTTTGAGACAGAGTCTTGCTAAGTTGCTAAAGCTGGCTTTGAACCTGCAATCCTCCTGCCTTAGCCTCTGGAGCCAGTGGGATTACAGGCATGCGCCACCATGCCTGACTGCTTGCATTTTTCTTTAGGGAACTATTGTGGATTCATGTCTCAGCAAAGACTAAGAAGCCATGTTTAATTATCAAACTTAGTTAAAAATTAATCCAGAAACGTAAATGACAGAAAACACCACAAGAATATAAAGGGCTGCCGGACGCGGTGCACACGCGGTGCACACCTGTAATCCCAGCACTTGGGAGGCTGAGGCAGGATGATCACAAGTTCAAAGCCAACCTCAGCAATGGCGAGGCACTTAGCAACTCAGTGAGACCCTGTCTCTAATAAAATACAAAAAAGGGCTGGGGATGTGGCGCAGTGGTCCAGTGCCCCTGAGTTCAATCCCCAGTACCAAAAAAAAAAAATTTTTTTTAATTAAAAAAAAAATATATATATATATAAAGGGGTATAAACTCTGCAGTATAAAAACTAAACCCAACTTTATTCCTTCAAGTTATTAAATTGTAACTCACTTGAAAATGGCCTCTATTCATATCTTTAGTTGCAAATGTTATTTTCCTACTGCATAAAGAGATAAAATACTGCAAAGAAAGACTTCATTAGTCCTTCTCATCTGCAGATGCTAAATAATACAGCTAATTTAGGAGGATGGCTGGAGCTCCCATCTCCTACTGGATATGAAGTGCTATAACCAGGCTACTGACTCAGTGAGTCTCAAAAGGAAATGTTCTGGGCAGAAGAGAGAATGGGCTCACCATATTTTCATCCACTTTATTCTTACTGTTTATCACTTTCTCTTCCGCACCAATCAGTCCCCCGTCCTGCTCTCCTACTCCAGACCCTGTCGGGGAGAGACCACAGCTGAGTTTCCAGGAGACCCACCTTGGGCCAATATCACAGGAACAGCAAACTTCTGCCTGAGGGCCAGGAAGCTCCCTCACCAAGTGCCTCCCCCAATATGCTACTGCATTCCCATGTTTGAGGATGTGCTGTGCTCTACAGGGATGAATGACAGAGGTATTTTCCGAGGACCGATGGGTATAATGGAGGAGGACAGAGTGCTTACTTGTCCTCCACTTGGAAAAAATGGAATATAGAGCCTTCAGGGAGAATGTTTATTTTAAAATAGATAAAAGTTGAGTCCGAAGGCATTTTAGCAAGGAAAACATGCAGCACCCTCATATGTGACACTGCTGAGCACCTACTATCCCAACAACCTGATTCTTCAGCACCCAGGATTTTCCACGTGGATGAAGAAGGACCATCAGACAGCAATAATCTACATGTTTGCCCTGTGCATGACAGTTTACTCCATAGGTAGTTCTTTCTGTCTCAAATACCCTCCCAGACACCTCAAGCTCTACTATTTGTCTTTCAAGCTTCAGCTCCTCTTAGAGGATATGCCCAGGTTATACCACTTAAAACCACACACTTTGTAATTATCAGTCTCCTTTTGTCTCTCCCACTGGTTGTATCCTTTTCAGAGCCTACATCCTAGATGGTCACGTCCTAAATGACAGATAACAGAATGAAAAAAAAACAAAGCCTTCCATCAACAGGGAGAATTCTAACACCAGGGTGGGGAAGTATCTTTCTCTACAAGGAATGAGAATAGCAACTCTTCTCCAAGGTCAGACACTGCTGTGTCAATGGCACTTGAAATGACAGCATCCAAATACATGACTGACCCAGCACAGACACAGGGAGGCAGAAAAAGCGGTAAACCTCTTTGTATAGCTCCAAAGCACGTGATTTCTAGTTAATCACAAGTTTCTTATTAATAATACCTAAAGTTCTATACACATCTGTGATTTATTATAAACAGATCAACCTGATAGCACACTTGACACTATTGGTAACACTCTGTAAGTGAATAAAATTCCAATGTGAGTTTATGCACTATGCTGCTATTTCTGGACTTGTCAAAGATGGGCAAGTCTAGCCACAAAGCTAAGGGGTTTTCCGGTGGTACTAGGGATGGAACCTGGGAACATTTTACATTTACTGCTAAGTTGCAACCCCAGGCCTCCTCCCCCAACTTTTTTTTTTTTTTTTTTTAATTTTGACAGACTCGTAAGTTGCCAAAGTTGGCCCTAAAATTTTGATCCTCCTTCAGCCTCCCAAGTAGCTTGGATTACAGATGTGAGTCACAGCTCCTGGCAACAAAACAAAGCTTTCTAGCTCACAACTAGACTCATTCTTAACACAGAGCAATAGCAGCAATTAATAAAAGCTACCTCATCTGCTGAACTTGAAGGCTAGTGAATTCATTAACTTATTATATAACATAGAAGCTATAAATGATTATTTTTTTGTAAACCTTTCACCCGAAAGCAATAATACTGCACCTCAACTATATGAGAAAGAAGAAGGGAGTTGCCTCAGCAAGGACCAAGCCCAGCAAATCTAATTCGAGCTCATTCTATCTTGTTCCCTCTCCTCAGAATCTTGTAATGGCAGAATACAATTCAAAATATGATGTGGTTCTGAACCAACTCACATAAAGACATGCTACCATGGGGCTGGGGTTGTGGCTCAGCGGCAGAGCGCTCGCCTCGCACGTGCGCGGCCCGGGTTCGATCCTCAGCACCACGTAAACATAGATGCATTGCATTGTGTACAACTAAAGTAAATAAATATTAAAAAAAAAAAAAAAAAGACATGCTACCAATCCACACATTTTAATACTTTTTTTTGGGGGGGGGAGTGAGGGGGGGGCCATGCTGGGGCTTGAACTCAGGGCCTCACACATGCTAGGCAAGAGCTTTACCACTGAGCCACATCCCCAGCCCCCTATTTTAATACTTTTTGTTGGTTAAACCCATGTTTTGTAAATACTAACCAAAACCACTTGGTTTTATAAAACGCATAAACAAGTGACTTCAAGAGACCAAAAGTTAATGGTTAAATTGTTGCAACTCATAACAGTTTAAGTACAAAGGCAAAAGCCAGTTAAACGTCTAGAAAATTCATCTTCATCTATAAACATCTAAGATGTGCTGCTGAGAGGAATATTAGCACAGTAATCTCCAAAAGAGACATACCCCAGTACAACATAGTAAAGCATTTTCAGAAGATTCAAATCACTTTTATGTCCTAAGAGTGAATTGTGGTATAAATCGGACTACCAAATTCTCAGCCCGGGAACACTGTTTGGTCCATCCATATAATCAGACTGTCAAAGCCAAAAGAGTGGACTCATAAAAAACATGAAGTGTTTGATTTAATTCTCAGTGACTTCAAAGAGTGGACTGCCCAAACTACCCAGGGAATTCAACAACTGAGAATGGGAACCTAGGCAATAGAAACCACCTGGGCTCTGAGCCAAGAGGCTGGGTTCAGATGCCAGGTCTTCCACTTCTTACATTTATGACTTGCAAGTCATGGAAATCTCAGAGCCTTCTTCAAATTGCCTGATCTAGAAAAAAGAGCTCAAAATCTGCCCTACAGAAAGGTCCAAAACATTAAACAAGACCAAGGAGCCAAGGCATTCAGAACACTGCTTTTCTGAACTGTCTTCCAAACTGTAGATTCACTACAGTAAGAGTGTGTTCACCTATCTCCACTTGTTGTACCTATCAGCTTCTCACATTTGAGAAATGCTACAACTCAGGGACATAAGATGAGTAGAACACAGTTAAATAGAAAGGAAAAAGATGTAGGTAGGAATAGCAAAGAAAAAAAGAAATGAGGAAAAAACAAAGACCCTCTCCACCTGACTAAATCATGCACATTCTCACATATACTATAACTCAACAACCAACCTGTTTAAACTGAATCTATTTTTAAAAACCTACCCAGATTAAAATGATTCAGGAAAACATCTGTTTGGATTACTGGAAGCATCCCCTTTAGAAGGAAAGCTTTAAGATGGCCATTCAGTAACCAACACCACTGAAACTAGATTCTGAGTGCAGGAAAGCTGGCCCAGCTCACATGGAAGTAGGGCTACTCTGGCTCCTTCACTCACAGCCATGGCTGAAGAAATGAGGTGGAAAAGATCAGGTGATGGCATGAAACAGAAAATGAAACTTCCAACACACTGGAGAAGTGAAAAAGGAATGAAGGTCTTAAAGGGAACATCTTTGACAAACCAACCTTTTTTCATTGGATGGTACAACTCCGGTTGAGTGTCTAGCAGAAAGGAAAACAATAAAAAACAAAACAGCACAAAAGGAGATTAAGAAAGAAAATGGCTTCTTTCAGAATTTCTGTCTTAGAATTTCTCTACAATGTCAACAATAGGCATTTTTCCTTAAAAACCATTCCAGAATATCCCATAAACAAACAGCAGTAAGATCCACAGCAAATCATTAAAAGGTATCCTTGAAGAGACAAAAAGTAGTAATCTGACTTGTGCCTTTTATGGGAATTTTCAAAATTAGTTTTGCCCATAAAATTATTCTTAGAAAACAGCACAAATTTGAAGTTAGTATTGATTGTGGTTTGCTTGTAAGGAGACAAGGTTTCCCAGTTGAACTATATCCAAGATGCCCCAACAAACATAAAAAAGTTGTCCATATATGGCCACCCTATAGCCCCACAGGTTTGAGATTATAAGTATTAAGACCAGGGTAACATAACTTTACCATTTTCACAGTTCCTGTTTTGTTATTAAAGGGCCAACTATACTGAGTTTGTACAGTTTGATAAGTAGTATAGAAGGCATTTCTAAAGGCTAAGCTGACTGCACAAATACCCATTCAATTTGGTACCTTCCCCAGACCTCTGTTCCAGCACTATACAGTCATGTGACTATACCCCAGTGACCACAGGGCATTGTCAGTTGGGGTTCAAATCCTGACTCTCTACCTATAAGTTACATGACCCTAGGGACAAGTACTTAACTTCTTCAAACCTTGGAACCCTCAAAGGGGGATACTCACAGTACCTACCTTAAAGGATTATTCTGAGGATTGAACAAAAGCATCCAAGCCAAATGCTTAACTACAGTTGGCATATAATCAGAGTTCCATAGCTGTGGGCCATTTTTATCATTACCATCACCATTAGCAGTAGCAGTAAACAGAATCTGATTATACATATTGGTCTCAGGGCACTGGTCTCTCCAGCTTGTTTATTTCTGGTGCAGACTCAAGGCTTTTACAGATACTTTTAGACATCGAAAACCAGCAAGAGAATGAAGGAAAGCATGCCTGACTAGGAACCAGAGGACACAGCTTCTTACCCTACCACACTAGAGATGTGACCCTGAGCCAGTCCAGACACCTCCTCAGCCCTTCCCCTATCTACCTCCCAAGACTTATGAGAAAACACAGTAAAACACTTGCCAAGTGACTCCCCCATGTGAGGGGTATCACATAAGCAGGAAGAGCAGTGGGCTTGAAGCAATCCAAGCAGAGGAGTATTCTTTTTTTTTTTTTTTTGGTGGAGCTGGGGATTGAACCCAAGGCTTTGTGCATGCAAAGCAAGCACTCTACCAACTAAGCTATACCTCCCCAGCACCAACAGAGGCATATTCTTGGCTTTGTAGTGATACTGAAGCCAATTAGCTGACAAGACCTGGAATAGTACCCACACACAGCAGGTGCTGGGGAGTCTAGTCTCCCTGACTCTTGCCAGGAATACAACCTCCTCAGCTCAACCCAGTTTCAAAACATGGACTCCACTTTTCTAATTTCTTTCTCCCAGCCCCATGGGTCAAGAAGTGTGCTGAGGACCATACGCACCTTCATTCTCAGGTAAGGACGGGAAGGGATGGAAGGGGTGGAACGGTGGAATCTCGTCACTCTCCTCAGAGCTCACCCGGACGTCCATGGTGCTCTCTGAGATGGAGGCAGTGAACTGGTCCATGTCTGCTCTCTGTTCCTGAAGGAGCTCATCTGACAAAGACAGAAACAGCAGGGAACAGAGATGCAGCTTTCAAAAAGACCTAGTATCTACGCATAGGACCAGCAGTCTGAAAAAGGCTAATGCTTGTCATTCCAGAGCTCAAGATCCACAGTATCCCACCAGCCTACAAACCAGCTGACTACTCCCAGAAAGACCTTCCCCAACTCTGTAGCACAGCAGAGCTTTAGCAAGGAACCCAGGGCTCCATCATGGCAGCCATCCTCTGTTTCCACACTCTGGTTATATGCTCTCCTCCAAAGCTAGTTGTGTTTAATCGTATAATTTATGATATACAATATGATGTTTTGATATACATAGTGAAATTATTACTAATTGTACAAATTAACACACTCATCATCTTCTGTAATTACTTATTTTTATTGGTAAAAATGCCTAAAATCTGGGGCTGGGGTTGTGGCTCAGAGGTAGAGCGCTCGCCTAGCACATGTGCAGCCTGGATTTGGTCCTCAGCACCATGTAAAAATAAAGGCATTGTGTACAACTAAAGAAAATAAATAAATATTTTAAAAAATTTTTTAAAAAGAATGCCTAAAATCTACTTTTCTGGCAAATTTTCAGCGTACAATAATATTAACCACAGTGTTTATACTGTACATGCAGTCACAATTTCATACCCTTTGTCCTATTTTGCCAATGACAGTTTGAAAGAAAAAAAAAATTCCATACATCATGGCTCCTTCTTAGACATTCTCTTAACATCCAACAGCACTTTCTATTTTAACCTGTACAAAAAGAATTCTAGATTTTCTTCTCTACTTCAGTAAATAATAAAACCACCATCCGTCCACCCAATATTGTGACACCCCTGTATGTTATTCTTGATGTTCCTCCTCACCCCACATCCAACTCTCAGCACATCCCTTTACCCTTCCTCTGGAATATCCTAAAGACATCTCCTTCCATTTCCACACACACTACCACCATCTCTCTCCAGGATTTTCATAAACACATCCTGGCAGATTTCCAAGTTTAATTAGCTCTCCACGGACTCCAGGGAAGTCAAGTGATTTTATATATACACACACACACACACACACACACGGTTGTAGATGGACACAATACCTTTATTTTATTTATTGTTATGTGGTGCTGAGGATCAAACCCAGTGCCTCATGCATGCTAGAAAAATATTCTACAACTGAGCTACAACCCCAGCCCAATACTTTTTTAAAAAATTCATGTTCTTTTTTTTTTTTTTTTTTGGTACCAGGGATTGAACTCAGGGGCACTCGACCACTGGGCCACATCCCCAGCCCTTTTTTGTATTTTATTAGAGATAGGGTCTCACTGAGTTGCTAAGTGCCTCGCCATTGCTGAGGCTGGCTTTGAACTCGCGATCCTCCTGCCTCAGCCTCCCAAAGTGCTGGGATTACAGGCGTGCGCCACCGCGCCCGGCTCATGTTCTTTTTTAAAAGCATAATCCATATCCAGTTACTCCCTAGGTTCAAGACCTCTAAAAGTTTCCCATTATCTTAAATAAAAGCCAAATGCCTTGATTTTACTCAAATTGCTCCATAATCTGGACCCTGCCTACTTCCCAGGCCTCATTTCCCCTTACTATGATCTAGCCAGACTGATCTACTCCAATGCACTGACTTAAACTGTAGGCCTTCATAATCATCATTCCCACTGTTAACAATGTGTTTTCCCTTGTGATCTTTGCATAGACAGCTTGTGCTTATTTATCTCTAGTTATTGTCCCCCAGAAGCAGTAATCCTGACCTAAAGTCACTCCCCACTATTACATTCTGCTTCTAATGTTCTACTTAGCATTTATAACCATCTGATACTTGGTTAGTTTTTCATCCAGTTTTGCTGTTTCTCTTCTACTACAATAGAAACTCTAGTAGCTACTGAAGACTGTCGTACCATTTTACTCTGGAACACACAGTAAACATGATAAAACTTGTTAAGTAAATGAACCAATTGGGAGAAAAGGTGGTAATTTGTATAAAACAGAGCACTTTGAATTGTTGAATATATCAACAATTAAGGAGGTAGTGGCGGCAGGAGTGGGGGTGGATAGTAGAAGGAAATTTCCTAGGCCCCTGTAATTTTACACCCTGGATTTTCTTCCACTAACAAGAGTGAAGGTCAAAGGAACTCAAGGATCCCTGCCAGTACATCTGTCCTTGGGGACTCCTTGACCTTACCATGTGAGCTCTAGTCAATTCCAGACCTCTGAAGCTACAGTGAGATAATGGTCTACTCCACTGGCCTTGCTGACTTCTATTTCTCTCATGTTGTTCAGCCATGGTGCCTGAGCCTCACTCATCAAGAAGTCCCAACCTGCCCATGAGACACACAGCAAGTACCCACCAATTTCCTCTTGAATTTCTTGTGCTACATAAGGAACTTTGTAGAGCAGAGAGAGGCTTTGGTTCCTTCTTTCTTCAATCACATGGAGGTGTGTCATTACCTGGAAGCACAGTTATGGTGAAGAGGTCTTGTCACTGAAAACAACCAGGTCAGAAGGGAACATGAAGGCAGAAGGACATACACACACTTACAGAAAAACAAGTTCAAAAGGTGCATTTTTGTTTTGTTTGGTACCAAGGATTGAACTCGAGGGCACTCAACCACTGAGCCGCATCCCTAGTCCTATTTTGTATTTTATTTAGAGACAGGGTTCTCACTGAGTTGCTAAGCACCTCGCTGTTGCTGAGGCTGGCTTTGAACTTGGTGATCCTCCTGCTTCAGCCACCCAAGCCAGTGGGATTATAGGCAGGCACCACCACACCCAGCAAAAAGTACATTCTTTATGGAGTCCAACAGGGCAGCTGGTCAGAGGAAATGTATTACTCTCCCTACCATATTTACCAATTGCTAAAGTGTAAGAATGTGTTCAGACAGCATTATGATGCCACTAGATGACATGAGAATATATCTACAAGAAGACTTCAAATTAAAAGAAAATTTAGTTTAAAAATGTTTGTTAGCCAGTTACTGGTTTGATTTTCATACAAGGCACTTACAAACTACACAAGTTAAAGAGCCCCACTTTTTACAGTGCTGGATGTTCAATAAGGTTTAGTTGAATAAAAAAGGGAAAGTGTCAATTAAGTTTTATCACTGATCAAGTAGGATAAAAAGACAAATCTGTGGCTAAAAAGTAGATATTTGGGAAGAGGAGACCATTTATGGCTTTTGCTTAGTGAAGCAAATGCTTAAAATAATTGTTATGGTAACCAGGAGAGTTGGTGGCACACACCTCTAATCCCAGTGACTTGAGATACAAAGGCAGGAGGATATCAAGTTTGAGGCCACCCTGAGCAATTTAGTCTCAAATTATAAAAAGGGCTGGGGATATGGCTCAGTGGCAGGAACCCCACTGGGTTCAATCCCCTGCACTGGGAAAAAGATGATTATGATAGTAAAGAACAGAATTTTGTTTATTCCTATTTAACTAAATCACTATTCTTTAAAATAATGCATGCTGATTTTTTTCTAGTACTGGAGATCGAATCCAGGCCCTTATTCATGCTAGGCAAGGAATCTACCACTGAACTGCATCCCCATCCCTAAAAAAATTGCTTTTAAGGAACTGTTAAGGAAGTTATTGACCATAGCTCACTTAAGCTCACTACCCTTTCTGAATGCACAAGTTTTAAGATCGTTTATCCCAAAACAAAAAAGCCATTCAGGGTGAAGCTGAAAGGTGATCTGGGATAAAGCTCACCCCAAGGATACAGTGAGGCATACTCTTGTTGCTCACATACAAGCTAAGCTAAGCTTTCCCTGCCCAGTCAGACTTGCAGTTACTGTGCTTTTCCTAAAGAGGGTGCTCAAAGTCAATGCATTAATTATGTGGGCTTGAAGTTATTAACATGAAGGGTCAAAATGAAAAAAAGTTAAATGTAAAGATGCTTTTATTGAAGATTGATGTGTCTCTGACCTTTAAAAGCAAGGATGAAAGCAATTTAATTTTATATTTGCCAACCTGTCATTCAAGTAAATTGATGGGAAAGCACAGAGTGAATGCCTTAGAGAAAAAGGGCAAATGGAACTGAAATGTACCACTTATAGCCTCAGCAAGTATTCCTCAGATGAAGTAAGGAGCCATCTGAGAGAGGACAGTTCATATACCCCACAGCAGGACAAGAGCCACAGGGTGGAATACTGGAAATTAGTGCCTTTATAGTAACTCTTAAATTATAGAGCATAAGGGGGTAAAAACACCATCTCACTCATATTCAGGCAAAAGTTACACAGGTTGAGCATCTCTAATTTAATAATCCAAAATCAGAAATGCTCTAAAAACTGAAATTTTGAGCTGACATATGCCACAAGTGGAAAATTCCACAGTTGACTTCACATGAAGGTTGTGTTCAAAACACAGGTGCACTAAAAATACTGCATAAAATTACTGTCAGGCTATGCATATAAGATGTACGTGAAACAAATGAATTTCAGGTTTAGACTTGGGTTCCATTCCAGGATATCAGGACATCCCATTATGTACATGAAAAATATTTCAAACTCCAAAAAAATTCAAAATCAGAAAAGCATTTTAGATAAGGGATAACTCCACCTATAACAGGCTGAATATCTTGGGTTTTTCTAGCATTCAGATACTTGGCCACACTTGGACAGAATAACAGGTTGAGACTGGACAGTAAATAGCTCACAGGAGAGCTGGGTCTCGCCCAAGACATTCTACAATGGGAAGACTCTACTTCCCACTCTACTTGGTATGGGAGTTTGATCTCACTTGAGATGCTCAATTGTTGTCCAATTATTAATTTAATATATGGATTGAAGCCCCCCTTTCTATTCTCACCACACAAAATAGGCTATTTTTATGGAAAATACAACATAACAATCTAATTTTAAACAAAAAGTTTGGGAAATGACATTTGGTATTAAAAAAAAAAAAAAAAAATCAGTAGGACCCAAGAAGCCTAACCCAGTCCAACAAAATGCATTTCTCCACCTGTCTTCTCAGAGTACTCCAGGACTTTTCTCCCTCTTCTCTACTCCATTTGACATGAAGCCAAGCCTTTAACAGGCCCATATCAGATGCTTCCCAGGGTCCTAGATCCATCTCCTTCCCACATTCCCACTTTTCAAGAGTCTTGAGTTCTTCTATTCCCCCAAATATCCAAATTCTAATGTAAACTCTGTATAGAGTATTTAAAGATGATTATTCACCTTTATAATTAATAAAACTAATTTCATACTAGCTGAGAGCTGCTCAAGGGTACCCAGGGGATATAACTTTGTACTGTCAGATGATACTAAAGATTTTGGCATGTAGATGGTGACACTATTTTTCACCAACAAGTAGAACAAAACTCAGCTTGTATATTCCTAATACTTCTAGGCAAATTATGATCATAATATACAGAACAAGTTTGGAGGGACCCATGCTGTAATTGTATTCTATGTATAATGGTACAATCAGCACAGCATTATATTTAAAATATGGAAGGAAATAAGATCAGTGATGTTATTACAAGGCCATCTAGGAAAACAAACAGGCTGAGCTGCTAGACTTCCTGGCTTAAAATAAACCTAACTGTCTTATAGGCAAATTCATTTTCTTTGAATATATGAAAGAAGTAAAAACATGTTAATATATGGATAATACCAAAATGAGAAAGAGGAAGCAGAAACAAGTCTCTACAGATAACTGTAAAGTAAAGCTGGACCCACCATGGAACAAAACCCAGGAATGTAAGCATGTCTTTAAAAAGAAAAAAAAAAAAAAAAAAAAAAAAAAAAAAGAATTCTAAATGCACAGAAGAATTGAAAAACAAAATGACAGACCCTAGCGATGGCTAACGAAAAGAGAGAGAAAACTCAAAATTACTAACATTAGTGATGTAAAAAGGGAAATATCACAACAAACACCTCAAGATATAAGAATATAATTAGAAATTACTTTGAAAAAACCTGTACTCTAATAAATAGAAAATACTGAATGCATTGACAGATTTCTAGAGTCATATGATTTGCCTTAAACTAGATGTGGGGCAGACACCATTTAAACAGATCGAATTACAAGCAAAAGGAAATAGGAAGAAGTCATCAAAAAGCTACCAACAAGGAAAAGTCCAGGACCGGATGGGTTTACAGCACGAGTATATAAGGACTTTCAAGAAGAACTAATTTCCAAGCTCTTCCAAACTATTCCAAGAATAGAAAAAGAGGGAGCTCTTCCAGACTCTTTCTATGTGGGAAGATATTACATTAATTCCAAAGCCCAGGCAAAGGGGACACATCCAAAAAGAAGAAACTTCATGGCCCCATATCTTTAATGAATATAGATGCAAAAAATCCTCAACCAAAAAATCCTGGCAAATTCGGATACCAAAAATATATCAAAATAGTTTGTGCACCACATGATCAAGTGGGGTTTATCCCAGGGATGCAAGGCTGTTGGTTCAAACATTCAGAAATCAATAAACAGAATACAATCACATCAATAGACCTTAAAGGACAAAATTCATATAATCATCTTTCAATTGACGCAGAAAGAAAGCCATTTGACAAAATTCAACACCCCTTTATGGTTCAAAACCACTGGAAAAAACTAGGAATATCAGGAACGTATCTTACCATTATAAAAAGCTATTTATTGCCAGGGCCCCGATGCTAACATTAATCTTAACATGGAAGAAAAATTGAAAGCATTCCTCTAAAAACTGGAACAAGACAGGGGATGCCCCCTTTCACACTGCTATTTAACATAGAGTACTGGAAAACTCTGGGCCAGTGCATTAGACAGACGAAAAGAAATTAAAGGGATCCAGATTGGGAAAAGTAGAGCTCAAATTAGCACTATTTGATGATGGACATGATAATCTTCCTAGAAGACCCAAAAAACTCTACCAGAAAACTTTTTACAAACTAGTAAATGAATTTTTGGCAATGTTGCAGGATACCAAAATCAACACACATAAGTCAAAGGCATTTTGTGTTGACATCAGCAAAAAAGACTCTGAAAGGGAAATGATGAAAACAACCCCATTTACGAATTGCATCAAAAAAAAATTAAATAATACCTGGTAATCACCAATAACGCAATAGGTGTAAAGACTCTGTATAAATCGATAAATCTAAAGAACACTTAAAGAAAGCAATTATGAGATGAACTCCGAAAAATGGAAAGAAAGACCACTACCTTGCTCTTGGTATAGGTAGAATTATTCTTGTCAAAATGTCCTTACTACCAAAAGCACTATACAGATTTAATGCAATTCAATCAAAAATCCCAATGTCATTCTTCAAATGGAACTTTACTCAGCAATAAAAGAAAATAAAATTAATGGCATTTGCAGGTAAATGGATGAAGTTGGAAGACATAATGCTAAGTGAAGTTAGTCAGTCTCAAAAATCCAAGTACCAAATGTTCTCTCTTATATAAGGAGGCTAGTTCATAGTATTGTTGGATGGGAGGGTACATACGAGGACTAGAAGAACACTAGAATGGTCAAAGGGAAGGGAGAGTAAGGGAGGGAGCAAGGGGGGAGGGAGGGAGAGGGAGAAAAGGAAAAAGAAAAGAAAAGGTGTTTGAATGAGATGGATATCATTTGCCTAAATGCATGATTGAAGACCTGAATTGTACGAATATACTCTGTATACAAGCAATTGTATGTAAAAAAATGCTAAATAAAAAATAAAAAAAAAACCAAAAAAAAAAAAAAAAAAAAAAAAAAAAAAAAAAAAAAAAAAAAAAAAAAAATATTTTTGTGGTATTAAGAGATGGAACTGTTGCACATGCTAGGCAAGCACTCTATCAATGAGCTACACTCCTAGCTCAAGACCAACTTTTAAGATCTGCTTAATATATTTGTCTAGAGAGGGGTTTCAAATATTAATTCTGTTGATACCTTAAATCAGAAATAAACTGATATAAAAACCAATTTAGAAACCGATGAACTTTTCAATACAATCATGCATTTCTAAACCTTCAGAAACTTTAAATACAAAGTACATAGTATAAGGTATGGAAAAGATATTTTTAAGAGTGCTGCTACAACAACCAATGCATGTACTGAATGTCTTTGGAAATCATTTTCTAAGAACAAATAATAAGCACTACTAGAGTGCTATCCTACCATCAGTCAAGGCCTATGTCCCCAAGGAAAATATTCTCAAAGCAGTCATTTGTGTATAGCATACCTGGGATTTCATCTGGGCTGCCTTTTCTGGATCAACAGCCAACACATGTTGGTAATGACGAATGGTATGCAGGCGATCTTTATTCTCAGCACGGACATAACGCCTCAAAGCCTGGAGAATGCGATGAGGCTACAAGAGAGAATAGTTGTTTTAATATCCAGAGACTTGAGAATTAAAAACAGGTAGGAAACAAAGCATGAAAAATTCAGTTAAGAATGTAAAGTTTATGGAGCTGGGGTTATGGCTCTGTGGTAGAATGCTTGCCTAGCACATGTGAAGCACTGGGTTAAATCCTCAGCACCATCTAAAAGTAAATAAATAAAATAAAGGTATTTTTTTTTTTAAAAAAAGAATGTAAAGCTTAGTTATGAACAAGAATGAAAGCTGTAGCTCTGAAAGCTTTAGCCTACCAAGCAACAAGAAACTATCTTTCTAGGTAAAATACTAAACTAAGTTCCTGCATATAGTATTTCCCAAAATCTCCAGCCCATAGTCCTCCTAATAGTCTTCTTTCCTGGCTAAGCCTCTGACACCTGAATTATAAGTTAGGAAGTCTCCTATGCCACCCTAGAGAGAAGAGTATACCAACTCACTCAGATAGGATACAAATATCCTTCCAACACTTCCCATCTCCCAAAAGCAAGGCAGGTTAGAATTAAGAGACTCAAAAAAAAAAAAAAAAAAAAAAAATTGAGATCACTCACCCAAGAGTTTCAATATAAATTACTTCACCCCTTTCTTTTTTTAAAATGGATCTGGTCCAAAAGCCTTCATTCATAGAAGGCAAATTTTCATTCTTTGAAAATAAGGCTACTGGGGCTAGGGGTGGTGGTACATGCCTGTAATCCTAGCACTTGGGAGGCTGAGACAGGATTACGAGTTCAAAGCCAGCCTCAGCAATGGTGAAGCACTTAGCAACTCAGTGAGACTGTCTCCAAAAAAAATACAAAAGAAGGGCTGGGGATGTGGTCGAGCGCCCCGAAGTTCAATCCGTGGTACCAAAAAAAAAAAAAAAAAAAAGAAAAAAATAAGGCTACTGGGCTGGGGTTGTAGCTCAGTTGTTGAGCATTTGCCTAGCATATGTGAGGCACTGGGACCAATTCTCAGCAACACATAAAAATAAGTAAATAAAATAAAGGTTCATTGACCATTAAAAAAATATTAAAAAAGAAAAGAAGGGCTGCCACAGAAAATCCATAAATTGTATAATTCTTAAACAATATCCTGAGGTTATGCTTTTCTACATAATACCTTTTCCTTCCTATTCTTTTTTCTTTACCATCAGCACTCCAAAACTTGTCATAAATGTGAATTTTACCAACCTGTATGACATACACCAGCACCATTTTAGGGTGAACAACACTGAGAAGACAACTCATGACTGATTCTGCTCTGACTGCAACTCACCCGAGGAGGGTCAGACTGCAGAGCAGCCAGGTAATTCTCCAGAGCCATCCGTCGACGGTCGTTCAGCATGGCTTCCACACGGGCCAGGTGGGTTTCCACCAGCTGCTGCTTCTCACTGGCTGCTTCCTTCTCTAATGCTTTAACCATAGCTTGGAAGTGCTAACCCATGAAAGAAGGAACAACATTTAATTTGCAACACTTGGAGGAAGTCTAAGCAAATACCCTTAGACTCACATGCGTCTCCATATCTAGTGTCTATGCAAGACAGTAACAGGTTCAGAGAGTAAAGTGAGGGTAAGATCAAGATGTGCTTCTGAGCTCTATCATGATAAATACTTCCTTAATTTAAAAAGTAAGCTAAATCTCAGTGTTAGAGGTACTTCCTTAGCATTTCTATAACTGAAATTACTAGCACTGCAAGCTCAAGCTCAATATCTGTTTTTTTCAGGGAATACTGCAGCATACCTTAGTGGTAGAGAGCTGACAGTATACCTGGGCTGACAGCATACCTTAGTGGTAGAGCTTGCCTAGCATTCACAAAGCCCTGGGTTCAATTCCCCACACCACAAAAAAATATATATATATATATATTATAAAAAAAAGACTACTGGTTCTTTCATGTTAAGCAAGGGCAACTTTCAAACCCTAAAATTAGCAACCAATAGTAAATACACTTTCAAACATAATACAATAATATGGTAAGTTATGCTGAATCGTGCCTTAAAGTTGTGAAGGGCAAGTTATCTATGAGGTTATCTGGCCAGGTTTACAGGTACAATTTAAGGCTGTTGAATTTAATTTCCTTGCATAAGATGCACTGGTTTGTAACTCTTTTTTTTTTTTTAAAGATTTTTCTCAGTCATTGGTAGGAAAGCAAAGGTCTTCCAGAAAAGTACTAACATCACAAGATGAGAGAAGTTAGCTAGAAATAAACTGATTTAAAATGTTATCAGGGTCTGGGGTAGATCAATGGCAGTGTGTGTTTAGCTCAAGTAAGGCCCTAAGTTCAATCCCTAGTAACCACCCCCACCACCTGCCAAAAAAAAATATGTTTTCCAAAACTGAAGCAGTCCTATAAATTGCTATTCCTAGCAACTTTCTTTTGCTGAAGGCAAATGCAGTTAGCTGCTATGATTTTAAGGCTGTATTTTTACAAAGTTATAGATGAACTTATATCATTGTTTTCTGCCTTTTGACTTTTCAGTCTGCCAATAAATAAATAAATCAGTACTGCTGAAAAACAAGTCACAGCCCCAAGAACAAAGATGACAGAGGACTTTTGCCAGAAAAAGAAGATTAACAAGTGGCAGCTAAGCTGAGTTTACTTCCTGGCATGAATTAAATATACTCTGGGAGGTGATTTGGTTTCCTTCTCCTGTAGGTGAGTAACATTAGAGGTGAAAAAGAAAAATAGGTCAGTTACAACTTCCTTGTAACTTAAGCGCCTGAATAAAAAGAGGTGCCAAATTTAAATTTCCTAGGAGTTTGGCTCTGACCATATTTTTAACTGGTAGGTTGGATGCTTTATCCCTGGAGAAGGCATCTTACCTGAATGAGGGTCTGCCTCTCTGCTTTGGGGAGGTTCTTGGCTTGAAGCTCTGCCTCTTCCCACTCTTTCTTTACCTACGAAGGTTAAAAACACTCACCAGAGAACAATCCTCAGAAACAACTTCCCTGTTTTCTAAAAATACTGCCAGGCACTGAATCCAGTGTCGGAAACTGTGCAAAAGGAAACTGCATCATGTGATCCCTTATGAATTCAGGGTTGCTGCTGCCTCAGAAGGTTCTAGGCCTCAACTATTCCCAGATGGAGCCTCAAATTCCATGACCACCTTGTCACATAACCTTCAACTAGTTACTTTAAAAGTCTCTGTGCCTTAATCTACTCACCTAAAAAATTGAGGTTAATATATATTTCTCGGAACTGCTATGGAGAACATAATGAGCATTTCCTACATGGTAAGCCCAATGCAGGTGAGGTATAGGTATTTGAGAGCGAGCTCAGGCCAAGCAAGGTATTCCTGTGTCAATCTCCTCAGTACTAAGTGCATTCAGGAGGAAGTTGTACTCTGGGCTCTCACTGCTCTGAACTTAGGATGCTCTTAAGGAAACGAGACTTCAGAACCTTCCACAGATATTTAAAGCCAGTGATGGCAAAGAAAAACAAGTGAGTAATAGCTATGGGAAGAGTTCAGCAGTGTCGACAACATGTCAGATAGAATTATATCATCATGGAGACAGGGTAGGCAAGGACTCACCCACCCAGCAGGGAATTCCCCTGATACTTTGGAACCTCACTACTCCTTACCCATTATGCACGATGTTCTCGAAAGATGGTGTCTCTTTCTTTGACTTAAACTATATGCTACAGAGTGCTTGTCTAGAACACATGAGGCCCTGGATTAGAACCCCAGCAAAGCAAAAAACAAAAACCACCATCACCATTCAAGAAAAACCAAAACTCCCTATGCTACCTAATGCAAACACCATGAAGAATAAGAGAAGTGCCTAAGTTTACCCTGTCCATTCGGTTGCGGTGCCGAATTTCCAACTGTTCCTTAGCCTTCTGGAAGCGAGCATGCTCATTATCATCTGCAGAGGTCTCAAAATACACATCAACATCATTGGTTGGCAGAGGAGTTGGAGGAACTGAAACAAAATTACAAAAGGAGTTTGCTTTGAGGGTCAGGGGTCAAGTCAGATGTAGTGTTTTACAACTGCACAGTGCTCTAGGAAGAAAACCAAGCTCAGGACCTGCAAGATGGACTCAATTTGTGTCATGCCTCACTACAAATGCAGGGTGTTACTGTCTGCCAAGTCTTCACTTTATTAGATTAGAATGGGCAATATTCTTTACACAGTATTTATCAACGATGTCAGTCCATGCTAATACACCAATTTATTGGTAGCTCAGACCCCTAGTATTTTCATCACTCATGAGGCATCCACTCAGGACTGCAGGGCAGAAAAGAGAAGCTCCTTCTATGCCTTCCCTTTATAGTATGAAACCTGAAAAACTTAAAAAAAAAAAAAAAAAAAAAAAGCTACCTTACTGCTTTATCAATTAGTGGGTATGTCTGAACAGGGACCAGCGCTGAAATTAGACCCCTGTGGAAGCACTTCCACAAATGTCTACATTTTTTAGGAACTTATTACTACCCCTTTCACTCTTTGGCAATATTTAGGTCCTAACTTACTTTGGGAAACTGGCTGAACAGTCTTTAAACACCGACTGGGTAGAGAAAGTCCAACTCACTCTAGATATAATTTTTGAGTTTTCAATATCACTGAAGGACTCTTATACCCATTCCCAATATCAGGGATAATGGGGGGTAAAACTAAGTTTGACACTGACCAAAGGGCCTCTCCAGGAGTCCCTCCAAACATAAACCCATTGGAATGGACAACCCCTCACCTCACTCTTGTTCACACACAACCTCTTACTAGCACTAGGCAAGTGAGTATAAGCATAATGGAGTTTAACCTCCTAAGAAAAGAACTAAAAAGGGAGCAAGTTCACTTGGCTAATCTCTTAAGAAAGACCTCTGGAAATATTTGTTAGCCCAAATTCATTCAAGATTTCCCAAACTGGAGAGGAATAATGAGTAACTTGCTTAGAATATATCATGACATATAGCAAATGCCAAAATACAACTAATTTTTAACTTGGAAAGAAATTCACCTAATTTCCAGAGCTGTGTAATTTTAATCCATTAAAATAATTGTGACTAATAAATATAACTACAGATTAGCCAGTCACTCCAAAGTTTTTCTGTCAGAACAATCTTCTTTACTCCCTTTAATAAACTTAAAGTAAAATCATGAAGAGTATCTGAGTCCTACATAAGTTTAAAGAGGATCTTAATAACCAACTTTCAGACTAGCTAAATTAGACTATCCTGTTGAGCAGACAGACCACATTCTCCAAAAGTTCAGTGAAGGAGAATTCAAGTCCTTTTTGTTAAATGCACATGGTTATCAACCACAGGTTTCAATCACTGGGGTGGATACAAATAATGCAAAACACAGTGTGCCTCCACCCTCCCTGGGAACAAAAGAGAAAAAGCATGTCCAGAGGTTTACTTCTAAAGACACAAAGAGCTCGGAGCAGAATCACTACAATTCATGAAGCTAGCACATCTACTTGTCTCAGACCCTCTAAAGAGGGTCACAAACATGACCACTGGAAACCTGATGCTCTCTCTAGACCTTCAAAGCCCTCCAGCCAGCACTCCCTCCCCCTAGCACACAAACAGAATTTCTCCTCAGCAATTTCCCCAAAGCCACACCAATTTCACAGACCTTCCACTCCAAGGTATCTCAGAAGACTATTTATTTGAGCCTTTGGCTAGAGGTTGCCACCTCTGTGTTCTGTGAGATCTTTTTTTTTTTTTTTTTTTTTTTTTAATATTTATTTGTTTTAGTTGTACACAATGCCTTTATTTTTATATGGTGCCGAGGATCGAACCCGGGCCGCGCATGTGCTAGGCGAGCGCTCTACCGCTAAGCCACAACCCCAGCCCATCTGTGAGATCTTTAAAGGGCCCCAATTACTGACATTTTATTGATTCTCAGTTTGAGTAGTTTTGCAAACCAATTTTTTTTTTTTTTTTTTTTTTTTGTACCGGGGATTGAACTCAGGGGCACTCGACCACTGGGCCACATCCCCAGCCCTTTTTTGTATTTTATTAGAGACAGGGTCTCACTGAGTTGCTAAGTGCCTCGCCATTGCTGAGGCTGGCTTTGAACTTGTGATCCTCCTGCCTCAGCCTCCCAAGTGCTGGGATTACAGGCGTGCGCCACTGCTCCCGGCTACAAACCAATAATTTTTATCGCTAAATCTTTCCTCGATAAAGTTTTTGCACCAAAGTTCCTAAGGCTCATCATTCTTTTTCACCTTTTCAACTGTATCAAATAACAGCCTTTTCCAAGTACAGCAACTTTCAGAATGGAAGCTCTGAAATGCTGAATTTGATTAAATTTTAAAACTCTTTATGGGGAAGAAAAAAGGAGGAAGCCGGACGCGGTGGCGCACGCCTGTAATCCCAGCACTTTGGGAGGCTGAGGCAGGAGGATCGCGAGTTCAAAGCCAGCCTCAGCAATGGCGAGGCACTTAGCAACTCAGTGAGACCCTGTCTCTAAATAAAATACAAAAAAAGGGCTGGGGATGTGGCCCAGTGGTCAAGTGCCCCTGAGTTCAATCCCTGGTACCAAAAAAAAAAAAAAAAAAAAAAAAAAAGGAGGAGCTTGAAGGCATTTGAATGAAATGAAAAGCCATCAGAAACTATAGCCCCAGACCTCTAGAGCAAATACCAGGAACAGGTAGCAACTCATTTTGATGAATTCCAGAGTAGGAACCAAAGAAAACTGCCTGGCCTGAAGATTCTCCCAACACATGGGTTAGTACCTCTTACCTGTGTCTAACATAAACCGAACTCAACTACTGCACTGAATAGTAGTTTCTCTGAGACCAAAAAAAAAATCAAACTAAAATTCCCTCATTTCCTAAAGCCCCGCATGACCCAAGGTTTCCAAATATTGGAGAAACAGTACCACTCAGCTGCCAAACTCTCTCCCTAGAGTAAATAATGCAAGGTATTTCAGTATTATGGAATCCCTAGAATATTGTTGCTCCTTTCAAAAGTGGGCATTCCATCAGGTGGCATGCATCACAGGGCTCAGTAACACAGTAGTTCAAAGATGAGATTAAGAAGCAAAACTAAGGCAAAAACTCAGGCTGGGTGCGGTGGTGCACCCCTGTAATCCCAGTGGCTTGGGAGGTTGAAGCAGGAAGATCTCAAGTTCAAAGCCAGCCTCAGCAACTCAGTGAGACCCTGTCTCTAAAATATAAAAAAGGGCTGGGGATTGTGGCTCAGTGATTAAGCACCTCTGGGTTCAATCCCCAGTACCAAAAAAAAAAAAAAAGGGCAAAACTCAGAACATGATCATGGACAGAACTCAGGGCTATTCAGTTACCCTTTGGTACCTTTCAATCACAGATACTTCCCAACCAACACCAGAGCACCCTCAGCACCTACAGATTCCAAGTCTAGATGTGAAAGAACAAGCCCCTGGCTGTGGCCATCCACTGCACCAGGGAAGGCACACATCACCACCACCACCACCACCACCACCACCACCACCACCGTCCAGCAGACACAAGGGGAGCATGGAACACAGAAAACTGAGCTTACTATTGCCAACAGGAAAGCAAAGCCTCAGTCTAGGAAGCACAAAGATGAGGGGAAAACGACTGACAGCAAACACCTGAGTCGGCGGAAACACGACACAGATGCAGTCACGAGGACGGCCGGGAGAGACAGAACGCTGGACAGGATAGCGCTGCTGCACAAGGCCAGCGCAAGGCGGGACTTACTCATCGCTTTACACACAGCCATACAATAATCCTCAGACTCAAAATTGTTCCTGTTGCCGCCGCAGCCGCCATATATAAAGTGCACGCACTTTCCCTTGGAGAGGTCGAAGTACCAACGAGGCATCACAGCCCGGCAAGGCCCCGTCATCGCCTCCTGGGAGCAGACAGCTGTGTGAAAATGGTCAGAGTATCAGCAGGGCAGAGGCAGTGCTTCAAATGCTTCAAAATGCTACAGGCCCGCTGGGATAAGACTAGGTGTGGGTAGAGGGGGACCACACTGGAAATTAAGGCCCTGGCTGACCTAACTCATCAACCACAGGTCAGGAGTTCTGTGGATGAAGTCACTTGCCATGTGATAAAAACATTTGGGAATGAAGATTTAAAAAAATTAAAATTAAAAAACAATGATTTTTTTTTTTTTTTTTTTTTTTTTTTAACCATCTGAGTCTAGATTGACACACAGGTTAACAAAGAGGAGTTTCACATCTCATAGCCTCATGAGCCTCTCATTTTTTTATCTGTTCAGTGGAGATAGTTGCCTGGTTTGTTTATTTTGATGGTTTCAAGGACCAAAGGAGACAATGTAGGCAGAAAGGTTATTTTAAGTGGTGATATTCACAGCACCCACTGAAGTGCCTAGAAGGGACAAAGTGTTCCTATTTTCATATTCTCCAAGATGAATCAAATATCTAGACCAATTCATTTTCTCCCAGTTGGGTTTTAAATAATTCTTCAGATCCTAACTGGTTTCAAATACACAATGAACAGAGGCCATGTGCTCTCTGGAACTATCACAACCTCTTCTTTGTTTTAGTTGACAAGATAATTCAATTTCAACCTACCAGCTACAGATACATGAACAGATGAAGTAACCTACAGATTGGAATACACTTAGTGAAAGAAAAACCCAGCAAACTATTCCATCCTAAAAGCTAAGACTTGAGCAGTATTGAAGAGGAGAGCTCCCCTTGAGAAGGAGGCTGGATGCAGAAGAATCCTGCTGACAAAAAGACGTTAATACCTTTTATTCTCTAAATTCTTACAAAGCAAACTCTGTTTGAGTCAATCCTGTATCTCTTCCTGATTCTGCATGCCTGCTTACTGCTAACATCGCTCCACCACTCTACCACTACACAGAAAATCAGGATTCCCCTTCAGTGCAGGAATACCACCTTTCCTTCTGAGACTTACCTGATTACTGGTGAATGCATACAAAATCTAAGTAAACAATGATCACGTGGATTTTAAAGTCACAGCTTTAAACTGAGTTACCTTTAACATCATGAGCAATTTCCTTGTCTGAAATAGCTCCCTCGCTGCTAGGTTCAGTTGGGTTCTCTTCATTGTAGTCATCTCCTTTAAAGGTGTCATAGTAGTAATCACGGTCTTCCACCACTTCCTCCCCTTCCTCATCCTCCTCGTCCACAGCTGCTTCTGTGAAGTCTTCCAAATCTGTTTCAGTGGGAAATTCACTAAAGGCCACAATAAAAATAAAGGAAGGTTAATATCAATTCCTACACACAAAGCAAAATGATTCCCTTCCCTAGTCTCAAACACAAAAAGAGAGACAGGAAATAAGGCCAACTTGTATGTAACTGTGCCATGAAAGCCCTCAGCCTAGATACATCAGCAAAAGGGAAGAGCTAATGAACACACACTGAATCAACCTCCAGAAAATAATGTAGCCCACAACAATGGAAAGCCAAAAGTCACAGGTGTGTGTATGATCAGCTTCAATCAGAATGAAATGCAGGTTGAATCAACTCCAGCATTACAAGGGAATGCCCACCTTATCCAAAAGTGAGGGACTAGCAGCCAACAGTCACTATTATAGAAATGCTAACAAATAGGCAAAATGATTTCAGAGCTCAGAACAAGAGTTTACCTTTTATAAATATCATAGTCTTCCTCTTCATCTTCCTCCTCTTCTTCCTCCTCTTCTTCTTCCTCTTCTTTTGACACAGTAGAGTCAACAGAGTCAATAACTTTTGTCTGAGGGCAGCACACATATTCGGTGCCATGGAACTGGTCTACTCCACAGGGCAGCAGCATGCCATAGCTATATAAGGTCATTCCCTGAGTCAGACATGCCTAAAAGAAAACCACAGACCACATCAGAACATATTCCACAAAGACTTCTGATACCCATCTTTATCCAAAAGAAACCCTTATTATATCACTAGGTAATGCTTTCTCTTACAGACACATAGCTTACCAGTCAAAAAGTTGTGATGCTGTAAGATTTATTAACTGGGCATAGTACATGCCTATAATCCCAGTTACTTGGAAAACTGAGGGAAGAGAATCACAAATTTGAGGACTGCCTGGAAACGTAACAATATTATCTTAAAAAATAAAAAGGACGCCGGGCGCAGTGGCGCATGCCTGTAATCCCAGCACTTGGGGAGGCTGAGGCAGGAGGATCGCGAGTTCAAAGCCAGCCTCGGCAATGGCGAGGCACTTAGCAACTCAGTGAGACCCTGTCTCTAAATAAAATATAAAAAAAGGGCTGGGGATGTGGCCCAGTGGTCGAGTGCCCCTGAGTTCAATCCCCGGTACCACAAAAAAAAAAAAAAATAATAATAAAATAAAAATAAAAATAAAAAGGGCTGGGGATGTATCTCAGTGGTTAAGCACCTGCTTAGTATGTGTGAGGCCTTTGGTTTAATTCCTAGTACCTCAAAAAAAAAAAAAAAATGCTGTCAATTGTACTTAACTTATAGCATCATATGAGTCAAAACAACTGGAAGTCCAAATTTGAAAATAATTTTTAAGAAAATGGGAGTTTCTTCTACTGATCATCAACACCCACTAAAGGTGACTAATGCTAATTTTTACTATCACTGGTATAGGTACTACTTCAGAATTTGAATAAAGACTACTGAAGTGTTCCTCTCCACCAGAACAGAGAAATGGCAACCAATTCTAAGGTGTATATGCCATATCCAGTTTTTCTAGAATTGGCTATTTCCACACAGTACTTAGTAGAAAGGGTCAGGATGCCTTCATAGGAGCCCTGCTGAAAGCATGTACAACCCCGGCTTAACAGCCTTTTAATCTCTTCTGTGTGTTCGTGCTAGGGATCAAACTTCATGCCTGCTAGGCAAGTGCACTATTACTAAGCTACACCCAATTCAAACGAAGAGAGAAACTTCACTATTTTCTTTTTTGTGATGCTGGGGATAGAATCCAGGGTGCAGTGAATACTCTACAACTAAGCCACAACTCTAGCCCTATAATAGCTTTAATTTTAGAAGTTGGACAATCCAAGTTGTATTTCCCTACAAAAACATATATTCCTCTCCCATGTATTTAATTTAGAAGACAGAGATAGAATTAAAGAAAATAACTGAAAGGCATGGTGTGGTTTGGGCACCAATATTACCTTCTCTTCTAACAGGTACAACACTTTACTTTTCCCCATTCATTCTCTTACCTCTTTTACTACTGTGTGCCAGTGCTGGTGATTCTCACACACCTCCATCCGTTCCTTGTGAAAAAACTGGCACTTTTCTGGAACTAGCAGAACATCACTTACAAATTCACCCACTGGAAGAAAAAGAAGAAGAAGAAGAAAACATTTTTAAGAGGCAAATCTGATTATGATTCAAGGCAGAAAGGATCTATCTACATTGCAGATTAATGACAGTTACATAGCCAGGTGTATACAGGAACAGTCACTAATGTACAAAAGCAGATGTGAGCACTAGAAATCATCAATGCATCAGGGCCACAGTGCCAGCAGTTTTCCTCATGTTTCCCTAACCACAATCCGTTGAAGTCCCATTGTAGGCTTTTAGCAACACATGATAAGGGTCCATGACCATCTCAAATATATATATACAGCCACTCCCCCTGACCTCTAGGCTCATGGAAACAATATTTCTAGCCTCTTACCTTCCCTAATTTGGCCCACACCTCTTCTAATAACAAAAATACAAATTAAAATAAAATTTAAAATGCCCTGGAAACTAAAACTTGGTGTTCTATTGAAGTATGATGAACCTTACACACTAAACAAATTGATTCAAGTAAGAATCATCAATCGATGTTTAATTACAAAGAGGCAAAGATGCCTTTACAATGGGAAATTCTAACAAAACTACCTTAACAAGGTGACCAACTAAATATCACTGATAATAGACAAGTTGACATGGGTGATGTCCTGAGAAGAACATATCACCTACACAGTATTATACCAAAATATGTCACCTGAATATGTTCATGATAAAATAGTAAGACAAATGCAAATTCTGGAATATTCTGTTAAACAAATGGCTTGGACTCAAAAAATGTCACTGTCATTAAAGAAAAAAACAAAGACTGAAGAGCTATTCTAGATCAAATGTAATGTGTGATCTTTTTTAAAAAAGAGGCTATAAAGGGCTGGGAATTGCCGGGCGCGGTGGCGCACGCCTGTAATCCCAGCACTTTGGGAGGCTGAGGCAGGAGGATTGCGAGTTCAAAGCCAGCCTCAGCAATGGCGAGGCACTTAGCAACTCAGTGAGACCCTGTCTCTAAATAAAATACAAAAAAGGGCTGGGGATGTGGCCCAGTGGTCGAGTACCCCTGAGTCCAATCCCCGTACAAAAAAAAAAGGGGGGGCTAGGAATATAGCTCAGTTGGTAGAGTGTTTGCCTCACATGACAAGGCCCTGGGTTCAATCCCCAACACCACAAAATTAAATAAATAAATAAATAAATAAATAAATAAATAAATAAATAAATAAATAAATAAATAAAATAAGAAGCTATAAAGGGCATTATTTGAACACACACAGAAATTTCCAAAGTGTGGTAAATATATTGTCATTACAAAGGAGAATGTGCCTGGTCTTAGGAAACACAAAGTAAAGCATTTAGAAGTGAACTTTTAGGATGTCTCAACTTATTTTCAAATGGTTGAGCAACCAAAAAGTCCTCCCCTACCCACACACAAATAAATTAGGCAAAATTGGAGAATCTAGATAAAGAGCATAAAGGTATTCACTATTACATTTTTTTCTTTAAGTCTAAACCTTTTGGGGCAGGAGTGGTATCTGATTTGTTTCCAGATAAACAGGGGTAAGGGGCAAGAGCATAGAAGAAGTGATCCTGGCTCCTGAACTGATGACCATTATACAGCTGGGCAATGTGGGTTTACAATACTACTATCTCTGTGTGAATATATAACTTTCCATAATAAAATGCTAAGTGCATGTCTCTCTTTCTCTCTCTCTCTCTTTCTCTCTGGATTACTGCTTAAATTCTGATTCAGTTGTGTAAGGGTGAACTCAGTAATTTGCTTCCCAGGTGAATCTGATTCATCAGCCATATGCTCCATACAGGATCTAAGTAGAGGAAAAGAGACAAAAGCAGGGATATGTATTTTGCATTTTGTAGGGGTATGGGAGAAAAAAGCAGGCAGGTGAAGGGGAGAAAAAGCTACAAAAGTAAAGTCAGTCCTTCTACTATCCAATTGATACAAGAAAGGAGTTGCTGCTCTAAAAGGGGAAGAATGTTTTAAGTTGCAGTGGGAAATAGTTTCCCAGCAATGAAAATTGTGTTACACGTGTCAGTTAGGTTTCAAACCACTATCAGTACATCAACTTTTGGAGTCAAATTGCCTCAATGACATGAAATCGGGAATGCCAAGGTAAGCTAGAAAGAGTGCTGCTTTCAAGGACCCTGAAGGCCCTAGAGCAGTCAGTGCCTATATACAAGCTTTACCAATCAACTGGGCATACAACTTCATGTTGTTTAAAAATGACAAAAACTGTAGTGGTAAACAAGGATCTCTTGTTATCAGGAAAAACAACTCTGATATTCAATCTAAATACAATACATTCTAATTACTTAAATTCTGACATCCAATCACCAACTAACATTGTTTAATTGACAATTTTATATTATGTAGGCATTTTTCTACTTGCTAATTTATAATAAAAAACAACAAAAGCATATACTTAAGGGACAGGGTCCAACAAGGTTAAACACCACGGTTCAATCTCAGCACGGTTCCTTACTAGTAGAGTGATCTTAGGCAAATTATTTAACCTGCCTGTACCTCAGTTCCCATCTTATTCTAAGGATTAACGGCCTCATCTATCTGATGCAGAAAAAGCTGAGAACAAAAACCAATCAATTACCAAGCAATTTTAAGTTTTAACTATTGATGTTAATGTTATTTTAAAATCTTGCCCAACTACTTTTACACAAAGTAAACTATACAACCATACTTGTAAAGCAATCTATTAGTGAAGCAACAGTTAATGCACTTTATTTTGTAAAACTTTTGTTTTATACATATAATTACAATACTGAAAAAATTAAAACAGTAATTTCACTACTAAATACATGTTTTGTAGGAACACTAAAAAATTTCAAATAAAAAATTGTGTATGTGTATGATATATAGCAATTTAAAAATAAATTGACTAAATTTACTTAAATAACACCTTGGATAAACTCCAAAATGTTGTCAAGTGAGATCAAGTTGTAAAATGTCAGGAACAAAATGATGTAAATTTCAAAACACAAAAACAGTTTATAAATACATATTATTACAAAATAGTATAAAAACATTAGAATGACACACAATAACAATGGGATAGTGGTTACTCTTGGAGAGGGTAAGAGAACCCCATGGAAGGAATGAACTTTGTAATATTTCAGTTCTTTATTTAAAAAAAAAAAAAAAAAAAGTAGAGGGCTGGGGATATATTTTAGTGGCATCTCAGCACTTGCCCAGCATGCATGAGGCCATGGGTTCAATCCCCAGCACCTAAATAAATGAATAAATGAATGAATGAATGAAAGAACAAACGAATGAACAAATGGCAGAGATAAAGCAAACATGGCAAAACACTAAAATACTGAAGAACTTTAAATCTAGATGGTGTGTACAGGAGTGACCATCATATTATGTTTTAACTTTTCAGGATGCTTGAAGTATTTCAGAATTAAGATGGAAATTTTAAATCAAAACATCTTTTGTAAATGCCAGAAATTTAATGAAATAATTAACTCTATGGTAAGCTATAAAATTAAATTTTACCAATCTTTATTCTATGACTGAATCAGTCTGACATCTAAAAATCAGACTGAACAGATCATTGAATTTGACAACAAACTAAACCCTAAAAATTTTTAAAAATAATAAATTAAAAAAGATAAGTACTCTTCAATAATTCTGATTCTAAAAATATACCCTAAGAAGGGCTGGGGACATAGCTCAGTTGGTAGAGTGCTTGCCTCTCATGCACAAGGCCCTGGGTTCAATCCCCAGCACTACCACCAAAAAAAAAAATAATAATAATAATAAAAATTATATTATATTATATAGAGAAAGTAAGCAAAGATATATTACAATGCTATTAATTAAAAAGAAAGAAAAGAAAAACCCACTTAGAACTAACTTAAACATCCATCCACAGGAAATTATTTACATAATGGTACCAACATGCAAAAGAATACCAGGGACTCCTCTAAGAATTATAGTTTATGTCTGTATTTAACATGGAAAAATTTCCATGAGTTTCAATTATCTTTAAAAGCATTAAACAAAAGTAATAAACACACCCCATATATCCCTAAGCCCTTCTTATTTAGGATGGAAGATGCATGTAGCACATAATAAATGTTTATTAAATGTGTTTATTAAATGTTTATTAAATGTTTATTAAATGTTTATTAAAAAGAAGCACATATAGAGTATGATCCCATTGAGAAAAAAAACAAATGGGGGGGGGGAGTGTTGTTTTGTTTTTGAGATAAGGTCTCACTACAGTTGCCCAGGCTAGCCTTGAACTTGTGCTTTTCCCATGCAAAATTCTGAAGTATCTGCGATTATAATTGTGCACCACTGTGCCTGGTTTTGGAGGGGGAAAAAACTCAAAGCGTACACATTTCTACATGTATCCAAAGAAAAATATTTCCACTTACACACCAAAACGTTAGTCATGGTTAACTGAGTTCAGAAATGGAAATGACTTTTCCCCCCCTCTCCTACACCCCACATTTCATTTATTGAAAAACAAACTTCTAAAAAGTAAACTTAAAAGAGGAAAAACATTTCAATCCCAGCATCCGTTCTATTATTTCATTGCAACTTTTCTACCTTCTACTTATCAGAAGCTTCTGGGGAGAAAGTTTATATAGGAAGATGAGTATTCGGTCAGTTTTATATAACACAGAAAATATGTTTGTTTCACTTTAAAAGTTTATATGCAAGTTTGTGGTAACACTCCTCAGTTTAACCTGCTGGAGCACAATATAATGGTTATAATTTTCTAAGCCACTACACAAACATAAAGGTATACTGTTTTTGCTGTTCAATGAATAGGGCAATACAGCAAAACCTAACCTACACAATTTCAGACAAGCTTCAGTTATGACTTATCTCCAACCTCTGTTCACTCTATTCACTCCCTGAGATTCAGTTTTTCTTTTATACCACCTCACTCTAGCAGGGGCATGGCAGCCTTCCAAGTTTTAAAGCTTTTTCAGAGTTGCTGAAATTCCTTTTGGAATAACAAAGGCTGTTTACCTACTTGGGAAAGCCCCCAACACTAACATCCACGTGTGTAAATAAACCTATTGAAAAAGAACTCTCCAGCTGTAAACAAGAATACCATGTCATTATGGGACTCTTGGAGGCTACTGTTCAGGTGGAAGAAAACCGCCTAAAGCAATGACAAGTAGGAGCCATCTTTGGTAGATGTCTTTGAGGAACAGAGTGCTCCAAGAACTCAAGGATCCAAGCAGAAACATTCACCTTGCACAAGGGTCCACACTGTCAACAGAGAGAATGTTTGGGGCCATTGTGAATTCAAAGACTACAGGACTTGCAAAAGGACCCCTACAATGAAAAGCAAGCTACTCCAACAGACCAACAACTGCTGAAGACTGTACCTCAAAGCCTCTGAGACTGATTTTATTTGAGTTATTAAATGGGAACTTTTCTGGCAGTCTTCCCAGTGCAGTAACATTCCCTGTCCAAATCTCCATCCAAATATAACCCAAAACAAAATCAGTCATGGACTTTAAAAACTCTCTTCTTTACTACAGATGTCAGTGTACATACAAATATCAGAGATGACTAAACTCCCCACCACCACCCATTCCTACAGTTTTGCTGCAACTCCCCCCCCCCCTTTTTTTTAACATCCCCATCCCCACCCCTGAGTACTGAGGATTGAACTCAGGACCTCACAGACATGGTAGGCAAGTGCTCTATCACGGAATTATATCCCCAGCTGTCAGTTTTGCTTCTTCATACATCACCTACTCTGTCCTACTTGGGTCACTATTATCATGTATATACATTTTTATAGACAATCAGGAGGCAGTAGTAACTTAAGACACAAGGTTCATTTTGAGGAGAGGGAAGATTCAACTGTTCCTTCTCACCAAATATACTATGTACCATTTAAAAGAGCCACACTGATGGACAGTGAGGCATCACAGACTCCAGACAATCCAACACTGGACTCACTGTAAACACTGCCAGTAATTTAATCAACTGTAATCAAGATACTACCTAGCAGTCGGGTGCAATGGCACACATCTCACACATCAGCGGCTTGGGAGGCTGAGGCCCTAAGCAACTCAGTAAGACCCTATCTCTAAATAAAATATAAAAATGGGCTAGGATGTTGGTACAAGAAAGGGGGGGGGGGAGTAGATAAAGAAAGAAGAAAAAAATGAAGATACTATCCCAAACAAAAACACTAACAATCAAACAAAAATAGTGCCCAAAGACAGAGGTAAGAACACTGTGATATCCAAATCAATTAATAAAGGCACTCAATCAATACATAAGCTTGTTTTCCTCAGTTCCCTATTTCCTCACCCTTCCTCTGGCTGGCCTATGCTTTGGATTTGCTAGGCAGCAATATCTTAAAGGAGATTTCAGGATTTAAGCCAACCAACCTATTGCAATCTCTCTTCCAACACACAGCATTCATTTATTTTTTTAAGCTTTGGTTGGGGATGGGGGTGGGGGAGGGCAGACTGAATCCAGGTACACTTCACCACTGTGCTACATTCACAGTGCCTGGAACTTTGAATCATCCTGCCTCAGCCTCCTGAGTCACTGGGATTATAAGTGTGTGCAACCAACTCCAGTTAAAGTGCATACTTTTAAATGAGTAAATTGTATAGCATGTGAATTATACCTCAACAAACCTGATTTTTTTAAAAAGCCAGGATTTGGTTATGGGGATAGCAGGCAAATAAGAAAATATACTGAGAATACTGGAATTTGAGCTATCATTTTGAAGCCATTGGTGTTCGTTTGTTTGTTTGTTTTTTGGTGGGGTGGAGATACCAAGGATCAAACTCAGGGGCACTCGACCACTAAGCCACATCCCCAGCCCTTTTTGTATTTTATTTAGAGACAGGGTCTCACTAAGCTGCTTAGTGCCTTGCTTTTTGCTGAGGCTGGCTTCGAAGGAGGACTGTCTCAGCCTCCCAAACTGCTGGGATTACAGGCATGAGCCATAGCACCCGGCTCACTGGTTTTAATATACACTCACAGGTTGATAAGGAAATGTAGATTTTTGCATATCTGGACACGTAATATATACATATACTTTTAGCTTCATTTATTGAGTGTGCCTAGAAGCAATAACACCCTTGGCAGCAGTAAGCACTCCTAATGCCCAGACCCCCAGGACCCCAAATCCTGGTTTCTACTACCATACCCATTAAGAAATCAAAGTTGTAAAAAAAGAAATGGCTTGGGGCTGGGGTTGTGGCTCAGTGGTAGAGCGCTCGCCTAGCACGTGCGCGGCTCGGGTTCGATCCTCAGCACCATGTAAACAGAAATGCATTGCATTGTGTACAACTAAAGCAAATAAATAAATATTAAAAAAAAAAAAATGGCTTACTCCAGGCATGGGCAAGGGAAAATACAGAATGCACTTAGAGAATCTTTTGTACCAGAAAGTAAGCCCTCAAAGAAAGACAGGGACATGTTAAAAGGATACAGGAAAACAGCATAAAATGGCTTCCACAGATCAAATCTGGACAATGAATATACATAATGAAATAACTGAAATCTAACACTATCTGTTTTAGTTAGCTTTTGCATCCCTATGACCAAAGTACCCTACAAGAAAAGTCAGAGGGAAAGTTTATTTGGGGCTCACGGTTTCAGAGGTCTCAGTCCAAAATGAGGCAGCATAATTATGGGAAGTGCGTGATGAAGGGAAGCTGCTTCCCTCATGGTAGCCAGGAAGCAGACAGAGGGGACAGGGGTTACAGAGAAGATGTACCCTTCTATGGCACAAGCCCAGTAACACAGCTCCTTCAGCCATGTCCTACCTGCCTATAGTTACCCACCCAGTCAGTCCATTCAAACTAGGACAGATTGATTATGTTACAGCTTTCATAATCCAATCATTTGACCTATAGATATTTCTTCATTAACACAGAGCTTTTGGGGAGCACCTCATATCCAAACCATAAAAGCATCTTAGCCAGCTGATGACATAATCAACAATAACAGAACAAATTGACATCATACAACTACTAATACATGCAAAATTCTGTAACATTCCTCTCAAAAATGCATAAACTAAAAAAAGCATGGAACAAGGAGTGGTAGATAACAAGGCAGGGTTAAAGCCAAGGGTCAGCAGATTATAGAAGGTGATTTATTATTTTTTTTTTTTTTTGTACTAAGGATTGAATCCAGGGCCTCAGGTATGAGTACTCTACCACTCAGCTACACCTCCAGCCCTTTTCCTTTTGATACAGGGTCTCAATAACTTGCTCAGGTTGGTCTTGAATTTGTGACCCTCCTCCCTCACCCTCCTAAGTAGCTGGGATTACAGGTATACACCACTATGCCCAATAGATTATGGAGTTTTAAAGCCACACTAAGAAATTTCAAAACTACTTTAGGTAAAGAAGAGATGCTAAAGAGTTTTATGTAAAGGAGAGACAGACACAATTTTCTTTCTTTCTTTCTTTTTGGTACCGGGGATTGAACTCAGGGGCACTCGACCACTGGGCCACATCCCCAGCCCTTTTTTGTATTTTATTAGAGACAGGGTCTCACTGAGTTGCTAAGTGCCTCGCCATTGCTGAGGCTGGCTTTGAACTCGTGATCCCTCTGCCTCAGCCTCCCAAGTGCTGGGATTATAGGCATGCGCTACCGCACCCGGCTACAATTTTCACTTTAGATCACCTAAGGGCAACAGATTGGACAACAGAACTGAGAAATATGTGGAGGCTGCTGTCACAATCAAGACAAGAAGTGACCAAAACCTGAGTTAGAGCAGTGAGAATCTGATGGAGGACATAATCTATAAATTTACAAATTTCCTCAACCCACAGCACCCCAGGCCAAAAATCATTCAAAGAGAGACTGGGGCTGTAGCTCAGTGGTAGAGCATTTGCCTCACAGTATGAGGCACTGGGTTTGAGCCTCTAAACCACATTAAAAAAAAAAAAAAAAAAATTAATCAACAAAGATATTGTATGTCCATCTACAACTTTAAAACTATTTAAAAATAAGCCAGGTGCAGTGTCACAAACCTGTAATCCCAGCACTTGGGAGGCTGAGACAGGAGAATTGCGAGTTCAAAGCCAGCCTCAGCAATGGCAAGGTGCTTAGCAACTCAAGTGAGACCCTGACTCTAAATAAAAATACAAAAAAGGGCTAGGGATGTGGCCCAGTGGTGGAGTGCCTCTGAGATTCAATCCCTGGTACAAAAAAAAAAAAAAAAAAAAAAAAAAAAAATTAAAGATAAGTGGTTGGGTCAAAAAAACAAACTAAGTATTTGTGTCCAACCACTAAGTGCATTTTGGGCACTGCACAACTCCCTCCAAACTGCAATCATAATGAATATCACTGCCCTTGTTTCTTCTTCTAAAGTGATTTTACTGAGATGCTTGTTTTTTTCCACAGGAACCACTGAAAACACAGCTTCATAAAGATACGAAGTCTTCACAAGATAAATAATGTTGAAATAAACTACCTCCAGATAATAGTCTGCAGAACATCTGGCATATGTCATGTTTCCCTTGCAAATAAAATATATCCTGCAATACCCTTTTTGAGTTTCCTGCAACCCCTGGGGTGCCTCAGAGCAGTTTGGAAATCATGAATATAAGAGGTGAAAATCAAGCTGACTTGAAAACTGAAATTGGCCAGGCATGGTCATGGCTGGCAATCCCAGCAGTTCAGGAGGTTGAGGTAGGAGGATCAGATGTTCAAAGCCAGCCTCAGCAACTGAGCAAGGTTGTAAGCAACCTAGTGAGATCCTGTCTCAAAAGGCTGGGGATGTGGCTTAGTGGTTAACTGGCCCCGAGTTTAATCCCTGGTTTAAAAAACAAAAAAAACTGAAATGGATATGGGGAGATAAATAATAATAGAAGAATCATAGGTCCCAGGTTCAACTGGAAGTCTAGGTGCACAGTAGAGCTGGCAAGTAACAAGAACAAATAGGAAGATTAGAATGCAAAGTCTTTAGGGGTAAGGATGCAAAAGAAACAATTTTAAGTACTTTCTATTTATTGTCCACAAATATTAAAAAATAATTTATTAGCCTGGGGATATAGCTTAGTGGTATAGTGCTGCCCAAAATGCATAAGGCCCTGGGTACAATATTCAGCATGGCAACACACACACACCCTACACCCCACATGTGCATGCACGCGCGCGCGCGCACACACAAACACACACACATTTATGTTTATCTTGTTTCACTTTTAGTTGAAAATGTTACAGATGATGAATGAAACCTCACAGGCAGAGATTTCTCAAAGCCAAATGGAAGGAAAGAATATCCTTAAAATGCATCATACAAAATTTTGACAAGTTTCACACTACTGCAAGATGCTCAGTTTTAAAGTAAATGGTGTTAAGCATGCACAATGTCTTTCTTTCCCCCTACTGAATGCTCTTAAAACTAAATTAATTGTTGAGCATTTTAAATACTGTTCCTTCAAGTGCTGATTCTTCCTATTATTTGCTTGCTAAATGTTAGACAAAGAAAAATAGAATTCTACTCTGCTACTGTCTGTAGTTTAAGGAAATGCTGTAAAGAGAGCGAAGAAAATAAGTTTGACAGCTCAAAATAGATATATCTACAGAACTACTCAGGATGTCATTGTTAATGCCAAATCTATGTTAAGATTATCATGGATCTGGGCTGGGGATACAGCTCAAATGGTGTAGTGCTTGCCTCCCATGCACAAGGCCCCTGGGTTCAATCCCCAGCACCACAGAAAAAAAAGATTATCATGGATCATTTTTTGTCTTTTAACCATCTATGACCAAATCTTTTCCTCAATCACCCAGACTCCAGGTTTATGAGCATAATTCAAATGTGTCAGATAAGAAATGGTTAGGATGACTACATAACCTTGTTTCTGAATAATACACTATCACAGCATTACTCAAGTTGGCTCCAAATGCTGGTGCTATCAATGGGGTCATAAATACTGTAGTAAGATCCAAACCCTTCAGAATGGCAGGTTCCACAGCATCTGGCCCTGGCATCCATTACTTACCATGAGTCACTTCTTCTTCTCCTGAACACTGCCAGAAGTCTGGTCTAACAGTACAAATGATGATGAAATAAGGGAGACAGAAGACTCTTTTCCTTAGACTGCTTTCCTTAGCACCCCTCTCTACTATCACTGTAAAACACTTATTTCAAACTGTTAATGTGAGGGAAAAGCTGGACTGCTCTTACTCTAAGACTGAGGACATCTACAAAGGAAGAGGGAGTTAGTAATCACTGAGAAGCCAACCACCAACATGGGAAAGTGTTGCCTATCCAAAGGACAAATTCCCTAGTAAGTTCATCTTAACAGATACAGATACTTCACTGTATGCCTAGAGAAAATTAAATTTAAAGAAGAGGGACACTTCCTGAAAAGTACTCAAAACACTTACCAAGACACTTGAAAGGTATAACAATGTGATTCTTGCACTGTTTTTTGTCCCTCCGGCACCAATTGTCAATATTGACAGGCTGGTTTGCTTCCATCACATTTGTGATCTTCAGTTCTGGATACATCTGTTAAGAAAAAAAAAAAAAAAAAAAACATGCACACGCAATAAACTGACCTGCAGATGGACATGCAATTTCAAGTTAGGATAAGTATCTAAGTTTTCTCAGGCTCTAATCTTATCCAACATAAATCTGAAGTTTCACTCCACCACCCCTGTGGTTCCAACTAAAGTCACCAGGTAAAAAGATATTAACTATTAGTTTTCCTTTGACAGGTTAGATTTCTGACTGCTCCCATGTATTCTCTTTTTAAAAGGAATTTGTATTTAAGGACAAACAAAAGCAACAGGCTTTCAACCCAAAACAAATCCAACTGGATATCAAGTTCCATTACAGGGCATGGGTAAATTACTGAGTTCATGAACTAATAACTCTTTAGGCAAGTCTATGGAAGTATCTCTTAATGAAATTATAGAACAATATTTCATTCCTGGCCCTATATGTTAGCCTTGATAAGAAGTTACAGCATCTCATTATCTTTAAGCAACTTTTTCCTCTTTGGACCAAAAGGGAAGCTGACTCAGATTTGAGATGATCACTTACAATACTGGTGACTTTCTATTAGCAAATAGACAGCAAGCAGACATACACATAACATCTTGCTTTCCATCATCCTAAGACTGGTAGGAAGACAAAAGTACCAAGTTGTGCTTCTATAGCACTTGCCAAGTTTCTGGAGTATTCCTTCTGGAAAGAACTAAGACCTCAGAGCACACACAGGCAAAGCCTTTGAGAGATCTCAGTCATACCAGACATTTAGAAGCAAAAGGCTTGGGCTCCAGTTATTGGCATCTTGTCCTAGGTCAAAGAATGCTAGAATATCTGTTTCCAAGGTAATCAGATTCAACCCCAGTGTGTGTGTGTTGGGGGGGGGGGGGGGTTGTTAGGGATTAACTGCCTGGCAACAATCTTACCTCCTGACAGTACTGGAGAACTTCTTCTTTTGTTCCAAAGCAGCTCTTGGTGCCTGTTGGGTCAGGTTCCCATTTCCCAGTCTGGATATTCACATGCATATTTAACTTCCCACAGAACATTGCAATTTGTGGTTCTGCAACAGCAAATCCTGTTCCAGCATTGGCTGCAAGAGCCTAGCAAAGAGGGAGGGAAAGTTCAGGTTTACTCCAAAAAGGCTGGCAGCAGTCATTCAGTGGTTAGTGACAAAACTGATCTTTTGATAAACTTTGTTATTTACTATTTTTATCTTCATATACAAATCCATTCCACAGGAGGCAAGCCAGAATTTTATGACCTTTGGTCATCTTTGTCTAAAGAGATAGGTCAATTAGAAATCTAGACCCCAGTTCCAAGCTGGGATATTTCTCGCCTAAGAAACTATAACCTGACTGCAGTCTGCCCCAATACAAGTAAATCTATTCATTTCTTCATATGCCAAGTCACAAAAATAGAGAATGGCTCAAGTTCCAGTAATTTTACTTAATTCACACATACAACAATAAAAATCTTATTGAACAATTATTTTGAAGGCAATGTGCTTAATGCTTAGGACACAAGGATAAGCAAAAAGTCATGGCCCCACTCTCTCAGTGCTCCTGGTCTAATGCACAAAGTCAAAATTCACATAAAAATGTGTGATCATATTCCCAGTTCTAAGAAGGAAAAAAGAAGAGTGCTGAGAAAATATACAAAAAGGTATCTGAGGGGCTGGGGCTATAGCTCAGTGGCAGAGCACTAGCCTAGCATGTGTGAGGCACTGGTTTTGATCCTTAGCACCACATAAAAATGAACAAATAAAAGCATTCTATCCAGCTACAACTACAATTTTTTTTTTTTTTTTTTTTTTTTTTTTTTGTGGTACCGGGGATTGAACTCAGGGGCACTCGTCCACTGGGTCACATCCCCAGCCCTTTTTTGTATTTTTATTTAGAGACAGGGTCTCACTGAGTTGTTAAGTGCCTCGCCACTGCTGAGGCTGGCTTTGAACTCGAGATCCTCCTGCCTCAGCCTCCCAAAGTGCTGGGATTACAGGCGTGAGCGCCCGGCTAAAATTTTTTAAATAATAATTTTTAAAAAAAAAATCCTTTGGGGGCTGGGGTTGTGGCTCAGCGGTAGAGCGCTCGCCTAGCACATGCACGGCCCGGGTTCGATCCTCAGCATCACGTAAAACATAAATGCACTGCATTGTGTACAACTAAAGCAAATAAATAAATATTTTTTAAAAAAGCCTTTGGTAGAAAGATGATCAAAGAATCTTCCTGAAAAAAAGTGAGGCTTTAGTAAAGCTTTTGAGCATCTCCCATGGAGAAAATGTAGACCATGAGGTAAAGAAACGGTGGAGAGGAATGCAGAAATAGTTCTAGACAATCTGTAGATGGAAAAGATTTCAGTCTTTTTTGTTTTTGTTTAGTTGCAAATGAACACAATACCTTTATTTTATATATTATTTTTACGTGGTGCTGAGGATTGAACCCAGTGCCTCATATGTGCTAGGCAAGGCTCTCCACTGAGCTACAACTCAGCCCAAGAATTTGTATCTCTAGAAGTGTTGAGAGATTTTAAACACAAAGTTACTACTTTCAATAGGTAATTCTGTTGCTTTTCCTGGCTGCAAGATAAAGAATAAATTAAAAGGAAAGCAGAGTGTAAACAGAAAAATGACTCAGAAAGTCAGAGGTGCACAGTCCAAAGGATGGTGGTAGCTTGTGCTAAAGTGATGGGTAAACAGAGAGACTCAAGAGACGGGACAAAAGCAAAATAAGTAAGGGCTGGGATTGTGGCTCAGCGGCAGAGCGCTCGCCTCGCACATGCGCGGCCCGGGTTCGATCCTCAGCACCACGTAAACAGAAATGCATTCCATTGTGTACAACTAAAGTAAATAAATAAATATTAAAAAAAAAAAAAAAAGCAAAATAAGTAAGACCTGAAGACAGATTACATGTGGAGGAGGAGGAAGCTGTCAAATTTGGCTTGTGTTACTATTTAGATCTTGATCGTCCCCTAAAAGGCCTATGTGTTGAAAGTTTGGAGACTAGCCTGGTGGAACCTTTAAGAGGTGGGGCCTAGTGGGAGGAAGCTAGGTCACTGGGGCATGCCCTTAAAATGACACTGGGACCCCAGCCCCTTATCTCTTTACCTCCCAGCCACCATGAGGTGAACAGTTTCTTCTGCCGTGCAGTCCTATCATGACATTCTGCCACACCACAGGCCCAAAAGAACAGGGCCCAACTAACCATATTCTGAAACTTCTTAACTGAGCCAAAATATCCTTTCCTTTTTTTAGTTTGATTATCTCAGGTATCTTATTAGAGTGATGCAAAACCAACTACCACAGTCTGTATTACTCAATATGTGGTGGCATCATTCATGGAAACAATACCGAAAGGGAATTCCTGAGCTGAGTATAATTTGTGCCTACCGTTCAAGTTACTTGGGAAGTTGAGGCAGAAGGACTGCACAAGCCCAGGAGTTTGAGGCCAGCTTGGGCAACACAGAAAGATAGATCTATCTCAGCTGAGCTCACCCAAGCTACCATTCTCCTTCTTTTGGACTGTGCACCTCTGAATTCCTGAGGCACTTCCCTGCTTATACTCTTGTTTCCTTTTAGTCCATTCTTCATTACATGTAGATTCCAGCAACTAAAGAGGATGAGGCAGAAGAATCCCAAGTTCAAGCCCAGCCTTGGCAACTTAACAAGACCTGTTTCAAAGGAATGGGGGCGGGGAGGAAGGCTGGAGATGTAGCTCAGTGGTAGAAAGCCCCTGGGTTAAGTCACTAGCAACTGCAGGCAGGCAGGCAGGCAGAAAGATCCAATCCTTTTAAAACAAAAGGGATTCCATGAACAATTTTACCTTTTGTTGGATAAAAATAATCAAATATTCCATAAAGTCTTTGGTCAGTATCCTTGTTTTGTGACCAGATCTTAACTATTAATAATCTCAGAAATTACAGGCAGGGAATACCATTTAGGAATTATGGTGGTAAGCCTCCTGCAAAGAAACTAGCACAGGGGTGCATCTAGTATTACAATTGTCCACCTTTATCTGTAGGGATGTGTTCTACTAGCAGATGCCTGAAACCAGAGTACTAAAGCCTACAAATATTCCTTCTATGCATACACACAGCTATGATAAAATTTAATTTATAAATTAGGTATATTATGAAATAAGCAACAATTGCTAATAATAAAATGGAACAGAGCCTCCTTTCTGCTCAGGAGAAGGAAGCACAAATACCTATTAGATCATTTGGAGAAAGCTAATTTGGAATTAAAATATTGTCAAGATCTATCAAGGTTGGAAAACTCTGCAATTAAATCCAACAAACAATTAGCACCCTTATTAATTAAACTGATTATAGTCCTGTTGTGATCAACAATCATTTATTAAAAGAGAAGGTCCTAGGGACTGGGGTTGTGGCTCAGCGGTAGAGCGCTCACCTAGCTTGTGAGCGGCCCTGGTTCGATCCTCAGCACCACATAAAAATAAATGCATTGTATACAACGAAAGCAAATAAATAAATATTAAGAGAGAGAGAGAGAGAGAGAAGGTCCTAGGTCCTATGCCTTCAGTAAAACTGCATATGAAGCTTACAGATTCCAAAGAAGGAAAAAAAATTTAAAGATATCTGAAGAAAGGAACACATAATTATAGAAAATACTATAAATTCAAACAATATTTTTAATGCAAACAATCATTAAAAAGTTATATGGGATGCACAAGACAAATGTGCTTAATTCTTAAAATGAAGTTCAAAATATGAACCAAAAGGAAAGGCTTCTTCTTGGGCTTAGGGTATAGCTCAGTCATAGAGAGCTTGCTTAGCATGAGGGAGACCCTGTATATCACCCCCAACAGAATGACAAAAAAGGAGAGAAGTCAAATTAAAAGGTCAGAAGGAATATGTTTCCTACATTCTCTCTATGGCTTTGTATACTTCAACATTAAGCACAGCTACTGAATAGGATTTGGGGTAGAATAATAGAGGGCCGGTATGGTGGCACACACCTGTAATCCCATCAGGAGGATCCCGAGTTCAAAGCCAGCCTCAGGAAAAGCAAGGAACTAAAAGCAACTCAGTGAGACCCTGTCTCTAAATAAAATACAAAATAGGTCTGGGGATGTGGTTTAGTGGTTGAGTGCCCCTGAGTTCAATCCCCAAAAATAATTGAGGGGAGTGAGGAGAACATCTACACCTTAAATTCCAAAAATGATACAGGTAAGAAACAAGTGTCAATTTGTTATATGAGCTCACCCAAGCCACAGTCCTAGAGTGGTCAAAGTTAGTGCAGGCAGCCATTCATCAGCACCAAAGATTATGTTTCACGTGTTACTTATTATGGTTGTTGGCTATAAGACCACAAAAGTTCCAACAGTATAAATGTTCAGTTTACGGGTCAACCACGGAGGTCAATACATCAGTAGTAAGTGCATTTGATCTCTGCACTGAAATGGTCAGCATTACCTTCCCTAAAGAGAATCTAAAATACCAGAGGTTAAAGCAACAGGAAGAAGAGCTAAGCAGCAACAGATCCTCACATCAGTTACCACCAAGAAAAAGAAGAGTAACTGGAATCAATCCAGACAGCTAATAAGCTATAGTGATTCACTTCTGAGTTCAGAAAGATTAATCCTTGTGGTCATGAGAGACTCTCAAGAAGGTATCATCTGAAATATAAAAAGCCTCTGTGGACCATGTCTAGGAATCAACTAATCAAACACATCCCATCCTTACCTAAAGTATGATAGGGTAATGATAGGGTAACTTTTTCTATAACGTTTAGACTTCTTTGAAATGCTCTTATTTAATGTGCTTTCCATTTTCTTAGGCACAGACTGTGCCTTGATCCATTACATCAACATATAAATCAATCTGTTTCCTAATCTAACATGTTACAAATGGGATTTCACTGCCAAGTCAGCATTTCTGATCTCCTGTGAACCTGGAATCCTCCATGAAAGAAAATTAATGCCCCGTGTGTTGGCACTTAAGCCAGTCTTTGTGATCTATGCACACTGCAGCACTTTTAAGGCTTTGAAAACAAATTGCATCAATTGCTTTCCTAGCCAGTGCTTCCACTTTACTTAATAATTCATTCTTAATAAGAAATTGCATTTTATTAATTTAGCTTGGGGAAAAGAGTTTAGCTATCCAAGGACAGGAATTCAACTTGGTAAAAACTGCTTCTAGTAACTTGGTTGAAACCCTGCAATAACTTTAAGTAATATATATGTAAATATAATAAATCTAAATCTGAACCTAAGATGAATCAGGTCCTTTAATCACTTCAAAAGACACTACTACTACTACTAGAGCCACCTAATCCCTACTTGCTCTTCCTTTATAAACTCACTCAGGACCTCACTCAGCCCTCCCACTCCAAAGCCAGCATATAGGCTCAGTTATTTCTACCCTCACTAAAGCTATTGCCCCTGAATCAAATCAGCTCTAGGATTTGTGAAAATGCCAAATGCTGTAAAGAGAACATATTCCAAAGAGCAGGGTTCTGTCCTACTACTTAGGGTAGAACCATGTTTCCTTGGATGGGAAGGCATTGCTTTACAGACACGTTCCACCCTATGAAGGCAACTCAACACAGTTCCAGTTCTAATAAACACTAATGAAAAAGCCCTTCACAGGTCTAGTTAGCACCTGAGATTAGTGATTGCAAAAGATACAACATTCCTATGCAAAGGCCTTTCTTTTTTTGTTAAAGAAAAAGTCAGTAAAGGGGAATCTATTAAAAGATTTGAAGAATCTATATACTATTTTCATTCCTGTTTATTCAAGGAAAGACACTTCATGTTTCATAAATTATAATGACTTAATCTGTGCCCACAAACCATCAACAAAGATTTACTTAACTGTATAAAGTGAAATGAATCCTGTTTTCAGCATACTTTAAAGGTATTTTCCCCAAGGTATTTCTAAGTTACAAAAGGAAATGCAATTACTTTAGAGTATAGACACCCTTCAGAACACCAATGTTGCCAGGCACAGTGGGACATTCCTGTAATCCCAGATACTTGGGAGACTAAGGCAAGAGGATCACAAGTTAGATGCCAGCCTCAGCAATTTAGCGAGACCCTGTCTCAAAATAAAAAATAAAAAGGGCTGGGGATGTAGCTCAGTGGTAAAGCACCTCTGGGTTCAACCCCCAAGACCAAAAAAAAAAAAAAGTTAACTTTACCTGCAAAAAGACATTCAAGAATACTGATCAAGGGTTGGAGATGTAGCTCAGTGGTTAAGTGCTTGCCTAACATGCATGAGGACCTGGGTTCCATCTCCAGGTTCAAAACAAAACCAAAAAAATAAAACAAAAACAAGTGATCAGGAAACACTGAGGGAATGACAAGTAAATGCAGTGTGGAGCCTGGACAGGAACCTGAAAAAGGAAAAAGATATTAATAGGGAAACTGAAGCAATTATTTTATAAGCTATGCCAATGTAACTCCCCTATTTTGTTTTTGTTTTTTTTTTTTTTTTTTTTGGGGGGGGGGGGTACCAGGGACTGAACTCAGGGGTACTTGGCCACTGAGCCACATCCCCAGCCCTATTTTGTATTTTATTTAGAGACAGGGTCTCACCGAGTTGGTTTAGCACCTCATCGTTGCTGAGGCTGGCTTTGAACTTGTGATCCTCCTGTCTCAGCCTCCTGAGCTGCTGGTATTACAGGCGCACCACCATGCCTGGCTGTCTTTTATTGTTGTTATTGCTTTTTAAATAATTGCTATGAGTTATTTAAGATGTTAGCATTAATGGAAGGCACAAGGAACTCAGTAGTATCTTTGCCATTCTTATTTTAAAGTCTAAATTTAGTTCAAAATAAAATGTCTGGTGGGGACTGATAGAACACATTTTTTAGATCAGGCAACTAATAACCGTAACCAAAGCAGTTTCAGTACCTGAAAAGCACATTGTTTATTCCAAACTATGCCAAACACACAAGCACATATTCTACTGTAGTAAATCTTCAGGTATACATATATTAAGTTTTGTTTCCCTGCAGTGAGAGGACTATTACAATTCTGACCCAGGGCTTAACATAAAGAAATTTCACCTTGGTTGCTATAAAAAGAGCAGCAGAAAATGAAAATCTTAAAAGGGGGGGGAAAATCCAGGCTTTCAAGTCAGGCCTGGTGATACATGCCTATAAACCCATCTATTCAGGAAGCTGAGGCAGAAGATTCCCAAGTTCACCATCAGCCTGCAACTTAGTGACATCCTGTCTCAAAAGAAAATGAAAGGGATAGGGATATAGCTCAGTGAAGTAGAGCTTTCCTAGCATGTGGGAGGCCCTGGGTTCAACCAATAAACAAATTTCAGGCTTCAAACATTTCAATCCACTATCTGACAGAATAGCAAGATTCTCTATAAGCATGTTCTAATTTAAGCAACAATATGAGTCAAACTCATTTTTAAAAAGGAGTTTGAGCCAGGCATGGTAGCACACACCTCTTAATCTCAGCAACCCAGGAAGCTGAGGCCGGAGGATCACAAGTTCAAGGCCAGGTTGAGCACCTGAGATCTGTCTCAAAAAATAAAAAGGGCTGGGAATGTGGTTCAGTGGTTAAGCACCTCTGGGTTCAACCCCAGTACCAAAAAAAAAAAAAGACAAGACAGTTTGCAGTATCCAAATGAAAATGCTTGGCCCTCTTTTTTTCCATTTGAGCTTAATTCTAATTAGAAATTGGTAAATTAAGTGTACAGGAAAAACTCCCAAGTGTTAAAGGCCATTATTCTTATACAGTTGTATGCCAGCTATTGGGCATTATTTTTGGAGGTAGTGATTTATACAAATAACCCCCGCTTTCATTAGAGCTTTAAATATTAAAGCATAAATGAGGTATCATTTCCAAGATTGAAAATGGCTTAGCCTGTCTCCAAGGCTTTTTATAGGAACATGGTAATTTGTCCATCTGGATTTCACCGGTAAAGATCCAAGCACCACGATTTAATACAGGTCTGTTTTTCACTATGTGTGAGATGTGAGTCAAGAGTCTTTTATAAAGGACATTAATGAAAATAGACAATTGCATAAAATATTTTTATTTAAAAAAAAGGATGCAGAACAGTGTTTACTCATATTCTTACGAACAGGGTTTTCACCAGATCCTGTGTTTCTTCCCAACTACCATTATAAAAAAGGAAGTCTCAGAAACTGATTTCCAGGGGTATAGAGCCTCCAGGGATTACCTTGGGCTGCCAGTAGTTTTTTTAATTGCACTTTGTATCTCAGAAGAAGTGTGCATGAGGGGCTGGATAAGCACATGGCTTTAAAGATACAAACCAGGACTGAGTTTCAGCTTCATCACTGATTAGCTATGCCACCTATGGCAGTCACCTAATCTCTCTAAGCCTGTTCCTTCTACTAAAATGATGATGAAGTGTTTGAAATAGTGCTTGTCACACAGAAGGAACTTTTCAAGCATTGGTGGCCATAATAATGGTCTTTAGATTTCTTCATTTGTAAAACAAAGCTACTAACATACCTATTCCTCTCAGGCCTATTTGTGGAGATTAAATTAAGATAATGCACAGAAGCACTAAATACAATGCCTGCTACAGAGCAAGCATCATCAAACTGGCTCCTGAAGATTTAATTCTCTCTGGCTGCAATTACACAGAATGGGGCTTAAATTACCGGCACTCAAGTGAAGAGCACATGAAGCCTCCATGTGACTATACATCCCCCAAATCCAGGATGGCAATAAATGGGTTTAAAAGACTAGGCATTCCTTCTTTACCTATTAAATCTGGACATGCATAAGGTATGAGACTCCATCACCAAATGTTTACATGAACAATTTAACATGTCCCTACCATTTAAAAGAAAATCCCTAGGAGCTGCTGATTTTCTGACTGGCCCACCTTCCCACTGGCTGGTAACTGTGGTCAGATGAACATGTAGTCACTACTGAGACACTTCTGTGATAAAGGAGCTCTTTGTAAATTATTTCTCTAAATGTATTTTCTTGAAGGATATTTTCTCTACTCACTAGCTAAATAACCTCATGGAAGTTACTGGATTGCTCTTCACCTTAGTGTTTACTTTTGTGTAACATAAATATGGTGCTACCCAAATTTCTGTTTATCTTAATCAGTGAGACAATTTTAATATTAACTTTGGACTTTGGTTCATCCCACAACAGTCTACTTTCCTAAAACTTCTAATGCATAAGAAACATACCTTGCAAATAAAGACATTTTCCTCACTGAACTACACACTATGATTACGTAGCAAAGCTGTCATTTGTCATACTTTGCAAGGCATGCTAACTGCGAAGATCAGGTTCTCAGGAGACTTTTGTATAAGATGATCTAAATGGTGTAATTTAGGCTTAATCTTTGTACTTACTGGACACTCAAGTGTTTGCTGGCCAGGCATGGTGGTGCACACCTGTAATCCCAGCAGCTCAGGAGGCTGAGACAGGAGGATTGCAAATTCAAAGCCAGACTCAGCAAAAGTGAGGCACTAAGCAGCTCAGTGAGACCCTGTCTCTAAATAAAAATACAAAATAGGGCTGGGGATGTGGCTCAGTGGTGCCCAAGTTCAATCCCCGGTATCCGCCATCCAAATCGTTTACTAAATAGCATGTGCAGGGCTGGGGAGAATGTAGAGATGAATTGGCCTAAACCTTAAAAGGGTGAAATGACTTCAAGTAATGAAGGACTACCAATTAAATACTAACAATGAAATATGCTCATTCTAAATCGTTCTGATTGTTTCACAGATGACAAACATTTTTATGATAGAGGGTTTCCTACAGAATATTAAGCACAAACCTGGTAAAGTTCTCAAATTATAAGCACTCTGCTAGATGGTTTGATGTTGTATGATTTTTAGACAGGGTCCAAGTTGCCCAGGGCTGGCCTAGAACTTATGAACCTCTTGCCTCAGCCCCTTGAGTAGCTGGGATCACAGGCATTCACCACTGCACCTGGCTCTATCTTTTGTTATTAAAAATGTTTTTCATGGGCTGGGGTTGTGGCTCAGCGGTAGAGCGCTCACCTAGCACACACGCGACCTGGGTTCAATCCTCAGCACCACATAAAAACAAAGACATTGTGTACAACTAAAACAAATAAATAAATATTTTCTTAAAAAGTTTTTCATAAAATGATGACAATCATAAATAAGCAGTCTGGTTTAAAAAAAATATTTTGTAACATTTAGCAATAACATCCTTCTCTACATAAAACTTTCTTCTTAGTTTTATTCTTCTATGAAAACCAAATATTGGAGCCCACAGGCTTAGCTCTTTATTTCTAAGGTTCTGTGATGTGGAAGGGCAAGAATTCTTAGATGTAGCTTTGTCTGTAACTAGAAAAGATGAGAATTTGCCAACATAATTTGCACGCAGCAGAGAGGGAGGAAATTTACATTCTAAAATACAAATGGAGATTTCTATACAGTTATCCTGCTAAACGTTTTAGAATGTGCAAGCAATACTCAGATACTGACCTCAATAAAACAAAAACAGATCATTTTAACTAATGTCCGTTAAAACAGTGAAAATAACAAAAATATGAAAGTGCTCCACCCTCTCCAAGTTCAAAGCAAGTCAAAAGACATCTTTCCTGTGATTTATGTAACATTTAAATTTAAAAGTAAGTAGACTGCATTATCAGCTCACACCAGATCTGCTTGCAGACAATAACTCTTCCTGTCTTGGACCCATGCCCATGTGCATTATTGTAATTATCAGCAACTTTAAAAAATAAAGTAATAAGGCTAGTGTATGCTGCAAGTCAGTATGTTCACTGCTTACTGCATTAGCTATTAATTAGGCTTGCTGGGTTAAAGCTATCTAACTACTAAATAAATGCATAAAGAACAGCAGAAAAAGCTACATTCAAATAAAAAGAATGAATAAGGATATAAACATGTACGTACATAGGTAAACACACCTCACACAATGGCAAGTACAACAGTACTTTTGTTCAGTTGGTCAGACGGTCACCAGAGAGCTGGGCCAGCTCTTGCCTTCCAGGATCCAGTCTCCACCCTAGTACTCTGAATCACCACAAGCCAGAACCCATTCTTCCTCCATTCCATAGGATTCAAATTCCTTATTCTGGGCCTGGCATGGTGGTGTACTCCTGTAATCCCAGTGATGCGGAGGCTGAGACAGGAGGATCACAAGTTTGAGGCCAGCCTCAGCAATGCAACATATCAAGAACCTGTCTCAAAATTTAAAAAATTATAAAGGGCTCAAAGTGTAGTTCAGTAGTAAGGCATGAAGTTTGATACCCAGTACCCAACAAAACAAAAAAAAGTTATTAGCATGGCTTGTAAGGACCATTGGTGCAGCCCCTGCCTTGCTCTATCACCCTACCCACTTCAATACCACCCTTAATATTGCAACCAAGCCAGGGTACCTCACACCTCTAGGCCCTCTAAGTACAACTTTTCCCTAAGCCTGTGTATTCTCTCTTGTCATTCAGCTCAAGTGTACATCATTTGAGAGGTTTTCTGATGACTCTATCTTTTTTTTATTTAAATATTTATTTGCTTTAGTTGTACACAATGCGTTTATTTTTACGTGGTGCTGAGGCTCGAACCCTGGCCGCGTACGTGCTAGGAGAGCGCTCTACCACTGAGCCACAACCCCAGCCCCCAACTCTATCTATCTTAAGGCCCATTTGTTATTTCCCTCAAGCAACTGGAAACTACCTTGCTCACTGATTTGCAGTATCCATCACCCACCATTAGAATACAAGTTCCTTGGGGCTGGGGTTGTGGCTCAGCAGTAGAGTGCTCACCTAGCACGTGCACCACCCAGGTTCGATCCTCAGCACCACATAAAAATAAAGGCGTTGTGTACAACTAAAACAAATAAATAAATATTTAAAAAAAGAATATAAGTTCCTGGGCTGGGGTTATAGCTCAGTGGTAAAGCACTTGCCTACCATTAGTGAAACACTGGGTTCAATCCACAGCACCACATAAAAGATAAATCATAAAGGTACTGTGTTCATCTACAACTAAAAAAAATTAATAAAAAAAAAGAACGCAAGTTCCTATTTTTCTAACCTCTGTATCCAGAAATAGCATCTAGAATATAGTAGGTAGTCCTTTTTTTTTTTTTTTTTTTTTTTTTTTGTACCAGAGATTGAACTCAGGGGCACTCAACCACTGGGCCACATCCCCAGCCCCCCCCCCTTTTTTTTTTTTTTTGTATTTTATTAGAGACAGGGTCTCACTGAGTTGCTAAGTGCCTCACCATTGCTGAGGCTGGCTTTGAACTCTCGATCCTCCTGCCTCAGCCTCCCAAGTGCTAGGATTACAGGCGTGCTCCACCGTGCCCGGCTTTAGGTAGTCATTTATTATCAAGTAATCGTTACACTCTAAAACCTAAGCTCTTGGGATAATATCTAACAACAGTGATTTCTAAATCATCAAGACCATACTAGTCTGCACACATATCTACAAAGAATAACAAAAGAAACTTAGACAGGATGGAAATTTTTCAATTTTCAAAATTTTAACCTTTGCCAATTGACTCCAGAGTTTAGAAAGCCACATAATACAAGACTAGAACAATATACTAAAAGAATAGCCCTCCAATCCAACATGAGCACACTCCTCAGAGGCAGTTACTTCCATAGCTTCAAGGCCTCCCCCCCTGTTAACCTCCACATTTCTGAACAAGAATTTTTGTATCATTTCAGTCCAGAAATTATCTATCAACCCTCTGTTAAGAGGGTTTCAAATCTTTAACCATCACACACATTAAACTCATCCACTCATTTGTTTGTTAGTCAAATCCATACTCCTTATTTCCCTTATTCTAACATAAACACATAATGCAATTAGAATTCCTATCTTAGGCATCTACTAACAATTTCAAGGAGAATTACTAATCAGTACATGTTGTTGATATCCCATGTACTGATTAACTTATTCTTCCCTGAAATTATTAAAACACACACACACACCATGAACTCCCTGCAGTACAGTCAGATGTACTAGGTGATTTGCTGAACAGACACACAGATGTAAGTACAGGGGATGCAACTCTGGGCTTAGTGCATACTAGGCTAGTGCTCTACCACCGAGCTACATTCTCAGCTCTTGGTTTCACTTCTTGAAGACAATCCTCCTCCAGCCCTCCAGATTCATCTGGACCCATTATTCTTTTTTTTTTTTTTTTTTTTTTGGTACCGGGGATTGAACCCAGGGGCACTGGACCACTGGGCCACATCCCCAGCCCCCCCCCCCCCCCCCCCCTTTTTTTTTGTATTTTATTAGAGACAGGGTCTCACTGAGTTGCTAAGTGCCTCACCATTGCTGAGGCTGGCTTTGAACTCTGGATCCTCCTGCCTCAGCCTCCCAAGTGCTGGGATTACAGGCATGCACCACCGCTCCCCGGCCTGAAGTCATTTGTCCTGAAAATTCCTTACAATTTTCTCTGGTTTCCTGACTATTTTTGTCTTTCTTGACTTACTTCCAATTTTAGTGGCTCACAGTTAAGTGGCACTGCTGTTGATAAATCTAAGGTCACTCTGATTCCTAATCTTTTGTACAGTCCTGTTTTATCCGCCCCCACTTCCCAATCTCTGGTATTCTGAAATGACAAATGTGCCATGGTGTGATCTTTGTGTCATTCACTGACCTGAGCTCTCAGTGAGCCAAGTTAACTTCAACATATTCAGTCCTATTGATTCTACTCTCTTCCTAAAATTTTTATTTAGTCCCAACTTTAGACCTCCTCAATTGTTCTATCCTTCTTATATTTTTCTTCCTAGTTTCATTTTGTTCACCCCTTTGTCTGGATGACTTCTACTGAATAATAGTAGTCATCATTATTTTATTCTCTTTGAGACAAGGTCTTGCTAAGTTGCTCAAACTGACCTCAAACTTGCAATCTTCCTGCCTTGGCCTTGGGAGTACCTGAGGTTTTATAGGCCTGAACCCCATGCATGGCTCTATTGAATTTGGCATGTTCTGGGCTGAGGGCATAGAGCTCAGTGTTAGAGAACAGGCCCTGGATTTAATCTCTGGTACCATAAAAATCAGACTACCTACCATAGGAATATTATAATGAAAATCCATTTGTCTGGTATAGACTGGCACTTGATGATTTCACAACATACCTCTGGGTCCATACTCTATGATGGGTTCAGCTTTCACACACTACATGTTGCATACACATAAAACAACAAGTAATGGGTCTGCTTGGCTAGGGAGTTATCAGATTTGTCTCTGTGCTTTGTATTTTTTTTTTTTTTTAAGTTGTAGGTGGACAGAATACCTTTATTTCATATTTATGTGATGCTAAGGATCAAACCCAGAGCCTCACGCATGCCAGGCAAGTGCTCTACCTCTGAGCCACAACCCCAGCCCTGAATTTAATCTTTTTTTTTAAAGGAATTTTTTTTTTCTAAATATTTACTTATTTGCTTTAGTTGTGCACAATGCGTTTATTTTTACATGGTGCTGGGGATCAAACCTGGGCCACACACGTGCTAGGCAAGCGCTCCACAGCTGAGTCACAACCCCAGATCCTTATTTTTTTTAATTTTTAATGTTTATTTTTTAGTTGTACTTGGACACAATACATTTTATTTATTTATTTTTATGTGCTGCTGAGGATCAAACCCCGGGCCATGCAAATGCTAGCCAAGCACTCTACTGCTCAGCCACAACCCCAGTCCCTGTATTTAATCTTTTAAGAGCAATTTTTAAAAAAATTTTAATCTGATTTTAATCTGTCCTGTATATTATTTCTAGTGTTTAAAAATAACACTAGCCAACATCGTTTCAATGACTTGTATTAATTCACAAAATTAATCTTTCAAAGCAATAGTCCATTAAAGATATTTAGTAATATTGATCCTGAGGAAGCTAACAAAGCATCAAATAATCATTTTTCTAGCAGCTGCTATAAAAAAGAGTAGGAAATAGGTTGCCATAAGAAAAAAATTATGATGTTAAAGCTGAGATCCTTAGGGGATAGTGAGACAGGGTAGAAGCAGAGGGATCAGATAATTCTGTTATTTCACTAAAAATTTGCTATGGATTGGGCACAGTGGCACACCCCTTTAATCCCAGCTCCAGGGGAGGCTGAGGCAGGAATTTCATAAATTCAAGTCCAGCCTGGGCAAGTGATCAAGATACTGTCTCAACCTAACAGAAAAGGGCTGAAGATATGTAGTTCAGTGCCCTGTGTTTGATACACAGCACACACACGCATGTGCACAGAAGTACATGCACATGCGTGCACACACACACACACACACACACACACGCATTACAATGGTTAATACAGTGATCTCGCATTATGTGAGGTTTCATTTTCCATGGTTTCAGTTACCCACAGTTAAATGTGGTCTAAAAATATTAAAAGGAAACTTCCAGAAAGAAATAATTCAAAATTTTCAGTTGGGCACCATTCTGAGTTGTAAGATAAAATCTCATTCTGTCCCTTCTGGGATATGAATCATCTGTTTGACCAGTGTATCCATACTGTATACATACATTACCTGCCCATTAGTCACTTAATAGCTGACTCAGTTATCAAATTGATTGTTGCAGTATCACAACCCTTATGTTTAACCCTCGTTTTACTTAACAACGGCCCCAAAGCACAAGAGGGATAATACTGGAAATTTGAATATGCCAAAGATGTCATAAAATGCTTCAGGTATCTTCTCACACTATCACAAGGGTAAGCACAGTACAGAAAGATATTCTGAAAGAAACCATATTTACATAATTTTTTTTTTTTTTTTTTTTTTTTTTTTTTTTGGTACCAGGTATTGAACTCAGGGGCACTGGACCACTGGGCCACATCCCCAGCCCTTTTTTGTATTTTATTAGAGACAGGGTCTCACTGAGTTGGCAAGTGCCTTGCCATTGCTGAGGCTGGCTTTGAACTCTCGATCCTCCTGCCTCAGCCTCCCAAGTGCTGGGATTATAGGCGTGCGCCACCGCGCCTGGCTCACATTTACATAATTTTTAATGTAGTATATATTGTTACCATTGTTCTATTTTATTTTTATTTATCATTCATCCCTCAGTAGGCCTAATTTATAAACTAAACTTTATCATTGGTATGTAGAGGAAAAAACAAGGATAGGGTCTTGATAAAGAGGTTACTACTATAAATATTTATTTCAAGCAATCAACTCAAACAGTCTTTCTCTTTTTTCCTTTTCAATAAGGGCTAAAAAACTGCTTATACATAACAAGGTAGATAGACATATAAAATAAAAATGGCAAACCACACTTGATTTCCCCTTCACAAGACCACATGGTCTCTTTGCCAACTAAAGGAAACCCGTGGCTACCTGGCCCCTGATGTCAGATCTTTCAATTTCTTCAAAAAACGGGGAGAAATTTTTACATTAAAGCCTATATATTATTTGGAAATGGAAATATGTACTTTGAATTTAAAATAATAATGAAGCCCAACATGGTGAGGAAAAGCTAAGGACAGGACACATTATGTTTGTAGGCTGCAGATTTTCTACCTCAATTTTTGATTATATATAGTAGGCAGTACAATGAAGAGGTGAGTAAATTTCACCAAATACTAACACCCCAAAGTCATAGCATAAACTAAAATTGATTGTATCTTGTCAATTATAATTTTTATAATAAGATATGAAAACAAGCTAAATGACCAACAGATGAATGGATAAAGAAAACATGACATGCTGAGCACGGTGGCGCACACCTGTAATGCCAGCACTTGTGAGGCTGAGGCAGGAGGATCACGAGTTCAAAGCCAGCCTCAGCAATGGCGAGGCACTTAGCAACTCAGTGAGACCCTGTCTCTAATAAAATACAAAAAAGGGCTGGGGATGTGGCCCAGTGGTCGAGTTCCCCCGAGTTCAATTCCCGGTACCAAAAAAAAAAAAAAAAAAAAAAAGACATGTATATAAAATGTCATATTATTCAGCCTTAAAAAGGATGGAAATCTACCAAAAACAAAAAAGGATGGAAATCCTGCCAGCTGCAACAACATGAATGATCCTAGAGGACATTATGCTAAGTGAAATAAATCAATCACGAAGACAAAAGCTGCATGATTCCAATTTTATGTATTATCTATAGTCAAATTCATAGGAACAGTAAAATTATGGCTGCTAGACTGGAGGAAGAAGGGGACAGGGAGTTGTTATTCAACAGGTATAAATATTTATGTAAGATGAATAAGTTCTAGAGATCTGCTATACAGCACTGTGACTACAATTAACAACATTGTATTAAGCACTTAGGTTTAAGAGTATAATCAAACATTGTGTTCTTACCATGAAAAAAAAAACTTTAATGGCTAAAATGATAAATTTATATATGTTTACTAATATTGTGTATGTTTACTAAGGAAACAACAACAATTGAGTATCTGGATTTTGAGTTGTGTAATTCAAAGAACCTTTTTTTTTTTTGTCATGCTGAGGATTAAACCCAAGGCCTCATGCATGCCTCTCTACCATGAGCCACATCTCACATCTCCCAGGTTTACAGAATTTTTATTCTTGTAGCTGACATAAACTATCTGGAAGTAAAGCATATAAATCAATAAGAAAACAAGTATGCTAGATTAAAATAATCTATATTAAAAAACTTAAAAGGGGTTATCATTTTTCCAAAAACATAAAAAGCTTCAAGAATTTATCACCTTAGAAACTCCATGACACCTTCAGTTTTGATGTTATCTGTTCTGTCATAATGCCTTACATTAATAAATGTTTACTTCTAATGACATTGAAGAACTTCAAACCAACCAATTACCATGGAATGTCTTCAACTTCTAAGTAAATTATATCCAGAGATTCTTTTAAATGTCAACTTGTGCTACAGCTAAAAGGACCAGGGAAAACATCCAATACATGCTTTTCAAAGAAATATTAGAAACATGTATGTCCAATTAAATAAATCACAGAATAGGCAATTCCCTACTTCCACATATAAAGTATTCCTGAAAACATGGGGAAATTACAGAGATATGAATGTCATTTGGAGGTTCTGCTATTAGCAAACTAATAATTTATCAAATTTCAATTACACAAATTGTTTTAGGGGGGAAAATCCTTAAACATTTTATAAAAATTTATACATAACCAAATCCCTATTGAGTATACACCTAAGTTCAAATATTTTCTACCTAGGAAGCACCAATATGTATCAATTCTATCAAACTGTGTGTCTTTCATCAGTAAAATAAGCACTTTTCTTTCTTTTTTAATATATTATTATGAAAACGAGCATAAGATGTAGTAAAATATTCAAATAACAGTTCCAAATATGCAACCACAGGCTGGAAAGCAACACCCCGATGCAATGACTCAAAACGTTTTATGGAATAGCCCAAATCCAAAATCAGGATATGAATATTTATGTGGGGGGGGGGTGGACATTTAAAATTTCAGTGAGTTTTTGGGGCTGGGATTGTAGCTCAATGGTAGAGTGCTTGCCTAGCACATGTGAGGCACTAGGTTCAATCCTCAGCACCACATAAAACTAAATAAATAAAATATTGTGTCCATCTACAACTTAAAAAAAAATTAGTGAATTCTAAAAGTCCCAAACCATGAAGGCTGACTCAATTAAAAGCAATTTTGTAAAAATATTTAATGGTCTGGAAAGTTATTCAATACGTTAAATGGAAGGAAATGTGCTATAAACATATAAAGAGAAATCTACTTCTTTAAGAAGTAAATAAAGACTTATAGAAAACAAAATGGGAAAAACAAAATATTTGGATGGTAAATTGAGGGTTTTTTTTTTTCCTTAACAATATCTTCTAAATTTTTCACAATGACCACATATTTCTTCTTCTTTTTAAAATTGTTTTAGTTAGAGATGGACGCAATCCTTAATTTTATTTTCTTTTTTAATGTGGTGGCGAGAATCGAAACCAGTGCCTCACATGTGCTAGGCAAGCACTCTACCACTGAGCTACAACCAAAAATATGGAACACTTCACAAATTTACATGTCTTCCTTGTGCAGGGGCCATGCTAATCTTCTTGGTATCATTCCAATTTTAGCATATGTGCTGCGGAAGCAAGCACTACATATTTCTTTTTAACAAGATACACAACAAAAGTCACCACATAATCATTTGTAAAGTGTCTATTTAATCTCAAGGATTTGGTTTCTATTGTATACCAGGGATTAAACCCAGGGCCTAGAACCTCCTAAACTTATTCTCTACAATGAGCCACACCTCTAAGCCCCTCAAGGTTTTTTGCTTATGCGTGGCTGGGGGAATCAAACCCAGGCCTTAGCATGACTTAGGCAAATACTGTAACCAGGGGTAGGGAACTTGTCTAGCATATGCAAAGGCCCAGGGTTCAATCCCTAATACTACAAGAAAGAAAGAAAGAAAGAAAGAAAGAAAGAAAGAAAGAAAGAAAGAAAGAAAGAAAGAAAGAAAGAAAGAAGCAGCAAACAGATTTCTAAGATACACTGCACACATTTCAAGTCATAATGTGCAACTATTAGAAATCTAAATTCCATGACAGGATTGTAAGTTGGTGTTGGGAAGTATTAAGAAACATAATAGTTTTCCCATTATTTTCTGAATACTAATCATTACCTATTCCAAATTTCTACCTAAATATTAACTGTCTGGTTAACCTGCTGATCTGTACCCACATACTGGTGTGAGATGGCCCATACTTCAAGCCATCTGTTCCTCCAGTTAGCACAAACTTTAAAGCAAAATCTCCACTTACTGATTTGTGACCTTGGTCAAGTTACTTACCTGTACACACCTCAGTTCCTCCTTCTGTAAAACAGGGATAATAATTCCTGTCTCAGAGGATTGTTTTGAAGTTTTAATGAACATATGAAGAACACTAAACAAAGTAACTGGACCATAAATAGCTACCATTATTTTTATTACTCCTATCAACTCCAGAATCTGTTACTCTATTCCTGCTAATCTATTCTTCTTCCCTAAACTACTTGAGTCTCAAATTCTCTCTAAAGCTACTAAAAAAAATTTATAATTTCTAGGGAATTAATGTGCAGTCATAGCCAACCCTCCCACTGAGGACAATGAAAAAATAATATTAAACATTTAAAAAGCACCTGCTTGAAGGCAGTGGGGATATCTAGAAAGAGAGCATAGAATAACCAAGCCATTATCCAAGAGAGGATAGAGGCCCAGAGGGAAGAGTAAAGTTTGTAGGGAAGTTAAAAGATTCTGGGGCTGGGGTTGTGGCTCAGCTGTAGAGCGCTTGCCTAGCACATGTGTGGCCAGGGTTCGATCCTCAGCACCATGTAAAAATAAATACATTGTGTACAACTAAAGCAAATGAATAAATATTAAAAAAAAAAAAAAAGATTCTGAAGAAAGTATACCTTTTGACATCATAGGACTAAAAAGAGAAAGGGACTGGCTGAAGAAAAAAGAGGAAGGGAGGATACTTGGAGAATATAAAAGTTTGAAGTTGATACCCCTAAGCAGACTGACCTAGAAAGGTAAGCCAGAAATTGGCAGAATGCCAAAGAGACTGCAACTCAGGCTCAGTGGTAGAGTGCTTGCATAGCATGTGTGTGGCCCTGGGTTTGATTCTCAGCACCACGTAAAAATAAATAAAATAAAGGTATTGTGTCCAGCTACAACAAACAAATAAATATTAAAAAAAAAAAAAGTGACTGCAATTCAGTCAGTTCCCAATCATTCAAATCCAGGAAATTAGAATGTGATTCTGGATTCTCATGTCCTTAAGCTCCTGGTAAAATCAAATGAAAGATGGTCTCTGGAGCATAACACTAGGCCTCAAATTAATCTGTGAGCATCAGTATAAATAAAATGTCTGACATATAATCCAAAATAACTTGCTAGAGTTGTGGCTCAGTAGTACAGCGCTTGCCTAGCACGTATGAGCCACTGGGTTCAATTCTCAGCACCACATATAAATAAACAACAATAAAGGTCCATCAACAACTATAAAAAATGTTTAAAAAAATAACTTGAAAACCATTAGACAAAAATCACATGAATGAAAACCAGCAGAAACAGTCATAGGAAAAGATCTCTACAGGGACCACAGATATAAGAATTATTATACACAGATTATTCCACTATTCTTATCATGTTCAAAGATACAAAAAAGACTGAGACTTTCCATTATGATCTAGAAAGAATAAAAGAACAAGCTTTAAATTATAAAACTAAAAGCCACAACAACTGAAATCAAAAACTCTGGATGGACTTAATGGTAGATAGGCTATAGCTGAAGAAATTGTCAATATGCAGAATGAGTCAAAACAAAATCATCAAATGAGGGAAGACAAATGAGGAATACAGTGACAATGTCTTAAGATTCCCCAGCCACCCCACACACACACACACTTTTTTCCTTTCCATGGTCTTTTTTTTTTTTTTTTTTTAATACTTATTTATTTGCTTTAGTTGTACACAATGCGTTTATTTTTACGTGGTGCTGAGGAATGGACCCAGGCCATGCACGTGCTAGGTGAGCGCGCTCTACCGCTGAGCCACAATCCCAGCCCAAGATTTTTCTTAATAGAGTCTCCTTTATGGAGCCTGTCTACTGCTTTCTGCTCTCTAGATCCTGAAGCTGCTCAAACATCTATTCTTTCTTTTTTTTTTTTTTAACTTTTATTTTTATTTATTTTTTAAATTATTTTTTATTCTAAGATGTTATAAATGACAGCAGAATTCATTACATTTCATATTACACATATAAGAGCACTTTTTTTACAAATCTCTGGCTGTATGCAAAGTATATTCACACCATTCGGGACTTCATACATGCACTTAGGGTAATGATATCCATCTCATTCTACCATCATTTTTTTTTTTTTTTTTTTTCCTTCACCCTTTTGCCCCCTCCCTCCCCCTCCCTCCTCCCCATTGGCCATTCTAGTATTCCTCTAATCCTCCTATGTTCCCCATACCAACCCGACTGTGAATTGGCCTCCTTATATCCATGGTCTTTTACTGGTGCATTATACTTGTACATAATGATGGCATTTGGTGTTACATATCCATATATGCACATAATATAATAGTATATTTTGGCCAATATCACTCCCAAGGACTTCCCTACTCCCTCACCTCTTCCTACCTCCTGGTCCCTTTCCTCTACTGATCTCCTTTTAATTTTCATGTGATTCCTGACCCCCCGCACCTTTCTTTTCCTTCTTCCTCTCTAACTTCCACATATGGGAGAGAACGTATAACCCCCTTGACCTTCTCTGAGATTGGCTTAACATGATGGTCTCAAGTTCCATCCATTTTCCTGCAAATGATATTTCTTTTTTCTTTATGGCTGAATAAAACTCAATTTTGTAAATATGCCATATTTTCTTTATCCATTCATCCACTGATGAATACCTAGGCTGGTTCCAGTTTGGCTACTGTGAACTGTGTGACTACATACATGGGTATTCATGTATCACTATAGTGTAATGATTTTAATTATTTAGGATAAATACTAAAGAAGGGTATAACTGGGTCACGTGGTGGTTCCATGTCTAGTTTTTTGAGGAAGCTCCATACTGATTATGTTACAATCACAACAGCAGTGTAAAAGTATCCCTTTTTCTCTATACCCTCTCCAGGACTTATTGTTTGGATTCTTGATTACTGCCAATCTAACTAGTGTGGAATGAAATCTCATTGTAGTTCTGATTTCTATTTCCCTATTTGATAAATATATTGAACATTTTTTCATATATTTGTTGGCTTTTTTTTTTGTACCAGGGATTGAACCCAGGGGCACTTAACCACTGAGTCACATCCCCAGCCCTATTTATTTTTTATTTTGAGACACAGTAGTCTCACTAAGTTGCCTGGGGCCTTGCTAAGTTGCTGAGACTGTATTTGAACTTGTGATCCTCCTGCCTCAGCCTCCTAAGCAACTGGGATTATAGGTGTGCACCACCATGCCCAGCTTGTTGGCCTTTTATTATTTCTTCTTTTGAGAAGTGTCTGTTTAATTCATTTGCCCATTTATTAAGTGGGTTATCTGTTTTTTGGGTATTAAGTTATTTAGTTCTTTATATATTCCAGATATTAACCCTCTATTAGAAGAGTAGCTAGCAAAGATAAAGTAGGTTCTCATCAAGTATACTGACATATACATATAGTCCCAGCACTTTGGGAAGCTAGCCTCAGCAACTTAGTGAGATCCTGTTTCAAAATAAAAAAGGGCTGGGGAGCTGGAGTTGTGGCTCAATGGTACATCGCTCGATTGGCAAGCGTGAGGCACTGGGTTCAATCCTCAGCACCATATAAAAGAAAGAAAGAAATTGTGTCAATCTACAACTATTAAAAGGGGTAGGGGGTGCTGGGGATGTGGCTCAGTGGTAAAACACCCTGGGTTCAATCCTCGGTACCAAGAAAAAAAGTAGGTTCTTTTCACATTCCTAATTGTTTCCCTTACCATGCAAAAGCTTTTTAATTTGATGTTATCCATGTATTAACTCTTGGCATTATTTCATGAGATCTGGGGATCTTGTTTTAAGATATTTTTTGGAGTCCTACACCAAAGTAGAAAACTAGTAAGCAGCAATATGTTAGTAGATATTTAAACATTTAAAGAGAACGACTGAGAAATTTCTAAAACTGAAAGACATCAAATTACAGATTAAGGAACTCCACAAGAATATATATTTTTAAGAATACACACTTCTTTCCTGCCTTGACCTCAAACCCTGCAGCTTCCACCAGGCCGGATGCCCAAGAAGTATGGGACTGCCATTTATGAACTCCTTTTTAAGGACAGAGCGATGGTAGCCAAGAAAAATGTCTACATGCCCAAGCACCCAAAGCTGGCAGATAAGAATGTGTGCAACCTTCACATCATGAAAGCCATGTAGTCTCTCAAGTCTTGAGGCTACATGAAGGAACAGTTTGCCTGGAGATATTTCTACTGGTACCACAACAAATGCACCTACTATCTCCATGATTACTACCACTTGCCACCTGCGATTGTGCATGCCACCCTATGTTGCAAAAAGGTCTGAAGAGCAAGAGGTCTGCAAGACTCACAAGAAGGGAAACCAACAGGGACCTACAAAGGGAATGAATGCTGTATACATTGGTGCTGATGAAAAAGCTAAGCCTGGAGTGGGTAGCAACCAAATTCCAGTTTAGAGGATTTGATCATAATAAGTGTAAATGGAGTAAACATTTCAACTCAAAGATAACTTAAGTTTAAAAATAAAATCTAAAATATAAGGATGGAAATACTGAAGTAGTGATAAAGGCAAAAATATTATTGGAGGTACAGAGGGATAGTACTAAAGGCACATTTCCCACCCCAGAAGAGAGAACATAGCTTCAAACAAAATAAAGAAAAAATTGTCAGAACTTCAAGAAGAAAAAACTTATCTAAAATCACAATGGGAAATTTTTCAATACACCATTCTCGGCAAACAGAAAAATGGAGGTTTTTTAAAACTCATTAATAATAAAGATCTGAACACCATGAAAATAAGATCAGACCATATATAAAGTATCAGAAGACACAACTGCAGAATATACATCCTCAATGCATACAAACAAAATTTTACCATAAGCAGGACCATAATACCTATATCAAGCAAATTTCAAAGACTGAAATCATATATTCTGACCACAGTGTGATTAAACTTGAAATTAAAGGGGCTGAGGTTGTGGCTCAGTGGTAGAGCGCTCGCCTAGCACGGGCACAGCCCGGGTTCGATCCTCAGCACCATGTAAACATGAATGCATCGCATTGTGTACAACTAAAGCAAATAAATAAATATTTAAAAAAAAACTTCAATAAAAAAAAACTTGAAATTAAAAAAAAAAAAAAGACAACCAGAAAATCTCCATATATTTGGAAATTAAGAAATGTACTTCAGCAAAGATCAGTACAGCAGAGCAAGTGGATCAAGGGGAGGGAGGAGAAGGAAGGGGGAAATAATGCATAATGAGAATGATCAAACTATTTAATGTGCACATGTGAATACAACATAATGAATCCCACTATTATGTATAATTAAAATTCACCCAAAAAAATAAAAATAAAAAGGTCTGGGCGTGGTGGCACACACCTATAATCTCAGCAGCTCAGAGCGCTGAGGCAGGAGCTGATCATAAGTTCAAAGCCAGCCTCAGCAACTCAGCAACTCAACAAAGACCCTGTCTCTAAATCAAATATTTTTTTAAAAGGCTGGTGATGTGGTTCACTGGTAAAGCACCTTGAGTTCAATCCTGATACCACCAAAAAAAAAAAAAGGAAATATACTTCTGAAGATGAAGCTCTACGGTAGAGTGCATGCTTGCCACACATGAGGCAAAAAATGACAGACAGTGAAAGATGCACTTTTAAGTAATACCTGAATCAAAAAATAGAATCACAATGGAAAACCAATTTTGTTTTTTTTTTTTTTTTTTTTTTTTTTACTAAGTGATTTATTTAAAAAAAGATATCAAAGCCGGGCGTGGTGGCGCACGCCTGTAATCCCAGCACTTTGGGAGGCTGAGGCAGGAGGATCACGAGTTCAAAGCCAGCCTCAGCAATGGCGAGGCACTTAGCAACTCAGTGAGACCCTGTCTCTAATAAAATACAAAAAAGGGCTGGGGATGTGACCCAGTGGTCGAGTGCCCCTGAGTTCAATCCCTGGTACCACAAAAAAAAAAAAAAAAAAAGATATCAAAACTCGTGAACTAAAACTAAAGATTTGTTTGGAGGGAAATTTATAACTTTAACATAAAAGAAAAGAAAGTCTGAAAGAAATTAAGTTAGGCAACCATCTCAAATTGTTAGAACAAACTTGACTGGTTACATAGTTTGGTGATAAAGCACTTGCCTACCATGTGCAAAGGCCCTGGGTTCCATACCCAGCATCACAAAATAAAATTTTAAAAAAGGAAAAAAGAACAAATTAAACTTGTGGAAAGTGTAAAGAAATAATAATGAGCAAAAAGTAATAAAGTTGAAAACTATATAATAAGATCAACAAACCCCCAAGTCGATCATTTGAAAAGTCTAGTTAATTGCTAACACCTGGCAAGACTAGCTAAAAGGAGGGGTGAAGCTGGACAGGGTGGTTTATGGCAGCATTCCAGTTACCTGGGAGGCTGAAGCAGGAGGATTGCTTTGAGACCAAGAGCAACATAGCAACAACTCATCTCAAAAAAAGGGTGGGCCATGCAGATACTGACATTTCAGAGACTATAAGAATATTTATGAACAACTTTAATCAGCTAGACATTATCAATTTATAAAGTCAGATGGGGGCTAAGGTTATAGCTCAGTGGTAGAGGATGTGCACAGCACATGCAAGGCCCTAGGTTCCATCCCCAGGACTACAAAATTAAATTAAAAGTCATATCAGGGCTGGGGTTGTGGCTCAATGGTAGAGCGCTCACCTACCATTTGCAAGGCCCTGGGTTTGATCCTCAGCACCACATATAAATAAATAAAATAAAAGTATTGTGTCCAATTACAACTAAAAATTATGTATTTAAAAAAAATAAAAAAGGTCAAATCAAATAACAACTAGACACACCAAAACTGACAAAAGATCTGACTTCATAGTTATAAACCTTAACAAAAAGAAAATTCTAATGGCTTCACTGGTAAATATCCCCCAAACTTTTAAGGAAATGACAATGATGCTTCTAAATAAATTATTCTAGAGAATTTTTTTAAAAAGGCAATACTCTCTCTGCCAAAACTTTTATGAAGCCAGCAACTCTGAAACTAAAACTTTACAAGCATATTATAAGCAAGAGAAAAATTATAGGTCAAACCCATTTGGGGGCACAGAGGCAAAATTCCTGAACAAAATTTTGGCAACTCAAATCCAGAAAAACTTTAGCAAATAAAATTTGATTAATTACTAGAATGCAAAATTGCTTACAATATTGCACTATCAAAATTAAAGAAAAGGCTGGGGGTGTGGCTCAGTGGTAGAGCACTTGTCTAGCATGTGCAAGGGCCCCCAGTTTGCTCTCTAGCACCAGGGATCAGGGAAGATCTTTGGCAATCTTAGAATAAAAGAGCTCTTGGGCTGGGGCTGTAGCTCGGTGGCAAAGCACTTGCCTGGCACATGTGAGGCACTGGGTTCAATCCCCAGCACCACATAAAAATAAATAAATAGGGCTGGGGTTGTGGCTCAGTGGCACAGTGCTTGCCTAGCATGTGTGAAGCACTGGGTTCAATTATCAGCACTATGTATAAATAAATAAAATAAAGATCCATAAACTAGTAAAATTTTTAAAAAATAAATTAATAAATAAAGGTGTATAAAAAAGGAGATAAAAGGTGGTATCTGTTAGTATCAGATAAATGATAGTTTCCTCTGAAACGAGGAGTTAGACAAAGATGTTATACCAGCTCAATCTATATCACCTATATAGACAGCATGTTACTAGAGTCTTAGCCAATGCAATAAAGTGAGAAAAAAGAAAAGCTACAAGGATTAAATGCAAAGAAAACTCACAGAATATGCTCCAAAAATTCAAAGCTACAGATAAAAGTGCTGAGGATGTAGCTCAGTCATTAAGTGTCCCTGGGTTCAATCCCTGGTACCAAAAAATAAATAAGTCAAGAACCAGGCTGGGCAAGGTGGCACATGCCTATAATCCCAGCTACTTGAGAGTCAAGAGGATTTGAAGTTCAGGACCAGTTTAAGCAATTTAACAAGATTGTCTCAAAAACAAAAAACAAACAAATAAAAACCTATTAATAAAAAGAATAAAACTGTTTAAGATCTCTATGCAAAAAAAAAAAAAAACTATAAAACTGAGTATAGAGAGGACCTAAATGAAAGCATATGCCATTTTTCTTGATTGGAAAACTCAAGGTTAGGGGAAAATGTCAATTTGTTTTCTAGTTGAACTACAGACTCCATGCAATAACAATCAAAATTTCAGTGGGCACTTCGTGCACTGGTGCATTCCTATGATCCCAGCTACTCAGGAGGCTGAAGCAGGAGGGATGATAAGTCACCCTGTCTCAAAATGAAATGCAGAAAAGACTGGGGCTGTAAGCTCAGTGGTAGAACCCCTGGGTTCAATTGGGCAGGGAAGGTCCTAACAGGTAGTTGTTTTTGGAGGAATGTGGCAAATTTACATAGAAATAAATGAGTTAAGTAATAGCCAAGACACTATCCAAGACAATCAAGGTTAAAAAAGCTTGTTCTAGTAGACATAGAACCATAGTACCTAGTGCACGAATAGAGAAAGAGAGCAATGTACTATAAGAGAGAAAACCAGATTTGAGATACCTGATTACAATAAAGGTGGCAGAGAAGAGCAGAAGGGAAAGGACAATCTTGACAATAAATGGAGCAGGCTGGATATCCATAAGGCATGGGCTAGAAAGCCATATGGAACAACTAGGGGGAAAAAAAGAGACCTTCACTATACACCTACCTAAATAAATAAATCAGTTCAGTAAATGCAAGCTCCAAATGTAAAAGGCAAAAGAACAAAGTTCCTAAAGACAGTAGAATGAATTAGATATAACTTTCCTATGTTCATATGACCAGTATAAATCCACGTCACATCACAAGAATGGGAAGTTATACTCCACCTATGTATATGTCAAAATATGCTCTACTGTCACGTCTATCTAAAAAGAAAAAAAAAAAAAGTTTAGAAAAAAATTAAATTCTAATAAAAAGGTGTACATAGCCATAAAAAAAAAAAAAAAAAAAAAAGATTGGAAAAATACAGAGTAAAAAAAAAAAAAGAAAAAAGACAACAAAGTCCCTAATAGACAATATGGAAGCCCAGCGTGGTGGCACAGGCCTATGATCCCAGCACTTGGGAGGCTGAGGCGAGAGAATTCCAAGTTCAAAGCCAGCCTCAGCAATGGTGAGGCACTTAGCAACTCGGTGAGACCCTGTCTCTAATAAAATACAAAAAAGGGCTGGGGATGCGGCTCAGTGGTCGAGTTCCCCTGAGTTCAATACCCAATACCAAAAAAAAAAAAAAAAAAAAATACAATATGGAATACTTTTAGGTCTTCAGGATATTAAGACTTTGAATAGGACACAAAAGGCACCTATTATAATTTTTTTAATATAAAGTTTCAGGAAGCCATTCGTGAAATGTGTGACTACCTTTTCAGCATTGAAGCCAGTTAGGGGGTAGATCTGGTATCTGGGAACTTATAGTGACACTCCCACTATTAAGAATGCCCAATTACAAGTGAACTCCCCGCTCAGCTTTGCCCAGAAAGGTCCCAAGAAGCACTGGAATGGGCGTGACCAGTTAGGAACTGAGCGGCCTACCGGCCCCCACCTCTATCCTGTTTTGGTGAAGAACTTTCTATGGAATCTCTTTGATGTGTTCTGATATAAATAAACCAGGCATGAGCTCCGTTCTTTGTCAGAAGCCCCCATTCTGAAACTGTATTTCTGTGCCCTGTGGTTATTTCCTAGTACTATTTTTCCTAGCTTTTGTTTCTCAGGCAGCCCATCTGTCAGGAGGGGAGCTCTTTCCTCTGCCCACAGGGGACATGAGTGAGATAAAGTAAAAACTGAGCGATTATAGACATTAAAATCAAGACCCTTCTTCAAAAGACATCATTAAGACAATGAGGAGATATATGAGATAGTTCAGTGGTAGAGTACAAGTTAGTGACCCTGGGTTCAGTCCCCAGTAGCCAAAAAAGAAAGAGCAAAGGAAAGCCACAGAGAGAACAGTATTATTTTAATAACATTAAACTAGAAATAAATGGCAAGCAGGCAAAACAAATTGTGTGTCACTCATACAATAGAATGCTACACAGCAATGGAAACAAACTACAGCTGCATTCAGTACAACTAAAGCAAATAAATAAAAATATTTAAAAAAAAAAAAAAAAAAAAAAAAAAACTAATTCTCAAAAATATGATTGTTGAAAGAGGCCAAATACTTACAAACACATAATGAATTATTTCCTTTACATGAAGCTTAAAAACAAAAAGGAAAAACTAGGGTGGTATGAGGAAGTTTGGGTGGGAAAACTATAAAGAAAGGCAAGAAATAATTACCATAAAAGGGGAATAGTTACTTCTGGGAACAGAAAAGAAATTTTGGCCATGTTCTTTTTCTTGACGTTAGTGGTGATCACACAAGTGTTTGGTGAAAATACACGGAGTTATTTTCTTTTTGTATGCTCTAAGTTTTAAAAATCTCAAAAATACCCAAGGAGCCGGGCGCGGTGGCGCACGCCTGTAATCCCAGCACTTTGGGAGGCTGAGGCAGGAGGATCGCGAGTTCAAAGCCAGCCTCAGCAATGGCGAGGCACTTAGCAACTCAGTGAGACCCTGTCTCCAAATAAAATACAAAAAAGGGCTGGGGATGTGGCCCAGTGGTCGAGTGCCCCTGAGTTCAATCCCCGGTACCACAAAAAAAAAAAAAAAAAAAAAAAAATACCCAAGGGCTTACTTAACACTAAACAAATTATTTACTACAGCTGTAATACAAAGCTGAGCAAGCTTCATGAAAACATGAATGGGAATGCTATACTCCTCACTCAAGGCAAAACTTGCTTCTGGAAAGTTCAACCAAGGCCTTTATTTCTGTACCTATAACCTGTATTTTTTTTTTTTTTAAGGTTAAAGCAAAGCGTTAAATTTAGCAAAACTGGATGTTTGCTATGTATTTTTAAATATATTTATGTTAGAGCTATTCATAAATAAAGAGGGCAAAATAAGAGAGAGCCTATCAGCTCACCTCTCCAGGTAAAAATCCTGTTTCTACCTGTGTATTTGTTACCCTTACAGAGAAAAGGACAAAATACCTGAAAACATTTATGTCTTACCACCACCAAAAAAACTTCCCCATTTTCTTCTATTCCAGACTATCTCCTTTATGGTTCATACAAGTCAAAATATTCAGATTCTTCCAGCCATTGTGTTCTAGATGACAAAATGAAGTGCATAGGTTATACACCTGCCTAAGACTCTTCAGAAGTCTCAATTTTACCAGTAACTTTTAACCCACAGGTAATACCGGATAAAAAGAAATTACTTCTCTTTCCACCAGCTCAGCTGTATAACTTCCCAAACAGAGAATGTCCAAGCAGCAGACACTGTTACTGGTGATAACACTGGGTTATTACCAATATTCACAGTTCTCTTTTCAAACCACACACAATTTGATTTAAGGCTGCATCTCCTGTGCCTGGCCACCTGCTTCATCAGAAAGCAAGTCTTGAGAACCATCCCTCCTGAGAGGCTTGATTTGGCTAGAAGCTCATAATAATTCTGGCCAGTGACACTTTAGGAGTCTTGTGAAAGTGGACTTTAAGGTTTCCTCTCCCTCTGGACACATTCTTCTCTTTTTTTCGGGAGTGGAGGTGGTGTACCAGAAACTGAACCACTGAGTCACATCCTCAGCCATTTTTATTTTTTATTTTGAGATACGGCCTTGCTAAATTGCTGGCCTGGAATTTGCAATCCTCCACCTCAGACTCCTGAGCCACTGGATTACAGGAATGTGCCACCACTCCCAGCTCCTCTGGACATTTTCTCCACAGTATGCAATAGCCACTCCTCAACCACTGGGGGAGTTAGTCTCAGGAAGATCCAGTAGAAAAGGAGATGGCAAACTACTGAACAACCAACCTTACACACGCCTCAATCCAAAAACTGTCCCAGTCACATTGGTCATTGACCAGTGGTTATAAATCTGGTGCTGTTAGCCTCTTCTCTTCCAAATAATGCTATGAATTGTTAATAAAACTCCCCACAGGGGGTCATAATTTATTTTAAAATTAATGTCAGAATATAAAGATTTTAGAGAACTTGCACATTATACAAAAAGAGTTCAAAGCCAGGCGCGGTGGCGCACGCCTGTAATCCCAGCACTTTGGGAGGCTGAGGCAGGAGGATCGTGAGTTCAAAGCCAGCCTCAGCAATGGCGAGGCACTTAGTAACTCAGTGAGACCTTGTCTCTAATAAAAATACAAAAAAGGGCTGGGGATGTGGCCCAGTGGTCGAGTGCCTCTAAGTTCAATCCCCGGTACCAAAAAAAAAAAAAAAAGAGTTCAAAAGTTTTTTTTGTTTTTTTTTTTTTTTTTAATATTTAATTATTTGCTTTTAGTTGTACACAATGCGTTTTTATGTGGTGCTGAGGTTCAAACCCGGGCCGCGCACGAGCCACAACCCCAGCCCCAAAAAGTTTTTTTAAATCAGTGTAAAACGTAAAATGGTAAAAATGTCTGTAATTATATCCTCCAGAGTCATTGTTGAATGTCATTGACTTATTTTATATATATAAATATATTTACATATATATAAATAAATATACACACATACATATATTTTATTTATTTATTTATTTATTTTTGGTACAGGGGGATTAAAACCATAAGGGTTTAACCACTGGGCCTCATCCCCAGAACTTTTTGTTTTTTTATTTTGAGATAGGGTCTTATTAAGTTGCCCAGGGCCTCACCAAGCTGCTGAGGCTGGCTTTGAACTCTAAATCCTTCTGCCTCAGCCTCCAGAGCCAGTGTGAGCTACTGGGATTACAGGCTTGTGTGACCACACACAGCTTCATGATATATTTTAAAAGACATAGTCATATCACGATTTTTAGTAGTGTGAAAGATAAGTAAACATTGGGGAAAAAAAGATAAACATTATGAAACAACAACAGAGCAAAAGGAAAGAGCAGTGTACTTAGCATCGATGGACAGATTTATGCCCTGGCCAAGCTGTGTGACCTCCAAACCTTGGTCTCTACTAAGTCCCTTGTTAGTTGGGGATAACAACCAGACTCCTGTTTTGTTGGGGTTTCTCACTGGCTGGAGTTGTTTTCTCTACTGGCATATTAGAATCACCTGGAGAGTTTCTGAAACTGAGCAGCCCAGAAGTCTACAATGAGAATCTCTGGGGGTGGGGCCTCAAAATCACATGCAACGGCATTTCTTCTTCTTTTTTTTTTTTTTAATATTTATTTGTTTACTTTAGTTGTACACAATGCAATTCATTTATGTTTACATGGTGCTGTGGATCGAACCCGGGCCGCGCACGTGGGAGGCGAGCACTCTGAGGCTGAGCCACAACCCCAGGCAAGGGCATTTCTTAAGAGTAAAAAGAAACCTGTATTTGTTATTACTTCTGTATTGTTACAACACCTAGCACAAAACCCCATAAAGGAGTTAATACTTCTTGAATAAATAACAAAAGAAAAGCCGGCTAGTTTTCTAACCTTCCTATTTTAAAAAAAGATTATAATTATGTTTACAAAAAAATTTAAAAATCAAAGATTTGGGCTGGGGGTATAGTTCGGTGGTAGGGTGTTTGCCTAGTGTGCCCAAGACTCTGGAGTTCAATCCTCAGCACCACAAAAAATAAACAAAAAAAAATTTTTTTTTAATATTTATTTACTTTAGTTGTACACAATGTGTTTATATTTTTATGTGGTGCTGAGGATCGAACCCGGGCCGCACACGTGCTAGGCAAGTGCTCTACCGCTGAGCCACAATCCCAGCCCCTAAACAAAAAAGTTTTAAAAACTAAAATAATAATTTATGATGCTTATGTAAAGAAAAATCCCTTAAAAGCAATTACTAGTTGCACTTGATACAAAGGACTGAAACCCATTTCTATCTGAATGCACCTACTACATAATCCACTTTCCATTTCAGGCCATAAATCAAGGTACAGTATACTAAATTTAATTAAGCTTAAAGGTAATCTAGTTTATCTCACTAAAAAGCAACTCATGAAAAATTGAATTATAGGCAATTTAGAATTCTCTCTCTCTACTGGCTCCTCCATAACAACTACAATTATTATGCAAAAATTTACCCCAACTTTTTTTTTTTTTTTTTTTTGTGGTGCTGAGGATAGAACCCAGGGCCTCCTGTATGCAAGGCAAGCACTGTACCAACTGAGCTATATCCTCAGCCCCTACCCCTACTTTTTGACACAACAAGATTCTTTTCTTACAGGAGTTAATTTTAAGACAATTCAAACTAATAATTGGAGTGCCATTTTTATAAAATTTCTCTACAAGATTGAGAAGAATTGGGGCTGGGGTTGTGGTTCAGTGGTAGAGCGCTCGCCTAGCACCTGCACGGCCCAGGTTCCTTGCTCAGCACCACGTAAAAACAAAGGCATTGTAGCCGGGTGCGGTGGCACACGCCTGTAATCCCAGCACTTGGGAGGCTGAGGCAGGAGGATCACGAGTTCAAAGCCAGCCTCAGCAATGGCGAGGCACTTGGCAACTCAGTGAGACCTTGTCTCTAATAAAATACAGAAAAGGGCTGGGGATGTGGCCCAGTGGTCGAGTGTCCCTGAGGCCAATCCCCAGTACAAAAAAAAAAAAAGAAAATACACACTAAAGTTCTAAAGGACAAAGGGAACAGTGAATACAACTTACTTTCAAACAACTCAGCAAAAAATACAGCAAATGTTAAAGTAAATCTTTTTGGGGCAGTGCTGGGGATCCAGGGCCTACCACATGCTAAGCATGCTCTCTACCACTAAGCTACACCTGGCAATCAGTAAAAGCAATTTCTGAATATTAATGGTAAATGTGGGTGAAGTGGTATGAAAGTTGTACAATTTTTGAATTTTTTTAAGTGCAAAGTTATTGCTAAATTTAAAAAAAAAATTAACTGAAAACAGGAAAAAAATTAGCATATTTCAAACTGTCCTAACAAAAATACTTAGGATCATGCTGAACCCCAACTACAAGCAAGAAAATATAGCAACACATTCAAAAACTGTGCTAACAACAACATACGCAGGGCCAACAGTATGCAAGACTTTAAGTCAGCACTGTCCAAGAAAATTAAATTTTTAGTGTTAAATTTTCTAGTAGCCATATTAGAGTTAAAAGAAACTGGTGAAATTAATTTTCATACACTTAGCCACATGTCTAAAATATTATCATTTCAATGTAATCAATATAAAATGTAAGATATTTTACAACTTTTATACTAAGTCCAAAACCAGGTATTTTACACTTAACAGTTTATTTCAATTCAGAAGCTAAATTTGTTATACCATGTAGGAAATATTCCATCTTCATTTAGATTTCATAAATGTACAGTTAAACTAGATTTACAAGACAATTGTTTCAAAGCTAAAAGTTTTCCAACCAGTTTTTTTATATGTAAACTTAAGTTAAAAATTTTAAGTAAAACAAATAATTCATTTCTCAGCCTCACTAGCCAGTTATCTCAATAGCTAGTGGGTACACTATGGGAAAGCCTAGCTTTAGATGAGAATAAAACAAATTCCCTCTATAAAAGGAGGAGTTCATAAAACAGCTTCTATTATCACCAGATTTTTAAACATAGTTAAACAGAAACACTACCAACGTACCTCTCCCAAGCACAATTAGATATTCCCTATTCCACCTTTCAGAAATACCAACACAAAGCCTTCTCTCCTGTGCCTCAGTTGTCATAGTGTCATCTGAGCTTAATTTGAGTTTCCTGAAAATTGGCAATCAAGTGGCCCTCTTAATTTCAGATGTGCTCTCAGAAGCTTAAAATGTCCATTGTATATAGCATGCAAGGTTTTCAACACAAAAACTGTCTCTTGATTTCCAAACAGGGACTTAACAGAGGAAGTGACCCAGCATAAGGGGGGGGGGGGGGAGTGGGGGCTCTTTTTAAACAGGTGTAAGAGATTAATTTAGTCAACACCAAGCAACACTCAAGATTCCCCAATCAATAATTCTGTGCCAAGCAACTTGATCAGGGATTTGGCATGCCAGAATCCCCTTTGGCTAATCTCAATAAGGACCTCCCCAAAGACATTCTGATTTGGCCATTTTCATCTAAATTAAGGCTTAAGCAATCCTGAACAGCAAATAAAATCAAATTATATACATGTGAATCAAATTCTGCCAGTCTGACAAAAGAATAAAGATGATAACTTAGTGGGCAAAAACAGTTCCATAGGATAGAAGTTACCATAAACTAGCATTCACAAAGCATTTTGCAGAAACGTTTTTATATCTTATTTTGTTTAGTCAGACTTTTCAATTGAACAAAGTGTGGCTAGCAAACTTAATCCACAACAACCAATTCTATTATTGTTATCCGTTCTCCATAGACATGTTAATATTTTTTAAAATATTTTTAGGTATAGATGGATACACACCTTTATTTTTTATGTGGTGCTGAGGATCAAACCCAGTACTAGGCAAGAGCTCTACCACTGGAGTTACAACCCCAGCTCCAATATTTTTAAGTTGATAAATCCTCTATTATGAATTCATTAGTGCCTGGAGTCTCTCATACCACTGGAAAATGAGATAAGAGTATGAACAATGGTATCTGACATACTGACCCACTAGTTAAGTTCCATCTTACATACAAAATCCCTTTTTTTTTTTTCCCCTTCCCCTCCCATTGTACTTATGTAGTTGCTTTTCATAAGACATCTTATGGGGATCACAGATAGATCCCTAACCACGTTGTGGGGACTAAAATAATCCTCATCTAAAAGCCTGTGTATATCAACATTAACTATTTCCACTTAAAACTTAATTATCCGCCCCCCCCCCCCCCCCCCTTAGAGTCAGAAAGCTTAAGCAGGATAAATACAACCGTTTTAAAGCGGTTCCATCGGGGAGATTTTTTTATTAGATTTCTTTTGCCGTGGAAATATTTACACATTCTGTAAAGTGAATAATACATTCTAAATTGGGGTTTTTATTAACAAGTTCGCAGGCAATGCCTAGTTATCAACTCCAGTCTCACGTCTCTGAAATTATCACGCAGAAACCAACAGTAATCTTAAATATAGCGAATAGGCACAAGGAATAAACTACATAGAAACACACATTCCAGCGCCACAGTTCAAGCACTATTTTGAGAAGAAAGTAAAAATAAAGTCCCACGTCTCCTTCAGCAACAGAGGGCTCCTGTAAGGCGGCTCAGTGCAGACCACGCTGCAGAATGCCAAACTACACCGACCCCGGCCACACAGTCTTTTCCAGTGGCCTGAACTCCCGCCAACCACCAGGGAGCCTGGCCACTTCACCATCCAGCAGCGGAAAATAATGTTTACAGGATTACCTCCGATGCGAAACGTCCACTGACATTCTGACACTAAAAAAGCACCATTTAAAGAGAGTTTTTACAACGCCTTACAGGGTACTTTCCTCTCTGGCTGAGACACCCCCTTACCCCTCCCACCCATCCACCCCCCCCCCCCCCCGCACACTCAAAAGAGGCCAACACCAAATCCAGAGACGGGCTTTCCATAGTTCATTAAGCTTGAGCAACCGGCAGTATTGGAAGGCTCCGGTTCCCGGCCCGCGGGCTGGCACCGGCTCCCGCGGCGGCTGGCGGAGCACAGGCACCCCGCGGCCGGTGCGGGCGCCTCTCGGGACGCGCCCGGCATTGCTGCCGCTAGCCAAGAGCCGAGGCTGCGGAGCCGCATCCCACGGCAAAGTCCACCTGGCCAACAAAGGCTTAGCCTGCCGTCTGCAGGTGGGAGCCCCGTGACCAGAGGCCCTGCCGCCGTGGGAGAGTGTGAACCGGGTGTGTACGGGGCCGCCTCCGAGGGAACCCAGCCCCCGAGGTCTGAGCTGCTGAGAGGCGGTAGCAAGTGCCTCTCGAACGCCGGCGGGGCCGCAGGGCGCTCGCAGAGACAAGCATTGTCCCGAGGGAGGGTGGGGCGGGCGTCCGGGCGGCTCGGGATCCCCGGAGGATGTGCGGTGCCGCGGGCAGGTTGGGGGCTGGGGAGGCCGAGACGGCCTGCGGCCCCCAGCGCCCCGCAGCCCCGACGCCTTTCATTTGGCCTCTGCGGCGGCGGAGGCGGTCCGACCTCAGCGCTAAGCACTGCGCCAAGCACGGGCGGGCGGGGGAGGGCGCGCCAGACCCGCCGCATCGCCGGACCACCCCCACCACCCCGCGCATCGCCCCCTGCCCGGCCAGCCGCGGACCCCGCTGCCCGCCCACAGGCCGCGCTCCCCGCAGCTCGCGGAGACTGTGCTCGGGCACTCGCCTGGTCCTCACCTCGATGTAGCCGGCCAGCGCCGCAGCGGGTGCGGTAAGCCCAAGCAGCAGCAGGATCAGGAGTTTGCCCGCGGCCGCGGCGGCCGCCGTCCTAGTGGCCGCCATCCCTCACTGGGTCGTTCTAGTGCTGGGCTCTCAAGCTCACGCAGACGGACTAGAACGCTTTTCCCACCGCGACCCAGAAGCATCTGAAGCCGGTTCGCCGCCGCCCGGGGGTTTTACACCAACCGGAACTGACTTCACAAAACCACGCCCTCCCTCTGCAGCACCCAATGCTGGCCCGCAGGACTGCCCCCAAGGCACCGCCCCTTGTTCATTCCAGACCAAATCAGTGCATGGCATAGCCTGCTCCTCCCGCAGACCCAGACGCGCGCCCCCGCCCGGCCCCGCCCCCGACCGCGGACGGCCCCGCCCCCGCCCCCGCCTCGGACCCTGAGGTTGTGAGGCGCGGGGGTGTGCGCGAGGTGGACGGCGGGCCTCCGCTCAGCTGGGGCGGAGGTGCACTCCGGCTTCTAGCACACGCGCGGTGATTTGTGTTCACACGCTGGTCTATCTGCCTGCAGTCTCCGGGTTCAAGCACCACTCCACTCCCCCCTCCCCTGCGGAATATTTTTCAGATTCCTTTGGGTACCGCCCTCTTTTTGGTTCCCAAAATGGTTAAAAACAGGATGAATCATTAAGGGTCCAGGACGATTTACCAAAGGTAGACCCCCGAGGCAGAGGGTGGACTAAAGCAGGGAGCCTTCCTGCTCCCTCAACCCCCAAGTGGGACGCGTCCGCCTCCCGCGCTCTCCTACCTACTTACCCACCCCCAGTCTGCTTAGCCTTTTCCTCGTCCCTGAACTGACAGTTTCCACACCGGTGACCTCCGGTCCTTGAGCCTCATTCTTACCCGTCCTTCCTAGAGGCCTCCCAAACCAGGGATAGCTGCTTTGCACGAAGACCCGTGGTACTAGGACGACCAGGCCCCCTTCCTCCTCACGTGTTTCAAGAAAAGATCCTGGTTCATTTCTTGCTCTGTTTAAGATCACTAGCAAGAAAATTGCCTTCAGTCTTCTTGCTCCACTGCATTTCTTCTCACTGGGAAAAGGGTCTTCTGTCCCATTTCACACTGGCACCACGGCGTTGCCATCACGAGGGCTCTGCTGGCTTTGTATCCTTTCAGTAACCTGTAATTTATGTACCACTTTCTGCAGAGATCTGGACTAGCTCTGGAGATTGGACTAGATTCAACTAAGTAAGTGGTCTCTCCCCTCAGGAACTGACAGTAGACAGAAGAGACAACGTCCACAGAGTGAACAGAGTGGAGCAATGAGAAGAACCCTGGATTATTTTGAACCACTCACCTACATTGAGCAGCTCCTGTGGTTAAACTAGCTCTGCCTCAATCCCCATAGACTATGAGCACCTTTCCACTAGAGATCCCTTCATAACACTGCTCCTGCTGTGTCCTTCTCCATATTTACCTATTGGAAACATTTTCGTTCTTTCTCTGCTCAAGTAGATGTGATGTCATTCAAAACCTAATGAATGCTCAGAGGGTTATTTCCTACTCTGGCGCTTGCTCCCCTAATTATTTCCTTGCCTCCTATGCCACTGAGGATACTTGGCTAAATCATGCTGCAATGCCCCTCAGAGTGGAAGCCTCGACAGATGTGTCTTCAGTGGTTTTGAAGCCAATTGTCTGTCTGGGTGCTAGTCCTGGTTTTGGAACTGGCTTGAGTTTAGGTCTGAATTTTTGCCCTCCCCCAAAATTGTATGTTGTGCCCTAACCCCCAATGTGATGATATTTGTAAGTGGGTCCTTAGGGAGATAATTAGATTTAGATAAGGTTGTTGGAAGGGGGAAACCTTCATAATAGGATTAGTACTCTTATGAGAAAGAAGAGACAACCACACTAGTGAGCTTGCACCACCACCCCCTCTCCTTTTCATTCTGTATGTGAAGACATTGTAAAAAGATAGCCATCTGCAAGCCAGGAAGAGGGCCATCACTGAGGAACCAAATAGGCACCTTAATCTTGGACTTCTCAGCCTTCAGATCTGGGAGAAATAAATTCCTGTTATTTAAGCTACCCAGTTTATAGTATTTTGTTACAGTAGCTGGAACTAATACACCTGTGTAACAATGGACTCCTTCCTTCATCACTGGGGACTCTTCTTACTTGTTAAAGCCTATCTTAAAGCCTATCTCATGTCACCAATTAGGTGATTCAAAGAAAAATGAGAGCTGAGGACCATGGCACATTCCTGTAATCCCAGTGTCTCAGGAGACTGAGGCAGGAGGAGCATGAGTTCAAAGCCAGCCTCAGCAATGGCAAGGTGCTAACCAACTCAGTGAGATCCTGTCTCTAAACAAAATACAAAATAGGGCTGGGGTTGTGATTCAGTGGTCAAGTGCCCCTGAGTTTAATCCCCAATACCAAAAAAAGAAAAAGAAAAATGAGGTCTGGGAATATGGTAGAGAACTTGCCTAGTATGCACCAGGCCCTGAGTTCAATAGAGAGGAGCAGGGAGGATGAATGTACAAAAGTGAAAAGCATAAAGAGACTTAAATATAAATGGTCGAAGAAGGTAAAGCAAATGATAAGCAATTTTTTTTTTTGTACCAAGGATTGAACCCAGGGACACTTAACTACAGAGGCACAACCCAGCCCTTTTTTATTTTGAGACAGGATCTCACTAAGTTGCTTAGGGCCTTGCTAAGTTGCTGAGGCTGGCTTTGAACTTTCCATCCTCCTGCCTCAGCCCCCTGAGCCACTGGAATTACAGGCATGTGCCACTGGCCCAAAGATTCATAGTTAAAGTGTTGATTGTCCTGTTCATCAGAGTTCAAAGCTTGAAAATGTTACTGTATTTTATTAAATGACACTGTAGGGTGCAAACCTAGTTTTGCAATTCTCAAAAAATAATTTTTCATCCCAAATATATTCTTATCTGTAACCAAGTTTTAAGAGTGATCAATGTTTTCATTTTATTATTTTTTGCACACAAAAGTAAAAGGCCATAATCTGTTTTTTCCATCTTCTTAAAAATCAGACTTTCTAGCCGGGCGCGGTGGCGCACGCCTGTAATCCCAGCACTTTGGGAGGCTGAGGCAGGAGAATCGCGAGTTCAAAGCCAGCCTCAGCAATGGCGAGGCACTTAGCAACTCAGTGAGACCCTGTCTCTAATAAAAACACAAAAAAGGGCTGGGGATGTGGCCCAGTGGTCGAGTGCCCCTGAGTTCAATCCCCGGTACCACAAAAAAAAAAAAAAAAAAAAAATCAGACTTTCTTCTAAAACAGTATCTTCCATGTACACTGAAGACGTGTGCATTTCTTTGTTGAAAAAAAGCAAAGTTCATGTTCCTGTCTGTATAATTACATTAGCAGCATCCTCTTGTTCATTTATCCAGCACATTTGGGTCAGGAAGAGGGGAGACATAAATAAGGCTATGATAGTTGATCCCAAATCAGGATTTTTTCAGAATAAACACAGAGTTTTATTTTAAGTCCCAGTCTCAAGCTGGGGTTGTAGCCCAATAGTAGAGTACTTGCCTAGCATATGTGAGGCATTGGGTTTGATTCTCAGCACCATATATGAATGAATGAATGAATAAATAAATAAATAAATAAAGGTCCCTCAACAACTAAAAAATATTTTAAAAAAAAGTCTCAGAAATCCTAAACCTCTAGGGCTGGGTTACCTAAGGGAATCAGTATATGCGTATATGCTCTTCCCACTAGTTGCGTTGTTGTTTTGCTTTTTGTAGTGCTGGGGCTCGAACACAGGGCTCTAAGCATACTAGGCAAGTACTCTACCACTCAGCTACATCCCCAGCCCACCAGTAGTTTTCAGAACAACTCCTCTAATGTAGTGGTTGCTTGATTCTTGGATATCATGGACAAGGAAAAACATTTTTAATTGGAAAAACTAACTTAAAATTAACAGTATTTTAAGGTTTTTTTTTTTTAAATAAAAGCATTTAGACACATAACGGGGGCATGGTGGTATGCATCTCAGCTACTCAGGAGGCTAAGGTAGATTTGCAAGAGCTTAGGAGTTCAAGCCCAGTGTGGGTAACATAAGAAACCCATCAGCTCTTTTTTTTTTTTTTTTTTAAATGAAGACATGACTTATTATCAATACCATTTCATTAAAGAGGATTTAACAATAGTAAGAATAGTTATGATTTTAAAATTTTAAAATTAGATAGGATGTATTATTATTCTCATTACAGATCAGAATGGTTAAGACTTTATAATGCAAAAATCCTGGTTTAACACAGGTATAACCTGTGCAGTAAGGGAAATAAGTATGAATGGGTTATATACCTTGGCCTATCACTAGTAGCCTTGAAATATCTGCCTCCTACTATCCAAATTGACTTTTTCCCCTCTCGGCCTTGGCTGCCTCCATATCTTAAGACCTGGTTTGCTTACAGGAATTTTCTTCTCTTCTCCTTGCCCTTCCAGCATGAGTATGAAACGTGCTCCCCAAAACATTGTGTACACATCTCTATCACAATATTACTAAGTAAACAAAGTATGAATCATTTGTTTTTATCATGAGTTCCTTGAAGGGAGGAAACATGTTTTATTATCTCCAAATTGTAGCATTGTATTTGTACTTAGTGGACATTCAAAAAATAGTTGCTGCAATGGGAATGTAACACAGTGGTAGAACATATGATTAACATGTTTGAGACCCTGGGTTCCAGCCTCAGCACCAAAAAAATTAAAAATTACTGAATGAAATATATAATCAAATGAGCTTTACAATCTTCTAGAAAGGAGGAAACTTGTACATGCATAAGATAGTACTAGGTGGAAAGTCATAAATGCATAAAGGGAGAATGGAAGGTCTTGGGGAATGCAGAGAAGGAAGTTGGTTACACCTATGTAAGGACCTCAGGCCAAGATCATAAAGGAGATATGTGAAATTTCCTGGGAATATATACATAAGTAGTGTCAGAAGAGAACATGAAATATGAAGAAACAGTGCAAGCAAAGCATGGGACTGGAAAAATGTGAAATAGGTAAGCTAATAATGTAAACATTTCACTTAATTAGAACAGAGTTCATAATACATGGTTAATGTAGCACAGTCCAGTGGGTTAACTAAAAGAAGTCATAGAACCCTTTGGATAAAAACATAATTCTTGGGGCTGGGATTGTGGCTCAGTGGTAGAGCGCTCGCCTAGCACGTGCGCAGCCCAGGTTCGATCCTCAGCACCACGTAAACATAAATGCATTGCATTGTGTACATCTAAAGGCAAATAAATAAACATTAAAAAAAAAAAAAAGAACATAATTCTTGCCGGGCGCGGTGGCGCACAGCCTGTAATCCCAGCACTTTGGGAGGCTGAGGCAGGAGGATCATGAGTTCAAAGCCAGCCTCAGCAATGGCGAGGCACTTAGCAACTCAGTGAGACCCTGTCTCTAAAAAAATACAAAAAAGGGCTGGGGATGTGACCCAGTGGTTGAGTGCCCCTGAGTTCAATCCCCAGTACCACAAAAAAAAAAAAAAAAAAAAAAAAAAAAGAACATAATTCTTGACTTTTAGGCAAGAATGAATGTGATAACTATATGAGGAATGAACTAGAGACTAGAGGTAAGGAGGCAGCTAGGTATATACTATAATCCTGGGAAAAAACTCAGTAGGGAAAATCTGAGAGAGATGTAGTAGGATTAGAAAGGAGACAGCTGAAAAAGTAAAAATCTGTGGTCTTGGCCTGTCACTGACCCAGGGAATCAGTGAAGTAGAGTGGAGAAAAGGGAGGAGGAATGAAAAGAAACTTGAGTGCCCAAAAGTGGCATCTAGGAGAACATGGTAATGAAAAGGCCATTGACAGAAACGTGGAAAAAATTCTTATTGGGATAAGAGGAACGTGGATATGTGAAATTCCAGCAATATCTCCAGCATGAGATGCTTAGGAGTTACTTGGGGGGAAAAGCACAGAGAGAGGATGGAGTCAGAATTAAAATATGAAGAGTTACCAACCCAAAGTTTATTAATTAAATCCATAAGATAGCCAGTGCAGACTGCAACAAGAAAGGCAGAAAGAAACTAAAAGGACATGTTATTTTTCATTCAATCAATATTTATCATCACAGAATAGAGTCAAAAATTAGAAAAGCCACCAGACACAGTGGCGCACACTGTAATCCCAGAAGCTTCAGAGACTGGGGCAGGAGAATCACAAGTTTAAGGTCAGCCTGGACAATTCAGCAAGACTATGCCTCAAAATAAAAAATAAGAAGGGCTGGGGGTGTAACTCAATGGTGAAGCTCCCCCAGACTCAATCCCAGATAACTTATTAAAATGTTAGAAAAGTAACATGAGGACTAAGAGAGAACCACTGAACTTGGAGGCCACTGAAGAAAACAAAGATTTAAGTGGCTCCTCGGTGAGGAGAGCTAACAATTTACAGTCTCTTCCAAGATGTTCTCTGTTGAAAGAGGGAACAAAAACAGTGCCTCCTGTGCAGTATGTAGTTTTGTTATTTGCTCGTGATAAGAAAGTGCTGGTAAAAAGAGCAAATTTTAAAAATCAGCTCTGGAAAAAAAAAAAAAAGAATGTGCTGGTAGAAGGAGAGAAACTGAAAAGGCAAGAGAGATGTTTGAAATTTGTAAGATTAGTATTATTCCCATTTTACAGCCAAGGAAACTGAGGCTCAGAGAGGTTAAATAATTTATCAATAGCCAAAACCAGTTCTAGCAGAGAAGGAAATTGAATCCCGTCTTTTCTGACTCAGAAATGGATGATCTTGTAACCACATCTCTATTAGAGATCTCCTCTTTTTTTTTGTTGTTGTTGTTGTTGTTGTTCTATAACACAGTCTATCTTTTTTTTTTATTCAAAGTTGTTGTATTTGTAATAGTAGTATGCATTACAATTCATAATACACATATAGAGCCTCTTTTTACATAACACTGTATACAAAGTATGTTTGTACTATTCAAGTCTTCAATCGTGCATTTAGGATAATGATATCCATCTTATTCTACCACCCTTTCTTTTTTTTCCCCCTCCATCCCCCCTTGCTCCCTCCCTTCCCCCTCCCTCCCCTTTGACCATTCTAGTGTTCCTCTAATCCTCCTATGTACCCCGACACCCAACACCACTGTGAATCTGCCTCCTTACATCTGAGAAAACATTAGGTATTTGGGTTTTTGAGATTGACTAACTTCACTTTTCGTTATATTCTCCAACTTCATCCATTTACCTGTGAATGCCATTATTTTATTCTCTTTTATTGCTGAATAAAATTCCATTGTGTATATACCACATTTTCTTAATCCACTCATCTACTGAGGGACATCTAGGTTGGTTCCACAACCTAGCTATTGTGAGTTGTGCTGCTATAAACATTGAGATGGCTGTGTCACTGTAATATGCTGTTTTTAAATCCTTTGGGAATAGACCCAGGAGTGGGATGGCTGGGTAATAGGGTGGTTCCATTCCCAGTTTTCCAAGAAATCTCCATACTGCTTTCCATAATGGTTGCACCATTTTGCAGTCCCACCAGCAATGTATGAGTGTGCTAGAGATCTCCTCTTGACGTATCAGAAAATACTAGTCTGATAAATCCCTCAACAGACACATGAAAAGTGTATCAATGGCTTGCTATTCTTTTTACTTGCATTTTGTTTTGTTTTTTTAAATTTTATTTATTTATTTATTTTGCAACACTAGGGATTGAACCCAGGGGCACTCTATCACTGAGCTACATCCCCAACCCTTTAAAAAAAAATTTTTTTTTCAAATTTCTGAGACAGGGTCTTGCTAAGTTGCTGAGACTGGCCTTGAACTTGTGATCCTCTTGCCTCAGCATTCCACATGGCTGGAATTTATAAGCATGCACCACTACATCCAGCTTTTACTTGTATTTTATTTTGACTTTGTGATATTCTGCAAAATCACACTTTGGGAGGGGGGTACTGGAGATTTAACCCAGGGATGCTTTACAACTGAGCTACATCCCCAGCCCCCTTCTTTTAAATTTTGAGACAGGGTCTCACTAAGTTTCTTGGGGCCTTGCTAAATTGCTGAGGCTGGTCTTAAACTTACGATCCTCCTGTCTCAGCCTCCCCAGCCACTGGGATACAGGCTTGCACCACTATGACCAGCAAAAATCATACTTTTAATAATAAAGAAACCACCATAAAAGGGCTGGGGTTGTAGCTCAGTGGTAGAGCACTTGCCTCTCAGGCATGAGGCCCTGGGTTTGATCCTCAGAACCACATAAAACATAAATAAAAATAAAGATATTGTGTCCATCTACAACTAGAAAAAAATTTTTAAAAAATAGAAGCCACCATAAAAATGTGACACATGGCCGGGCGCAGTGGCGAACGCCTGTAATCCCAGCACTTTGGGAGGCTGAGGCAGGAGGATCGTGAGTTCAAAGCCAGCCTCAGCAATGGCGAGGCACTTAGCAACTCAGTGAGACCCTGTCTCTAAATAAAATACAAAAAAGGGCTGGGGATGTGGCCCAGTGGTCAAGTGCCCCTGAGTTCAATCCCTGGTACCAAAAAAAAAAAAAAATGTGACACATGGTCTGGGGTTGTGGCTCAGTGGTAAAGTACTTGCCTCAAATGTGTGAGGCACTGGGTTCGATCCACAATACCACATAAACAAATTAATAAAATAAAGGTATCGTGTCCATCTACAACTAAAAATTAAAAAAAAAATTTAATGTGACTCATAGCCAGGTACAGTGGTGAAAGCCTGTAATCCCAGTGACTCTGGAGGCTGAGGCAGGAGGATCGAAAATTTGAGGCCAGTCTCATTAATTTACCAAGGCCCTGTCTCAAAATAAAAAATAAAAGGGGCTAAGGATGGGGTTGGGGCTGTGGCTCAGCAGTATCACACTTGCTTGGCATGTGTGAGGCACTGGATTCAATTCTCAGAACCACATATAAATAAATAAAATAAATAAAGGTCAACAAGTAAAAATATATATTTATAAAAAAGGGGGGGGCTGGGGCTGTAGCTCAGTGGTAGATCACCCCTAGGTTCAATACTCAGTACCAAACAAAATAAAACAAAACAAAACAAAAATGTGACTTATAGCTTTGCACAGAGTCAGTATCGTAGCCAATGAGGCCTCTCTGAAGCATGATTATTGCTAATTAAAAATGTGACTCAAGAGGAGTTTGAAAGTTATCTAGCTGTCCCATCTTTTTCTCCTGCCTAGAATGCGTCTATGTTCTGTCTGCACCTATGCTGAGCAGGTGGAATCACTTCTGAGAGGGAAATAATGTAGTTGCTTTGAGCAGAACAGGTTTAACCTTAGGTGAGTCACACCTTTACCATAGGAATACATCATTAAGATTTAATGAGTTTAATTTATAGTCTTTTTTCCTACCTCCTGCTGATCTAGATTAAAGAATTTATCAAATAAGTCAAGTCAACAAAAATATCAAGTCCTAGCCAGACGTGGTGGCTCACACCTGTAATCCCAGCGACTCTGGAGGCTGAGGCAGGAGGTTTGCCAACCTCAGCAATTTAGCAAGGCTATGAACAAGTTCAGTGAGACCCTGTCTCAAAAATAAAATACAAAAAAGGGCTGGGGATGTGGCCCAGTGGTCAGTGCCCCTGAGTTCAATCCCTGGTACCAAAAAAAAAAAAAAAATGTGACACATGGTCTGGGGTTGTGGCTCAGTGGTAAAGTACTTGCCTCAAATGTGTGAGGCACTGGGTTCGATCCACAATACCACATAAACAAATTAATAAAATAAAGGTATCGTGTCCATCTACAACTAAAAATTAAAAAAAAAATTTAATGTGACTCATAGCCAGGTACAGTGGTGAAAGCCTGTAATCCCAGTGACTCTGGAGGCTGAGGCAGGAGGATCGAAAATTTGAGGCCAGTCTCATTAATTTACCAAGGCCCTGTCTCAAAATAAAAAATAAAAGGGGCTAAGGATGGGGTTGGGGCTGTGGCTCAGCAGTATCACACTTGCTTGGCATGTGTGAGGCACTGGATTCAATTCTCAGAACCACATATAAATAAATAAAATAAATAAAGGTCAACAAGTAAAAATATATATTTATAAAAAAGGGGGGGGCTGGGGCTGTAGCTCAGTGGTAGATCACCCCTAGGTTCAATACTCAGTACCAAACAAAATAAAACAAAACAAAACAAAAATGTGACTTATAGCTTTGCACAGAGTCAGTATCGTAGCCAATGAGGCCTCTCTGAAGCATGATTATTGCTAATTAAAAATGTGACTCAAGAGGAGTTTGAAAGTTATCTAGCTGTCCCATCTTTTTCTCCTGCCTAGAATGCGTCTATGTTCTGTCTGCACCTATGCTGAGCAGGTGGAATCACTTCTGAGAGGGAAATAATGTAGTTGCTTTGAGCAGAACAGGTTTAACCTTAGGTGAGTCACACCTTTACCATAGGAATACATCATTAAGATTTAATGAGTTTAATTTATAGTCTTTTTTCCTACCTCCTGCTGATCTAGATTAAAGAATTTATCAAATAAGTCAAGTCAACAAAAATATCAAGTCCTAGCCAGACGTGGTGGCTCACACCTGTAATCCCAGCGACTCTGGAGGCTGAGGCAGGAGGTTTGCCAACCTCAGCAATTTAGCAAGGCTATGAACAAGTTAGTGAGACCCTGTCTCAAAAATAAATGAATAAATAAATAAGGCTGGCAATGTGTGTGACTCAGTGGTCAAGGGTCCTGGTACCAAAAAAAAAAAAAAAAAAAAAAAAAAAAGAACCTAATATTGCTTGAACTGATTATAATCTACATATGGAAACATGTCTGAAATCACATGCTTGGAAAAAAAATCTTTTAAACACCCTATGCACATACCAAGTTTTGTTTTGCTGGTAAACTGGTTTACAGGCTTGAAGCAAGCAGGTTTTGTACCAGAGCCTTGGAAAAGACTGGGGCAACGGAGCAGCCCTGAAACTTACTGTTCATTAACTGCAAAAAAACTGCTTCTGGTTGCAAATCATGTTTGCATGTTTGAAGGAGTTGTCATTATATATGAGCTGCCTGTTTAGCTTCTTTCATTTACTGTTGTTCCTAAGTCTTATTTAAAAGAAGCCAACACATTCCTCGCACTTTAGTTGGTTTATCCTACCTGTGGGCTGTGGTTATTTTCTCATAGCATTGCCACATTTTTCAGTGCTTTTGCTTGGTCTTTCTTAGAATGATCTTTTTTTTCTGCCTTCAGTACAGAAAATACAAATTAAAAACTTCAGTGCTGGGAACTGCCTACATTAAAAGCTCTTATTGTTGGTGATTTCTGCATGGTACTTGCTTTTTCAGAAAAGCTGTTGTGGAATTAGTCTGAGATACCACAAGTCTAAGAGTTTGAAGGTATCTGGATTATCTTTCTACTTTGTGCAGGGTCCTTTCTACAATATATTTTACAGAACCAGCTGAGATCGTAATAAACCTATAGTCCCAGCTTACCCAGGAGGCTCACTTAGGAGGATCACTTGATTCCCCAAATTCAAGACCTCCCTGGGCAATGTAGTGAGAACTGCACTAAAAAAGAAGAAGAGGAGGAGGAAGAAGAAGAAGAAGAAGAAGAAGAAGAAGAAGAAGAAGAAGAAGAAGAAGAAGAAGAAGAAGAAGAAGAAGAAGAAAAAGAAGAAGAAGAAGAAAGGAGGAGGAGGAGGAGGAGGAGGAGGAGGAACAATATCTGTAACGGTAAGATATAAAAAATCACAAGTCCATTGGCTAGAAATTTTGTCTTTTAATTGAGCTAACTTTGCATAATTTTTGTTGTTTTTTGTTTGTTTGTTTGTTTTGTTTTGTTCTTGAGACATGGTCTTTCTATGTTGCCCAGTCTCATCTGGAACTTGTGAGCTCAAATGATCCTCACAGCTTAGTCTCCAAAGTAGGTGAGGGTGAGAATATAGGAGTCTACCATTCATGCCTAGCTCTCCATCACTTATTTGAAGATGACTGTCTTCTTCATTCATCCCCCTCACTCTCAAATTTATTTCTTTACTGTAAAGGTACTCCTTTTTTAAACCATTTTACATATGACATTGTTTTCAGATATTCTGATCATTTTTATAATCAAGAATGTATGGGGGCTGGGGTTGTGGCTCAGTAGTAGAGCACTCACCTAGTATGTGCGTGGCCTGGGTTCGATCCTCAGCACCACGTAAATAAATGCATTGTGCGCAACTAAAGCAAATAAATAAATATTAAAAAAAAAAGAATGTATGTAAGACTGGGGTTGTAGCTCAGTGGTAGAGCATTTGTAAGGCACTGAGTTCAATCCTCAGTACCACAAAAAAGTAAATAAATAAAATAAAGGTATTGTGTCCACCTATAACTAAAAAATGTATTTAAAAAAAAAATAAAGAATGGGAGCTAGTGGCTGGAGTTGTGGCTCAGTGGTAGAGCACTTGCCTAGCATGTGTGAGGCACTGGGTTCGAGTCTCAGCACCACATATAAATAAATGAATAAAATAAAGGTCCATCAATATCTGAAAAAATATTTTTAAAAATGGGGGCTGGGGTTGTGGCTCAGCAGTAGAGTGCTCGCCTAGCACGTGCATGGCCCAGGTTCGATTCTCAGCACCACGTAAAGAATAAAGGCATTGTATACAACCAAAACAAATAAATAAATATTAAAAAAAAGATTGTGTACAGAGAGACATATTTTCCAATTTATCAGTCAGCCCCTAAAAATGGGGAACACAAAACTGAGCACAATATTTTTCATGCTAAGTACACATTGTCCTGAAAAGACATGTGTGTGGGAAGAGAAAAGAGGAATCCTGAGACACAAAGATTTTGTCCTTTATTTACTTTTTGTTGATGCTGGGGATCTAGCCCAGAGCTTCACACATGCTAGGCAAGCATCTACCACTAAGCTACAAACGTAGCCCTGCTCTTTATTTTGATAGCTATAGGAGACCACTAAATGATGGTTAGATTTGCATTTTAGAAAGATTACTTTGTTGACTAGAGGATAGATTAGGGATGAGCCAAACCAGGAGATGACTGCAATAATCTAGGGGCAACACAGTAAGAGGCTGAATCAGGCAAGAGGAAGTAGTCATGTGTGTGACATAGGAGTTAGAAACCACCTCACCTCATGACTTGAGGAATACGAAAGAAATACAAGGGCCTAGGGTATAATACAATGGTGGAGGCTGGTTGAAGGTAGGATGGGATAGCAGATAACACCATAAATTTCAGATTCAGGGAAGTTCAGTGTTTAGATCCCTAGCTTTATTATTTTTGGCTGTGTGCCATTAGCTACTCTAATTTCATCAAAGCTCCATATTCTCTTTGTAAAACAGGATAATACCACCTTTTTAGCAGGGGTCTTATAAAGACTAAATAGAATAATGGGTAAAGTGCTTTTGTGTTAGTTCTGCACACAGCACATAATAAATACTTAGTACAGGACAGTAGGTAGTCATAGTGTTTGGGGTGGTGCAGCAAGTTTGGGGGAAGAAAAGATAATATTACAATAATAGCTCATATTTGTTTAGTGCTTTTCAATTTTCAAATTTCTTTTGCATCCATTACCTCATTTCATATTCAAAAGAACCTATAAGTCTTATTTATTTTGTTTCTAGGACTCCTTTCTAGGAAAATAATCCAAATGAAAAACACATTTGAGATGTGATAAATTTTAAAAAGCATAATGCAAATTGCATATGTAAAATAATTTCAATTATGCATTTAAAGTAGACTAGAAGAAAATAAGCCAACATATTAATTTTTCCTGCATGGTGCGATTTTAAGTAATTGTTTCATACTTATTAATATATTTCTGTGTTTTCTAAATTTTCTATAATGGTATGTATTACTTTTATAATGGAGAGAGTAATGATTCACTTCCCTTATAAACAATACCATATTACTTAGGATAGTCATTATAATCACCAATTTATAATACAACTGTTGATAATAATAACTACAACTATCTGTTATTAGTACTCATTACATGCCAGACATTGTTCTAAGCTTTTTTTTTTTTGCACCAGGAATTGAACCCAGGGATGCTTAATCACTGAGTCACATCCCCCCAGCCCTTTTTTGAGACAGAATATCACTAAGTTGCCTCTCTCAATTGCTGAGGCTGGCTTTGAACTCACCATCCTCCTTTGAACTCACCTGCCTCAGTCTCCTGAACCACTGGGATTGCAGGCTTGTGCCACCATGCCTTGCTTAAACTTTTTAATAGTTATTAACTCATTCAAGGGCTAGGGACACAGCTTGTTGGTGGCCTAGTATTCATGAAGTCCTAGATTTGATCCTCAGCACCAAAAAAAAAAAAAAAGAAAAAGAACAAGAACAAGAAAAGAAAAAAAAATGAAATAATAGAATTATAGATAGCCCATATATCATTAGGATGTTTTTGGCTGTAAATAATATAAATGTCCAAGCCAACTTAGACAATAGTATTTATTGGCTTGTCTAACTGGACAAGTCTAAAGATAAAGGGATAGAGATCGGGCATGGTTCCAATCAGGTCTTTAGTTCGTGTGTCTATGATCCTCTTGTTCTTGCTGGTGTGGCTGCTTCATCGGCAGGCTGATGGAGTCCTTTGCTATAGTTTCAGATCCTATTCTACATCTGCACAGGAAACTCTCCAGAAGAAAACACAACTTCTGCCAGCCTTTCAAACAATGGTGGCACACGCCTGTAATCCCAGCACTTTGGGAGGCTGAGGCAGGAGGATCGCGAGTTCAAAGCCAGCCTCAGCAATGGCGAGGCACTTAGCAACTCGGTGAGACCCTGTCTCTAAATAAAATAAAAAAAAGGACTGGGGATGTGGCCCAGTGGTCAAGTGCCCCTGAGTTCAATCCCTGGTACCAAAAAAAAAAAAAAAAAAAAAAAAAAAAAATCAAACAATAGTTCTGAGATTCTCTGGTTGAACATGTTAGGTCACATGCCCACCCCTGAATCAATAACTAGGTGATGGGGGTGGGCAGAGAGGGTGAAAATAGAAATGTGCTGAGTATCTCAACTAACCAGGACTCTCAAGGAATTGGAGATGGGAATGGTATGGGGCAAGAGGTGAATAATTGAATGAAAATCAAACCGGAAGGGGAAATGGGGGATAGGATACTAACTAGGCAACAGAACAGTTATGTTTGTTAATGTTTGTTAGTTACTGTTTGTTAGTTACTAAACCTTCAGTTTAGTTTGGAACTTACTGCCAGGTTAGCCACAAATTTCATCTTTCCCCCTTCCCATATATTCTTCCTAGCTCTCTTAATTTTTGGTTCTGTATTTGTTATTCTGTGTATCACTGAATATATACTGATTTAGTAGAGTTTGTGAAACCTCTCAACTTTAAATTACTTTGAAATTTGAAACTAAATTAAAAATCAAGTCAAAGTTAAGATGCAGAAGGGGTTCATCGCTCATATTTTTATTTGGCATCTATTGACAGTCTTATTTATTTGATATTTTTATTTTAAAATTCCAGAGAGTAAGCCCAGCTAGCATCTCAAGCAGACCTGAATAAGAGAATTGGTGGGACCCCGAGATATATTTCTAACTTATTGTTTATTATTGTTCTGTTTTTGTTTTACTTTTTTTAATATTTATTTTTTTAGTTGTAGTTGGACACAATATCTTTATTTTATTTATTTTTATGTGGTGCTGAGGATCAAACCCAGGGCCGTGCATGTGCTAGGTGAATGCTCTACCACTGAGCCACAACCCCAGCCCTTGTTTTACTTTTTATGTAGCAGTTTTATTGATACACAGTTACATATCATTACAATTAACACACTAAGTTATACAATTCAATGGAGTTTAGCATATTCACAGAAGTGTGCAACCATCGCCACAACTAATTTGACAAACTTTTCTTTTCCTTCCTTTTTTCCCTCCCTCCTTCCCTATTTCCCTCCCTCCCTCCCTCCTTCCTTCCTTCCTTTCTTTTTCATACCAGAGATTTAACCCAAGGGTCTTTACCACTGAACCACATCCCCAGCCCTTTCTTTTTATTTTTTATTTTTTAGACAGGATCTCACTAAGATGCTTACAGCTTCGATAAGTTACTGAGGTTGGCCTTGAATTTGCAATCCTCCTTCCTTATTCCTCCCATGTTGCTGGGATTACAGGCATGCACCACCACAGCTGTTTTCATTACCCCAAAAAGAGGCACTGTGTCCACAGGAAGTTACTCCAATTTCTCTCCAATCCTCACCCAACCACTTATTTACTCTGCATATTTATAGATTTGCCTTTTCTGTACATGTTAAATGAATGAAATCATAAAATAGGTGATGTTTATGATTGGCTTTTTTTTTTTTTTTTTTGTACCAGGGATTGAACTCAGGGGCACTCAACCACTAGGCCACACCCCCAGCCCTTCTTTGTATTTTATTAGAGACAGGGTCTCACTGAGTTGCTAAGTGCGTTGCCATTGCTGAGGCTGGCTTTGATCTTGTGATCCTCCTGCCTCAGCCTCCCAAGTGCTGAGATTATAGGCAGGCGCCACCATGCCTGGCTTGTGTGATTGGCTTTTTCATTTGGCATGTTCTCAAGGTTCAACCATATTGTACTATCTATCAGTATTTCATATTATTATTATTATTATTTTGGTACTGGGGATTGAACCCAGGGGTGCTTTACCACTGAGTTCTATCCCCAGTCCTTTTTATTTTTTATTTTGAGACAGGGTCTCACTAAATTGTTGAAGCTGGTCTCAAACTTGTGATCCTCCTGCCTTAGCCTCCCAGGTCACTGGGATTGCAGGCATCCACCACAGCAATTGGCTTGTATTTCCTACTTCTTTTGTTACACTGGGCTTAAACCCAGAGCCTTCTGCATGATGGCAAGCACTCTACCACTGAGCTATACTCTCCACGTTTTTATTGCCAAATAACATTCCTTTATATGGATACACTGTATTTATCTCTTTAGCAGTTGATGGATGAAGGAGCCCCAATTAGGGAGATGGCTATTGCGGTCAGCTGGAAGCCATAAGTTCCACCTGATAATAAGTATGTATGTGACACACCTGTAAATGTACATGAGGCACCCGCAAAGCTAAAGGTATATAACCGGGTGAAAGCGGTCGGAATCAGGAGAAGGATGAATTCATTCAGTCAGTCGTGCAGTCGCTCGGTCGGTCAGAAGAAGAGTTCGGGTCGGAGAAGAAGAAAAGAATCAGAGCGGCCAGAACGTAGTCAGAAGAAGAAATAAGAGTCAGAGCAGTTAAGAGTTCGGTCAGAAGAGAAACCAGATAGAAGAAGTAATTGCTGGTCAGAGTCAGGCTGAGGCTGCCGAAGAAAGAAGAAAGAAAAAAGAAGCTCTAAAAGCTAAGCTCTCTCTCTCTCTAAAGAAGAAATCTCTCTCTTTCAAACTCTCTCTCTTTCTCTCTAAGCTCTAAGAAGATGAAGAAGAAAAAGCTCTATCTTTCTCTCTAAGCTCTAAGAAGAAGAAGAAGAAAAGGCTATCTCTAATCTTTCTCTCTAAGCTCTTTCTAAGAAGAAGAAAAATCTTTCTTTCTCTCTCTAAGCTCTCTCTAAGAAAGTAGAAGTAAAAGTAGTAGTATCTTTACTCTGCCTCCGAGAGTTTTCCTCCCGCGGCGTTGTGGCTGGCCACGACAGGCAGCCTACAAATGGACATTTGGGTTTTTTCCACTTTTTTTTTTTTTTTTTTTTTTTTGGTACCGGGGATTGAACTCAGGGCCACTTGACCACTGGGCCACATCCCCAGCCCTTTTTTGTATTTTTATTAGAAGCAGGGTCTCACTGAGTTACTAAGTGCCTCGCCATTGCTGAGGCTGGCTTTGAACTCGCGATCCTCCTGCCTCAGCCTCCCAAAGTGCTGGGATTACAGGCGTGCGCCACCGCGCCCGGCTGTTTTTTCCACTTTTTGACTACTAAGAATAAGTTTCTGGGAATGGGGTATAGCTCAGTGGTAGAGCACTTGCCTAGTATGGGTTGGGCCTGGGCTCCGTTCCCAGTGCTACAAAAAATAAGCACTATCTGGAGAAAGAGATTGCCAAGGAAGAGATTGCCATATAGAACCAAAATATATACATCAATTAATGACATCAGTTCAGATTTCAGTATACCAAAATACTCATACTAGCTATTTGGTGAACATCCTTTTCAATATCAAGGTATCTGAAAAACTGTAATATTAACTTTTAATTTCATACAGTAATTCTCTGAGGCTTAGGGGAGACTACTGTGTTCCACATTACATAGACAATAGGTGGAAGCAACAGAATTTGAACCCAAGTCTGCTTTTTTCTAGAACTCTCTCTCTTGAGTACTAGGCTAGACACATCCTGCTCAAACAGCACCAACTATTTCACTGTCCATTTGTCAGAAATGGGTGTTTTCCACATTTTTACCACAACACCATTACTTCTACAGATGACATCTTGGAAAAAAGTATACACCAAATCCATAATTTTACTTTCAGACAGTTCTACTGGTCTCCAAACTCTGGAGGGCCTTTCATGTGGCTCTCTCTCCTGACTTCTTAAGAGAACTTGTTCCTGATCACATTTTCTGGCACGCCTCTTTAAAAGCGAAGTCAGCAGCATTCAAAGCAGCCCCTGGATGCCTGCCCTACAGGGACTTTTGATGATGTCTGTACTATTTTGAGATAAAGAGTTCTGCATCCAGCAGTCCAGAAACATATTCTAAAGTCGGCTTTAAATCCCGTGTTACATTTTACATGATGAAGGCTGCGAAAGATTTGTGCTGTTTCCTGACCTACTACAATAAACTGTGTTTCACTGTTTGGGGTGAGTTGCAGATTAGACTAAGCACATGTCACCATGTGGTGACTAATACCACTGTCATGCCTCAGATACTACTAATCTTGGACTGTTCACATTTGCTCCAGATCTGTTCAGAAAACCAAACCTCTGCTTTGCTGGTATTTATACACTAGATTACATAGGTATGGTAAAATATTATGTAATCAAGACTCATCTTAAGAATTTTTGTCCAATTTGTTAGATATAACAATGCATTCTGGTTATATGATAAAAACACCATTTTTGCCTTTGAGATGAATACTAAAAAGTATTTAGGAGTGAAACTGAAAAGTAAGAGGTTGCTTCTATAGAAGACTGCAAGGAGACAAGTAAATAGTTTAATATGTGCATACTCATATTAAGTGATAAATAAAAATGCATACCTGTATATCTGTTTCTTTTTATTTTCTATTTATTTATTTATTTATTTATTTATTTGGTACTGGGGATTGGACCCAGAGGTGCTTAACACTGAGCATCCCCTGCTCTTTCTATTTTTTTTTTTTTTTTTTTTTTAATTTTGAGACAGGGCCTCACTGAGTAGCTGAGGTCCTCGCTAAATTGCTGAGGCTGGCTTTGAACTTGTGATCTTTTCTACCTCTGGAGTTGCTAAGATTACAGGCATGCGACATGATAGCCAGTTATGCATACCTGTTTCTTAAATCACTGTTGGACCTTATGTGTTACCTTTCACACAGAAATAAATTATTTCCATGAAAGTTGCAGTAAAGACAAACTATAAGGCACATGGATCAAGAGCCGACAGGTTAGGTGAGAATAAGTGATACTTGAATATCACAAGATCAAGCTAACAGTCTTCAAATAAAAAGATTGTAACCATTTCAAGTCATGAAGACAGATCTATGGGGCAATAACCCATTCTTGCAAGGAGAAGTTATTCTTGTAGTGGTTGTTTTTAATCTTTTGCTCTCGGCAGCTGCCCTAAATAGATTAAAGGTGAAGCTTTCTGGATCTATGAGGTTGAATTTAGAATGACCAAGGGTGCAGTACCAGCAGATCTAAGAATTCCTGCCTTCAAGAATAGGTAAAGATGGGCTGGGATTGTGGCTCAGCGGTAGAGCGCTCACCTAGCACATGCGCGGCCCAGGTTCGATCCTCAGCACCACGTACAAATAAACGCATTGTGTACAACTAAAGCAAATAAATAAATATTTTTTTTAAAAAAAAAGAATAGGTAAAGAATGGCTTTCCATCTAATTCCTCATCTATATGCCAATCTGCTTAGTTCTTCAGAAAAAATATTTTTGGTGTTCAATCCTGAGTTTTCTCATTTTCTATCACTCAGTTTTACATTATGTGTCAATTCCAATTTAAGTGCAGTATTGTCTGATGAAAACCAAAGTCAGTTTTCAACCATCCAACTATTTTATGTGTTGCCTAAGACCTCTGTCTGAGTTTCTCAAACTGTTAACCCTCCTTTTAGTCATTCCCTTGAGGAAATGAAAGGTCAGACTTTTATTTTTTAAGTCTATATTACCCCTGATTAAGCAATTCTGGCAAAAGGGCATTTGGGAATGAGGAAAGGAAGAAAAGAACAGCTAAAACATAGAGAAAATCATAGCAAGACAGTTACTTAAATTGAACTTTGGGCGTTACTTGTATATTTCCATTTGAGTTCTACCTCTTATCAAAAACAAATCCAGTGCCTATTGGTTTTATGTATATTCAATAAATACTTCAAATTCTCCCTTCCACTAAGTGGCTTTGAAACATTGTGTATTAATCAACATTAAGAACTGGGGATTGAACTCAGGGGTGCTCTACCACTGAACAATAACCCCAACCCTTTTTATTATATTTTTAATTTTGAGACAAGATTGCTCTAAATTGTCTAGGCTGGCCTTGAAATTGTGATCCTCCTGCCTCAGCCTCCTGAGTTGCTGGGATTATAGGTGTACACCACAGCACCTCACGAGATGAAATATTTAAAACCAGATCATTAGCTACCATACATTCTGAATGTGTGCTATAATATTTTCCCATTCTATTCCCTGTTCATAATTGCTTTCTTTGTTGTGTATTGGGGCAGCTTTGGCCTTAATCAAATACTTCCATTAAGATGGGAACCAAAACAATGAAGATGGGATGTGTGTGTTAAAGATAAAAAGAAGTCTAAAACTAAGTAGCAACAAAACAACAGGAAATCATGGTGCTCAGATGTTTAATATTCTTTTTTTAATTTTTAAAATATTTTTCTTTAGTTGCAGATGGACACAATGACTTTATTGTATTTATTTATTTTTATGTGGTGCTGAGGATCAAACCCAGTGCCTCACACATGCTAGGTGAGTGCTCTACTACTGAGCTACAACCCCAGGGCTAATATTCTTCAGAAATGTTAGGTTGTTATTTTTTTTTTAATTTTAAAAAGATATTTATTTATTTGCTTTTAGTTGTACACAATGTGTTTATTTTTATGTGGTACTAAGGATCGAACCTGGGCCGTGCACATGCTAGGCGAGTGCGCTACCGCTGAGCCACAAAAAGCCCCAGCCCCCGTCATTATTTTTAATAAACTTTATATTTTAGAACAGTTGGTAGGCCTTTTTTTTTTTTTTTTTTTTTTTTTTTTTTTTTTTTTTTTTTTTTTTTTGTGGCACCAGGGATTGAACTCAGGGGCACTCGACCACTGGGTTACATCCCTAGCCCTTTTTTGTATTTTTATTAGAGACAGGGTCTCACTGAGTTGCTAAGTGCCTCGCCATTGCTGAGGCTGGCTTTGAACTCGCGATCCTCCTGCCTCAGCCTCCCAAAGTGCTGGGATTACAGGCATGCGCCACCGCGCCCGGCTAGGCCATTTTTTAAAATGCTTTATTGTTCTGGCAGATCTGATTTGCAAAAACAAAAAAGGAGAAATACAATCGTGATATATTCAGTATTGGGAAAATTATTCTTAGATATTTTGTATAATTTTGGCTTCCCTAATTGAAAATAAATAAGCACAACTTGGGAATCATCCCAAAAAAATAAACCAAAACATTTAGAGGCTAGAAAATAAGCTATATGGAATTTATCCTACAGATGTACTCCCACGAATGGGAAATAATGAATGTTCCAGTTTATTTGTTATAACATTATTTGTAAGAGCAAAAGATTGAAATCCATCTAAAAGATCACTAATGTGAGACTGGTGGAATGAATGATGGATGGCACATCTATACAATGGAATTTACTGTGGCTGTCAAAAAAAACTGAGGAAACTTTATGTTCTATTATGGGAAATGATCTCCAATATCCCTTGTTAAGTGAAGCAACCAAAGTGCAGAACTGTGTATGTAGTATGCTAAAAAGCAAAAACAGGGGCTGCAGATATAGCTAAGTGGTAGAGCATTTGTGTGGCCTGTGTGAGGCCCTAGGTTTTATCCCAGCAACATAAAAATAAATAAATAAATGGGAATTATATATATGTATGTATATGTATATTATATATATATGTACGTATATACATATACGTACATATATATATACATACTTGCATATAAATAAAAATAAATTTTAAAGTATACACATGAAATCAATGACAGTGATTGCCTATAAAGGGTAGGTGGGAACTAGATGTATGGAATGGGTAGTAATGAGAGAAATGTGTTATTTTATAGCTTTGTGTGTATGTGTATGTATGTGTGTGTTTGGCAGTACTGGCCAAAGAACCTAGAGACACTCTACCACTGAGCACATCTCTAGGTCTTTCTATTTTTATTTTGAGGTAGGGGCCCATTAAGTTGCTGAGACTGGCCTTGAATTTACAATCATCCTGCCTCAGCCTCCTGAGTTGCTGGAATTACAGGCATGCACCACTGAGCCAGCTTTTTTTTTTTTTCCCAAATGTATTACTTATTTTAAAAACCAAGTCAGTAATAACTTTAAAAGTGAAAAAAACAACAAAAAGAAAATAAAGAATAAAGAAAATAAAAATTAAATCTTTATGAAGAATAAAGATGAGAGGGATGAGGATTTCAATTGTGTCTACACTTAAGAAGAACCATAAGAGCTGGGGCTGTAACTCAGTGGTAAAGCCCTTGACTGGCACGTGTGAGGCATTGGGTTCGGTCCTCAGTACCACATTAAAATAAATAAATAAAATGAAGGTATTGTGTCCATCTACAACTAAAACAAACAAAGAACCCTAAACTACACTTCCTAGCTGAGTGTCTCCACAATCATAAATTACCACATGGTTAACTCAATTGCAAAGACAAACAATGGATGAATTCATTGTGCCACAATATAGCTCACTCATGATTCAAAGACATGGCCCTAATTCACAAAGGAGAATATTGAATTAGTAGTTGTTTTTTTTCAAAATGACAAAGAATTAGTCAATGAAACAATAACACAATTCACTATTCCCTGGACTTAATAGTGGTTGTAAAGCCCTCTATCATTTGCAAATTACTTTCATACATCTTATCTCATTTGATCCATGTTTATTAAAACATTATGTATGGGCTGGGAATTTAGCTCAGTTGGTAGAGTGCTTACCTCCCATGCACAAGGCCCTGGGTTTGATGCCCATCACCACAAAAACAAACAAAAAAACATTAGGTAGGGCTGGGTTTGTGGCTCAGTGGTAGAGTGCTTGCCTAGTACTCATGAGGCATTGGGTTTGGTACTCAGCATCACATAATAAATAAATAAAATAAAGGTATTGTGTCCATCTATAACAAAAATTTTAAAAAACAAACACAAAAAACATTATGTAGTCTATAGGACAGAAAATTCTATCTTTTCAAATGAGAAATGAAAATAAAGAGGAGATAAACACTTGCTGATGGTTTTGACAAGTATTGCACAATTTTTTTTTCAATGCTGGGAATGAACCCAGGGCCTCGTACATACTAGGCAAATGCTCAACCACTGAGCTACACCCCAGCACCTAGAACACAATATTTGAAATTAGGACTAGGATGAAAAATGAGAGGCCTATATCATCACTGTTTGCTAAGTCATGACTCCTTAGAAGTAAACTACAAAATTCTCCTACTTCTGCTTTTGACTTATTTCACAATTATTAATTTTTCTTTATTTAAACCCAAAGATTTAGCTGAATTTCTGATTTGTCTTGTTTCTTCATGGTAAAAGGTATATAAAACCTTTTTTTTTTTTTTTTTCTCTTTCATCCATTCAATAATTTCTTCTTTCTTTCTTTTTTGCACTACTAGAGATTGAGCTTGGGGCACCTTACCACTGAGCTATATCATTAGCCCTTTTTACTTTTCTTTTGAGACAGGGTTCTTACTGAATTGTCAAGCCTGGCCTTAACTTGCAATTCTCCTGCTTCAGTCTCCAGAGTCACTGGGATTACAAGTGTGTGCCACTGCACCGACTTATCCACTCAATCTGAAATTTTAATGTATCTAAGAATCACAAAGAAAGCTTATTAAAATGCAGATTCCTAGCACTTCTCTCCAAAGATTGTGATGGTTTAGAAGTGGAGCTCAGGAATATGCTTTTTTCTTAAGCATGTAACTATTCTCATTCAGGGGATCTGAACATTGCCCTAAATAACGTATTCAACAACAAGTGAGATTGTTTGTAACTAGTAAATCTGTGAGGCTGATTAAAATCAAAGAGCCTTCTCAGATCCTCTTTCCGAGCTCATTATTGCTAATACAAAGAGGCAAAGATGAGTAGCTGGAAGAGATGATTAGCCCCTAGTGAGTTGAGGAGGAGCCAATGGTGGCGGCGTACCTTGCTAATATTTGCCCAGCATTTAGAGGAAGACACAGGATTAAATAAAGATGAATCAGATTTATTTCCTTTACCTCCCAAACTCTGAAAGTAGGAGATTAAATATGTCTTGAGGGACCTAGACAAGCTGCCTATTTGCTTCAAAGGAGAATTGGTAAGTGTTGACCATGTCTATTAAAGACTTAAGTGGTTTGGGATTTGGTTACCCAGAGACTGCCTTTTCCCTCTGCAGTGCTGCAGCCATTTGAGATCCGGTAGGCCACATCTACTTACAGTTCCCAAGTTTCGTTTACAGAAAAGGAAACAAGAACTGCACAGGCCTCTCCATGAACAACCATGGTTTACATAATTTCCTCCCCACTGCAATCCTGGTAAAGCCCCCAGCTTGGCTTCTTTCATAGTTTGGGCCAACATTTCTCTTTCCTCAGCTGGCCTCTCCACACAAGAGTATTTTGTGAAAGCAGCTTTAAAATTATTTGAAATGGCTTAATGCCTAAAGTACATATTTGTCATCTGCTGAGGACTTTTATAGGTTTACATAACTTACTGAGTGTTTTTCAACTTTGTGCTTCTGGCCAAAGGCAATTATTGCAAAGGACATATTTTTATTAATTGAAATAATAAAGACTTTGTAGGTATTCTAATAAAATGTGGTGATTTAAGGTTTAAATGGTATATTGAGTCATTCTAGAATAGAAACAGAACCTATCTCTGGAAAAGCAAAATGGAAAAATCCAGAGAGAGAATGAAATCAATGAAAAATTAAATATAGTACACTAGGTGAGATCTCAGAAACAGTGGAAATAATTGTAAGAGAATCTCGTGTTTTTGGGGGAAGTCGGGGGGAAGTGCTGGATGCTGAATGGGACTCATGCATGTTAAGCACATGCCCTATCACTGGGCTACATCCTCAGCCCCTCCTAAGTTTTGGAAAGATATTTTCACCAGAAATTTAATTTGCTAATTGTTTTTCCTTGATGCAATGATTAGGAGATGTTATCTTATCTCTCTGCCCTATCTTTAAGCAGAGTGTGTCCTTTATAAAAGTAGGGGTTGCTCTTAGCTGTGACAAGTTATTGGCCTTTTGGACTCACATCATACCTATTTGCCAATTTCCTGCTTTTCATACTCCACTTTTATAAATTACCATTAGTTTTTTTTAACCCCCCAAGAAGGAAACACAGATGCTCCTCAAAGTCAAGGCTGGGGGTATAGCTCAGTTAGTGGTAGAACACTGGTCTAGCATGATTGAGGCCTTCAGTTCCATCCTTACCACATCAAAAATAAATAAATAAAGATGCATTCAATGTACCTAACCTACAGAACATCCTAGCTTAGCAACACAGTAAGCTACAGAGTATTGGTGGTTTTCCCTCCTGACCTTGGGGATTACTGAGAGTTGTGGCTCACAGCCACTATCCAGAATTACAAGAGAGGATCATACCATGTATTGCTAGTCTAGGGGGGAAAAATCAAAATACTAAATTCAAAATATCGAACTGGGGGTGTAGCTCAGTGGTAGAAAGCTTGCCTAGTGTGCTTGAGGCCCTGTGTTCAATCCTCAGCACTGCAAATAAATAAAAGTATGGTTTCCATTAAATGCTTATCATTTTTATTATTTTGCACCATTGTAAACTTAAAAAATCATAAGTCAAACCATCATTAAGTCAGGGACTGTCTATAGATAGATCCAGAAACTAGCCATTTTTCTGAAGATGAAATTGAATTCTCTAATATATTTGCTTCAAATCCTTAAACTCTATCACAAGTAAACATAACAAGGAGGCTTAGATGGATGAATCTACTCTGTCTCTTGGTAAGATCTTTATCTGAAAATCTCGAAAGTGTGGGCTGGGACAGAGCCTGAGAGGCTTACCAGAAATAGCAGTCTCAGTGGGCTGAGTGGTAGAGCTACTGCCTAGTATGCTAAAGACCCTGGGTTCAATCCCCAGCATTAAAAAGAGGGAAAAAAAAAAAAAAAAAAAAAAAAAAAAAAGCAGAATAGCAGTCTCCAGGGAAGGCAGAGTTGCCCCTAATAAGCTCTGTCTTCATCATTCATGTATCACCTGCAGTTTGCTTATTCACAATTGCACCTGCAGAGGTTTATAAAGCTAAGAAAATGAAAGTGGTAAATTTGGAAAGTGCAGGAAATGACCATAGCTGCCTGCTGCCACCTAATTCCAGATAAGCACTACCAATAGAGATGAGGACATGTTCTCTCTCTATTGGTGCAACCAGTACCATAGCTGCTAGTCACATGACTATTGAGCACTTGAATGTATGACTATTGAGCACTTGAATGTGCCTAGTGTGGGCTGAAGGTGTAGAGACCTCATACCTAGCATGCAAGAAGCCCTGGGGTGAATCCCCAGAATGAAAAAAGGAGAGATATGCCTAGCATGAATGAATAGATGAATTTCAATTTTTACTTAGTTTTAATGAATTTGAACTAAAATAGCCATAAGTAACTAGTGGCTACTATTTTGGACAATGCAGTTCTAGACTCTCAGGGACTTTTCTATGTATTAGACACCAAATCCAGATTTCTTGACTTGTTTACTATTGAAAACTTAACCTTAATCACTTTTCAAGAAAATTTTTACTTATTTTACACACAATGCTTTTATTTGTATGTGATGCTGAGGATGGAACCTGGGCCGCGCACATGCTAGGCGAGCGCTCTACACTGAGCCACAACTCCAGCTCCTTATTCACTTCTTAAGTTTATACTCAAAGTCAAGGAAGAAGGCAGTTAAGAAATGAAAGGATAGAGAGAAAAAATGTTATTATTATCAAGGTAGAAGGAAGACACATATATAATTACAAACCAAGTAGCTAAAAAGGAAAAAATAATATAATTGATCACCTGAACATTTGATATCTACATAAAACTGGCAAACAATTTTGATTTTTTTTTTCATAAATGGAATGGAGTGAATTGGCAGATGAATTTGGTATTATGCAATACAGTGAAATATAAATGAAAAAAACAAACATCAGGCAGGCCTAAGTAGCTGTGGATTATATTAAATATTTACATGCTACACAGCAGATCTTTTGTAAACAGTAAGTTTATAAAGCAGAAGCTTTAATAATAAAAGGGGGGTGGGAATGGTCTTGTTTATGTAAGACCTGCCATTTGACACCTAGGCTAAAGGCAATTCAACTCAGCTGCCAGCAGGCGAACTTAAGTATCCCAAAATAAAGTTATCTAGTCATTTTAAAGTTGTACATATAAATGGATAAAGATTTAAGATGAGAGGTACATATGCCAAAATATCTTGATAGTGGTTATTTCTGTGAAAGTTATCATTGCTATTATCATCTTTATTCTTTTATATTTTCTTCAGATCTAGCATTAAACTGAAACATTTTTAGAAAGATTTTTTAAAAAAATTATAGTTGTAGGTGGACAGTGTGCCTTTATTTTATTTTATTTCATTTATTTTTTTATGTGGTGCTAAGGATCAAACCCAGTTCCTCACACGTGCTAGGCAAGCACTCTGCCGCTGAGCTACAGCCCCAGCCCTATTTATTTATTTTTTTTAAATAAAGAAGAGCACAGGGAATAATATAGCAAACACTAATACCCAGACTGGAAAGTTGTTCATAATTTGTTATGTTTGCTTTGCATATTTCTTCTCCTTCTCCTTCTTTTTTATGAAATAAAAAGTTGGAAGTATAGCTCAGTGGTAGAGCACTTGCCTAGCATACATAAGGTCCTGAGTTTGATTCCAAGCACAACAAAAACAAAAAAGCCACTACAGCAGCACCAACGTTCCCTGTGTATCCTTCCCAGTCTCCTGGCTCCTTCCTCCTCATAAGTAACCATAAGCATAAATTTAGTCTTTTTCCCACCCATTTTAAGTACTTTTCTACATATGCATATATTCATGAACCATATGTAAAACACGTTTTGTGTTTTAAAATTCACAATGAATCATATTGCATGTGATTTTACAAACTGCTCTTTTCATTTAATTTTATGTTTCTGAGAAAAGTTGAAGCAGATACACATATCTTAATAAGGAAAACGATTTCTAAAAAGTACTCCCATCAAAAATCACCACCACAAAAATAAAAGGAAACATTTTTACAGAACCCTATGGTGGAGTTAGGGATGCAGATCAGCCGTAGAACATTTGCCTAACGTGCACAGGCCTGGGTTCAATCTCAAGCATCATCACAATCATCATCACTAAAATAAAAATAACTTTATGTTATGTGTTTTCATTTTGGATAAGGAAACATTCAAGTTCAGGGCCTTGGCTAGGAACAGAGATGTATACTTGTAGTCCCAGTCACTTGGAAGCTGAGGCAAGAGCAGGAGGATCACTTGAGGACAACTTGGGAAACAGAGCAAGACCCCTTTCTCAAAACAAAACAAAACAAAACAAAACAAAAAATGGAAAACAAAAAACAAACAAACAACAACAAAACAGCAGAGCATGGTATTGCCCACTGTAATCCTAAAGACTGCAGGAAGATCCTAAGTCTGAGGCTAGCCTGAGCAACTTTTTGAGACTCTGTCTCAAAAAATAAAAGAGCTGGGGATGTGGCTGTGATAGAGCACACCTAGATTCAATCCCCAGTACCACACACACACACACACACAAAAGGAGAGGGCATTGAAGTAGCTCAGTGGTAGAACACTTGCTTAGCATGCATGGGGCCCTGGGTTTGATCCCAACACCACACACACACACAAAACAAACAAACAAACAATCAAACAAACAAACAAACAACAAAAAACCCAAAGTTCAGGGACTTGCATTGTACTACTAAGTCAAAGAGTAGAATTGCTGGGTTGTATGGTACATTTATGTTTAACTTTTTAAGAAACTGCCAAACGGCTTTCCAAAACGGCTGCACCATTTTACATTCCTACTAGTAAAGTATGAGGGTATGAGGTATTGCATATCTATTATTTTGAATAGGTATGTGGTATGTGTGGTTGCTTCATTTTAGAAGTAAGAAACCTGTGGCTGCAAGAGAGGAAAACTAACTCACAGCAGGTCATTCTCCATTGAGAATGCCCATTTTCAACTCTATCTGCTTCCAAATCCCATCCTTTTTCTTTTAAGGGATGACCTCTTTCTGGGTCTTTAACAACTTTACTATGGTAGCTCAGCTTTGAATCCACACAAGAGAAAGGTGAATAATGGTGCCCAGGCCAAGGAAGAAAGATGGAGTGTCTAGTCTTTTTGTCACACGATCCAGGATACCAAGCCCCGGAAATCATTTACATGACTCATTTATTTCTTTAAGTTTAGAACAGAATTCCAGTCCAGACTAACTAGTGACACAACACATGAATAAGCAGTCCTCTATAAAAAAAGGTTTTCACCACTGTAGCTTTTGACACTCCTGTAATCTCTTGGCCAGCCTTGGGGCTGGGAGAGATTTTTGACTTTCTTGTCTCTGAATCAGCAAGTAGTTACTGAAATCACATCTGCTAACAAGTCCAGGCAACAGCTGACTACATTGTTCCCATCGCATTGTTATGTATTGTTGGTCAAAACACCAACAGCAGAGTATATAGACTGATTATATATAAAGACACAGGAAATGCTTAGTCGAACTGAAAGGATGGAGCAAGCTCATTGCTTTCTTTTTTTTTTTTTTTTTTTTTTTTTAGTACTGGGGATTGAACTCAGGGGCACTCAACCACTGGGCCACATCCCCAGCCCTTTTTTTTTATTTTATTAGAGACAGAGTCTCAATGAGTTGCTAAGCGCCTTGCCATTGCTGAGGCTGGCTTTGAACTCACAATCCTCCTGCCTCAGCCTCCCAAGTGCTGGGATTACAGGCATGCGCCACCGTGCCCGGCAAGCTCATTGCTTTCTATAATCTTTCTCTTCAGCAAGATTTTCTAAAAAAGCATATCTTCTCTTATTTGTATCTTTCTATATGACTGCCTCCAGGGACGTTGTTAGAGTAAACAAGCATAGAGTTTGGCATTCTCATTCATTCATCCTTGACAGCAGGAGCCATATCCTGTTCAGCTTAGTCTTCCCTGCAGTGCATAGCATGATGTCTTGTAACATCAGACCTTCTTCATGTCTCACCTGGACTGTGGCAATCAATCAGTCTCCCAACAGCCGCTCTCTATCCGTATCTCCTCTATCCAGACCATTTCTTACATGGCCTCTTGCATTATCTTTGTAATACACATTTGTTTTTAATTCAAGGGAAAACAGCATTCTATTATTTAAGTAGATTTATGGTATTGCAAACAGGGCCACATAGTTCCAAATGTGTTTCTGCATTTTCTTTCTTTCTTTATTTTTGCACAGCTAGAAATAAGACCCAGGGACTTGAGCATGAGAGTCAAATGCTCTACCTGAGATAGGATATATATATGTATACACACACACACACACACACACATATGTCCCAAGTCATGTCTGTGTATTTTAAAGATGGCTACTGAGAGTCTGGGCTTGTGGCTCAGCAGTAGAGCATTTGCCTAGCACATGCGCAGCCCTGGGTTCAATCCTGAGCACCATGTAAAAATAAAAAATAAAGATATTGTGTCCAACTACAACTAAAAAATAAATATTAAAAAAAAGATGCCTACTGAGCCCAGAATTGTGGCTCACACGTGTAATTCCAATGACTTAGGAGCCCAAGACAGGAGGATCAGAAATTTGAGGACAGCCTCAACACCTTAGCAAAATCCTATCTCATAATTAAAAAAAAAAAAAAGAAAGAAAGAAAGAGGAAAAGGTCTGGGGATGTAGCTCAGTGGTAAAGTGTCCTGGGGTTCAACTCCCAGTACAAATAAGTAAGTAAGTAAATAAATAAATAAATTAGTTAATTAATTTAAAAAACTGAAGATGCCTGGTGACTTATGGGATGAGCAAAGTAAATGAACATACTTTAATGTTGTCAATTGCTGGAGAATGAAATCCGTATTTCTTTAACAGATCATAAGAGACCATCTATAACCTGATTCGGCAATGTGATTTCTCACTATTCCCGTCTTCCCTATTTGAAAAGGCTATTTATCCACTCTCTTTATATTTTTTAGCATCTACTCAGGCCTGAACATAAAGCCATTGTTCAGTAATACTTGTTAGATTGATAGGTGCTTTGACCTGTCAAGAGCTATATTAATTCTGTAAGTCTTCAAGGAAGCTTCTACTAATTTTTATGTCTTTCTTCATAAGACAAGAGGTATAAGAATTGGAAATAAATTACTGTCTATTTTTACTTTTCTCCTTAGAGTGCAATCACTGATAACTGGTTAATTCAACCTATGTCTTAAATTTTCATGAAGGTCAAATCTTATTTTCTGCAGGAGCCCTGTTTGGGGATTGGCTTGAATTGCGGTTGACTATGAGCCGTGGAGATTTGGCCTTTGTCGCCACCCGTAGTCTCACGGGATTGTTGCGGGATCTCGAGTGACTTGGCCGAAATTGCTGATCGGGTCAGCGCCATTTTAGGGTGTGTTTTTGGCGTGTGTTAGTCGTTATTAGAACCAGAGAGAAAAGTTATCAGAATAAAAAGCTGTTTGTCTCCAGTTTGCTTCTGAAGTTTTTCCCGCGGCTCCGTTGCTCCAAGTGCTTCAGGCAGCAACAGGTGGCGGCCCGTACGGGGAACTTCGGAGCGGACAGGTAAGAACTGAAAGGTCTCTAAAGATGGGTTCGAATATAACTGAATCCCAAGTGATAGAGGCTATGCAAAGACTCCTTGATATACCTGACTCTGTTCTCAGTGCGGAGTATATAGACAAAAGTGAAAGTGATCAAAAAAGTGTAGATTCCACTGGGCCAACTGAGACCAGTAAAGAGAGTATTAGAAGAGACCCAAAAATGACAAAAATCCAAGCTATTAAAGCTATTCGGGAGTTATTGGCGAAAGCTGAAGGATACTTGCTCTCACTGGAACCTGGGCCTCAGGATATTGCTGTCAGTGAAATTAGCAGTGGTGAGGAATCTAGTAAAAGTGATCCTGAGAAAATGAGGAAAAAGAAATTAAAAAAGACCGAGAAAAAGGTCCGTCAGGCAGAGGAGTCACTTGTGGAAGTGACTACTCCCCCATGGGTGGAATCCATTACAGAAAATATGAAGGGTATTACTAGGCATTTGCATACCCTAGAAACAGAAATAAAAAGTCTTTCTGATCGCTTATGCGCTCTCGAGGACAACTCACAGATACATTGGGAACCGCCAGCATTTGAAAAGAAAAATGGACAGAGTGTCCATCAGTCAGTAGATTTCAAAACAATAAAAAATCTCAAAGAGGCAGTAATGACTTATGGGCCCCAAGCTCCTTTCACGTTGAGTATGCTGGAGTCCCTTAACACCTTTAGCTTAACCCCCTCAGACTGGAAAAGTCTATGTAAAGCAACATTAAGCGGGGGGCAATTCTTGGTTTGGCGATCGCAATTCCAAGAACTTTGTATAGAAACGGCTAAAAGAAACGCGGCTGCAGGGTTTGAAAACTATAATATAGACATGCTCACAGGAGAAGGGCAATTCGCAGACTTACAGGCTCAAACAGATTATGACTCAGATATATATGCTCAGATAAATGCAGCTGCCTTAGAGGCATGGAAAACTGTACAAGGACCTGGGGATCTACAAGGTAGCTTGTCAAAAGTGATTCAAGGACCTAATGAGCCGTATGCCGACTTTGCTGATCGACTTTTGAGAACTGCAGGTAGTGTGTTTGCAGATGTTGACCAAGCTATGCCTTTAGTTGTTCAATTAGCTTATGAAAATGCAAATAAATGGTGCCAAGCAGCCATCAGGCCATGGAGAACTAAAAAGGATCTTTCCGTATATATACAACTATGTAAAGATATAAATGGCGCCTTTGTCACAGGAAATGTGATTGCAGCCTCAATGAGAGGTGCTTCCTCTCGAAATTTCACAAAGGCTAAACGTAGACATTATAATCAATCAGGATATTCCAGGCAAAATTATCATAATCAATCAGGCAATTCTAGGCAAAATCCCAAAAGAGAAATAAGATCAAGCTCATACCGTGCCCCAGGCCGCTGCCCCAGGTGTAAAAAGGGAAATCATTGGGCCAATAAATGCTATTCAAAATTTGACATCCATGGAAATCCTTTGTTCAGGAATTCAAAAAACGGGGCACGGGGCCCAGTACCCCGGGGCCCACAAATGTACGGGGCATTGCAGAAGGAGTATCCTCAAGCATCCACTCAGATGCTTCCCCGACACAATCCCTACTACCCATCCACTCCCTCGCCAGAGGAACAAGAGGAAATGCAGGATTAGACCTCTGTTCCACCGCCCGAATAGTGTTAACACCTGAAATGGGGGTTCAACTGATTCCCACAGGAGTCAGGGGACCTCTTCCCTCAGGACTGTAGGACTTATTATCGGGCGTAGTCCTAAAAGCTTATTAGGTTTGCAAGTGACCCCAGGTGTAATAAACTCAGACTACAAAGGGGAAATAAAAATAATGCTTAGCTTACCCCAAAGTGTAAGTTCTGTTAATCAAGGAGATAGAATTGCTCAGTTGCTTCTCCTTCCCAATTTACATAATTCATTTAAAATGGGTATGCCTCAAGAAGGGAACAATAGAGGATTTTCTTCCACTGACTCAAGTCCCATGGCTTGCTGGGTTCGAGACTGTTCAAGGAGGCCTATGTGTAAAATAAAAATCCAAGGAATAGAAATGGAGGGATTAATAGATACTGGAGCTGACTCTTCCATTATTAATTTACGCCAATGGCCCAAGCACTGGCCTCTGCAAAAAGCTTCAACCAGTTTAAGAGGCTTGGGATATAATAACCTCCCAGATAAAAGTGCAGTAATTTTAAAATGGGAGGATGATGAAGGCCATAAAGGAACATTTCAGCCTTATGTTTTACCTAATCTACCGGTTACTTTATGGGGAAGAGATATTTTGCAACAAATGGGAGTACACCTTGCAACCAAGCCTGCAGATGTTAAATGTGAAAACCTACAGGGTAATCTTAACCATAAAAGAACTCATTATCAAAAAGTACAGAGTAATCTTAACCCTAAAAGTAATCATTGTCATAAAGGAAAAAGATATTTTTTTTCGGGGCCACTGAGAAAATAATTTTGAAAATACCATGGCTTTCTGATAAGCCAGTGTGGGTCCCTCAGTGGCCCCTATCTAAAGAGAAATTACAAGCGGCCCACCAATTAGTTCAGGAACAATTAGAAGCAGGTCATATAGAACCTTCCACCTCTCCCTGGAATTCCCCCATATTTGTGATCAAGAAAAAAGTCAGGAAAATGGTGATTGTTACATGATCTTAGACAAATCAATAAAACCATGCAAGTTATGGGGCCTACTCAACCTGGACTTCCTAGTCCCGTAGCTATTCCAAAAAATTTCCATCTTATGACTCTTGATATAAAGGATTGCTTCTTTTCTATTCCCCTACATCCTCTGGATGCCCCCAGGTTTGCTTTTTCCGTTCCTTCTATGAACAATAATGGCCCTGATCAGAGATATCAATGGAAGGTTTTACCACAGGGAATGGCTAATAGCCCCACCATATGCCAAATATATGTGGACAAGGCTATCCAACCCATTAAAAATAAATATCCAAACCTCATGTGTCTACATTACATGGATGATATTTTATTGGCCCACCCTAATCAAAAAATCTTATTTAATATATTCAGTGATGTGGTAGAAAATTTAAAAAAATATGGATTTATATATAGCAGAAGAAAAAGTTCAAACCAGATCTCCCATATTATATTTAGGATTTAAAATCATGGATACTTTTGTTAGACCCCAAAAAATTTTAATAAATAAAGAACATTTGACCACCCTCAATGATTTCCAAAAACTACTGGGAGACATTAATTGGCTTCGCCCTACACTAAATCTCACTACTGGCCAACTAAAACCTTTATTTGACATCCTTCGTGGAGATCCTGATCCATCTTCACCACGAACATTGACTCCTGATGCTAGGAAAGCTTTAAAATTAGTAGAAAAAGCCATCGAAGGAGCTCATTATGATAGATTTGATTTAACTCAACCGCTGATGTTGATTATTATTTCTTCACAATATAGACCCACAGGAGTATTTTGGCAACAAGGGCCTTTATTATGGATACATTTGCCCGTCTCTCCTAAAAGTATAATTGAATCTTATACCTCCATGGTGGCTAAACTTATTCTTCAAGGACTTAAGACTTCTACTAAAATATTTGGCATTCACCCTGCTACTATTATTACTCCCTATTCATCATCACAGATTGAATACTTATGCTTCAATGATAATGATTGGGCTATAGCTAAATGCTCTACTTCTGCAAATTTTGATAATCATCTTCCTAAGTCCCCTATATTATTTTTTTGTATTAATCATCCTATTATATTTCCACAGGTAATAAAAAATCAACCTATTCCTAAGGCATTTAATGTATTTACAGATGGGTCCTCAAATGGTACTGCTACAGTAGTCACTAAAAAAGAAAATATGACTTACATAACTGCACACAAATCAGCTCAACTAGTGGAACTGGAAGCTGTGGTAAGAGCTCTGGAAAATTTTAGGGACCAGCCCGTAAACATTTTTTCAGATAGCCACTATATTGTACAAGCCGTCCCAAAATTAGAGTTAGCAGGACCAATAGCACCTCATACTCCAGCCTTTAAATTGTTTTATCAAATACAAAAACTTTTGTGGGCAAGAAAAGAACCTCTATTCGTAGGCCATATTAGAGCACATACTAATTTGCCTGGTCCCCTCCATGAAGGTAATCAAAAGGCTGATGAACTTACAAAAACAGTATTTATACTTTCAGCGCTACAACAAGCTACTTTATTTCATTCCCAGTTTCATGTCAACAGCACCACCTTGCAACGTAGGTTTAAAATCACAAAGGAGCAAGCCAGAACAATTGTAAAAGATTGTAAATCTTGTATGACACATTTGCCCAATCCTCATTTCGGCGTTAACCCTAGAGGATTAATGCCCAATCATTTGTGGCAGATGGATGTTACTCATGAGCCAAGTTTTGGAAAATTGCGATTTATTCATGTGACTATAGATACATGCTCAGGCATGATTTTTGCTTCCTTACATTCTGGAGAAAAAGTTAAAGATGTTACATCTCATTGTTTGCAAGCTTTTGCTGCATTGGGCATCCCCAAAATGCTTAAAACAGATAATGGCCCTGCATATACGTCCTCATCTTTCAAGCAGTTTTGCGCAAAATTCAATATATCCCATAAAACAGGCATCCCATACAATCCTCAGGGTCAGGGCATTATTGAAAGAGCAAACCGAACACTGAAAATTATGTTATTAAAACAAAAAGAAGGAAATTGGAAAAGTCCTAAGGACAGATTGGCAGTTGCCCTGTTTACCTTAAATTTTCTAACTTTAGACTCTAATGGTTATTCTGCTGGAGACAGACATTGGAATCCACACCAACAACATAAACCTTTGGTTTACTGGAAGGATGTTCTTTCAGGTACATGGAAGGGTCCAGATCCAGTATTAATTTGGGGAAGAGGATCTGTTTGTGTTTTTCCAAAAGACGAATCCTCTCCAATATGGATACCATCTAGATTAATAAAACAGGTACCACATCAAAATGATCAAGATGAAGTTATTGAAGAATCAAGATTAATAAAAAAGGTACAAAATCAAGAGGACCAAGATGAAGGTACAGAATGATTCCCTCAAAAGAGTCTTTCAAAATATTTCACAACTTAAGTGTCATTTCTCCCGGCCGGGACAAGGAGATCTCTCTTTAGTGTGCACACAATTGTATTTTTTTTTTTTCTTTTTATACATGTCTTTATGTCTGTACATTTGTCTACATTTCATGTTAATGTGACGTCACACAAATATATGTTTGTATGCTTGTTCGTCTGTCCAGTGTGACGTCACAAAGAACAAAGCGCTTATGAAAAAGAAAATATATATATATATGGATCCAAATAACTTTAATTCATTTTAGGTTAAGAGTATTCATTTTAGGTAAATAATTTTATAAATGAAGGTACTTTCAATTTTGATTTATAGGTGTCCCTGGGACTTCTCTTTAGCAAACAAATATGACTAGTGCTATATAACCTGATATTTTGGTGTTTTGACTTAAGATTGTTTGTTATTAACTTCATTTGTTTAATAGCTCATTAATTTCAATTATCTCAACAGGTAAAAAATTGCTCTGTATACAGAGACTCAAGGGTTCCAGCTAACAAATTATTTCTCTCAAGTGCCTTTACCTTTTCTTTAATCTATCTTTAATGCAGTAATTACCCTCAGTCTTTCTTTGTTTTGTTCTAAATATGACATTTTTCCAACTTATGTTTGTAAAAGCTCAACCAGCGATGTATGTGAACAAAAATCAACTTTAATTTTCTAATCTAATTATTCTATTTTGTAGTTTGACAACTCGCCTCTTGACTCAGTGCTGCAATAGCACTGCCTTTCCTTTAATAATTGATGCTTGAGTTTCTAGGTAGCGGGCCCTGAAGATTTGCCGGTGGCATTGTCTAAACATAAAAAAGACGTCTGCTGCTCAAACATCAAACAACCTCACCAACAGTGTGGCCTCTGCTCTACATGCATGGGGTCTCCTACATCAACATGTTATAACAAATGGACATTTTGATCTTTCATTGTTTGGGACTTTACAGGACAATGCCTTGCGGGTATTTGTCTAGAGAATTCAGTGTGTTACTTGATGGAACTTAGGGCAGCTGATTTGTTTAAACAATTTGATATGCTATGCAATTTGGCTCATCACCAAAAGGCTTGTTGCCTTAAAGCCGCAACATCTCCTCACAATTTGGACGGCTGTTAGTCATCATATATAGTCGATCCTAAAGGGCTCCATTGGATGGCTGGTTAGCCAATGACGGGTAAGATCCCCAGAGGGGGACAACCTAAGACAGGCACAGTCGCACGGGACAGTCTCATGTGGCCGACATATCAACCTAAGACAGGAGTCAAGGGCACAGCCTTGATTATCTGATGACGGGTAAGAATGTTGGTTGCACATAGACGTCCTAGAGCATTACCTCTTTTAAAACAAAAAGGGGGAAATGCAGGAGCCCTGTTTGGGGATTGGCTTGAATTGCGGTTGACTATGAGCCGTGGAGATTTGGCCTTTGTCGCCACCCGTAGTCTCACGGGATTGTTGCGGGATCTCGAGTGACTTGGCCGAAATTGCTGATCGGGTCAGCGCCATTTTAGGGTGTGTTTTTGGCGTGTGTTAGTCGTTATTAGAACCAGAGAGAAAAGTTATCAGAATAAAAAGCTGTTTGTCTCCAGTTTGCTTCTGAAGTTTTTCCCGCGGCTCCGTTGCTCCAAGTGCTTCAGGCAGCAACAATTTTCCCCCCAGTGCTAGGCATGGAACCCAGGACCTAACATACTACGCTAGTGCTCTACCACTGAGTTATACCCTCAATCCTAACCTTCATTTTAAAGTTGTAGAAGAGTTCACACTTCAAATTAGAATAAATCACAAATAGCAAATAAGAATAAAGATATATAAATAGCCAATTTCCCAATATTAGCTAATTTAATGAAATGTAATTTAAAAATTTTTAATGGTAATTTAAACCTGAACTACTAGTTATTTTCTTAAGAAAACATAAAAATAAAGGAAGGGGCTAAGAAGGTAAAGCAAATGCCCAGACTGCATGAGGTAAATGCTATGGTTTTGAAATATATCAAAACCCTCAAAAGTTCATGTGCTGGAGACTTCATCCCCAATGTAAACATATTGAGATCTTTAAAATGTGAGGCCTAGTGGGAGGTAATTAGGTCACTGGGGTGTGCTCTCAGAAGGGATTCATGCTTATCTCTGGGGAGTGGGTTAGATCTTGAGAGAATGGTTACCATGAGAGTGGGTTGCTATAAAGCAAGGCCACACCACTTCTTTGGTATCTTCAGTTCCCATTATGTAATGTAATCTGCCATATTATGAGGCAACATGAATCCCTCACCAGATATGGCATTCAAGTTTAGACTTTTTAGCTTTCAAATGTGTGAGCCAAAATAAGCATCTTTTCCTTATAAAATTTCAGTGTCAGGTATTTTGATACAGCAATACAAAAGAGACTAAGAAAGTACAAATGAAAGGTTTCCATTGGATATCATAGGTTATCTATAATTTACAAACTACAGGAAGGTAAACATTGAACAGTCAGTCCATCAATGCTACTCTGGAAAATGGGTGAATTAAAATTACCAAGAGAATTACAAGATTTAGCCAATCTTGATTAGACGACATATTTGTAATTTTTAATTATATATTAATAATTTTAAAATCATGTTGTCCATTTCTGTTATGTGTATGACCAGTCATATAAGCAAGTTCACAAAATTATAGGATGGTTTGATTACATCCTATAGCAATTATTTAAAAACTAAACCATGAGCCATGTGTGGTCATGCACATCTGTAATCCCAGTAACTCAGGAGGCTGAGGCAGGAAGATTGCAAGTTAGAGGTCAGCCTGGACAACTCAGTTAGAACTTGTCTCAAAATAAAATTTTTTTTTTAAAAAATTAAAAAGGCTGGGGATGTAGCTCAGTGGTAAAGCTCCCATGGATTCAATCCCTAATACCATACATAAATAAATAAACTATTATATAAAAAAAACTAGAAAAAATTGCAGCGAATTTGGCTGAGTTGATATATTGTTACATAAAGAGCTATTAAAATGAGATACAGAGCCGGGTGGCGCACGCCTGTAATCCCAGCACTTGGGAGGCTGAGGCAGGAGGATCGCAAGTTCAAAGCCAGCCTCAGCAATGGCGAGGCACTTAGAAACTCGGTGAGACCCTGTCTCTAATAAAATACAAAAAAGGGCTGGGGATGTGTCAGGTATTTTGATACAGCAATACAAAAGAGATAAAATCCAAGGCCTTGTGCATGCATGCTAGGCACATGCTCTCCCACTGAGGTACATCTCCGGCTCCAGTAAATTTTAAACTCAGTGGGGATGTTGGGTGTTCATTCGTGACAAATTAAAAATATTATGTAATAGAAAGATGAATGTTTGAGGAAGACATTTTCTAATTTAAACATCACTATGGTGGTGCATGCTTGTAATCTCAGCAACTCAAGAAACTGAGGCAGGAGAATCAAAAGTTTGAGGCTGGCCTCAGCAACTTAGACTCTCTCTCAAAATAAAAAATAAAAGGGCTGGGGATGTAGCTCAACAGTAAACCCCCTCCCCCACTCCAAGGTTTAATCCTCAATACCAAACAATAATAACAACAAAAAACCATGAAACAAAACATCACACAGTGTGTACGTGTATAAAAACATCACATGGTACCCTACAATTTTCATTTTTGGGGGGAGGGGGAGGGTGCACAGGGAATTGAACTCAGGGCACTCAACCACTGAGCCACATCCCCAGCCCTATTTTGTATTTTGTTTAGAGAAAGGGTCTCACTGAGTTGCTTAGTGCCTTATCGTTGCTGAGGCTGGCTTGGAACTCGTGATTTTTCTGCCTCAGCCTCCAGAGCCACTGGGATTACAGGCATGTGCCACTGTGCCCTGCAATTTTCTTTCTTTTTTTTTTTTTGTACCAGGGATTGAACTCAGGAGCACTTGACCACTGGGCCACATCCCCAGTCCTTTTTTGTATTTTATTTAGAAAGAGGGTCTCACTGAGTTGCTAAGTGCCTCGCCATTGCTGAGGCTGGCTTTGAACTCGCGATCCTCCTGCCTCAGCCTCCCAAAGTGCTGGGATTACAGGTGTGCGCCACCGCGCCCGGCAATTTTCATGTTTTTATGTGTCAGTTAAAATGCAAATTTAGGGCTGGGGTTGTGGCTCGGCAGTAGAGTGTTTGCCTAGCACGTGCGCGGCCCAGGTTCGATCCTCAGTACCATGTAAACATAAATGCATTGCATCGTGTACAACTAAAACAAATAAATAAATGTTAAAAATAAAAATAAAAAATAAAATGCAAATTTAGGAGGAAGATGTGGTGGTGCACATCTATAATTCCAGAGACTTGGGAGGCTGAAACAGGAGGATGGCAAGTTTGAGGCCAGTCTCAGCAATGTAGCAAGGCCCTAAGCAATTTAGTGAGACCCTGTCTCAAAAATAAAAAGGACTGGAGATGTAGCCCAATGGTTAAAAAAAAAAAAAAAAAAAAAAAAAAGAAAGAAAGAAAGAAAAGAAAAGAAAAAAAAAATCCTGGGTTCAATTCCCAGTACCCAAAAAACCCCAAAACATAAAAATTTAGGACTGGGCATGCTGGTGCATGGCCTGTAATCACAGCCCCACAGTAGGCTGTGAAAGGATGACCTCAAATATGAGGACAGCCTGGGCAAATATTAAGACCCTGCTCAAAAGCAAAAAAGGGCTTGGGATGTAGCTTAGTGGTAGAACTTAGCACATGTGAGGCCCTGGGTTCAATCCCCAGCACTACAAAAATTAAGTTATAAAAAATTATGTAGTGATCATGGGGCTGGTGATATAGCTTAGTTGCTAGAGTGCTTACCTCATATGCACAAGGCTCTGGGTTCAATCCCCATCACCACACACACAAAAAGTATCTATCAAATATATAAAATAGTTACATAGAAAGCCAATGTAATAACACAGAAAATATCTGTATTATAATGTTAAGCAAATTAAACATCAGCTTTGACTGCTTCGTGTTACAATTGAACAAACAAGATTCCAGAAAAGTTAAATGACACTACCAAGAAAAGGATCAAGTATTCTATTTTTAACTCATTAAGTCCCAAGTTCTCAATTCTTTGGATATTTCTAAAAAAATAACATAGGTGCATTAAAATAGGTTGAAAACCATTATCTAGAGCTTACATGTCATTATAGTAATGTTAATTAATATATTACTATCATTAGGGCTGGGGATATAGCTCAGTTGGTAGAGTGTTTGCCTCACATGCACAAAGCCCTGGGTTCAATTCCCAGCACCACATATATACACAAGAAGAATTATATTTGACAGATGGGCTACCCTCCCCCCAAAAGGTTTCCATATCCTGAGCAAAGCAACTTTGTTTCATTTTCCGGGCAGGATGTTTCTTCCCCGGACATGATGTTTCTTTTTCCCCCGGGGCAGGAGCCAATAGGCTTGCACCCCCGCATCAGAAATCCTAACATCTTCCCTGCAGAGAGGAGGAAGCCACTGCACCAGCCTCAGACCCATCTCCTCCAGCCCGAAGTCAGCTGCCCCAGCCGACAGCTCCAGCCACCAGCCAGATAGCAGCTGCCCCAGCTGACAGCTCCAGAGTTCCCAGCCAGTGCACCCAGGCACCCACTTTCCCTGACTCCTCTCTCCCACCAGAGCTTGCACACTCCCCTTTTCCTGACTCCCCTCTCCCAGCACCTCTTCGACCTCCAACCAGCCACAAAGGCTGTTGAATAAATCTCTTGGCTGCACGGCTGTTCCCGGTGTGATTTTTGCCCTTTAATATTACTATTGTTACTTGTTAACATAGTATATATTATATAATTATATTAAATATTATGTAAATTTTTGTAGCTGGAACAATGGGAAAAATGAATTAATCATCTTACTTTCCTTTTCAAAAATAAGTATTTTTTTTCAGGCCAGGTATAGGGTCATACCTGTAATCCTAGCTATTCTGGATGTTCAGGCAGGAGAATCACAAGTTCAAGGCCAACCTGGGCAGGTTAGTGAGATACTGTCCCAAAATAAAATTTTAAAAAGTTGTATGTGCAAGGCTCTAGTTTCAATCCCCAGTATCGCAACATAAAAATAAAATAAAAAGGGCTGGGACAAAGCCTAGTAGAGCATTTGCCTAGACCCTGGGTTCAATCCCCAGTACTGGAAATGTTTTTCCATGAGAAAATGTACTCCAAATTCCTTGGCTTGCTCATTGCTGGTCACAGAAATCCCTTCATAATCCGGCTCCAACCCAGCTTTCTATGGTATTTCCCACTAATCCTCCATAAAAGCATGGAATTTCTCCTATATTCTGCTCTCTTACCTCCTTAACTGTGTTGACATCATTTTCTCCCTTACCAATAAACCCTCATCCTTTCTATCTGGCTATCTAAAATAATTTATCTTTCAAAGTATAACTAAAATACTCTATGGTTTGATCGTAATCCAGTGTTAATGTAATGAATGAGTACCTCAATTTGGCTGAATGGTGCGGAAATGAAGTAGAATAGAAAAAGCTTGTGCTCAAGATAGGAGAGGGGGGCTGGAGTTTCTACTCAGTGGTAGAGCATGTTCCTAGCATATTTGAGGCCTGAGTATCCTGAGGCCCAGAGATGGGAAATGAAGAAGCCAATGGTAATAATAGCAATGATAACTACTAACATTTATTGTATGCTTACTATATGCTAAGCCCTGTGTTACCCTTTTTTTTTTTATTTTTTTCTTGTATTGAGAATTGAACTCAGGGGTATTCTCCAGTCCTCTTAATTTTGTTATTTTGAGACACATAAGACAAACTTATCTTGCTAAATTGCTGAGGCTGGCTTCAAACTTGTCATCCTCCTGCCTCAGCTTCTGAAGTCTCTGGGGTTATAGGCTGCTGCTACCCTGCTAACTCCATTTCCATTCTTTTAAACTTATTCTCACAGCTGTCTTTTCTACTCAGATATCAGAGGGGAGGCTGCATATTTTATTACGGCTGTAGGGGAGAAAATTGATGTAATTCTTCATTTTCTTTTCCATTTGAAATTCTCGATAACTCTAGGAAACAATGGAGAGGATGATTTAATAGGATTTGATAAACAGTTAATTGTGGAGTTTGCCAGAGTAAAAATTTGAAGTTTTGATTGCAGTATTGTTGTTTGGACCAAGGAACATACATACTTGTAAGAAATGGAAATTGTTGTTTTACTTTTTTGTGTTAGGCTTCAGATGTTGGTAAAACTTCCAGATAGGTATTGATAATCTTGGGTAAATACATAATAACGAGCAGATGAGAAGAAAATAAGGTGAATGTATAAGAAAGAGATGATGTTGTCCCTATTGGAGTGATACAATGTATTTGTTTTACTTTTCTTTTTCTTCTCCGTGCTGGGTTTGAACACAGGACCTTGCACCTGTTAGGCAAGTGCTCTACCACTGAGTTATACCCTCCGCAGTTTTACCTATTCCTAAACTAGTTAATAACAAGGCTTTTTATGCCTGAGATTGCAAAGATAGTATTTCATAGTGTTGAAGACAAGGCAACAATGACTTTTAAAAAATAATGACCAACTGGGGATTAAATGGAGCAAACTATGTTATATGTATTTATGAATATGTCAAACTGAACCCTACTGTACAACTGTAATGCACTAATATAAAATATGACCAAGAGCATAATCAATTTCTATCTATGTCTACACTTGGGGAAAAGACAGCATTTTATTAAACTCCTATAGAATCAAATCTAGAGAATTCAGAGGACCTCCTTGATGTATGACATCTGCAAAAATCAGATTGAGGCTTCTAACTAGTGGGGAGTGGTATAACTTTCCATCTCATGAATATATTCCATGTTTGTTTATTCCAAGTTGGCAAAAGTCAGTGCTGGTAATTGCTTACTGTCCTGTCTTTACCGGACATTAGGGTGTATTGATGAATACAGTAGTAGAATTTTCTTAATGGGTGAAATTTTCTGAACCCTGCACACATTCTTTATGTGTATGGTATGTTTTTGCTACCTCTCAAAGCGTGCTCCTTGGACCAGCAGAAACAACATCACTTGGAATTTGTTTAAAATGCAGAATTCAGAATTCTACATCCCACCCCCAGACCTTCTGAATCACAATCTGCATTTTAAACAGAATCCCCAGATTATCCTATTTGAATAAAAATTTGGGAAGTACTGTTGTAGCCAATTAAGAAAATCTGTGAAATCAACATAGAAGTCCCTTGGTTTTCAACAACTATAAGGCAAACAATTTTTAGTCATTATGGGGTCTTGGACTCCTTGAAAAAAGTGCTAGAGACTATGAAGCCTCTCTCTTCACAATAAATGCATATATGAATTCAAACACAGTATTTAGAGGGATTCATAGATTTAAGATTAAATCTAGGAGCTTATTTTCTTCCTTAACCTGGGGGAATGCTTTTAAACAAATTGCTTATGAATGGACTGAGTGATTAGGTCATGAGCACAACATGAATTGTTGAGATGTTTACCTGTGTGTGTGTCTTTTCTGAGAAGGAAAAGTTTATTTTTTTTAAATAAAGCTAAAACTATTTTCTCTATAAACCTGGTCAACAGCAATAATTGTACTTTAGGTAATAGTGATTAATGTTTCTTTCTGGTGAAGAAATTTAAAGAATTAAATTAGATTTGGTCTTGATAATAATTAAAAGCAATTGGATGCTACTTTGGAATATTAAGATTTGAGAACAAAGTATCTCGCTTAGTTTTCAAGCTCTGAGGGTTATTGTAATGTGATAAGGAAAGGCAGTTAAGAGAATATTTACATTCCATGATCATGGGAGTAGAGTAAGTAAATTTAAAAATTGTTGTTAAGGAGGAAAGGTCTTACTTAAATTTAAATCTATGCAAGATCTGTTTCTTGTTATGTTGCTGAGAAGAAGTAAAAGCTTGAGCAACTTAACACAAAAAAATATCATGTCAGGCATTAAAATACAAAGAAAATTTTCACTCTCATTTCTTTTTTTTTTTTAATATTTATTTATTTGCTTTAGTTGTACACAATTCGTTTATTTGTATGTGGTGCTGAGGATCGAACCCGGGCCGCACACGTCTACTGCTGAGCCACAACCCCAGCCCTCACTCTCATTTCTTATTGTCTCCTCCTCTTCTCCCTGCCTTCCTCTCTTCCCTCCTTCTTTTCTCTTTGTCTTTTTGTGGTGCTGGGGATCAAATCCAGGACTTCTATGCATGATAGGCAAATGCTGTACCACTGATCTACACACCCAGCTTTGTCTTCTACTTTTAATCATTAGAGAAATGTTGTCTTTAATAGCAGAGAAGGATTATTTCTCTAACCAGTGGTACTTTGTTTTTTGTCAGTCTTTAAAATTATGCATCCCTAACCCTCATAATAATATCACTGTCTTTTTAGTCTTCTCATAGGCTTTATTGCCATATGTGATGGAAAAATCCATCCAAATTTTTTCATCTGATTTGCATCAGCAATATCTATTTCTAAGGATTATTCATGGATTACCCATAAATATTCAGAACCATGTTCCCGTGGATCTTAATCTTTGCTATATTTGGCTTAGGGTTTCATTTTCTAAAAAATTTTCCATTTCTTTTCTCCACATTCAGCATATGATTCACCCTAGTTTAAAATTTGGTCAGCCACTATATTTGCAATCTCACTTGGATCACAAATGGGGCTATACATAGGAAAGACTAGGCAAGATGTAGTGCATTATACAAAAACAGGGGGGTTACTCAAAACAGAAATACCTTGCTGTGCATTGAGTTTTAAAAATTAAAATTTAAGTAAACCAAAGAAAGATGTTTGTATGCTTCGTCGGTGAAAATTCTTAGAAAGTGTTCATCAACGTTCTCTGGCAGTCATCTTTTTGAAAAGTAGTCATTCATATCTTTTTAGCCTACTCATAAGTTTTTTGTTTGTTTGTTTGTTCTTGTTTTACCCAGTACTACCTTTCTGCTCTTATTTGTAAGGAAAACAAATAAACTACTGGCTCAAAATCAACAGTTGTGCTGGGGGTGATGGCGCATATCTATTATCCCAGCAGCTTGGGAGGCTGAGGCAGGAGGATCGCAAGTTCAAAGCCAGCCTCAGCAACTGCAAGGCACTTAGCAACTCAGTGAGACCCTGTCTCTAAATAAAATACAAAAAATAGGGCTGGGGATGTGGCTCAGTGGTCGAGTGCCCTGAGTTCAATCCCAGGTACCACAAAAAAAAAAAAAAATTAACAATTGTCTTTCTCCTCCATCCCTATTGTTCCCTTCTGTCATTTCCCCTATCATTGTTCCCCAGAGGTGAATTTGAATCATAAAAAGGAGGGCAAAATAGGCAGGTCAGTTTTGAATTGAATACAGCTCTTGACTAGAAAGTGCTTGGCTAGAAAGTGACCTTTCTCCAGTAAACAACCAGAAATCCAACTATTCTTTACCCTCAAGCAAAAGCATAAGGATGAGCCCCTGGTGGCTACATAGGAACTGCTTTGGGACCATGGAGTGTGATCAGAGGAAAGAGAATCAGCTGTTTTCAGCTGTCAGTGAGGACTACCGAGAGGACTTAAGTAACCTTGGCAAGTTAATAGACCTCAGACAAAATGGTGAAGCAGGCTGACCATGACTGGAGCAGAAATGTCAACCCTCTAGAAATCACTCTCCATAACTGAATCATCTCACATATCTTGTTTCTTAAAGAACCAAAATCCATAGTAGACTCACCATAAACATTTTTTTTTTTGTGTGTGTGTGTGTGGTACCGGGGATTGAACTCAGGGGCACTCAACCACTGGGTCATATCCCCAGACCTTTTTTGTATTTTATTTAGAGACAGGGTCTCACTGAGTTGCTAAGTACCTCACCATTGCTGAGGCTGGCTTTGATCCTCCTGCCTTAGCCTCCCAAGTGCTGGGATTACAGGCGTGCGCCAACGCGCCCAGCACCAAAAACATTTTTCTATGGCATATCCTATGGTTTTTGTTACTGTTTTGGGAAAACAATTTATATTTAATTATTCTGTGTCTGGGCAACAGTCAAACCCCATCTCCCCACTCTATATTGGGGATTGCACTCAGAGCCTGCTGTATGCTAGGCAAGTGCTCTATCACTGTGTTACATTCCCAGCCCAGCATTCTAACTCTTATAGACTCAGCTGTACCAATACATCTTTGGATTTCTGATATGATGATGCTTGTTTTCTCTTTTCCAATAATTATCTCATTTTTGTTTTATATTTTATTGCATTGGTTTGAACTTCCAGGGCAGTGTTAAGTAATTGCAATAAATATGGCATATTGCCTCCCCCCATGCTAGGGATTGAACCTGGGCCTTGCATGTGATCTACCAATGAGTCACACCCTCAGCCCATGATCTCATTCTAAAAGGAATGTTTTAGTTAATTATCACAGGTAGGATATTATAGTGGATTTAACCATATTCCCCCAAAAAGATATTTTCAGGTTCTAACTCCATTCTTCACCTGAGAACGTGACTTTTTTGGGGGGAATAGGGTCCTTGAAGATGCATTTAAATTAAGATGAGACTTTAAATCCAAGGGTGGTTGTCCTTGCGAGGAGATGGATATTTGGAGACACACACATAAGGAGGAGAGCCATGTGAGGATAGAGGCAGAAATTGTAGTGATGAAGTAACAAGCCAAGGAATGCCAAAGAGTGCTGGCAACCTTAGAAGCTTGTCAATATATTGATTTCACATCTAGATTCCAGACCTCTGAGAAACAAATGTCTAGTGTTTCAAGCCTTCTAGTTTATGGTAATCTGTTACTAGGAGATTAATATAGATATTGTTGTGTTTTAAAATAAGTATTTAGCCTGTTTTGGTGGTCTACGCCTATTACCCCAGTGTCTTGAGGCTGAGGCAGGAGTGTCCCAGGGGTTCACTTGATGCTTTGATTATATCTCTTGTGACTTTGAAACTTACATCTTTTTTCCTTTTTCCCAATCTTCTTTTCCCTAAACTTCTCCCTGATCTTCTTTTCCCTGATCTTCTCCTTCCTGATCTCTCCTCCCTAATCTAATTTTCTCTGAATCACCTCTACAAAAGCTCCCTGTTCCTATGGACAGGAGTTCCCTGTGTTTCTCCTTTGCTAGCAAAGCAATAAACCTTCTGTTATCTTTTTCTCAAGACCTTGTCTTCGTTACTGAATTGACATCAAGGACGAGGACTGAGCTTTGGGTTACAAGAGGATCCCGAGTTCAGAACCTGCCTTAGCAAAAGCAAGGCGCTTAGCAACTCACTGAGACCCTATTTCCAAATAAAATACTAAATAAGGGTTGGGATGTGGCTCAGTGGCTGAGTGCCCCTGAGTTCAATCCCTGGCAAGCCCCTCCCCCCCAAAAAAATAGGTGTTTAAGCAAGCCCTATGGATTCCCCTTCTTGCCCCTGTAGTAGTTCTGTTTCTATTTTTTCACACTTGAATAAAACCTACTCCTTTCATTCTTTTTTTTTTTTTTTAACTTTTCAAGTTGTAGATGGACACAGTACCTTTACTTTATTTATTTTTTATGTGGTGCTAAAGATCGAACCCAGTGCCTCACACGTGCTAGGCAAGGGCTCCACCATTGAGCTACAACCCCAGCCCTATTCCTTTCATTCTTAAAAATAAAATAAAATTAAAATTAAAATAAGTATTTAATAAAAACACTTCCACTTCTCTTTGATGTAGCTCAGTGGTTGAGCACACCTGAGTTCCATCCCTAGTACTACGAAAAAGTAAAAATAAAATAAAAGTTAAAAAAATAAAAATTAGTAAGAAAATACTTTTAAAAAATTTTAGACATTGATGGACCTTTATTTTATTCATCTATTTATATAAAATGCTCAGAATCGAACCCAGTGCCTCACACATGCTAGGCAAGTACTCTACCACTGAACTACAACCCCAGCCCCAAGGAATGAATACTTTTTAACCAAAGACTTTTTATATTTTATTGAATACTTACTATAGTGTATGTATTTTAAAAACTTTTTTGTAGTTGTAGATGGACAACATTCCTTTATTTTATTTGCTTATTTTTTGCATGTGGTGCTGAGGATCAAACCCAGTGCTTCACATGTGCTAGGCAAGTGCTCTGCCACTGAGCCACAATCCTAGCCCCCATTTTTTTATATGTACATAGATTATTTTACACAAATCCATAAATGTGATCATATTATATATCTGGATTTTATGTTTTCCATATTGCAGACTTTTTCTTTTCTTCTCTTCCTTTTTTTTTTTTTTTTAACTTGGTTCTTTTCTCCTACTCTTCTGCCTCTATCATTCTAACCCACATACCTTGGTAACTGTATAATTTTTTCCTTCAAGCTCAACCATAATGTATAATATATGTGTTTTATATATATATTTTTTATATATATATATTTATATATATGTATGTACTCACAAATATACAGATGTTTGAATATGCATATATACATTTGCATGCATAAATATATAGTTGTTCCCCTCTTAGCTATATGCTCTAAGATGTTCCAAATGAATGTCTGGAACTGTTGATAGTTTGGAATCATACACACACACACACACACACACACACACACACACACACACACCCACACACCATGTTTTTTTCCTATACATAGATCCCATGTAAAGTTTAATTTGCAAATGGGTAGTAAGAGACTAGCAATTACAAATGGAACAATTATAATAATATACTGTAATAAAAGTTACATGAATATGACCACTCTGTCTCTCAAAATACTACCTATCTTAGTTGTCAGATCAACTTTGGGGGGAATTGAAATGATTGTAGTCAACTAAACTTTATTTTGTCCCAAAAACACAATAATAGTGATGCTGGCTGTTTGAATATGCCTTAAATTGCTTTCTTTAAGTGAAAAGGTGAAAGTTTGTAAGTTGTTAAGGAAAGAAAAATAATAGAGGTTGCTAAGACCTACAGCAACCACAAATCTGTCAAACTGAAGAAGGAAGAAGAAATTCATGCTAGTTTTTCTGTCCAGTTGATCACAGTTAATTGAAACTGGGGAAAATGAAACTGGGGACAAAGGGAAAGTACCATGTTCATTTTTCTCATTGCTTTACAAGAGTTAAATGTCTCATTGATTCTTGGCCCTTTGGCTAAGATCAAATGTAGAAATAAAATTAAATATTACACTTGGAGTGGCAGTTTTATGTGTTGACTTCATTGTTCCATCAATTACTAATCTAGGTGTTGCTATTTAGGTATTTTGTATTGATTAAAGTCCATAATCAATTGCCTTTAAGGAAAAGAGATTATCCTAGATGATCTGAGGGGGCCTCATTCAGTCATTTGAAAGGCCTTAACAGGAAATGGGAGTACAGCTCAGTGGTGGAGAGCTTGCCCAGCATGCACCAGGCCCTAGGTTTTATTCCCAGCACCACTAAACAGAAGAGAAAAAAGAAAGAGGGCTGTGGTTGTGGCTCAGTGGTAGAGTGCTTGCCTAGCACACATGAGGCCCTGGGTTCGATCCTCAACACCACATATAAACAAATTAAATAAAGGTATTGTGTCCACCTACAACTAAAAAAAAAAAAAAAAAATTTAAAAAGTAAGAAAGAGGGGCTGGGGTTGTGTCTCAGTGGTAGAGCGCTCACCTAACATGTGCGTGGCCTGGGTTCAATCCTCAGCACCACGTAAACACAAATGCATTGCATTGTGTACAACTAAAGTAAATGAATAAATATTTTTAAAAAAATAAAAATTAAAAAAAAAAGTAAGAAAGAAAGAAATATGCCTTAGGAACAGAACTGAGCCTTTTAGGAAGAAGAAATTCCAGCTGAGGACAGCAGATTCAGCTGTGCCAGAGTGCCTGCCTGCCTGATGGCCCAGTCTACAGATTTCAGACTTGCCTAGCCAGCCCCACAATCCTGTAAGCCAACTTCCTATAATAAATTCCTTAAAATGTTTCCTACTAGTTCTACTTTTCTATTTGAGACCTGACTGATACAGTACACTTGTTTTTTCCACTTTGCTTTTTTTAATCCAACAGTATCTCTAAGAAATTACTCCAAGTCCACTGATAAAGCTCTATCTAGTTCATTATCTTTCACCACTGCATACTATTTTATGGCATGATATACCATTATTACTTGACTATTTATATTTTCTTGCTATTATGAAAAATGCTGCATCAAATGCCTTGTATTGGTGCTTTTCTTTCTTCCAGATAGAATCTCAGAATGGGTTCTGCTGAGTTAAAGGATCTTATAAATATACAGGCAGAAGGAAAGCTTCTCCTGCCTCCTCTAAACATTTGCTGGGATAAACCAAAAATGGACAGATTAACAAACATGCACAATTATTAATGTGCTTAGGGAACAATCATAGGATTGTTGTTACCCAATAATCCATTTGGGGTCCAGATGCTTATATACTGTTCTTCAGAGAGGGAGGTAGGGAAGGTGACCGTTTTAAGGAGCAGTGAATTATTTCAGGTGAATGAGGGGACCCAATGGTTAGACAATAGTTAGTAAATGATTCTCTTTGGGAATTGAATGGGCCCAGGAGATGGCCAAGGTCTTGTGACAAAATCTATCAAGTATGATTACATTAATCTTCCTCCCTACAGATAAGAATTTGGTTAGTAAAAATTCAGGGAAGGACCAAAGGCACTTGTTTCATTCTTCAGAAGGTCTGTCTGGTCTTTAAACAGATAAAGAAATGTCAGAATAAAGCCTCTTTCAGGATCTGCTGTTCTTCATGTGCTTATAATTTAAAATAATCAAGCCAGGTGTGGTGTCACATGCCTGTAATTCCAGTAACTCTGGAGTCTGAAACAGGAAGATCGTAAATTTGAGGCCAGCCTCAGCAACTTAGCAAGACCCTATCTCAAAAAAAGAAAAAGAAAAGGAAAATGACTGGGGATGTATCTCTAGAGGTAAAGTACCCTTGAGTTCAATTCCCAGTACCAAAAATAAATAAAATAATCAACACATTAGACAGGGAAGATCATTTGTTGAACCCCAACATAGACATCACCTGCAATATCTAAATACCTATAAATGTATTTAATTTTAATTGATGTTATGACCTTGTTCCCAAGTAGACTGGAACAAGTTATTCTGCGCCAATATTATATGCAACTACTCTAAAAATAGATGCTTATTGCTTTTTAAAAGTTGTTTTCTCTCTGAAGAATATTAGTGATATCTAATAATTAATTTTCATGATACTTAAAAGTTTTAGCTCCCCCCCCACCCAGGAATTGAACCAACCTTAATTTTAAAAAATATTTATTTTTTAGTTGTACACAATACCTTTATTTTATTTATTTATTTTAATATTTTCTTAGTTGTAGGTAGACACAATACCTTTATTTTATTTATGTGGTGCTGAGGATCAAACCCAGGGTGGGACACATGCTAGATGAGCACTCTATCACTGAGCCACAAGCCCAGCCCCTGAACCAACCCTTTTTATTTTTCATTTTGAGACAGGGTCTTGTTAAGTTGTCCAGGCTGGCCTTGAACTTGAGATCCTTCTGCCTCAGGCTTCTGAGTTGCTGGGATTACAAACCTGAGCCACCAAGGCTGGCTTGAGAATCTCTGAAAATTATTTTGGTCATTTGGATTCATCTGTTACGGAAGTTTGCTCCCCACCCACCTTTTTCTTTCTGAGATGTTAGAGATCAATCAAACCCTTGTGCAAGTGCTTTTTCCCTGGGTCATATCCCTAGCCCTCCTTCTCTCTGCAAATTTAATACTCTTTGTTTATTTTACCATTGGATTGTTTGCCTCTTCCTTTTTTTTTTCTCTTCAGTACAAGGATTGAACCCATGCTAGAAAAGCACTCTACCACTGAGCTCCATTCCCTAGACTGTTTGGTCTTGAATCTGTGATCTTCTTGCCTCAGTCTTCAGAATACCTGGGATTGCAGGTATGCACCACCATACCCACAGCCTCCTCTTATAAATTTTTAAGAAATTACTGAGGCTGCGGATGTAGCGCCATCTTAGAGCATGTACTTAGAATGTGCAAGGGTCTGGGCTCAAACACTATCACCACACACACACACACACACACAAATGTATAGAAAAAAATTCCACTTATTGTTTATTGAATTTGTTTATGAGATATATTGCCAAAATGTTTATTTACAGCTAATTAAAATATGCCTATTGTCTCCATTGTAGCTTTAATTTTTTTTTAACCTTTTACATTATAACTCCTTGATTTCAAATCTTGGTGAAAAAGGTCACTGATGTCTGTAGAAGAGATAGCATATCCTATATTGTCTTGTAAGATTTTTACTATTTTATTGTTATGTTTAAGTCTTTAATTTAGTCTTTTTGTTTGTATGTTTGTAAACATATAAAGAGATTGCAGTGCTTACTCTCTCCAGGACCATGTGAATTAGCAGTAGTGTAATAGCATCCATCACTTGCTACTGACATTCAAATAGAATGCTTTTAAAACTTAGCATTAATGTTTGCTATGATAGCGTTTTAGACCCAATTTCCATTATCAGATGAAACTTCTCCTTTTTAAAAATTTCTGGTATCTTATAAAATTAAGTTGCTTCTTGAGGTTTCTCCTACTGAATTTGCTCTTAAGTGAATTATCTGATGTGCTATAAAATATGAATTCCTGATGAAGCTTTTTCTAAATCCAAGGTATTCATAAGGTTTTAATGAGTATGAATTCACTGGTTTCTAATGTGGCATGACTTCTGTTTGAGAGTTATTCCATGTCTACTATAATGGTTCCCTGACCCCCCCTCCCCCATTATGATCAGTGCTCACAAGTAGAGTACTAGCTAAAAATTGAAGGAAGACTTTATCATACATCTTACATTATATATGGCCTGTGTGTCAGTGAGCTTTTTGTCACGGTGACAAAATACCTAAGAAAACCAACTTTGAGGAGAGAAGATGTATTTTGGTGCACGGATTTAGAGGTTTCAGTCTGTGGCCAGTTGGCTCCACTGTTTCTAAGCCTTTGGTGACACAGTAACATCATAGAGGAAGGGAACGATAGAGCAAGGTTGCTTGTCTCATGGTGTCTAGGAAGTAGGAAAAGACAGGAAGGGGTATGGGGCAAGACATAGTCCTCCAAAGCATGTTCCAAAGGATCTATTTCTTTCAACTAGGTCCTACCCCCAACAGTTTCCACCACCTCCTGAAGTCCATTCAGCTATGACTCTACCCATGGACTAATCCACTGATGAGATCAGAGCTCTGATGATCCAATCAATTCCCCCAAAGCCCCACTTCTGAACACTGCTTTCATCCCATGAGTCTTTGGGACATTCCAGATCTACACTGCAACCACCTGTATGGGTTCTCACATGAACAATAAACAATGTGATTGGAAAGACATCCTTTTCCAACGTTCAGGGGTCTCCAGGAGGAATATTATAATATTTAGTGAGGTATAGCTTCTGCCTGAAGATTGTGGCACAGTCATTGTCTTTATAGGGTATCCCTCAAATATGAATTTTTTCATACCCAGTGAAATTTGATTTGCCACTGAGTGCTTTCTCACCTTCCTTATATGTGTAGAGTTTATCTCCAGTATAAATTCTCTGTTTCTATTGAGGCCTGGATTCTTTCTAAAAGCTTTCTCATGTTACTATAGTCAAACAATTTCTACCTTGTATGGATTATCTGATGAATAATGAAGTTTTCTTCTGACTGAAGATTTCCCATATTCATTACATTCACAAGGTTTCTTTCCAGTGTAAATGTTCAGATCAGGTGTTGTTTCAAGCTAAAGTCACTTTTACACTGATACATTTAGGGATTTCTTTCCTATGTGCATTTTCTCATGTTCTGTGAGATTTGATGTGCTACAGAGGGCTTTCCCACTTTTCTTACATGCACAGGGTTTCTTTCCAGCATGTCCTTGGTGTCTAATGAGGCTTGACATTTGACTAGAAGCTTTCCCATTTTTATATGGCTTGTTCCTAGAATGATGAGTGTGAAGTTTTCTATTATAGCTGAAGGCCTTTCCACATTCATCACATATTTATAGCTTCTTAAATGTAGAATGAGGGATGGGGCCAGCCATGGTGGCACATGCCTGTAATCCCAGTGCTGAGGCAGGAGGATTGCAGGTTCAAAGCCAGCCTCAGCAACTTAGGAAGGCTGTAAGCAACCTAGTGAGACCCTGCCTCAAAATATAAATTTAAATAGGACTGTCAATGTGGCTTAGTAGCTAAGTGGCCCTTGGTTCCATCTCTGGTAAAAAAAAAAAAAAAAAAAAAAAAAAAGAGGGATGGGATTCAGGAGAACATTTGTGTCTTTTTTTTTTTTTTTTCTTTTTCCTTTTCTTTTGGTACTGGGGCTTGAACTCAGGGCCTCAAGCATGCTAGGCACATGCTCTACCATTAAGCTCCACCCCCAATCTCAAGAGAATGTTGTGGGGATGGGGATGGAGTTCAGTGGTAGAGCACTTGCCTAGCATGCCAGAGGCCCTAGGTTCAGTCTCAGCACCACAAGAGGGGTGGGGGTGCATATCATTTGGGGGAAGAGGAAAATTCTTGACTACATTGGGCATATGCATGTTATTTCTCTCCAACATGCATTTGCTCAATATCTATGAAGTATTGCTTCAGGCTAAAGGTTTTTCTACATTCATTACATTCATGTTTAAGTATGATTTTTTTAAAAAATATTTTTATTTATTTGCTTTAGTTGTACACAATGCGTTTTATTCAATGCGTTTTATTTGTACGTGGTGCTGAAGATCGAACCCGGGTCACCCATGCACTAGGCGAGCGCTCTATGGCTGAGCCACAAGAATTTTTTTTTTTTTTAAATGCCGAAGATTTTATTTTGGCTGGATGCTTTCCAACATTTCTTACATGCTATGGTTTGTCTTTTGTATCAGTTTTCAGGTACCCATTGTAACCATTGGCTTAATTCTGAGAAAAGACTTCTCAAAATGATTGCCCATAAAGAAAAGTACTATAAATAGGATGAACATAGCTCTGAGGATACATTGAGGGAAAATAACACACTCAGTTTCTCCTATTATACTTCCACATGACAATCAATACAGAAGACTTCTCTGACTGAAGATGTGGGAGTCCTCTCTCCCTGCATCTAGAAAGAGATTAACTTTAAAACACTAGACACCAGCTGGGTATCCTTTTATTCAATTCAGTTGTGAAGCAGTCTACCTGGAAAGTGTCAGATTCTACAGACTGAGGGCCCAAGACTGTCCCCCACTTTAGATGACAATTCCAAATCCCAGGTTGTTCTCACAACACCCTCCTTTGGTTCCAATAATTTGCTAGAGCAGGTCATAGAACTCAGGGAAACATTTAATGTTTAAAGTTTTTATAAAGGATATTATAAAGGATATTGATGAACACTGGATGAAGAGATGCATGGGGGGAGGTGTGACAGAAGGGATACAAAGCATCTGTTTTAGATAGTTTTGCATCACTGTGACCAATATACCTGACAAGAACAACTTAGAGAAGGAAAAAATTATTTTGGTTCACTGTTTCAGAGGTTCAGTCCATGTCTGGCCAACTTCACGGCTTGGTCCCAGATGAGGCAAGAATATCATGGGGGAGAGCATGGTTAAAGGAAAGCTTCTCAGTTCATGACAGCCTGGAAGCAGCGTGTGTTCAGCTTGCCGGGAACAAAATATAAACACCAAAGCCACACACCCATTGACTTATTTCCTCTAGCCATACCATACCTGACTTCAGTTAACACCCAGTTAATTTATTCAAGGGGATTAATCCACAGATTAGGATACAGCTCTCATAATCTGATCATTTCACCTCCCAGCATTCTTGGATTGTCTCACATATGAGTTTTGGGAAAACAACTCATATCTAAACCATAATAGTATCCATGCCCTATCTGAGAATGCTACTCACCAGGAACCCCCACATGCTCAGCTAACTTGAACTCTCTAAATCCTGTCCTTTTGGGGTTTTATGAAGGTCACATTACATAGACATGTTTGATTAAATCATTAGCCATTGGTGGTCAATTTAACCTTTGGGATAGTGGGGCTGGAAGTCCTAACTCTCTAATCTAGCCTTGGCCCCCATCCTGAAGCTACTAGGGGCTTCCAGCTCCCAGACAACTCATTGACATACACAGGAACAGCTTCCTTCATTTCAAAATATAAATTAAGGTCCAAATCTTTCATATTAAATCACATCCAAGCTTAGTGTGGTGGCCCATGTCTATAATCCCAGCTAATTGGGAGGTTGAGACAATAGGATTTCAAGGAGATCATTCAGGGAAACTTAGCAAGATCCTGTCTCAAAACTTTTAAAAGGGGGTGATGGTGGTGAGGATGTAGCTCAAGGGTGGAATGTTCCTGAGTTCAATCCCCAGTAACATACACACAAAAAGAAAAGAAAAGGGGTAGGGATGATGTAGCTCAGTGGAAAAGCATTTGTCTAGCATGTACCAGGCTGTAGGGTCAATCCCCAGCACTGCAAAACATCCTCCAAACCAAATAAGAACAATATTATCATAATCAACAACAACAAAAATAAAGAAATAAATATAAAGAACTGTTGTGCTGGGCATGGTGGAATATGCTCGTAATCCCTGTAATCTCACCAAAAAAGGGCTGGAGATGTAGCTCACTGACAAAGTGCCCCTGGGTTCAATTCCCAGTACAAATATAAACAAACACACATTGTTGGTTGCTCAAAATCCCAGCCATCTACATGCAGATAATTTCTCTCTCCTCTCCATCTGCAGTCTTGTACCACGTTTTTTTTTTTTTTTTTTTTTTTTTTGTGGTACCGGGGATTGAACTCAGGGGCACTCGACCACTGGGTCACATCCCCAGCCCTTTTTTGTATTTTATTAGAGACAGGGTCTCACTGAGTTGCTAAGTGCCTCGATATTGCTGAGGCTGGCTTTGAACTCACGATCCTCCTGCCTCAGCCTCCCAAAGTGCTGGGATTACAGGCGTGCGCCACCACGCCCGGCTCCACGTTGTTTTTATTCACTTTATAATATCAGATTAGTTTTCTATGACTGTCATAACAAGTACAATAGATTGGGTGGCTTAAAACAACAGAAAGAGGGGCTGGGATTGTGGCTCAGCGGTACAGCACTCGCCTAGCACGTGCGCAGCCCGGGTTTGATCCTCAGCACCACGTACAAATAAACGCATTGTGTACAACTAAAGCAAATAAATAAATAATTAAAAAAAAATACAGAAAGATATTCTCTTCTCAGTTCTAGAAGTTAGATGTCCAAAATCAAAGTTGTGGGCAGGCCATGTTCCCTCTGACACCTCTAGGAAAGACCCTTTCCTTCCTCCCTGAGTTGGCCATTGCTGGGCTTTTGGCATAAATTCTGAACTCCCAGTTACATTTGTGGTCACCCACACGTAGACCTCTTTGGCCTCTGTTATCCTTTTTTTTTTTTTTTTTGTGGTGCTGGGTATTGAACTCTGGACCTTGTGCATGTGAGACATGCATTCTACCAACTGAGCTATATCTCCAGCCCCTCTTTGACTTTTTGAATCTTTTTATCCTAAATTTGAAGCTCTGAACAACTCTGGCTGGGACACAAACTCCTTGGTTTTTTCTCTGCAGCCCATCAGGTTGCCACAGCAGTTGTTTACTGCTGTCATTGCCTGACCTCCCCATGCAGGCCTGTAACCAAATGACTGGCATTTTTTTGTTTCTTTGTTTTGTGGAACTGGGGATTGAATCCAGGGTATTGTGCATGCCAAGCAGGCACTCTATCACTAAACCACATCCGCAGCTTTTTACATTTTTTTAAATTTCAAGAGAGGGTCACTAAGCCGTCTAGGCTGGCCACAAACTGCAAGGTAGCTGGGATTACAGGTGTGTGCCACTATGCCCCACTTTTTTTTTTTTTTTTTTTTTTGTAGTATCTTGTTTTATTTTGAACTTACAGAAAAGTTGCAAAAATAATACAAGAATTCCCATATTTAGCTAGGTGTAGTTCAGTGGAAGTGTGTGCAAGGTCATGGGTTCAATCTCTATCTCATCTCTGCCCCGAAAAGAAATCCCATATATATGATTTTCATTCTCCCTCACTGCATATAAATGTATATATTTCCTCTTTTTTGAATCAGGTATAAATGATTCAAGGTATATTTCCTAAAAGGAAGGATATGGTTTTAATGTATCTACAATACAATGATCAAAATCAGAAAATTATCATTCATATGGGATTATTGTCTAATCTATAGATTTTACTTCCATGTGCAATGTGACCAATTGTCCCACTAACATCGTTCATAAATATATTTTTAAAAATGTGTTTCCTAGATACTATGTGCAAGCCTGTAATTCCAGTGATTTGAAAGGCTAGGCCAGGAGGATCACAAGTTCCAGGTCATCCTCAGCAATTTAGTGAGGACCTAAGCAACTTTGGCAAGACCTTGTCTCAAAAATAAAACAATAAGCCGGGCGCGGTGGCTCACGCCTGTAATCCCAGCACTTTGGGAGGCTGAGGCAGGAGGATCGCGAGTTCAAAGCCAGCCTCAGCAGTGGCGAGGCACTTAGCAACTCAGTGAGACCCTGTCTCTAAATAAAATACAAAAAAGGGCTGGGGATGTGACCCAGTGGACGAGTGCCCCTGAGTTCAATCCCCGGTATCACAAAAAAAAAAAAAATAAATAAATAAAATAAAATAAAATAAAACAATAAATAAAGAAAAAGGGCTGGAGAATGTAGCTCAGTTATTGAGCATCCCTGGATTCAATCCCTAATACCAAACAAAAATAAAACAAACAAACAAAAAACCCAGTTTTTTTTTCCTGGCCCAATCCAGTCAGGGCATGCATTTACTCACTACTTTTTAGTCTCCTTTAGTCTGCATCAGTTCTTTGGGCTTTGTTTGCGTTTCATAACATTAATATTTTGTTACTTTTTTTCACATCAGATGTGCCCACATCATAACAAGTCCGGTGGGAGGCTCATTTCAGGGACATTAAAACTCAATCATCACTGAGTGTGGTGTTGAACATCTGTAATACCAGTTACTGGGGAGGCTGAGGCAGTGAGTATACCAAGCTGTGAGTATATTAGTTCTGATCAACAGGATAAGATAATTATCTGCAGAAATTTCCATTGTGAGGTTACTGCTTTTCTCTTTGTAATTAATAAGTATCTTCTGTGGGGCTGCTGGGTTTGTAGATGAGTGGTCAAGTGCTTACCTAGGCTCTGGATTTTAAATTTAGCACTGCCAAGGGGGGCGGGATTTTTCTTTTTGGGGAATTATTATTATTATTATTATCATTATTATTATTATGTACTGGGGGTTTAAACCCAGGGGTGCTTTCCCACTGAGTCACAACCCTCTTTTTTTTTTTTTTTTTTGAGACAAATGCTTACTAAATTGCTAATGGTCTCACTGAGATGCTGAAACTGGCCTTGAACTTCTTATCCTCCTGCTTCCACCTCCTCAGTCACAGGGATTACAGGCATGCACCACCATGCTTGGCTGTTTTGGGGAGATATTTTGAGAACATATTGATATTGAAGTATTAAATTTTCACCAATTATATTTAGCATCCATTAGTAATTCTTGCTTGAAATTTTTTTTTTTTTTTTTTTTTTTTTTTTTTTTTTTTTTGTACCGGGGATTGAACTCAGCGGCACTAGACCACTGGGCCACATCCCCAGCCCTTTTTTGTATTTTATTAGAGACATGGTCTCACTGAGTTGCTAAGTGCCTCGCCATTGCTGAGGCTGGCTTTTGAACTCGTGATCCTCCTGACTCAGCCTCCCAAAGTGCTGGGATTACAGGCGTGCGCCACCGCGCCCGGCTTGCTTGAAAATTTTAATAATGATATGGTTGCTGTCATATGATATTTTCCTCCAGCATTCTTTTTGTTTTTCTCTGTAATGATGAGCTTTTCTTTCTTTTCCAATAACTTTGGTGCTTTTTGTTTTCTTTTGTTTTGTTGCCCAGGCTGGCCTCCAACTGCTGTGCCCAAGTGATCCTCCCACCTCTGACTCCCAAATCTCAAACAGCTGGGACTACCTGCATGTACCACCAGGTGTGGCTCTGCTCAGCCTTTTGATGGCTATCCTCCTGTCACTTACTTCTAAAATTCAGCAGCTCCAAAGAGCTTAGTTGGTCCTAGAACTCTTGTCTTCTCTCTATATATTCTTTTTTTAAAATTTTGTACTGAGGATTGAACTCAGGGGCACTGGACCACTGGGCCACATCCCCAGCCCTTTTTTGTATTTTATTAGAGACAGGGTCTCACTGAGTTGCTAAGTGCCTTGCCGTTGCTGAGGCTGGCTTTGAACTCGCGATCCTCCTTCCTCAGCCTCCCAAGTGCTGGGATTATAGGCATGCGCCACTGCGCCTGGCTCAAGTCTCAATTTTGTAACTCATTTTTGATCATTCTCTTGTCATTATCAGCAAACACCACCTTGTCTCATATCTATCCTTTTGTAAATTCTCTGGCTTCATCTCCAAAATATATCTGTGTCTACACATGTCCCCTCGTTCATGCTTCTGTTTTGGTTAAGATCACCATCATTTTCTACTTAGAGCACATTGGAATGTATATTCCTTGCCTCTAGTATCTTGCACCCTCCACCAAGAAAATAAGCACCAGAGCAGCTAGAGTTATCTTAGAAGAAAAAAAGTTTCGTTCTTTTGCTTAAAATGAACTTAAAACAACTCCAATACCATGCAGTCTTTTTTTTTTTTTAAAGAATCCACTCACTCTTTTTTATTAGTATTTTTAATAGTAGATGGACATAATACCTTTATTTTTTATTTGTTATTTTCATGTGGTGCTGGGAATTGAACTCAGTGCCTCATTCATGCTAGCAAGTGCTCTACCATTGAACCACAACCCCTGCCACCCCTCAAAGTCTTATATGATCTGTTCCCTACCTGTTTTCCCAAGTTGTCTTGTATCACTGTGCCCTTTGCCCTATGTTCAGCAACTCTGGTCCTCTCATTTTTTTTTTTTTTAAGCAAGTCAGAGTGAAAGTACCATAAAGGCATAAATTTTTGTTTTTGTTTTTGTTTTTGTTTTGGTCTAAACTGTTAATTGATGAATCCTAAAGCACCTGGTATATGCCTGGCATATAGTAACCACCCAATTAATACTTTTTCAACAGAAAATTGAATTAATTTGTGCACACCATACTACTCTCTTTAAAAAAAAAATCCCATGGACTTTACATTTGCTGTTCTCTCAGACTAGTATATTCTCCAAGATCTTAGCATTGGCTGGCTACTTTCCCCCACCCCTCATCATTTAACTCTCAGATCATGTTAGTATCTTAGAAAGGAGTTGTCTGACCCCCTGTTTGAATTGTCAGCATTCCTGCCTTTTTGCATTTCTTGCTTTATTTTCTTCCCAGCACTAATCATCACCTGGAATAATAATTATTATTATGTTTATTATAACACAGTATATCAATTATAATAGAAATTATTATTATATTTATTATGTTATACTATTTATTATTATTATTATTATTATTATTATTATTAGGTACTGGGGATTTAACCCAGGGGTGCTTTCGCACTGAGCTACATCCCTAGTCATTTTTATTTTTTATTTTGAGACAGGGTCTTGCTAAATTGCTTAGGGCCAGTTGATGAAGCTGGCTTTGAAATTATGATCCATCTGCCTCAGCCTGCTGAGTTGATGGGATTACAGTGTGCTACTGTGTCTGGCTGTCACCTGGAATTATTTATGAATTTTCGTAGGTGGCTCCACTGGGATGAAAACTCCATGAGAGCAGGGAGTGGATTTTTTTGTTGTTGTTTCCTCTTCTATCCTCATTGTTTAGAACAGTGACTGGTACACAGTACATATATAATAAATATTTTCTGTACACCATAATGAATGGCTTATACTGTGTAAATTCTAAGAAACTATTTTAAAGTCACATAAAAATCAGATTCCTAAGATTCAGTCTAGACCATCTTGAAAAAAAAAAAGCTATGGGAATGGTATCTACTTATAATATTCGTGTACTTCTAAGTTTTAGAACATTTCTTTAAGTCCATGAGGATAACTGGGAATCTCCAGTTCAAACAGGCCTAAATCTCATGATGAGCGTTGTTTTGGTTCCTTGTGTCATTTCTGGTCCGCAGACCTCAGGGACTTCCAATTCTAATGATTCTCAAAAGGAATTCTCCACAGAGGCCAAGGGGTATAGGGCATGGGAGGTTTTGTCCAACCTTTGGCATAATTTGTCACTCACAACACTAAAAAGAGATCATTTTAACAACTTTTTTAGCCAATATCTTCATTCTTTTTTTTTTTTTTTTTTGGTGGTACCGGGGATTGAACTCAGGGGCACTCGACCACTGGGTCACATCCCCAGACCTTTTTTGTATTTTATTTAGAGACAGGGTCTCACTGAATTGCTAAGTGCCTCTCCATTGCTGAGGCTGGCTTTGAACTCGGGATCCTCCTGCCTCAGCCTCCCAAAGGGCTGGGATTACAGGCGTGCGCCACCACGCCCGGCTCAATGTCTTCATTCTTAAGGCAAATAAATGACTTCCACCTCCAGATACTCAGTATTAAGATGAATAGTGAATATCACTTTTCACTGAAAATGTTAAAGTCTACCTCATCAAATCCCCTTACATGTTTTTCTTTTCAATTAAATTCAGCAAGGCTTATTACTCTTAACCTTTCTTCTTCTTCTTCTTCTTCTTCTTTTTTTTTTTTGGTACCAGAGATTGAACCCAGGGGCACTTAACCACTGAGCCATATCCCCAGCCTTTTTTATTTTTTGAGACAGGGCCTCACTAAATTGCTTAAGGCCTCACTAAATTGCTGAAGCTGGCCTTGAATTTATGATTCTCCGGCCTCAGCCTCCTGGGATTACAGGCCTGCCTCACTGTGCCCAGATGTTTTTGAATTTTTAAAAACAGAACACTCTCCTCTTCTTTCCACCATTTTCAATTATTTAAACAAATCAGTAAAGAGAATATCAAATGAATTTTAGTTTTTCCCCTTGTAGATAATTTTCTGTTCTCAAGTTGTTCTGTTTTGTTTTGTTTTCCCCTCTCACATTTTCTCCCTCTTTTTCTTGGTTAGATAATAGTTTAGCCATTTTGTAGGTTTTATCATCAGTATTCTGTTCAAGTTCTGGATAGTGTGCTAAGGAAAGCACTTTACTCAGTATTTTAAAGAGAGATCTCATTTAATCTTCAAAACGTGGATGAGAAAACTATTCCCTGAAAGTATAAAGGTCCAAGGTCTTTAAAATCTAGTTGCCTTTCCTATTGCCAGCGGGTAGTTAGAATTGGGTGTTGTATTCCAAAACCTGAGCTCCTTTCTATGTACTCTGTTGCCCTTTGAGAAAGCAATTTTAAGGGAGGATAGGATGTGGAAGCCTGAGGTTGAGAAATGAATGACTTTACTTGTTTAATGCTTCTAAGTGTTTATAGAACTCAATTTCCTTTTCAGAATGGTAAAGGGGAGAGAAGTAGTGAAGGCGCTTGCTGGCTTGACAGGGACTGAGCGCAGATAGGGTCCCGAGGATAGAGAGGTGGACGGGCTGCGCCTGGGCCGGCTGGGCGCACCCTGAAAGACTGAAGACTGAGGCGTGTTCTGGGCGCGCTGAGCCTGGAACCGTAGTGGTAGTGTGTGATTTTCGCCAGCGCGAGGCTGGCAGGCCTCTTGGGATAAAAACTCCTGGTAGGCTGAAGCCCCCAGCTGACGCCTGTCCCACCACAGCCCGGGTGTGCTTCCTAGGACTCTGAGTTCCTCCGGCGTGCAGGAATACGGGCTAGGAATCCCGGCGCACAGTCAGTCCTCTTATTGGGGACACACCACTGGACATTTTCTTCCACCGCGTCCAGGCCCCAGAGGGTGCTTGACCCTGAATGCAAAGAGTCGGGCTTTCTGATTGGCTTAGAGTACAAACGCAGGGGAGTGCCGCCTGAGACCCGCTCTTCGATTGGATTTTACATGAACAGCAGAGCACGAAATAAAGAGGCCTTCAGTCATTGGGCCACTGTGTGAATCTCCTTTTGGCTTCTCTGCCGTGTGAATAAGCGTCTCAGGATCTTCGTCATGACTCTTAAATCTGGGCCTGTCAGTTCGTCCCAGCGTTTCTCGTCTCTAGGCAAGGCATGCAGCTTACAGAGTGTAACCAATCATATAACGTCGAGATCAGGTTGCCAGGCAGATTATGCTAATAAGGTCCCGCCTTTTATGCTGCTCCCACTCTGCGGCGGGAAGAACCACCTGGAGGTGGCGGGGGGGTTTGATTTCCATCACCCCTAGGGAGAGAGGATCGGGGACCCGCTGATCTTCCAGCTCCCCTCATCCAACGTCGTGTAAGTACCTAAAGGATTAAGGGAACTGGATAAGCCAGGGTCCAGAGTACCCCATCGTCTGGGAGGGTGTTTCGTCTTTGCTTAGTCCCACCCAAAATGGCGCCCAGCTCTTTCCGCGTCTCAGAGCCCGGCCGGGGCCAACCGACCGCGGACCCGGGTGGGGGGGGAAATTGATGGTGGTGGTGGGGGGGGGAGAAATCCCGGCGGCACCGCCCGATGGTACAGTCCAGCCGGGGCTGGGACAAGGCACCTCTCTCGGGGTGGGGGGTCAAACCATCTGCACCTTCTAAGGGGAAAAGGGCAAAACCTCCTCCGGGAGGCCCTCCTGGCGCTGCATTCAGCGATGGCTCCAGCGTCTCCTTGCCCCTTCCTTCCCCGCACTCAGCTTCCCCCCTGCGACCCCCGAGTGGCTAGCACGCTCTGCCGGCCGCGCGCACCTCTCCTCCCCTGCCCGCGTTGGTTGGGCCGGGACGGCGGTTGGGCTGCCTGCGCGCTCCGGCAGCAGCGGTTGTGCGGGCGCGCGGGGTGCGGCGGCCGTCTCGGGCGGCCGGTTTCCATCGGCCGGGCACCGATGGCCGTCGCGGGGGGTGGTGGCGCGGCCAGGGCTTCGGGGCTGGCTGGCTGGCCCGTGGCGGGCGGGCAGCGGGCGCGCACGGCCGAGGTCTGTAGGATGGGGCGCCAGCTTTGTCTGGCGAGGCCGCGCCGCCCACCTGCCATTGATAGCTGGTCCTCCAGCCTTTATTTACAAGTTGGCGTGACCGGGATTGGGGGAGCCGCTTGCAGGGGTGTGGAACGGCTCTGTGGGTCCGTCCTGTGAAAGCCGGGTTGGGGTGGGCAGGGCGGAGGCCAAGGCCAAGGTCGTGCTCCCGGCCCGGCTCCGGACAGCCTGCGCCCGCAGAGCAGTGCAAGGCCGGCCAGGCTAGTTGGTGTTTGGGAGCGGGTTGACAGTCCAGCCGACTGTCAGCTTTTATTAGGTAAAAACTTAAGTATGTAGCAAGGTATTAGGTACTCTGCTGAGTGAAATGGAATAGTCACCGACTGCCGTCCAGGCAGGTGAAAGCGGTTTTGGGTTTTGCTTTGTTCTTTGGTTTTGCTATATAGAATAGTTGTATTTTAACCTATTTTTAATCAATATTTGTGTACACTTAGAGCAGAATGAGGGGTGGCTTTGTGTTGTCATCTAGGATCGAACATCAGGAGTCCTGAGTCCTGTATCCTGATTCGTCTCTTTTCACCTGTTCCAAGTCTTGACTGCTCATCACCCCTAGGTTCTTTTTTTAACTCAACAGTACTTACCTTCATTAAAACATCATTCCTGTTTTGTGGTTTCTTTTTCTGACCTATTTGCCTCTTTGATGTAATAACTCCACGACCGCTATAAGCTTCTTGAAGGCAGGAGGATATACAGTATTACACTGTATTCTTTTGTATTTATCCATTCCACCACCAGTATCACAGTAACTTCTACATGGAACATGCTTATTTGTTGCTATAGAATGAAGAAAACAAGATTAAAAAGAAAATTAGGATTGTTTGGGGGACAAAGCAATGTATAAAGTGTTTGTACAATCCGGTGTATTTATCAAGTTAATTTTGATGTGTTTACTTTTCACAAATAATTTTGAAATCCACCTAAAACGAACCATTTTAAAGTAAACAATCCAGTGGCATTAGTAGAAGGTTTACATTTTGTACTTTGGAGACATTATTTTCTGCCAGCAGGGGTGGGGGTGGCGCTTGCCTGTAATCCCAGTGACTAGGTAACACTGAAGGTGGAGGGTCCCAAGTTCGAGGCCAGCCTCAGCAATTTCTTGAGCCTTTGTCTCATATAAATCAATAGGACTGGGGGTGTGGTTCAGTGGTAAGGCACCCCTGGGTTCAGTACTCCAGAACTGGGGTGGGGCGGGGGGGGGGGGGGCAGTTTTGCGACTCCTCTTATTCTGTGAGCACTCAGTTTTTGCTATAATGTTATTTGTTTTAGGCCGGGCGCGGTGGCGCACGCCTGTAATCCCAGCATTTGGGAGGCCGAGGCAGGAAGATTGCGAGTTCAAAGCCAGCCTCAGCCATGGCGAGGCACTTAGCAACTCAGTGAGACCCTGTCTCTAATAAAACACAAAAAAGGGCTGGGGGTTTGGCCCAGTGGTCGAGTGCCCCTGAGTTCAATCCCCGGTTACCCCCCCCCCCCCAAAAAATAATGTTATTTGTTTTGCAAGTGTGCTGAATTGTTCGCTATTCTTCCAAAAAAGCCATTTACTTTCTCTAATGTTTTGCAGCATGCTTCACCACATAATGTGTGCATTCTATGTTGTAAATCTAAATGTAGGTGAGGATGTATAATGTATAAAGCAAGGTCCTTGGATGCTTTTAGAAATTATGGCATGTCAATCCAATGTAATCCCAAATTGGTTGGCATTGCCTCAACTTCCACTTGCCTAAGTTTTGTTTTTCTTCTAATAATGTATGATCATGGTAGAAAACATAGAAAATATAGCAACAGCATAAAAAATAAAAAAACCCTAAAGTATAATTATTAGAGATAATCCTTATTGATATTTTAATGTGTTTTTAATCTGTGTATGTGCATAAAATATTTGCAGAAATGTAACATTAAGTGTAGTGTCTATTTTGTTGTAATAAGTTCCTAAAGATTTCACTGATGATTTGCAACTTTTTCAGTAGTTTCTCCCATTATTTGAAAGGGGGCATTCATGAAGTTCTTTGAATTAAAAGAGTATTTTATTTGGTACTGGGGATTGAACCAGTGCACTGTACCACTGAGCCATATACTCAGCCTTTTAAAATTTTTTTTTTTTTATTTTGAGACAGGGTCTCACTAAGTTGCTGAGGCTGGCTTTGAACTTGCAGTCCTCCTGTCTCAGCCTCCTGAGCTGCTGGGAGAATAATATTTTAATACATTTAACCTTTTAAAAGCTTCACCTAATTGACAGTGATAGGTTTCTGGATAACAAGCAGAATTAATCAGAGCTGAGAACTACTGAGCTGTAATTTTGGTTTCCTCAATAAATTTACATATTAAGCACTGGTAAATAGAAGGTATCTGGATAATTTAACTTGTTAAAAATGATTTGGGAAAAACATTAAAGCTCCTTGTTGTTTTAGACAGTTTGTTTTAAATGTTAATGCTAATGTACTTTGACCTATTGCCACTAAAATACACAGTCTTCTCCCAACCCCACCCGGAAGAGTATAAACACACCCAGTTCAGCAATTTGTTTTTCACAAGCAGAAGTTTATTATTTAAATTTGTCCTAGTTGGGCACGGCACAACTGTAATCCCAGCAGCTCTGGAGGCTGAGGTAGGAGGATTGCAAATTTGAGGCCAGCCTCAGCAACTCAATGAGACCCTGTCTCAAAAAAAGGGCTGAGGATGGAGCTCAGTGGTAAATTGCCACTGGGCTAAATCCCCAGTACTGTTCCCCCCTAAAAAATTTAAAAAATGAAGACAATTTGTTGTAGATACTTTAATTAAGAAAATTTGGCAAGTGAGGTAAAAAGTTGGGGGACTTGGGTATAGCTCAGTGGTAGAGTGTATACTTAGCATATGGGAAGCCCTGGGTTCAGCCCTCAGTACCAGTACCACCACCTCCACCATCACCCCCCCCCCCAAAAAAAAAAGGACATTTTTCACAATGGTCCTGCCATGATTCCAGAATTTGGGAAGGAACAGAGGGTTAGAGGAAAGCTTTTTATTATTTTGGTCCATACTGAAGATGCTTTCCTTTTCCCTACTCTGGCATTGAACTGTTTAGTTCCATATTATTAGAACTAAGTACCCCTATTTTTTGCCCACTTTTGCAGTCTGATGTTGCAATCCACACAGTCTGTCACTTGCTGCGATCTTTAGAAGAGCTATCCCTTAGATCTGCAGTGTCCAGTACTATAGGCAGTAGCCTACCTGTGGCTATTAATCATGTGTTAACATGACTGAAGGGTATCTGGCCTCAATCCTTTTACAATTCTGAATGTTATAACACTGGTTCAAGACTTGTGTAGAACATTCTGAACTGGGACATCTCCAGTTTATTTCCTATAACTCCTATGATATATCTCATTAGTTTTAAAACATCCATTCTTTTTCCAAAATGCTCAGTGTCTTTCCATTGTTCATACCTGTGTACATTTTAAATTTGTTCAGATTGTATAAAACAGATGAAAGTAGGTTGTTTTTAGATAACTTTGAAACAGATTAGGGAATCAAGGTGTGTGTGCATGTGAGAGAAATGGCAAGCAAAGAAGGGAGTTATGGATTATCTCAAATTATAATTAAAGCTAAGATTATTTAAAATGGGAAAATAGTTGTTATAAAATCAATACTGCACAGGACTTTCAGTGGTAGAGTGCTTACAAGGCCATGGGTTCAGTGCCCAGCACTGTATAAGTAAGTAAATACATACATACATACACAAAATAGCTAAAAAAAAAATACTTAATATTAAATACATATATGTGCATATATTTATATATTAAAACAAAGCAGAATAAATGTGTGGTACCCAGTGGTGCATTCCTGTAATCCCATCTACTCAGAATTCTGAGGCAGGAGGATCACAAGTACAAATCTAGCCTCCACAATTTAGAGAGACCCTATCTCAAAGTAAAAAAAAGTGCAGGGGATACAGCTCAGTAGTAGGATGCCCTGGGGTTCAATCCCCAGTACTGCAAAACAAAAACAAAACCCAAAAAATCCAAATGCAAGGATTGCCAAAAGGTTAGTATCTGCTAAAATAGTCTATTACTGTTTGTTATGTATTTTATGTATAAATGAAAGTTGAACTTTCATTTACTTCAGACATTAAAATATTTGAACTAAGTGACCCCATTTTTTGCCTACTTTTACAGTCTTGACTCTGATGTTGCAATCCACAGTCTGTCACTTGTGATCTTTAGAAGAGCTATCCTTTAGATCTGTAGTATCTAATACTGTAGGGAGTAGCGTACCTGTAACTATTGAACATTTGAAACTGGCTAGTGTTGTAGGTGTGAAAATATATAACAACAGATTTTCAGATTTAGTATGAAAAAATACACCTCAGTATCTAAAATGTTGATTACGTGGTGAAAAGATAATATGTTGGTTTGATTGAGTTAAATAAAATATATTATTATAATCAGTTTCACCTATTTCTACTTTTTTTTTTTTTTTCCCCCAAGCACTGGGGATTGAACCCATGGTCACTCTACCACTGGGCTACATCCCCAGCCCTCTTCAAATTTTTTAAAAATATTTATTTAGCCGGGCGCGGTGGCGCACGCCTGTAATCCCAGTACTTGGGAGGCTGAGGCAGGAGGATCGCGAGTTCAAAGCCAGCCTCAGCAATGGTGAGGCACTTAGCAACTCAGTGAGACCCTGTCTCTAATAAAATACAAAAAAGGGCTGGGGATGTGGCCCAGTGGTCGAGTGCCCCTGAGTTCAATCCCTGGTACCAAAAAAAAAAAAAAAAAAAAAAAAAAAAAAAAAAAAAAATTTATTTATTTGCTTTAGTTGTACACAATGTGTTTATTTGTACGTGGTGCTGAGGATTGAACCCGGGCCGAGCATGTGCTAGGCGAGCGCTGTACCACTGAGCCACAACCCCAGGCCCTTCTTCAATTTTTGAGACAGAGTCTCACTAAGTTGATAAGGTTGGTCTTACTTGTGATCCTCCTGCCTCAACCTCCTGAGTCCCTGGGATTATAGGCCTGTGCCACCATGCCTGGCAGAAGTGAATTAATTAACTTAAGACATTTGAAATGGTTTCATAAGTCTTTTTCTTCTGGAAAAAATTTAAAAAAATAATTTACAAAAGATAGAATTTTATTTAACTCATGGTTCCAGAGACTGGAAGTGGAGGAACATGGTGCTGGCATCTGGTAAGGACCTTCTTGCTGCATCCCAACATGGAGAGGGCATCATATGGCAAGACCAAAAATTCTTTTAAAAAGCAAATCCTGGGGCCGGGCGTGGTGGCGCACGCCTGTAATCCCAGCACTTTGGGAGGCTGAGGCAGGAGGATCGCGAGTTCAAAGCCAGCCTCAGCAATGGCGAGGCACTTAGTAACTCAGTGAGACCCTGTCTCTAATAAAAATACAAAAAAGGGCTGGGGATGTGGCCCAGTGGTCGAGTGCCCCTGATTTCAATCCCCGGCACCAAAAAAAAAAAAAAAAAAAAAAAAAGCAAATCCTGGGCTGGGGTTGTGGCTCAGCGGTAGAGCGCTCGCCTCGCACGTGTGCGGCCCGGGTTCGATCCTCAGCACCACGTACAAATAAACGCATTGTGTACAACTAAAGCAAATAAATAAATATTTAAAAAAAAAAAAAAAAAAAAACAAACCCTACCATTCCTTGAAGATTTTGAAGACAAGTTGTTGGGGGTTATTTTCAGTCTTGCAACAAACTATGATTATAGGCATCCTTAATGTTCTTCTGGTAGGGGAATAGCTGTAATTCCTTTGACTAATTATTGCTTTGTGTTTGACTAATTTTTGAAGTATCATTTCCAAGGCACCTATTTATTTATATTTAGTTCTTAATGTGTGACATTGATAGAAGTGTTCAATTTTACAAATGAGAAAAAGGAGACAGAAATTTAGTGCATTAGACAAGAGTGGGGAGTAAGCCAATAGGAACAAGGGGCTGGGTTCTCAGTTGCAAGCAATGGAACATGTATTAATGAGGTTTCAGTCTCTTTGTCTTTATTTGTTCATCTTTTCCTTTATTCCATGGAAGTTGATGAGTTGAAAATTATTCTGAATTATTTATTTATTTATACAGTGCTGGGATTAAATTCAAGGCCTTGTACATATCAGGCAAGCACTCTACCACTGAACTGCCACCCCTACATTTGCCCCTGGATTTTTTTTTTTTTCAGTTGTAGTTGGACATAATACCTTTATTTTATTATTTTTTTATATGGAGCTGAGGATCAAACCCAGCACCTCGCACATGCTAGGTAAGTGCTCTACCGCTGAACCACACCCCAGCCCTTGCCCCTGGATTTTGAAAACACATTTTTTTTTTTTTTTAATTTGCTACTGGGATTGAACCCAAGGCCTAGAGCATGCTAAGCAAGCTCTACATTACTGAGTTACATCCTTCATCCTTAGCCATCCAGTCCCTGGATTTTAAATACTTTGATAAACAGTAATGTTTAAGACACTTGTTTATGTGACATTCAAGTTATCTCAAGTACATTAAACCTGCTGAAGTGAGATATAACTATTACATAACTGTATTTATAGTTTTAGAATTAACATGAAATTATGTAGCAGCCATTGCTTTTTTTTTTTTTTTTTTTTGGTTCTGGGGATTAAACTCAGGGGTACTCGACCACTGAGCCACATCCCCAGCCCTATTTTGTATTTTATTTAGAGACAGGGTCTCACTGAATTGCTTAGTGCCTTATAGTTGCTGAGGCTGGCTTTGAACTCGTGATTCTCCTGTCTCAGCCTCTTAAGATGCTGGGATTACAGGTGTGCACCAGTGTACCCAGCAGCAGCCATTGTATTTTGATGAGCTTTGTTTCATTTAGAAATTTTAAGGAATTTTACATTCATATTTATATATGTTCATCCCATGCTCTATATGTGTTGGTTAGCTTTCCATTACTGTAACAAATACCTGAGATAATCAGCTTGTAAAGAGAAAATGTTTATTTGGCTCAGTTTTGGAGGTTCCAGTCCATGATCAATTGACCCCATTGCTTTTTGATCTTGTAATGAGGCAGCAAATCATGGTAGGAGCATGTTAGTTAGAACAATTGTTCTCTTCATAGCTGGAAAGTGAAAAGGTGAAGAGACTAGGGTCCAGCAGTCCCCCTTAAGGACATGCCCCAGTTACCTGAAGACCTCACCACCTCTTAGAATTTCCACTACCTCCTAAGAGCACCAAGCTGGGGATTAGGCCTTTTTTTTTTTAGTTGTTGATGGACCTTTATTTATTCAATTATTTATATGTGGTGCTGAGAATCGAACCCAGTGCCTCACACGTGCTAGGCAAGTGCTCTACCACTGAGCCACAGCCCCAGTCCCGGATTAGGCCTTTAATACATGGACTTTTGGGAGACACCCAAACCATGCCACTAGGTAACTCACCAAAAAAATTATATCTTTTTATATATCATTTAAAAAATAATACATTTTTTTCAGATCCATGGCTGGCTGGCTGGCTTTCTTTCTTTCTCTCCTTTTTTTTTTCTTTCAAACCAAGGGGTATACTACTACTGAGTTACATCCCCAGCCCATATTATTTTCTATTTTGACACAGGATCTTGTTAAATTGCCAAGGCTGGCTTCAAACTTACCATCCTCCTGCCTCACGCTCCCAAGCCACTGGGATTACAGATGTGTGCCACCACACTGGGCTCAAATCAATGGTTTTTAAGTGTTATAAATCATATATATATATGTGTGTGTGTGTATTTACATGTATGATTATATATATATGTGTTTGTGGTGCTGAGAATTGAACCTAGGGCCTTGCTCATGCTAGGCAAGCACTTTTATCACTGAGCTGTACCCCTAGCTTTGCAGATATATTTTAAGTGTAACAAAATATGTATAAGACTTTTACAGAGAGACCTCTAAAACTGTTGTGTGACTTTAAATAAAACCTAAATAAATGTACAGCACAGTGGTTCAAAAATTGGAGATTCAATTTTGTAAAGGTGTCTATCTTCTGGAAACTGATATAAATTTAGTGTAATCCCAGAAAATTTTTAGAATAGACAATTTAAAAATTTTGTAATGCATATGAAATTGTACAACACTCTTGAAAAAGAGAAGTTGGAAGCTTCTATACTAGAGATTTAGAACTATAATAATTAAGACTGTGTGTGATATTGGCATCAGTTGGATTAATAGTATTAGATCAGTAAAAAAAAATATAAGAAGTCTGGAACTCGTCTCATCCATATGCCAACACTTGATTAAAATGACCCAGGAGGCATGGCAGATGAAAGGCAAAACAATAAAGCTTTAAAAAGTTAATATAGGAGGGCTGGGGTTGTGGCTCAGTGGCAAGAGTGCTCGCCTTGCACGTGTGTGGCCCGGGTTCGATCCTCAGCACCACATAAACATAAATGTATTGCATTGTGTACAACTAAAGTAAATAAATAAATATTAAAAAAAAAAGTTAATATAGGAGGGGCTGGGGTTGTGGCTTAGAGGTAGAATACTTGCCTAGCATGTGTGAGGCACTGGGTTCGATCCTCAGCACCACATAAAAATAAATAAACAAAATAAAGGCATTGTGTACATCTACAACTAAAAAAAATTAAAAAATATTTTTTAGTTGTAAAAGGACACAAAATACCTTTATTTTGTTTATTTTTACGTGGTGCCAGGATCAAACCCAGTGCCTCACGCATTCTCTGCCAGCGTGCTCTGCCACTAAGCCACAACCCCGGCCCATGGGAGAGTATATTTATGGTTTCAGTAGTATAGAGAAGGGATTCATAAGCAAGATGCAGCATATACTAATAGACAGTGGCACAGCCTTGAATGGGCACTTCAGAAAAGGAGAAATTCACATTTCTAATAAATATATGAAAAGGTTTTCCATCTTATTGGTAGCAAAGGAAATGCAAATTATACCCACGCTGCCTTAACACTGTACACCTAAATTAAAGTTAAGGTAGGCAATTCCAAATCCTGAGGATGTTGAGCAATAGAGACTCATACATGGCTGGTAAAAGTATAGATTAGTGTAACTACTTTGAAAGAAAATTCAGCATTATCAAGAAAATAAAAAAAAAAGTGCCTACTTAAAACCTAGCATTTCCATTATTAGAGAAATACATGTCTTGAGAACCAGAAAAAAATACTTGGAGTAATTTATTTTCATGATCTGAATAGATTCAATTAATATTTGAGGGCCTCTATGATCTCTACACATAGGAGGTTATTTATTTTGAACAGCAGTGAATTAACGCTATTTATATTATCCCTCTCTGCTGAATATTGTTTTTTACTGCTGAATATTTTCACAAAATGTTCCATTCAGTGTGTTCTTCAGTTCCTAAAACAATGCTGTACACAGAACAGGCATTTGATAAATACTGTGTTTTTAAAAAGTATTATTCAATGTTTTACAGTGGGAACCTTTCACTATGGCTTTATAGTTACCCAGTTCCCGAGCTGTTGAGCAATTTGCTCAGTTAAATCTGCTTATGGGTTTAGTAAATTACAACTCCTCTAGTTTCCTTGAGATGAAGTCTAGCCTCCTGATTACATCATTTAGTGGGAGACACGGAGACAGTAGCCAGTCCATTTCCTCTTGGGGTTCTTGGCAGCTTTGCCTAGGATGAAAGCTGTTTCTGGGGAAAGGAGGTCTAAACTCTGTAGTAACAAATATCGGGTGTTAAATCCCACTAAGTGCTATTACCATGGTCAAGTAGCCATTCTTGGTTGTGGTGAGAATTGTTTTTTTTTTTTTTTTTTTAATATTTATTTATTTGCTTTTAGTTGTGCACAATGAATTTAATTGTACGTGGTGCTGAGGATCGAACCCGGGCCGCGCACATGGTAGGCGAGAGCTCTACCGCTGAGCCACATCCCCAGCCCCGAGAATTGTTTTGAAAGCTAATATTTAAAGGACATCTCATAGTGCCTGGCACCTAGTAGGTGCATAGTAAATGGCAGCAGCTGTAATTTATTTATTTATTTATTTAGGTACTAGGGATTGAACTCAGGGGCACTCGACCATTGGGCCACATCCCCAGCCCTTTTTTCAGGGTCTCACTGAGTTGCTAAGTGCCTCACCATTGCTGAGGTTGGCTTTGAACTTGTGATTCTCCTGCCTCAGCCTCCCAAGTGCTGGGATTATGGGCGAGGTGGCGAGCGCCACCTCGCCCAGCAGCAGCTATAATTGTTACTATCCACTAAGTTGTTTACTCAGATAACTGCATTTACACAGTATACATTTTGAATCAAATGGCCTATGATTCTGCTGATTTTTAAAATAAAGAGCTACATTTGTTAAGAGATTTCAATTTTGTGATCTCATTTGACTTCTTCAATGTGTTTGCAAAGGAATCTATCATGTCCTAGGTTATACCTGAATGAAATGATCTAATTATGTATTTGCAAAGAATACTTACTGCTGAGTGCTCTAAACCTGAAAGCTTCTATTTTGTCTCTCCATGTAGAAAAAATTGCTAATTACCATAGTTTGAAAAGTCTATCAATTTGAAGTTGAAATATATTTTCTGGTGAAATGTATTGGGTGAAAGTGAACCCATGCTTATAGTCAAGAGATGTTTATTCCCAAATCAATTGTTTAATAATGGAAATAAAAAGACTTTCTGGAGAAAATGTTCAACATCTTTAGCCATCATGGAAATGCAAAACAAAACTAGATTGAGATTTTCATCTTGTCCCAATCAGAATGGCTTGTTTTTTGGTATCAAGAATATACCAGGAGCCGGGCGCGGTGGCGCACGCCTGTAATCCCAGCACTTTGGGAGGCTGAGGCAGGAGGATCGCGAGTTCAAAGCCAGCCTCAGCAATGGCGAGGCACTTAGTAACTCAGTGAGACCCTGTCTCTAATAAAATGCAAAAAAAAAAAAAAAAGGGCTGGGGATGTGATCCAGTGGTCGAGTGCCCCTGAGTTCAATCCCCAGTACCAAAAAAAAAAAAAAAAAAAAAGAATATACCAGGGTTGGGGTTGTAGCTCAGTGGTTGAGTGCTTGCCTTGCATGAGTGAGGCACTGGGTTCGATCCTCAGCACCACATACATATGTACATACATTAATAAATAAATACAAACAAAGATATTAAAAACAAAGATTAAAAAAAGAATATACCATTTTGATACCAAAAAAACAAGCTGGACACAAGCCACTGAGCTACATCCCTAGCCCCTTTTAAAATTTCATTTTGAGACAGGGTCTTGCTAAGTTGCTTGGGGTCCCACTAAGTTGCTGAGGCTGGCCTCAAACTTGTGATCCTCCTGCCTTAGCCTCCCGAGTCACTGGGATGATAGGGGGAGAGCCAACAGTCTTGGCCTTTTTTTGTTTGTTTGTTTTATACTGGGGATTGAACCCACTGCTTCATATATGCAAAGTACACACCATAGCACTGAGCCCCTGCCCCAGATTTTCCCTCCCACTGTTTTGCAGTGCTGGGGATAGTGCCGGGTCTTCCATAGGCTAGTGCTTTACCACTAAGTCACACCTCCAAGCCAGATTAAGTTTGTATGATGGTAATACCTGCCTTAATATGTCTTCTACCTGGATTTACAGTCTTGTTAATAAAACACTTGTATTTTTAAAAAAAATTTAATTTAGTTTTTTCAACCATTCTTCATTTCACATTTAACTTTACTAACAAGGGACTGAGGATGAGGAATGGGAATTTGAAAATGAAAAACAGCCCACATTAACCTCTTTACAACAGGTAGGAATTGGATATAAAGGGAATTACTTCAGACTAATATCTTTGCTTCTTAGTGTTGGGTCAGAGTTATGTTTCAGTCTCTTTGAACAAATGACTGTATTTTTCAGGAGTTGAGGTAGAGTGAATAAGTAATTAAATTGTGTTTTTTCTTATGTTAATTATGAAAACTATGCTCTAAAGTAATTTTCCTCTAAGCAATTGTAATAGTTAATTTTTTTTCCTTAGTCAAAATATTTCAAAACACTTGAATTCATTAAGGAAACAGCTTACTACTTAAGATTGTGCCTCTTTTTACATTATGCAGGATTTTATCCTAAGGACTTGGGTTTGTGATTTGAATCATAGTTGCCACCCAGAATCACCAGTTAAGGAAGGCTTTTTAGGCCATAGAAGACCCACCTGGAAGTTTCCTAGTTACTGCAACTGCTACTTCAACAAAAGAACTTGAGATATGTGGAGCAGATACTTTCCATGCAGAGGTAAACCAGAGCCATAGATGCTATCTGTCTCCCTACTAGTTGTTTTGTGAATGAATGCTGCTGTTGAGAAGGGACCTAGAGGGCATGTGCTTGGAGCTTTGCAAACTTAGTATCCATAGTGAAAAACATGAGTGTTCAGTATTATTTAGTGAGTCATTTGCAGCGATCTCTCAGTTTTCAAATGTCCTCTGCAAATCCATGTTTACATTCAGTGCTCATTTCAGATTTCCTGATAGGTATATGCTGTAGATTTGCCTGTAACCATGTGGTAAAGGGAAGCTAGAAGGTAATCTCCTTGAGAGCAATCTGGTTGGCAAGAAAAACAATTATGTTCACCCCTACCCCAGCCTTCTCTAAGTTCTGAGATATAAAGATCTTATAGGTCTTTATATATAGGGAAGCTGGTGATTTGTATATTTTGATTTTAGTTTTTTTTTTTGGGGGGGGGGTACTGGCAATTGAACCCAGGGATACTTTGCCACTTAGCTACATCTCCAGCTCTTTTTATTTTTTATTTTGAGTCAGGGTCTCACAAAGTTGCTTAGGGCCTTGCTAAGCACCAAGGCTGGCTTCAAACTTGGGATCCTCTAGCCTCAACCTCCTGAGTTGCTGGGATTACAGATGTATGCCGCTGTGCCTGACTTGATTTGTTGTTTTGAAAGAAGGTGTACAGGTTCTTACTAAGTTTTTTTTTTTTTGGTACTGGGGATTGAACTCAGGGGCACTCGACCACTGGGCCACATCCCCAGCCCTTTTTTGTATTTTATTTAGAGACAGGGTCTTACTGAGTTGCTAAGTGCCTCGCCATTGCTGAGGCTGGCTTTGAACTTGCAATCCTCCTGCCTCAGCCTCCCAAGTGCTGGGATTTCAGGTGTGCGCCCCCGCGCCCGGCTGTTCTTACTAAGTTTTGTTTACTGATAAAAAAATTTTTTAAAGGTGGTGACTATTGTTTGTGTAAGAATATTTATTAAAATATCACTAAGTTGGTGTAAGAATTCAGAGCTTTAATCTTTGTCCAGTGCTTACCAAAGGTGGTCTGGCCTCATTGTAATTAGTCCTTCATGTTACTTCTGGAGTGATATCCCAAACTGTCACTGCTGTGATGAGGTATTTTTCTTTCCCTGCTGTGCAGGAGTTAAGCCAGATTTGGCTCATTTCAGGTTCACTTGGGGGAGGTTTATAAACATTTTTATGCTTCCTTCTACCCCTGTAATTGAATTGTATCACCATTTTCAGGGGTTAGAACCTAGAGTTTGTTTTTCAACTAGCTCCCTATTTGATCCTGGTAAAACTAGTCCATGAACTTTGCAAACTGTAGGCTAATTGAGTAAAGTTTAAATTCTTCACCTTGCACTTGTGGCCTTTTTAGACCCATCCTAACTGTGTAAGGCTTTTCTCTCTCCATAGTCAGTCACTAGTCCCTAAGCATATCCTTAATTTCTTGCCCTGGAACTTTCTCAGAAAACTTGTTAAAAATGCACTCATGTTTGCTCTAATGGCAAATATTATACACCCCTCCCCCTCTCTGTATATGTAAAGTTTCTTCTTTTTTTTTTTAATTGATTCTAATTAGTTATACATGAGAGTATAATGCATTTTGATACATTGTACACAAGTGGAGCACAACTTATTTTTCTGGCTATACATGGTGCAGAGTTATACTGGTAGTGTAATCATACATGTATATAAGGTAATAAGGTCTGTCCCATTCCACCATTCTTTCCATTCACACACCCCCTTCCCCTCCCCTTACTCCCCTATGCACAATCCAAAGTTCCTTTATCCCCTGCCCTCCCCATTATGGATCAGCATTTGGTTATCAGAGAAAACATTTGGCCTTTGTTTTTTGGGTTTGGCTTATTTTGCTTAGCATGATATTCTCCAGCTCCAATCATTTACCTGCAAATGGCATAATTTCATTCTTCTTTAAGTCTGAGTAATAATCCATTGTGTATGTATGTACCACATTTTCTTTATCTATTCATCTGTTGAGGGGCACCTAGGTTGGTTCTATAGTTTAGCTATTGTGAATTAAGCTGCTATAAACATCATGTGGCTGTGTCCTTTGGGTATAAACTGAGGAGTGGAATAACTGGGTCAAATATTTGTTCCAAGTTTTCTGAGGAATCTCCATGCTGCTTAGTGGTTGCACTAATTTGCAGTCCCACCGGCAATGTGTGAGTGTACTCTTTTCCCCACATAATGCCAACACATTATTGCTTATATTCTTGATAATTGCTATTCTGACTGGAGTGAGATGAAATCTTAGAGTAGTTTTGATTTTCATTTCTCTAATTGCTAGTGATGATGAACATTTTTTCATATATTTGTTGATCGATTGTATTTCTTCTATGAAATGTCTGTTCAGTTCTTTAGCCCATTTATTGATTGGGTTATTTGTTTTTTTGGTGTTGAGTTGTTTGAGTTCTTTATACATCCTAGAGGTTAGTGTTCTATCTGAGGTGTGTGTGGTAAAAAAATTTTCTCTCATTCTATAGGCTCTCTCTTCACATTATCTATTGTTTCCTTTGCTGAGAAGAAGCTTTTTAGTTTGAATCCATCCTATTTATGGATTCTTCATTTTACTTCTTGCGCTTTAGGAGTCTTGTTAGGGAAATCAGGTTGTAAGCCGGTATGATGAAGATTTGGGCCTACTTTTTCTTCTGTTAGGCACAGAGTCTCTGTTGTAGTGCCTAAGCCTTTGATCCACTTTGAGTTGATTTTTGTGCAGGGTGTCAGATATTGGTTTAATTTCATTTTGTTACATGTGGATTTCCAGTTTTCCTAGCACCATTTGTTGAATAGGCTATCTTTCTCCAATGTATGTTTTTGGTGCCTTTGTCTAGTATGAGATGACTGTATTTATGTGGGTTTGTCTCTGTGTCTTCTATTTTGTACCATTGGTCTACGTGTCTGTTTTGGTGCTGTTTTTGTTACTATTGCTCTGTAATACAGTTTAAGGTACGTAAAGTTTCTTTTTTTTTTTTTCTGTTTTTGATATCAGGGATTGAACTCAGGGGCACTCGACCACTGGGCCACATCCCCAGCCCTTTTTTGTATTTTATTAGAGACAGGGTCTCACTGAGTTGCTAAGTGCCTCGCCATTGCTGAGGCTGGCTTTGAACTTGTGATCCTCCTGACTCAGCCTCCCAAGTGCTGGGATTACAGGCGTGTGCGCCACCATGCCCTGCTAAGTTTCTTGATATTTGTTTCCAAATTGCTTTCAATAAAGTTTGTATTAGCTGGGTGTGGTGGCGCATACATGTAATTCCAGCAGTTTGGGAGGCTGAGGCAGGAGGATTGTGAGTTCAAAGCCAGCCTCAGCAATTTAGCAAGGCCCTAAGCAACTCAGTGAGACCCTGTCTCTAAATAAAATATAAAAAAGGACTGGGGATGTGGTTGAGTGATTAAGTGCCCTTGAGTTCAATTGCTGGTACAAAAAAAAAAAAAAAAAAAAAAAAAAAAAAAGGAAGGAAAGCTTATATTGATTTAAATTTCCATCGTTTTTTATCTTTTCAAAAAAAAAAAAAAAAAAAAAAAAAAGAGCTTTGGGCTGGGTGCTGTGGCATGTGCTTGTAATCCCAGCAATTTGGGAGGCTTGAGCATAGGAGGATTGCAAGTTCAAAGCTAGCCTCAGCAGTTTAGCAAGACCCTAAGAAATTTAGTGAGATCCTGTCTCAAAATAAAATATAAAAAAGGGCTGAGTGTGGGGGTGAGGTTGTGGCTCGATGGTAGAACATTTGCCTAGCATGTGTTGGATCTCTAGTACCACATTAAAATAAATAACTAAATAAATAAATAAAATAAAGGTATTGTGTCTATCTATAACTAAAAAGAAAAAGGGCTGGGGATGTGGCTCAGTAGTTAAGTGCCCCTGGGTTCAATCCCTGGTAACTCCCCCCCACCTCCGCCTCCCCAAAAAAAGAGTATGTAGAAAACAGTGCACATGGCATTTAATCTCAATCAGTAGAATTATATTTTAATAATAGAAAAATTTTAGATACCGCTTATATTCCAAAACTTTCTCATCACTTGTATGCCCCTTGAGACATATTCAGTGATTGTGGTTGTATTTTGATTGCAAGATTTACTTTGTCATGTCAAATATACCATAGGACACCATGTTTCTATTCTTTTTTTTTTGGGGGGTGGGGTGGGTACTGGGGATTGAACTCAGGGGCACTTAACCACTGAGACACATCCCCAGCCCTATTTTGTATTTTATTTAGAGACATGGTCTCACTGAATTGCTTAGCACCTTGCTTTTACTGCAGCTGACTTTGAACTCATGATCCTCCTGCTTCAGCCTCCTGAGCCACTGGAATTATAGGCGTGTGTCACTGTGCCCTGCAGGACAATATTTTCCTTACCACAGTCTGTCCACACTAGGGTCCACAAGTTTTCAAATGTTCGATAAACATAGTCATAAAGTAAAAATAGGTATTTTTTATATTTATTTATTTTTATAGTCTCACACCTTTGGGATTTGCCCTCAGTTTCCTATCAAGGTGGCCAGGTCTTGGTCAGACCCTGTAGAGAGGGTATGCTTAGGGAAATAAATAAAACTTCTGCACTTTCTTTTTCATCCTGGGGCATTTTCTTATCCTTGGGATGGGAGGAAAGGCTGGGGAGCCTATCAAAGGGCTGCTGAGAGAGAAGTTTGAGAGCTTTAGGCAATCTCATGGAACTGGGGAGATAAGAAATTTGAGTAGAAGGGCTGTTAAGGCAATCAGAACCCAGAGGCCGACACCTAGAGAAGGGAGGTTCAGGGAAGTGAGCTTGAAGTTCAGCACTGGTTTTCCCTTGAGGTATTTGCTGACTAAGTTGTCAGAGCTGGTCAGAAGGAAAGAAGTTAAAACATAGCTGCATAGAACAGCTATGTGTTTGGTACTCTCCTGGTGCTAAAGAGACAGAAAGTGTGGTCTGAGGCCCACCAAGGAAGAGGTGCTCCAATATACACTGCAGGATTTCCTTGGAGCTTTGGAAGGTCAGATCCTGGGGCAAACAGAGTACAGATCAAGTCAGCTCAATGCTTTGCCCTCCACTCTGCAGCCTGACAGAGGACAGGTGGCTCTGAGAGAAAGATGGTAGGGTATCCTTCCTGGAGGGCACCAGGATGTTTCTGGGTATGATGGTCTATTCCATGAGGCAGATGCATTTACTTATGAGCATGTTCCAAGTTGGATGCTTATGATTTGTGCAGTTTTTTGTAGGCATGGGATACACTCAGCTGCTTTGATGTTTCCACCTAACATCTTGTGAGAGTAGACTGGAGGATCCCTGACAGATTTCTTTTTGAAATTGTCTTCACATTTTACCAGCCAACCAGCTATTCTTTATAAAGAGGAAAAAGCAAACATCAAGGTTTGTCATTCCTTAGAACTCATACTGACTGTTGGTTCCTTTTGAACTCACAAGAATTTTCATGTAGAATTGTCAGGCTCAGACTCCCAAGTCTCTCAGCCTGGGTTTTCCTTTTCTTTAAGTGAATGGTAAGGACTCTTTTGAAGGACTAGATGGGCCCTGATGCATCCCAAACCAGCTATCAAAATGGATGGGAGGATCTGTCTTTATTTTTTGGTGCATGAAAACTTCTTATCTGAACTAGGGCAGAAAAAAAAATTCACATTTCTTGGGTTAACATGAAGAAAGATTTAATTGCATGTCTTTTTTGAAGCATGAAGAAAGGAGTGCCACAATCTGGAAAAAAGAACCTTCTTTCATAGAAGAAAACCCTGAGGTGACACTCCCTGAAGCACTTTGTGCACACAGGAATTGAAAAGTAGGAAGAGTTACTGCCTGTCCTTAGGGACAGAAGGACCTGTGCCCCAGAGAGGGATGGTCAGGCCTGCTTGATGTGCTTCACTCCCTTGCTTTCTTTTGTTATCCTGTTTTTCAGTCTAGTGGGGTCTTCTTGGTTGGCTTGTTTTCAAATCTTGGTTCAATTCTCTTCTGGCTATACCATATATGTATGTGTGTGTGTGTGTATATATATGTCGATATGTATATGTATATATATTTCTTTTTTCTTTTTTGCAGTGCTGGGGATGGAACCCAGGGCCTCTTGCATGATAGGCCAGTGCTGTACCACTGAGCTATACTCCCAGCCCCCACAATATCTTTCCAAATGGTGTCTAGAAACAAATGAGGAACATTTCTTTTTCCTTTTTTCCTTTTATCAGTGCTGGACATTAAATCCAGAGCCTTGCATATGCTAGGCAAGTGCTTTACCACTGAATTACATCCCCAACCCCTTTAAAATATTTATTTTGAGACAGGGTCTCACTGAATTGCTGAGGCTGGCCTCAAACTTGTGCAATCCTCCTATTTCAGCTTTCCGAGTAGTTGGGATTACAGGTGTGTATGTGTTCCTGCCTAGCAGGAACAAATTTTTTAGGATGTGTTATATAACTGTTTTTGGGTTGCATCAGATAGCTCAGTCCAGTAACACCAAAGAGTGCTACTTTAAAATTTTTCTGCCATTGTCTGCTCACCCAGTTTTGTTTTTGTATGGGGGATTGAACCCAGGGGCATTTTATCACTGAGCTACACATCCTCAGCCCTTTTTATTTTTTAAGACAGGGTCTTGCTAAGTTGCTGAGGCTGGCCACCAACTTGTGATCTTCCTGCCTTAACCACCTGAGTCACTGGGATTATAGGCATTTTTAAAATTTCTTCTGAGTTCTAAACTATTTGTTCCAGATATCAATCAAATGTAAAATCTGTACTTCTGATTGCAAATGATGAGTGAATGCACTAGAAGCTCTTTATTTTCTTTGTACTTGGCCTCGTTTTATGACTCTCAAATTTAACTGCTTTAAACTAGCTGCTCAGAGTACAGCACCAGTTTATTATTTCATACAAGTTATATGTTTTCTATACATGATAACTGTGACCTGCCTGGGCCAGAATAGCATATGGTAAGCTCTCAGTATGTGTGAGCTGTCCTCATGTTCTGTCCCTGTAATTGGCCCTGAACCCACTGTCTTCCCCTCGGAGTGGGGAGGTGGGGGGCTGGGGGCGTGGAGGGTGGGGGGAGTGGAAGGGTAGGGGGAATAGGGGGGTGGGCTGGAGTAGGGTCAGATTAAAGTCTTACATTTGTAGTTTCTAGTGTGGCTAGTGCATTGGGGAGTTTCCCAAAATCCTGCATATAAAGCATGTGAATTAGGTCAGAGGTCAGAGATCCAAAAATTAAACCTCAAACCAGAGACTGAGAATTTATGAATTAGGAAATCCAAGAGGTGGGGAAAAAGAAGCTCTTCATATAGGTTCATGGGGCTGTGCTGACTCATCTGTGAACTTCATGAGGGCATTCTTTGTAGCCTCTCCAGTCTCTCCCCTAACCCCTCTCTCCTCTATCCTGCCCACCCCCAAAAGTGTCTTAGAGGTGCCTATGTAGATAATGTATTGTATAAGACCAAATATCACTGCTTTTCCCCATGACCCCACCTCTAGTACATAGGGCATGGGCACTGTTGGAAGTCACTGCTGTTTATTGTTTGCTTACTTTGTGCCAAGCTTCTTAAGGATGCGGTATGTTATAGAGCTGCTGATTGGCTCTCAGGAATTTCAAAAGGGGCTGTGTTGGCAACTAGCTCCTTTGACCTTAACTTTTGAGTTTTTAATTTTGTGGTACTGGGGATTGAACCCAGGGGAGCTTTACTACTCAGGTACGTCCCCAGCCTGTTTTATTTTTTGAGACAGGGTCTCACTAAATTATAGAGGCTGGCCTGACACCTGAGAACCTCCTGCCTCAGCCTGCAAGTTGCTGGGGTTACAGGCATGTTGCCACTGTGCCTAGGTAAACTTAAATTTTTGTTGCTATTGCTGCTTATCATCTTGATCAGCTCAAGGATGTAATAAATGAATCAGTAACAAAAAGTGGGAAATTTGGGAATACATAATTTTGCTTAAACTAACGTTTTTAAAAATAGGATAGTAAGGTTGGATGTGATTTTTTTTTTTTTTTTTTTTTTGGTGATGCTGGGGATTGAATCTAGGACCTTGTGCATGTGAAGCAAGCACTTTACCAACTGAGCTATGCCCCCAGCCCTGGATGTGATTTTTATATAGCTCATCAATAGAGTTCTTTTTTTTTTTTTTTTAATATTTATTTATTTGCTTTAGTTGTACACAATGCCTTTATTTTTATGTGGTGCTGAGGATTGGACCCGGGCCGTGCCCGTGCTAGGCGAGTGCTCTACCACTGAGCCACAACCCCATCAATGGAGTTCTTTATACTGGAATTGTAACACAGGCCATGAGTTCTTAGTATGTGATGAGAAGTTGTGTACATGCTGGCTAAGTACACAGACTTGCAGCCAAAGCCTGGCTTGCATTGCAGCTCCACTGTGTCCTAATTCTGTGACCCTAGACAAGTCACTTAACCTTCCTCTTAGTCCCTCACCTTCACTGTTTGATGCAGAGTAATGATGAAGAAAATCACTGTCAATCAAAACCCCACATTAGACAGCCTGCCAAGGTAAATAGGAGACATAATGTACCAACTTCATAGATTATTATTATTTTTTTAAATATTTATTTATTTGATTTAGTTGTACACAATGCAATATTTATATTTACGTGGTGCTGAGGATCGAACCTGGGCCGCGCCCGTGGTAGGTGAGCGCTCTACCGCTGAGCCACATCCCCAGCCCCTTCATAGATTATTATGAGGATTAAATGAACCAGTACATGCCTGGTACATAGTGCTATACAGTGTTAAGAAGCTATTTTTTTTTTTTTTTTGGGTGGGGGTACCAGAGATTGAACTCAGGGGCACTCAACCACGGAGCCACATTTCCAGCCCTGTTTTGTATTTTATTAGCGACAGGGTCTCGCTGAGTTGCTTAGCTCCTTGCTAAATTGCTGAGGCTGGCTTTGAACTCATGATTCTCCTGCCTCTGCCTCCTGAGCTGCTGGGATTACAGGCGTGTGCCACCACACCCGGCAGCTATTCTTATTTTGTGATGTAAACATATATATTAATATTTGATGATACTGTAGTTTCAAGGGCTCTGTCATTCGAATGAAATTGAGAACCATGGGTCTGGAATTTCTCTTCTAATACTGAAACCAGTTCTGTTATTCTATGCCATAGAATTGGATTTCCCATCATCTTTCCCCCTTTGTATAACTCAAGTGTTGTGAAGAAGGGTTTTCCCTGTAACATAGAGGGAAAAAACTTTTTTTCAGTTACCAAATGGAATTTGATCTTAAATATGAGTTCACAAGGGATTCCTGTTTCTTATGGTGTTTTTGTGTTATGTATATATATTAACTACAATTGTTATTTATTTGTTAACTATGTAATATTTTTAGGCTCTTTATCTTTATAGATGAAGAAACTGGAGCTCAGTGATTAAGCAAATTGCCAAAAGCTGTCAGTGACACATCCAAAATTTTAAGACACACTGTCTGATTCTAAAGCCTGCTCTAATATCAGTATGTACAAATCCAAATTCCTAATCCAGTGACTGTAGTATGTATGGTTATTCATTTAAAACAAATTCAGGCATCATTCTTTTATTTTTTAAATTTTTTTATTTTTTTTTAAATATTTATTTATTTACTTTAGTTGTACACAATGCAATTACATTCATGTTTACATGGTGCTGAGGATCGAACCCGGGCCGCGCACATGTGAGGCGAGCGCTCTGCCGCTGAGCCACAACCCCAGCCCCGGCATCATTCTTTTAAATAGAGACTAATTTCTATGTAAGTATTCCAGAAGAATGTTCATTTGATGTTTGAGTCAGCAAAAGTTACTATGTAGCTGGAACATATTCATTGAAAGAAATATGAAAGATTAAAATAATCAATTGCTTGTTCATCAGGCCAGAGAGTCTCTGGGCTTGGCTGCTTCCTGTTTACCCTAGATGAACCTTTATTCCCTAGTGCTGGGGGAGGCAGTGTGTGGCAGAAAAGAATGCCCAGCAGCTAGCCATTCTCTTAGCATTTGGTATCTTCTTGTGGTATCTTCCCCACTGCTGGGCTTCACTTGGCTTTGCAGTGCTGATGGGTGCAGGTGTGAGCAGTGGGCACTTAGAGTCAGACCAGGGAGAGAACAACAGAAAAATTTTGCCTCCATCTCCTGCTTCTGTGATTCTTGGGCTGCTTCCTGGGTCCATCTACAGCTCCTAATCAGACTGAGACTCAACCTTGTCCATTTTCTTTCTAGAGTTTTTATGATCATTTTGCAGGTCCATCACTTTCCCTGTACTTTATTTCTTTGGTATGTCTAGTGTTGGCTTTCAGGAGGAAGCCAGCAGTATATGCTAGTTAGCTTGTACTGAGCCAGACAAGGTTACTTGTAAGTGCATTGTCTGGAGTATAGCACTCTGCTTTCCAGTACAACAATGTTATGTCTAGCATATAAGGGGCCAGGCCAGTGCAGAAACCTCTGTTGGTTCTTTTTTTTTTTTGGGGGGGGGGTACTGGTGATTGAACTCAGGGGCACTCAACCACTGAGCCACATCCACAGCCCTTTTTTTGTATTTTATTTAAAGATAGGGTTCTCACTGAGTTGCTTAATACCTCACTGTTGCTGAGGCTGGCTTTGAACTCATGATCCTTCTGCCTCACCCTCCCGAGCTGTTGGGATTACAGTTGTGCACCTCGGTGCCTGGCTGTTGATTGTTAATGTTTTTCTCAGGTTAATAATGTACTAATAGTCCTTGGGAATGTAACAGCTATGTATCGTAACATGTTTTTTTTTTGGAGAGGGTACTGGGGATTGAACCCAGAGGTGTTTTACCACTAAGCTCTGTCCCAGCCCCTTTTTGTTTTTTATTTTAAGACAGGGTCTCACTAAATTGCTGAGGCTGGCCTGGAACTTGTGATCCTTCTATCTCAGATTCTTTTTTTTTTTTTTTTTTTTTTAATATTTATTTATTTACTTTAGTTGTACACAATGCAATGCATTTATGTTTACATGGTGCTGAGGATCGAACCTGGGCCGCGCACGTGCAAGGCGAGCGCTTTGCTGCTGAGCCACAACCCCAGCCTATCTCAGATTCTTAAGCTACTGGGATTACAGACATGTGCCACTGTGCCTGGCTGTATCATAACATTTTAAAAGTGAAAATTGTATTTATGGTTCACCCTGGGATCATGGCACCCATGTACCTTTGAAGATGGAGCTGGCCCTCTTCCTCCTCTTTATGTAGGAGCTACTGGAGTAGTGGCTTTAGCAGAGAAGAATCTTGTGATGGTGGGTACAGGGTTGGTGGATGATAAGTGGGTAGGGCTGTGGGATGTGTGGCAGGATGGGAACTACACTCACTGGGGCCCTATGATAATTTGCTGAATAATTTGGAGTTTTTTTTTTTTTTTTTTTTCTTCTTTCTTTTCCTTACTCTCCATTACCATCAATGCTACCCTGTAGGTATCAGCGAGGGTGAGCTGGGGAAGTGGGCTGTCATCTTTCCTACCAGATGATAAATTCCATGAAAGCAGGGTTTTTGCTTTTTTTTTTTTTAAATCCCCAGTGCTTGCCATGTACTAATGTGTTTGATGTTCATCAGGCTAGAGAAAATTGCTACCATTTCTTTTCTTTCTTTTTTTTTGGGGGGTGGGTACCAAGGATTGAACTTAGGGGCACTCAACCACTGGGTCACATCCCCAGCCATTTTTTGTATTTTATTTAGAAACAGGGTCTCACTAGTTGTTTAGTGCCTTGCTAAGTTGGTGAGGTTGACTTTGAACTCATGTTCCTCCTGCTTCAGCCTCCCAAGCTGCTGGGATTACAGGTGTGCACTACTGTGCCCAGCTCACTGCTACCAGTTCTTGAATGTTCATCATTCAAGATGAACAAAATTGCAAATGTTGCCATGTTTTATGGAATATAAGATGCTGATGGTAAGATACACAATATTTTAGGTATTAGTAAGAAAGAAAAAAAAAAAAACCCTTGTTAATTAAATTCAGACACCAATGCTTTTTTTCACTTAGGATGTTTATTATGTAATTTCTGTTGTCATTATAGTGCTGGAGATCAAACTCAGGGCTTTGTGCATGCTGGGCAAGTGCTGTCCCCCTGAGCTCTCCTGCTGTCCTGAGCCCTGTTATATACTTATTGAAAGAGTTCTTTGAAATTTACTTACCTTTAGATTTTCATTTTTTTTAATAATTTTAAAAAAAAAATATTTATTTATTTGTTTTAGTTGTACACAATGCATTTTATTTTTTGTGGTGCTGAGGATTGAACCTGGGCTGCACAGGTGCTAGGCGAGTGCTCTACCGCTGAGCCACAACTCCAGCCCCCTTTTGATATTTAAATCATATCATGTGCATACATGAAAGGGAAAATGTAAGTGAGATAAATTGATTAAAGTATTCCTAAGATTTCTTCACTCTAAGAATCTGATTTTTGAGAATCTTTTTGACTTGGAGTTTGTGATGTGGTAGTTTCCCACATAGTGTTGTTCTCTGTGCTATCAGGAATGTGAGTGATGTGGCATTTCTTAAGAAGGCACACCACCATCTCCAGGAATCTGTTGAGTGTCTGATGTTTTATAAGTTTTGATCCTGGGGTTTTCTTATTCTGCCTGTATCTGGCTATTCTTTCCCACAAATCTCAGTAATAGCAACACATCATGCAGTTTCATCTATGTGGGCTATATTTTCTATCTAGGTCCTGTAAAGACCTTGATTGTTAAGGTCATTATTCCAATGGTGGATATTTGTTTCCTGAATCAAATTTGTGCCTCACTATTGTTTTCGTGACTTTCAGTTTCACTATCAAATTATAGTGTGATCTTTTGAGGACATTTAAAATGGCAGTTAAGGCTAAGCATGGTGGCACTTGCCTATAATCCCAGTCACTTGCAAGACTGAGGCAGGAGGATCACAAGTTTAAGGCCCAACTGAGCAATTTAGTGAGACCCAATTTAGTGAGACCCTATCTCAAAAACAAAAAAATGAAAGTGAACTGGAGATGTAGCTCAGTTGTACAGAGCACCTGGGTTTAATCCCCAGTACCACCGAAAACAAACAAACAAAAAAGCACTTAAGACTCATTATGCAGTATCAACAATATACCTGACTCAGTTGAAGTGAGGCTAGACTCATAATGAATCACAATGAGCAAGGAGGCCACTTATGGGCCAGCAGTGACCCTACTTTATGATTGCACGTGGGTGATAGTGACTGCAACATACCATTGAATGTGAAATAGTTCCCTATTTCAACAGTGTTAAAATGTGGGGGAAAAGTGCATCATAAATTTGATGAAATATGTACAGACTGATAATTTTACAGATTTATAATTCTTACAGTATCCATGCAGGGCTGATAATTTGGATTTTCCAAAGAAGATATAGAAGATCAGAGCATGTGACTACTAACATCTCAACTATCAAGTACTTGGTAGACTTGAGGGCTTAGTCTTCAGATTTGTCTGATTGTAAAGCTCACATTCTATATTACACAACATGTTCAAAAAACAGTAAAGTTTTAGGAGGGCAGGTTTTTTTTTTTTTTTTTTTTTTTCTTTTGGGATAAGATCTTGCTGTATTGCCCAGGCAAGCATTGAACTCTTGGGCTCTTGCCTTAGCTTCCCAAGTAGCTGAGACTACAGGCATGTGCCCTGCACCAGGGCTTTTTTTTTCTTTTTTTCTCTTCTTTCTTCCTTCCTCCCTCCCCAACTCATCCCCCCCCCCCCCCCCCCCCCCCGCCATACTCACCTCTCTTTCTTTCTTTCTTTTTGATACACTGATGTTTTTGTGGTGCTGGGGATTGAACTCATTTGAGCTACACCCCCAGTCCTTACACTGGTGTTTCTTACAGACTGAGAACAATGACTGGCACATACAAAGTACTTAATAAATATTGTTGAGTAAAGTTGATCATTAGGAGATAGAAATGCAAGCTTGAAGCTTGTCCTCTTCCTGGGAATGAAGCCTCTAACTCTCTCTCTCTCTTTTTTTTTTGGTACTGGGGTTTGAACTCAGGGGTGCCTAACCACTGAGCAACATTTCCAACCCTTTTATTTTTAATTTTGAGATAGGGTCTTACTAAGTTGGTTAAGGCCTTGTTAAGTTGCTGAGGCTGACTTTGAACTTATGATCCTCCTGCCTCAGCCTCCTGAGCCCCTGGGATAAAATGCATGCGCCACTGCATCTGGTTGAAGTCTCTCTTTTTGGACAATGGGGAAAGGAGAGAAAAGGGATGCTATCTTTTAGACAAGGTGTAGGTCTGGTTCTCCTGTTCTCTTAGATCTGTAGGAGATGAATAAAGTGGAGGAAGTCCATGCCCATCAGCACCTGCCTGCTGGACAGTGCTAACATGGCTCCTGGGGTTCTTCCTCTGTTTCCTGTAAATCATCAATGAGCTCTATAAATTGTGCAGCTAAAAATAAAATAAATATGGGTTCAGTGGTAGAGCACTTTCATTGTATGCCTGAGGCCCTTGGTTCAATACCCAGCTCTGCAAAAATAAATAAATAAATAATTAAAATAAATAAAAAGAGGAAAATAAACATGACAAGTCTTATACACAAACTCATTACAAAAGAAGTTCTTATAGAGGGATGGACTAAGAATTGTTTGTTTTTAAAAGACTATGTTTTGAAAATGCAGAAGCACTGTATAGTTTATCTACAAATTTTGAAAGTTGATACATTTGAGAATCCATGATGTGCTAGACCTGTGCCTAGAATTGTCAAAAATATCATTTAGCACTCATAATAACTTTAGGAAATAATTATTATCTCCATTTTACATATGATGATGTTGAGTCTCAGAGATTTGACCAATGTGAAATGTAATAAACCAATTTTGTTTTAATTTTTGTTTTCGTTATTTTGCAGTACTGGTCATTGAACCCAGAGACTTGCAAATGCTAGGCAAGTGCTCTAACACTGAGATACATCCCCAGACCCTAGAATAGACTTTAGAAACCATTTTATGCTCTTGTTTTGCAAATGTCCAGAGGATTTAAGGTGATTTGCTTGGTAGTGGAGTCATGCCTAGAGTTCAGTTTTCTGAACACTGTACTAAATAATGAATAATGGCAGACATTATACTGTTGTTTCAAATAGTTTAGTAGTTATAGAAACTCTATGCATCTTATAGCCAGCCATATCTTAAAAGAACAAGAACTACTAATTGGATATCTGGTGTCACTACTTTGGATTCCAAACACTTTTTTATTGTGTGCTGGAGATGGGACCCAGGGCATCATGCATGCTAGACAAACATTCTACCACTGAGTGACATCCCAGCCCAGACATTTTTTTGAATTAAAGTGTTTTCACCATCTTGGGAAAATAAAAAAAGAAATAAACTTAACTTTCCTCCTATTCTCTTACTCAACAATCAGCACAGAAAACTATGACCACATGTGTGGGGGCTCCCCACCCCTCATCAATCAAGCAGTCAATTCTGGACACCTGTTGAGTGTCCTCCAATCCATTTCAGCTGTAACCCTATCTGTCTGGAGATAGCTCATGTCCTACAGGTTTAAGACTCAGCCCTCAAGACTACCCCTGATTCAGATGCCAATCAAAGGCTCCAAGTTGTTTTACCTGTGCTTCTGACTGACCTGCATAAATCTGGGTTCCCATCCCCCTCTTTAGATTCAGTTAATTTATTAGAGTGGTTCATAGAACTCAGGGAAACCTTTACTTGGACATTTACTGGCACATCACAAAGGATACTAATGAATACCAAATGAAAAGATACATAGGGCAAGGTAGGGGAGACCTGCACTTTCTGGGTTCTCCACCTTCCAGGAACCTCCATGATCTTAGCTATCTGGAATTTTCCAAAACTCTGTCCTTTAGGGTTTTTTGAGAGGCTTCACTGCATGGCATGCTTGATTAAATCATTGGCCTTTGGTGATCAGGTTAACCTTTTCAGCCCCCCCCCTCCATACCTCCCCTCTCTTCCATTCCTAACCCCAGATTGGGGGTCCAGGCTGACAGTTCTAATCCTCTAATTCTGCCTTGGTCTTTCTGGTGACCAGTTTCCATCCTAAGCCATTGATCATGTCATGTCAAAAGACACTTATCCCTTTGAAGATCCAAGAATTTTAGGACTTGTACACCAGGTAAAGGAGACAAAGACCGAATGTGTATTTTACATCACATTGGGATTTATTTGCTAGCAGTGTTTTAAGTTTATCGGGAGGGGCCATTATGGGCAGTAATTCATATCCTTATTGTTAAATTTTATTGGTATATTTTCCTGGTAATAGATTAATTGCCCCCCCCCCCACTTTTTTTGTTGTTGTTGTTTGCTCCTATCTGCTAAGTAGTTATTCCATACCACCCCTTTCAAAATCTTTGCCTAGTTCACCAGTATTTTATGTCATGTATTATTTCCTTATACTGGTAAGAATAGAAGAGAGCCTTCAGTCTGCAATAGTTGTCCTATCCTTTCTGTTCCTGCTCTTTTCCTCCTATTCACTTATTAAATTTCATCTTTTCCAAGAAGTCATTCTTGACCACGCCTGTTTGGAGTAGGTATCTTTTCCTCTGTCCCCACTGCACATTATGATATCTTTATATCACTCAACAAAATCATCTAGGTCTGTCACAAGCCAGGAGTTAACAAAACATACTCCTTGACCTTAAGGAATGTAGAGGAGGCAGACAAGTATATAAGAAAATGCAACATGATTGGATAACTTTTCAAAAACTGATTACTAGGGCTGGGGTTGTGGCTCAGCTGTAGAGCGCTCGCCTAGCACGTATGCGGCCCGGGTTCCATCCTCAGCACCATATAAAAATAAACGCATTGTGTACAACTAAAGCAAATAAATATTTTTAAAAACCTGATTACTATGTAGCAAGCATTGTGCCATTATGCACTTTGTGTTCATTATTTTGTGTCATTCTCTCAGTAAACTTATGATCCTTATTTTACAGAGAAGGAAGATAAATTTAGAAGACTTCTGTGATCTACCCCAAGGTCAGTTAAGCCTCAGAGTAGCTACCCAAATCCAGATCCAGAGCTCCTGTCCTTCCCCACTCTGCCTCTTCTTCTGGCTGTTGCCCCTACATGCATCTGTGCACTTGTTCTGTGTCTCAGGTGGTCTCAAGCACTATTCACAGAATAGTGCCAGTGTGGGTGTTTGGAAACTAATAATGACTTCAATTTTCATACAACCACTTTAACTGCTTCAGTATCTTCTCTTAGAGATTCCAAAAGGAGCCAAGCATGGTGGCACATGCCTATAATCCAAGCAACTCAGGAGGCTGAGACAGGAGGATCATAAGTTTAAGACCAGCCTTAGCAATTTAGGGAGTCCCTAAGCAACTTAGTGAGACCCTGTTCAAACAATAAAAGGGTTTGGGGATGTAGCTCAGTGGTAGATCCCCAGTACTTTAAAAAAAAAAAAAAAAAAAAAGTTTCCAAAAGGACACAGTATACTAACACATACAATGCAACACATGTAAAACAATGTATGTTGAAAGTTATTCATCGTGTTATTGTAGGTAATAGCAAGAGATTAGAAAGAACCTAAATGTTTTTCAATGCAACATTGGTTAAATAAATTATGATATATTCATATAATGAAATTGTGCAGCTATAGCAAATAATTAGGAAAGTATATACAGATGTGCAACAATATACAAAGGCTGATGTTATATGGAACGAACAAGGTATAAAAGAAAAGGGACTTGTAGAGGAATCAGTATTATGTTTCTTTCTTTTGGTATTGGGGATTGAACCAAGAGCCTCCTGCATTTAAAACATGAGCTCTATTACTTAGCTACACTGGAGCCCTAATAGTGTGTTTCTCTTTGTGATTGGAGAAAATGAAGGCAGTAAGACACTCTGGGCTATGTGTTTTGTGAGGTCCATAGGCTATGCCTGCCTGATTCCCACAGTCACTTTGTGCCTAGTATAGTGTACACTAAAATATTTGTGCAGTCAAGGAACCAAGTTGAAAAAAAGAGAAAATCTCAAATTCCCTTATTGGAAGGACTCATCTCTTTTGTGGTATTCCTGCTAAAAATATGCATCCTAAATCTAACCATGAAGAAACATCAGACAAACTGAAATTGAAGAACATTCTGAAAGATAAATGGCCTGTACATTTCAAAAATGTCAAGGTCACAGATGACTTAAGAGAGCAGAAGACTATTGAATTGAAGGAGACTGAAGGAACATGACAATTGAATACACTGTGTGGGATGCCAGATTGGATTGGGGCCAGAAGGAAAAATGTTTCTTTGGCTATAAAGGACATTAATTAGACAGTTGACCATATTTGAATAAGGTCTATAAATTAGATAATAGAGCTGATCCAATTCAATGTTGACTTCTGGTTTTGATAAAACTACTGGGATTATAAGACAATGTTTTTGTTTGTAGGAGTGAGGCACGTAAGAATTTAGGGGTATGAGGGCATTTGGTCTGCAATTTACTCTCAAATGGTTCAGGTGGGAAAAGAAGAATAATAAAACAAATATGGTTAAATGTTAGCATTTGAAAAATACAATAAAAAAAGAAATATACAATAATTCTTTGTACTGGTTTTGTAACTTTTCTGTCTGAAATTATTTCAAAATAAATACTTTTTTTTCCTTTTGCAGTACTGGGGATTGAATCCAGGGCCTTGCACTTGGAGGCACCCCCATCACTGAGCTACATCCCACCCTTGAACTTGGGGTCCTTCTGCCTCAGCCTCCTGAGTAGCTGGGATTTCAGGTGTGTAACACCATGCCTGGCTCTTTTTATAGATATTTATATTACTGGTGACATTTCCCACCTAGGTTTCTTAATATTTTTGTTTTTTTTTAAATAACAACTTTGTCGAGTTCTAATTTACATACCATATGCAATTCATCCTGAAGATCATTTTACATAGATTTTAAATAGTGCCATTATATAAGGGAGGCATTTTTCTAAAAATAAACTTTATTAGGGTATTATTTACATATGATAAAATTCACATATTTTTGTTGAAGAGGTTGATGACTCTTTTTTTCTTTTCTCTCAGTACTGGGGATTAAAACCAGGGCCTCATACATGCTACACTAGCAGTCTACAACTGAGCTACATCCCCACTCTTTTTTATTTTTATTTTGAGACAGAATGTCACTAAGTTGCCTTTAAGGCTGGCCTTAAATTTGTAATCCTACCTTAGGCTTCTGAGTAGCTGAAATTATAGGTATGTACTACTAAATCCAACCCAGAGGGACTTAACCACTGAACCACTTTCCCAGCCCATTTTTATATTGTTTTAGAGGCAGGGTCTTGCTGAGTTGTTTAGGGTCTTGCTAACTTGCTGAGGCTTACCTTGAACTCCCTGATCCTCCTGCCTCAGCCTCTTGAACTGCTGTGGTTACAGATGTACCCCACCATGCCTGGCCTAATTGATTTTTTTTTTTTTTTGGTTATAGATGGACATAATACCTTTATTTTATTTATTTATTTTTATGTGGTACTGAGGATCGAACTCTGTGCCTCACACATGCTAGGCAAGCGTTCTACCACTGAGCTATAGCCACAGCCCAAGTTGGTGACTTTTTTTTCCTAGTTGATGACTTTTTTTTTTTTTTTTTTTTTGTGGTACCAGGGATTGAATTCAGGGGCACTCGACCACTGGGTCACATCCCCAGCCCTTTTTTGTATTTTATTTAGAGACAGGGTCTCACTGAGTTACTAAGTGCCTCACCATTGCTGAGGCTGGCTTTGAACTCGCGATCCTCCTGCCTCAGCCTCCCAAAGTGCTGGGATTACAGGCGTGCGCCACCGCGCCCGGCTAGTTGATGACTTTTGATATATATGTTTTCTATGTAACCATCACTCTAATCCAGATTCAAAATAAAAAATATTCCTATTTTTTCAGAAAGTTCTTTCATGCCCCTTTGTTTATACATTCAGTTGTTGGTGGACATAGGCCTAAGTACCCTTTGAATGGGGAAAAGAAGAGTAAGGTGTATGCCAGGTGAGCGAATGTGGGGGATGGTGTGTAGGAGGGGTGAGGATGGCAGGAACAGGCTTCTGAGTGACTCAGAAGATGGTTCCCATGCAGTTTGGACACAGCAGTTCCTATATTCCAGAGCTAGGCACAGACATAGGGTGTTCTAGTATCTTTCTTTTTTGGGATTTATTCTGGTATGGAGATTAGAGGATGTGTGGTCTAAAAATGTACATATTCCATTAATAATGGAGAATGTTCTGGCTGACTGTTGGCTTATAGTCTTTCTTATCTGACTTTATTGATGTTCTGATCATCTTACCTTTTCCTGTCTACGTCTGCTACTTTACTGGGAGATTGGGAAGAAGTGTATCAGGTTGTCTGCTGCCCTGTTAACACAGCATTTCTCATATGATATCTAAAATGTCAAAATGTCTTATTGTCAAATAGGAAGATTACTGCTTTAAAAGTCTATTTTGGAAAGGAATAAGACTTTAGGATGTGGATTTTATGCATATTGATGCTTAGTAAAACTTGATTTGTTTACTGATCACTCCTGTACTGACCAAATTGGAAACAAAATTTATATTTTCCACTCACCAAATTGTGGCCTAGAAAATCTAGTTCTCTATACCTATCATTTCCCCCTTGTTTTGTGACTTATATTAAGTAAAGATGATATATTATATATAAAGTAAAGATGATATAGGCAGGTAGTGTCTACCAGAAAAAAAACTTGGGCTACATAGTGATCAGATTAGGGTGTGAACCTATCACTTGCCTGTGTTTAGCATCTGGAAAACTGTTCTCAAGATAACTAAAATTACCGTTATCATTCTTAATGAGGGTTACAGTATATATACAGTGTACATACATTTACACCCCCCCCAATGAATGCCTAGAACACACCAAATACACAATATATTGTATTATTATTCTAAATGATTTCTTCATTTTTACCGTTTTGCTCAGGTATGTTGCCATTTTTTTTTTTTTTTTTTTTTTAAGTACTGGGAAGTAGAACTCGGTGGCACTTGACCACTGAGCCACATCTCCAGCCCTATTTTGTATTTTGTTTAGAGACAGGGTCTCACTGAATTAGTTGTTTAACGCCTCGCTGTTGCTGAGGCTGGCTTTGAACTCGCAATCCCCCACATCTCAGCCTTCCAAGCCACTGGGATTATAGGTGCGCGCCACCACACCCAGCTAGGTGTGTTGCCTTTTTGAAATTTTTGTAATTTTTGTAATTTTTAAAGATGTTGATGGACCTGTTTTATTAATTTTATTTATTTGTGGTGCTGAGAATAGAACCCAGTGCCTCACACATGCTAGGCAAGTGTTCTACTACTAAGTTACAACCCCAGCCCAGTGTGTTGCCTTTTAACAAAGCCCCCCACCCCCACCCCACCCTTACCCGCCCTTTGGTTAAAACTGTTATTTATTAAAATGCATTGATCTACTTAAAAATCTTGGTTCCTTTTCTGTCTCTTCTCACATTGCAGAGAGAACTTTCTGTCCTTCATGAGCACACACGTGCTGGACAGATGACCGTCCTCTGCTCTGTGCTGCTGTAGGTGGCCCAGACTTGGAGCTGTCCAGCAGGAAAATATGGATTCCAAAGATGAAAGCTCACACGTGTGGCCAACGTCTGCAGAGCATGAACAGAATGCTGCACAGGTGAAGGGTGTTCTTTTTTTTTTTTTTTTTTTGTGGTACCAGGGATTGAATTCAGGGGCACTCGACCACTGGGTCACATCCCCAGCCCTTTTTTGTATTTTATTTAGAGACAGGGTCTCACTGAGTTACTAAGTGCCTCACCATTGCTGAGGCTGGCTTTGAACTCGCGATCCTCCTGCCTCAGCCTCCCAAAGTGCTGGGATTACAGGCGTGCGCCACCGCGCCCGGCTAGTTGATGACTTTTGATATATATGTTTTCTATGTAACCATCACTCTAATCCAGATTCAAAATAAAAAATATTCCTATTTTTTCAGAAAGTTCTTTCATGCCCCTTTGTTTATACATTCAGTTGTTGGTGGACATAGGCCTAAGTACCCTTTGAATGGGGAAAAGAAGAGTAAGGTGTATGCCAGGTGAGCGAATGTGGGGGATGGTGTAGGAGGGGTGAGGATGGCAGGAACAGGCTTCTGAGTGACTCAGAAGATGGTTCCCATGCAGTTTGGACACAGCAGTTCCTATATTCCAGAGCTAGGCACAGACATAGGGTGTTCTAGTATCTTTCTTTTTTGGGATTTATTCTGGTATGGAGATTAGAGGATGTGTGGTCTAAAAATGTACATATTCCATTAATAATGGAGAATGTTCTGGCTGACTGTTGGCTTATAGTCTTTCTTATCTGACTTTATTGATGTTCTGATCATCTTACCTTTTCCTGTCTACGTCTGCTACTTTACTGGGAGATTGGGAAGAAGTGTATCAGGTTGTCTGCTGCCCTGTTAACACAGCATTTCTCATATGATATCTAAAATGTCAAAATGTCTTATTGTCAAATAGGAAGATTACTGCTTTAAAAGTCTATTTTGGAAAGGAATAAGACTTTAGGATGTGGATTTTATGCATATTGATGCTTAGTAAAACTTGATTTGTTTACTGATCACTCCTGTACTGACCAAATTGGAAACAAAATTTATATTTTCCACTCACCAAATTGTGGCCTAGAAAATCTAGTTCTCTATACCTATCATTTCCCCCTTGTTTTGTGACTTATATTAAGTAAAGATGATATATTATATATAAAGTAAAGATGATATAGGCAGGTAGTGTCTACCAGAAAAAAAACTTGGGCTACATAGTGATCAGATTAGGGTGTGAACCTATCACTTGCCTGTGTTTAGCATCTGGAAAACTGTTCTCAAGATAACTAAAATTACCGTTATCATTCTTAATGAGGGTTACAGTATATATACAGTGTACATACATTTACACCCCCCCCAATGAATGCCTAGAAACACACCAAATACACAATATATTGTATTATTATTCTAAATGATTTCTTCATTTTTACCGTTTTGCTCAGGTATGTTGCCATTTTTTTTTTTTTTTTTTTTTTTTAAGTACTGGGAAGTAGAACTCGGTGGCACTTGACCACTGAGCCACATCTCCAGCCCTATTTTGTATTTTGTTTAGAGACAGGGTCTCACTGAATTAGTTGTTTAACGCCTCGCTGTTGCTGAGGCTGGCTTTGAACTCGCAATCCCCCACATCTCAGCCTTCCAAGCCACTGGGATTATAGGTGCGCGCCACCCACACCCAGCTAGGTGTGTTGCCTTTTTGAAATTTTTGTAATTTTTGTAATTTTTAAAGATGTTGATGGACCTGTTTTATTAATTTATTTATTTGTGGTGCTGAGAATAGAACCCAGTGCCTCACACATGCTAGGCAAGTGTTCTACTACTAAGTTACAACCCCAGCCCAGTGTGTTGCCTTTTAACAAAGCCCCCCACCCCCACCCCACCCTTACCCGCCCTTTGGTAAAACTGTTATTTATTAAAATGCATTGATCTACTTAAAATCTTGGTTCCTTTTCTGTCTCTTCTCACATTGCAGAGAGAACTTTCTGTCCTTCATGAGCACACACGTGCTGGACAGATGACCGTCCTCTGCTCTGTGCTGCTGTAGGTGGCCCAGACTTGGAGCTGTCCAGCAGGAAAATATGGATTCCAAAGATGAAAGCTCACACGTGTGGCCAACGTCTGCAGAGCATGAACAGAATGCTGCACAGGTGAAGGGTGTTCTCTTCCAGCTGGCTAATGATAACAGTGTTTTTGTTGGGTTCAGTTTGCTGATAGCTAAATAAATAATAGCTAGCTACACTATAGTAATGAGTAGTTGGGAGGGAGTTGACATGTGAAGAACTTTTGCATAAAGATAGGGGAATGTTTCAGCACTCTGAGTGCTCCATTGCCATGTTTCACTGTGAGTTAGAACAACACAATCCCCCCACCCCCACTCTCCGTACCCTGCCCAGGCTTCTCTGCCTACTTTGCAACTTAGTTTCAGTTTTTACACCCTACTTTATTATTTGTTTTTGGTGTTGAAAGCCTCAAACTGCTGTTTGTTTCTATTATGTCATTCAGTATAGGGTTTTGATTTTATATGAGTTATAAGATACAATGTATGTTTATAAAGTGAATGGCTTTTCTTTTAAATTTAAATTTAAACGTAAACTTCTAAGTGCAAATTGTTCCATTATGAGACACAAATTGTGGTTAGTCATTTATTCAAATGCTGGCTTTTTCTTTTCTGTTAGTTCCCCCCCCCCCCCCCCCCCAGTACTGGGGATTGAACCCAGGGGCACTCTACCACTGAGCTACATCTCCAGCCTTTAAAAAAATTTTTTTAAGATGTTGATTGACCTTTATTTTATTAATTTATTTATATGCAGTACTGAGAATTAAACCCAGCCCCTCACATGTGCTAGGCAAGTGCTCTACTACTGAACCACAACTCCAGCCCCAATCCCCAGACTTTTTTTGAGACAGGGTCTTGTGAAATTGCCTGAGGCTGTCCTTCAGCTTGCTCTCCTGCCTCAGCTTCCTGAGTTGCTGCCTGGCTGATCTCTACCTTTTGACTTGCTGTTGGAACCAGCTGCATGTTCTTTTTTTTTTTTTTTTTTGGTGGTACTGGGGATTGAACTCAGGGCACTTGACCACTGGGCCACATCCCCAGCCCTTTTTTGTATTTTATTAGAGACAGGGTCTCACTGAGTTGCTAAGTGCCTCGCCATTGCTGAGGTTGGCTTTGAACTTGCGATCCTCCTGCCTCAGCCTCCCAAGTGCTGGGATCACAGGCGTGCGCCACCACGCCCAGCTCAGCTGTATGTTCTTTTTTCTTTGCAAAGGGGACTCATATGATGCTCAGGCTGATCTCAAACTCCTGAGCTCAAGCAATGTTTTTGCCTTAGCCTCCTGAGACTCTGAGACTATAGGCTTATGCCACAACCTCCTGACTTCATCTGCATATTCTTTTGACTTCTTGGCACAGGCAAATCTCTGCATTTTTTGGTGAGGATTTGAATTTTGGAATGAGTCCTAGGGAGCCATGTTTTATTTGTGACCAAATTATAAAATTATAATTTTATACATTAGGATAAATGTGAAGTTTTTATTCAAATTTTTATTCAATCACATAACCACAATACTATCATAAAAATCAGGAAGTTAACATTGAAACATTCAAATAGGTAAGTCTTATTTAATTTAAGCAATATCATATATATTGCAATATGTAAAATTGATCATCTGCTGTGATTTAAAAGTCTCAGTCTGGAAGCTTGAAAAAAAAATGCAGTTGACGGGGGCTGGGGTCGTGGCTCAGCGGTAGAGCTATCTCCTCGCACGTGTGTGGCCCGGGTTTGATTCTCAGCCCCACGTAAAAATAAACGCATTGTGTACAACTAAAGCAAATTAAAAAAAAAAAAAATGCAGTTGTAGCTGGGTGTAGTGGCACATGCCTGTAATCCCAAGACTTGGGAGGCTGAGGCAGGAAGGTCACAGGTTCTAACCTAGCCTCAGCAACTTAGCAAGAACCTGTCTCAAAATGAAAAATAAAAAGGACTGGGGATGTAGCTCATAGCTCAGTTTGAACCCCTGGGTTCAAACTCCAGTACAAAAAAAAAAAAAAACAAAAAACCAGAGATAATTTCATAGTGTTTTGATATATTTTGCTTATCAAAAAGCAAAATAAAGGAAAATATGGTTGTGATGTGGTATATGACCAGAGTCCTCATCTCTGGATAACCAGATAACAGATAGCTAAGGCCAGGAATCCTCCATTATGTGTTCTCTCTCTCTTTTTGTACTGGGGATTGAATTCAGGGGCACTCCACTATTGAGTGACATCCCTAGCCCTTTTTTCTATTTTATTTAGAGATAGGTAGGGTCTTGCTGAGTTGCTTAGAACCTTGCAAAGTTGCTGAGGCTGGCTTTGGACTTGAGATCCTCCTGCCTCAGCCTTCCAAGCTGCTGGGATTATGGGTGTGTGCCACCCTGCCTGGCCCCTTATATTTTTTTCTTCCTAGTCATTCATGCTCTTGGCTAGGAAATCTGATTCTGGTGTTTTTTTTTTTTTTTTTTTTTTTAATTCTTCAAATTCTGATTGGCAGAATCTGAGGAAGACCAAGCAGAAAAGCTTAGATCTTACTTAGATGGCTCATCTTTTTGGTACATGTTTTTTTTTTTTTTCCTTTTTTAAGCACTGGAACTTGTTCAAAGCTTTGTTAATGAACAAATCTAAAGGCATAGTTATAAACCTGAAGTTACAAAGTTATCTTATAGCTGTGAAAACTGTACAGATATATTATGAACCTTATTTTCCCAATGTATAAACTTTATCTTCATGGATAAATCGAAGTTACATAGAAGACAGACTAATCATTTAGTATAGAAGTGGAAGTTTGCTGTATTCCTGTGATGCTTAATTACATTTGGCTTCTAGGTTTTTTTCTGGGGATTAAATTAATTTATATTAGCTTTGGAATCTATTATTCCCCACTGGAGAAAATTGACAAAAATGTTAGGTCTACTGCCAAAGCAGTAGAAAGGTAAGGATCCCAATCTGAGGGCTTGATTTCCACAACAGCACATAAATGTGTGCTTCAGGCATCTGTTTCCAGACCTTCAACCTTGGGCATTAGGCCACATTCCAAGGTGTAGCCCTCATAAATGCAGTCCTCCATGCTGGCCACTCAGAAAGTATTTTATAAAACTCAAGTTTTTGCTTTTAGTTCTTCAGGTTTTGGAAGATAGAAAATTATTTACCCTGGTGACAACTAAATATTTGTCTAGAACCCCTTAAAAGGTCTTTATAAGGATTTTCTGTATCTTTACCTTGCTGGCAAGGAAGAGTTTTATTATTCATTTATTGATTCCACTGTCATTTCCTGATAGGCCTCCAGTATGTTCTTTTAGTGGGAAAGAACTTATAGGAAAAAATATGGCATTTTAAAAAATGATTTGTTTTAGTTGTAGTTGGACACAATACCTTTATTTTATTATTTATTTTTATGTGATGCTGATGATCGAACCTGGTGCCTTCCTAGGTGAGCACTGAGCCACAACCCTAGCCCCTAATATGGCCTTATTTTAATGTGTCAACTGAAAGGAACTGTTTGTTATAAAGTAAAATTTTTGTGATATGCTGAGAGCAATTGGCTTTTGAGATCTTGACATTTGTTCACATTGCAGAATAATTTGTGTTTTGTATTTTGCTGGTGTTGTCAAGGAGGAATCTGCATTCACTTTTCCAGGATCAGTTAACCCCCTACCACCCGTGACTCCCCAAAGGAGTTATCTGCATTGGACATTTGAGGCAGAGGAATTTAAGTCATTCTCTCACATTAAGTGGTAAATCTATGCCACAGTTCTTGCACCCTGTCTCCTAGTCTCTCAGAGTAGTTAGAACTGCCTGAATTCTCATTCTTCTCTCATTGGGGATATTTTAGGAATGCAAATGTGCTTGGTTGGCCATGTACCTTTGTAAGATTGATTTTTGTTTTACAAGAATAATTGCTACATACTTGCCTGTTTTTTGCCCCAGGTGCACTTTGTTCCAGATGCTGGAACTGTGGCTCAGATTGTCTACACCGATGACCAGGTCCGTCCACCCCAGCAGGTGGTGTACACAGCAGATGGTGCCTCCTACACTTCAGTGGATGGTCCTGAGCACACACTGGTATACATCCATCCTGTGGAAGCTGCACAGGCACGTGAAAGATTATTGTTTTTAATTAATTAAGTAATTACTTATGTTTATTCTATGCCAGTCATTGTGCTAGGTTCTGGTGAAGCAGAAAACATTGAGATAAGATTTGTGTTCTCAAGGAGCTCATAACCAACTCAGCAGAGGAAGAGATCATTCATTTAATTTAAATTAATGCTAATAAGTATTTAGAGCAGTAGCCTCATATCATTTCTTCTCTCTACTGACTAGATTGTGAATTTGTTACTTTTCCTGAGTATCAGTAACCAGGAATTTAGTTCTATGTATATATTATTCTATGTATATATTATTTCAGTTAAATGTATAAGCAAAAAATTCTAATAGCTTATTAACTATCCTTTATTAATAACCTACTGATTCTTAGTCTATAACAAAATCCATTGTGTTAACTGGTAAAAGCTGTACAATTATAGCTTCTTGAATTTTTTCCCCAGTGACTCGAACTTTCCAAAGATATGACACAAATATTCCCTAATATACAAATGTTATTTTCTTTTGTTTATTTTTATCTACTTTATAATGCGTAAAATGCCTTTAAACATGTTTTTATGTGATGGGGATTGAACCTAGGGCCTTGGGCTTGTTAAGCACATGCTTTACTACTGAGACTACACCCAACTTGCAAACATGTTTTTAAAAAACAAATTATGTACTTTGTGGTAGGATCCTGATAATATAATTTGCCCACATGCAATATTTAATCAAGAGATTTCAAATCACTCCCAAGAAGATATGAGGCTCACCTAATCAATACTTTTCTAATCTAAATAAGATAAAATTACCAAATACTTTGATGGTACTTTTGGAATTCCTCTGCTTAGGTTTGGTCCTCGAACTCTATTAAAATAAGACCACATAATTTATGTAAAGAATGTCCTGTGTCCAACTTTAGTTTATTATGATGTTACTAAACATTTAAATTTTGGTAATTTTTAAAAATCAAATCTGAGACATCTGATACTCCCTGAAACCCTTCTTCACATCTCTGGAATCAAAATTTAACCATAGGATGCTGGATTGTAATACAGTGGTAGAGCGCTTGCCTAGCATGGGTGAGGCACTGGGTTTGATCTTCAGCACCACATAAAAATACATAAATAAAATAAAGGTATTGTGTCCATCTACAACTAAAAAAAACCATTTAAAGAAAGATTTAACCATAGTTCTTTTTTTTTGTTTAAATATTTATTTATTTGCTTTAGTTGTACACAATGGGTATTTTATTTTTACTGGTGCTGAGGATCGAACCCGGGCCGCGCACGTGCTAGGCGAGCACTCTACCGCTGAGCCACAACCCCAGCCTTTAACCATAGTTCTTATTCCCACAGGTTCGTTAAAATCTTGGGCAAATTAAAATCTTTTAAAAGCTTTAGAAGAGACCATTTTTTGGGGGTCAGGATGTTAACCATGGTACTTTGGCTATAATAGTCTTGAAGATTTTCCTTTGCAGCAGTATGACCCCACTAATTGTGATCACTTTTTTTTAACTTATATTATGACTTTACTGGCTTACTCCAAAAAGTAACCTATGGGTCATTAAGTTCAATTTATATTCCTTCTACTTCTCTTCTGATAACGTACATGGGTTTGTATTTGAAAAGCATTGAAAACCCTGTTTTGCAGCTGGGCGCAGTGGCACATGCCTGTAATCCCAGCACTTGGGAGGCTAAACAGGAGGATCGCGAGTTCAAAGCCAGCCTCAGCAATGGCGAGGCACTTAGCAACTCAGTGAGACCCTGTCTCTAAATAAAATACAAAAAAAGGGCTGGAGATATGGCCCAGTGGTTGAGTGCCCCTAAGTTCAATCCCTGGTACCCACCAAAAAAAAAAAAAAAAAAAAAAAAAAAAAGAAAGAAAACCCTGTTTTTATGATAATCTTCTCTATGTCTATATATCTCCTTCCATTTTCTTTGAATCACAAATCTGTTTCAGTGAGTGGTTTATGTGTGAATATACATAACCTTGTTCATAGCATGTCTTGTATGTTTTCATGACATACCTTTTTAATTAGCTGTGACATTCAACCACTAGGGTAGGCTTCCGTTAAAAATAAAATAGTGAAACTTGTTAGCCATGTGAGATAGTTAGACATACCATCTCATTGAAGCCATCTGAATGAAAAGCTTTCTTTAGCCAAAGGTAAGATTGCTATCTATATCTTCTTTATTAATGAAGGATTATCAGCTATAATGGGAGATAACTTTCCTAAGCATTGGTGCTTAGTAGTAGGATAATTTTTTCTGTGTAGGCAAGCTGTCTAAAGATCTATTGATAATTCTTTTTTCTTTCTTTCTTTTTTTTGTTTTTTTTTGTTTTGTTCTAGACTCTGTTTACAGACCCAGGCCAGGTAGCTTATGTCCAACAGGATACTACAGCTCAGCAGGTAATGACATGCCTTTTTGTTGTTTGTGGATAACACTTTGATTGTCAGTTCCCTGGAATGTCCCTCTAACCCTCTGCCTGGTGCTATTTCTGTATATTTTTTTCTTAAATACTAAGAATATTCTCTGAGAGTTTCTTTTCATGGAAACAAAGCAAAACATAACATAATACTAACACACTCCAGTCAGTATGTATTGGAATGGCTGGTAATAAAAAGTGATTTGTCAGGGAAGTTTAAAAAAAAGAAAGAAAGAAAAAAAAAAAGCATATACTGGAGAGGCAGAGGCAGAATCACTTGAGCCCAGAAGTTTGAGATCAGCCTGGGTAACATAGTGAAACCCCCCATCTCAAAAAACCAAAAAAAGGATATAAGCAGTGTATTGGTTCATGCTCCAAAGAATAATAATGAAATTTTTTTCTTTTAGTACTGGGAATTGAACCCAGGGCCTAACACATGCTGAGCAAATGCATTGCCATTGAGATATATCTCCTGCCCTTTTTATTTTGCCAAAGCTGGACTTGAACTTGCATACTTCCTGCCTCAGCTTTCCCAATAACTGGGATTACAGGTGTGCACAACCTTCCCCCCTGCTAATGATGAATTTTTAAGGTGTCTTTTTTTTTTTTTTTTTAAATTTGGAAATGTTTTTGTACTTGTTCTATTTTTAAAAACTGAAAAAATATCAGCTTAAGTTATATATCAGTTTGGTGATAGCCTTCCTCATTCTGGCTTCTGAAAAACTGAAATTCTTCTTGATTTTTCTCTTCTCTCTCTCTCTCTCTTTTTTTTTTTTTTTTTTTTTTTTTTTGGTACCAGGGATTGAACTCAGGGGCACTCGACCACTGGGCCACATCCCCAGCCCTTTTTTGTATTTTATTGGAGACAGGGTCTCACTGAGTTGCTAAGTGCCTCGCCATTGCTGAGGCTGGCGTTGAACTCATGATTGTCCTGCCTCAGCCTCCCAAGTGCTGGGATTACGGGCGGTACATACCGCACACTGCTTTCTCTTCTTTTTTAATACTGTAAAGAACACTATAATGGATATCAGATTATTTCCTTAGGCTAAGTTTCCCAAGGAGAAATGGTAGAGACAAAAGATATTCACATTTTAAGTTATTTAAGAACCAAGTTTTGGCTGGGAGGTATAGCTCAGAGGTAGAGTGCTTGCTTAGCATGTATAGGGCTCTAGTTTGGATCCTCAGCACTGAAAATAAAAAATTAGAACCAAGGTTTTGTTTGAAAGTGCATAAAGAAACAGGAATAAAAATAAAAAAATAAAGGCCTAGAACCCCAAATTTGAATGAACTCAAGATATATTTTCTCTTAAAAAACAAAACAAAACACGACCGGGGTGTAGCTCAGTGGGAGAGCATGTGCATAGCATGTATGAGACCTGGATTTGATCCCCAGCACTGCAAAAAACATTTTGTAGTTCTGGCCACTACAGAGGTTTAGACACAAAGATCAGTCTAGTAGCACTGAGTATCCCTAACACCCCTCAGTGTGGTCTTTAAGTACAGATCTCCAGTAAAAGGAATCAGGGCTCCTTGAAGAAATGTCGGATTTCAGAACTGGGTGAAGGAATATACAAGATGAGCTTGAAGCATCTCATCTTCTCAGAATGTGAAGAAGCTGTTAAAAACTTCTGGTGTCCTATGGAAACAACTCAAGATGTAATTTGCAGGGGCCAAAACAGGACAATTGACCTGTCAGAAAGGCTAATATCTATAATAGATTAAAAGTACTTAAACATACTTATGGTCTGCTTGTTCATTTTGATATTGAAAGAAATAACTCATTGGTCACTTTTTTGAGGACCACCACATTATCCTGAAAACTGGTAAATGAAAGGAAAGAATCCAGCCTTTCTCCTTGGAAGTACTCAGGTAAACAGTTACTTCACAAAGGATCTTTCTCTCTCTCTCTCTCTCTCTCTCTCTCTCTCTCTCTCTCTTTAATTGTTCCTTTTAGATATACATGACAGTGAGTGTATTTTGACACATTATACATAACATGGAGTATAACTTATTTTAATTAGGATCCCATTCTTGTGGTTGTACATGATGTGGAGTTTCACTGTTTGAAATTTCTTTATAGAAGCATTCCAGCTAATAAATATAACACCATTTGCATTCCCTAATGACTTATGAATCTAGGCAATGATTATCAACATCAGACTAAAACCACCAAGAAAATGTGGTTTTAGTGAGGAATTTCATAATAGATTAGGATAATAGCAACTTAACCCTCTGACCATTGCTAGGATTGCTAAAAGAGAGAAAACCATTCATTACATGCCTCCTGATGTTGGGTACTTCTGACATTACCATATACCATGTGTGAAGTATTCATCCCCCAAAAATCAAACCTGAATCTGTTTGAGTCTCTAGATTCAGCTGCTCAACTTTAGGAGGCATAGTCGACTAATGAAACAAGTTAAAAAGACACACAAGATTGTAATTAGCAAAATCTAACCTGTGGGAAACTCTAGAATAAATGGCCTGGCTTATTTATTCATTTATTCTTGTGCTGGGGATGGAACCCTTTGCTTCATATATGTTAAAGAAGTGAAATATCTCTGAGCTACACCCTTAGCCCTTGATTTTTTTTTTCCCTACAAATAAATCACAAACAAAAAGAAGAGGAAGGAGAGCTATCAGATTAAGAGACTTCAGGGACATTATTAGATGCAATATATGGTCCTTGTTTGGAAACTGATTCGACCAAACTGAAGGTAAAATATTTAGGAGACAATTGGGGAAATAGTAATGCTATATGGATATTTGATAATACTAAGAAAATCTTTAGATATGATAATATATGAAATATAAAATAATTTTATAGATATATATTAAACTGTTTACAAATGAAAATATATAACATCTAAGTTTTGCTTCAAAATAATCTAGAGAGGAAAAATGTATAGGAGACTAGTTGATGTAAGATGGGCTATGAGTTGATAATTATTGAAGTTGAATGGCAAGTCATGAGGTTTATCATAATATTCTCTGCTTGATATATTTTTGAAATTTGTTCCTATAAATGGAAAAACTGTTTTGATAAGACTTTAAGTTGCCTTTTGGATACTGAAAAAAATGTATATTCTCATCAAAAATGTATGAGGAGCCGGGTGCGGTGGTGCATGCCTGTAATCCCAGCAAGTTCAAAGCCAGCCTCAGCAATGGCAAGGCACTTAGCAACTCAGTGAGACCCTGTCTCTAATAAAATACAAAAAAGGAGGGATGTGGCCCAGTTGTTGAGTGCCCCTGAGTTGAATCCCTGGCACAAAAAAAAAAAAAAAAAAAAAAAAAAAAAAAATATATATATATATATATATATATATATATATATATATATATATATATATGATGCCAATTTCTACACCCCCTTGCCATATTGGTTATTTACATTCTTTTCAAATTTTGCCAATCTGATAAGCAATATGGTATTTTGTTGGTCAGAGGGTTTTAATATTAAGGCATAGATTTAATTAAAGGGCTTGTTGCTGTTTGCACCACAAAGCACCCTTCATCTTCTCCAATCTACAGAAACAATCTGCTTATTTCACGTTTTGTACAAAAGGACAGTTGCTCTTAGCCCCATGAATCCTGGCATTGTAAGACAGTGTAACTGTTGTCTTAGCATCTTTCTTTTCCTTTTTTTTTTTTTTTTTGATGCTGAGAATGGAACTCAGGGGTTAGTGCATGCTAAATACATGCTCTATCACTGAGCTACACCCTGAGCCCTAGCAGCTTTCTTTATTGTAGTTTCCTTTCAACCAGTACAGCTTTTATTTCTGCTTATCATTCCTCGGCAGTTGTCATTCTATTTGGTGACCTGGATAAATTCTGAATAGAAAGTTGGGTGAGGGTTTAACACAGATGATGTTTGCATTTGTTGTTGTTATTGTTGCCTTAGCAAAAGGTTTCTATTTCCAATTGTTTTTAGTGGTATCAAAATCTGTTTAAAGCCCCTTTTATATATGCTTTCCCTTGCCCTTAAGAAAGGCATCCATGGTCTTCAGACATATAAGCACAGTCTCCACTTTGTTTCTGAAAATGAACATGTGGGACTCCCCACACCCTGAGAAGAAAATATGCTGCAATGATAATTGGTCTCAGTAGGAACCAAGAAGCCTTCTGTCGTGTTTGCTGCTGTCCAGTGGCATTTCATATTCCACTTCTCAGATAAACTGTATCCTAAAATACATTGTGTAGCTTCAGAAATAATTATAGAGTGGCATTAAATGGAAGAAGAAAGTATACCACAATTTAAACCAATTCCTTTTCCTTTTACTGTATTTGATTGTACATGACAAAATATATAGACACTAAAATAATTTTATTTCTTATTCTTTTCCTCTGAATAAAATAGGCACATGTTGCTTACCACCTCACTGCCTGGCTAGTACCTTCGGAGCATGTGTGTTGCCCTGGCATCCAAGTTATAAGGGTGTTTGCCTTTGCTGCCCTGCTTGGATAGATTGGATTCCAAATTCTGAATTCCATGGGGGCCATTGTGATGTAGTGGAAAAAGCAGGGCAGAGGCAAAATTTGAATTTCTTTTCCGCCACTTAGGATCTGTGTGATAACACTTGGACTCAAAGGAATTTAAATATATGCCTGGCATTCAGTAAATGTCAGATGAATTTGAATCAAACAAATTTTCAGTGCATCCTACTGTGTGTTCAGGTCTATACTAGCTAGAAATATACGGCTCTTACCTAGACATGATCATCATCATCCTTTTTTTTTCCCCTCCTTTTTCAACAGTAGTATTCTTGGTTCTGCTGTACATTCAACTGCTTTAGCATCAGTCCTTAAAAGTTAGTGTGGAAGCATTCAAGTCTTTCCTTTGACAGTCCTTTGGGAGTGTCCCAGCATGGGGGAGGTGAAGATTGTTGGTGATATTTTGATGTCTCTCAGCAAGTGGCCAGAAGCCAACAGCTACCTTAATGAACGAGAGTCCTAACAGCATCTGTTGGGGGAGAAAAATATATCATCTCAGCTTTTCTAGAATAAATCTGAGTTGCTGAATTTATTCTTCCAGGTTGGCCTGGCAGAGAGATAAAGAATTTATGAGGAGCAGAGGTGTTTGTATGCTTTGGTTTGTTCAGTGTGTGATAACGTTCATCACTAATGCTGGCAAGAAATTTAAGTGATTTAGAATAAAGGGTGACTTATGAAACTGTGCTCTGAGATGGTGAGAATGAAGTAGCTTTCTTGTAGGGTGTGATTAGGAGGCCAAAGCCATTGCCAAAGCCATTGCTGGAAGTCCCCTGTCCTCTTTTTGTCTCCTTGTTCCCTTATTCTCACCCTTGGGCAGTATTTTCTTTTGTTTCTATTGAAGCTAAGCAAGGCCAGGAGTGGTGACTTGTCCCTAGATGTTTTTTAATTTTATTTAGAGAGACTCTCTAAGACTCTTTAAGCAACTCTTCCTTGCTAAGATGCTGAGGCTGGCTTTGAACTCATGATCCTCCTGCCTCAGCCTCCTGAGCCACTGGGATTATAGGCATGCACCACTGTGCCTGACTGAGACCTCATCTCTCTCTCTCTCTCTCTCTCTCTTTTTTTGAGGTACTGGGGATTGAACTCAGGGGCACTCAATAACAGAGCCACACCCCCAGCCCTATTTTGTATTTTATTTAGAGACAGGGTCTCACTGAGTTGCCTAGTGCCTCACTGTTGCTGAAGCTGGCTTTGGACTCATGATCCTCCTGTCTTAGCCTCCTAAGCTGTGAGACCTCATCTTTTAATAATTTTTAAAAAAATTAATAAAAATAAAACATGTATTCTATTTGAGGTAGCTGATTTTATGTAATTTTTGGAGCCAGAGTGTTTTAAATGTTAAGCAGTGATCTTTAAACTACCATAACAGGCTGGGTTCTATAAATATATTCATAGAATTTAAGTTCATAGGTTTAGATGCATAACAACAACAACAAAAAGGATGTTTCTGTGAATAGCAGCAAAGAGTTCCTCCAGTTTCCTGAAGGGATTGATGTCATTTCCCAAAGGACCACATATAGTTCAACAAACTATATTCAAACAGTCTTAGTTGAACAGTTACTATATGCTCAGCAGTATTGTCTTTTAAAGTTTTAGAATGAAGTTAAGATTATAATAGTAATAATTATAATAATAATATTGAGTACCTAGTAAGTGCCAACAATTCTGTTACTGTCCTTATATGCATATTGTTTCACTTTATCCTCACAACAACCATTGTGGTATATATTCATGTGTCCATTTGACAAATGAAGAAACCGAGGTTCAGAGAAATTTAGTAACTTGCTAAGTAGTGGGGCCAGGACTTATTCTAAATTTGTCTGACCCCTGAGTCCATGGTTTACTTCTTAAGGTATAGTTGGACAGCCAAGATGGACTTGTGAAAATGCATACTTGGGAACAAAGTAAATGGTATTTGGCAGTGGATGTAAGACTATGGAGGAATGTGTGAGATGTCAGCATCAAGATTCTAAAAGATATTAGCAGACTGGAAGAATGGATACAAGTAATGAAATTTACTGGAAGTAAATGAAAAATCTCCCATTTGAGTAAAAAAGGAGGTATTTAAGTCTTGAGGAGGGGAAAGATGGTTTAATAACTCTGTGAGGGGAAAAAAGGACTTGGCAATCAATTTTAGTTATTGGCAAGTTCAAGTTCAGTTCACACTGGGACAGTAGATGTCATAGATGCTAATGCTGTTTGATGCTATATTCATAAAAATATGGAATCCACTGATAAATAAATGAAGGCAAGAGGATGAGAGACTTGGGAGTTCAGTCACATGAGAAATGATTGAATGAATTAGGGGTTTTTGGTCCTCAAGTATTTAGTTCATGTTGCAGAAGGATTAGACTTATTCTACCTAATTCCAGAGGAAAGTCGTAGGCACCGACCAATGCATGGGGAGATTTGGACTAAGCAGAAGCTGTCAGGGCTATCCCAGAATGATCTGGGCTGCCTGGTGAGGAAATGAGGCTCAGGGTTGTGGAGATCTGGACTCTGTGACTCTTAAGTGCTATAGGAGTTTGGAGCATAGGAGGTTCTGTCAGGGAGACCTAGAAGCATCATATAGGGCTCATTGGAAAGTGGAACATAATTTGATTTAGAAGATTGGTGAGGGAAGAACATTATAGGAGAGGAAAATTGTTTATGAGAAAATAAAGGAAAAGGGAGTAGGTATATTTAGATTCTTGATTCATTGAATAGGGGAGGGTGCATGACCTGAGTATGACCTATGAGCTAATTGGACAGGAGAGATAAGACTGGATAAAAGGAATCTAGGGCATAAAATGATCCCATAACACATGAGAAGCAGGAGAACTTCTTAAGGTGTCATTTATTTTCTACCCATGTATTTGGTGAGATAATATTAATCCAATATGTCACCCAAACCTTGTCTTTATTTTTGTTTTTGGTACCGGGGATTGAACTCAGGGGCACTCGACCACTGGGCCACATCCCCAGCCCTTTTTTGTATTTTATTTAGAGACAGGGTCTCACTGAGTTGCTAAGTGCCTCACCATTGCTGAGGCTGGCTTTGAACTTGCGATCCTCCTGCCTCAGCCTCCCAAGTGCTGGGATTACAGGCGGGTGCCACCAAGCCCAGCTTCCCAAAGCTTGTTTTATTTGAAAGAGCCTGACTTCAACATCAGGAAGCCGATAGGTACCTCCTTTGTTCCTTCCTAAAAACCTTAGCTCACTGAAGTGTTTGAAAGGAGACTTGTCAACCATGGAATTAAACCAACCATGTATTGTCCCATGTTTGGATTTAAAAGTGAAGTAGGGACTGGGGATATAGCTTAGTGGTAGAGCACTTGCCCAGCATACAGGAGGCCTTAAGTTCTATCCTCAACACTGAAAAAACAAATAAAAAAGGTGGTGGAAGTGAAGCAGGCTGGGTGCACATCTATAGTTCCAGCTGCTCAGGAGGCTGAAGCAGGGGATCACTTGAGTCCAGGAGTTTGGGGCCAGCTTGGGGAACATAGCAAGACCCCCTCTCTTAAAAAAAAAAAAAAAAAAAAAAAAAAACAGGTGCGGTAGTGGTACAGTTTTGTAATCCCAGCAACTTGGGAGGCTAAGGCAGGAGGATTGCAAGTTTGAGGCCAGCCTCAGCAACTGAGTGAGACCCTATCTCAAAATAAAAAATAGAGCCGGGCGTGGTGGCGCACGCCTGTAATCCCAGCACTTTGGGAGGCTGAGGCACTTAGTAACTCAGTGAGACCCTGTCTCTAAATAAAATACAAAAAAGGGCTGGGGATGTGACCCAGTGGTTGGGTGCCCCGGAGTTCAATCCCTGGTACCACAAAAATAAAATAAAATTAAAAAAAAAATAGAAAGGGTTGGGGATATAGCTCAGTGGTAAAGTGCCCCTGGGTTCAATCCCCAGTACAAACAAAAACAAAAATAAAGTGATTGAAGAGTGACCAAGCCATTCCCTTCTTTGTGTGGTGGTATCCTGAAAGGGCAGGAGGGACCCTCACCCCAGATTTAGTTCACATGTGAAGACTGAGGATCCCCCACACCACAAGAGGTGATGAAAAGCTGTTGCATGTTCTGTAAGTCTCTGAGGAGGCATGGTGGTCCTCTAGAGCAGGTGTGGATTGTGGGTGCAATGCAAGGAGAAGAGCCTGAGAATCACTGGGTCTAAGGAATGGGGTTAGATGCTTAAGATTAGGGCCTTGTTGGTTTTGAACCTCTTGCTGGCATTAGAGGAGAGAGACCCAGGCTTTCTTCTCAGCCTTCCCAGATTTCAGGCAGAATGGGAAGAAAGAGAGCTGAGCTTAAAAGCTGTGAGCATCAGACATCTGAAAGAGTCAGACTCTTTCTTACAAGTGGAAACCATTTTTCCAGGGCCTTGTAGAGAGCTAGTTTAAAGAATATATTCCACCACAGCCTGTCCTCTGTCTGTGCATATGTGTCAACTGACTGAAAGCAGGAATCTGCTTATTTTCCACCTTAAACTTCCCTCCAGGCCTCATTACCTGTGCATAACCAGGTACTGCCTTCCATTGAGAGTGTGGATGGTCCTGACCCTTTGGCAACTCTGCAGAATCCAATAGCTAGACTGGAGGCAAAAGAAGAAGAGGAGGAGGAGGAGGACGAGGATACTGAAGAAGAGGAAGAAGAAGACGGTGAAGATACAGATCTGGATGACTGGGAGCCAGACCCGCCCCGGCCCTTTGACCCCCATGACTTGTGTAAGTGCAGTCACTGGACTCTCAAAGGCAGCTGCATGCTTTTTCTCATGAATGTTTATGAATGTGAACATAGCTCACTTGCACCGAATCCTTTCTATATCCCACACACTGTGCCACATGCTCTGTGTGCATCATCCCACTTCATTTTCACAGAAGCCCTGGGAGGGAGATCATGATACTTGTATTTGTTTTCCAATTTTCCTGATGAGGAAACAAGCCCAGAAGAGGTTAGGAGTCTGCTCTGGGTGACATGGGGTGAGTGGCTGATTAGGCATCTGAGCCTGGTCACTCTTGATACCAACCCTCTATTGTAGTTGGCCCAGTCCTGGACTATTCAGCCATCTCAGTTCTAACAAGTTTGCTTCCCAGCCAAGTACAGTGGCACATACTTATAATTCCAGTGGCTCAGGATTCTGAGGCAAGAGGATCATAAAAGTTCAAGGCTAGCCTCAAAAATTTAGCAAGACCCTCAGCAATTTAGCAAGATCCTCAGCAATTAAGTGAGACTTTGTCTCAAAATAAAAAGGGCTGGGGGTGTAGCTCCAGGGTAAAGTATCCCTGGGTTCAATCCCTAGTATTAAAAGAAAAAAACAAAAAAACAAAAAAACTAAGCGCTTCCATTACCAAATCATTGTTTTTATCTGTGGATCTTCAAGCACATATAGCAAAGTTCTGACCTCATTCATTTGAATGACTGAGATTGTTCAGAGCTTTTTGGCCTTTCACTACCTCTCCTGGGCATTCCATGTGATCTTGGTAAGATCTCTCTGCAGGGGGCCAGTGTTCAGCCCTGCACTTAATTCCTACCCAACAGAAAACTTACTTGTTTAATTTTTCCTTGAATCCACAAGTTTTCAGGGTAACTCCTAAGTCAAATGCACAGAAAAACACTTTATTAACAAATATTAATACAAAAGGTATTCTCTCTTATTTGAGAACTATAGAAATTAAAAATATCTAAACCAGGTTACCACATTGCTGAAGGAGGTAAATGGTAAAACATGAATGTGAACACTGCATGGTCCAGCCACTGACCCCCTGCTTTATGATTGTGCACATCTCATTCTGGTGGATAATGTACACATGGGTGCTGCTGGCAGAGGGAGTGTGACTGGCTTGGTGCAAACTGAGTTTTTAAAATGAGCTGGAAATGCATGCTGGGTCAGGGCTGGGCTAATTATGTCCAAGTGAATGAAGGATTGGATGAAGGAGGGAAATCCAACTGTTGATACTTTCTCTGTTTGAGTTAGACATGTTCTTGAAATAAAGCTTTTCTAACTCTCTTTAAGGAAACTAATTAAACTGTATTGTCAGGGTGTTTTGTTTTCCCCCTAATAGCTTTGTTGAGAAAATTTTGTGTAATCAGATTTTGTAACATTTAGCCTAATAACTTCTTTTTTCTTTATGGATATATTGATTTGTAAATTTAGTGACCACTATTTGAATTATTCTCCAGAAGAGACATGTCACAGCAAATTTTGCCTGATTTCAGAGGAAAATTACACATTTTTATTGGTCTGTGTAAGCTAATATATTACAGTGAAATGGGTACTTGGTAGGAGTTCATGGAATTTTGGCCTGGAAACAAGATTTGGAGATTTTTTTCAGGTCAAAACTTTTTACCTGAGAGTAAAATAATATCAGGAAACTTGACTTTTCTTCAAGTTTTTTTTTTCTTTCTTTTGCAGGGTGTGAGGAATGTAATAATGCCCATTCTTCAGTATGCCCCAAGCACGGCCCTTTGCATCCCATCCCCAATCGGCCTGTGCTCACTCGGGCAAGAGCGAGTCTTCCCCTGGTCCTCTACATAGACAGGTTCCTCGGAGGAGTATTTTCCAAAAGGCGCATTCCTAAGCGTACCCAGTTTGGCCCTGTGGAGGGACCCCTTGTCAGGGGGTCTGAACTGAAAGACTGTTACATTCATCTAAAGGTAATTTATACTTTTTCCTATTTCACTCCTGTTCTTTAACAGTTTTTCAAGGGGCATTCATTTCTTCTATTGAGACTTTTGTTTTCATTTCATAACAGTCATTTGCTAGTATTTTTATTTTTATGCTTAATTTTAAATGGAACCCCCCCCCCAATAAAATGGAGGTCATAATTTTAGTCTCCTGTGAATAATTCTGAGAAGTGTGTTTCTTAGGGTCTGTAGTAGTATTCTAGAACTCACATAATAAGATGCAAGGCTTCAGCAATGGAAATTTTTTTTTCACAGCTCTGGAGGTAGAAGTAACATCAGTGTGTTGGCAGGTTTCTCCTTGACCTGCACATGACTGTCTTCTTACTGTACCCTTGTAGGGTCTTTCCTCTGTACTTATATGTGTCTTTTCTAATCTCCGCTTATTAAATGGACCAGTCATATTAGATTAGGGTGTACCCTAATTATGTTATGTTCACTTCATTACCTCTTTAAGGGTTCTATCTCCAAATGCAGTCACATTCTGAAGTACTGGGGGTTACAGGGTTCCCACATGACTTAGAGGTAGAGGGACACAAAATTCAACAGAAAACAGAGGCATTGGTGGCTTTTTTTTTCTTCCCTTTCTTTTTTCAAAATGAACTTTGGAATGTGGCTGGGCATGGTGGTGTACTTCTGTGATCCCAACAACTTGGGAGCTGAGGCAGGAGGATCTTAAGTGGGAGGATAGACTGGGCAACTTAGCAAAATCCTGCCTCCAAAAAAAAAAAAAAAAAAAAAAGTGCTGAGATGTAGTTCAGTGTTATAGTGCCCCTGGGTTTAATCTCTGGTACCACAAACAAAGAAAAACAAAAACAAAATACTTTGGAATACAGAAAATTACATGAATGTATGTAATCTGCTGTGTGCCATTAATGTTTGCAAAAAACCCCACTTTTCAATATTAAAACAGGTTCTGTTCTGAATTTTTTTCTGTTAAATAATTGTTCAGTAGGGCTAGAGATGTTGCTCAGTAATAGCCTAATAACTTCTTTTTTTTTTTTTTTTTTTACACGGATGTGTTGTTGATTTGTAAACTTAGTGACCACTATTTGAATTACTATCCAGAAGAGACATGTCACAGCAAATTTTGCCTGATTTCAGAGGAAAATTACATGCTTTTATTGGTCTGTGCAAGCTAATGTATTACAATGAAATGGGTACCTGGTAGGAGTTCATGAATTTTGGCCTGGAAACAAGATTTGGTGATTTTTCTGATTCTTTTACTTAGCATGTGCAAAACCCAGGGTTTGATCCCCAGCACTGCAAAAACAAAAACAAAAAACAAACAAACAAGAAACCCACCCCCAAACAACAAAAAATAAGTTTACTATACGTTGACGAATATTTATTTTAAGCTGCATTCTTTACTTTTAATGCTTTTGTGTCTATCCAACCCTCTTTACTATCTGCTGTTTTGAATAGCTACTCTGAAGAGCTGAGGGAGGGCAGTAAGAGGGGGTAAATATCTGGAATGTATTTTGGAGAAATTAATTGCAGTTATAGGGAGGATTTTTTTTTTTTTTTTTTTAAATTAATGCTCAAGATCTCCAAGCAAGAATATTACCTGTCTCTGGGCTGAATACTATAAATGGATATAGTTGAATCTCCAAAGGAGGCAAATTATAATGAACTGGAGAGTATTATGCTTGATTTTATTTACAGCATTTTTGGTTGTGAAAGTTTTGTGAAATATTAACTAAAGCCATGTAGTTAGATAGGTGAACTTTTAGATTTTGCCAGGTAATTTCCTACAGGTAAGTGAGGTTTCAGGAAGTATCCTTTCTTTCTCTTTATGTTTGGTAAGTCACACTTCTAATATCTTTCTAGATACAAAAGGAAGATATATGGTTAATTTGAGGAGAAACATTTTATATATTATTGCTAATAGTATATTGAAGGTTTTTTTTTTTCTTTTTCTTTTTTTGGTGTGGTTCTTTACCTTTTCTTTGGTTGCAGGTTTCTCTTGATAAAGGGGACAGAAAAGACAGGGATTTGCATGAAGACCTGTGGTTTGAGTTGTCTGATGAGACTCTGTGTAACTGGATGATGTTTGTACGTCCAGCCCAAAACCACCTAGAGCAGAACCTGGTGGCTTACCAATATGGCCACCATGTGTATTATACAACGATAAAGAATGTGGAACCCAAGCAGGAACTGAAGGTACAGTGCTGGATCTGGAGGGCTCTCTGCTAAAAAAAAGAACTTTTCCTAATTTTTTCCCTCTAGTAAGTATGATTCTTACTAAAATGGTCCTTTACTGGTAATTTATTTACCCCTGGAGCCATCCCTAGGAGAATTGGTTCCAGGATCCCCTACAGATACCAAAATCCATGGATGCTCAAGTCCCTTATATAAAATGGTGTAATATTTGCATAGAACTTACGCATTCTCCCATGTATTTTAAATCATTTCTAGATTATTTATAATACCTAATAACAAGTGCTATATAAGTAGTTGTTAAACTGTTTAGGGACTAATGACAAGAAAAACTCTGTATGTTAAGTACAGATGCAATTTTTTTGGACATTATTTTTGGTCAGCAATTGGGTGAACCTATGGATACAGAGGGCTGACTGTACTATGTACTACAAACTGGTAATAATCTTGTAAATAAAACAATGAGGGGCTGGGATTGTGGCTCAGCGGCAGAGCGCTTGCCTTGCACGTGCGTGGCCCGGGTTCGATTCTCAGCACCACGTAAACATAAATATGCATTGCATTGTGTACAACTAAAGTAAATAAATAAATATTAAAAAAAAACAATGGAAAGTAGATGGGCTGTGTTCTCATCAAGGGCCTACAGAAAGGCATTAGGTCTGGGGATAAGAAAGTGATTGTATGGGGAGCTGACTGATATTTGTTATGCGGTAATTAAAGATGGTGTTACTTAGTGTCATTTATACATAACTAAAGAAGAATTTGTTGTGAAACATGAGATTTTGTAAAATAAAATTCAGATGGATGGGCAAGATTCCTTTTCTTTATCTGAATACTTCATTTTATTCAAAGAATTTTCTGACTTCCGATTTTAGAAATATGTGTTTTGGGGGTAACCCTGTTAGAATTTGTCTAAATATTGACTTTTGATGACATAATGAAATTCTGATATGATTCCAAAAAACAATTTCTGTTTTTTTTCTTCTCCTGTTGTACTAGGGATGGAACCCAGGGCCTCACACATGTTAGGCAAGTGCTTGATCACTGAACAACTCTTCCAGGCCAAGATTCCTTCCTTCCTTCCATCTTTCCTTCCTTCTTTAGCTTATACTAGGAACATGGACAAAAGAGGGGGGCCAAAGTACTCTTTAACTTCCTGAGGTAAATGACAGAATAGATGAGGAATGGTTATATCAGTACATGAACACTGAATTGCACAGTGCCTCACTGTAATAAAGTTAGAAATTGATTTCTCCTCTTTAGGGGGAGAACAAAGTCCTAGATTTTGTTCAAAAGGTACAAAACCTCTGTCTTGGAAACCAGCAGCTAGATAATCCATAAACCATGAAGAAAATATGTACAAAGAACGTCAAAGGAGATTAATATCTCATGCTATCTATCCCAGTGCTGCACCACTGAACTGTACTCTAGCTCTGTTTTCGCTTGTAAACAAGTAAGTGGAACTGTAGAGGTTAAGATGAATAGAAACAATTAAATAGGAATTTAATAGTTGAGTATAACAAAACAACAGATAAAAGAAGCAAAAAAATGGGGGAAGTATTTGTAATACAGTGTAAAAGATTTTAAGTATGATAACTGAGACAAAAACGAAGACAGAGTTGTGTACCTCCAACCTTACTATATCCAGTTGGACAAATGAACAAATACCAGGAATAGATTCTAATCAAGAAGGAAAAAAAAATAGCAAAGAAATGTTAACAAAAAGAAAATTAACCTTTAAACCAGATGTGGTGGTACATGCCTGTAATCTAATGACTTGAGAAGCCAAGGCAGGAGGATCACAAGTTTGAGGTAAGCCTGGGCAACATAATGAGATTCTGTTTCAAAATAATAAAGAAAAAGTTCTGGAGATATAGCTTAGTGGTAAAGTGCCCCTGAGTTCATTCCCTAATAGTGCACGAGGGTGTGGTGCAGCTGGGGATATAGCTCAGAGGTAGAGTGCTTGCCTAGCATTTGTGAGGCCCTGGGTTCCATATCCAGAATGGCCAAAAAAGAAAAAAGGAAAAAATACACCCAATTGAACTATTTTTAAATGCTTAAAAATTTTTATTTATCTATGTGTGTATGCATACACACACACACACACACACACAAATATATATATATATTTTTAAAACTAAAATGATTTATAATATAGAACACGAAGATAGCAGTTTGCAAATTCATTATCACTTAAAGGAAATCAATGTGCTATGCTTTGAGATATGAAATGTTCCAACATATACACCAAAATTTTAAAAACTGAATTAAATTAAAACATGAAATAGTATCTAATGTAATGCAGATCAGGGGATCAAAGGTGAAGGTAACACATTATTAAAAAGAAATCGAACCAAGGATAGCTATGTCATGATCTCTCATTAGTGTCACACCAGCACCTCTCTTTTGGTGGACTTGAACATTTTGGCAGACATTCAATCAGCTTTTTCAGTAGAAAATGTCTTTACATGGCTACTGTTGCTGTTCCTACCATCTTCCAGCTTGTTTTCTGCTGCTATTTCTCCTCTCAGCCATGATCTCCTTTTGTTCATAATGGGGATCCCAAGCACCCAGAATTGGCCTTGTACCCACCACTGTTGTTCTAGCCACCCACCCTTCCTGCATTTTTAAAATTGATAAACGTGATTACTTTATACTTATCAAAGGAACTATTTTAGATTTAATTAGAAATAATTTAAAAATCATATCATCCTTGTGCATGCATGAAAATGCATACTTAGGTAAAAAGTTAAGATATAAAACTGCTTTTAATGCATTATGACTTTTTCCCCTTTTAGTCGCTGGTTTACATCATGATGTCTGTGCTTTTTGGGGGCAGTACTAGGGATTGAACTCTGGGCTTCTTGTATCTGAGGTAAATGCTCTTCCACTGAGCTACCTCCCCAGTGCTTTTTGTTTTTTATTTTGAGCTAAGTTCTTGCTAAGTTACCATGAGGCTGGCTTCAAACTTGCAATCCTCCTGCCTCCACCTCCTGAGTAACTGGGATTATAAGTATGGGCCTCATGCTTTTGCTTTTCTGCCTTCTGCCATCTTCTGTACCATTAAGATGATATTAATGGGGGCTGGGGTTGTGGCTCAGTGGTAGAGCGCTCCCCTAGCACATGTGGGGTACTGGGTTCGATCCTTAGCACCACATAAAAATAAAATGAAGGTATTATGTCCAACTAAAACAAAATAAAAAAAAAAGATGATATTGATGTTTTTTTTTGTGTGTGGTACTTATGTATGCTAGGAAAGCACTCTACCACTGAGCCACATCCCCCCTCCTTGATATTGTTATATATATATATTTACATATATATTTGTTGCCTGGGATCAAACCCAGGACCTCACATATGGTAGGATTTTGTTTTGCTACTGAGCCATACTCTGACTCCTCACAATCTTTTAAAAATAAATAGTCCAGGGCTGGGGCTGGGGGTGTAGAGTGCTTACCTAGCATGTGTGAAGCACTGAGTTCGATCCTTAGCACCACATAAAAAATAAAAAAATAAAGGTAGTAAAAAAATATATTCCACCATTGCTTCTGGAATCTTGTCATACCACGTAACTTTATTTTTTTATACCTTTATTTTATTTATTTATTTTTACGTGGTGCTGAGGATTGAACTGAAGTCCGTGCATACGTTGGGCAAGTGCTCTACCACTGAGCCACAACCCCAGCCCCCACGTAACTTTTTGTGTGTGTGATGCTTGGAATTGGGCCTGGCACTTGTGCTGTACCACTGAGCCACACTCCTATTGAGTTTGAATATTGTGTTTTCCCATTCATTTGAATTCATCTGTGTCTTTTTCCTGAATGGAAGTGTAGAAGCGAAGCATTTTTTGATCAAGTCAGTAGAAAGTTTTTGACAGTTCTGACTGAAGCCTTAATGAGAGGCCTGGAGGATGCTAACCAGTCTCTTAACCACTTTGAAATTTTTTTTTATCCTGAGGGAAATGGCAGTTTTTTTGGCCTTCATTTGCAGTGCTTGGCAGGTGTCAACAAGTCATGGAACCCAAAGGGGGCTTATAACTGAATGAGGTAAGAACAGCGCAGAGAGCTGGGCCAGACTTGTGCAGGAGTGTTGTGCAGGTGCTGAGTGCTGCATCATGGCAGCAATTGTAGGATGCCAGCTAGAATGGGAGATGATTTCTGATTTCTGAGATGTTAAATATGAAAAAATATACATATTAGAATTGATGGATAAGGGTGTATTTGTAATAGCAAAATATAAACCACCTAAAAGTGCAACCATAGAGGCACACTTAAGTAAATTATGGAATACAGACTCTACATAATATTACTCCACCATTCAAAATGAAGTCTGTCTTTATAAATATTTCCTTATATTTAAATTAATATTCTATAAAAGTTATGTGTGATTAAGTCATTTAGTGATTAATAAGTTGAAATCCTACTGTATTTCAGACAATAGGAAAAAACAAGCTGTTTCCCTGTGTTCAGGGAACTTGCATTCTAGGGGGGAAGTGAACAGAAAGATGTAAACAAGCAAATAATATCCAATAGGAGTTAAGTGTCATGGTGCAGAAAGAGAAAATAACAGGAAAGAGACCAATTTAGATGTGCTTCATAGAAAAAGCTTTGCTGAAGAGGTGATAGGCTGAGGACTGGGAATGAGAAGGGACCAGTCCTGCAGAGGGTTATAAGAAGAGCAAAGGAGAAGAACCCTGTATTCCTAGGGGGTGAAACAACAAGGGCAAAGGCTTGGGATGGGAAAGCCCTGGGCATGTTTGAGTTGCTGAATGTAGGCCAACTTGGCCTAAAAGTGGGCAAAGTGACAGGGGCTGAGATATCTTAGTAAGATAGAGGAGATCATGGAGCCCTTGGAGGATATTCATGAACATTTCAGGCTTATTATGAAATAAGCCATTTCTGGTACAATAAAATCCAATTGTGTTTTAAGAAGACAATTGTTTTAAGAAGATTTTGGCTCCTGTGTGAATTGCAAGGAAAAGGGGAGGCTAGTTTGAAGGCAGGTGTTGGCATGCCTCTAGGTGGAAGAAGCAGAGATGGAGAACACCTGAGGAAGTGACACTCCTACTGAAGGATTACAGAAGCAAATGGAGAAACCAAAGACACCTTTTAGGGTTTATGTCTGAGCACTTGGGTGGAAGGTGAAATGCAGAAGATAGGTAGAGGTGGAGATGTGAGTTGGGAAGCATCAAGAATTCCATTCTGGACGTAGTGTTAAATTTGAGCTGTTGGTGAAATATCCCAAATATCAGATCAGAAATAGAATGCACTTGGAGTGATCAGAAAAGGGGCATCTGGGATGAAGATATTAATTTGGGAGTCATTAGCATAGAGTGCTTAGAAATTGATGTGACCACTGGAGGGAAAAATAAGAAGGCTCAGGACTTGGATCAAGCTTTGAGGAGCACTAATATTGAGAAGTTAGGTGGAAGAGGAGCCAGCTAAGGTGAGTGAGCAGTAGTAGCAGCTATTGAGGTAGGAGAGAAGCAACTATCATTGGCATAGGAGAGAAGAGCCCTGGGAGGATGTGGAAGCATTTGATATAGTCCCATTGGTGATCCCAGTGTGAGCTATTTGGTGGCAGCCACTCTGATTTCACCTATATCCAAATCTGTGTTTAAATATAGTTTAATTTTTTTTTTTACAACTCTGAAGAGGCTGTTTTATTTAGATGAAGAGACTATGAATAAAGTTCTTATGGAGTTATTCTAATTAAAAAAAAACACAAAATTTTTAAAAAGGGACAAGAAAACCAGGCAATGTGTCTTGACTTCCTGACAGATGATCTGCCAGTTGGAGGGCCGGGCTCAGAGTGTGATTTTTTTTTTTTTTTTTTAATGGGCTGTGGAAAAGCCTGAATTGTTTCATTTAAGCAGGAGAACTAATGTAAGCATGCAAAGCACATCTGGTGATGTTCCTTAGTCCTTCATGTCCTTGGTTCTTGCAGGTGTGGTATGCTGCATCCTATGCTGAGTTTGTGAACCAGAAAATTCATGACATTTCTGAGGAGGAAAGGAAAGGTGGTTGGACTTTTATATTGTATATTTTCTACATGAATTCTAAGTTGTATATGTTACATCTTTATGCAACCTCTAATTTTTCCATCTCAGTATATTTCAGAAGATATTCCAGGTTTCTTAGAGCTACACATCTCCATCTAACTATAGGATCAAATAATTTCTTTCATGGGTGCTAGAAAATAGTATTTAATATAATGAAAACCTGCAAATACTAAATTAGCACCTAGATCAGAGGACAGTTCTTATCTGGACTTGAACATCTTTGAGGACATAGTAAAGCAGGCATTGACTTTGTTTTTAATGTAAACATTAACTGAAATGCCACCTCTGCATAGAAAGGTGAACAAATTGTTATGTATACTGCTTGATGAATTTTCACAGTGAACACACCTGTATAAGTTCCCAAATGTGATTACTCTCCTACTTTCAATACCACACATAAGATTTACTTATTATTGAATTACACATGAATAGAATGATATATACACTCTTTGTTTCCCAGCATCTTACTCAGCATTGTGAGGTTCATCCATATTATTGGTATGATTGCAATTTGTTCATTTTATTGTTGTTTGGTATTCTGTTGTATAAATGTATAATCATTCATTTATCTATTTTGCTGTCAGTTTGGTTGTACAATGCAATTATTGTAGTAACTACCCAGAATTAGGTCAGATTTCACAGGTTAAGGGCACAGTTTTCAGTAAGAGTCCCCTTGCGTCAGATATCAGATGCAAGATCCATGGTTCCCAGCCTACCTATACTACTAGCTATGATTTAGGGAGCTCCCTATTGCTCTTCAGGTTTGATAATTAACTAGAATGACTCAACAGAATCTAGGAAAGTGCTTTATTTAATGATCACAGTTTTCTCATAAAGGATATATATGAAGATCAGCCAAATGAAGAGAACTAGGGTGAGGTCTAGGAGGGTCCCAAATGAAGCTTCTGTGTCCTTTTAGGATGTGTCATCCTCCTGGCACATTGATGTATCACTGCCAATTATAGAAACTCATTTGAGCTTTGCTGTCCAGAGTTTTTATTGAGGCATTATTATATAGGCATGACTGACTGAATTAGTAGTCATGTGACTGGACTCAATTTCTAGCTCTCATTCCCCTCTGGGAGGTAGGTAGGACTGGCATTACCTGCCTCAAAGAACCAACCTTTTTTTTTTTTTTTTTTTTTTTTTGTGGTATTGGGGATTGAAGCCAGGGGTGCTCTACCACTGAGCTGTATCCCCAGCCCTTTTTGCTTTTTATTTTGAGACAGGTCTCATTGAGTTGCCCAGACTGGCCTTGAACTTGTGATTCTCTCTCCTTAGCCTCCAAAGTGGCTGGGATTATAGGTGTGTGCCAAGCACCTGGCAACGTACCAACCTAATCACCTAATCACAAGGTTGAACTTTCTGGCACTGCCAGCCATGACTCTGAGTTATCTCCTTAGCATAAACTCAGGTAGGATGAAGGGCCATGATGATATCAAAGGCACTTCTATCATTCAGGAAATTCCAACTACTAAGAGCTTACCTCCCAGGAACCAGAGGCTAAGGTTGGCCAGATTCTTTATCTTACAATAGGATTATTTGTAGTTTGGGGCTGTTTTGCAGAGTGCCTGCTCTGACTGTTTTTGTACTTGTCTATTGGTGAACATGTGTGCACATTTCTTTTAGGTGTACATCTAGGGGTGGAATTGCAGGGTCCTACAGTATGCATATATTTAGCTTTAGGAGTTACTTCCAAACATTTTACCGAAGTCATTATACTGGGCTTTGATTTTTAAGTTATTTGTGATAAAATATACCCTTAAATTATGAGAGTTGGGTGGGGCACAGTGGTGCATACCTGTACTTCTAGTGACTCAGAAGGCTGGGGCAGGAGAATCGTACCTTAAAGATTAGCCATCCAGCCTGTGTGGTGGTGCATGCCTATAATCCAGCACTTGGGAGGCTGAGGCAGGAGGATCGCGAGTTCAAAGCCAGCCTCAGCAATGGCAAGGTACTTAGCAACTCGGTGAGACCACCCTGTCTCTAATTAAATACAAAAAAAAGGGCTGGGGTTGTGGTCCAGTGGTCAAGTGCCCCGGAGTTTAATCCCTGGTGCCAAAAAACAAAACAAAACAAAAAAAGATTAACCATCCTCAGCAGTTTTAGAGACCCTGCCTCAAAATAAAAATAAAAAGGGCTAGAATATAGCTTAGTGATAAAATGCCCCTAGATTCAATCTCCAGTACCAGAAAAGAAAAAAAAAAATTATAAAACTGGGATCTGAATCACTGGATTATCTGAATACAGATCTCCTTCGAGCACTTTCTGTCTTCCTGGGTGAGGGGTGTGTGTGTGTGTGTGTGTGTGTGTGTGTGTGTGTGTGTGTAGAGTGAGAGAAAGTGGTATGAGTGTGTTGTTTCTTTGATGTCCTGCATGAATGTGTTAGAAAATAAAAGCCTATAAATCACCTCTATGCCAAATTGTAGCCTTTGATTTTATAACAAGAAAGTCATACAAATAGCAGATACTGTCTGCAGGGAGATAAGAATGGCAGAGATAATAGGCATCTGAGTTTTCCTGGTGTCTGTTGATCATCAGCTTTCATGATTTCTCTCCTGTGACTGTAGTTCTTCGAGAGCAAGAGAAGAATTGGCCCTGCTATGAATGTAACCGCCGGTTTATAAGCTCAGAGCAATTGCAGCAGCATCTCAATTCTCATGATGAGAAACTGGATGTGTTTAGCAGGTATGTATGAATACAAAAGGCTCACAAATCAGGTTTGGAATCATTTTTGTACGTATACTAATAAGTTTGTATGCTTACATAGGTAACCAGGTAGGCAGTTAGTGAGGATTATCTTTCATAACTGACCCTTGCCTTATTTACTCTTTTTTGCTTTTCTAGCATAATCAATACCCAGCAATGGAAAATCTCCTTACTTCAGTTAAATCTCCCTTAACTAGAGTTTATGAAATAGGAATCCTTCGGATAGCATATAAACATCAGGGTAAGGAGTAAGAGGAAAGGCACAGAGTTCAGTCAGAAGCTATTGCAATAGTTCAGGTGAGGAAAGAGTGTTCTTTAGATTAGGGTAGTATCAATGGGACAGATATAGGATTGTCCACTTACAGGATTTAGAAAGGTACACGATGGTATGAAACCTCACTTAGGAAAGTAGGAAAGAGACAGCCGGGCGCGGTGGCGCACGCCTGTAATCCCAGCACTTTGGGAGGCTGAGGCAGGAGGATTGCGAGTTCAAAGCCAGCCATCAGCAATGGCAAGGCACTTAGCAACTCAGTGAGACCCTGTCTCTAAATAAAATACAAAAAAGGTCTGGGGATGTGATCCAGTGGTCGAGTGCCCCTGAGTTCAATCCCCAGTACCCACACACACACACACACACACACACACACACACAAAAAAAAAAAGAAAAGAAAAGGAAAGTAGGAAAGAGAATATTCTAGGGAACTACTGTATAGTTGCCTGCAACACTGAATGTCCTCTTGAGGTTCACAGTCATGAAATGAAAGACTACAAGCGAGACTGTATGTTGTTCTCGAGCCCCATCCAGCAGGTTCAGTGCAGGCAGGGAACTGGGTTACAAAATATGTGATTTTGTTAAGAGCATCCAACACAGTGACCTCAAAGAAGCAGCAACTGGGGTGGGGATCAGAGTAAATACAAGGGATTGATTGCAGTGAATGACCTTGGAGGTGTGCTATGGAAGAAGGAAGGATTGGAGATGATGGTGGGTAGAAGGGTTGTTGAGTTTGGGTATTGGAGGGAGTAAGCTGGAGAACTAGGAGATAATGTGTCAGAACGGGCACTTTGTGGAAACAGGGGTAGTGGGATTGTATTGAGGATGACAGGTCTAGGATATGGCCTTGGGGATAAATATCTGAAGGGGATGGATGCAATGAGATTTAAGATATTTACTCCTAGGTATTCCCAAAACTGTTCATGATTGTATTGTACCATTTTTTATATTATATTAGGATTTTTGACTTACAGGTCTGCTGCCTCTGCTAAACTTTTGAGGATAAGATCACCTATAACTTGATATCTATAGTGCCAAGCATAGTATATGACACATAGTAGATAAAGTGTTCACTTACCATCTGTTAAAAGAAATTTGAGACAATGAGGAAAATCTGAATTTTGATTAGATATAATAATATTGAGCAAAAACCTGATTTTTTTTAAGGTGTGATAATGGTATTGTGGTATTATATTCACGTACATATATAAAGAGTACTTATGATTTAGAGATATGCGCAGAGATATTTATAAGTGAAATGATGTCTATGATGTAATAGGTATGTATGTAGAGATATGGATGGAATAAGATTGCCCATGAGTTGATAAGTATTCAAATTGGGTTATGGGTACCTCGGGTTCATTAAACTGTTTTCTACATTTGCCTATGTTTAGAATTTTCCATACTTAAGAGTGTGCAGAAAGCATGTGCCTGTGGGTCCCGTTACCCGGCAGACTGAGGCAGGATTCCTTGACCTCAGGAATTTGAGACCAGCCTGGGCAGCATTAAAAAAAAAAAAAAGTTTCTAAAAAAAAGTTCATTAAATAGATATGTAGAAGAGTAAAACATGACCTGATGGATGTCATATACTCCCCCAACCACACAAATCTAGAAGATGTTTTGTGATATACTTTTGATGTCTCTCTCTCTCTCTCTTTTTTTTTTTTTGTACTGGGGATTGAACTCAGGGGCACTCTATCACTGGGCCACATCCCCAGCCCTTTTTGTATTTTATTAGAGACCTGGTCTCACTGAGTTGCTAAGTGCCTTGCCATTGCTGAGGCTGGCTTTGAACTCGTGATCCTTCTGCCTCAGCCTCCCAAGTGCTGGGATTACAGGTGTGTGCCACCACGCCCGGCTTGAAGTCTCTTAATAAGGAATTTTTGTATGTTAGAAATTCATTAAAGGAGGTAAAAATTTATTCGGTACCTTAGCCAAACTGTGGAACCAAAGTAGGTGTCCATCAGTGGATGAATGGATAAAGAAGATGGGTATATATATATACACAATGGAGTTTTATTCATCCATAAAGAAAAATGAAATTGTTAGTTGCAGGAAAAAGGATGGAGCTTGAGAAATTATGTTAAGCAAAAGAAGCCAAACTCAGAAGGTCAAGGGTCATATATTTTCTCTCATCTGGAAGTTGGATACAAAAAAGGAAAGGTGGGAGGGATCTCATGAAAATGGAAGGCTAATCAGTAGAGGAAAGGGACCAAGGAGAGCGAGGATGGGAGGGAAAGGGGAAATACTGGGGAATGATATTGGCCAAATTATATTGTTATATTGTGTGCGTGAATGAATATGTAACAACAGATCCCACCATTATATGCAACTATAATGCATTAATTTAAAAATGTGGAAACAAAAGGGTTGTGCTGGTTACAATGTCAACAGCAAGATAAAATAAAATAAAACAATTTGGTGTTTGCTAGGCATGTTATTGACTAGCTGAATTAGAAATTTGTACTAACCCTCCTGAAGATTTTGGTAAAACAAAATACTTTGCATTAACCACATTTTGTGGAGGGAATCTTGAGCTGAGGTAAGAGAGGTAGGATGGAATCTTGTCTAAATAACATGTCCTTGGAACACACTAGGCTTAGCAAGTTTTGCCTGCATTTCTCACCTCCTTTCAGAAGCAAAATGTTGTCAGCACTTTGTGTTTACATAGCTCTTTCCATCCCCACCCCCAGAATAATTTGAAGATACCTCTTTGTGCTCCAGAGAGGGCAAAGATAAGCACGTTAGAAAGTGTGTATTAGCAAAACAATTATTTCCATTGGAGAAAAGAATCAGGGAAAGTAATCAAGTGAGAGGAACTCTTATGGAGTATGATGTAACCATAACTATTTATAACCCAATCTCTTGTCCCCAGAACAAGAGGCAGAGGGAGGGGACGAGGCAAGAGGCGATTTGGCCCAGGTCGACGACCAGGGCGTCCTCCAAAATTTATCCGCTTGGAAATAACCAGTGAAAATGGAGAGAAAAGTGATGATGGGACACAGGTACTGGGAATTGGGAAAGAACTCCTTCTTAGATGCTTGTTTAAAGAACTTACAGAACTCTGGCTGGATTTAAACACAAGCACCTTTCAGATGTTACTAGTCCTGTCAAAGAATCAGAGCTTTGCTGTTTGTTAATTAAAGTGTGATTGGAGAAAGGCAGAAAACATGTATTTTCAAGTGTTACTCACAACAAAAACTCAACTTTGCTGTCCCCCAAATTTGAAATTGGCCAGAGATATTAAAGAGGCATTTTGTTTTATTAATACTTGTGAAGGGTCATATCACAATCCTTCCCATTCAGTGGTGTGAAATATCTTGTGGTCTTTGTATTTTGTGTGTATTTAATTAATTTTCCCAGAGGGAGAGGTTTTTTTCCCCTGAGTATTAAGAATCTGGTCATTTAAAAGTAAGCAGTAGCTGGATACAGTGGCTAGCTACTTGCGAGGCTGAATGGGGAGGATCACTTGAGTACAGGATTTCGGACCCAGCCTGGGTAACATAGCAAAATGCTGTCTCTTAAGGAAAAAAAAAAAAAAAAAAAAAAAAAAAAAAAAAAAAGCAATTCTAAATCTGAGCTGGTAGTCCTTCTAGTACTGATCTCTATCTAGGTAAGGATATAATTCCTGGTTATTGCAAATTTCAGGACCTGCTACATTTTCCTACAAAGGAGCAGTTTGATGAGGCTGAACCAGCTACTCTGAATGGGCTGGATCAACCGGAACAGACCACTATCCCAATCCCTCAGCTGCCACAGGAAACCCAGTCGTCTCTAGAGCATGAACCAGAAACTCACACCCTGCACCTGCAGCCACAGCATGAAGAGAACGTGGTACCCACCCAGAGCACTTTGACTGCAGATGACATGCGCAGGGCCAAACGCATCCGAGTAAGTGGGATGCTCCTTCTTACCAGCTGGTCTCCTTCCCCTCAATGCTTGGTGTTCCAGCCTGTTCACCATCCACTTTGAAATATTGTATCTAGCCTATCACATGCTTGCAAGAAAGTTCTTTCTTAATGTCTCCGTATCCTATGGCAGGCTGGCATGGCTGGTCCTAGATTTTTTCAGTTTGGTAATAACACACAAGCCTGGATTTTGGCAGCTCCTGGATTAGTATAATGAAAATAAAATAGATCTCCACATCTCTAAGTTCATAGATAGAAATGGAGAAATAAGTATTCTTTTTTTTTTTTTTTTTTTTTTTTTTTTTTTTTTTTTTTTGTGGTACCAGGGATTGAACTCAGGGGCACTTGTCCACTGGGTCACATCCCCTCACTGAGTTATTAAGTGCCTCGCCACTCTGAGGCTGGCTTTGAACTCGCGATCCTCCTGCCTCAGAAAGTGCTGGGATTACAGGCGCGAACCGCGCCCGGCTATAAGTATTCTTAATTATAATTATCATTTATATTTCTTTTATTTCTTTTTGGTGCTAGGGATGGAACCTAGGGCTTCCTGTGTGATAGGTAAGCACTCTTCCACTGAGCTACATCCCCAGGCCTAATTATTTACATTAATTATTTTAAGCCAGGCTTATTTGTTTCTAACCATAGCTCTCAAGTTAATTGTGGGTAACTAAAGTTGGTTATCTACTGTTTCCAAGGAAAGACTGGCAGATGTCACTACTACTTGTCAAAGCAAAGGGAATTGTGTCCAAATTGATATGGCAGGTATGGTCCACGCACTTGGGACAGCATGAAGTAAAGTTGTATGTTATGAGCTAGTCAACATCTCTCTTGTGTGACCTGTGGACCTGTGTCTTGGCCTTAGATCATGAGGCTACTTGGCTTCCATGATTTCCAGTTAAGATGTGTGTTTCTGTTATTATTTCACAGTCAGCATTTGAGTCTCAGTAACTGCAGGGATTGCATTGTAGAAAACAATATGGTTTTGTGCGATGTGTGTGCAGACAAAAAGCAATGACATAAAACCCATGTTGTGGCCAACTGGGCATAAAAAGACTTTTGATTTGTACTTGTAAATGAAAGATACTTTTTATACAACTTCCTAGGCTTTACAAGTTTTAAATGATTGGTTTAGATTATATTTCTTTTGGTCTTCTTTTTTTAAAAAGATGATAAGTTAGACTGTATTCAGAGGGTCCATGGTAATTTGTACAGATAACATTGTGAAGGAATCTTGCTGTGGGTAAGAGAAATTGGGCTCAGCTTCCCCTTTTGGTGTTCTTGTTTGCCTATAGGCTAGAAGGGACCTTGAAAAATAGTTCAGGCCTTCATGTAAAAAATACTTTTAAACTTTCATAGGCATATGACAGCTTTGAGGGGCTCTTAAGAACTCTTTGTCTCAATACCCTCTACGAGGGTCCTATAAACTGAAACACATACAACTTTGGCTCAGTGTATACTACTTCAAAAGGATCTATAAACATATAAATATAGGCCAGAAAAACAAAAAGATATAAATATCTTCTCATCCATTGTTCTACTTTCTTTCCCAATCTTCACTTTTTTTTTTTTTTTCTTTTCTTCTCAATTGCTATCTTTTCTGCTTTGGCTATTCTGATATTTTACTAAGTCCAGAAAAATGCTTGCTAGATTTGATTTTTTTTTCTTTGAAGGAAAAGACTTGAAGCTTACACATGTAGTGAAGCGTGGATGTACAAGCATAGTCTAGCTATTCTGTGTACTTGTTCTTGAAGAAGTTGGGGTACTGGTTCTGTATAAGTTTCCTTGTGTCAAAACAGGCTTTTAGAAGTCAGTCCTTAGTTGACCTATCTTGTTTATTCCTCTCACACATTCTAAAAAGCAGGACTATGTATTTTTTCATCTTTTTTATTCAGATTGGTAATAACCAACTGAAGGGAAGTCTTCCAATCCAATTGGTAATGTAACTATTTTTCTCTCCTCTAATGCTGCCTGCTCAGTTGGAGCTGCAGGTAGGTTTGTTTCCTGTGTTTCACATAACAGAATGTTATTTAAGTGTTTGCCTGACCTGCTGTTCATTGCAACCTTTATTTACTAAATCCTGATGAAAAGCAGAATTTGGTTGCTCCAGTAAATGCAAATTAATGAATAATTATAATCCATTTGCAAATAGATTAATGAGTAAATTGTGGGCTGCATATTCTTCCTGTATGAAATGGAGGTTAGGACTAAGTGATCTCCAAGGTCCCTTCCAGCTCTAAAATAATTTAAATTACTTATGGAGTGGTACTGAGTTCTAACTATCTAGATATCAGACAGAACTTTCCCTTGAGCTCTGTATCTAGGAGCTGACAGTCTAAAAATAGCATAAGACTGTTTACAGTTATATGTGAAATGTAAAAGTACAGCCTATAATTGCTCTAGGAACTTGGAGGAGTGAAAGACCAAAGAAAGGTGGAGGAGGCAGGGAGTAATTAATAGATGAGGGGAGATATAGACTGAATCCTTGAAAAAGAGAGAGCCTCTTCTAGAAGGTGAACCATTCCAGAGGAGGGTAGCCATTAAATCAGAGTCCCAGACACAGGGGTGTGCTTGGTGTAGTTATGGGACAGTGCAAATACTAGTTTGACCCTAGAATAGGTGATAGGTGAAGGATAGTGGAGAATGAGGTATATTCCACAAGTCTAGTCCCTGAAAGGCTTTAAAAGCCAAAAATAGTCCAAGGAAAAGTTGTTAAGAACAAACAACCAACAAACAAGCATGATGGTTTTATTTCTTTTTAGACTCAGGATTAAAATAGTACAAAAATTGGTCAATAATGTAGGTTCTTTTTGCTTTATTTGTTTGTTTCTGGGAATTGACCCTAGGGGTATTTTACCCACTGAGCCACATCCCCCCCCCCCCTTTTTTTGTGGTGCTGGGGATTGAACCCAGGGCCTTGTGCATGTGATGCAAGCCCCTAGGCCCTTTTTATTTCTTATTTTGAGACAGGGTCTCACTAAGTTGCTAATGACTTCACTAAATTGTTGAGATTGGCTTTGAACTTGTGAGCCTCCTACCTCAGCCTCTGGAGCCACTGAAATTACAGGGCTGTGCCAGCATACCAGGCACTCCTTTAGCTATTAATATCAAACTTTAGGAACACTTTAGAAACAAAGAATCTTGTCTCAGAATTCATTGCAATGTGATTCACAGAACTTAACAAAGTATTTTGGCATCCTTAGAGCAGCAGATGTGCCATATAGTGTGGTATGATTGACTGACAGGCGCTCAGGGAACAGAAGACCCTGATACGTGTGCTGCCTCTTTAGTTGCCTTGATTTCTTCTAGAAAGTGGACCAGTAATGGCTCTACCCTGTAGAAGTTACCTTACAGCAGAGCTGGCCTGCAAGTGGGTCAGAGGGTGGAAAATGTTTCAGCATTTTTACTACCTTGTAATATGAGGATCACATGAGTATCATTAGCTCATTGAAACACAGGCTAGTTCTTGAGCATTTAGACAGTGTTCTGGGCTCCATGGAAATCAGAGGGATGATAAGAGTTGTCAATAGAGCTAAGGAAGTGGAGCCAGGTGGCTTCTCAGTTTAAATCAAGTGTCTGAAGGTACTCATACTAATCAGAAATGACAGAAGACTGATTAGCATAATGGACCAAAGCAAAACTGAGCTCTGGATTTGGCACCCAAGGAGAAATGGAATCCTCAGTGGGACCACCATCAACTGTTGTGCATTGTGTCTGTCCTTGGAAACTTGACCAAAGTCGAATAAAGGAAATGATTCTTCCATGGCAGACATGCTCTAAATCGTGAATTTTCTCTCAACCTCAGAATAGCATCTTTTTATATGGCATCTTTCCATAAAGTTTTGAAAGCAGACAAAATAGTAAGAGCTTTTATGTAATGTAAATATGTGTCCAGATAGAGTAAAAAGATGAGGTGACTGCTAAGTAGTATGAGTAAGTAAAAGCAAGCTGTGTGGCTGATTTGAAAAGATCTGTTTGTAAAGATCTTCATGGATACTGTAGAAAAAAACTAGAAATATTTTTTTGAGTTTCATTTGAAATATATTTTATTAATTTTCAAACTACTATTGGATGTATCCTATGAGCTAAGTAGTTTATTAAAGAATCTGTATACAAAAATGAATAAAATATGATGTCCTCCCCCTCCCCTTAGGAGTCCCAGTCAGCTTGGAAAGACAGCAGAATTGCTATTTACCTACTCAAGATAAATGAGTAGGTAGCATCTTTAAATATCTCTCCTAACCCTGTTAGAGAAAGCCAGAGAAAGCAATTTTCTGTTATATGGAATGAAGTATGTTTAGAAATTTCAATAAATCAAATATAAATATTTTGCTTTTCCTCCCAAATGATTATTTCACATTAATGTAGAAGTTGCTGCTAAGTAATTAAAGAGTTATGTGGTGTTCACTGTACTTTCTTCATTGCACAAATAATGCATTAAGATCCCATTAATGCTTCAATTACTACTTCTTTATAGCTAACAGGCATACCCACTCACAGGTGCACTTTTTGAGGGATTTTTCTCTCTTAAAGCTATCTAGAGCTTTCCCTTGGTGTTTTTGAGGAACTTACGAATGAGTCTTCATAATAGCACAACTGAATATTGATTCTGTATTCTCTGTGTGGAAGATGATTCTGTAGATCTGCTCCCAGTGGAGCATGGATGTTTTTCCAGCAGTCGTGATGGATTTGCTCTTAGTATCCATCTTCTCTCACTTGAATTCCCTGTAACAACTGCATGAGTTTACAAGATGGCTAATCAGCATTAGAAGTGCCATCTGTGACTGCTAAAGGAAAAAAAAAAAAGAGAAGGAAAAAAAAGAGAGAGAAGGGAAGAGAGAGAGAGAGAGAGAAAGGAGAGAGGGGGAGAAATTGCCTTGTCTAGACAGGAAACACAGCAATAAGTTTAACTTTGTTAACATGGCATTCTAACCAGTAGACCTAACTGGCTACCTCAGAAACTTGTCCTCTGCATTTTCTAAGTAGGAAGTGATGCAATACATATATTCTATTTATGATGTGTGCTTATGTGTCATGTCTCATAAACACATTCACATAAATCTGAATTCTTCTTCGTTCCTCTTTCAGTTCTTTCTTCTTAAATTGAGATATGACATTTACATAGCATAAAATTCACTGTGTGTGCATGTATGTATGTGTGTATATATATATATATATATATATACATATATATATTTAATTTTTATTTTTTTGCTGGGGCTAAAACCTAGGGCCTCTCACATAATAGATAAATACTCTACCACTGAGTTATGCTCTCAATCCTAAAATCCACTCTTATTATTTTATATTATAACTGTTTTTTTTTCTTTAGGGGTATTGAACCCAAGGGTGCTCTGCCACTGAGCTGCATCCCCAGCCCTTTTTATTTATTTATTTATTTATTTTTGGGTACGGGGGATTGAACTCAAGGGTGCTCAGCCACTGAGCCACACCCCCAGCCCTGTTTTGTATTTTATTTAGAGACAGGGTCTCACTGAGTTGCTTAGCACCTTGCTTTGTGAGGCTGGCTTTGAACTTGCGATCCTTCTGTTTCAGCCTTCTAAGCAGCTGTGATTACAGGCATGCACCATTGTGCTTGGCTCTTTTTATTTTTTGAGACAGAGTCTTGCTAAATTGCTAGGGCTGGCCTCTAACTTACAAAACTCCTGCCTCAGCCACCCAAGACACTGGAATTAAAGGCAGGCACCACTGCACCCAGCTAAAATTCATCCTTTTAAAGTAGTTTTTAGAATATTCCTAAAGTTGTGTAACTATCATCACTATACCTACATCTATCTATCTATCTATCTATCTATCTATCTATCTATCTATCCATCTACCTATCTATCTATCTTTATTTATCTCAAATCGTCACTCTAATTCCAGAATATTTTTGTTACCCAAATCCATTTTCTTCATCTCCTGGTAAAGACCTTTTGATTCTTTTTATTATCTTTTTTTACTAGATGTTTTAATTACTCTTCAAATTCTTTCATATCAGGGGTTTCAGGAAATAATTTTTGACTAATGTGCTACAACCTCATTCATGCATGTGTCATTTACCCCAAGTCTTTTTTTCCCCAACTCTCCAATTTTTGTATTTTTCCACTCTGGGTTTTTTTTTCTTATGCAAGTCTTTGTTGGGAATGCCTTTTTGAATGCCATCTCAATCTTTAAAAAAACAACAACAACAACAACAAAAACACACATACATAGACATAAAATGAACCATAATTATTTTTCTTGTTGAGATAAACTTTTTTGGGGAGGGGTTCATTTTCAGCATTTTCACCAGAAAAATCTTTCTACCATGGATGTCCTGCAGGGATCATCCTTTGTTTCCCTGTGGAAGTGTGATTCATGTACATACTCATTTCCTCACTACATAATTGTATTTGTGTATGTCTTTCAGAATGCAGCTCTTCAGCATCTGTTTATTCGGAAGTCCTTCCGGCCTTTTAAGTGTTTGCAGTGTGGGAAGGCCTTCCGGGAAAAGGACAAACTGGACCAACACTTGCGCTTCCATGGGCGGGAGGGGAACTGCCCATTGACCTGTGATCTCTGTAACAAGGGCTTCATCAGCAGCACCTCCTTGGAGAGCCACATGAAGCTCCATTCGGACCAGAAGACTTACTCTTGCATTTTTTGCCCAGAATCCTTTGACCGCCTTGATTTGTTGAAAGATCATGTGGCCATTCATATCAGTGATGGCTACTTCACCTGCCCAACTTGTAAGAAACGGTTCCCAGATTTTATCCAGGTGAGTGTCTGCTATTGAGATTCATCTCTGCTCCCTTCTTTTGGTAAAAGAAACTGATTTTTTTTTTTTTTTTTTAAATGGAGACTGCCTAGCCACCTGCATTTTCATCATTTTTTGGAAACAGTTTTACAATTGAGAACAATATTTTTTTCAGTCAAACTACTTTTGATAAATAAGAGTATTGTAACACTTAATTGTCCAGATCAGACACGTTGGTATTTAAACATTCAAGTCATATTGCAAGTAGTAAACACCCAGATCTGGTTATAATTTTTAAAATGTATTGTAACCTTGTAAATATCCATTGCTCATATAATATGAAGAATCTATAAAAGATATACTTCCATTTCCTGGAAACGTCTTCCTACATTGTGGTTTCCTGTCTTGCTTTATAAGGTCATACATTTTGGAAGGGAAATAAGAGAAAATATATTAGTATTTAATAATTTTTTTAAAATTTTATTTATTTATTTATTCATTTTAGTTGTTGATGGACCTTTTGTTATTTATATGTGGTGCTGAGAATCGAACCCAGTGCCTCACACATTCCAGGCATGCACTCTACATCTGAGCAACAATCCCAGCCACCTTTAATAAATTTTTATTGAGCTCTGACTGCCTCCCTGTAGTATATATATTGTCTGTTGGAACAAAATGGGTGAAGATAAATCCCAGAATATTCATTATTCCATTTAGACTTTAAGTGTTAATATTTTTATATGCTAGTCAATGAATAATTAAATAACTTGTAAAAATACATTTAAAGAAATTTCCAAAGCAAAAGTAGATTAGGATTTAATTATAGTTCTACTAGTGTTTAGTCTTGGAAATTTTCTTACTTCACATGAACAATTATAAAGTTTGCTAAGGCAGAATTGAAACTCCAAAAATAATGAAGCAAAATGTCTTATAGGAATAGTTTTTTTTTTTTTTTAAATATTTATTTACTTGCTTTAGTTGTACACAATGCAATGCATTTATGTTTACGTGGTGCTGAGGCTCGAACCCGGGCCGCGCACGTGATAGGCGAGCGCTCTGCCGCTGAGCCACAACCCCAGCCCCTTATAGGAATAGTTTTATCTGACTCACTACTTAGTTATATCCACAGTTCTTTCTCATGTGATTTTGATGGCTGTAAGTTCAGAAGCTGTATTCTTTTTTGGGGGGTGAGGGTGTGCTGGGAATTGAACCGAGGATGAAGCTATATTCTTTAATTCAGGTTATCTAAAAGCAAAGGATAATTTAGGATAAATGACCCCAGTGTTGTAATCATATGTAGGTAATGTTTTCTTTTTATCTAATTCATGTCTTTAATTCTTCAGAACCTAATATTTTTGTTTGTTTGTTTCAGTGCTGGGGGCCTCATGCATGCTAGGCAAGTGCTCCACCACTTGAACTACATATCCCCAGCCCTACCCAGAACCTGATTTATAGGAAGATGTAAAAGGATTATTTACTAAAAGGGGCTAAATTGCTTCAATATGTGTTGAAGGCAGAAAAAAATGAGGAAGAATTATTTTTTTGTCTTCCCATAGATTATATTTAGCAAGATTCATTCAAACTTAAAGGAACCCTGCTTGGTCTTAAAAAAAGAAAAAGAACATGGGCACTGATTAATCAGGTCCTTCACCAAGCAACACTTTGTTCTATCTACTCTTCAAGTCACCTGGGAGGTTAAGATTTGTAAGGTTTTCTGCCTTCTTGTTTTGTTTCTTTGTAACAGGGACAGTATGTGGCATTGAGACCAATTATCACATCCGATTGGATGTCAAGGCCAGGTTGATGAAATCCGTGGTAATACTTTGGCTCCCTCTAGCGTTGATAGTTTGCCTTTGGTCATTTCTTTTGGTGTCAGAGTCCCTGAGTTTTTCCCGTTTTTTACTGCCAGGTGAAAAAAAAACATGTGCGCAGCTTCCACTCAGAAAAGATTTACCAGTGTACAGAGTGTGACAAGGCCTTCTGTCGCCCTGACAAACTGCGACTCCACATGCTCCGGCATTCAGACCGCAAAGACTTCCTATGTTCTACCTGTGGGAAGCAATTTAAGGTATAAAGCCAACATACATCCTGAGGTGTGGTACTCATGGGCAATGGAATTCTGTTAAGTTAAGGATATATACTTGTAGCTAAGGGATGGGGATATAGCTCAGTGGTAGAGCACTTGCCTAGCATGTGTGAGGCCTTGGGTTCTATCTCTAGTACTGCCCCCACCCCCAAATAAAAGCCTATTCATTTTACCAGTTTATCACCCACCTATGAAATACTGGGCTTGGGATGAATTTTGGGCTTCATGTTTGACTTAGCTATTTATAATATTGAAGGTCATCACAATTATGTTTGGTAACACACATATCACAAGATACATACTTTGAAAAGTACTTTCTATTTCTCTTTGTCTTCCCATTCTATACAAATACATCCTATTTATATTAAGGGAAAAACTTACCTTACTTCATTTTTTCCAAATAACTAATTCAAATCCTCAAATAGACTAATAATGCATATCCTGAAAGAATCCAAATGTATATTGATTATAAAAGCAAATGTATACTAAATTGCTCTTGAGGAATTCCTGAGATCAATACATTTGCATACCACTCAAATCAAGAGATTTTTATTGAACACTTATTAAGTATTAAGAGCCTGTGATTGAGCCCACAGGTAGTAGTACTCTCATCTAACAGGTAGGAAATGTGAAAAACATTGAGATGATGGAAGCCACTTGGAAAATGTTAATGATTAAAGTAAAAAGGATTAAAGTAAAAAATAATAAGTATCACTGATCTTCCTGGAATTTAGAAAAGCTAGCAGGAGACTCAGAGATAAGAGTTGCATAAATAAATGTGAAAATAATAATACATATAGGCAGAAATCAGGCAATTCTGCAAAAATGTCATTGAGAGACTGTTGAATATGATTGTTGGTCACAGTACCATGGAAATTGGAAAATAATCAGTTGTGGATATTTAGGAAGGGAAAACTCAGGGTATATTTGTATAGGATGTGAAGACAAAGAGAAACAGAAAATACTTTTCAAAGCTTATGTCTTGTGGTATGTGTGTTACCAAACATAATTGTGATGACCTTCAATATATAATAACATGGTTTAGAACTGTGTAGGGAACCCTAATGTGAAAAAATAAAAGTGGTCTGGGTTTTATCTGGTTTCTTATTTATTTATGGTGCTGGTTATCCTTTTCATGCTAGATTCATTTTAATACCTATAAATATAAAAAAACCTTTCTGCTTTCATTTTCTCCTTTAATTTCACACAATATATTAGATAGGGTTCAATCAGGGAGGTAAAACTACTGTATTTATTATAGAATAATGAATTTTCTTAAAGGATTAAAAAATTAATTATAGGAGAGGTTAGAGGAGTTAAGGGTCTGAAGGGAGAATTTGGGGAATCAGAGAAGTCCTCAGCACAACCTCTGAAGCACTACTCTGAATGGACAAATGGCAGATTACCTGGGAATCTGGGGACCCAGCCATCTCCAACTGCAAAGTAAGCTCAAGAAGGAGAGCTGGCACAGTCCGTGGAAATCCACTGTGGCTGAATCTGGCAGCCTTCTTGGAATTGACCAGCAGGATTAGGAAGAGAGCTGGTGGCTGAGTGGGAGGGAGAGAGGATTAGTGGGAATCCACTGGCACCTCCATACCAATACTACCTCCAGGTGGCTTTGTTCCCACCTCCCAATCTTGTGCCAGTTTTTCTTTTGGCTAATTCTAACCTGGAACAATGCTTGGAAGGTGATTCCATTTAAACACAGTTCATCTTAGTTAAGTTGACCCACCACAAAGCCACCATATACCTGTACTGTATTTTTTCAGATTATAACCAGCGTAATTTTTCTGAAGAACAAATCTGATGTCATGACCCTTTTGAAAGATCCTTTAATAGCTCCTCATACAGATGAATCCCAAAGCTCTTATACCTAAAAGATGACAAAAGATCTGTTTTCTTACTGTCACTCCAGTTTCCACTTTACTTTGCACTCTGGCTTTACTGAATTAGTTGGATCCGCTTCATCATGGGGTACTGTCTTTTCTTGGGCCCTTACATTTGCTTCCCGTCCAACCCCCCACTTTAAATAAACTTTCAGACTCTTTATCATTTTACTTGGCTAGTGTCACTTTATTTGAGACATTTCTAGGTACCTGGGTTAAGTGTTTCTTCTATGTATTCCCATAAGACCTTTCCCTGGTGGCCCTAATACTTGTGTATTGCAACTGTCTGTCCTGCTAACAGTAAGTTCCACGGGAGCAGCGTATATATAAAGATAAGGTAGGGAGCTAGGGTTGTGGCTCAGTGGTAGAGCACTTGCTTAGCATATGTGAGGCTTTGGGTTTGATCCTCAGCACCAAAAAATAAAGGTATTGTGTCCAATTACAACTAAAAAATAGATATTAAAAAAAAGATAAGGTAGGACCTTCTGACTTTAGGGAGTGTACACCTTAATTGTAAAATCAGACATTAAAAATATTATTGATGTCTAAGTACTTATATAAAAACAAATGGTATGAAAATACTTAATGTAAAACCAGTAACTTGAAAAAACTGTGCTCTTTATATGTAATATGAAAGGAATTGCACTCTGCAGGCATGTATAACAAATTAAAATAAATAAGTAATTAAAAAAATATTGATACCAGGCGCAGTGGTGCATGCCTGTAATCCCAGGTGCTCGGGAGGCTGAGGCAGTAAGATTGTGAGTTCAAAGCCAGCCTCAGCAAAAGCAAGGTACTAAGCAACTCAGTGAGATCCTGTCTCTAAATAAAATACAAAAAAGGGCTGAGGATATGGCTCAGTGGCCAAGAGCCCCTGAGTTCAATCTCTGGTAGCCCTCCACCCCCAAAAAATATATATCATTGATATTACAATAGAGGAAAGGGCAAAGTACTGAGGGAGCTCTTATTTGGGAGATGGAGGGAACTTCATAGATTAGCTGATATTTTTTATTTTCCAGTACTGGGGATGGAACCATGGGTTTCATACATGCTAGGCAAGCACTCTGCCTCTGACCTACACCACCAGCCCAGAGTGACACTTTTGGATTCACTAAAGGATGGGGAAGAGTTTGCCAGCTGGAGAAGAGAAATGGATGAGGAACAAGGGAGGAATGAAGACGTTTAGAGCAGAGGGAGCAGCAGGGATTAAGGAGATGAGCGGTAGAGTGGATGAGACGCATGGGAGAGGCCAGTGGTGGGATGAAGCCAGAGAGGTTGGTTAAGCCAGTTTATTATGCTGAGTAACCAGAGTTATGGTGAAGGGAGCCAGAGGCCTTTTGGAGTGGAGCTTGATCTCTGGCAGAGGCTGTGGACAGGAAGAAGAGAGTCCATATTGAAGACAGACATTGGAAGAACTCATAGGACCTTGAGTCTGGGTGAAGGAGGAAGGGTGGATACCAAGGAGGTAGACATAGGAACGAGAGAGTGGGGAGATAACAAATCTGGTTTTGGAGATGTTGGGATGGAAAAGACCCATGGAGATTTGGTATTCAAATACTTGTCACTGTAAACGTGACATGATAATAGTATTAGTATTAGGCTTTGAGATTTAGGAAATTATATGGTTAAGGTGAATTGGTCTGTTAAAGGGAATAGATGGGAGAAACATTTGAAATGGGAGAAACATTTGAAACTGATGGTCAGGAAAAGGTGGAAAGGCAATGGTTTTTTATCATTGTATTTGTACTGAGAGAAATATTGTTATTTAAAGCAGTGTCTTTAACCCTTTTTTTTTTTTTTTTTGGTACTGGGGATTTAACTTAGGGGTATTTTACCACTGAGGTACATCTCCAGCCCTTTTTATTTTTTATTTTGAGACAAGGTCTTGCCAAGTTGCTTAGGCCTTGCTTATTTGCTGAGGCTTGCCTCAAACTTGCAATCCTACTACCTCAGCCTCTTGAGTCTGAGATTAACAGGTGTGCTCCACTACAACCAACCTTAACCCAAATTTTACTGCAGACTAAGAAACTGTGAATATTCTCTCCTGGGCATTTCAGGAATGAGAGCTGGTAGAACAGGAAGAAGAGTAGTTGTATCCATAATAGAAGAGGTGAAGGGTACCTCACATTGGAACTCAGCATCTAGCATGGTTCCTGGCACTTGGTAGGCACTCCCAGAATATTTGTGGAATAAATGTGCTGGAAAAATGAAGTGGCTAAAACAATTCCCTGTTCCACTCTCTGTAACAGTAATATGAATTGTAATGCATTCTTCTGTCATATGTAATAACTTAGGATAAAAGAAAAGGAAAAAAAAAATAAATTAAAAAAAATTCCCAGGGGCTGGGGTTGTGGCTCAGCAGTGGAGCGCTCACCTAGCACGTGCGCGGCCCGGGTTCGATCCTCAGCACCACATAAAAAGAAACGCATTGTGTACAACTAAAAGCAAATAAATAAACATTTAAAAAAAATTCCCAGCTCTTTTTATTCTTTATTTTGAAACAGGGTCTTACTAAGTTGCTGAGGCTACCCTGGAACTTGTGATCCTCCTGCTTTAGCCTTCTAAATTACTGTGATCACAGGCATTTGCTATTAAGCCCAACAGAAGTACTGGTATTTTTATTTTTTGTTTTAATATATTTTTAGTTGTTGATAGACCTTTATTTTATTTATTTATTTATATGCGGTACTGAGAATCTCACCCAGTGCCTCATACATGCCAGGCAAGTTTGCTACCGCTGAGCCACAGCTCCAGTCCCAGAAGTACTGGTCTTACAGGAAGATTCAAAATCTTTACAAGACTAATAACAGTTTAATCATATTTTGAAGAGCAGAGAGCCATACTGGATAAGGGACTTGGCAGTTTTTGAATTTGTTTTTATTCAGGATGTGTTCAGCTAATTATTTCTCTTTGGCCTCATATCAGCATGATGTCTACTTGTAGTGGACAGTACACTTGTTTACCTGAACTTCTAAGTCCACAAATGGAGAGATTTCTTACCTAAGATCATTTGAGATTTAGAAGAACATCATTATGTTTATTGAAATGTATGGGAATTGAGTACACACATGGCTTTGTAAATCCAGTATTGCCTATCCTTCATTATCAATTTGTCTTATAGTTTTTGTTTTGTGGTGCTGGAGATTGAACCCAGTGCTCTACCACTGAGTGACATTCCCAGCTCTTTTTGAGGCAGAGTCTTGATAAGTTAGCAATGCCGGACTTAAACTTGTGATCCTCCCGCCTCAGCCTCCAGAGTTGATGGGATTACAGATGTGCAGCACCGCACCCAGCTTGTCTTACAGTTCTTAATACCAAACTTATTCCATGTACCCTTTGTCTCTACATAAATGTAAAATTTTTCCTCTCAGATATCAGTATGTATCATTCATATTTGGTGGCCATTTCAAACCAAGGTTCACTTGAAGACACTAATTTGCTGATGAACAGATTTCCAGTCACTTTTGATATGTCCTAGTATGTCCCAACACTGCAGCAACTCAGATGCCTCTCAGTGGGTTGTGGTGACTGATGCTTTATATTGATATTTTCTATTATTCCTTCAAATAAGAATTTTTTAAAAAAAATATTCATTTATTTGTTTTAGTTGTACACAAAGCCTTTATTTTACGTGGTGCTGAGGATCGAACCCGGGCTGTGCATGTGCCAGGCGAGCGCTCTACCACTGAGCCACAACCCCAGCCCCAAATAAGAATGTTTTACTCTCACCCTTATTCCTTTTCCAAAACTTCTTTTCAAATAGCGAAAAGACAAATTACGGGAACACATGCAAAGGATGCATAATCCTGAGAGGGAAGCCAAGAAAGCCGACCGTATCAGCCGCTCCAAGACCTTCAAACCTCGAATCACGTCCACAGACTACGACAGCTTCACCTTCAAGTGCCGCTTATGCATGATGGGCTTCCGGCGACGGGGCATGCTGGTCAGTGCCAGATGGCAGCAGGTTCTTGCCTCCAAACATCATTTCTATCGATGATGATGGCTTTGATATTTTTATTCTGTACTAAGTTATGGTTGTTGGTAGCTTTTATCAATAGCTAGGGGAAGAAACAGGTTAACAGTTCCCAGTTTGGAGTTTTCTCCTTTCCAATTTGCCTTTGCCCTCCAGTACCTGAAGTGATACCTCTTCCTCTCTCTCTCTCTGTCTGTCTCTCTGTCTGTCTCTCTCTCTCTCTCTCTTTTTGTGGTACTAGGGATTGAATCCAGGATTGCTCTACCACTGAGATACATCCTCAGCTCTTTTTAATTTTTATTTTGAGACAGAGACAGGGTCTTGCTAAGTTGCTGAGGATGGCCTCAACTTGTGATCCTTCTGCCTCAGCCTTCTGAGTAGCTGGGATTATAGGCATGCACCACTGTTCCTGGCTTGGGTAACCTTTAAAAGAGGTCTTTTTCAGGGCTGGGATTGTGGCTCAGCGGTAGAGCGCTCGCCTAAAGCGTGGGCGACCCGGGTTCGATCTTCAGCACCACGTACAAATAAAATGCATTGAATAAAACCCATTGTGTACAACTAAAGCAAATGAATAAAAATATTTAAAAAAAAAAAAAAAAAAAAGAGGTCTTTTTCTGCCGCCTAGTTGTTTTTTTTTTTTCCCCGCTGGGGTTTGAACACAAAGCCTCATGCATGTTAAGCTTGTGCTCTGCCACTGAGCCACACACCCAGCCCTCTACCACTTTTCATTACCAGTTTTGTTATTTTTTTTTTTTTTCATTCTTCTCAATCCTTTTGCTCTTGTCCTGTTTTATTTCCCCCCTTCTCTTTTGTGCTCCTGAATATTATTTTTGGCAGGATTTTTGCCTCCACCCCACTGTCCCCCATTTTTGCCTCTTTTTTTTCCAGCTAGGGAACTGCAGCAATAGGAGAAAACTCTCCATCAAAGCAGAGTATGTGGTCATAGACTAGAGGCAACATCAGGACAGTCAATTCACTGCTCTCAACTTATTTTGACTTTGTAACAGTTGCAGAATATATTTCTGCCAAGAGCTAGAGAGTCATAGGACAATATTTAAAATTCAGAACCTTACTTTGTATCAATTCATTCAGTGTTCTCAGTAAAGCAAGGGCAACTAAATTCCAATGAAAGACAGGTTTGCATCAGGAGAATTCACTAAAGGAATTCATGTTCATGTAATTTCCTTTTTCTAACAGTAGTTCTTTTAGCTAGAGACTATTGATGGGACCTGGGTGACCCATCTTCCCTTCATTTATTTGCCAAGTTATTAGCAACTGTTAACATGCTTTGGTATCAGATGGGTTTGATGATGTTGGTTCTGGGCAAATGCCTTATTATTTTGAGGCATTGTGTCAGAGAATTTCAACTTTTAGCACTCATCATCAGAGGCATTTGTTTAGCTTTTGTCTGTAATGGGGTCTCTTTCTCATTTGTTGTTCTTCTTTTTGTTTTTCCACTTTAGGTAAATCACTTATCAAAGAGGCATCCAGACATGAAGATAGAAGAAGTGCCAGAGTTAACTCTACCCATCATAAAACCCAACCGGGATTACTTTTGTCAGTATTGTGATAAGGTAAGAGCAAAATATCCATCCTGGTGTGCCACTGTGGGAGCCCTGCTGAGAGCCAGTGTGTCTATGTGTGTAAATATATACTACTTTCTCTTAACAGATGGTTCCCTGCTTCTCAGTAGTTTTCCATTCAGATCAGAAAGGGCTACAAATGCAGTTTCATTTTTAGCCAAATTTTTTTTCGTAAGAATTTGTTTTTCTTATTGTTCCTTCTCTCTATGACTTTTGTTACAAATGAAGAGGCTTGGGCTTGGGATATAGCTCAGTTGGTAGTGTGCTTGCCTCACATGCACAAGGCCCTGGGTTCAATCCCCAGCACCGCCAACAAAAAAAGTGGGGGAGGCTTATTACCAAAAGCCTAGTATGAATTCATTTTATTCCTAAGCTCTTAAAATGAGAGTGTTTATCATCTTACTTGTAAATATGTGGTGGATCTAGTATTTCTAGAAGACTGAGTGGAATGTGAAAAAGTTTTGTGGTGGTGGAGTACTCTACTTGTACTATTCCATTCTTTATTTTTGTGCAGTTACAAAAAAGACAGAAAGAGAAAATACTGTTTATTATAATAGTATGTATAATGTAGCCTCGTAGAATGTAGCTATGTCAGATTAAAAGTAAAGAACATGTTTTAAATACAGAGTCCCTACCAAAGGTACTAGTTTGCTATAAAACTTGCCATTTGAAGATTCTTTGGTTCCTAGTAGTTGGTTACATATGTCATATGAGAGCTTTCACAGATAGACTAAAGGATGAACTGGCCTTAAGAACAATTCTCTATTTCTTTATGTCCTCCTTTTGAGCTTTCAGGTAAAGGATATTTTTACCTTTACAGTTAATATCTTAGATATATACAGAAAAATTCAGGGAAGATGCTGGCATATCTGTATTATGTTCTTGTTTTATTCTGTATGTTTATCTATATTATCCTTCAGAGATCTGTTAACATATTTTCTTTTGGGCATTATCAGTATTTTTTTTTTCGTATTTCCTTAGAGTGAAATTGTTAGTTTGCTTTAAGTAAGAAAACGGAATTGTACACTGCTTTCATGGCAAAGTGTTTGAACTTACAGGTTTATAAAAGTGCCAGCAAGCGGAAAGCCCATATTCTGAAGAACCATCCAGGAGCTGAGCTCCCACCAAGCATTCGGAAACTTCGTCCTGCTGGTCCTGGAGAGCCAGACCCCATGTTGAGCACTCACACCCAACTAACTGGCACCATTGCCACCCCTCCTGTCTGTTGCCCTCACTGTTCCAAGCAGTACAGCAGTAAGGTATGGCACCACCTTCTGACCACATCTGACAGCAAAACCTCTACATGAGGAATGTCTTAACAGAAGGTGACTTCTCATCCAGGTGGCCCAGATGGCTCCTTCCTAATTGATGGGGGATTGAAAGAGATGTCATTCTAGTCCCTGTAAGCAGGAATCACAGTGAAGAGTGGAGGAGAATGTTGTAGACTCCCTAGAGTTAGTGCCTGAGCACCTGACTGTTCTCTGCTCTTGGCCTGCTTAGGGTCTTAGATCTGAATATTCTGCACTCATAGTTTATAAATTAGGCTTATAGAAGCATTTTGTAGGAACTGAAATTGGCGGTTCTTGAAAAAGGGGGTCATTGCTGGTGATGGGGATTGTGACTGATTGTTATGGATGTTAGGGGGGTGAGGGATGCTGTGAAGTTTTTGGACTTGTCTGATGGTGTATAGGATCATGTAAGTTTTTACTTTCCACCTACTTTTTTCTTTCCCTTTCATATACTTATATTACTTTTGGAAATGCAGGCATAGAGTCAGTATTGCCCTGATTTTTCATTTCATTTTAATTACTTAATTAATTTGAAAGATGGGGTCTAACTATGTTGCTTAAGCTAGCCTCAAACTCCTAGGCTCAAAGGATCCTCCTGTCTCATCCACCCAAGTAGCTGGGACTATAGGAGTATTCCATGGAGCCTGTCTGATTTTTTTATTTTGTAAGGGCACAAAATAAAATACCTTAGGAAGCTTTGGATGGTTTGCATATGAAAAAGATTGAAAACAATTAATTTCAGTAATTATTTTTGATAATTGCTTCAATTTTTCAGACCAAGATGGTCCAACATATTCGAAAGAAACATCCAGAGTATGCCCAGCTTCCCAACACCATTCAGACACCCCTGACAACAGCTGTGATCAGTGCTACCCCAGCTGTTCTAACGACAGATAGTGCTACTGGAGAGACTGTGGTGGTAAGTATATGACTAAGAGAGCATTTAATTTCCTTTGATGCCCATCATATTTGTAAATATCCACCTTGTTATTTTAATTGGCTGCAAATAGAGCCCATTATATTTCAGTTTGCAATATAAGGCATTATGCTTGTGATTGGGTCTCCTAGTCAGTGTTTTCCAAAGGTCTCTGTCAAAAGAAGTAGCAAGGAATTCTCAGTGCTGCTCCTTCACTGCAATATTCCAGAAACTCTAGGGTAGCTAGTTCCATGATCCATCAGCATGATTAATTAAATTTTAACAGGATTTAAGAGCACTGAAATAGCTATAATCAGTATCAACTAATGTGTTCTGTGTGATTTTTCTAGACAACAGACCTGCTAACCCAAGCGATGACAGAACTGTCTCAGACCCTAACAACGGATTACCGAACACCACAGGGAGACTACCAGAGGATTCAGTATATCCCTGTGTCCCAGTCTGCATCTGGGCTCCAGCAACCTCAGCATATACAGCTTCAAGTGGTGCAGGTGGCCCCGGTACTGTGTGACATTTACTTCTGTTTATCTTTATAAGCATCATATTGCTGTTAGCCATGTAGAGGTTTTGATGTCAGATGTGGTGCCATACCTTGCTGCAATACTTCTTGGAGTAGTGAGGGGAGCAGATAGGAGGGGTAGCGATGGTGCCCGTCAGTTGGGTGTGGGTGCTCAGCATGGCTAATAAAGCACCCAGGTCTCAGAACTGGACATGGGTTCTACATAATGTGCTTCTGCATGGAAATTCTGGGTCTGGAGAATTTGTAAAACACCATTGCTACTGCCCTTCCCAGGCTGATGTAGGCTCTGGACTTGGCAGTGTCAAAGATTTCTCTCTATCCTAGTCAGGAGATTTTAGGCTCTGGCATATATAGTGCAGGTAATAATGACACCTAGCCTCTTCTGAATCTTTGTCCTCTAGCATCCAGGTTGACTACTTGATAATGCACCAGTTTGATTAATCCCTATTTGGGCATCAAATAGCTTGTATCATTTGAGAAGTTGTAAAGTATAATTTTGATTCAGTCTCTGACTTTTTATTAGTATCTTTTCAGTATAGAATTATAACTGTGTTCTTTCTACTAGATAATGAATAGCTCATTTTTACTTGTTAGGGAGCAAAAAGAAGAAGTCCTCTCAGAACTATTGTTTTATTTATTTGTTTGTATGTTTGTTTTGGTATTGGGGATTGAACTCGGGTGCTTTACCGTTGAACCATATCCTCAGTTTTTTATTTTTTGAGACAAAGTCTTGCTAGGTTGCTGAGGGCCTTGCTAAGTTGCTGAGGCTGGCTTTGAACTTGCAATCCTTCAGTCTCAGCCTCCCGAGTTGGTGGTATTACAGATAGGCACCACTGTGCCTGGCTCTTTCCTTCGCTTATGCTGTGAGAATGTATATAAAAAGTTGCTTTGAAGCCGGGCGCGGTGGCGCACGCCTGTAATCCCAGCACTTTGGGAGGCTGAGTCAGGAGGATCACGAGTTCAAAGCCAGCCTCAGTAATAGCAAGGCACTTAGCAACTCAGTGAGACCCTGTCTCTAAATAAAATACAAAAAAAGGTCTGGGGATGTGACCCAGTGGTCGAGTGCCCCTGAGTTCAATCCCCGGTACCACAAAAAAAAAAAAAAAAAAAAAAAAAAAGTTGCTTTGAAATCAGTTGGTTTTGAAAATTTAAAACCAATATGGAAGTTACCACTGTCATTCACTATTCTTTTTAGCTTTTATAGCACTGGGGATGGAACCCAGGGTCTCATGCATACTAGGCAAGTGCTGTACTACTGAGCTACATGCTTAGCCTTTTAAATTTTACTTTGAGACAGGATTTCACTAAGTTGCCTAGACTGGCCTTGAATTTGTAATTCTCCTGTTTCAGCCTCCAGAGTAACTAGGGCTAGGATTACAGGCATGTGTCACTGTGCCTGGCAACTATTCTTTACTACCCCCCACCCCCATATGGAACAGTTCTATGCTAAGAATCTATGAGGCCCTGTAGTTTTGTGTTAAACGTGATGAGAAGAAAGGTGGAGTGGTACATGCCTATAATCTCAGTGACAAAAAGGCTGAGGCAGGAGGATTGCAAATTTGAGACTTCTGCAGCAACTTAGTGAGATCCTGTATCAAAATAAAAACTTGAAAGGGCTGGGGATGTAGGTCAGTAGTAGAGCATTCTTGGGTTGCTCACTAGTATCACAAAACAAAATAAAACAAAACAATAATAACAACAAAAATTCCCATTATATTTATATATATATATATATATATTCTGGAAAAAGGGGCCAGCAATACTTTGGCTATATTTTCAAACATTTTTGTGATAATGTAAAAGGTTAGAAACCACTCTTTTAGTGGGTCTGAACATAAAAGCACTGCTGTTCTCTTCATTTCTCAACTGTTCTAATTAAGACAACTATTAAGATGGGCACCTGCATTTGGAAATGATTATTGGCAGATCTTTTATTAAAGTAATTATTTTTTAATTAATAGCCAAGGATTTCATGTATAATTTTGTAACCAGAATCATACAGTAGGTTGGCAACATTTAATTTTAAAGGGAGACAGTATCAGTATAAAATGTATAATTATTTTACTAAAGCTTTAGTTAAAAAATATACATTTTATACTGATGAATTTATCATGATCGAGAGACACTTTTCTCATGACACTACAATAGTTTTGTGTATAACTGCTCATAAAATGTGGGATTTCTTGGGCTGGGGTTGTGGCTCAATGGTAGGGTGCTTGCCTCACATGTGTGAGGCACTGGGTTCGATTCTCAGCACCACATATGAATAAATGAATAAAATTAAAGTCTATGAACAACTAAAAAATTATGGGATTTCTTATAATTTTTTTTAACTCTTGGAGTTATACTTTTTCTATTGTTTTTATAGATATAGTCACAAGGATACCTAGTAATAGCATATACCAGTTAGTAATAAACTAAAAGCAAATTCTCCTCCTCAGCCTCTTTTAACAGATAGGCCACTAAATTTAATGAAATTTGAGGGAAAAACATTGTTGGTTTTTGAGATCTTCTCATGCAGTTTATTAGTGATGTTATTATCATCATCATCATAATTATTATTATTGCAGCACTGGTGATTAAACCCAGGGTTGCTCTACTACTGAATTACATCTCCAGCTCTTTTCACTTCTTTATTCTGAGAGAAGGTCTTGCCAAATTGGTGAGACTGGCCTCAAACTTGCTCCTTGTTGAATAGCTGGGATTACAGGTATGCACCACTGTACCCAACTGTCATGTAGCTTATTATTAGGAACCATATTTCTTCTTTCTCCTTGTCTTCCAGAATTTTAGCACCTAATATTTTAGAAGCATTTTTAGAACTTTAATCCTGGCCAGCTTGGCTTAGAGGTGTGTGCCCTCTGGGAGTGTCATGTGCACATTAGATCTGAAGTATCATCTAGTCTTCTATTGCGACATTGTTTTTAACTGAACTTTTTCTGTGGTAAGATTTCCCTTAACCTCAACTGGTATATATTTGGTTTCTGGGCCTATTTTTTTCTCCCACCAGGCCACTTCCCCTCACCAGTCTCAGCAGTCCACTGTGGACGTTGGACAGCTTCATGATCCTCAAACCTACACGCAACATGCTATCCAGGTGCAGCACATCCAAGTCACTGAGCCCACCACCTCAGCCCCGTCATCATCCCAGGTATCTTCTCTATGGACTGTTCAGAAGAGCTAATGTGCCCTTAGGGACCATAAGAGTAACAGTAAAGACATTACCCATCACTATTGAGATTGTTGTTATTTTTGGACCTTAATTAATAAGTCTTACCTTTGCCTCCACTTTTTATTTTAGTAAGGTGGACCCAGTTGCATTAAGTTATTAACTTCCCTTGTTGCAGTGGAACCCTGTGATATGATATCCTAGAAACAGTACCAGCTTTTCTTCTTATTTTAAATGCAATTGCTAAATTGCTTTTATAATTCGGAACAATGACTTTGTGGAGTACTACTGTATATTATGTTTGCCTGATTGAGTCTGTCACTAAGATATTTAAGTAAGCGTGGCATTCAGAGGAGAAAGAGGTTATATATAACAGACCATGTAGAAATTATGTGTGGATGTGGTCTTTGAATTAGGTCTTGAGGGGGTATGGAGTCATTGTGATCTGCATAAGCTCAAGTTGTGAGTAAAAATACAGAGTTATGAAATTGTGGTATATTAGAGGAAACTGAGTGATTCTATTTAGGAATAGGAAATGGTGTTTGGAAAAAAAGTAGGAAAGGTAGCTTGGAGCTGGATTCTGGAGGACCTTGAATGGCAGATGACAGAGTGTGGTCCTATCTGATAGTAGTAAGCCTCTACACCAGATGTCTGAATGTGTTGCTGTGCTTAACTCCATGACCAGGGTGGGATTATTTAGCACAATTTAATAGAAATTGTGATCTCTGGGTTCTATTTTTATTTAGATCCCAGATTACTTTTGTGACACAGGCAAATTGTTTCACTTCTCATTTCTTTTAATCTCATATAACATATGCAATTATGCTTTGATTCATTTATCTAGCAAGTTTATTGAAATTAATTTTTTGGGTACTTCTGTAGATTATCCTCTGAAAACAATAAGAATTTCAGGGTTATGATTGCTTTTTGTTCATTCCACTCTTAGTTAAAAATATTACTACTTTAGCAGTGATTTACTTTGTCTTATAAAATTCATATTATTCTGCTTTATTTCCCTCAGTTATTTGCAAGTCTTAGATATATTGAAATTTCATAATTTCCTGCTTTTGTTTTCTCCCTCTCCCTAGGTGTCTGGGCAGCCACTGAGCCCTTCCACACAGCAGCCTCAGCAAGGGCTCAGCCCCTCCCATATACAAGGCACTTCTTCTACACAGGGGCAGACTCTGCAGCAGCAGCAGCAGCAGCAGCAGCAAAACTCCTCTGTGCAACACACGTACCTTCCCAATGCTTGGAATTCCTTCCGAGGCTATTGTGAGTGAGAAAAATGGGTACAGGGGCTGGGGTTGTAGCTCAGCGGTAGAATGCTTGCCTCACACATGTGAGGCACTGGGTTCGATCCTCAGCACCACATAAAAACAAATAAAATAAATAAAGATGTTTGTACAAATTCTTTAAAAAAAAAATGGGTACAGTGTTGCATTTAGTTCATGGGCTGGATCTCCAGCCATATGTTTTCATCTCTTCAGCTTTATAATAGGCTTTTAGGTTAAAATATCAATTGGGCATTTTTTTTTTCACTCTATGGTATATATATTTGAATGAGTTTCATGACAAAATTCAAGGCAGTGTTTTGATCTCAGAGAGCCAGTTTGATATGATGTTTTCATGGAGACATTATGTATGTTGCTAGAGGAAGTATAGGTAGGTGACTTAAATAGAATAGATGGAGAGAGTATGTTGATGGTAATGATTCATCCCTTCCATCAATAATTATTAAATACCTACATATTAATCACTGTGCTAGACCCTGGGTATACAAAGATTAATGTTGACCTTAATACCAGTAATGCTACACAATAATGTCAATGTCAATAATAATAAAAGTATTTTATTTTGGTACTGGAGATTTAACCCAGGGACTTTACTTTAACTTTACTACTGAGCTACATCCCTAGTTCTTTTTATTTTTTATTTTGAGACAGGGTTTCACTAGGTTTCTTAGGGCCTTGCTAAATTGCTGAGTCTCGTCTTGAACTTGTGATTCTCCTGCTTCAGCCTCCCGAACTGCTGGGATTATAGGCATGTATCACCATACCTAGCTGTAAGCCAACTTTCATTAAGCTTTTAGTGTATGCTGAGAATGATTCTAAGTTACATGTATCACATTCAGTATTTACAACAACCTACAAGATAAGTACAATTGTTAATTGCATTTTACCAATTAGGCAGTTTATACTGTATTTAGACACAATTTATATAAGAGACATAGCTAGTCACCAGAGAACTAGAACCCAGGCTTTCTGCCTCCAAAGCTTATACTCTGTGCCGTTTCTCCTAATAAAATAGTCTTTGTGTTAAAGGGATCATCATCAGCTGGGCAGGGTGGCACACACCTATAATCCCATTGACTTGGGAGGCTGAGGCAGGAGGATGGTAAGTATTGAGACCAGCCTCAGCAACTTAGTGAGACCCTCAGCAACTTAGCAAGACCCTGTCTCAAAATAAAAGATAAAAAGGGCTGGGGATGTAGCTCAGTAGTAAAACGCTCCTGCATTTAATCTTCGGTACCAAAAGAGAGAGGGAGATCATCATCTAGCAAAGGAAATATATGTATGAGTAGTATATTATAAAACCCTGACATTAGTGTTATGGAAGAGTAGCAGGTTAGGTTAGCTGCCTGAAGTTAGAATAGGTAGAAATCAAGGTTGGGATTTTCATCATCTTGGGTTTGGGCTAGAAAGTATATGAGACGTTATTATTGAAAATGTGGAAGGACCAGGAAGAGAGATAACAGACCTTAATAGAAGCAAGTAGGAGTTCTGAGCACTAAGAAGGGGAAAAGTAGTGTTGATCTTTCTTCTACTATTAATGTCTTTTTTGGGGGGCCCATCACTGTTATGGTTGATCTTTGGCTATGTAATATAAATTTGCTGTGGAGTCAGATTTGAGCTCTGCCATTTAGTTATTTTGAAAAATCTGTTTACTTAAATACTGGTGGTTCCAATGAGGGTTGAATCTAGTTTATGGTCAGAGAAAGATACTCTGATTCCGGAGTAAATACCAGTAGAATCCTGGGAAATAGACTGATGTCTATGCTTAGTTTAATTCCTGTGAAACATAGTAGTATGATAAAGATATCCAGCTATCCATGATCATAATAGTATGAGCTAGCATTCTAAATGAAGAAAAGATTCTGGAACTAAAATTTTTTATTAGAAAAAAATTCCAAAATTATGCACTGGTAGAAATAGTATAATGAACCCCCATACTTATCCTTTAGCTTTAGTAATTACCAAGTCATGTCCAGCCTCATCTCCCCATCCTTCTCACCCATCCTCCAACTCAATAATAATCCATTGTATTGTTTCATCCATACATAGTTTAGTTAACGTATCTCTAAAATTGAAAAGTTGACTGGACGTGATAGTGCACACCTGAAATCTCAGTGCCTCAGAAGACTGAGGCAGGAAGATCTTAAGTTTAAGGCCAGCCTCAACACTTTAGAGAGGCCCTGTTTCCAAATAAAAATAGAAAGGTCTGGAGATGTAACTCAGTGGTAACATGACCCTGGGTTAAATTCCTAGTACCAAAAGAAAAGGAAAAAAGTAAAATTAAAAAGTCTGATGTTTTTGTTCTTTGTTGTTTGTGCGTGTGTGTGTGTGTGTGGGGGGGGGGCAGTTTGTGCTAAGAATTGAACCTGGGGCCTTTCAATACTTAGTATATGCTCTATCTGAGCTATATCCCTAGCCCAAAAGACCATTTAAAAAAAATACATTATAACACAACATTATCCCACCTAAAAATAAATGACAATAATTCTTCAATACCCTCAAATTTACTTCAGATATCTAGTCAGTATTCTTGTTTCTGTGATGGTCTCAGAAATTTAAAAAAAACTGTTGGTTTGTTCAAATTGGGTCAGATGAGGACCAGACATTGTCATTTTTTTTTTTTTCTTGGTACTAGAGATTGAATCCAGGGGTGCTTCACCACTGAGCTACATCCCTAGACCTTTTTAGTGTTTATTTTGAGAGAGTATTTCCCCAAGTTGCTGAGGCTGGCCTTGAACTTGTGATCCTCCTGCCTCAGCCTCCCAAGTCACTGGGATTACAGGTGTGCGTCACCAGCCCAGCATATTGTTACTGTTTAATATACTTTCTTCTGTTTCTTTTATTTCCTATAGACTAGCCATTTGATCTAGAGGCTTGACTAAGTTCAGGTTTACACCACAGCTGGTGTGTGTACTTCCATCAGGAGACATACAGTGTTGGTTGTCTCTCTTTTTGTGATGTAAGGAGTCATTGATGTTTATTCCTTAGCTTCATTATTTTATTAGGGCTTATAAAGTTATGATATTTGGATTCTATCATTCTTATTCATTAGTTAGAAAATTTCTATAAAGAAAAACATTTTATCCTAATTACCAGATGACTCTTGAGGTATAGATTGTGTAGGAAAGGGAGGATAAATGCAGTTGATACCCAATTAATCACCTTTACGTACCAGTTTTCAAAATAACAAGGTGGTTTTCTAGTGTTATGTAAGGTGACGAGTGAGGGATATGTATATGTGTCTTAGTGTCCTTTTGTACTCATGAATTACAATATATGACATATTTGAATCTATTGCAGTGTTGTCCTTATTGTTGTTCAGGTTATTCCATCTTTGCCTAACAGGAGCCTCTTCTGTCTCCTGCATCTTTCCCACATGACCCTGTAGCACCTTAAGTGCTGGTAAAACATGATGTTCCAGGCTCATCTCATCCATCTTCTGTTCAGAGCTGGAATCATCCATTTTCCCAAGAATACCTAATTCCTTTTATAGAATATATTATTCAGATACTATCAACAGGGTGCTACGGTGAATTTTGCTCTTGATTTTCTTTAGTGACAATAATTCAAGTTGGATTTAGTTGTGATTACTAGGCAACTGTGGATACATTTATGCCATAAATTCAGACATGAATCTAAAAGCTAAAAATTTTGAGCTGAAAGGTAAGCCTTTGTAATGTATTTCCAGGTTTTAAAAAATAGGTAAGTATTTGTCTTTGTGGATATTTGGAAACCACATTTGAGTGGAGATGCATTAATTGTCTCTGATATTTAGTAGCTCTGTAGTAGTGCCTTCTGCTATGATTCATTCTTATCAGAGATGCTTTCACTCTATCAAGAAATCACTGCATCCCAAGACTCTCAAAGCAAGCAGATCTGTGGGAAATAGCTCAGTGGGGACTATGACCACTGGTTAGGTACAGATGATTCAACTATGATGGTTCAACTTAGGATTTTCACCTTAATGATGATGTAGAAGCATAACTATATAACCATTCTGGGATTTTTGTTTTATTTTTGAAATGATGTCTTGCTGTGTTGCCTAGGCTGATCTCAAACTCCTGGCTCGAGGGATCTTCCTGCCCCAGCCTCCTGAGTAGGTGGGACTACACCACTATACCTGGCTGTATTCTGTTTTTCACTGTCAATACAGTATTCTCTAATTTACATGAGATGTTCAACACTTTGTTATAAAATTGATCTTGTTTTAGATGATTTTGCCCAATTTTAGGCTGTTTTAAATGTTCTAAGTAAGTTTAAGTGAGGCATGGCTAAGCTATGATACAGAGGTTAAGTGTATTAAATGCATATATGACTTATGATGTTTCAATGTGGGATAGGTTTATTGGGATGTGAACCCCCATCATATAAATAAAGGAGCATCTGTGTTTGTTTCTGGAACTTGTACTAAAAATTTGTATATTTCCTTTTTTCAGCATCTGAGATTCAAATGATGACACTTCCCCCAGGTCAGTTTGTGATTACAGACAGTGGAGTAGCAACTCCTGTCACTTCTGGCCAAGTGAAGGCAGTTACTCCGGTAAGCCACCCTGTCCACACTGTGGTGCTGTGCTAGAATGCTTGTCACAGTTTGGTCTTTATTTATTGCTTCATTCTATAGTTTCTCATTAGATGATTTCTTGAAAGTTGCATTTTTATCACTTTATCCTCTGCCTTGTTCTGGAGACTAAACTACAGCAAATGCTCAAAAAATATCTATTCAACTAATAACTATAATGAGCCTCCTAGACTCATCTATACAATCACTTTTTTTTATGCACTTGTTGGAAATATTGCAAGTCCTCAAGACTATTGGTCTTCAGCTGGGCTGGGAGAGAATAATATAAGGAATCAATTGTGGAGCTATTTTAAATAATTTACCCACTTCAAGGTGAAAAACATTTCCATAATATTTAACTTTGGCAGGTACAATATTGATTGTATCTATTCCTTGTTTTTATCTTCATGTGTATGTTCTGGTCTGCCTCTTAAATTTTAGAAAGACAGTATACAAATTTAAATTAAGAAAAATATTATTGGGCTGAGTATAGCTTGGTAGTAGATTGCATGCTTAGCATGTGCGAGACCCTGGGTTTGATCCCCAGCTCCAAAAAAAGAAAAAAAAAAAAAAAAAAAAAAAAAAAAGAAAAAGAAAAAAGAAAGAAAGAAAGAAAGAAAATTAGTCTTGGATTAATAAGCTCTGGAGATCTAGAGTACAGAACTAGAATGGTGACTATAGCATATAGTAATGCATTGTATAGTTGAAAATTACTAAGAGAGTAGATTTTAAATGTTATTACCACATATACACAAAAAGGTAAACATATTGTGATGGTTATATTAGCTTGATTTATTGTTTTTTTTCATTTGTGTTAGCTTGACTTAATATTTCACAGCATATACATATATCAAAACATCAAGGTATATACCATAAATATAAATAATTTTGTTTTTCATTTATACCTTTAAGATGCTGGGAGAAAAAAAGAACAATACTCTTCAGTGGCTAGGGACATTGGGATAGTCCCAAGGGAAGATTATTTCCCAAGAGGGTTGTATGGTTGTCTAATTATCTTAAAAACCTGATATTTTATATTTTATTTTTTGCAGTACTGGGGATTGAATCCAGGGGTATTTTACCACTGAGCTACATGCAAAAGCCCTTTTAAAAATTTCTTATTTTGAGACAGTCTTTTTAAGTTACCTTAGACTGGCTTTAAACTTGTAATTCTTCTGCCTCAGCCTTCTGAGTTACCCCTTCCTATACTCTTGAATGTTGAAGTGAATATTTGATGGTGGCATATTTTAAATGTCCTTACCTGGCAAAACAAAATTTTGGGATCATTAATATTATTTTTAATTTTGCTGTTTTTTGAAATCTTAAAGTCTGGGATCCACTGATCTTGACCATCTTAGAGGGCAGTCTATGTCTTTAAGGAGACTTTATTTCTTCTTTGATCCATTTTGTATTAATCTTAACATTTGATTGACAGCAATTTTTTTTTTCTGAAATTCTAAGTTCTTAGGAACAGCACGAAAGTGCATAATTTTCTTTGCCAGATAGGTTACTACCATGTGCAAATTTCTATATATGAAGTTCTTCACTGTATCATGTACTTCTTTGAATTACCTTTGTATTCAGTTACTGTGACTGCCCTGTCCTCTCTAAAAGATATAGGTAAAGCATCTCTCATAGGTGCCTCATTTTGTTACCCTGTAGCATTTCTTTGCACATTCTCCTCTCCTCTCCTCTAGTAGCTCCCACTCCTCCCTTATAGGCATGACGTTTCTAAAGATCCTTCTTTTTCTGCTTTAGGGTCATTATGTGTTATCAGACAGTCAACCAGAATTGGAGGAAAAGCAAACTTCCGTCCTTTCCAGTGGAGTCCAGGTTCAGACATCTGCACACAGTGACTCTCTGGATTCCCAGACCACCAGCCAACAGCAAACCACACAGTACATCATCACCACCACCACCAATGGGAATGGAAGCAGTGAAGTGCACATCACTAAACCCTAGTTTTCATCCTGGAGCTAGAGTGGAGCATTCACATCATGTATTTTCTCATTCATAAGTCTGAAGCTTCTGACACCCAGACCTCTTTTTTAAGATTTAGTATTCACTCAGAGAATTTGAAGACTACAATTTTGATGTACACACACACACACACACACACACACACACACACAGGGATTATTTTGCCAAGGTCATCTTTACCAAATTGACTCTTCAAGCCCTCAGGGCTTCTGCCACGAAATGGAGATCTTTCAGGGGAAAGTAGATTTCAGGAAGGAGAAACTTAGTCTTGCTCGAGTTGGTTTTTCGCCACACTGATAAGCCTTACTTTCCCTTTGTGGAAATATTAAGTGGCATATTTGTGTTCATACCAAAGGTGGAGACAGGCTGTGCCAAGTCCATGGTCATTGGACTTCTGAATTCCAAGCCATGGCACCAAAGGAGAACGGGCATTTCACAGGTGTGATTTGAATCAGGACTTGTAAGTTTGAGATTTAGGCAATTTAACTTAGGGAGCTTACTGGAAAGAAAATAAAAATGATGAGACAAAAGTTTGACAGTGGTGTTCTGAAGGGAAAACTGTCATTTAAAATTTTCTTATTGCTGATTTCCTTTTCAGTTTTCTTTTTTAAGATAGGGGTGTTGCTATGTTGCTTAGGCTGGTCCTGAACTCCTGGGCTCAAGTGATCCTCCTGCCTCAGCTTCCTGAGTAGCTGGGATTACAGGCAGGCCACCATGACTTTTTAAAAATTTTTTCGTATATTGAAAGACTATGGTTGGTGGTTGGTAATACTTTTCACAGATCCTGGCCCTCAGCAGATTAGGGCAGAACCTCATGTCCTGATAGTTCTTACTTTATTATTTCACAAAGGTGGACTCTCCAAAACAGAAGAGACTGCTTGATGTTAGCAGAATTTAAGCCCCCACGTTAAACCTTTGCCTCCCATTCTCTGGTTGCAGTTATATTAAGGAGATATTGGTACCAAGAGAAATTACCCAAACTAAAACTATTCATGGGGTTGAGGGGATCTGAAAATCTGTCCTGCCTTACAGGATCCATTTACCATTAATTGGTAAAAGTTGAATTCCTTGTTCTTACCAAGTATACATTTAACTCCCTCTCACTCTTTATTTTTTTAATGGTACTGGGCTTAAACTCAGGGCCTCAATTATGCTTGGCAGGTGCTCTAATACTGAATTACACCCCGAGCCCCTACATTTAACTCTTGTTCACAGCATTCAGTGTATTTTAATACTTTCAATGCTGTCTTAAAATGAACATTCTTTAAAGTTGGATGGAAAGGTGGCCTTCCTTATTTCTAAAGACTTTTAATTTTAAATATTATAACTCATCTGGACCTTTTTATGAGATGACCAACTTCACACTTAGGGGGAAAATTAAAATGCAGGGACCATTTATAATACATGAGGATAATACAAAGGATCTGGAAGAAATTGTGTCTTTATGAATATTATACTGTCAGGTGGGAGAGGAAAAGCAATCTGCTGTGGTTTGTCTTATATGTGTTGCTGTTTAGGAGTCTTGTGTGCTATGAATTCAGTGGGGGAAAGTATTTACCCTCTTTTTACTGTACATTCCAATTGTACCCGTGAAACATTTCAGTCAGTACATATTTTAACAACATTTTGTGACATGCATTTTTAGAATAATTATTGTATAGTGAATTTATCAATCCAGATCAAGAAGACCTAAATACATTTAAAATGAAGTCAACTAATTATTTTATTTATATTTCTGAGTGAAAACTGGTTCTATGAATTAAGAAGCATAGTAGCTTCTTTATGGTAAAGGTATCTTTCTGAAAAGTAAAAAAGAATTTTTTTGAACTAACTTTACTAATATGTAGATCTTGCACTTTATTTTTGAGACCTCATTTACATAGCTATCTCTGAAAAATTGGGCACTAAGAGAGCTTAAGAAAGATTCTTCAAAAATGTGTGGAAACTGAAAATGGACTTTCTATCTTTGGTGACAAAGAAGTAACATGATATTTTCAACAGAAAATATTGACCCTGAGTCACAAAATGCAGACTCTGGTTCCCAAAGTCCCACAATGTAATGATTGTAAGTAACCTATTGCCCTCTAGAAAGACTTGCTAGGAGAATACTAGACTTTCCCAAAGGTCCAGTTTGGGTTTTTGTAACTTATATTTGGTCCTGTTGGGTTCTTTTTAATTTGATCCGGCAAGGAATCTTCCCTCTTCTCAGGAATAACTTATTGATTAAAATAAAAAAAGTATCACTGAATAGAATGTTCGTTTTATGCCAGTTATTTTAAGTTTTAAAATACACAGAGGAAGATCTTGTTGAAGAACTTCCTTGTCTCTTTCCCTTCTAAGTTCTTCCTTTGTCTTCTTTTTTGGTCCTTATGTGGAATAAATAAAGACTAAAACTAACATGTTGTCAACCAGAGATGCAGGTGGCAGTAAAGCCAAACAACACTGCTTTAGGATCAGGTATTGTGCACATTAATTCCAAGGTAATATTTTCAAAAGGACTTGGATTTGAAGAGATAGCAGACTGTAATTCCTCTGAAGACCTAATTTGGGAAACACGTATGTAGCTAATGTTTGTATTGTGGCCACTCCCAAAACACACTGACACTGTAGACTTCATTCAGTGCAGTATGATATTTTGGAGTAGGTTGGATATAAATTTTACATTTTTATTGTTTGATTTATACCCAAATAGACATTTCATCATGTAAAATTTCTGTTCTTCTGGAAAAAGTTTTTGTTTTGATCTTGAATTATTTTCTGACTTGGAATTATCTTTTCAGAAAAGTTTTAAGATAGCTAGGGCTAAAAAGCACTTCATGAGATGCTAAAGCTGACCCATTGGTTGAAAATGTTGACCCTATCCTATTATTTAAATGTGAACATTTATTGTACATTCAGTGAGTTATAGTGTTAATAGTCTTGTGCTACGCAGCAGGTGTAAAAATTAATAAATATTTTTTTTTAATAAACATGTTTCTTGTTTGTATATATATAAAGCTACAAGAGCTACTGAGATAGTTACACTCTTTTCTTTTTTCACTTTTAAGTTTTACAATTAATTTCTGGTTCCCAATCAGCATTTAAGAAGCTTGAGAGTTGCTACTCCATTCTACCAATAAGTAAAAAGCTGAAGAAACTGAAAAATCAACAACTTTTTAAATTTATTTTTTTAGTACTGGGGATTGAACACAGCCCCTTTTACTTTTTTCTTTTGAGACAGGGTCTCTCTAAGTTGCTGAGGCTGGCCTCAAACTTTTGATCCTCCTGCCTCAGCCTCCTGGGAATACAAGCATATTCCATTACATGTGACTCAACAACTCTTCTTAGATCCATCAGAAAGTGAGGTCACAGAACAAACTGCCACCATCAAAATTGGAGAGATTGACAAGTGAATGCAGAATCACAACCTAAATCAGCAAAAATCTATGAACAAAAACCTCCTATGAGCCTCTAAGGGAACCAGTGCCAGGGTAGGAAACCCTGAACTGTAATCAATGAATTGCTGAAAGCTTACTGTGGACAAGCCTGAGACACAAAAGCTCCAGGGGAACCCAGTCATTGGAAGAGAAAGGGAACTTACATTTCTCTGAGTTTACCTCCAGTTCTCATAGTGAATATTGGAGAAAAATTCCCTCATGATTCTGGAGAGGTAGGGGAAAAGGAACCCTTTTGAAATATAGCAGAGCACTATTTTTTTTTTTTTTTTTAAGTTATAGATGGACACAATACCTTTATTTTATTTTTATGTGGTGCTGAGGCTAGAACCCAGTGCCGCAAGCATGCTAGGCACTCAGCCACAACCCCAGCCCCAGAGCACTACTTCTTAACAAGGCCTGTTCTCTTGAGAAACCGAGAAACCAGAACTTAACCTGCAGGGGGTTTATCAGAGCCAAACTGACTTGGGGGAAGGGAAATATCCAACTCCAGCTATTGGTAGCCATTCTTTCCCACCTAAGGGGGAAAACTGAGAAGGATGTGTGAAGGTCAATGTCCAGAGATACAGGTTCACTAAAAGACTAAGACCAATAATAGGGCTGTAGAAAATTTCCCCTCCTCTACTCCTTATCACATTATTAAAGGCTTACTTACAGACATACTATGAAATCAATATACTATGGCCAGCTATCAAAAAAATTAGAAGACATACCAAAAGGCAAAAACCACAGTTTAAGAGAGAGCAATAAATTCTGTCTGGTTTCCTGGGATAGGGGAGAAGAAGGTATGCATAGGTGAAGCACATATGATTTTTTAGGGTAGTGAAACTGTATTATATATACTGTGATGGTAGCTAATGATAAGTCAAGGTAGGCTCATTAGTTATAAAAAAATGTATCACTCTGGTGGGGAATTTTGGTAATGGCAGGGTATGCAGGTGTGGAATTAGGAAGTATATGGGAAATCTCTGATCTGTTAAATTTTGCTGTGAACCTAAAACTGCTCTAAAAAGTCTACTTAAAATTACAATTTATAATGTTTTGACTTGCACTCTTATCTCCAGTCTGGTCATAGTCCCAAGGAAAGGGAAATACTGATGACAATTGTGGAATGATGTCCCACTGTCATTTTATACCTGGTGGTTTCTAATTCAAGAAACTTCCAAATCTAACAGGAATTATGGGCATCATTGGAGCCAGTAGAGAAGCAGAGATCTGGTTTTTTGAAAGGCTCCATTTTCCACGAAGGGAGGAACGTTACCTTGCCCCTCGCCCCTTTCTCTGACATTTCCATTCAACCCAGGGAACTGAGGATGATCTCTAAAGGAACTAGTGAGAGTAGCTGTGGAATAAGTAATCTGAAGCCGTTATAAATAAAACCCAGTTAATAAGAGGGACGGAACCTTGATACTGAAATAAGAAGAGCATTACAGTCCTTAATTGAGAATGTATTTTTTCGATGTTTTTACTTTCCGGAAGTTGGGAGCCCAGGAACCGACCAGGGGGAGAACACTCGGAGGCACAGGCCGAGGTTCGCATTCTCATTGAACCTCAAGAAACCACGATTTCCTCCACTTTCAAACGGGCACTATTATTGGTGCACAGAGCTTACTGTTGCAGTACAGAGACAGTAGTTTGAAAGTGGTTAGCACAGTGTGGTGAAGGGAGCAGGGTATGCTTTTCATACATTAGCTTCCAAAGCCTTGATTTGTGGCCAGGCAAAAAACAAAACAAAAACAAAACACATACAGTCTCAGCCCTCCGGAAGCTCCGAAACCCGGTGAGCCTCACACGCAGTCTGAAACTAGCACCCTCAAGACCGCTGCCGGCAGTGAAATCCAGCCAGGATGGCGCTCTCGCTCTCGCTCGCGCGGCGCCAGGCCCCGCCCCGCCCCGCCCCGCCCCGCCCCGCCCCGCCCCGTAAGGCCCGCCCCGCCCCGTAAGGCCGCCCCTTCCGCCGCCGAAGCCTAGAGCGTGCACGCACCCAGACGCTTTGCGGGAGCGAGCGCGTCCGGGAGTCCGGGCTGGAGGAGGGCAACCGGCTAGAAGACTTGTGCCTGCAGTTCAGGTGAGGGCGGGCCGGGGGCGGTGAGAGGGTAGAAGTGTAGCCGGCCGGCGGAAGAAGGAAGTGGGTCTCAGAGGTCGTCTTCCCCGTGGGTTGGGGCCGGGCAGCCGGGCGCGGGGAGCCGGGCGGCCCGGGTGGGTGAGGGTTAGGTTTAGGCGCGGTGTGGGGGATGGGTGGGGGGCGAGGATCGCAGTTTAGACTGGCGGGACTTGGGCCTTGGCCTTGGGCGGGTTTGTGTAGGGTGCGGTTTGCTGTCTGGGTCCACGGATTTGGAACGGGCCGTTGCTCCGGAAGGAGCGAAGGGTTTAATTTCTGCTTGGGGAGGGTCTGGGAGGAAAGGTTAGCTCAGGTGCAGAGGAAGGGCCAGTGGGAGAGTCCTTTTAGTCTAGTAAAGAAGTCCGGGACTCTCCAAGACAGAAATGGATGGCTTCTGGCATTTCAACTCTCATGTAGCTGCTGCTTTTGATATTTTGAGACCCTGTTCGGAATAGTGACAGGGCAAAGGCTGTCACTGGAATATATTAAATTTGGCTAAATATCCACCATAATTGAAGAAACTTGTAAGCAAGTTTTGTAAGTAAATTGTGTACATAAGTGTCAGCCAGGATACTGACTTTGCATTTGTGACTCTGTTGTGTGCCAGTTATGTTAAGGTGATTTATTCTAAGCATCAGGTTGCTTTTACATTTCCCCTCTATTTTAAAGTTTTGTTCAACACATGTGCCATGGGCTTTTTTACCTGCCTCAGTTACTTAAGCACCTGGCATGTTCAGGATATCTTACTTTCAAAGTGTGCTGAAGGGTGAGGGGGTGAGGGAGCACAGTTGCTTGGGGACCTCCCAGCTGCCTTGCTAAATGAATCTTTCTACTATATCTTTACATAAATCTGAAATCATTTTAGGAGAACTTGAGATAATCTAGTGGGAAGGTGCATTATTTTATATGTAGCATTACAGGTCTGCCCTTTATCATATAAGAGTTTTGGAAATGTGAAGTCCCTACATTAGTGATATCACCTTACTTAGCTGGAGGGAGCAGGGTATGCTTTTCATACATTAGCTTTCAAAGCCTTGATCATTGCAAGATCCAAGATTGGAAGTAACAGTAGGCAAGATCTGGTCCAACTCCTCTTTATTTTCTAGATTAGGAAATAGACACCTGGTGAGATAAGATTTGTAGAATATCACTGAGTATTAGTGGTAGATCTAGGCTAGAAGTCTTATGTTTTGACTAAGTCCATTTTTTCCTTCCATTTTAGAACACTTGTTAGCCCATTTGGTAGGGTTAGGAGCTAGAGAGAATGGATTTAATAAATGCAGAGTGAGTTCAAGCTCCTTGTGGTCCCTGTGGCCTCAACTTTATTCATGATTCCAGCCATCAGCTTTGTGAGATGCTCTGAAAATGTTTTGGTATGTACTTTTGCAAAGGTGGTCAGCAGTGTTCAGTTATTGTAGGAAGGAGAAAAATAGCATTAATTTATGTGGTTATAAAGATCAGATGGACCAAATAAAAATCAGTTGGCCATCAGCTTAACTAGTTGTCATGGTCAGGTGCTTGGAGCTGCAGGAGTTGATGTGGACCAATAAAATCACATCAAGAAGCTTTCTTTTCATGATTTAAATTGAGAGTTTATGGAAGAGGTATTGTGTATAGTATTAAGTGCTGGGGATATAGCTCAGTTGATAGAGTGCTTGCCTACCATGCACAAGGCCCTGGGTTCAATCCCCAGCACCACACCCACACACACATACATACACACACACAAAAAAAAAGAACATGGATTTGTAGGCATGCAGAATTTCAGTATTGCATTTGGGATTGGGAGAGTTACTTACTTTGATTCCCAATTTTAATTTCTGTAGAGTAGGTGGAATAAGCACAGTTGTAAGAATTAAATGAGATATGTGAAAGGTCTGGCACTTAGTAGGCCATCATGAAATAACTGTTATTGTTAGTGTCTCAGCTTTACTAATATATGTGGCTTTCCCATGAATTTTCTCAGCAGAAGAATTAATTGCTAACTAATTATTATGTTGTGTTAGATTTTTGACCTGGGAACTCTAAGTTGTGGATCTTTTTATCATTTATCTTCTGAATCATTTTATAAAATGAAAGTATAAGAAACTAGTGAATTTAGTAATAACTGTAGAAGCATTTTGAGCAAAGAGTCCTACCTGGTAGCACATGAAAATTCCAGTAGGAATACTGTGATGGAAGGGAGGGAGAATAGCTTTTTAGCTGCAATTAAGGGGTAAGGACAACATGTAAGAACAGAATTGAGAATGAATATTTTCTGGAAGAGTGTTAGATTCCTGGGCTTTCTGTCTTTCTGCCTCAAGAGGCATCCATTTGTCTAGAATACCTGTGGTGGAGAAACAATGGATTCCTTGGATCATATGCTGACAGATCCCCTGGAACTTGGTCCATGTGGAGATGGCCATGGTACACGAATTATGGAGGACTGCCTCCTGGGAGGCACCAGGGTTAGTCTACCTGAGGACCTTCTGGAGGATGTAAGTAGTAATATCATTGCAAACATTTCCCCTCTTATCAGCTTTCCCATAGCAGCTATTCTGAACATTTTTCACTTTTAAGTTTTTAGTTTTTTGTGCTCCCATTCATTTTATTTTCTACATTGCAGACAGAGTGATCTCTGTGCTTTTTTTTTTAAGTGTGAAGTCTATTTAGTATGCTGATTAAGGAAAAATACATACATTCTGTGTGTTTAATAACATATCAGAATAATTTAATAGTATAAACCCTGTTTTTAACAAGATAATTTTTGTTAATTAAAAAAGGTTATGTATTTTAAGAACAGAATTGTATAAATGTTTACATTAAAATGGTTATTGTGTTGGAAATCACTAAACAAAACCCAGACGTATTATCTCTGTCTATATGCTAACCCTCTAGTCAAGTAAGAGTACATGTCCTGGGATAGGATGTCAGTGTGCCCTTAATCACTTCCACAGGTAAGATGTATCATTATCATTATCATTAAAATGGTTACCATTTATAAAGTGCTTATGTGTAAGGGCTATGTATGTGAAGACATTCATTTAAACATTTCGAATATGTAAGTGTATAGTATAATAAGTAGATATGCAAATATGTACTTGTGCATCAATTTTAGGATATCATTTTCATTTAGTCATATTTGTTCCACGTTCTTCTTTCTTAATATGTCAAACATTGTAGAGAAAATGAGAGCCATTATTGTGTTCTTTTCTGATCCTCCTTTCCACCTGCAGTAGCAGTTGTATTGAAGTTGGTATATATAGTTCCCATACTTTTTTTTGAGATGAGATCCAAGTATTTTACCCAGTCACATCTGTATTTTCTTTATATACTCTTTCAAGGCAATCTCTTTGTGTCATCATTGATTCGGCAAACACTTATTTTATTAGTACTAGCTCTGTGCCAGACACTGAGTTAGGTGCTAGAAATAAAATGGTTTGTAGGGAAAGATCTTCAACATTGAATTTGAGAGGTGCTTTTGATACATTTGAGCAAAAATGCCTGGTAGATAGTTGGATTGCTTGGTTGTCTCTTCCTTAAACCCTACATGGCTATTATTTGTCCTTGGAATAAAGTCATAACTACCTAACAGGTTTATAAGTTATTTACTTCTGTCATCTATTTCCTTCCCCACTCTCCCCATCCTTGCTTTATCTAGCTAGACATTGCCTGAAAAAAAAAATTTAATTAAAAGAAGATGAAATATATCACATATAAGAAGAGTATATAAGATACAGTAGTAAAACATGCTATAAGCCAGGTGTGATGGCTCATGCCTGTAGTTCAGCTACTCAGGAGGCTGAAGCAGGAGATGACTTGAACTCAAGAATTAGAGGCCACACAGTACAACTTAGTGAGAACCTGTCTCAAAATAAAAGTTCTGGGGATATAACTCAATGGTAATGCACTTGCCTAATTTAAGAGGCCCTGGGTTTAATACCCAGTACCACCAAAAACCAAACCAAAACAAAAAACTTGGATGGTAGTGATGGTTGCATAACAATTGTGAATGTACTAGAATAAAGAGAAAACCAAAACAAAAACAAAAAAAATTAAAAAAAAAATCCAGTCAAGTGTGAGTGTACTTAAAACCACTACACTGTACACTTAAAAAAATGGTGTTTTGTGTTACATTTATTTTACTGCAAACACATAAACTTAGTTTTCTGTTGTTTACTTTTTCCCCAAATTCTCCTAGCCCGAGATATTCTTTGATGTCGTCAGTCTCTCAACATGGCAGGAAGTATTAAGCGACTCTCAGCGGGAACACCTCCAGCAGTTTCTGCCTCGTTTTCCTGCAGACAGTGTGGAGCAGCAGAATGAACTCATCCTAGCTCTGTTCAGTGGGGAGAACTTTCGCTTTGGAAACCCTTTGCACATTGCTCAGAAGCTTTTCCGAGGTCTGTAACTCAGCATTCTACTTTTGATAGGGTGGAGTGGAGGGAGGGGTTGTTCACTTTTGCAGTTATGCCTTCATTTTTTCCCCCCCTCTGTACCAAGGATTGAATCCAGATCTCTACTTGTGTTAAGCAAGTACTTTGCTACTGAGCTATATACCTATCCCTTTTTATTTTTATTTTGAGACAGGGTCTTGCTAAGTTGCCTAGGCTGGCCTCAGATTTGTGATCCTCCTCCTTCAGCCTCCTGAGCAGATGGGGTATACAGGTGTGTACCAATACACCCTGCTCTGTCTTTGGTTTATTCTATTTATTTTAATTTATAGAAAATTGCATTGTGTAACACTGTGTTGCCTATGCTATATTTTTAAAATAAAATTTTATTGACGCAGAAAATACTAGGAATTTAGCTCTGTAACCACCACCAGAACAAAAAATAAAACATTACCAACATCCCAGAAGTGCTCTTTATGACCAAGCTTTAAATCTTTTTTTAAAAACAATTTGCCAGCCAGGCATGGTGGTGCATGCCTATAATCCCAGCAGCTTGGGAGGCTGAGATGGGAGAATCATGAGTTCAAAGCCAACCTTAGCAACAGTGAAGCACTGAGCAACTCGGTGAGACTCTGTCTCTAAATAAAATACAAAATAGGGCTGGGGATGTGGTTCAGTGGTTGAGTTCCCCTTAGTTCAATCCCCAGCACCCCCCCCACACACACAAAATAAAAATTTGCCATTTGCTTTTTATTCCTTTAAAAAATGTGACATTTCACTACTAAGCATTTTACCATGTATGTCTCTGAACATGGACATTTTCCCACATAATCATAGTTCTGTTATCTAACACAAAAAATTTTATATTGAGCAAATAATATAGAATATTGCATGTTCTGATTTTTAAAAATTGTCCCTAAATGTCTTCTGTAAGTTGCTGTTTAAAATCCAGGATCTGTTCAGGGTTCATGCTTTTGTTTGGATCTTGTGTCACTTCAGTTCTTTGACTTGAGAATTCTTTGCCCTTTTTTTGTTGTCCTTGTAGACATTGGTATTTGTTTTTTACTGCTGAGCCACATCTCCAACCTTTTTATTTTTTTATTTTTGAGACAGGGCCTCACTAAGTTGCCAAGGCTGGCCTTGAAACTTGCTATCTTCCTTTGTTACCCTCCTCAGTTGCTGGGATTACAGGCATGTGTTACCACACCCAGCAACACTGGCATTTTTGAAGGACTTGGGATACTTGGATTGTGAAAGTCCTGCTCTCTGGGAATTTGTCTTCTTGTTGCTTCAAGATTAGGTTTGTGTCAAATGCTTTTGATAGAAATGCTGTATGGGAAAGGTCCTTCCCATTACATAATCTCAGGAGGCACATGGTGTCACTTTTTCATTGTTGGTAGTGCGATGTATGATCGCTTTGTTAAGTGGTGTCTGTCCAGCCTCTGATTATAAAGATACCTTTTATCCTTTGGAATTAAGAGGCCATCTGTGGGGTGGTATTTTGGGATCATATGATAACCTTATATATTTAAAGCCTTTCTTTTACCTACTATTTATTTCATTTGTGATTCTTGCCCAAGTCAACTATTACTTAAGAGGTTTTCAAAATGGGGGCCACGCTTAAGTCACAGTTTGCATTGTGGTCTATGGAGAGGAGCAAAAGAAGCTCCCCCTTCATTTATGGGTTGATTTTGTTTTGGCAGGATGCCCTGAAAGGACATCAGGTCTCTTTGAGTTATGTTAAACTGGTCAACTTGACAGTTGCTAAAACTACAGAGAACAGGCTAATAACTTCAAATATTTCATTATCATAAGGATTTAAAATTAGCATTTCCTCGTTTTATTTTGTTATTTTGTTTTGTTTTGTTTTTATGGTGTTGGGGATTGCACCTAAGGCCTCACACATGCTAGGCAAGTGCTCTACTACTGAGGCACACCCCCAGGCCACTATTATTTTTGAGATGGAGTCTTGCTTGCTATGTTGCCCAGACTGGCCCAGAACTTCGGGCTCAGGTGATCTTCTCATCTTGGTCTCTGTCTCCCAAATAGCTGGGACCACAGGCATACTTCACTCCTGGGTACATTCCCTCCAGTCGCATTATTAACTTAAAGATTTCCCCTCTGTGGTTGGCAGAGGTCTTCTTTACTGAAACTGGGGCCTCAGGTGGGAGTACATTGTCCCCTCCTGTAGAATAGAGTGAGGGAAACCTGGCTGATTTAGAGGGGTTATGTAAGAGTGACATGCTTCCTCCAAACAGTGTGGTAGTCTGAGATGTCATGGCAGACATTTCTGTATATTTCAGTCTTGACTAGTGACATGTTTCAGTGCTGATTTTTCTGATTACAGTTGTGTTGCATGGTTATTGCAGTTATTAGTCTTAATTGAGCTATTGTTTTCAGCATTCCTTTACTTCTGGTTCTCTTTTCTGATTCTCTTGAATGTCCTTTAGTTCTGTGCTACAACTACATCTTAAACACCCATTAAATGTGTTGACTGATGTATATATAGTTTTACCTCTATTTTTTTTAAGATGGACACTTTAACCCTGAGGTGGTCAAGTATCGACAGCTATGCTTCAAGTCACAGTATAAGCGATACCTCAACTCTCAGCAGCAGTATTTCCATCGACTGTTAAAGCAGATTCTTGCTTCCCGCAGTGTAAGTAATGCTGGGAACTTAATATAAAATGTGGGCAGTATACTCACAGGTATCTTGACTTCAAGAAGTGGTTCAGAGGCAAAACACAGAAGATAACCACTAAGAAAAAAATGCTACTAATTAAGCTACAGTACATTTAAGCTGTATCTTTTTATTTTCCCTTTTCCCTTCCTAGCTATGTCTTTTTTCCTTATCAGTTTTATGATGTGTTCTGATTTCAGAGATGTTAAAACATGAAACAGTAAGTGCTTCCTAAAATTAATGAAACATAGTAGCTTTCATACTTACTAAGATAAACAAATGGATTTCAGATTCATCATGGGTTATTGAGGAAAACTAGGATGCTCTGGAATTGATGTGCAAGTGTACACAAGGCCTCTACTGTGATGGACCTGTAGAACATAAAGCTCAGTGGCCTCTGGGTCTTTTCCAGCCAGGTAATTCTCAGAGGCAAAGTTGTTCTGAGTTCTTTAAGTGGTTTTTTGAACTTAAATAGAAATATTTGAATGTAGCATAAGTATTCATTTTCTGTGGAGCAATTCAGTGTTCAGATTTGGGATTTTTCATTATCTAATACAGGTTGAGTAATCCTTATCTGAAATGCTTGTAACTAGAAGTGTTTTGGATTTCAGTTTTATTTTACTTTTTTAGATTTTGGAATTTTTTGCATACATATTTGTATACACATAATAATATCTTGGGTATGGCACCCAAGTCTAAACATGAATTCATCTGTTTCAAATATACCTTATATACATAGCCTAAAGGTAATTTACACACTATTTTTAGTACACTTTTGTTTTGACTTCAGCCTGTTACACGAGATCAGGTATAGAATTTTCCACTTGTAGTGGCATGTTGACACATGTTGGGTTTTGGAGTACTTTGGATTATGGATTTTGGATTAGGAATGCTCAACCTATAATTGATACGGGTCCTTTTTATTTGAACATATTCATATGTCCACATCTTTCTCTATAATGGAGTGGGGAGTTAAACTTTAAATGTAGCCTTACAGAGTATAAGTTAAAAAATTTGATGATCACATGTATCCCCATTTGATTTTTCGCCTAGGACTTATTGGAGATGGCCCGAAGCAGTGGCCCAACCCTTCCCTTCCGGCAGAAGCGTCCTTCACCAACCCGCAGCCCTGAGGAGCGGGAATGGCGGACCCAGCAGCGCTACTTGAAGGTCTTGAGGGAAGTGAAAGAGGAGTGTGGCGACACAGCCCTGTCCTCTGATGAAGAGGGTGAGTGTCTTTGGGCAGTTGGGGTAGCTGGGGCATTGGAGCCAGTGGTAGCCATTTATCCCCTTGGTAAAGAAGTCCTCTGTGAGTTGTCTTGTCTGGGGGTGGATAGTGGGACTCATTAGCTCTTGGTCTTTGAGTCACTAAGATACTGCTATTAGGTGGGAGTGACTCCATGCCCTCTTTACTCTGTGCACATGTGGCACTTGAGTTAGATGAGAACTTCTTGGATTAATCCCTGCAGGGCAGGGTCTCTCCACAGTAGGCCTTCTGGTGCCATTGTGCCACTTGAGAGAACTGCTTTTCCCCTTACAGGAGAGTAGTAGTGACTGTTGGCCTGCTGCAATGCGACCCCATCACTCTGTTGAAGTCTCTCTTCCTGGAAGAGCCGTTTAAATGACCTAAGTGTGCTCCAGCTCATCTGGGGAAGGGTCAGAAAGGAATGTGGAACCCTGGCCTCCATGTTGTTGGCTTAGCCCTGTTGAACCCAAATGGCCACTTACCCAATCTCCCCTATTGGAGTCCACAGCCACGTTGGATTTACAAGAAAAATTTTCTTTTGAAGATCTCAGCTCATGGCTTCCGAGCTCTCCAGCGCGTTCTCCTAGTCCTGCGGTGCCCCTGAGGGTGGTGCCCACGCTTTCCACCACGGATATGAAAACTACAGGTGAGAACTGAGCTGATGCCACTGCTATTCTAGGAAATCACAGTGCAGAAGTGAGAACTCCTTAAAGGGAGGTAGTGTCTAGATTTCTGTCTTCCCAGAAACAAGCTGTGCTCCTTATATGAAGATGATAGGGATAAGTTTTACCATTCTGCTTTTTTACCTTCTTTCATTTATAAAAAAAAAATTGTCCAGAGCTGATTAGGTTATAGATTGGGTTATAGAAAGCAGAATCTTGAAATAATAATACAAGGGGAGAATTCATTCATAGAACAAAGAGATAACCAGAGCTGTAGCAATCAATTCCTTTGAATGTTTGTGAAATTGGAGAAGAATTTGAATTTGGAACAGGAATCAAAGAAAAATGTTGAGAAGCTTCATTGTGCTTTTAGACCAGCCAAGTAACAAACTCATTTATTGGCCAGCATATAGAAAAGTAGAAGTGCTGACAGTGACTAAATAAAGGTTTTTGGTACTTGTACACAGAAATCAGAAGGGAAACACAGAGGAGTATCTTACTTTTGAATGTCACAAGTGACCAGGAAGATTTAAATTAGAGAACTATTGTAGTGAATGACCTAGTCCATGTGGTTTGGTTCGTTTTCTCTCAGATAAAATAGAACTGGGGGACAGTGACCTGAAGATAATGTTAAAGAAGCACCATGAGAAGCGGAAACATCAACCAGTAAGATTGGGATGGACGTGGCTAGTTGTGGTTTTCAGTTGACTCTTTTTGGCATGGTTATCCCGAGGAAGATACTGGTAGTCACCACCTCTTTTGTGCTTCTCTTGTTATTGTTAGGGGATGGGAGCAACTAGAGAGGCTAATTAGCATTAGAGGTAAGAGGTGATGACAGGTGTTTTGACTTTATAAGGCAAGCGTCAAGCTTTGCCATGACACTGTTTGGTATATGAAAGAATTGTCTCCATGTCTTCAGTGCTCAGCAAGGTTAAGGAGTTTGTCTTCAGTCAGACAGCCATAAGTGCTAGAGTTGAGAGTCAGACCTGTTCTCTCCCCACTTTACTATTTCTGTTATTCCACTCAACTAAATCAAGCCAGAGAGTATGATGGAGAAAATTGGGCAGTCTGGGGCAGAGCAGTGAGATAAGAAGAGTCCCACATTAGAAGTCAGAACATTGAGCAGATCCTTTAACTCCTGAACGCTTTTTTCAGACTTTTTAACTTATAACAAAATTAGGAGGACTGCTTGAAAAGCACATGAGATAAGGGATGCAGAAGAGCTTTATGAACTGTAGATGCCGTGCAACAGAATGCCAAAGTTTCCCCTGTGCACCACTATGAAGAAGAGTTATTTTTATCTCTGTGTGTTTTTAATTCAACATGATTTCCTCAGGTGTCTGGGACATCTGGTTGTTAGGTAAATTGGCACAGTCACCGTCAGTTTTTGCTTCCGTTCTGGGCCATAACCAAATCTCTGAATATCACATCTAGGATCACCCGGACCTTTTGACAGGGGACCTGACCCTCAGTGACATCATGACTCGAGTAAATGCTGGCAGGAAGGGTTCACTAGCAGGTAAAGGACTGTGAAACCATCCTCCAGATGGTTTTCACCTGACCGTGGTGTTAAATTGTATTCTACATGTGGCAAAAATAAATGAATCAACATCTCTCATGCTTTTGCTTTGTTACTGCCCTTAGGAATTCAAAATTAGTACAAAAGATCATTAGGTGTTAAAATTAAGCCATGTAACTCACTCATTCCATTTTGTCTTAAAAACATCTAAATATCTTATTACTGAGACTTTTTTGTCTTTTTTGGGTTTTGGGAAATATGCAGATAAGACTCCTAATTTCCTGATACAGAAGAAGCAGTTCAGTGACTTGTATTCCTTATTCTTCCCAGCTTTATATGACTTGGCTGTCCTTAAAAAAAAGGTGAAGGAAAAAGAGGAAAAGAAGAGGAAGAAAATAAAGCTAATCAAATCAGAGGCAGAGGATCTGGCTGAAACCCTGAGCAACACAGAAGGGGTCCCACCTCTCTCACAGGCCCCATCTCCACTGGCAATACCTTCTATCAAGGAAGAGTAAGTGAGCAACAGATTACATGGTGTTAAGGTTGGAGATTAAGCTGGGGGCTGTACCCATTCCTTTGGGGCATGTGAGAGTTAGCTGTGAGTATTGGACCTGTAAGCCCTGAGTGCCAGGGATCCTGTTAGGAAAATGTATTGTGTACCCCTTTCTTTTTTTTAGTTGTAGACGGACTTAATACCTTTATTTTGTTTTTGTTTATTTTTATGTGGTGCTGAGGATTGAACCCAGTGTGCCTCAAAAGTGTGAGGCAAGTGGTCAACTGCTGAGCCACAACTCCAGCCCCTGTGTGCCCCTTTCTTGAGCTTTTATAACTACTAGGAGGTTTGAGGGACTTGGAACAAATTTAGAATGTGTTTTTGGTCTTTTTGGTTGTTCTTATATTTTCCTTCTCTCACCAGGCCCCTGGAAGACCTCAAGCCTTGCCTTGGAATCAATGAGATATCTTCTAGTTTTTTCTCTCTTCTATTAGAGATCTTGCTTCTGGAGAATCAGGCTAGTCTTCCTATGGTAAGAGTTTTGGAAAAGTCAGATGTACATCAGAGGTAGTTTTTTGTTTTTTTTTTGTTTTAAAGATGGACACGATATCTTTATTTCATTTATTTTTATGTGGTGCTGAGGATCGAATCCAGTGCCTCACATGTGCTAGGCAAGTGCTCTACCACTGAGCCATAACCCCAATCTGATACACCAAAGTTTTGAAATTGTTGAAATCCCTCGTTTGAGGGAATTCCTTCCAAAGCTCTACAGCTAGCTTGCTCTGGGACTTGGGCAACCTGAGCTAATGGACCCAATTTGCACTGGCACATCTTGAATTGCTGATGTAGAAGAGAACTCTTAACTGGCTTCTGCCTTTCCTCTCCCTCAGCTGGAGGAAAGAATTTTGGATTGGCAGTCATCTCCAGCCAGCTCCCTCAACAGTTGGTTCTCTGCAGCCCCCAACTGGGCTGAGTTGGTATTGCCTGCCCTTCAGTATCTTGCTGGAGAGAGTCGAGGTAAGTTCATTTTTTTGAAGGGTCACTGTTTTTCTTTTTTTGTCTAAATAATTCTTAAGCAATACTTGTGCTCTTATGGTCCATTTTGCCTTTGCGTCATGCCATGTCTTGCTACACCATAATGTTCTCAGAAGCTCTCAGAGCCCAGGGATATGCAGCCTTTTGTCCTTAGTTTAGCACTGTCTGTGACCTGTGTGGTTTGTTCATGTGATTTATTTCTTGCAGCTGTTCCTTCCAGTTTCTCTCCATTTGTTGAATTCAAAGAGAAAACCCAGCAGTGGAAATTGCTTGGTAAGTAATTTGTACTACCTACCTTTCTCATGTCTTCCCCAGCTTCTTTTTTCTAGTCAATATAGTGCAGGAGGTTGGCAAGAAGGGCAATATTAAGATTTTATTTTTGTCTGTGAAGGAATCCTTTAAGACCCCTGTACTCTATTTTTTTTTTTAATATTTATTTATTTGCTTTAGTTGTACACAATGCGTTTATTTGTACGTGGTGCTGAGGATCGAACCTGGGCCGTGCATGTGCTAGGCAAGCGCTCTACCGCTGAGCCACAACCCCAGCCCGTACTCTATTTTTTTTAATGTTTATTTTTTAGTTGTATTTGGACACAATACCTTTATTTTATTTATTTTTACGTGGTGCTAAGGATTGAACCCAGGGCCTCACATGTGCTAGGTGAGTGCTCCACCGCTGAGCCACAACCCCATCCCCTAAGACCCTTGTACTCTTAAAGTATGGGTTTCATCTCCACCCCCATTTGGACTTTGCTCCCAAAGCTGAAGTGGAATAGTCTTTTTATTATGATATAGCCTGTGGATGGGGACATTCAAACCTGCCATGGTATTTTATAGTAGCATCATATTAAGCATACCAATGGTATGGGATTAATTTGTAATATGGTTATTTTTATTTACTAAAAATGGGCTTTTTTAATTAAGGATGATGTGCGGTGAGATATGGGACTGCCCCAAGTAAAGCTGTTTCTAAAGAACAGCATCCTTTTGTTTTAAATTTATAAAGTTCTGCTTACTGTATTGTTATAAGATGCGCCTGAAGTAACTTGGCTGTTACCTGGTGATGGTGATAAGAGTGTAATTTAATTCAGCATTGGTTTTATACTGAAATTCACAGAGGGTTTGCTGTCTATACCAGAAGGGCACAGATGAGGCTGTCTTCTATGGAGGAAGTGTCAAGTGAGGAAAAAGGAGGGTTGAGGACTAAGCCTTGAGAAACTCTACAGTAGAGACAGCTGAATGCAGCTTATGTGGAGAGGACATGGCTACAGAGACAGGAGGAAAATCCTGAGATTGTTGACTCTTGGGAGCCAAGTGATTAAAAGATTCAGTAGGGTAAAGATAAGAGATTGTGGATATGGAACAAATTGCAAATTTTTAGTAAAGAGTGAATCCTTAGTGAAAGGATGAGGGTTGAGAACAGTGTGCATTGAAGGTGATTCATGGTGCTGCTGTGCCTGTGGTCTTCAGGCAGGTGGCTGGAGTCAGCTATAGTGATTTGCACACTGTCCTTATAGGACCAGATAATAAGTACTTTAAGCTTGTGAGTAGATGCTTTCTGTTACTACCCCTCAACTCTACCATTATAATGCTGAGCTTCTAGACAGTAGGTGAATGAACAGGTGGGGCTGTGTTCTACAAAAATACATTTACAAAAGCAAGTGGCCAGTTTGCCATGTATTGGTGTACACCGTGGAAATCTGTAAATGTGACCAGTCAGGGCCCCCTTTCCTGTAACCAGTTAAACATGTACCAGCACATCACTGATTAAAGAGCCAGTGAATTTCTAGAGATTTAGCTGGGCAAGGGCAGGATAGTAAGGGAGATTTGTGGCCAAGAGAGAAATTTCAAATGGGAGAAACCTTGAATGAGTTTAAATGTTGATGGGAAGGGTACTGTGGACCTTGAGAAGGAGATTGAACATGCAGGATAGAAGGGAAAATGCATCACATGTATTCTTGGGAAGTGAAAAGAGGGTGAGCTCTGCATGGCAGAAGCTAGCACATTTCTTCTTATGTAGCAAGAGGAAAGAAGGAAATGATGGATACATAGCAGTGGGCTGATTGGTCTTTTTTGGGAAGTTTGGTCTATTGACTTTTCAGTGTAAAGTAGGAGGTGATAGAGGTGAGATTGTCTGTTGCTGATGAGAAGGGAGGTCTGAGGAGAGTGGGAGATGGTCATTGTGTGACCACAGATGACATAGGATAGCTAGGAAGCCATGAGTGCCAGCAGAGGCTGCTCATTGTTCACCTCTTTGGCCTTCTTCTGCCAGTTTGTGCACTTTTTTCTCTGACAGACCTCAGCTGCTTGATTTGAAGCCTGGAGAATGTGAATAGTTCAGAATTTGAATTTTACTATATTAGAATGAAGCAGAAAATCAAAGGGCCAAGGTGAAGGTATTACTGTGTTGGGAAGCATGTTACTGAAACAGTGGACCTGTAATCTGCACTGAATGGAGAGAAAAGAGATAGATCTGGGCCAGTGGCAGCTAAGAAGTAGAGGTGTCAGTGGGAGCTGGGTCCAAGTGAAGCTTTCATGGGAGTAAACAGGCAAAGTGAAGTCCAGGTCAGTATATTTCGAAAGCAGAGTGTGGGTTCTCCATCCTGATTGGCTGTGTACTGTGTTCAGTTGAATTTTTTAAAAATACCGATTCCTGGACTTTACCACATGATTAATTGGTTGGGATGGGGTCTGAGCTTTGATGTTTTCAAAAGTTTCCAGGTAATTCTTTTAAGTGCAACCCCAGTTGAGAAACACTGAAGGTAGGCATTTTGAAAATAGAGCAGCTGTAGGAAATGGCAGAGTCCAGTTGTATTTGTGGGAATGAATGAGTGAGTGGAGTGGAGTGGAGGGAGGAGGTCATTGTGGAGGAGGAGTTCTCACCAACTGAGAGGTTAGGATATTGGTTGTACTGCTTATGTGGATGTGGATCTTCTTCACAAAGTGGCAGAGTGTGGAGTGGTGAGAGTGTGTGAGCCATTTCCTGTGAGGAGGAAGGACTAGGTGCAAAACTGCCAGAGTGGGGATTGTGGTGTACAGGTGGAGAGCAAAAGCCTCAGGGAACAGGCTTCCCTCCAGCTTTGTTGATGTGTAATTATATGTTAAAAACTGCTTTGTTTAATGTATATAATTTGATGAGTTTGGACATACGCATACACCTGTGATTCATCCCCACATTCAAGATAATAGACCCATGCTCACTTTGGCAGCACATGTACTAAAATTGGAACGATACAGAGAAGATTAGCATGGCCCCTGTGCAAGGATGACACGCAAATTCGTGAAGTGTTCCATATTTTTTTACATTGCTGGTGGGGCTGCAAATTGGTGCAGCCAATTTGAAAAGCAGTGTGGAGATTCCTAGGAAAACTTGGAATGGAACCACCATTTGACCCAGTTATCCCACTCCTCAGTCTATACCCAAAGGACTTAAAAATAGCATACTACAGGGACACAGCCACATCAATGTTCATAGCAGCACGATTCACAATAGCTAGATTGTGGAAACAACCCCGATGCCCATCAATAGATGAATGGATAGGGAAATTTTGGTATATATACACAATGGAACACTACTCAGCACTAAAAGAGAATAAAATTATGGCATTTGCAGGTAAATGGATGGAGTTGGAAAAAATAATGCTAAGTGAAGTCAGCCAATCTCAGAAAACCAAAGGTCGATTAATTCCTTTGCTAGGATGATACTGAATTATAGTGTCAAGGGAGGGGGGATGAGAGGAATAAAGGAATGTTAAATAGAAAAAAGGGGGGGAGGGGAGGGAAAGGGGCAAGGGGATAGAAACAATGGCAGAAGGAGTTTGACATCAATATACTAAGTGCATGTATGAAAACTCAAATGGTATGAAAATATTTTGTGTAAAACCAATGACTTGGAAAACTGTGCTCTTTATATGTAATATGAAAGGAATTGCACTCTAAAAGCATGTATAACAAATTAAATTAATTAAATAAAAATTTTTTTAAATCCTTAAAAAAAAAAAAAAAGATAATAGACCCATTCAAACCTTTCAAACTTCTGTATCCCCCTTCCCCTTTTTTCTGGCAAGAACATTAACATGACATGCATCTTCTTAACAAACTTTGAAGTACACAGTATAGTTTCATTAAGTACACAACTGTGTCCTATAGCAGGTCTCTAGAACTTACATATCTTGATATTTCATAACGGAAACTTCACACCTGTGGAGCAGCTACTCCCCTACTTTGATTTTACCACTCCTGCTCCTGGTAACTGTCATTCTGTTCTCTGTTTCTGTGACTTTAAGCATTTGAGGCACCCTGTATAAGTGTGATAATGTAGTATTTGTCCTTGAATTGATTTATTTCACTTAACATAGTGTCCATTAGGTTTATCCATGTTGCAAATGGCAGGATTTCCTCTTTTCTAAGACTGAATAATACTCCATTTTATGTTCTAGTTTTCTTTATTCATTCATCCACTGATGCACATTTAGATTGCTTTCATATCTTGGCTGTTATGAATAATGCTGCAGTGAACATTAGAGTGCAGATATGTGTTTGAGATCCTGATTTCAGGTTTTTTGTTTGTTTTGTTTGTTTATAATTAGAAGCGGGATTACTTGACCATATGGTAGTTCTGTTTTTAATATTTCTGAGGAGCTTCTATGCTATTTTTTCATGGTTACTGCACTATTTTACATTCCTACCAACAGTGCATAAGGTTTCCCTTTTCTCCATATTTTTGCCACTACTTTATCTTTTTTTTAATAGTAGCCATCCTAATAGGTGTGAGGTGATATCTCAATAGTACATTTGATTTGCAATTCCTTGATGATTAGTGATGTTGAGCACCTTTTCATGTACCTGGTGGTCATTCATATTTCTTCTTTGGAATGAAAATATGAGAAATGTCTATTCAGGTTCTTTGTTCCTTTTTTAATCATGTTGGTGATTTTCTTATTGATTTGTAATTCCTTATATAATTTAGATGTTTTAGCCCTTTATCACATATATGGTTTACAGTTATTTCCTTCTAATCTGTAGCTTGACTTTTTCTTCTGTTGATTGTTTCTTTGCTATGCAGAAGCTTTCTAGTTGCCTGTAATCCCATTTACTTGTTTTTGCTTTTGTTGCCTGTGCTTTTGGTATCTCATCAAAATAATCAAGACTAATCTCATGGAGCTTTCTGCTGTTTTCTCATAGGAGTTTTATAGTTTCAGGCCACATGTTTAAATCATTAAACCATTGATTTTTGCATATAGTGTGATGTAAGAATCTAATTTCATTCTTTTAAATTTGGATATCCAGTTTTCCCCATACTGCTTTTTGCAGACTGTCCTTACCTCATTGAATGTTTTAACACCTTGGCCAAAAGTGAATTGACTGTATGCTTGGGTTCATTTCTGGGTTCTGTGGTTGAGGAATAGGTTTTTGTTTTTATTTTTCTAAAAGATCTAGGAGAAATGTCTGAAATCTTTGAAGAATCTCATCTCTGCCTCCTGACTCCATCAAAGGACATGGCTGTGAGAGAATGAGCCTCCCCATAGTTAAGGATCAAGGGAGAACCAATTTTCTCCTCAGAAAATACCTGCAAACCATATGTGTGATAAAGGGCAAATATCTAAAATATATAAGGACCACCAAACAGGAGAAAAGGATGGGTGATAGAACCACCTGGTTTTTAAGTAGCATTTCTGGAAGGCACAGCAGGAAAAGGAAGGGTAGTACAGGAACAGGGGAGAGCACAGAGGTTCCTGGAGATGGGTGTTGGTGGTATTGTGTGCTGACTAGTGAAATCAAAGAAAAGCATCTTGGTGAATGCCCCCGTACTTCTTTTTAGGAAGTACAGGGGCATTCTCTTACAAACAGACCTGGATGATGCTGATTACATGGCGACTCCTAGTCTAGCCTGGACAGGAGATTTAGATACATTATGTGTCAAGAGCTTTAGGAGGAGTCTGAACAAATGAAAGGAGGGCACAGATAGAGTGATTTTCTTTTCTAGGCAGACCAGGAGGAGTCCTTTTTTTTTCCCCCTGCCTTAGGCTTCTTATTGCTGTGCCAGTATGTAGAATGCCTTTGTGGCCTACTAGCCATTCCCTTTTGTAAGTTATCATAATATCCTTTGTGATGCCTACCACTTTCCATATTGGCTCTATTTAGTATGTGCTCTTTCCTCACTTTACTGTAAACTCCATGAGCACAGAGACTGAATTCACTGGATGACCCCTGCTTCTCTACATGTAGTACCCGGCATACAGTGGCTACTCAGCAAATACCCATTGAATGAATTGTCTAAGGAGGTGTGATGCAGCAGTGATGGCACAGGTTGTGAAGGGAAGGGCAGTGTTAAGGATCTTGGCTTCAGTCCTGATGTATTTATTCTCTCTTTGTCATAGATAAGGCAGATAAAGAGAAAATGGGATTCCAAGTCACACCTTAGATTTTGTCGTCTTCTCTCCACTTTCTTATAGGCCAGTCTCAAGATAATGAAAAGGAATTAGCTGCGCTCTTCCAACTGTGGCTAGAGACCAAAGACCAAGCCTTTTGTAAGGTATGATTTTTCAAAATACCAGCTCTTTCTCTTTTGGTTTCCAGAACCCTCAAGTTAGTGAAAATTCTCCAGTCCATTTACCTGTTAATGTTTTCCTTTTCTCCAGCAAGAAATTGAAGACAGCTCAGATGCCACAACACCTGTCCCTCGGGTGTGAGTATAGCACTCTAATGGTGGGTGGTGTCCCATGAAACCATGGTTCCTGGTACTGACATGTCTTAGTCTGTTAGAGCTGTAATGGGCCTGAGAGATCATAAGAATCTGCTGATTCTCAACCTGCCTAATATACCTAAGGAGTGCAAGTTTTTTTTTTTTTTTTTAGTGTTTATTTTAGTCATAGATGGATGTAAGACCTTTGTTTTATTTATTTATTTATTTTTTTTTGGTGCCGGGGATTGAACTCAGGGGCACTTGACCACTGGGCCACATCCCCAGCCCTTTTTTGTATTTGATTAGAGACAGGGTCTCACTGAGTTGCTAAGTGCCTCGCCATTGCTGAGGCTGGCTTTGAACTCGCGATCCTCCTGCCTCAGCCTCCCAAGTGCTGGGATTACAGGTGTGCGCCACCGCGCCTGGCTATTTATTTATTTTTATGGGGTGCTGAGGATTGAACCCAGTGCCTCACATGTGCCAGTCAAGTCCTCTACCACCAAGCCCCAGGAGTTCTTGATTCTGGAAGGGGATGTGCAGATAGAAGAGTCTCTGAGGGGATTTGATCTACATTATAGATGAACATACTATTTTCTATATGTTGTCCTTCTGGGTCCCCCATTTGAGAGTGAGTTATCTAATTCAACCATCTCATTTCTACTATAAAGAAATTGGGTTATGAGGTTACGTGATTTGCTGAAGGTTAGTGACAGGAATTCACTAGAATTTATATCCCTCAACTCCTCTCATATTGCCCTTTCCCGTGTTGTGTGGTTCTGCAGTTAGATTTTTTTTTTTCAGCACTGGAGATTGAACCTAGGGCCTCGTGCATGTTAAGCCAGTACTCTACCCCTGAGCTGCACCCTCAGCCTGTGCATTTAGTAGGAGTGGGTGTAGAACTCAAGTTCTGTATAGTTTTCCTGGGAGCCAGGAAAAATACCTTTGTTATCTAACATTTTTCGTTGCCATTAAATTGGATTTAGCAGCAATGTGTCAGCTTAATTTCCTTCTGCCCAGTACTTTTCTGGATTTCTAAGCACCAAATAATTTTTGGAAATACCAACAAGAGTTACTTGGTAGGAGCTGGAAAGTGGAGTTTGTAAGAATTGAGTACTTCTGAAGGAATATTTCTGAAGTTTTTCATGTTGCAAAGAGAATGGTTCTGGGTGTTAAAGAAGGGAGATGGATCTTGACCCATCTGCTAGCACTCAGAGTTAAACAAAATTCTTTATGTTTCAGAAGAACTGACTATGTGGTGCGGCCCAGCACTGGGGAGGAGAAACGGGTTTTCCAGGAGCAGGTAAGATATATGGAGAAGATAGAATAAGTTTCTGCCTCTGTGAGGCCCTGTAATTTGAAGTGCTGAGCCTGACTCGTTGAGTCCACCTTCTTGGAGGAAATTTATACCTTCACCTTGAATATTCTTTTGGTTGGGATTGACTGCTGGGGGCAGAAGTGATATGGGGAAAGTCAGTGAGAACTACTTTGATGATTTCTTTAGCAAAATGTGTTTTACTTCCTCATCCTTTGCTCAGTGACCAGTTTTGAGGACCATCCTTTTCTCACTGTGGTTGGCTCTTCATCCATAGGGGAATTTTCTGTTCCCTTCCTATTTTAATCTCCCCATGTGGATCTAGAGTGAACTTCACTGATTCTGATTCAGAAGCCTTTTCCCTTTTCTCTGGATAGGAGCGTTACAGATACAGCCAACCCCATAAGGCATTCACCTTTCGCATGCATGGCTTTGAGTCCGTGGTGGGGCCAGTGAAGGGTGTGTTTGACAAGGAGACTTCCCTCAACAAAGCTCGGGAACATTCCCTGCTGCGCTCTGACCGGCCTGCCTATGTCACCATCCTGTCTCTTGGTATGTGGTGATTTATTTTTTCACCCTGAATTTTTTCTCAAGTCAGCTCTGTCCTCCCTGCATACCCGTACCTGCCTATTCCACCCTGGGGTGAGTCAAGCATAGCATTTGGAAACTTTGGATTTGTGAGATGAAGGGGGGATTTTGCCCTTAGAGATTGATGGCAAGAGTCACTGTTCTTTTCTGAAGTTGTGTTACTATTTATGTTCATTCAGGAAGTGTTCACAGGCCAGCTGGAATAGGCTAACTGTAGCACTTTGCTTCCTTAAGGATTTTTTGTGTCATGAGTCCCTTTGGCAGTCTGGTGAAACTTGCAGATCCCTTCCCAGAGTTGTGCTAATTCTAAATGAAATAAAATGCTTAGAGTTATAAAAGAAGCCAATCATGTTGAAATAGTTATTAAAATAATTAAAACAACATGCAGAAATATGAGTTTTTAGTTTAATATTAAATGATAAGATCTAGCAACAGGTCTTATAAATTTATGTAACTTCCAAATAGGGAGTTGTTTTTGATATCTGTAATACATGAAAATATTTGATTTCTCTTACAACATCGCAGCACTGCCAATGCATGGTTTATGACATTGTGGTTATAATCAAAGTGGATGCTAAATTTCAGTGAAAAACAAATTTTTCTTACCTGAATTCATGGACCCACTGAAATCTAAGGTGTCTGTGGACTTCATTCTTGCCTGTGTGAAAAGTGTGTAGGAAACACCAGTGGCAGAGCTTCCAGCCACTAGGGGGCAGTGTGCCCTGATGCTGAGTTGGGAGGCTAAAGAGCACTAACTTTAGGGGGCAAGTAGGGGGATGTTGCTTGACTCCTGGGCTTTGCCTTTTCTAATGTCATCAGTTCGAGATGCAGCAGCTCGGTTGCCTAATGGAGAAGGCACACGGGCAGAGATCTGTGAACTGCTCAAGGACTCCCAGTTTCTTGCACCAGATGTTACCAGCACTCAGGTAAGTTGGAGAAACAACTTTGCTTTGCTCTGTTCCAGAATGGAGTTAAGAAAACTTATTAGGAGGGCTGGGGTTGTGGCTTAGTGGTCGAACACTTGTCTCAAATGTGTGAGGCACTGGGTTCAATCCTCAGCACCACATAGAAAAATTAATGAACAAAGCTGTTGTGTCCATCTACAACTAAAAAATATTAAAAAAGAAAGAAAGAAAACTTATTAGGAAACAGGAGGATCACAAGTTCAAAGCCAGCCTCAGCAACTCAGAGAGGCCCTAAGCAACTTAGCAAGACCTGTCTCAAAATAAAAAGTAAAAATGGGCTGGGAATGTGGCTCAGTGGTTAAGCACTTCTGAGTTCAATCCCTAATTACCACCCCCTGCCCTCCCCCAAAAAACTGAATGAATAAAAGTAGGCATATTGATGTGTACCTATAATCCCAACTAATCGGGAAGCTGAGGTAGGGGGATTATGAGTTTGAGGCCAGCTTGGGCAACATAGTGAAAACCTGTCTCAAAAGCAAAAACACAACTAAATGAAGAAGGAAAAAAAGGATATCTTGAAAAATGCACATAGTGATGACTAAAACCCCTGTCAGTGAAGCACATAAGCAGCTCTAGGTTTTCCTTCAGCTTGTAGTAAAGGAAAAGTTGCTGTAGTCAGAATTCACAATATTCTTACAGTGAAAACATCACTGTCTCAGGAATCTTATAGCAGTTTTTGTTTTGCCAAGTGATTTGGTGAGCCACTGGGAAGATATAGCTAGACTGAGATATAATGTTTATCGGCTGTGACTAATCTAGGGATTTTTCTCTGGATTCCAAATAGTTTCTATTATCTGGGTCTGGCCTGACCCTTACTTACCTTTTCTCTGTTCTCAGGTCAACACAGTGGTGAGTGGTGCCCTGGATCGACTACATTATGAAAAAGATCCTTGTGTGAAATATGACATTGGACGGAAGCTGTGGATCTACCTGCATCGTGACCGGAGCGAGGAAGAGTTTGGTGTGTGAGGCTTCTGGGTAGTGTGTGCAAGTAGACCAGTGATGATTCTAACTTTCTGTCCTAGTTCCCTCATTCTTTCCATTGGCATTCAGGCAGAATAGGATTATGGAGGCAAGGTCTTACCATCAGCAAGGCCTTGAGTTTTAGTAAACTGCCCCCAACTCCAACCCCCTTAATATGGTAAGGTCCAACTCTTGCTGAAGCTTCCCACTCTTGTTTATAGAGCGGATTCACCAAGCACAAGCAGCTGCAGCTAAAGCCAGAAAAGCCCTTCAGCAAAAACCCAAGCCCCCATCCAAGGTGGTAAGTGATCTCATGAAGCACCATTGGGAGTCTTGGTGGGGTGGTGCAGCTAGGTCTAGGTACTCAACATTCACTTACCTCTGTGCAGCAGCAGCCGAAGAGCCCACCCATGCCTTCCTTCCTGAGCCTTTATGACACATCTGGTAAATTTCTCTTTTTCATCTTTTCTAGAAGTCCAGTAGCAAGGAGACTTCATTAAAAGTCCTCAGCAGTGGACCTTCTGAGCAGAGCCAGATGAGCCTCAGTGACTCTAGTATGCCACCCACCCCAGTCACTCCTGTAACCCCTACCACACCAGCATTGCCTACCACTCCAATTTCCCCTCCGCCTGTGTCATCAGTAAACAAAAGTGGCCCTACTTCTGTCTCAGAAACCAGCTAAGTCTAGTTCAGGGTAAGTGCCTCTGTTTCATTTCTGTATTTTCTCCTCCAAAATCCTCTTGTATGCATGTCCTAAGGTTGTTTTCTTTGTGTGTGTGTGTGTGTTTGGTGCTTTTGGAGATTGAACTCAGGAGCATTATATGAGCTATATCCCCAGTCCATTTTTAAAACTTTTGTTTTTGAAAGAGGGTATTGCTGAATTGCCCATGCTGGGCTTAAACTTTTGATACTCCTGTCTCAGCCTCCTGAGTAGCTGGAATTACAGGTGTGTGCCACCACATAAGTTCTTGTTTTTGTTTCCCTGATGTATGTTCCTCATAGGGTTCTTCTGGTGTCCTCACCAACAATGCCACAGCTAGGAACAATGCTATCCCCAGCTTCCAGCCAGACTCCACCCAGTTCACAGGCCACTGCCCGGGTTGTAAGCCACTCTGGCTCAGCTGGACTGCCCCAGGTGCGGGTGGTGGCTCAACCCAGCCTTCCTGCTGTCCCACAGCAGTCAGCAGGACCAACACAGACACTGCCACAGATGCCAGCAGGACCACAGATCCGGGTGCCAGCCACTGCCACACAGACCAAAGTAGTACCCCAGGTAAATGGAAACTTCAGGTCACTGGGAAACAGGACTATGGACTGTGAGGTAGGCTGATGAGTCAAATGGTCAGAGTCTGGGAAGGACTAGGGAATCATAGATTATTGTTACTGAGGATAAAGTTCACCAAGACAACTCATTTTATGTTCAAAGCTGGGTAAGCATTTTAGGTGGTCTGTTCTACATGTTGGAAATCAGACCTTTAGAGAAGTTTAGTAATTTTCCCATGGTTCAAACATTAGGACACTTGTAGAGGTAGGATATAAACCTAAACCTTCTTAAGTCTAAATCTCAGGCTCTTTCCATTGTGCCTTAGCCATGTGTCTTGGCTACCCCACTGACTAGCTGTTTGATTGTACAGAAGATTTTTATCCTCCTTACCTCAAGTTTCTTTTATTGTATGCAAAAGGAGTGTAATTCTATTTGTCTTGAGTGTGTAGGAATAACATGAGATGCTAAATTTAAAGATGTTCTGAAAATTAAAGTGTTCTATACAAATACAGGAAATTTGCAGTGTCTGTTTCAGAGAGTGTTGAGCCTTGAACACTGAGAGAGCAGTAGTACTTTTAGAAGAACATTCTTGGGTGGTGACACATGGGGAGACCTTGCCTTGGAGTGCTGATTTCCATCTCAGGGTCTGATTGAGCTCTCTGCCTCACACCTTGAACTAGGCAGTCATGGCCACTGTTCCAATCAAAGCGCAAACTGGGGCACCCACTGTGCAGCGGTCTGGACCCATGCAGACAGGGCTCACAGTGACAAGTCTCCCTGCTGCAGCCAGCCCTGTGAGCAAGCCAGCCACAAGTTCCCCTGGGAGCTCAGCTCCAAGTGCCTCCACAACTGCAGTTATTCAAAATGTTACAGGACAGAACATCATCAAGCAGGTACGTGGAATTCTCCAGGAGGTTCTGACTCTTTTTTTTTTTTTTTGTCCCAAAACAAAGGACCACTGAGGCGGGAGGTCCCTGAATAGACAGATGTCTGTGGAAAAGGGCCCAGATGTCTTGGGTCCTTTGTTTATAGGTACTTCAGGTATAAGTTTCCATCCAAGGCATTTGCAACTTCTATGGATGCCCAAGGGATTTCTTCCATTTCTTTCCATATAATTCAGCATTTGGTAATAGTTTCTGGATTTAGTAAGACTCTCAATGGACTTATTTAAACGCCCATGGCCATATTTTAACTGGCTTTTCAGTTTAACACAAGTAAAGGTAGAATATGTTTGTATTTTCTTATTTGTGAATATGAAAGGACCATCATTGCACGTCTAAGAAATGTGAGGCAAACTAGCAGGAATACTGACAGGACTGCTTCCTGTGTACCTATACCATGCCTTGCATTTTACCGACGTTAGTGGTCTGTCTCTCAAGCACTGGAGGGAGGTAGACACTTCTGTTGTCCTCATTGTATAAATGAAGAAATAGCCTTTTCACTCAGCAGTTGTTCACTGTTTCTTGTGTCAGGCAGTATGTGAAGGATTGGGGATTTAGTAAGTTTGTTAAGTAGACTGAGCCCCTGCCTTCATGGAATTTATATTCTCATAGGGCAAGGAGACAGTTAACTACATCAGTGTCAAGAGAATAAGAGATGCTGTGAGGGGCTTGGGATATAGCTCATTTGGTAGTACATGGTGATGAGGTCTGGCATACATTTAAAGAACCCCTGTCTGTTGGGTCTGGTGAGCTGCGGGGGATGGGAACAGAAGTAGGGAAACCAGGGAGGAGCTATTGCAGTATCCCAGGTGAGAGGTGTGTGTGAGGGCAGTCATTGGTGGTGGTGAGAAGTTGAAGGTAGAGCCAATGTAATTTGCTGGTAGTTCTAGCATCGTGGCTCAAGAAAAGGGAGTTGAAAATGGCCCCATGGGCCTTGGATAGATAGTGGTTTCATTTACCAAGATGCAAGAAAATTGAGGTATAGGGACTGCAGGGTAGACAGAAAAGTGTGCTCATGCAGGAGGAAGCAGTGCTTATAGTGGGTGTGGTGAAGAGTGTAAAAGACACTCACTGTATGTAGTTGAATGGATGTGACTAGTTCCAGGGGATTGGGGCTTTTGGGGAATGGCTTCAGAAGAGTGTAAGGTGATGAAGCAGAGTTAGTGAGTACAAGTAATTTTTAAAGGAATTTTACTTTTCTGAGAACTGGGCTGGAGTGGAATGTGAAGGGGAGTCGAGTGGAGCCAGGGTTGTTTATATTTAGGATGGCTAGTGTCATGGCGAGTCTGTGTCTGTGGCGGTGGTCCAGTAGAGGGGCCATTTAGAAGAATGTCCTGAGTAGCTTAAAAGGGTTGATCTGTTACACATGGGGCATTTGGCCTTCTCTTGGAATTGGTGTGAACCCACGAGTCTGGCTCTAGAGCTTGTACTACAGATACCTCGCCACACTACTACTCTCAAAATGAAGGTGATCCAACCATAAACAGAATGAAATGTGCTTGAGACTGATAGAGAAATACTATTATATACAGATGTAATTATTTTGGATAGTAATGGTAGCATTATGATTTTTCTTTTCAATTTTTTTTTTTTAAGTTTATAAAGTCCTTTTCTAGGTTAGGGATGGATAGATAATTCTTTTTAAAAATGTGTATTTGTTCTTTTTCGTTACACATGACAATAGAATCTATTTTGATATATTTATACAAACATGGAATATATGTTACTCTAATTAGGATCCCAGTCTTGTGGATGTACACAATATTGAGATTCACTGTGGTGTATTCATATATATGTGTACACAGGAAATTATGTCAGATTTATTCCACTGTCTTTCCTATTCTCCCTTCCTTCCCTTCATTCCTCTTTGTCTAATCTACTGAACTTCTGTATAGATAAGTTTTTTTTAAATAGATTTAGTTGTCAAACCTTTATTTATCTATTTATTTATATGTAGTGTTGAGAATTGAACCCACTGCCTCACACATGCCAGGCAAGTGCTGTACCACTGAACCACAACCCCAGCCCTATAAATAAGTCTTGATTAATAAAATGATCAATCTTGGATTTACTTTAAAATATTCCAGTTCTATGGGCTGAGGATGTAAGTGTGGCTTAGTGATAAGGCCCTGGGTTTAAACCCAACATCCACCCCCCAAAAAATTACAGTTCCTCTCATCTACCCTTCTCTCCCCAAGGTGGGAAAGGATACAAAGTGATTACTTGTGAAGCTGGGAGAAGGGTGTATGCTATGCTCCATCTCTACTTTTGTGTGTGTTTTTCATTTTCAAAATAAAAAGGTAAAGATATATGAAACATACGTACATGAAATGGAGGTTTGCCTAATTTTATTGTGTGACCAGCTCAGCATCATGAACCCCTTCATTAATGCTGTGTCTGCCCCATACAGGTGGCCATCACTGGGCAGCTTGGTGTGAAGCCCCAGGCCAGCAACAGCATTCCACTCACAGCCACAAACTTCCGAATTCAGGGTAAGGATGTACTGCGACTGCCGCCCTCTTCCATCACCACAGATGCCAAGGGCCAGACGGTTCTGCGAATCACACCGGACATGATGGCCACATTGGCTAAGTCCCAGGTTACCACAGTAAAATTGACTCAGGATCTCTTCGGGACAGGAGGTGGTACTGCAGGCAAAGGCATCTCTGCCACCTTACATGTCACTTCCAATCCAGTCCATGCGACTGAAAGCCCTGCCAAGGCCAGTTCAGCCAGTGCTCCTTCATCTGCTCCAGCAGGCACTACTGTGGTCAAAGTGACTCCTGACCTCAAGCCAGCAGAGCCCTCCAGTTCAGCTTTTCGCTTGATGCCAGCCCTTGGTGTGAGTGTGGCAGATCAGAAGGGAAAAAAATACAGTGGCCTCTTCAGAAGCGAAGCCAGCTGCCACAATCCGCATCGTGCAGGGCCTGGGAGTGATGCCTCCCAAAGCAGGCCAGACCATCACTGTTGCAGCCCATGCCAAGCAAGGGGCCTCAGTGGCCAGTGGGTCTGGAACTGTCCATTCTTCAGCAGTATCCTTGCCCAGTATGAATGCTGCTGTGTCCAAGACTGTGGCTGTGGCTTCGGGGGCTGCAAACACACCCATCAGCATCGGGACAGGAGCCCCCACTGTGCGGCAGGTCCCTGTCAACACCACGGTTGTGTCCACGTCCCAGGCTGTGAGTAATAATCGGTGGTAAAGAATAGCCCTCTGTTCAGGAAATCTCTTAAGGTTATTAGCTCCCCATTCCTCAGGAGACTTCCTAGGACCAAAGAAACATCTTTGTAGGTATGGAAATTAGAAGTCCTATCTGTATTCTCTTTGATCCAAACGGATTTATATATTTTTCTGAACCACATTTTATAATAGCATAATGCATGCATACATTCTTACAAAATTGTAAGAATAGTGCTAATAGTATAGAGTAAAATGTAAAATTTCTTTTATCCCCCTACCAGTTCTTCCTTCATAACTGCTAATTATTGTTAGTAACACAGCATTTATCCTATGAGTCCTTTTCCTGTGCATTTTCATACATATACACATAATTTAAGGAAAAACAATAACCTACAAGAGCCCTTACTCTTTTTTTTTTTTGAAGAAGTCTTAGGGATCCTAGGCCACAGAGATATACTGGCTACATCTTTTCTGATGATGTAGTGATCCATAGAAGGGGTTGTGTTAAAGAATATGTATCCAAGCCAGACCCAGTGGTGCACACCTGTAATCCCAGTGGCTCGGGAGACTGAGGCAGGAGGATCATGAGTTCAAAGCCAGTCTCACCAACTTAGTGCAGTGTTAAGCAACTCAGTGAGATCCCATCTCTAAATAAAATATAAAAGGGGGCTGGGGATGTGGCTCAGTGGTTGAGTGCCCCTGGGTGCAACCCCCAGTACCACAAAAAAGAATGTTACCACTGTCCCAGTACCACAGTGAATGGTTCTGGTATGTGTGTTTGAATATGTATGTATTTCTGGGTTGTCTGTATTTAGGATAGAGATTGTGAGGAGGAGACACAATGGGGCACAATTGGAGGCTTTGATACTCCAATTGTACTATCAGAGAAGCCACACAATCATTCCCATCAGCAAGTCTCCAACCCCAACCAGAACTAGCTGGTTCAAGTTAGAAGTCTGTTTAACTTTATGTTCCTGTCTTACTGGTGGGAAGGGCATTCCTTTTCAGTTTTGTTTCCCTGATCATGAGCATCCATCATGTAGAGATTGGCATGTGCTCTTTAGTGAAGAAGAAATTTTTGCTTGTTTTTGAGGGAAGGGAGGTATTTGACTTTAAAAAGTATTTGAGGTGGCCCTTTATATCTTTATGTGTATAGAAAATGTTTCAGTCATCTTTCATCCTTGCATTTGGTACCTCTCACTTATAGGTATTTACAATATTATTGATTAAATCTATCAACATTTTTCTTTTACGTTTTCTAGGTTTTGTGCCTGTGCCTACCTTTCTCCAGGGTTATAAAGATAACTAAGAATTTTATTTTCATAAGATTCTGAGTTTCAAAAAAGAGTCTATAAGCAATTGTCCATTTGAAACATAGTTCTGTGAGTGTCATGAAATAGGATCTCATTTCATATTTTTCAAATTATCCCCAAATCATCAACCAGTTTATCCTTTTCTCACCAACTTGAAATGATTTGTTTACTATGAACCAACTCCTCATATCAACATCAGTGTGTTTCTAGATGTGTGTTTTCTTTGGTCTCAGAGTAAGGAGCACCAGTCTAGTGAATGGAGTACATAAAACAGGTTTTCATTTTTCTAAGCAAGCTACATAGAAAAAATTGAATAATTTGGGATAAAAGCCAAGGTGATGAAGGAAGACGGATATACATGTTCTTAAATAACAACAACAGAAAACCCTTACATAGTGTGGTTAAGGGAAAATAATTATTTTAAGTTTCCAAATCACAAAGGGTAAAGTAAGGAAGTAAGGAAACCATGCTTACCCAATCTACCTCTGCCCTCTTGAATCCTCCTCCTGACACCAAAAGGTCCTACCCAGGGGCATCTCCCTGTGACACTCAGACATTCAGTCTAGGTAAATATAACTGGGTCCTCCTGCCTAAGCTACCAAGTACTTAGAATTATAGGCATACCCATCTATGTCTTTGCTTAGTTTCCTATCAACTGCTTTTTTTTTGGGGGGGGGGGCTGGAGATTGAACCCACTGAACTACATCCCTGGTCCTTTTTGTGTTTTATTTTGAAATAGATAGCTAAGTTCCCCAGGCTGGCCTTGAACCTGGGATCTTTCTGCCTTGGTCTCTGGAGTTGCTGGGATTACAGGTGTGCACCAGCACTCCTGACTCAACCGTCCCTCTTGAATTTTTTTAAATAATTAGATTTAATTTACCTAAGGTTTTACTACATAGAAATAGGGTTACTGGGCTGGGGGTATAGCTCAGTTGGACATGCATGAGGCCTTGGGTTCCATCCCAGCATTGCCCAAAACAAATTGTATTATTAACCATGTGTTAGAAACCAGGCAGTTTGGGAACTGGTGACCATTTTATCCTCTCACAGAGCCTCTAAGATATTGGCCTTTACCCTTTTTTCCATCTAGGTTCTTCTTGGGACTTACTAGCTTTAGTGGACTTTTCACTTGGTTGAGTTTATTATTGGTGTCCCCTAACTGACCTCTCTTATCTTGGAGAAACAGAAAGTACTTGGAGAATGTGACTTGTTCTTGATCCTGCATGCCTGGCTGTTCGTTCCCCCTCAGTGAGCCTGCATTCCAATTAGGGGGTAGCTGTGCCCTTTCTCTGTTAACTCTTGGGCTCCTCTGTCCTTCCTCATGTGTGTTCCACCACATAGTTACTGGGTGCCCAGCATTGTACCATGTGTTGGGGGATACTGAGATGCTTAAGACTCCCCTCCTAGGGGCTCAGAACCTAAGACTGTATTGAGTGAACACACACTTAGGGTTGCCTGGGCCCAGACCTCAGAATATTTGGATTGTGGTAGAAATAGGGACTGAAAGTTGCTCCTCACTTGTTCCCAGTAATGATGCTTGGTGGCCTTCCTTATCTCCTATTCCTCAAAAGCTGATTTCTTTTTCTTTGCAGGGGAAGCTGCCTACACGGATCACAGTTCCACTGTCTGTGATTAGCCAGCCAATGAAGGGCAAGAGTGTGGTCACAGCCCCTATCATCAAAGGCAACCTGGGAGCCAAGTGAGTCTGTTTGTAGTGAAGGAACAACCTCATGGGTGGAGGTTGGGGCGGCATGTAGTGTCAGTCCTTGTCACAGAATGGGATGGCAGCTGGTATTTCTGTGTCCTCCTCACCAATGCTCACCAATAATATTTGCTATGCTCATCAATAACATATATTGAACATCTAATCCTGTTTTAGGTGCTCTAATTAAAATAGTCAAAAATCTATACTGTTTTCAAACTTAGATTGCAGAATGGGGAGAGGAATAAAAACAAACAAAAAAAACCCCAAAACTAATGCATCAAATGGTAGAAAAGGAGTGTGAGGAGCCTGCCTTTGACATTTGAGCTCGGAACTCCGGACACTTCAGAGGATGATGGCTTCCTGATGGCTTTCTGTGGCCCTAACTTAAACAAGGATAAAGGGCAGGATGAAATCAGTCTACCACTATCAAACCAGCTTATATGACATGGCTATTTGAGGGAGGGATTCATTTTCTTTCTCTGTTTTTTTTTTTTTTTTGTTTGTTTGTTTGTTTTGTTATTGTTGTTCTGGGAACCAGGGATTAAACCCAGGGGGCATTTCACCATTGAGCCACATCCCAGCTGTTTTTATTTTTTATTTTGAGGCAGGGTCTCACTAGGTTGCTTACAGCCTTGCTAAGTTGCTGAGTCTGGCTTTGAAACTGCAATCCTCCTGCCTCACCCTCCCAAGCTGTTGGGATTACAGGCGTGTGCCACCATGCCCAGCTCGTTTTCTCGTTCTTAGAGTTGAGGTTTTGCTATGTTGCCCAGGCTGACCCTGAACTTCTGGGTTCAAATGATCCTCCCGTCTCAGCCTCCTGAGTAGCTGGGACTATGGGTGCACAACACCACATCTGGCTCAGGAGGGTTTTTTGCCAGGAGCACACATCCTTATGAGCCCTGTCTTCCTCCTGGTTAGAATATAAAGTCTAGGACCATTTTATCCAGAGTGCTAGGGCCATTATGCTCACCCTTTTCTGCCATGGGAAGCATAGAAAACTGGAAGAAGGGTGATCTTAGCAGCTTGTGTCCATGTGAATCCAGAATGCTGGAGTTTTCACTGAGCACCAGACCTGCCTGTTGTCTTTCAATGCACAGCCTAAATCTGGGCCAGAGAGACTATCTGATGATATGGTTATACCTTACTCCTGCTTTCCCTCAACAGCCTGAGTGGATTGGGCCGCAATATCATCCTCACCACCATGCCAGCAGGTACTAAGCTCATTGCTGGCAATAAGCCTGTTAGTTTCCTCACTGCCCAGCAGTTGCAGCAACTTCAGCAGCAAGGTCAGGCCACACAGGTAAGGTCCAAGGCAGACTCTTGGCCATATCAGACTTTTTTGTTTTCTTTACTGTTCTTAACTGATGAACCTACTTGTAGTCCACTCACCAGACCTTCTCTTTGCAAACAGGTACGCATCCAGACTGTCCCCGCATCCCATCTCCAGCAGGGCACAGCTTCTGGTTCCTCCAAAGCGGTCTCCACTGTTGTTGTGACCACAGCTCCATCTCCTAAACAGGCACCTGAACAGCAATGATTGTGACAGAGGTGGCTTCCATAAAAGACCATTCCTGGTCTGCCCTGGCTCAAAGAATGGAAGCAGGGAGGTTACATTATTCCTCCAAGCTTGTCTGTTAAAGGCAGGCCAGTGGGGGTTGATAGAAACGGCCTCAATTTTGCTGCCATACACCACAGTGGAGCCGTGAGAATGGTTTACTCCAGGTTCCTGAGTCTGCTCTGTACCAATCCAGGAGAAGATTCTGTTAAGAGTCATGGAAAGTCATGGTTCCATCATTCAAGCCAAAGTTCTCTCCTGAGAGTAGGACGCCCAGGGAAGGCTTACTATACAGAGTGGGCAGGCAGTGTGTAAGCCTTGTTCTAAGGGTTATATTTTTTAGTTTCTGGTTTTCTTTGTGACTTGTGGTCTAGATATGAGTTTTGTGTTCTGAAAATTTTGTGTAACTTATTTTTTTTAAATAACCTATTGCACATCTTCATCAAATAGAAATGTGGGCTTTAGCCCCCCTCTAAAATGACCACTTGTTTTTTTGACCAGAATTAGAGTCCTAGCCAGTTGGTGGCTGATATGATAACTACATTGTAGTTGAAAGTCTATCAGATGGGATAAAACAGAAATTAGATTGTGTGGATTCCCCAGAATGGGATTGTTCTGGCATCACCTCTTCATTGGGATCTTGATTTTGGTCCATACCTTTGTCTGCCCAGTGGGCAGAGTACAATGACAGAGACATACTTGTTTTGCAGCACCAGCTTTGTTGCAGTTCAGAGATTGTGCATTCTGTTTTTTTCTAGAGCTGGAGTCACAAACCCCAGGCCCTTGGGCCCAACCACCAGTTTTTATAAATAAAATTTTATCGGAACACAGCCCACACCCATTTGTTTATGTAGTATCTATGGCTGCTTTCAAGTTAGCAGGCAGAATTGAGTAGATGTCAGAGACTCTATGGCCCCCAAGCCTGAAGTGTTACTTTTATAACCCTTTAAGAAAAAGTATGTTGATCTCTGACAGGAGAAACAGCAGGTGGAGAGTTGGCAGTGTGCAGGGTTGGGCACTACCTTGTATTACCAGCTTCAGAAGAGGTTAGTCTGGATTCAGAGTTATTTATTCCTGGTTATTGCAGTCCTAAGCCACCATCAACTATAAGTGGAACTCAGAATGATATTTTAAAATGTCCTAAGTACTTAAGGCACCCGTCATTACCAACATACACCTCTCCTGTCATGGGGCAGGGGTGGGTAGGAATACTTTTGCAGTGATAGGGCTTCCCTATCTCTAGAGCTTGGAAATTAATTCATATTATTAAAAAAATTATCTTGAATCTGTGGACTGTTAGAGATGGTCTTATATGGGATCTGGGTGGGGAAGTAGAGCTGGAGGACACAAAATGGAAATGGCCTAGTTTAGATGGTACCTATGTTGCAGGTGGGCATTAGGCAAGGTGCTGAGAAACAGAAAAACGTTAGAGTGACTTGTTGGTTACCCAGTGGTTTTACAGTTGCATATGGCAGTTCTGTAAAATAGATGTATCCCCCCCCTTTTATTTGTGAGAAGATAAGTGTGAGCTGAAGATGAACAGAACCAAGGTGAAAATTCAGACTTCTGATCCTAAGATTCCTTCTCTGCTGCATTCTTAAGGGGAGGATGGCTAGGATGTATTATGATGAGCCTTGGGGACAATCAGAGTTGGAAGGTAGGAACCCTAAATTACAGAGGGCAGAGGAGACAGGTAAGATAGAACTCTTGATGGGTGTGTGGAAGATTGGCACAGAAATAAGACTGGAAATGGTGAGAGGTAGGGACTATAGGGAGGGAACAACAGGGTGCTTTACTTAAGTAAAGGAGAGTTCATCTGTGTTTTGTAATATAGAGATCATTATTTCTAAGAGTCACTTTTCACATAGAAAGCCATGTGGCATGTGGCACAAAAGAGAAGAAGATAGAAATTTGAGATATTCTGTCTGAGATATTTATTGCTGGTTAAAAACAAACCTCTTCTGAATTTACTTAACAAATGACGTCATAAAAGTAGCACCGGCATTCAGCCACAGTCCTACTCTACATGTTAATCTGCTGAAGTTACCTAACTGCTTTGTGCTGCAGATGTTCTAGAGAGCAGGGATGTGAAATACAGGCCTGTTTTAGGATGTCAGTGTGGGTTGACTACCTGGGAAATCTAATTTTGGCACTATCCAGCCTGATGGTAGAATCACATAGAATGAGAGTTGTTCATGGTGATAGCACCAGTGTTTGTACCACACATGCTTCCTTCATATGTAGGCTTCAGGGCTCCAGGTGATGGGGCAGCTGTGGTGGGGAACAGTTCTTGAAACATCTGGTGACAGCCATTGAGCTGGTTGACAGAGGTTGGTAAAATTATTCAGACAACATATCCAAGAAAGGATTTGATGAATAGCATCATGATCCATTTGTACTTCAGTATCACATCTAAGAATGTTTATGCCAGGGTTGATTACTTCTATTAAGGTATCCCAAACCATGATGTATGGCATGCATCAAAATAAATTTAGTATCTCATATCTGATCCTCATACCTTAACCACTCACTCTAGAGAGTATTACATTTCTTAGTCTACCCCTTAAACAAACAAACAAACAAACCTCAAATGTATATCTTTCCTGTGAAAATAAAACAGAAACTAGGTTCCTCTTCCTACCTCTAGTCCCTACGGAAAGTACATATTTTACATTAATTGCTAATAATGGATCCTTTGATACTTTTTTTTGTGTGTGTGGGGGAGTGGGTATTAGAGGTGCTTCACCACTGAGCCACATCCCCAGCCCTTTTTAATATTTTATTCTGAGACAGGTCTTACTAAGTTGCTTAGGGCCTCACTAATTTGCTGGGGCTGGCCTCAAATTTGTAATCCTCCTGCCTTAGGCTCCTGAGCTGCTGGGATTACAGGCTTGCACCACTGTGCCTGGCACTGTTTGTTGAATGTTTAAGATTCCATCCAGCTGGCAAGACCAAGGTGGATGGTAAAAGGTGATCCACTTCTCTAATAACTAAATCAATGTTTTTAGTAGCTCATTTTTAATCCCTAAGTTTTGACTTTAACTTTTAAAGACAGTTGTGAGAACCAAATGAGAGAATGTATCTCATCCAGAAAATGCTATACAAATAAAAGGTGTTAGGTGGTCTCTTAAGGCCCTTCAGCTTTATGTTAGTCCACTTTTATCTGTCTGTAGAACTTCATATATTTAATTATCCATGTTCTTTCCTGCTTTTCATTGCCTTTGCACATACTGTTTTCTGTACCTGGAGTAAGCTGTCTGTAGGGCAGACCCCTTATAGAAACAACTCTCTTCCTTCCTCTGTCATCATGGTTTGTGCTTACCCCTCAAAGCACCACCACACTCTGTAAATGCCTGCACTGTCTCCCCCAAACACTAGACTGTCATCTTCTTGCTGGACATGTATTTCGTTACTTGTGACAACCATTTCAGATCTGGTGCAAAGTGGACGTTTAATAAATATCTGTTGAAAGAATTTTTTTAAAAAAAGGAAAACTAGATCTGGAACCAAGACTATAATATCAAGATTTTATATTACTGATTCAGAATTCATATCTTTGCTTTCAGCCATGTTGAAATTCAAGGCCTTCCATAGCCTGATGTTTTTCTCTGTACCTCACTGTACAGATTTCCTATCAGCACCCTCTTTTGGGTGACTTTAGGAGTCTGAACAGCTGAGTTCCACAGCCCTGGCTGGGCCATTAACTAGCTTCCTGGTTTTTTTAAAAAATACACACACACACACATATGTCTGTCTGTGGCCTAATTTTGTCCCTTATCAACAGTGGCATTGCAGTGCTCTGTTAAGATTAGTTAGAAAATGTTTAACAAGTAATATTTAACATACCAAAGCTTGTAAATTTCTTTACTTAAAAATACAAGTTAGAATTGTAGCTCTAAAGTAAAAGCACTGTCATTAAACTATGTCCTGATGTTTTTCCGATAAGAAAATACCTGTTTTCTTGGAGGAAAAGCAGCAAGATGTCCTGATGGACTCATATTATTTCATTTACAAGGTCACTTCCTGTTTTAGGTTTTCAGTCTCTGATTTCTCTATACAGATACACAGGCTTATTACTTACAGGTATTACTTCATTTCTCTTTATGACGGATATTACACTAACACAGACTAAGTTAATTTATGTTTAAGAATCTAAACAGCAAGGTACGTGAAACACCAAAGGCCTAATTTCCTGTACTAGAGCCTCCAGCCTTGTATTAAATGAAGAAGAGGTACAAATGTATGGAGCCTTAGGAACAGACCAAGGAAAGCCTCAAAATGAGGGAATAAGCTATATTCACTCCTTGGGCTCAAAGGGATAGGAAGTCTCCCACAATTGCATGGCCTAATCTCGTTCCTCATCTGAGCCACTCAAAAGTGCAGTCTGGTAAGTGTGATTGGACTTCAGTGTCTGAATCCCAATGATTTCTCCTCCATGTTTCTTTATCCGTGTCAGAAGGCTGTAATAGAAAAACCAATGAGGTCCAATCAGATTAGGCAGAAAAAGCTCCTTCCTCATCTGAGGTTGTGAAAACACCTATTGGTTCTTAAAGCATTTTTTTCACATCTCTATTAAATATTGTGATTGTGTGTTTATATGTATGACATCTCAGTCAATACTCAGGGTGACTGAAATGTCATAATTGAGCTCAGATTCAGGTCTGCTGTCCCGTTTGCTGTTTCACTGACTAAGGAGTAGCTTGACTGTAACCATGACTATAACTCCCTTCTGTTTGGTCTGTTGTGGACTCTTCTGGGTGTAGTGTGTTTGCTTTGGGTCTAGGGAAATAAGCACATAGGAAAAAAGGAGGTTCAGATACAACAGCCATAGAACTGTAAAACCATATGCTGTAAGTCATCCTTGCACTGCAAGGCACTGGCATTTACTGGTTGGATGACCTTGGTCAAGTTACTCAGTCTTTTGAAACTTTGATTTCCCTATCTGTAAAAAATTAACAATTCATCATAAAGCTATGGAGCAAAGTGGGGTAAAACAGTGTTGAGAGTTTTCTATGCCTGTGACACAATGAGTACCTGGGAGTTAATAGCTGTTATAGTCTGTGTACTGCTAAGAAGCACTCTAGAGAGCACTTTCTGCCTTGGTGTATGTTTTGATAGTAATAACATTTCTGGCAAGTAGGAAAAACAAGTCTAGAAATAGGTGATGGGTCCCGGATGAACCAGTAACAGCAAGGTCTACAACCCAGTATTGATCCCTAGCAGAGTTTTCCCCATTGTACTACAGCCTTAATATCTATCAGAACTACATGTGAGACTTTGGTCTATCAGGTTACTATGACTTAGTTAGGTCATTTAGCATCACAAATCCTTATCACCCTCAATGGTAAAATGAGAGTTGTAATACCTACTCTGAAATGAGTGCCTTACCTAGAATTTAGCATATAGTTAGCACTCATTAATAGAAGTAGAAGTTAATCAGCACTGCATAGGGATTAGCACTTGTCAAAAGTTTACTTCTCTTAGAACATACCAGTAAACAAGAGAGTAGTTGATGGCCACAATGCAGAGGGCAACCAAGTAGTGCCAGCAGAAGCACATGGTGATGAACATGATGTTGGCCTCATCGTTCTGGTCCCATGCAGGTGTTCCAAAAGGAGGGAACAGCACAAATCCAATCTGGTGTGTTAGATGAAGAAGAAATTGGTCTTTTGGTTAGTTGTCCTGAGGAGCAACCCAGCCTTCTCCATTGGCCACCAGGTTGGCTTAAGCTCCCCACTATTAGGCCTTTTCATACAGGAATGTTAATTGTGAGAAAGTTAGGAAGTGGGACTTGTACAAGGTACCGGTGCCTACACTAGGGAAGGCTTGCCATGTATGTTCCACTGGTTAATGCAGCAGCAGGATATTAATAGAAAAATTACATAGGTCAAGGTGTAGGCCTAGGGAGAAAGGGGCCATCTGAACCATTCCTGTGGGGTGTAGCTGTGTTTTGCCTTTAGGATTTCTCTTGGGCACACTTGAGGGGATGCCTCAATCCAGACCACATGAAGAGTGTTGGTGTGAATAATCACCTGCCAGAACCAAGTTCCCTGAAGAATAACCAGACTGGTTCGGAAAAGTTCCAGCACAATATTGTCCCGAAAGATCACCTCTAGGGAGATACTGATACTCCCTCCAAACAAACCATACAGCAGGAGTGAGTGGATATGCTGGTCCAGTGGAGATCGGTTATGAACATGGTAGTAGAAGAGAAAACCTGCCATGAACCAAATGACAGCCATCAGAGACTTGCTTGTTAATACTTAAAGAGAAGTCACCCTGGGCCTGTCCTGTTACTGGAATTTCCTCCTAGATCTGTCTAAAGCTAGCTTCTTCACTTAGGAAGTGTTCCAGGGCAACAAACAGGTGCAGATTAAGTTTATTTCATAGGTATGGTAAGAGTATCAAGAAAGGTGTATTAAAAAGATAAGTCTACAGAATCCACAGTAAAGTTCTATACAGAATGGATAGGTGATACATGGTGCTGCTTTGTAACAAGCTATGTGTATATATACTTGAAATTCAGTTTTTCCTTCCTTCAACCTTCTGTTTCAACTCTACTGAGGTAGAAGTGATTGGGTTACAAAATGCCTTCTTCATGCTTTAGTTAATGTGAGATATATTGGAATTCCACCACTCTTCCCTGAGCAGCTGGGTGGGTGCTGTGTTTGAGTGTCTCCCAAAGGTCAATATGTAAAGGCTTGGCCCTCAGGGTGCTGGTATTGAGAATTGCTGTGCATCTTTAAGAGGTAGGGCCTAGTGGGAGGTCTTTATGTCATGGGGAAGTGTTAACTTTCCAAGGGGAAACCCAATCTCTCATTCTCTTTGTTCCTGGTTCAAAATGTGACCATTTTGCTCTTACTTTGATGTGCAGTCTTCATGATTTGAGGTCAGACAGGGCTGCTCAGTCTTGGACTTGAAACTTCAAAACTGTGAGCCCAATTGACCTCTCTTCATTAAGTAGCTTATGTCAGGTGTTTGTATAGTGGTAGAAAGTTGATTAATGCAGTAGGTCTCTTGAGACTTGTAATGGAGGCCAACACAATAACACCCCAAGTGGTGGAGTGGGGTGCAGTGTCTCTTCCTTAACCAAAAGGATTTACCCCATGTACAATAGCAGTCAGTCAGTCCTGGAGCATTGTATGTATGTGAATATATGTTACGTGTGCACCCATGCATAGGAGTGTGCACATGTATAAGTACAGTGTTGGTGGCAGTGGGAAGGCAGGGAAGGTTTGTGCCAGAACCTTTGAGAACTGTCTAATAGGCCTTAAGCTTTCATGAGATGCTTTATGGAATATGCAGTCAGGACCATCCAGAGCATAGGATAAAGTCCTGTTCAAGGTTTGGGAGTCCTGAGTTGAATTTGCAATATTTTTGGTCATTTAAGTTCTGATCTCATAAATTCAACTTTCTGACTCCCCTCCCTTTTCTCTGTCCATTTTACTGAGTTACCTTCAGTGAATACTGCCACAGCCAAAACCAATCTGTCTACCCCCAAAGGGACATGGGAGACAAGGTAGGTGAGCATGTCAATGATTCCTGAGACTGCAAAGAATAGGTACATGGTGCAGTGCTGCCAGTTCATTAGCTTCATCCAGTGGTTTTCATGGTAGAGTTGGAGGTGGGGCCCATCGGGAACAAACTGTTCTGCCAGGATCCCTGCCAGAAATGAGAGTGGAAAGTGAGTGGAGAGAGTAGCTCCAAGACAATTTAAACAAAAAAAATAGCTGAAAGGCATTGTTTTAGTTAGTTTTGTCGCAGCTGTGACTAAAAGACCTGACTTGAACAACTATAGAGGAGGAAAAATTTAGGGCCTCATGGTTTCAGAGGTCTCAATCCACAGACAGCAGGCTTCATTCCTTGGGGCTCGAGGTGAGGCAGGACATTATGGTAGAAGAGTGTGGCAGAGGGAAGCAGCTCAAATGGTGATCAGGAAGCAGAGAGAGAGGTCTCCACTAGCCAGATAAAAATATACCCTCAAGTCACGCCCCAGTTCCCACCTCCTCCAGCCACACCCTACCACTTCAGTCACCACTCAGTTAATCCCATCAGGGGATTAATTCACTGATTGGGTTAATGCTGTCACAAACTGATCATTTCTTCTTTGAACTTTCTTGCCTTGTCTCACACATGAGCTTCTGGGGGACTCCTCATATCCAAACCATAACATTCCACCTCTGGCCTTCAAAAGTTCACATTCATCAGACAATGCAAAATATGTTTAGTCCATTCCCAAGAGTCTCCATAGTCTCAATAGTTCCAAGATTGCTCAAAGTTCAAGTCCAAAGTCTTCTCTGAGGCTCAAGGTGATCTCGAATTGTGAGCTCCTAAAATTAGAAGCAATTTACAAATATCTGATGTATAAAGATACTGAATAAACATTTCCATTCACAAAAATAGGGGCATAGAAAGAAGTGATTGGACCAAAGCAAGAGTGAAATCCAGCTGGGAAAACAGCTCCTGTAGTTAATGTGTCCAGCATCTGGGGCACATGGCATGATGCCTTCTCCAAAGGACTTGTGTAGCTCCACCCCTGTGGCCTTGTTGGTTGCAGCCCAAGTGGCCTTTCTGTTGGCTTGTCTCTGCTCAACTCCTGCAGCTTTTCTAGGATGATGTCCCACATTACTGGCATTTCTTAATCTTGGGAGTCTCCACTGCAGCTTTGGCTTCCTCCTCAGGTCTCCACACCTTGTCTTCTCAAGGTGTACCGCTGCACTTTGCGTGGTTTCCAAGGCCTTCCTTTGAAATCTTGGTGGAAGCCTCCATGACCCCCTAACTCCAGCATTCTGTATTCCTGCAGAACCAGCACTACATGGTTGACACCAAGACTGCTGCCATCTTGAGCAGTAGCCAAACCTGCAGGGACCCTTGCTGAAGTAGCCTCTGAATGTCTGGATGGCTGAGTACATTGAAAAAACTTCCTAGGCCCCCTTGTGCAAGAAGGGTGCCCCACTGGTCTTAAGAGAATTTTTTTTACTTTTATTTCCTTGAGTTTAAGATGGGTGTGTGGCCTTGCCAGCTCCTCCTGAGATGCCCTCAAGCCATCTTTCTTATTGCTTCTGGACAGTCTTTAGTATTTCTAACTTCCTTAGCCCCAGTTTTACTCCTGCCTTTCAAGTTTTTCAAACATTTCTGCTCCTGAATATCACAGTAAACTTGCCTAAAAGCTACCAGTAATACCCATGCCACTTCCTGAATGCTATGCCACCTAGACATTTCTGCAAGATTAAGAAGTCCATCACTTTAAACATCAGTCTCAAAGAAAGTCTCAGGACATAGACAATATGCATACAACTTCTCAGCCAGAACAGTACAGGGATGGCCTCTAGTCCAATTATCAATAGTGTCCTCCTTTTCCTCTAAACCCTCTTGAGCCCTTTCTTCACTAACCACCCTCCTATTGGCATTCTGGTCTTCCGAGCTCCCACCAGAATTGGCCATTAGTCTCCGTTTACAACAATCTAAAGCATTTCCAGCTTGTACTGCTAAGCATCTCAAAATTCCTCCCATGAATTCCAAAAAGCTCAAAAAAACTACTGAACCACATAATTAGGTTAGGTACAGCATGAACCCCACTCCTGTTACCAATTTCTTTGTTAGCTTTTTCACTGCTGTGATTGAAAGACCTGACCCAAACAACTGTAGAGGAAGAAAAGTTTATTTAGGGGCTCACGGTTTCAGAGGTCTCAATTCATAGGTAGGCTCCATTCCTTGGGGCTTGAGGTGAGGCAGGACATCATGGTGGAAGAGTGTGGCAGAAGGAACCAGCTCACATGATGATCAGGAAGCAGAGAGACTCTACTCTCCAGATACAAAATATATCCCCCCAGCCATGCCCTCAATGCCCCACCTCCTCCAGTTACACATCAGTTAATCCCATCAGGGGATTAATTCACTGATTGGGTTAAGGCTCTCAACCCAATCAATTCTTAACTTTCTTGCATCGTGTCATACATGAGCTTTTCGGGGACACCTCACATCCAAACAATAACAGGCATGAACCAAGTCTAGATGTGAGTGAGGGTTGCCTATGTTTTGCTGCCTTGGGTGTAGCTCCTTCAGATAAAAATATTGGCCAAGTAATTTGTGTGGATAACTGGCCTTTGTTTCTCCATTTAGGGAGTTGTGGGTGGGGAAGGATAAGCAATAGAAATGCAGCCATACACAGGCCCCCAGGGAATTTGTTCAGAAGTGAGGTGAACACAATGCCTGCCAGTTAAGGGAGAATGCAGCTGATTACTAATCTTTGAGCTCCTCTGCCAAGTCAGCAGTGAAAGATATCCCCAAAGAATCAGGCTGAATTAGACTCTGAGAGGAGACACACTGTGATGAAGATCCCTGTACATACCTAAGGGAGAGCAGCAGCTCCCATATCAGCACTAAGCAAGCTCTGCAACTTGTGGGCTCCTCCAAGCCCTGTGTTTAAGCACGCTGACAGGGTGAAGGTGCTGTGATTTCTTTCTTTCTTTTTTTTTTATTTTTTGGCCATACTATATCCGAGAAGTAAGAAGGGCCAGAAGTTTTTGCTGCTATAACCCAGCACAGCTCTCAGTACCTGTCCCATGTACCACCTCTTAGAAGATTTGTCTTGTACTCAAAATGTTCTTGGGGAAGCCTGGGAATCCTCCTCCATCACAACATTTCTGGATGCTGTTCCCCAAACCTTTGTTTCTCAAGGTTTGAGAAACAAGGTACCTGTCCCATGTACCACCTCTTAGAAGATTTGTCTTGTACTCAAAATGTTCTTGGGGAAGCCTGGGAATCCTCCTCCATCACAACATTTCTGGATGCTGTTCCCCAAACCTTTGTTTCTCAAAACAGTCCCTTTCTGAACTCATTTATAAGGGTTCAGTGAAAATGACCTAGGAAAAGTGGCAGTGACAGCAGAATAGAAAGCAGAAAGAAGCCTTGTGAGTGGAATCTGGTTCCTTAACATTCACACATGGTAGTAGCTCAAGAGGTAGCTGTTGAACAAGTATCACTTTCATCCAGCTGAGATGCCAAATACAATTTTTCTAGCTTAATTTAGGCAAAATTGAGGCTATCTCTTCCATGTAAATCATTGCAGTCCCTGTCATTTCTCTGACTCTGAACTCAGAACAGGAAATCTCAGCTAGGTAAGCAAACAAAGCTGGGTGAGCTTTGCTTACTCCAAGGGAAGCTATTGTCTTTGCTTCGTTCCCTCCTGGAAAACTAGGCCAAGGATGGCAAGTGGCCAAGCACAATTGCAGAAAAAGAGCCCTAATTAACTTCATGCAATGCAAGGCTGATCCTGAGGGGGAACCCTTACTGTTGTCAATGCTCGCTCCTCAAGCATCACCAATGGATGAACTGCTGACAAGGAACAGAAGTGGGTAGATCTTTGTCAGGATGAGACAGTAAAGGAAAATCCCTCTCAACTCTTTGTTGGCTTTTTTCAGTCTGTTCCACTGTTTACCTTACTAGCCGCCCTATGCAAACTTCCCCTTTCTATAGTTGCTTGAGATTTGAGGAGGGAAGGCATGCCAACCAGCTGGTTGTTAACTACCCTGAGATTCTAGAGAGAAGACAAATGGGGAAAAATGATTTTTCCTAAACTAACTGTAAACTCCATTTAGTACTTTTTACTTCATGTACATAAGTTCATTCTGCTTTACTGTAGTTCTTTGCTATCTTTTTCATACAGTATGTGTTTTGCTTTGACAACCTCCTATACCTGTGTACTATTAGGACAGAGAGTATAGTTTGTTTGGCTGTTTTTCAGAGTCTATATACAATGGAAGGCTCTATTAACAATATACCCAGTAGATGTTATGATAAAACAGCCTAGTGGCTATTTGAAAATCCTTGTTGTATTGTCTCTGGCAGTGAAGCCTCTATTTCACAGAGACCAGAAAATGGATGAAAGATTCTGATATGATGTGAAGATTCCCTGGACCAAATGACCTTGCTCTTACCAATGACTGAAAATAGAATCCTGACTGCAGCCTCGATGACCTCTAGACGCTGGTAGTAATGGTTGAGCCTGCTGTTCTTCCCCTTTTGGTGAAAGTACTTTAGTGGGTACTTCACTGACCACCACAGTCCAAATATCAAGAAGAAGCTCCCTGGGAGAGCATGGCCCTTGAAGTTTGCCATCAGTGTTCTAGGACACCTAAAAAAATGGGAATAGCTATTAGTGATCATTCAAGAAGACATGCCTGAGGAGTCCAAATCATGAGCCACATCAAATAAGCCTTTATGTTCTGTCCCTGAAATCTTGTTCATAAGGTGAGTTATGTGATGAAGAGATTATTACTAACCCTAAGGCTGTAGTAAAAAGACTGCTGTGGGCGATGGGTAAATATTCATTGGTCTCAGGGTAAAGAAACCTTCCTAAGAATTAACAAAGGAGGGAAGTAAAAAAGAAAAATATATAGCTACATAAGCATTTTATGTATCAAAAAGACAGTTAAAAAAAAGTTTGTAGCAGCTGTATGGTAAATGGCTGTTGTACTAGAAAGCTTTTACAAATTAATAAAAAAAGATGAATGAGCAAAAGACATGAATAGATGATTCATAAAATAATACTAATTGATAACAAATCTCACTGTAATTAGATATGTACATGGAATCACAATACCATTTTTCATCTAATTTGAAAATAATTTGGATAATAAGAATTTGGGCATGGGTATTCACAGAAGAATATGGTCAATATAATTAAAATCTATAAACATCAAAGTAATTTTATAAAACATCACCTCATTCTAAAAAAGATTTCAGGCATGATTTGTTTTTATCTCATTTATAGTAGTATGAGACTATAGGATCAAAATTCTGAGTGTTAGCTAGGATTTATTAGAAGAAAAATGTTTATTTTTCCTTGGGGCATAAATAATATGTAGCATAGAAGGAAAATAACAGTTTTGGTGACAACTATGGTTTGAATGTGTGCCCTCCAAATTCAGGTGTTTGTGCCAGCATGGTATTATTAAGAGTTGGGATCTTTAAGAGGTGATTAGGCAATGATAGTTCTTCCATCATGAATGGGATTAGGTATCCTTGTAGGAGGGTGTGGTGGCACACGCCTGTAATCCCAGCACTTGGGAGGCTGAGGCAAGAGGATCGCGAGTTCAAAGCCAGCCTCAGCAATGGCGAGGCACTTAGCAACTCAGTGAGACCCTGTCTCTAATAAAAATACAAAAAGGGCTGCGGATGTGGCCCAGTGGTCGAGTTCAATCCCAGTACCAAAAAACAAAACAAAATAAAACAGCCTTGTAAAGGAGTTTGATGAATGGGGTTGGTCCATTGGGCCCTCTTTTTGGCATTCTGCCATGCGAGAATGTAGCCCTAACCAGACACAATATGCCTTGATCTTTAGACTTCTCAGTCTCCAGAACTATAAGAAATAAAGTTCTACATTACCCAGTTTGTGGTATTCTGTTATAGAAGTAGAAGACAGACAAAGACTGATGGAAAAAAGATTCCCTAGGAACATAAAGTACCCATGATCTAGACAGCTTTTATACTTTGCATCTGGAGTATCCTTTAAAGTCTCATGAGCAGAAGGCTTGGTCACCAGCTTGGCACCATTGGGAGGTGGTGGAACCTTCAGGAAGTGGGGTTTAGTGAGATGAAGTTAGGTCATTCTGGATGTGCACTTTAGGGGGATATTGGGATCCCAGACCCTTCCTGCTTCTTTGCTGTCGTGACGTGAGCAGCTTTGCTATACTAAATATTCTCTGCAATGATGTACTATTTTGCTGTAGGTTCAAAAGCAACAAGCTAACCAACCATGAACTAGAACCTCCCAAACTGGGAGCCAAAATAAATCTTTTCTTCCTTAAGTTGATTATTTCAGATGTCTTTGTCACAGCACCAGAAAGCTGACTAACATAACAGCCATTCCAGTCCTAGCTGATGGCTCATTCTTTATTACTCACTAGATTTTCAGGATCATTTCACATCTTCCACATTGACAGTTAAGGGATCTCTCCTGCCCTGATTGCACTCTTTCACAATTAAAAAAATGCATATATTTTTTTAAAAAATTCAAGTGAGACTTATGATGACAAGCAGCAGTTTCATGCTCCATCCCTCCTTTCCTCTCTAGTGAAGCCACTTTCAACTTTTTCAGCTGTTTCTTCTGGTATTTACCTCCATAGGTCTAGCTACTGTGTACATGTTGCAATCTATTAATTTATCATTGCTAGGCATTATCTACCAATTTTCTGGTGCTCTCCTACAACTTCCTCCCTCTTTTACCCCTTTATTTTCATAGTGGTTACAACATACATGTTATTTCAGTCATTAATTTGATTATTATGGCTCTGTAAATCCTAAGTTCTTTTCAGGGCCAGGAAGGGCCTTTATGATTTAGTCCTGGTCTATCTTTTTGATCATGCCCAGCTGTCTTCTCCTGCCACCGTCCATCCCTCTGTTCTTTCAAACGGTTTAATACAGTCCATTCCTGTGTCAGACCCTTGAATTATCTGTTCTTACCAAAACGGTGTTCCACCAAGAACCAATGGTTCTCCTTCATTTTACATCGGTATTAGTTCAAGTGTCACTTTATTCCCTGGCTAGTCTGTGGAAAATAGAAGGTGTGTCCCACTTTTCAATCCATATATACTTACACGTTTTCCTTAACCTATGAATCACTTGCATTACAGACAGGTTCTTTTTCAAGCATCTGTGTCCATTCACTAAAATGTAAGTCCCTTAACAGGAGTTTGATCTATTTTGTTATTGTTGTCAGACTAGTGCCTACCATAGGGCTAGGCAAAAGGGAGCACTCAGTAAGTGATCTTGAAATGAATGGCTGCTTAACCAATTAGCATATCAAGGGTTGTTTTCTTCAACTTTATTTTCCAGAGTTAATAGTTGCCTTGTTTTTTATTTGTTTAGTTTCCCACATTCTTTTCACTTTGTTTATCCATAGAAGAACTAGCAGATCTGTCAAATGTCTGCTAAATAAAGTTCCAGACATTATCAGCTCTGTTTTATTCCTACAGACTGAGAGTCCTTCAGAACTGAGCTGATTGCCATTCTACAGCGTCCAGCACCATCTTTCACATTCTCTTTGCTTTGTTCCTATTTTAGCTTTCTTGTTTCTTGGATGCCATTTATTTTCCTTTTTTGGTTTACCTCCAGGATATTTCTCTAGTATTCTTAAAAAATGTACATAAAAGGGAGATTTTTTGAGAATTTGCATGTTTGGTTGACATTCTCTACCTTTTTATTGGAATGGCTATTTAGCCTGTTCATATTAATGTAATTATTGATGTGGTTATATCATATCTGTCATTTTATTTTCTATGTCTCTCATGCTTTTTTCCTGATGTTAGAATGTCTAGAATTTAATTTTTTGTTCCTCTGTTCCTCATTTCTTGCTGTCTTTTGAGGGTTAAAAAATATGTATACGCCGGGCGCGGTGGCGCACGCCTGTAATCCCAGCACTTTGGGAGGCTGAGGCAGGAGGATCGCGAGTTCAAAGCCAGCCTCAGCAATGGCGAGGCACTTAGCAACTCAGTGAGACCCTGTCTCTAAATAAAATACAAAAAAGGGCTGGGGATGTGGCCCAGTGGTCGAGTGCCCCTGAGTTCAATCCCCGGTACCACACAAAAAAAAAGTATAAATAATTTAATAATAATATGCTACTTAAATTCTTCTTTTGGGGCTATATTTAATTTTTTTCTAGTGCTTGTTGCAGAGATTGTAGTAAAAAATCTTTATTCTTATCTACTCTATTTAATACTGAATTTTGATAAAAAATTGCAACTTTGTTCCAATGTGGCTCCATTTTCCCACCCTCCTTTCATGCCTACACACACACACACACACACACACACACACATACATATATGTAATGAACTAATTATACCATGAATATAAACACACACACATACACATGAACAATTAATGTGAAAGAACTAAACTATTCCAATGAAAAAGGAGTTTCTTTACACACACACATACAGTCCAACAGTGTTGAAATTATTGCTGTGAACAATTTTGTATTTTTCAAAGAATGAATATATAAATGCTCCTAGACTTACAATGGAATTACATCCCCAACGACTCACAAGATGAAAAATTGTAAGTTCAAAATGCATTTAATACATCTAAGCTACCAAACATCATAGTTCAACCAGTGATGTAGCCTCTTTTAAACATGTTCAGAACACTTACATTAGCCTACAGTTAGGCAAATTCACCTAACACAGCATATTTTATGATAAGATATTGCATATCTCTTGAAATTTACTGAACATAGCACATTTGGAGAATGATATTGATTGGTGACCCCAGGATTTTGTGGCTGGTTGGTTGTGGCTTCTTGTTGCAGCATCACCACATAACACTATCCAAGGAAGCTTCAAAATTCAGAATTTGAAGTATGGTTTCTACAGAATGCATATAATTTTCACACCATTATAAATTTGAAAAATCCTAAACTGAGCCTTTGTTAAGTCAGGGGATGTCTGTATGTTCTTTCTTATTTAATCACATATTTGCCATTTCCAGCACTCTTTATCCCTTCCTATCCATTTGAATAAGTCTATAACTTTATCATTTTCAACACAAAGGATATCCATTAGTATTTTTTAGCCTTACTGAGGTATATAATTGTGCCTTCGTACCCCCTGCAGATAGCAAAATATGTGGATATTCAACTCCCTTATATAACATAGCATAGTATTTGCATCTAACCTATACACATCCTCCTGAATACTTTAAATCATCTCTAGAATGCCCATAATACCTAACATAATGTAAATGTTCGATAAATAGTTGTTATTACTGTATTGGGATTACTGACAATAGAAAAAATCTACATGTTCAGTACGAACACAATTTTTTTCCAAACATTTTAAACCCATAGTTCAATGAATTCACTAATACAGAATCCATGGAGAAGGAGAGCTACTATCTTGGAGAATGTTCCTTGTGTACTTGAGAAGAATGTGTGTTCTACTGTTAGTGGAATTTCTGTGTTAGGTCCATTTGGTCTAAAGTGTAGTTCATGTCCAATACTTCTTTATTGATTTTCTGTATGAATAATTCATTCTTACTGAATGTGGGGTATTGTTATTATATCACTGTCTTTTTCCCCTGTTAGATCTATTAATATTTGTTTTATATATTTAGGTGCTCCAATATTGTATGCATACTTATTTACAATTATTATATTCTCTTGATGAATTGACCCAATTATCATTATATGTGCCTTTCTTTGTCACTTTTTACAGTTTTTTTTTAATTTGTTTTTTTACTTAGTGTCTATTTTGTCTGATGTAACTATAGCTACCCCTGCTTTCTTTTGGTTTCTGTTTGTATAGAATATCTTTTAATTTTCAGTTTATGTATGTCATTAAAGCTGAAGAGAATCTCTTGTGTTCAGCACATTTAGGTCTTTTTTTTTTTTTTTTCCTTTTTAACTGATTTAGCCACTTTGTGTCTTTTGATTGAAGAATTTAATCCATTTACATTTAAAGTAATTATTGAAAAGTATGGACTTCCTATTGCTATTTTGCTAATTGTTTTCTAGCTGTTTCAATGATTATTTGTTCCTTTCTTCATCCCTTATCCTTTGTGCCTTGATGGCTTTCTATAATGGTATGCTTTGATTATATTCTTACCTTTTATGTATCTACCATAGGTTTTTGCTTTGTCATTACCATGAGGCTTACATATCAGCTCATTTTAAGCTGATAACAATTTATCTTTCATCTCATATGAAAATTCTACATTTATTTCCCATTGTTTGTTTTGAATGTCACAGCTTACTATGTATTTCCATTAACTAATTATCTTTGCTATAGTTATTTTTAATATTTTTGTCTTTAATCATTATATTAGAAATACAAGTGATTTATATATCATTATCACAATATTAGAATACTCTGAATTTGATTACATATTTACTTTTACCTGAGAGTTTTATACTTTCATATGTTTTTGTGTTACTTATTATCAACCTTTTGTTTTTGCCTGAAGGTGGACCTTGGAGCTCCTGTTAGTATTTCTTGTGATGTAGTTTTAGAGGTGATAAATTCCTTCAGCTTTTGCTTGAGAAATCTTTATCTCTCCTTTATTTTTGAAGGCCATCTTTGCCTGGTAAACTATTCTTGGCTGGGAGTTTTTTCTTTTCCTTTTGTCACAGTTCTGGGAGCTGAAAGATCCAAGATCAAAGTACCAGGAGATTCAATGTTTGGTGAGGACTGCTGCCCAGTTCATAGGTGGTACCTTCTCCTTCTGTCCTCACATGGTGGAAGGGGTGAATTAGCTCCCTTGAGACCATTTTAGAAGGGTTCCATCCATGTGATCTTAAGAACAAATAAAAAAGGAAAATCATAGAAGAGGAAATGGTGTGGAGGAAAGGAGAAGTTATGGTTGATGCCATTTTCCTATTGTTTGAAAACAAAACTTGGTATAGCGCTTTAAAGAAGTAAAGCAGGATTTTACCCTTATTTTAGAAGAGGACAATAGGAAGAGATGTGTTTAGATGAGTGGGAGTAGCAGAAAAAGGGGCAAGTGCACTTGAGAACCAGGGACTTGTCTTGCACTGCAAGGGAAACAGGTAAAGCCAAATTATTTCAATTTATGGTGACAGGGTACAAAATGTATAGACTATCAAATATCACAGAAAGCCTGGACCACTACTTAGTTCTGAACATACTTTTCACTGAATAAATTATATATTATCATCATAATGTAATATTACAAAACCATTGAAAAGAATAAATTAGATGTATACCAGCTGTCTTGGACAGTTTCCCACAAGGTATTATTGGCTGAGATGAGCAAGATAAAAAGGACTACTGTGGCCCAGTGCAGAGGCTCATGCCTATAATTCCAGCAACTTGGGAGGCTGAGGCAGGAGGATTACAATTCAAGGCCAGCCTCAGCAATTTAGGCCCTAAGCAACTTAGCAAGATGCTGTTTCAAAATAAAAAGTAAAAAAGGGCTGGGATATGTTCAGTGATAAAGCACCTCTGGATTCAATCCCTGATTAAAACAAAACAAAACTATGACCCTATTTTATGAAACAACAATGTCATATAGGTCAACAATGTCATATATTTATGACATTATGGCACACCATATATATGGTGTGTGTGTGAGAGATTATATGAGCAAGAAAGCTGAAGCAGCCCCAATCAGGGAGATGGCTATTGTGGCTAGCTGGAAGCCATAAGTTCCACCTGATAATAATCATATGCACGTGACACACCTGTAAATGCCCGTGACGCACCCCGCAAAGCTAAAGGTATATAACCGGGTGAAAGCGGTCAGAAGCGGCATTCATTCAGTCAGTCGTTCAGTCGCTCAGTCGGTCGGAAGAAGAGTTCGGGTCAGAGAAGAAGAAAAGAGTCAGAGCAGCTAGAACGTAGTCAGAAGAAGAAAACCAAAGAGATATATAGAGAGAAGAAATTGTTGCTGGTCAGAGTCGGGCCGAGGCTGCCGAAGAAGAAAGAAGAAGCTCTCTCTCTCTCTCTAAGCTCTCTCTAAGAAAGTAAAAGTAAAAGAAAGTAAAGTAGTAAAGAAGTAAAGAGTCAGAGAGGTTGCTGAAAGAGCCAGTGTTAGAGTTTTGAGAGATTGCTAAAGCAGAAGAATAAAAAAAACCTTCTTTCATCTTCATTCTGCCTCCGAGTTTTTTCTCCCGCGGCGTTGTTGCTCCAAGTCAGGAAGCAACAGAAAGCAATATGGAAGAGCATAGGAGATATTTAATGGTACTTTTTGTCTTCCAGGATTTGGTATGATTGTACTTTCTGGCCCCCTTGTGATTGGGCAGTGGGGGTGTTGGGCCTTAGGTATGGCCAGTGAGCTTTGAGTATACCTGTCACATGTTATCTTGGACTGAAGCATGCAATTGTCAATTCAAGACTCCCTGGAACACTCTTCTTTCTACCCCACTGATTGCCAGTGTTCACTAGGGTAGCTGCTCATATAGTCCATATTTCAGAGGGACAAAACATGGAGCAGGACCCCAAGGAAACCATGATGAACACATGGCATGAGAGAGAAACAGTTGTAATAAGCCAGAAAAGTTTGTGGGATGCTTTTGATCCAGTATAACCTAACATTCTGAATTATAATTGTATACTAGGTTAACATGTTATGGGGTAAAATACTCGAGCTTATGTAGTTAAGAAAAAAAGTACTGAAAAACTTTATTAAATCCAGAGGAGATGTTATGGTGTCATAAGAATGGCAGAAATTATACTCCAAATTCAGATATTGAGGTCCTAACTCCTGGTACTCCAAATGTGACTGAATTTAGAGGTAGTGTCTTTCAAGATGCAATTAAATTAAAATCTTCCTGTCTTAATCTGCTTTCCTTTGCTATAACAATACCACAGACTGGATAATTTATGAACAATACAAGTTTATTTGGCTCACGGTTCTGGAGGCTGGGAAGGCCAATCTCAAGACATCAGCATGTGATGATGGCTTTTGAGCTGCATCATCCCATGGTAGAAGGCAGAAAGGAAAAGCAAGTGCAAGCTTGAAAGCACAAGGGGCAGACTTGCTTTATAGCAACCTGTTCTTGAGGGACTGGATCCATTATAATGAAGGGTTATTACTCCTTTAATATACCTGCTTGCCCTTCTACTTTTTTGCCAAAGCTGTGAAGCCACATCATGCTTTCACCACATGTGGCTACCTGATCTTGGGCTTCCCAGCCTTCAGAACTGTGAATCAAAATAAACCTCTTCTTTATAAATTACCCAATCTCAGGTATTCCATTATAGCAATAGAAAATGAACTAACCATCCTCCCATACAATTCACAGGGGCCTAACCCATTAGATAAGAGGGTCTTCCACACACCCTGCAACTGACTTTTGTTGACAAAGTTGATTGTAACCATGAGTCACACTGGCAATCTTTTAGATGTCTAGACACACCCTTGATATTCTTTTTAGAATTTGCCCTCTGATTTTTTTTTTTTGCCATATGAATAGGCTGAGAATTTTCCAAATCTTCAAGTTTTGTTTACTTTTTCATTAAAAATTCCCTCTTTAGCTTATCTTTCTCCTCATAAATTTTACTATAAGCAGCTAGGAGAAACCAGACCATTATCTTCAACACTTAGCTTGGATATCTTGTCTGCTAAATATTCAGGTTTGTTTCATGAGTTCTACTTTCCACAACACTAGACTATAATTCAACCAAATTCTTTGACACTTTAAACAAGGCTCACCTATTGTCCAGTTTTCAATAAAACATTACCAATTTCTATCCAAGATATCAGCAGAAGTACCTTTAACATTCATATTTCTGGGCTGGGGTTGTGGCTCAGTGGCAGAGAACTTGCCTCTCATGTGTGTGGCCCGGGTTCGATCCTCAGCACCATGTACAACATAAATGCATTGCATTGTGTACAACTAAAGTAAATAAATAAATATTAAAAAAAAATTCATATTTCTGCCAACATTCTGTCTACAATTATCTTAGTCCATTTTGTGTTGCTATAACAGAACACCCGAGGCAAGGCATTAAAAATTACCTAATGAACAGAAATTTTTGGTTCCCACTCTTGAAGGCTGGGAAGATCAGTATCTAAGTGCTGGCATTTAGCAAAGGCATTATTGCTGTGTTGTCCTATGGCAGAAGAGTGGAAGGACAAAGACAGGGATGTGAGAGAAAAAGGGAACGAGCAAGTGCACATGCAAGAGGACACTGAAGTCATCTTATAAGGAAACTATTCCCTTGATAATGAACCTACTCTTGCAGTAACAGCATTGATAATATTCATGAGGGCAAAGTATCACCTTTATTGACATATAATTCATATGCCATAAAATTCACCCTTTAAAGTGTACAGTTTAGTGTTTTTTAGTGTAGTCACAGTTTTGTAATCATTACCATTATCTAATTTTAAACTAAGATTTCAACAATACAATTTAGCACATTTTTTGCCAAAACAAAAAGAAATCTCATACACATTAACAGTCTTTTTCCCATTCCTACCAACCCTCCAGCCTTTGAAAATCATTATCATGTTTACTTACTATCTCTGTGGATTTGCTCATTCTAGACATCTCATATAAATGCAACATGTGGTGTCTTTTACTCAATGTAATTCTTATGTGGTTTATCCATATTTTAGCATGCATTGATGATTTATTCCTTTTTATTAACAAATAACATTGCATTGTATGGAAATATAATAATTTTATCCATTTATCTGTTGATGAATATTTGGGTTGTTATGAATAATGATGTTATATGCATATTTATATGTGAATAGCCTTTATATGTGTTATTTGCTCTTCCTGGCACTCCACCCACACTAACTATGCTTGCTTGTTTTTCAAGGAAGCTTTCATGACATTTTCCTATAATCTTTGTCCTATTTTCCCCAGCTGAATAGGAACCTCTTTATATGTGAACATATGTTATGAATAATGATGTTATATGCATATTTCTGTGCATGCATGTGTTTTATTTCTCATGGGAATCTACCTAGTACTATTGGGCCAATGGTAACTCAGAGTTTAATATTTCAAGGAACTGCCAGACTTTGTTCCAGAGTGGCTATACCATTTTACAATCCCATTTTACACATCACAATGTATGATGTTTTCTCTACATTCTTGCTAGAACTTATGTCTTGTCTTTTTTTATCTTAACTATCCTAGAGGGTATGAAGTGGTATCTGACTGTTTTGTTTCCCTAATGATGAGTGATGTTGGTCATCTCTTAAGTGTGCTTATACAGCCTTTCCATATCTTCTTTGGAGAAATACCTATTTAAATCTATTGCCCCTATTTTAAATTGGGTCATTTGTCTTCTTGTTGAGTTGTAATAGTTCTCTATATATTCTAGATACATGTCCCTTATCAGATAAATAATTTTATTTGCAAAATATTTTCTCTTGTTACATGAATTGTCTTTTTTTGGGGGGGGGGTACCAGGGATTGAACTCAGGGGCACTCAGCCATGAGCCACATCCCCAGCCCCTCTTTTGTATTTTATTTAGAGACAGGGTCTCACTGAGTTGCTTAGTCTCTTGCTGTTGCTGAGGCTGGCTTTGAACTCACGATCTTCTTGCCTCAGCCTCCCAAGTGCTGGGATTACAGGCGTGCATCACCATGTCCCGCATCAATTGTCTTTTTACTTTCTTTTCTTTTCTTTTTGGTACCGGGGATTGAACTCAGGGCTACTCAACCACTGGCCCACATCCCAAGCCCTTTTTTGTATTTTATTTAGAGACAGGGTCTCCCTGACTTGCTAAGTGCCTCACCATTGCTGAGGCTGGCTTTGAACTCGCGATCCTCCTGTCTCAGCCTCCCAAGTGCTGGGATTACAGGTGTGCACCACCATGCCCGGCCTCTTTTTACTTTCTTGATAGTTTCCCTGAAGCACAGAAATGTTTAATTTTGATGAAATTAAATTTATCTATTTTTTTCTTTTGTTTGTGCTTTTGGTGTCACATCCAAGAAACCATTACTTAACCAAAGGTCATGAAGATTCATTCCCATGTTTTCTTCTAAGAGTTTTACAGTTTTAGTTCTCTTATATATCTTTTTAAAATATTTTTTTTGTTGTAGATGGACATGGTATCTTTATTTTATTTATTTTTATGTGGTGTTGAGGATTGAACTGAGTGCCTCATGCATGCGAGGCAAGCACTCTACCACTGAGCTACAATGCCAGCCCTAGCTCTCTTATATTTATGTCGGTGATCCATTTTGAATGAACTTTTATATATAATGTGAGGTAGGGATTCAACTTCATTCTTTTACTCATGAATATCAAGTGTCCCACACATTTGTTGAATGACTGTTCTTTTATTTTCTACCCCCGACTCAGTGAATTGTCTTGGCACCTTATCTACCCTTCTACTCTTGAAAGTAGATTTCATGAATCTTCAAAGAAGGAACTTGTCTTTAACCTGCTCAAACTGTGATTAATAAGCTATTATGACATAAATAATGAATACTTTAGTAGAGTCCTCTGAGTGTTATGAAAATAGAGGGAGGGTTCCTATTCAACTGGGGGAAATAGAACAAACATTATAGGAAAGTGTCATGAAAGCTTCCTTGAAAAACAAGCAAGCGTAGTTAGGCAGTGTGGGTGGAGTGCCAGGAAGAGCAAATAACACAGAGAGAGAATTGCAGCCAATATTTTGCTTGGTAGTGTTGGGGTAGATAATATTACCTATTTTCTTTATCTGACACTTTGCTTTCCTTACTGAGAAAAACCTTGTATCATCCTCCATGGGCCCACCCATATGCTGTGTCTTAAAATTGTGTTGGATGAGGACTGACCAAAAGAGTGTACTTAAAAGTCAAATTCTATCAGTTCCTATGGTCCTATGTGCCTAAGAATCTCTGGAAAAAGATATAAACCAATTCACATCTGGGCCCATGGAAGACTGAGTTAGAAAATAATTGTTATATTAGTACAGGTGCATTCTGTTTCCTAGATTTTCCTAAAGGAAACTGGGTTCCTAAATTTTCCTTTAGGGGGAAATATAGTCACATAATAGAATATCAACTCTGGAGTGTTGGACCTAAATTTAATCCTAGTTTTGTCATTTCTGCTGGTAAAATCTTGGTTCCCTAACCTCTCTGAATCTCATACTCCTTTTTCTAAAACTGGGACGTTAATACCTACCTACAGGGGATCTTGTAAGGATTAACTGAAAATATCTAACAGCTGACCAGAGTAAGTGTTTTATAAGTGGGAATTTCTTTTCCAAGTCTAGTGCTCTGTACCTAGTCCTGGTGTTCATGGGGGAGAAACCTGGATTTCTCTCCTCAGAGAAGTATACTTGTTAGTCTACTGTCCTTTGCTTTTTAGTCACTGACCTCAGGAGGGGGAAAAAATGACTGACATTACCTAGTCCTGGAGGGGGCAGTGGATTTTTAATAGGAATAGTATATGTGTTTGATTAGTGCTAAAGCAGGTTATGTGGTGATCATAGCATATTATTTTGCTGCAGAGCGTGGTTTTTATACTTTTTCAAGTCTGTCCTTTCTAACAGGAACACTCAGATGATTTCTGTTTGAGTTTACTTTGGAACACAGCCAACCTTACCTGACTCAGCTTTTTGTTACCTTGAAAATAGTAAGGTGAATACCTTTTTCCTGTTCTACTAGCTGCTTAGTAACAGAATGCAGGGGAAAACTAAGTTCAGTGTTGAAAGTCTTTTCTTGCTCACAGGATGATGTGACTGTGGTCATGGTCCTGAACTTCAGCTAAGGCATAGCCTTCTTCTACAGTAGTTTAAGTAGGTCTTTAAAATGAGACGACTATTACCATCATTTCTATTTTCTCTGTAGGTGGTTCTTAGGAACAACACAGTCAGAAGGACTAAGACCAGAATAAGAGGTTGAACCTTGTTTGGGCATGACTTCACTATGATATGGAATAAAACTACCATGAACAACACTTGTTACCTATGTACAAGATAGCCTCAACCCTGTTCTCTTTCTCTCTCTAACTAAATACCTGATTATGCTGGGTTGCAAGGAAATAATAAAATGAATAAGGAGTAATCCCTACCCTCAAGAAGTTAATAATCTAACCAGGCTCAATAGTGCACATCTGCAATCTCAGTGAATTGGGTGAATTGGGAGCCTGGGGCCAGGAGGATTGGAAGTTCAAGGCCAGCCTCAGCAAATTAGCAAGGCCCTAAGCAACTTATGGAGAACTTGTCTCAAAATAAAAAATAAAAATGGCTAGGGATATGGCTCAGTGGTGAAGTGCCACTGAGTTCAATTCCTGGCACCAAAAAAAAAAAAAAAAAAAGTTTTTTATGATCTAGTAGAGAGCTGTATAATTGTCAGAGATTGAATGTCATGAGATATACTGAAAGCAATCCTTGGGCACATAGAATAGAATGCATAACTCATAGGAGAATCAGAAGGCCTCAGAAAGAGGGTGGTGTTTGATCTGGGCCATTCTTCCTTGCTGCTTTCAAACTGTCGTGAAAATTAAGCAATCTTACTGGAGTCCTAAATTATGGACTGAAGAACAAAGCTGGGCTACATTTCATTGTTTGTCAACATCTAAAAAGAACACTGGCTTCTGGTAATAAGATCTGGTTTCTAGCCCAAGTTCTATTGTGAACTCTCTTTGACCTTGAGTGAGACACAACCTTTTGGAGTCATTATTTTTTTAAATGGGTAATTTGGAAGAAGAAATTTCCATGGTCCTTTCTAGTTCTAAAATCCCCTGTCTTTGTCCTTATTAATATAACACAAAAATGAAATGTAGGAATTAGAGCAAGTTCAGCTGTAGCAAGGGGAGAGAGGAGCACAGGTTATAGATATTACCTACCACAGTGCATTGCAGTTGACATGTCAGAGCACATTAGAGTGAAAAGGGTTTCCTTTCACAGGGACTGAACAGTTGGTTGTTTTTCAAGCAATCAGAAAAAGTTACATATTTTTTAGTGATTAACAGTATCTCCCACTCGGCCAAGCCAAAGAATACATTTAGTTCAGAATTCTTTTTCTGGAGACTCAAGAGCAATGATAATCAAAGATCTCTCTGAAGTCATTGAGACAAATTTCTAAGATGCTAGGCCATTGAGAAACATATCTCTAAGGCTGGGGATCTCTGCCTTCTTCAATTCCTAAAAAAGAGTTCAGGCATATTCCTTCCTTCCTTCCTCCTTCCCTCCTTTTCCCCCTTTCTTCCCCTCTCTCCTTTCCTTCCTTTTACACATATTATCAGTGAACCTGTTAGCGCTTTCGTTAGCAAACAAGGTGGGTGCTAGCTAGGCCTTCTACTTTACCCAATAGTCCTTCTTGTCATGTGCAATATCTTTACTTCCATTTCTTCTTCCCCATGCAAGAACTCATAGCCATAGATTAAGTACCACTTGCACACCAATGTCTCCCATAACTGTATCTCTAGACCTGACTTCACTCCTAATTTCCAAACTCATGTATCCAATCACCGGCTAATAGACAGACACATACAAACACATAGATGTTTCTTAGACCCTTCAAAATCAACATGGCCCAAACTGAATTCACCATCTTCCTTCCCCACCAATTGGCTTCTCTTCCTATAGCCCAAACTCAGGATGGCTTAACATCATATAAAGTCACACTCCTGGGAATCATTCTGGACTCCTCTTCTTCTCTCACTATTCTTCACAGGGTCCCAGTTCCCCCATAAACTCAAAATTCTGCTTATTTCATTTCTCCAAATACTCTAGTATTCTTTTTCCTTTGTATTTCTGCAACAGTTATCTAATTTAGGCTCTCCTGTCTTTTGCCTGGACTACTACAATGCCTCTGGTTTTATTGTCCCTGAGTCCTTCTTCTACCCTGTAGCCAGTGATCACCTACAATGTGAATTTACTACTATAGAATGTAAATATTCCATTGTTAAACTACTACAGGAGGCAGCCCACATCCCCTTGCATTGTATATGTCCAGGATTCTTCCTCAGCCTCAACTCCCATTTCTCCCCATCATGAACCTTTCAGGGTACCTCTTTTTTTTTTTTCTTTTTCTTTTTTCTGTCAACCTGACATACTTTTATTCAGTTTCCAGTACTCAGGCTTTATCTCCTCTAGAAAGTCCTCTGTGGACCTCCAGACTTGGCATGTTCCCCACCTCTGTACTACCACTGTACCTTGTATATACCTCGATTTTTTTCACTTACTATGTGTTATGTCATGGGTATGGTTTGGGTCCCCCAAGGGTTTTGGTGTCCCTCAAGCATTCATGTATTGGGAGCTTGGTCCTCAGTGTGGCCATGTTAAGAGTGGTGAGACCTTGGTGGGTTGTTGTTACAGGGTCCTTTTCACACTCTGGTTTCCTGTCCTGTCATTGTGATGCCATCCACAACGGAGCCCTGACTACAGCCAAGCTGATACTGGCACCAAGGGAGGGAAGGGGAGAGGAGGGGAGGGGAGGGGAGGAGAGGGGAGGGGAGGAGAGAAGAGGAGAGGCATTTTGGTTTATGCCAGGCTGTTCTCAGCCAAGCCAGCAAATCTACAAGTTTCCATTGTTAGTGGCAATGACTGAGAAGAACTAATACCCAGACCACTGTAAATTAAACAACCCTAGTGAGACTAAAGCAGAAATGATCTCAGGAACATTCAGAAGAGATGGACTTTCATCCTGAGTCTGAGTTAGATCTGAAAAGGTGTTTTCATGATTAGCAGGGTAGGTATTCTGAAATTAGGGCAATATTGTACTTTGTATGAGATATACAAGATGGCAGGTAAAGGTAGGTAAAGGGGACAGAAAAATAATAGTATAACAGATCAAATAGAAAGTTTGAATCAAAGAGAGTGGAAACACCATAGTTAAGGAATGTAAACTGAGGAAAGAAAAGAATCTCAATAGAATTGTGCTTAATGAAGGAACTTGTTTGGTGAGAACCTAAGAAATAATTACAAATTCAGTAAGGTAATGTCAGAGAGTTTCATCCCTGAAAATTCTACTTAGAGTCCTACTAGCTTGAGATCTTCCCAGTCTATTTTCTCCTGGCTGTTACATCCCATCAAATTTGAGAATAAGGAAGCACATGAGGGGAGGTGAAGTAAAAGATATAAAAGACACAGGAAATAGCAAGAGACAAGTAGGAATGGCTAGTTTATTTTTTTATTTTTATTTTTTAAAAATTTTATTTATAGTAGTATGTATTACAGTTCATACTATACATATATAGCATCTTTTTTACACAAAACAGTTTGTATACAAAGTATATTCACAGCATTCAAGTCTCCAATCATGCATTTAGAATAATGATATCCGTCATTATTCAACCACTTTTTTTCCCCCTTCCCCCCTTGCTCCCTCCCTTCCCCTCCCTTCCTTTTTTTTTTTTTTTTTTTTTTTTTTTTTTGTGGTACTGGGGATTGAACTCAGGGGCACTCGTCCACTGGGTCACATCCCCAGCCCTTTTTTGTATTTTATTTAGAGACAGGGTCTCACTGAGTTGCTAAGTGCCTCGCCACTGCTGAGGCTGGTTTTGAACTCACGATCCTCCTGCCTCAGCCTCCCAAAGTGCTGGGATTACAGGCGTGAGCCACCGCGCCCGGCCCCTCCCTTCCTTTTGACCATTATAGTGTTCCTCTAATCCTCCTATGTACCCTGACCCAACAATACTGTGAACCGGCAGGAATGGCTAGTTTAAAATGAATAATACGGTCAATTTAGTTTAACCAGTATTTGTTGAGTGCCTGTTATGTATAAGGCATTGTTGTATGTGGTGGGGGAACAGAGATAACAAGAACTGGGGCTGGAACTTCCAGGAGTTTATAGTCCTCTTTGAAGATGCCCAAGAAGGTAAAGTCCACAGTAGAAAATCTAGTGCCTACTGACATGCTTTCTAATTAAGAAGTCTTTGACAAAGGGGAGGGAGCAGTAGGGAGGGAGCTAAGGGGATATGGGGGGAAAAAAAAAGAAAAGGTGGCATAATAAGATGGATATCATTATCCTAAATGCATGATTGAAGACTTGAATAGTACGAATATACTTTGTATACAGTGTTATGTGAAAAGAGACTCTATATGTGTATTATGAATTGTAATGCATTCTACTATTACAAATACAACAACATTGAATAAATTAAAAAAAAAAGAAGTCTTTGAAAGCAAAACCAGGAATTGTTCCTATAATACATATTATCTGGTCCCTTCACATGGTCTAAAACTTTACCTGCATAAACAGTAATATATCTGTTCTACAATTTGATGATCACATGCCAGAATGCACAGAGGAAGAAATGGTACGAATTTGGAGAATTAACTTCAGAAAATACAGAAATTCTTTTCTAAATTCCATTGCCAAGATATCCTCTAGAAGTATTAGGAAAATATTTTTTCCCAATATAATCTCTTAGAGAGAAACACTGAGCTAATTACACTTCTCCATCTTAATTGAATTTTCTTCTAAACAGCTTGGCATGATGGAGAGTATCCCCAAAGGCACTAATTTATTCAGGATTAATAAGTATGTCATTGTAAGTGGGTAGTGAATATCTTGCAAATGGTTATTGCAAAATAATTAGTTGTACATGTGTTTGAAGAGCTCTCATTGCCCTAAAATCTTGGGGCTTTTTGTTTGTATTGTTCAATAGAAAGAAAATATACAAGCCAGGTGTGGTGGTACATGCCTGTAATCCCAGTGACTCAGGTGGTTAAGGCAAGTTCAAGGCCAGCTTCAGAAATTTAGCGAGATCTTATCTTAAAATAAATAATAAAAAGGGCTGGGGATGTAGTTTGGTGGTAAAACAACCCTGAGTTCAGAGTAACTTTAAAGTGGGAGCAGAGTTCAGGAAACTTCAGTTTTGAGTCCTGGAATACCACTTATTGACTTGCTATAGTTTGGGTCTGGAATGCACCCTATATGCCGATGTGTTCAAGACTTGGTCACCAGCTTGGTGCTACTGGAAAGTGGTGGAAACTTTAAGAGGTGGGGCCTAGTGGGAGGTCTTTAGGTCACTGGAGGTGTGTCCTTAAGGAGGATTGTGGAAGCCCAGCCCCTGTCACATCTTAGCTATTAGGAGAGTAGTTTTGCTCTGATCATGATTTGCTGCTACAGGTCCAAAGCAACTAATCCTAGACTGAAACCTCTGAAGCTGTGAGCCAAAATAAACTTTTCCTAAGTTGATTATCTCAGATATTTGCTATAGTAAGCTAACACTTCACAAGATCTTCTACTATTAAGTAAATTATATAATAAATAATCTAAGTTATTAATGGCCTTTTCTTGAACAGGAATAATCTGTTAGAGATGAGATTTTTTCTATTGAAAACTGATTATATTACAGAGCTGCTAGAAACATTTAATGATAAGCCATCTAAAACCCTGCTGTGCCTAATTACACTACATGAAGCCCACCAATCTACCAGCCAAGTTCATAGACCATGTACACTATTCTTAACCATGAACATTTTAATAAAACTTGTAATGTGAAATGAAGAACCAAAAATTACAGAAAAAGTCACTTTAAAAATAAACACACATGGGGCTGGGTTTGTGACTCAGTGGTAGAGCACTTGCTTAGCATGTGTGAGGCACTAGGTTCAATTCTCAGCACCGCATATAAATACATGAATAAAATAAAGGTCCACCAATGTCTGAAAAAATTTTTTAAAAACCACACACTTTGTAGGTAACTGAAAAAAATCTCTTAAAATGTTGAAAAAATACAGAGTTAAAATTCTCAGGTAAAAAGAAATGATATTATATTTGTGAAATAAGAACAGGATGCTATAAAAAGAGAAAATTTAGAATTGAGTTCTTCCCCACCAATGAAAGCTCTTGGGAATTAAAAATATGATGGTAGAAAATTAAAAGTTTAATAGAGGGTCTGGGGTTGTGGCTCAGAGGGGGAGCGCTCACCTCACATGCATGGGGTGCTGGGTTCGATCTTCAGCACCACATAGAAATGAAATGAAGATATTGTGTCTATCTATAACTAAAAAATAAATATTAAAAAAAAGTTTAAGGGGCTGGGATTGTGGCTCAGCGGCAGAGCGCTCGCCTTGCACGTGCGCGGCCCGGGTTGGATCCTCAGCACCACGTAAACATTAAATGCATTGCATTGTGTACAACTAAAGTAAATAAATAAATATTTAAAAAAAAGTTTAATAGAAAGACTGGAAGTTCTATTAGAAATGAAAAATAAGATATGTTTTTTAAAATAGAAGATATCTGAGATTGCATATCTAAGTAATATGAGCTTCAGAAAGAGATAACAAAGGAAATTATATAAGAGCAACAACAACAAAAAAAACCCCACTCAGGACTGAAGAATATAATTTTAAGATAGAAAATGCTTATTAAGTAACTAGAACAATTAAGAAAAAAAAAAAAAAAAGCTCCAACACCAAATAACAGCATCATGAAACACCAGACTATGAGGAATAAAGAAAAGGAAGTCCTACAAACTTCCAGAGATTAAACAAAGTACAAAGGATCTAGAATTAGAATAGCATCACTTTCTCAATAGCACCCCAAGAAAGTAGAAGAAAATGGAGAAATGTGCTCAAAAATTTGAGAGAGATTTATTTCTAATTAATATACAAAACCATTAATCCAGTGTGAAGGAAGCAAAGTGGCATCTTAAATGTTCAAGTTCTCAAAAAGCAGCTGGGTGGGTCTTTGGGAGACTGAGACTTATATGATTTTGGGAGCCATCTTTAAAAATAGTCTTAAAATACAAAATTAGGAATAAAAGTGAATATTTATTTAGAATGAGAAAAGAAATCACAACAAATTAGGACCATGGAGGGATCTTTCTTTTAAGATCTCTTTAGAAAATTTACCCAAAATGCTTCTTTATGACAACCTGGTTTCCCCCTTCACTGGGCAACTAGAAGCAATTCACAGTACTCACGGGGGCTCCTTGAGCTTCCTCAGTTCCTTGGTAAATCTGCCTCTGCCTCCACGTGCTGTTTCTCAGAAAGCTATGCTCTAGTAAAATCAAGGAATCAGAGGGAACGGTATCTAAGAAATGGGAATTCAGCACTATTCCTAGCGTGGCAGTGATGGGAAGTCGAAGTATAACCAGGAGCCCAAGAATAACCAGTCCCTGAGAATGGAGGACTGACCAGGGATGTTTTCGAGAGAAAAATAAAATCAGACTGATTGATTACTTGATGTTTAAGTCTATTGAGAGAATTTATTCTGTCAAACTTTAAGCAAGAATTGGTGATGCACACTCAAAACCCTAAGCAACTGAAGAAAATGTAGCAATTACTAACTCCAGGAGAAACAAAAAGGTTGGTGAAGACAGGAAGGGTAAAAGTTCATGTATATCACATGTCTTCATTGGGAATAATATTTACTTAGTCATTGTAAACACTAACCACTGACATTAGGATATGTATGTTTTGTTTTTTCCTGTACTAGAGATTGAACACTACCACTAAACTACATCCCAACCTTTTTGTTGTTGTTGTTGTTGAGACAGGATCTTGTTATGTTGCTGAGACTGGTCTCAAACTTGAGATCCTCCTGCTTCAGAGACTCAAACTTGAGTCTCCTGAGTTGCTGGGTTTACAGGTGTGGGCCCCCCAGGCCCCTTAAGATGTAATTATATTGGGAACTTATGAGAAAGGGAAAAGATTGTGAGGTGGAATGATAGGGTGTGAAAGAGCTAAATCCTCATCCTTCAAGGCAGGATGTCAATAGATGCTATCCAGAACTGGAAAGGAGAAAACAAAATGGCCAATATTATCAGGTTGTTTAGGAATATGGTGGTAAATATCAGAAAAAAAACACAGCCAAAAGCATTGCTAGGAGAAGCAATTCAGTATAAACTCAGGGAAAATCTCCTAGACCTAATGACTTCTGAAACTGCACACTGATTTATGTTGACCCAAGTAGAAAATTAAAAAAGAAAGCAATAATCTCTAGAGGACCGAAGGAGAAAGCTGTCAGGAATAAAATAAAGGAACCTCTGCTAAACTTCCCTGAATTTAGTGTCTCTTAAAATGTATTCCAGAGAACCTGGAGTTACCACTTCATAATTTAGGTTTATAGATTCACGGCAGACCTAAATACAGCCTTCCCTCAGTATCCATGTGACATAAGTTCCAGGATCCCCAAATCTGCAATGTTCAAGTCCCCTATATAAAATTATGCAGTATCTAACCTATACACATCTTCCTGTATATTTAGACTACTTAAAAACCCAATACAATACAAATATTATGCACATAATATACTGTTTTGTTCAGGGAAAATGACAAGGAAAAAAGCCTGTACATGTTCAATATGTATAATATTATATGTGCATATATATATTCTTTTTTAAAATATTTATTTATTTGCTTTAGTTGTACACAATGCAATGCATTTATGTTTACGTGGTGCTGAGGCTCGAACCAGGGCCGCGCACGTGCTAGGCGAGTGCTCCACTGCTGAGCCACAACCCCAGCCCTATATATTCTTATATGATATACAACATATGTAATATATAATATATAATACTGTGTGTATATAAATATATATTATGTATTATATGTACACAATTTTTTGTGGTCCTGGGGATTGAACCTGGGGTGCTTTACTACTGAGCTACATCCTCAGCCCTTTTCATTTTGAGGCAGGATCTCACTAAATTGCTCAAGATGGCTTCCAACTTGCAATCTTCCTGTCTCAGCCTGAGGAGAGACTGGGATTACAGGTGTATGCTACCCCACCCTGCTGTATATTTACAATACCTTTGATCTGTGTTTGGTTTTATCTATAGATGGGGAACCAGCATTTCTTGGGGGTAGACCTAATATTCTACAATTTTAAAAAGTTCCCCTAGACTCACTGCATTATCTATTGCTTCTTATAAAACAAATAAAAAACAAACCAACCGAACAACTCATTTAGAAACAAGGACTCTCTGACTCATAAAGTATACTATGGTGACACTGCTAGTTGTCCACCCAATATCCATTTTACCCTCTTCCTTATTGACAGAAGTCCAGTTTTGCTGCACTGATGATACATCCAAGTCAAACACTAGATTTTCTCAGCTTCCCTTCCAGTTGGAGTGGCTATGTGACATAGTTCCAGTCTATGAAATATAAGAATTCTCCTGGGTAGAGTTTCCAGGAAAGATATTGCTATTAATTATCAAAAAGGACCAACTCAGCTGGTGCATTGCCTTCTTCCCTTATTTCTGCTGAAATTCAGGAGGACTAAACTCCCCAATGAGCCAAGCATGAAAGCTACATACAGCTTCCTGAACAGTGGTGCAGGAAGAAAGAAGGAGGCTATTCTGGATGACATTCTGAAACACCTTTTCTAGCTTCCAACTTCTCACTTCCAGACCTCTAGTTATATGAGAAAAACAAACTCTTTGCTTTCTTAAGCCAGTTATTGAAGGATTTTCTATTACTTGTAACTAAATGAAATTCTAGTGCCATCTCTATTTTTTTTTTTTTTTTGTACCAAGGATTGAACTCAGGGGCACTCGACCACTGCGCCACATCCCCAGCCCCTTTTTTGTATTTTATTAGAGACAGGGTCTCACTGAGTTGCTAAATGCCTTGCCATTGCTGAGGCTGGCTTTGAACTTGCGATCCTCCTGCCTCCGCCTCCCAAGTGCTGGGATTACAGGCGTGCACCAACGCGCCCGGCTTCTAGTGCCATATCATACTTGTTCAAATGTATTCAACATGTATTCAACATGTTTTATTGAGTGCCTAGAGGGCACTGTGCTAGGAATCACTTAGGAGGCCACACAGTCAAGGTGCTTTACTTCACAGAACACAAAACAGTTGGAAAGATCTATAGGTAGGGAATGTCCCTGATTTATGATAGTTTGACTTAGTATTTTTTGGCTTTGCGATGGAGTAAAAGTCAGACATATTCAGTAGAAACTGTACTCCAGGTCTTTAATTTAATCTGCCCCTGGACTAGCCATATGCAATATGATCTTCTTATTTGATGCTGGGCAGTGGCAGTCAATCACAGCTCCCTGTCAGCCACACAATCACAAAGAGAAACAACCATGCTCTACATTTTCTGTGTTGCTAAACTAGGATGTTTGGAGGTTAGGTGTAGTAAACACTTTGTGTGTATGTGTGTGTGTGTGTGTGTGTGTGTGTGTGTGTGTGTGGTGCTGGGGATTGAACCCAGGGCCTTGTGCATGCAAGGCAAGCACTCTACCAACTGAGCTATATTCCCAGCCCAGCAAACACATTTTTAACTCATGATATTTTTCAATTCGCAAGGTGTTTGTTAGGATGTAACTCTATTATAAGTCAACGAGCATCTATATTTGAAACTGGGATTCAGAAAGACTATGGCTCAAACCAATAGACCTCCAACCAATAGAGTGAATCAAAATAGGCTACTTGGTTTATATTTCCAAGGGACCACGTGCCAGAAAGAGCAATAATATGAATACTGGGAGACCTAGATTTTACCTGTAACTTTTTAGAGAAATAGATTTGGGGAAGCAACATGGAATACTTACCTAATTTTTCCTGAACCTCTTTTTTTTTTTTTTTTTTAAATATTGGACTTGATAGTCTTTAGGGTATACCTAGCTCTAAGATATTTTGTGATTACATTGAACAAAGATGGGCATGAAATGGACCAAAGTGTCTCTAAATGTAGGCTCTAAGAATTCAAGTCAGAGAATATATTAAATGTTGAGGAGAAAAAAAAATCACAATTTCCCATCACAAAATTAGACAAATAGCAAACATTGACAACAAAAACACCCTAGTGGGAGCTGTGGTATTCTGGAAGAAATTCTGGTTGGGGTCCAGCTCAGCTATTTAATAACTGGAAAGCCCTGGGCTACATACACAATGCCTCTGTGTGCTCTTAACTTACAAGGCTGCTTACAGAAATCACTTTGCACACTGAAAGCCCCATTATGATTTGACTACCAGGAAGAATTGATAATGGCTTATAACATCTAAATTCTGGCAAGGGAAAGACTGTGGCCTCAATATTTGTATCACATGTAGGTGGCTGATAGATCTTTTAACCATCTTTTTAGCCTCCCCAATAATATGCCTTGTGGATATCTAATTTTTACACAAGAGAATAGGTAAAAAGAAACAAAAACAGCTAAAATTTAAACGATCTCTTTTTGTTTGTTTCTAGCTCCAGTGAAGGTTTTGGGGAGAGTGCTGGCTGTTAAAAGGGAGGAAGCTAAGATTTTAAGTAAAAAAGATGGGTATATAGTTCAATAATAGAGCATTTGCTTGGCATGCTGAAGCCATGGATTTGGTCTCCAGCACCAGAAAAAAAAGAAAAGTTGGGGTTGGGGATGTAACTCTGTGGTAGAGCCAAACAGGGGGCTCTAGTTTCAACCCCTAGCAACGCACACACACACACACACACACACACACACGCACATACACCAACACACTTACCCACTCACAAATTTTAAAAATTCAAATGAAGTGTGGGGATTAGAGTACTTACCTGTGGTCTCTAATTGTTCATATTCAGTATGGTCTAGAATGTGAATAATCTAGTATTTGTCTTATGACCTGCCTGTAGAAACATATAGATATAAAATGTGTCTACATATGCACCTATTTGTTGATACTGCTAGTGACCTCAGTTTTCAGCTTTTTACAGTTAAAAACCTTTGTAATAGCAGGGACTTTGGCTATGGGAGTGGCTTTACATATGATAAAACTGCCCTCATCCATTTTCAACAAGCAAATGTATTTGAGGAAGAGGCAGTCCTTTGATTATACCCAATATAGGCAACATCTGTATTTTGAACAATTAAGCATGGCAGCCACTGTTATCTTGAAGTGGTGGAGAGATAAGAAATGGAAATCTTCCTCTTAGCCTCTTTTTCTCTCTAGCCCTCATCAAATTAAGCCAGAGTCATAACCAAGGATATAGCAGAGGGAGACTCCAAATGGAATAATTGTTGCCACTTGTGAGATTTAATAGCTTCACCTCAGTTATCACAACCAACATCCACCAGAAGGGTGAGGGTGGAACCCACAGATATAAGGAAAAATGTGTGGCTTGAGGAAAAGTAAGTAGTGCTTCTATTTCCATCTTCCACAGAAGTGAGAGGAAATCAAGCTCTTCAGAAAGAAGGAAATTGAATGCTTAGCTCTTATAATGTCAAAACAAATAATGTGCAATCAGAGATAATGTCTCATCCTCTACTTATCTCAGGCATTCCCTCCTCTGGTAAAAGCAAGGATCCATATTCTATAAAGCCTTAATATCAATTCCATATATTGTCTAGACACTGTAGGAATGGAGAGTGATCACACTTTTATTAAGCCAAGAAACTCACTCATGAAGAGCCAAGTCTGAAGTGGCTCTGGGCCCCCCATCTGTGTTTCACTGTGTGTACTGTGTTTCACCACCTTAGTCTCTGAATGCAGGTGCAAAACCCAGATTCTGCTAAATACAGAGCACAACTGGCTAAACATGTGCACGTGTCTTAGGAACAATAAACCACACTACTTATTAAAATAACTGTATAATTACAGGTCAAATGGTGTAGGCCTTTAGGTTTAGAAGACTGTGCCAATTGGGGGAGCCAATTAGATGCCTGGGAGGGCAATATTGGAAGTTTTGGAGGGAGAGGAAGAACATGGCAGGTACAAACGAGAATGTGAAGGATATGGCCATTTTTGTGACTTTTAGGAGAAAGGCGTGCCCTAAAATTTAAAAATGATTTCTATTTCATAAAGCGCTAGGTTCGCTGTCTGGAACCAAAATCTTTCTTTCATTTAGTGCTAGCTCATATCTCCATGAGTCATTCTTCTGGACCTAGAGAGTGTTTCTCCACTCAAACCTGTCCTCCCACAGTTAAACTCACCCTCTGCTCCAGACACCTTTTCTACCAATCCTCTATAACAGTGGCTGGAAGAACTTTATCCATCGCCCTGTATTATTAGATACCAAACTTCCTGGACTAAGGAAAGTGTCTGTTTCATGCATTAGTAGATCATAGCTAACAAGAAGTGGCAGTCGGGTACAAGTTCCAAAAGCTATGGGGCTGACTAAAAATAGCTCCAGGTCTCTGGGCCCAGGTACCGGTCGGTCATCACCGCGGGAGGGATACCCTCTGAGCGACCCTCCAGGACAGGATGGAGGCCAGGGCCTTCACACTTCCTCTCACCACGCAGCGTCCACCTGACTCATTGGGGACCCTGAATGATATTTATTTCAGGTCTGCCGGCAACTCGACAGAGGCGCCGAGCACAGGTGGGAGTCCTGGAACCTTCTCAGTCCGGAGGGGCTCTCAGGTTGGCGACAGTGACACCAACATTCTTCGCCCCTTCCATAGTTGAGTTGAGTCCTCCTCCTCATCCCAGCGCCCCTTCCTAGTCCGAGATCCCTCCAGATCTGAGGGCATTTCTCTGTCCGAGTGCCCTTCCCAGCGGGCCCTTTCCACTCACTCCCTGAGCCTCCTTTCCCGTTTCCTGCCCGACTCCCGAGCTCCTGTCCCTCTGGGTACCCTCATCCCCGTCCAAGCGCCTCTTCACAGTGGGAGCTCCCTGCCCTCAGCGGGAGTCTGACCTGAGCCGAGCTCCTCAGAAGTGTCCGCTGCCAGCGCCGCAACCGAAGTGCAGCAGCAGGTGTCCGGAGCAGGTGCAGGAGCAGGCAGCCAGCCGCCGGCCCCGCCCGCCGCGACGTGGGCTCTCTCCACCCTTGATCGCCCTTCCCCGCACCTGCCAGCGCAGAGGACCTCCAGTCTCCGGAACTGCACTTCCTTCCCGTTCCTTCCTCCCCTCTGGTCCGTAGGTACTCCCTAAGGTGCGTTTCATCAGGAGTAGGTTCCTGGGTGGACTGTGTCCGACTGTAACCTTCCACAGTGCAAAACAATCACAGAGCCTGAGAGGCAGCGAGAACTCGAGCAGAGATGGAAGCCAGCTTCCCAGGCCAAGCAACCACTTGCAAACACACTGGAAGCCAGTGGAGACCAGAATCAAGTCCTCCCCACCCTCGCCCCGGGTAAAATTTGGGTGTCACATAGTTCGCTCATTCATTCTTTCATTCGTTCGTTCATTCAACAAATCGCCAAGTGCTCATCTGACAACAAATCTGACAGACACAGTTCTGTGTGCTCAAAGGAGACACAGTTTCTGCCCTGGGAGGAGCTTGCTTTCTACGGAGGAACGCACGACGACTTCCTTTGTAGTATAAGATGCTTCGAATCTTATAAGCATCTCTTAAAAGAGATTAACCTCCCTCTTCACTGGCTATGTTGTTCCTCCTCTCCTGTGGACATAAAAGAACGAGATTCCCTGGGAGGAATGCTAGCAGAGGTGTCTATTAAAAACTTCTCGGGTGATAGGAAGAAGTCATGGTCCAGAACCACGGATCTAGAGTTCTAAAATGCTTTCCAGTTTATTCCATTGTTGAGGGCTTTGTGGAAACTAATGTTTGTGTTTTGGTTGTAGACAAAGGTAAAGGATGTACAAGAGCAAAGCAGAACAAGTGCCACTTGTTTTTTTGTTTTGTTGTTGTTGTTGTTGTTGGGGGGTGGCTAGAAGGAGTATCATGGATTGAACTCAGGGGCACTTGACCACTGAGCCACATCCCCAGCCCTATTTTGTATTTTATTTAGAGACAGGGTCTCACTGAATTGCTTAGTGCTTCACTTTTGCTGAGGCTGGCTTTGACTGCTTAAGCCTCCAGAGCCACTGGGATTACAGGGGTGTGCCACCATGCTCTGCCTCAAGTGCCACTTCTGACCAAATAGCTTTTCTTTTCTCTAAAGTTAAAGAAAGACACCATGGAGGACACCATGGAGACCTGTAGCAGGTCTTTCCTCTGTAAAATAGAATGAATGGGACCTGGTGGGAGAAGATAATGACCAGGAAGTTGTGCTATTGGTTAAAAGATTAATGAAACCATACATCTGAGATGCATGATGTGCCAGAGCTGGAAGAGCATCATTTGAATTCCTGAAGAGAAAGGGCATGGGAGGGATCCATGACAGAGAACAACAGCCTCACCCAGTGTGACAAACATCCAGGGCTCAACCCTTTTATCCATTTCAAAATCCTTGGGTGGGAGCAAGTGCCAAGATGAGACATGGTGGTTAAATCAGTTCCCAAACTGAGGTAAGTGCCAGGCTCAACCCTGGTACTTGCTAATGCCCATGGATTTTGAAATGGGTAATAGGTTAGAGCCCTGTGTGTCTGTCATCCTAGGTGAGGCTATTCTCTGCCACCAGATCTCTTCTATGGTCTTTTTCTTTAGTAATGTTTTATTTTTCTCATAGGCTAGGATCATGAAACAAGTGTGTGATCTCTTAATTGTATAGTTACTGGTGGGTAGAGATGCTTCTTAACATGAAAAAAAATTAGAACTAAGAAAATAATCTCTGCCTCAAATTATAATATTCAAACCACTTTTAAAAATATAAGTTTGACCATCTTTAAATTGATCTGTAAAAATAACCTAAATCAAACAGCTTCAAGCAAGTAGCTAACAAAAGATAAATTACTATTAAACCAATTATAAAATAATATAATACCAGCTAATAATTATTATCAAGCTATTTTAATATAAAAGTCAAACAAAGTTGTGTCTAGAAACAGTCCCTTATGCAGACCTTGGTAAACAAAGGATGGCATTTTAATTTAATAGGAAATGGTTTAGTTCATAAATATCCCCATTATAATTGACTGTTCTTTTGGAAGATCATTGTTCATTATTCAATCTTTCTTTGGCCATGATGGTACTAGTTGGGCACATGACCAAATAAGGACTATTTTCCCTGCTAATCTTTTATCTAGGAGAGGTTAGATGACTAAGTTCAGGCCAGTAGTCTGAGAGGAAAAGGGAGATAGGATACTTGTGGTGGGTGTCCTGAAAGGAAGGGGATGTGCTAATCTTCTCCCCTTCTCCTCTTATGATATGGGTACAGGCATGGCGCTGAACCAGTCCTGGACCATGGTGACCAACCATTATGGACCAATGGTAAAACATATGGATGAAAGGAGACTGGATTCTTGGATGATCTCATGTAGTAGCCTCTGCATTAGTCCTATAATGTCCACCTCCAATCTGTTTCATAAAAAATAAAGTTGTTACGTGAAGCTAAATCCATATCTCAACTAATTTAGAGTAACTTCCCTCCTGCTTTTCACCATAAACAAACAAAAATTAAAGATGGGTTAAAGAAAAATCTAAATATATCATTCACTTTGCCCAGTAATCATCATTTGGGGACTCTAGATAATAAGATTTTAAAGATTCTTATTGCAGCATTGTTTATAATACCAAATATCTTTCAATGTGGGAATAGTTAAACATAGCATGCCCTTTCAATGGTAAATTGTACATTGCTATGATGTATTGCATTGGAAATGATGAATTAGATTTATATTTATTGATCAAGAAAAGAGATATTATGTATTATTAAAGTTAAAAAGTTACAGAGTAGTGAGGGGTTTTCTTTTCTTTCTTTTTCTGTTGTGGTAGGATATACATAGCATAAAATTCACAATTTTAACTATTTTTAATCATCCAGTTCAGTGACATTAAGTACCTTCACATTGTTGTGCAACCATTGCTACTCCCCATCTCCAGAACTTTTTCATCATTCCATACTTAACCTCATCCATTAACCAATAACTCCACATTCCTGACTCCCTTGGCCTCTGACAACCAGTGTTCTTTCTATCTCTGTGAATTTCACATATGTGAATCTTACACTATTTGTCCTTTTATGTCTGACTTATCACGGAGTATAATGCCTTCAATTTTCATTCCTGTTGTGTCATGTATTAGAATTTTACCCCTTTTGAAGGCTGGATAATATTCCATTATGTGTTCTTTTTTACAACTTTTCATTTATGCATTTATTATTATTTATTTCTTGGTGGTCATTTAGATTGTTTCTATATTTTGTCTACTGTGAATAATGCTGCTATGAACATTGGTATACAAATATATGTCTGTCATTTTGTTGATACCCTCAGAAGGCAAATTGCTAGATCAAGTAGTAATTCTGTGATTAAGATTTTGAGGAATTATTGCTGTTTTCCATAACAGCTCCACCATTTTACATTCCCACAAGCAGTGCACAAGGTCTCCACACTTACACCAGCTTTTATTGTTTATTTTTTTTTTAAGGGAGTATCTGTCCTAATGGGTATAAAGTGGTATCTCACTGTGGTTTTGATTTATATTGCTTTAACAATTACTGTTGAACATTATTTCATGTGCTTATTGGGCATTCGCATATATTCTTTGGAGAAATATCTGTTCAAGTTCTTTGCTTTTGAATTATATATTTTGGTTTTGTTTAATTTTAAGAATTCTTTATATAGTCTGGATATTAATTCCTATTCAGATATATAATATGCAAATCTTTGCTCCCATCCAATGGATTTCATTTTTTACTCTGTTGATAGTGTCCATTGATGTCAAAAAATATTTAATTTTAGTGAAGTTCACTTTACTATTTTTGCTTCTGTTGCCTTTGCTTTTGGTACTATATCCAAGAAATCATTGTGAAATCCGATATCATGAAGCTTCTCTTTTATGTTTTCTTGTAAGAGGCTTATGGTTTAGTGCTTATGTTTAGGTCTTTAGTCCATTTTTGTATATGGAGTAGAAAAGAATCCAATTTCTTCTTTTGCATGTGGATATCCAGTTTCTTTAGCATTATTTATTGAAAATACTGTCCTTTTCTCATTGAAGGGCCACAGCAACAAGATTCCACCTTTGAATCAGAGACCAGACCCCTCCCCAGATATGGAACCTGCTGGTACCTTATTACTTTTTTTTTTTCTGATTTGGGGATTTGACCCAGGCACCTTATTATTTTTTATTTTTTCTGATCTGGGGATCTGACCCAGGTATGCTTCATTACTGAGCTGTATCCACAGCCTCCCCCCACCTTTTTTTAAATCTTAATTTTAGGTCAAAGTTTCACTAAGTTGCTTAGGGCCTCACTTAGTTGTGAGGCTGACCTTGAACTGGTCAGGTCGTCTTCTTTTTTTTTTTTTTTTTTGTACCGGGGATTGAACTCAGGGGCACTTGACCACTGGTCCACATCCCCAGTATTTTATTAGATACAGGGTCTCACTGAGTTGCTAAGTGCCTTGCCATTTCTGAGGCTGGCTTTGAATTTGGGATCCTCCTGCCTCAGCCTCTCAAGTACTAGGATTACAGGTATGCGCCACCATGCCAGGCTGGTCAGGTCTTATTGCCTGAGCCTCCCAAGTTGCTGGGATTACAGGTGTGTGCCATCATGCCTGGCCTTGCTGGCACCTTGATCCTAAACTTCCCAGTCTTGGAAACACACTTGTCAAAAATTATTTGAGCTGGGCGCGGTGGCGCATGCCTGTAATCCCAGCACTTTGGGAGGCTGAGGCAGGAGGATCGAGAGTTCAAAGCCAGCCTCAGCAATGGTGAGGCACTTAGCAACTCAGTGAGACCCTGTCTCTAAATAAAAATACAAAAAAGGTCTGGGGATGTGACCCAGTGGTTGAGTGCCCCTGAGTTCAATCCCTGGTACCACAAAAAAAAAAAAAAAAAAAAAAAAAAAAATTATTTGACCACATATGAAAGGGTTTATATTTCTGGGATTTCTATTCCATTGGTTTACATGTCTGTCTTTATGTCAGTTCCAAACTTTTCTTATTTTTTGTAGTAACTTTTGAAATCAGGAAGTGTGAGTCCTATTCTTTTTTAAAGATTGTTTTGGTCATTTTAAGTCCCTTGAGATTCCATATAAACTTTAGGATTTTTAAAATTTATGCAAAAAAATGTCTTCGGGATTTTGAAAGAGATTGCAATGACTCTTTAGATTACTCTGAGTTGTACTGTCATTTTAACAATGCTAAGTCTTCCAGTCTATGAATACAGCATATCTTCCATTTATTTATGTATTCCTTAACACTTATTTTAGCAATAGTTTGTAGTTTTCAGTGGACAAATGAAACTGAAGGTTGAGATAAAATGCCATTCTCTGCTTCTGCTAGTGGGTGGTGTCCATGTATACTGCAGACCTCTGGCTGAGAAAGCCCATTTTAGTGTTAGCTAATCAAGGAAGTGGATGCCTGCAGGTGTCAGCTCCAAGGGCCACAGCCAGCAAAACCAGGGAGTGAATGAAATTTGTGGAAAAGGGAAGGCAAGAGTGGAGGGAGTAGAATTTATTCAAGTGTGAAGGAAAGAAACAGAACTTTCACAGGAGGAGAGAAAGTTGCTCCTCAAGTGTACTAGTCTAGAGGTTCATATAGCTCTCAGGTCAACGCTATTGGTCCAAATTTATGCTAATCAGTGTTTGGAGAAGTACCAGTACTATTGGTTAGTTCTGCAATCACCATTTGGGTCTGCTCCCACTTCCGTTTTCTTGCTGCTTATTAGCCAGGGTCAGACCAACCAGGGTCCACAGGTTGGTACGCCCTGGCTCACTGGGCTTCAGGCCCACATCAGCATGATGGGCTCTGTGTAGCCAGTGGCCCTATGCTTGCCTCCTATGCTCCAGCCCTCCTGGTCCACAGCTCTGCTGCTCTGTGACAAGGGCTTGGCTTCACAAGGTCTTTTACCTTTTGGGTCATAAATTTTCTGCCCTCCCTCCTTCCCTCCCTCCCTCCCTCCCTTCCTTCTTTCCTTTCTGCCTGCCTGCCTGCCTGCCTGCCTTCCTTCCTCTTTCTTTCCTTTCTTTCTGTGCTAGAGATTGAGCCCAGGCTTGCTCATATTCTAAGCATGTGCTCTACCACTGAGCTACACCTTAAACTAAATATGCCTATTTCTAAGTATTTTATTCCTCTTGATGCTAATGTAAGTGAGATTGTTTTCTTAATTTCCTTTTCAGATTGTTCATTGTCAGTGAACAGAAGCATAACTAATTTTTGAGTGTTGATTGATGATTTTTGGTCTTGCTACTTCACTGAACTCATTTATTACTTGTAACAGTTTGTTTTAAACAGTTTATAGTTTTCTACACATAAAATCATGTCTGTTAACAAAGATCCTTTTTTGTCTCCCTTTCTAATTTGGATCCTCCCGCCCCCCCCCCTTTTTTTTTTTTTTTTTTTTTTTTTTTTTTGCTTAATTGATTTAGCACAGCAATTCTATTCCAATACCACGTTGACTAGAAGTAGCCAAAGCAGGCATACTTGTCTTGATCCTGATCTTAGAGGAAAAGCTTTCTCCATTGAATATGAGGTTAATTGTGGTTGTTTTCAAATTATAGTCTTTATTATGTTGAAGTGGCTTCCTTCTATTCCTAGTTTTTTGAATGTTCTTACCATGAAAGGGTTTGAATTTTGTCAAGTGCTTTTCTGCATCAATTGAGATGATCATGTGCCATTTATCCTTTCATTCTGTTAGTGTGTTATATTATATTGATCAATTTTAAATATTGAAATATTCTTTCATTCCAGAAATAAATCCCACTAATTCATAATTTATAATCCTTTTAATGTGCTGTTGAATTTAATTTGCTAATATTTTGGTAAGGATTTTGCATTAATATTTATAAGGATATTGGTTAATACTTGTAGTGTCTTCATTTGGCTTTGGTATCAGGGTAATAATGCTGGCCTCATAAAATGAGTTAGGAAGCATACCCTTCTCTTCAATTTTTTGGGGGAAGAGTTTGAGAAGAACTGGTGTTAATTCTTTAAGTGTTTGGTTGAGTTACCAATATCATCATTAGATTCAGGCTTTTTCTTTATCAGGTGGTCTCTAATTACTGATTCAATCATAGTAATTATGGTCTATTCAGATTTTATATTTCTTCATAATTTAGTTTTGGCAGGTTGTAGGTTTCTAGCAATTTGCCTATTCATATAGATTTTTGTCTTAGTCCATTTGTGCTGATTATTATTATTATTATTTTTTGGTACTGGAGATTGAACCCAGGGGTGTTTAACCAATGAGCCACACCTTTGTTTTTTATTTTCAGAGGTCTTGCTAAGTTGCTGAGGGCCTTGCTAAATTGCCAAGGCTGGCTTCAAACTTGCAACCCTCCTTCCTCAGCCTCCTGAGTCACTGGAATTACAGCCATGTACCACAACACCTGGCTCTTATTTGTGCTATTATAATAAAACACTGGAGACTGGATAATTTATAAAGAACAAAAAACGTTATTACTCACAGTTCTGGAGGCTGGGAAGATCAAGATCAAGTTCTGATAAGGAGAGAAGGAACTTATCTCAACATTATAAAGGCTATATATGGCAAATCCCAAACCAACATCATACTGAATGCAGAAAAACTGAAAACATTTTCTCTAGAAACAGGAACAATGGGGCTGGGGTTGTGGCTCAGTGGTAGAGCACTCACCTAGCATGTGTGTGGCCCGGGTTCAGTCCTCAGCACCACGTAAAAATAAAGGCATTGTGTATAACTAAAATAAATAAATAAATATTAAAAAAAAACAGGAACAATGATGCCCATTCTAACCACTTCTATTTAACATAGTCCTTGAAACTCTAGCCAGAGCAATTAGGCAAGAGAAAGAAATTAAAGGGATACAAATAGAAAAAGAAGAAATCAAATTTTCTTTGTTGGCTGATGACATGATCCTATACCTAGAGGACTCAAAAAACTTTACCAGAAGACTTCTAGAGCTGACAAACAAATTCAGCAAAGTGACAGAATATAAAATCAACATATATAAGTCAATCACTTTTCTATACTACAATGATGATTCTAATGAGAAAGAAAACAGGAAAACTATCCCATTCAAATAACCTCAAAACAAATGATCAATCAAACAAAAACATCAAACAAACATGGGAATAAGTCTAACCAAGGAGGTGAAAAAACTCTAAAATAAAAACTATAGAACATGAAGAAAGAAATTGAAGAAGACCTTCAAAGAGCAAAAGATCTCCCATGGTCTTGAATAGGCAGAATTAATATTATCAAAATGGCTTTTCTGGGCTGGGGTTGTGGCTCAGCAGTAGAGTGCTCACCTAGCACGTGCGTGGCCCTGGTTCGATCCTCAGCACCACGTTAAAAATAAACACATTGTATACAACTAAAGCAAATATATATATATATATATATATATATTTTTTTTTTTTAAATGGCTCTTGTACCAAAAGTGTTATAAAGATTCAATGCAATTCCTATTAAAGTAACAGTGACATTCTTCACAGAACTAGAAAAAAGTTCTAAAATTCATCTGGGAGAATAAAAGATCCAGAATAACCAAAGTAACCTGAGCAAGAAGAGCAATGCTGGAAGCATCATAATACTGGATCACAAGACTACAGAGCTATAGAAACAAAAATAGTATTGTATTAGCACCAAAAAAGACATGAAGACATAGAGACAAATCTACATAGATACGGCAATTTGATACATGACAAAGGTGCCAAAACATACATTGAACTCAAAGTGGATTAAGACCTAGGAATTAGGCCATAACCTCTGCAATTGCTAGGAGAAAATATAGATTCAACACTCCAGCATATTAACATAGGCATCAACTTTCTTAGCAAGACTCCTAAAGTGTAAAAAATAAAATCAATAATCCAGGAAGTAGAATGGCATCAAGTTAAAAACTTCTGCACAACAAAGGAAACAATTAAAAGCATGAAGAGAAAGCCTACAGAATGGGAGAAAATCTTTACCACCTGCTCCTCAGACAGGGGATTAATATCCAGAATATATAAAAAAATAAAAAATGTAACACCAAAACAACAACCGTGCTGCTGCTACTACTGCTACTACCACTAACCCAATTAATAAATGGGCAAAATATCTAAATAGACACTTCTCAAAAGAATAAATACAAATGGACAACAAATATATTTTAAAAGTTCAACACCTTTAGCAACAGGGAGATGCAAATCATCTTACTTAAGTCAGAATGATGATTTTCAAGAATATAAATAATAATAAACACTATTGAAGATGTGGGGGAAAAGTTATACTCAAGCATTTTTGGTGAGAGTGCAAATTAGTACAATCACTCTGGAAAGCAATATGAAGGTTCCTAAAAAAACCAGGAATGGAATTATTGAATGACCCAGCTCTCCCATACCTTGGTATATATCCAAAATATCTAAAATCAGCATACTATAGGGATGCAGTTATGTCAATGTTTATAGCAGTGCAATTCACAATAGCCAAGTTATGGAATCATATGCCAGGCAACAGATGAATGGATAAAGACAAAGTTGTATGTATACACAATGTTGTATGTAAACTCAGCCATAAAGAAGAGTGAAATTATAGCATTTGCCAGTAAATGGATGAAACTGGAGATTATCATGCTAAGTGAAATAGGCCAGACCCAGAAAGTCAAGAGTTAAATGTTCTTGTATGTGGAAGCTAGACCAAAATAAGGGGGAAAATACCCCAAAGTAGGGGGAATTCCATGAAAATAGAAGAGATATCAGTGGAGTAGAAGAGGTTGAGGGGGAGGGAGGAAAGATGGGAAAAGGGAGGAATGGTAGAATGAAATTGACAAAATTATCCTATGTACATATATGAACATACCACAGTGAATTTCATCTTTATTTAAATCTATAATGCATTGATTAAAAAAACTATAAATAAATAGAAGAAAGACAAGCAGAATAGAGGAAAGGGAACAGGCAGAGGGAAGAGGGATGGGAAAGGTGAAATACTAGGGAATGAATGGAGCAAAAATTATATTCTATGCTTTAAAAAATGGGGCTGAGGCTATGGCTCACTGATAGAGCCCTTGTCTTGCATGTGTGAGGCCCTGGGTTCGATCCTCAGCACTACACAAATAAAATAAGGCTATTGTGTCCACCTACAACTAATAAAATATTTTTAAAAAATTATATCCCATGCTTGTACATGTCAAAATGTACCCCAATATTATGTATATGTATAATGCACTAATAAAAAAGTTAAAAAAATCAAGATATGGGTAAGTTTAATGACTAGTGGGGTGCCCAATTCTCTTTCAAAGATGGTGCCTGGTTGCTATGTCTTCCAGAGGAAAGGACACTGTAACCTCACATGTGGGAGGGACGGATGAGGAAAAGAGGTGAACTCCCTTCATCAAGCCCTTTTATAAGAGCATCTAATCCCATTCATGGAGGCAGAGTCCTCATGATTCATGACCAACTGAAAATCACACCTCTTTTTGTTTTGGGACGCAATCTTGCTATGTTTTCCAGGCTAGTCTTGTGGGATTAGATGATTCTTCTGCTTCAGCCTCAGGGGTAGCTGGGAATACAGGTGTGTACCACACCCGTCACACCTCTTAATACTATTGCATTAGGGATTAAGTTTTGGCATGAATTTTGGAAGAGATACAAACATTCAGAGTATATCCTCCTCTTCAATTTTTATTAGTTATCCAAATTGTTGGAGTACAACTATTTATAGTACTATTTTATAATCCTTTTTATACATGTAGAATCAGTAATAATATCTCCATTTTAATTTCTGAGTTTAGTAACTTGAGTCTTCTTTCTCTTTTTTCTTGGTCAATCTAACTAAAGTTTTATCACTTTTATTAATCTTTTTCAAAGAACTAATGTTAGAAAAATGCTGAAACATAGTTAACTTAGCCGGGAACACTGTGTTAGTGAAATAAAAGGGTTTATTGGGGTGCCACGTGGGCAAGGGTAGGGAAAGGAAGGGAAGGGGGGTAGGGAAGGGATGGACGGGAATAGGGACAGGCAGGAACCGAGGCAAGCGCGAACAGAGAGAGGCAGGAACAGAGAGCGAGCTCAGTCCGGGGCTGGTTTAAATAGAGTAGGGGTCATAAAACCCCCTTGGAGTGAGTCCTTGCCCTATTGGCCAGCAGAGGTCAAGGAGGGGGGTAGTGGACAGGGGACTTGCTGGTCAGGTTTTTTGGTCACGCTGAGGATCTTGGGAGGTGTAGTTTTTAACAAAGCACCTGGGGAGGTGTGGCCTCCTGCCTGGGAGGCGCGGCCTCCTGCCTGGAATCCAACATTCCCCCCTTTTTGTTTTCTTAGGAAGTGGGGTGTCGTGTTTCGATCTGGCTGCTTCGGAGCTGAAATAGGGTGACGTGGGGTAGTTTTGAGGGGGGGGGATGCGGGCAGGCAGGTCAGGCTTGAGGGTGAAAAAATTTCCAGGAGGCAGGCGTGGAAAGATGAATCTGTCCAGGTATGGGATGGATGAAGTTTTCCTTGAAGCCAAAGATTGGTGAGGGTGTCAAACCAGGCTTCTGCAGAGGTCACCGGGGGAGTCAGCCGGAGAACATGTAGAAATTGTGGGTCTTGCGAGTTTGCAGGTAACACTATTATGGAAGCAACAAAGGGAAAGAAGGTGAGATGGATTATTTTCCATAGGCCTGTGTTCCACCAGGTGGGACTTACGGTGAAGAGGCCAATGGAGAGTACGAAGCACATCATAATGAGCATCGGGTGGCAGCATAAGGGCAGGACTCAGCAGGGGTCTCTGGTTGGAAAGTCATTCGTTGGTTTTTTTACAGTTGATAGTCCCTGGGAAAAACTGGTTAAAGGTTCAAAATGAGAAAAAACAGAAAAGATTATTTTGAGTCAGTATCAGGAACACAAGAGAAACGAATTTTTAGGGGACGGTGGGAATGGGAGAGCAAGTATACTGAAGTAGTTGTCTTTTTGTGGATCTTCAGTTTGTTGATCAGCTGATTTCAGTCTGGAAATATGAATCTAAGAAGTCAATTTTTCTGAGGTTTCACGAAGTTTAGCAGCTGTGGGTGTGCACAGCACAACGTGGAAAGGTCTTGTCCACTTTGGGAAAAAGGAGATTGTTCCTGTGTCCTGGGGAGGGGAGAAATATACCCAAGAACCGGGTATTAATGGGAATGAAGCAGTGAGTCTACCTGGGTCAGGCAGAATGAAATCTTGGCACTTCCCTATCTGATGTCTGATGAAGGATAAGAGAGGAGAAGAGAGATCTTTGGGTAAGGGTCCCTGAGTTGGGGAAACTCCGGGTGAAAGGGCTGGTCGCCCAAACATAACCTCAAAAGGGGATAGCAAAGAAGGTTTCTTTGGGAGGACTCGGAGCCTAAAGAGGGCGAGGGGAAGTAAGAGTTCTATTACTCTCTACCTTCCCTGAAGACATGGGGTGACACGGGATGTAAAAATGCCAAGGAATGTTAAGGGAAGTAGATATATTTTGGGTAACTAGTGCAATGAGCACAACTGAATCGGGTTTGATCAGAGGAGGAAGAAAGCTTGGATATAAAAGAATCTTTGCCCATACTTTCGACCGTTAGTAGAAATTGAAAATAAATTTTAATGATATTGCGGTTGAAAAGATGAGCGGAGGCTGAGTCAGGCGATTCCAGAAGGTTTATGCCCTTGGAATAGGATGGAAAAGTGAATGGAGATAGGAGAGGATTGATTGTATGGCAGGGAATGTGGGGGCCTGGGTAGTAGATTGGACTGAAGCCAGAAGAGAAGGAGAAGGCAGTGCTGCTTCAGCCTTCATGTTTCCCTGAACTATGGGAGAGTCTCCACTTTGTTGTGAAGGACAATGGGAGATCCCCATTAGTTTGGGCAGAAGAGAGGCTTGCAGGAGTTTAAGCCTGAAGCATCTCTATATAATCATGTTCTGGGGGCTCTGAGGAGACTGGGAGAAGGAAAACTGGGTGTAAAGAGGAGCAGGACTGGAACGAGGTTGAGGAGCCGAGCGCGACAGGGCAGGAGAGTTTGAAGGCTCTTATACGTTAGTCTTTAAATGGTGAGGAGAGGCAATAGTGACATGAGCACCAAATTTAGCTTTTTAGATTTCTGTAGAAGTAGGTAAGAAGTGGCTAGAGCCCGAAGACAGGGGGCTTATCCACGAACGGTGGGGTCAAGCTGTTTAGAAAGGTAGGCAAAGGTGGGGCCCTTGTATCGGCCTAGAACACTGAGAGCCAAACCCTTCGTTTCATGGACATAAAGGGTAAATGGCTGAAGGAGGTCTGGGAGATGAAGAGCTGGGGCCTGTGACAGTGCCTGCTGCAGATGTTTAAACTCGGCCTGAATGCTGTCAGGAAGGAATTTTCCCTCAATCTCCTTAGCTGCCTCATATAGGGGCTTTGCATAAAGAGAGAAATTAGGAATCCAGGCACGGAAATATCCTGCTAGCCCTAGGAAAGAGAGAATCTCTTCCTTTGTCTTGGGACATGGGAGCTCCTTGATGAGGGCTTTTCTGTCTACAGTAATGGCCTTTGATTGATGGGAAATCTGAACTCCTGGATATACTACCTGGGTCTGGGCAAGCTGCACCTTAGATGAGGAAACACGATACCCACGAGAAGCAAGAAAATTTAAAAGGGTGTAAGAGTCTTCACGAGCTGTGAAGAGGGAAGGGCTGCAGAGGAGGAGGTCATCTACATATTGCAAGAGAGTGGAATTAGGGAATTTAAGATCTTTGAGGTCTGCAGCCAATGTCTGACCAAAGATATGAGGGCTGTTTCGAAAACCCTGAGGGAGGACTGTCCAGGTCAACTGTTGGGAACACCGGGTATCTGGATCTGTCCAAGTAAAGGCAAAGAGGTCTTGAGATTGTGGGGCTAAGGGTACAGTGAAGAAGGCATCTTTAAGATCAATAACTGAAAAATAGGTAGATGTGGAAGGAATTAGGGAAAGAATAGTATAAGGATTTGGGACCACAGGGTGTATAGGCCTGACAGCCTCGTTGATGAGACGAAGATCTTGGACTAGCTGATAGGACCCATTGGACTTCTGAACTGCCAATATAGGGGTGTTATAAGGAGAATGGGTGGGTCTGAGAAAGCGTTTCCACAAAAGATCTGAGATGATGGGTTGAAGACCTCTGAGGCTCGCGGCTGGAAGTGGATATTGGGCTTTATTGGGGAAACGTTGGGGATCTTTAAGGTAGATTTGTACGGGGTCACACTGTGCAAGGGAGGGAGTCTGAGTATCCCAGACTTTAGGGTCAACTAAATCGGCGGGGACAGGGTAATGAAAGGTTTCTGTGTCGATAGAAGGTTGGGGGGTTTCCGCCTTGGTAGGGGGCTGAGGGGATCTTACATCACTAGGGGGCGATGGGGTTTCCTCATCAGTATCAGTAGGGGGTGATGGGTCAGTGGCCTTTGAAACGGTAAGAAGAAAAATGGGGGAGGAGACGGAGCAAGACGAACCAGGAAGCACAACTGAGCTAGGCAGATTGGAGAACACGATTGAGGCCTGAAATTTGGCCAGTATGTCTCTGCCCAATAGGGGCACAGGACACTGAGGCATTACCAGAAACTAGTGAGTGAAGGGATGGTGGTGAAGACAGCAAGACAGCATAGGAGTCTTGCGGGGGGCAAATAGCATTTCCCTCTACCCCGACAATAGGGGATGGTGCTATGGTAGTGGGGCCCCAAAACTCCCTCAAGACCGAGGAGGTGGCTCCTGTATCTAGCAGGAAATTCATGGGGCATCCATCAACAAGGAGAGTAACCCTGGGCTCCTTCAATGCGATGTCAATGGTCGGGAGAGGAGCCCCTGGGCCCCTTCAGTCTTCCGTGGCCAGTGCCAGCAGGCTGGGGTTTGTGACCGGTCCAGCCCTCCTGCGGGAGCTGGGGCAGTCAATGCCCCAATGGCCCATCTTGGAACACTTTGGGCACGGGCGCTTAGGGGGCTTGGGATTAGGGCATTCTCTAGCCCAGTGTCCATCTTTCCCGCACCTAAAGCAAGGCCCTGGAGGTTCCTCCTATGTGGACTTATATGCCCCTTTTCTTGAGGCCTGAGCGTCAGGGCCCCTAAGGGCCTAGGCTAACATTTGGAACCTTGATTGCTCAGCCTTCTCATACTTCTGAAACCTGCGACGTTCAGCGTCTTCTTCACAGTTATGATAGACTTTAAAAGCTGTGGCCAAAATCTCGGTCTGGGGGGTCACAGGGCCCAATTCTAATTTCCTTAACTTAGCTCGAATGTCGGGGTAGCTCTGAGACAGAAAATATGTCATAAGGACTTGACGGCCCCCCTGGGACTTGGGATCTAAGTTTGTGTATTTTTGGAGGGCCTTCGTGAGCCGATCTAAAAATTCAGAGGGGGTCTCTTCTCTCTTTTGAATAATGTCCTGTAGCTTATCAAAATTAACAGGTTTCTGAGCTGCTCGTTTCAGACCATCTACTATACACGTTAAAAACTGATCCCTCAAGACCACGTCCCCTGGGGAATTGTAATCCCAGTTGGGGTCCCTATCTGGGACAGCCTCAGGACCAATGGGGAAATTTGGGTTTATTCTGTGAGTCTCATCTGCATATGCTCTTGCTTGCTCCCAGACTCGCCTACGCTCTTCAGGAAGTAAAGTATTTGATAAAATAAAGTATGCGTCATGGAATGTAAGGCTGTATGCTTGGGTGACCCATTGGAATTCTTTTATGTACGTCGTAGGGTCTGTTGTAAAGGAACCCAAGCGGCACTCAATTTGGGAAAGATCAGACATGGAGAATGGGATATGAACCCTTACAACCCCCTCTGTCCCAGCTACCTCCCTTAACGGCGCGATTATCTGAGCTGCCTGTTTTCTCGAGCGCGTCATGGGAGGACTGAACGGTGGGGGCCGCAGAGTGTTAGGCGGGTCTGGGAGGGATGGTGTTGGAACGGCTGGGGCCGGGAGTAGTTCTGCGGAAGACGCTGGGGGAGAAACGCGGGCTACGCAATGCTCTCCCTGCGCTGCCGCCAGAGCCATTGGGGAAGGAACCGGGGAGGGGGCCAGAGCCTGAGGCAGCGTGTCTGGTAAGAGACGAGTCTCAGAATCCAAGGGAGTATGGGCGGCGGGAGTGGCGCCGAGCTGGGAACAGGAAATTGAGTGGGTGGGGGTAGCGGCGGTGAAGGCACCGGAAATGACGTGGACAGAGAAGGCGGGTCTACAAAGGAGGGTTCTGACGGAGCGGAAGGCGGGGGCGGGGCGAAGGATGAAGACAAAGGAGGGGGAGGATCTAAGCTCGGAAGCCCGCCAATTTCAAAATCCAAAGCCTGAACTGGGGGAGGGGAAATGGTCTGGGGCAGCCTCCTAGGCTGCTGGTACGGGGGAGGTGGAGCCTCTAATCCTGGGTCAAAATCAGAATCCATCAAACATGGGGGGGGGGTCCGCAAGCCTGCAGGCAAGCAATACCATTTCGGGGCGGCACCTAGTACACAAGGAAGGATTTGAACGGAGAAGGAAAAAGGCATAGGAGGCAATTGAGGGGTGAGTCGGCTGGAGCTGATAGGGAAGTTCCCATATTTCCCGTTAACAGGGAGAGGCTGATACAGTATTTTGAAAGGCGTCCCTCTCAAAGTATGTATCAGAGCGAGATCCAAGTCCGCTCGCCCAGTCGTCACCAGTCAAACGAACATGGGACATCTGAGGAACTGCGTCCCGTCCTGGATGGGGGGTTTCTCAAGATGCCGGGGGACTATGAGCTTACTCCGCAGAGATTTTCGTGTTTTTCCATTCTGAATGGAAAAAAAAGAAACTCAAGCCCGGAGTGCGGAGGGGAACTTTTCTAGCCACTCACAGCTGAGAGCCCTAATCTTACACAGCTGAAAATTTTAGAGCAGGCGGATAAAGGTGAGCGGGCAGACAAAGGAGGGGGAGGGGAGTTCCCGGGGTCCACCGTTGCCTTTAAGACTTGGGTGGGGTGCTCTCCCCCCTGTAAGGCCACGGGCGAGATTGCCGGAAACTCAACAGTCAATTTTCACCACGCATTGGCCAGACAGGTTTAGGAACACGGGGTGGACGGGGGTGCTTACCGAAGTCCAGCAATGCTGTGGAAAAGGTGGACAGACGAACGGAGACGGGTTAGACGTGCTCCTCCCTTCCCGGGTTTCGGCACCAAATGTTAGAAAAATGCTGAAACATAGTTAACTTAGCTGGGAACACTGTGTTAGTGAAATAAAAGGGTTTATTGGGGTGCCACGTGGGCAAGGGTAGGGAAGGGGGGGGTAGGGAAGGGATGGACGGGAATAGGGACAGGCAGGAACCGAGGCAAGCTCAAACAGAGAGAGGCAGGAACAGAGAGCGAGCTCAGTCCGGGGCTGGTTTAAATAGAGTAGGGGTCATAAAACCCCCTTGGAGTGAGTCCTTGCCCTATTGGCCAGCAGAGGTCAAGGGGGGGGTAGTGGACAGGGGACTTGCTAGTCAGGTTTTTTGGTCATGCTGAGGATCTTGGGAGGTGTAGTTTTTAACAAAGCACCTGGGGAGGTGTGGCCTCCTGCCTGGGAGGCGCGGCCTCCTGCCTGGAATCCAACAACTAACTTTGGTTCTGTTGATTGTCTCTATTGTTTTTATCTTCTTTGTTTTTATTTTTATTTTTTATTTATTTATTTTTTGTGGTACCGGGGATTGAACTCAGGGGCACTCGACCACTGGGCCACATCCCCAGCCCTTTTATGTATTTTATTTGGAGACAGGGTCTCACTGAGTTGCTAAGTGCCTCGCCATTGCTGAGGCTGGCTTTGAACTCGGGATCCTCCTGCCTCAGCCTCCCAAAGTGCTGGGATTACAGGCATGCACCACCGCGCCCAGCTTTCTTTGTTTTTATTTATCTCTAATCTTTATTATTCACTTCTCTCTACTAGTCTTGAGTTTAGTTAGTTCTTTTATTTCTAGTTCCTTGAGTTGTACAGTTAAGTGGTTGACTTGCAATCTTTAAAAAAAAATCTAGGTATTTTCAGCTACAAAATTATATCTCAGGCCTGCTTTTGATCCATTTCATAAGTTTTGGTATGTTGGGTTCTAACATTCATCATCTTTAGGAATTTTCTAATTTCTCTTGCTCTTTATTTGTTTACAACCATGCAACAATGTATTTTTTGTGTGTGTAGGTTTAAAAAATTATTTCTATAATCTTTCCATACATAGTAAAAAATAAGTGTGCTACTTACCACATTGGAACTTACAAACTTGATCTTTGCCTAGAGAAGGGGAAAGTATTCCCCAAACAGTCTTAACCAGGAGGTCAATTCATCTTCTGACCTCCAAGAACAAGAGATAACTATGAGAGAGACCTTCCTGCATCTGCCCTTCACTAACCAGCATTTGATAACCCTTCTTGAGGCCCATCTTGACAGCATATTTCTCACCAATAATCATTAAATGTTTAAGAAGACTTGCATCATCTCCTTTTTCTACAGAAATCTAGGATATATGCAGGGTATCACCAGAAAATATGTTGGTGCTTTAGGGTAAATGTCATGAAAGTAACAAGACACTGGTTATCCTTAAAAATGATTTTGGCTGGGATTTCCTTGTGGATGATCTTCCCAGAGATCATGCTACCATCAAGCTGGATGACCTCTGCCTTAGTGATCTCCTCTGTCATCTCAGCCTTCTTCCTGCACTGAGGCCGTGAAAGTCCAGAGGTAACAGGAACCAGGAATGAAGCAGAGGGTGAGAATTCCCTTGTATTTCTTTCCTTCACACATTGTGATTATGTAAGCATGTTTTAAAATTTTTTTTCACAAATTTGTGATTTTTTCATGTTTTCCTTCTTTGTTTATAACTTCATCTATTGTTATCAAAGAACCTTTTCTGATATCTACCTTTTAAAATCTCCTGAGATTTGATTTGTGTGCTGACATATGGTTCTACCTTGGAGAATATCCCATTTGTACTTAAGAATGTATGTTCTGTTGTTGTTGTTGAATGGAGTGTTGTATATATGCCTGTCAGATCTACTGGCATATATTTTCTTTCATTTTTGTTTGTTTACTTGTTACACAATAATGAGATCACACTGCACACACATTTTCTTAATTTCCCTTGTATGTATTACATGTATAAGGGTAAAAAGAAGGTATGGAAAACAACCTTGGTTACTCCATTGTGGTGACTCTAGACAGAAAGAGGGCAGGGGAAAGATGGTTCTTTACAGAGGTGTGTTACTTCTGAAGTGAGAGTGAGGGTGAGGGAAATCTAGGTTGGTGGTAGATGAGGGCTATCCCAATCATGGCCTGGAGACCAACTGAGCCCTGGGGATTGCAGTTTGTTCCATTAGTTTCTTACATGGAGTCCTTGCAGAAATTGTGTCTAGCTACTACATTGAAAGAGGCTCTGTGGTGGAGTTAACAGAAGAGAGGCGTGAGGAGCTTGAAGTGAACAGCACTCATTGCCTCTTGTGTGACACTTCATCATCTTCTCTGTTCCATCTCTAATTTCAATCACAGCTGTGGCAAGCAGTTTTTACAGGCTTCTCACAGGTACAGAGAGCACCTCCTGTCTGCTTAGGCTACAAATTCCTTGCTTCCTGCCCTGAGACTTCTCTAAAGCTGTGTAGAGTGCTAAAACTTGGTAGTAACCCACTCAATGGTTATCCCATATAATTGGGAATTTGGGGGGAATAAGGGCCCATGGGGTCAATCTTGATTGATAAAAAGTAGTAGCCAAAGGATAAATGCTTCAACCTTTTGTCCTCTTTGGCAGAGAATTCTGAGATATGTTTTTAAAAGCTCCTGAAAAGTATCAGTCAGAAAAAATGAAAAAAGTCCTGGGGGTCAGCTTGTTCCTCCTCCTGATGACATGCCCACATTGCTTGCCTTTCCTAATATACTACCTACACACAATTGCTGTTTCAGTCTCTGAGATAAGGAAACCTAGGTAAACACAGCAGTTTGTCAAGAAAGTCCAGGAGCTAGCTTAAAGGGACATTCTGTCTAAAGATGGAACAATTTGAAAATTCAACAAAATGCCCGATAATTTATGGGAACATACTGAATACATAGAAAGCCGTCAATTCATAATGGTATTCAAAATATAAAGATAAATAAAACAAAACAAAACTAATTAGATACTTTTGGAAGTTGATGGGGCCCCAAATTATTTGTTTAAAAATTAGTTATTAGAGAAAAAAACTAGGAACTTATCTTGACTTTCTTGTATGAACTGTGTATCGGGAAAATGAAATGGTCTCAGAGGATGAGGGAGAGTTTTTATTTATAGAAAAATTCTAGCTAATAAATGCTTAATAAATGATAGAATTAGAAAATTGCAATTCAGCTATTCCTAATGAAACAAGGAATTGATTCAGGCAATGACATATGTAAAATAAGTCAAACAAAAAATGTGGAAAATTTCGGCACTGAATTTTGTAAAATAATATTGAGAGAGTTTAAAGAAGTCCTGCATAAAGGAGGAATATGTTATGTTCATGTATTAAAAGACTCAGTATGGTAACAATGTTCATATTTTCCAAACTAATGTATAGATGCAATGCAATCTCAATCAATTAGCAGAGGATTTGTGTGTGTGTGTGTGTGTGTGTGTGTGTGTGTGAGAGAGAGAGAGAGAGAGAGAGAGAGAGAGAGAGAGAGAGAGATAAACAATAACCTGACTTTAAGACAAATATGAAGGTATAAGAGGGGTAAGAATAGCTAAGGTAGACTAATCAAGACCTTTATGAAGTCACAGTAACAGAGGTAACATGGGAATTGGCACAAGAACAGATCAATTAACAAACAAACAAAAATCTTAGAAAAAATAATCCAGAAAGTGATTGTTGGTCCACATCCTTGTCTGAGTTTGTTGTTGTCAATGTTTTGGATTTTAACCATTTTAATAAAAGTTCAAAGGTATCTCATTATTATCTTAATTTGCATTTTCCTGAAGACATACTGGAGCATCTGTTTACAAAATTATTTGCCATCTATCTACCTTTGATGAGGTGTCTGTCAAGGTCTTTGGCCTACTTAAATAATTAGACTAAGGCTGGGGGATGCAGGTTAGTGGTAGAGCACTTGCCTAGCATATGTGAGCTCTGAGTTCAGTTCCCAGTACTGCATACTGTTTCCTTATTGTTGAGTTTTAAGAATTCCTTGTATATTTTTAACAACAGTTTTTTTTTTAATGAGCTGTATCTTTTGCAAATGTTTTCTCCTAGTCTATGGTTTGACCTTTGATTCTTTTACAAGGTCTTCTGCAGAACAGAAAAATTTTATTTGGCTAGCCATGGTGATGTACACCTGTAATTCCAGTGACTCAGGAGGCTGAGAATGGAGGATCCCAAGTTCAAGGCTCATCTCTGCAACTTAATGAGACCTTAGCAATTAAGCAAGAGCCTGTCTCAATTCCCAGTAACAAAAATAATTAAAAAAAAATTATTTTCAGTACTTTTGTTTGAACCCAGGGGCACTCTACCACTGAGCTACATTTCCACCCCTTATATTTTGAAATAGGTTCTTGCTAAATTGCTCAGGCTAGCCTGTGATCCTCTTGCTTCAGCCTCCTGAGTTGCTGGAAGTTCAGGTGTGCACCACCGTGCCTGGCAGAAAAATTTACTCATCCTCAGATATTTTGTAATACAGATGAAAACATCCAGTTAACTACCAGTGAAGTATAAGTTTCTACTATATTCTCAGTATTATCCATGATCAAGGTATCACTATTGCTAGTCAGATTTTTGTTGTTTTGACCAAAATGCCTAATGTTATGGTTTGGGTGTGATGTCTCCCAAAAGCTCACGTGTGAGACCATGCAAGAAAGTTCAGAGGAGAAATGACTGGGTTGTAAGAATCTTAAACCAATCAGTGAATTAATTCCCTGATAGGGATTAACTGAATGGTAACTAAAGTGGTAGGGTGTGACTTGAGGAGGTAGGAATTGGGGCATGGCTTGGGGATGTATTTTGTATCTGGCAACTGGAGACCTCTCTCTCTGCTTTCTTTCTTTTCTTTTCTTTCTTTCTTCCTTTTTGTTTTTTTGAGTATTTCTCTCTCTGCTTTCTGATCACCATGTGAGCAGCTTCTTTATACCATATTCTTCCACCATGATGTTCAGCCTCACCTGGAGCCCTGAGGAATGAAGCCTGCAGTATATTGACTGAGACTTCTGAAACTGTGAGCCTCCAAATAAATAAACTTTTCCTCCTCTACAGTTTTTCTGGTCAGATCCTTTAGTCACAGCAGTGAAAAATCTGACTAAAACAGAAATTGGCACTGAATGGTTCATGCATTTTTGGAGCATTTTGGAATTGGTGGGAGGAATTTTGAGATGCTTAGCAGTGCAAGCTGGAAATGCTTTAGATCATTGTAAATGGAGATTAATGGCCTATTTTGGTGGGAGCTCAGAAGACCAGAATGTCAATAGGAGGGTGGACAGTAAAGACAGGGCTCAAGAGGGTTTAGAGGAAAAGGAGGACACTATTGGTAATTGGACTAGAGGCCATTCGCGTATTATGTTCTGGCTGAGAAGTTGTCTGCATTTTACCTGTGTTCTGAGACTTTCTGTGAGGCTGATTTAAAAAGTGATGGATTGGGATCGGGGCTATAGCTCAGTGGCAGAGTACTTGCCTAGCATGTGTGAGACACTAGGTTCCATCCTCAGCACTACATAAAAATAAATAAAATAAAGGCATGCTGTCCATACACAACTACAAAAATATTTAGAAAAAAAAGAAGTGATAGACTACTTAATCTGGCAGAAGAAATGCCTAGGCAGCATAGCATTCAGGTGGTGACATGGATATTGCTGGTGGCTTTTATCCAAGTTCATTGTGATATTTGGGAGCAGAAAGCAGAGCAGGAAGATTTGAAAAACTTGGACTTGAAAGGTGGAAGTAAAACTGGGGCTAAGGAAGTTGCAGTTGTTAAAGACTATCACCACAAGAAATGCTAAAGACTTTACCTAGAAACAATGAAAAAAGATGGCTTGAGGGCATCTCAGGAGCTGGCAAGACCACACCCATCTCAGGCTCAAGGGAGTAAAAGTGCAAATTCTTTTTTTTTTTTTTTAATATTTATTTATTTGCTTTAGTTGTACACAATGGGTTTTTTATTTGTACGTGGTGCTGAGGGTCGAACCGGGCCGCGCACGTGCTAGGCGAGTGCACTACTGCTGAGCCACAACCCCAGCCCCTAAAAAAGTGCAAATTCTCTTGAGACCAGTGGGGCACCCTTCTTGCACAAGGGGGCCTAGGAAGTTTTTTCAACGTGCTCAGCCACCCAGACATTCAGAGGCAGCCAGGGTCCCTGGAAGCTTGGCTACTGCTCGAAATGGCAGAAGACCTTGGCATCTACCACATGGTGTTGGTTCTGCAGGAATGCAGAATGCTGGAGTTAGGGGGTCATGGAGGCTTCCACCAAAATTTCAAAGGAAGGCTTTGGAAACCACACAAAGTGCAGCAGGGCCAGAGTCCCTGTCGGCATACCCTGAGAAGACAAGGTGTGGAGATTTGAGGAGGAAGCCAAAGCTGCAGTGGAGACCCCCAAGATTATGAAATGCCAGCAATGTGTGATATCATCTGAGGAAAGCTGCAGGAACTGAGCAGAGACAAGCCAACAGAAAGGCCACTTGGGCTGCAACCAACAAGGCCACAGGGGAAGAGCAACTCAAGCTCTTTGAAGAGAACATCACAATGCCATGTGCCCCATATGCCAGACTTAGAGCTACAGGACTTATTCTCCCACCTGGATTTCAGTCTTGCTTTGGCCCTATCCCTTCTTTCTATGCCCCTAGTTTTGTGAATGGAAATTTTTACTCTGTACCATTGTATATTGGATACTTGTAAATTGCTTTTAATTTTACAGGATCTCACAATTCAAGATTGCCTTGAGCCTCAGAGAACACTTTGGAGTTGAACTTTGAGCAATCTTGAAACTGTTGAGACTATGGGGACCCTTGGGAATGGACTAAACATATTTTGCATTGTCACATGAATGTGAACATTTGGGGTCGAGGGTGAAGTGTTATGTTTTGGATGTGAGTTATCCCCAAAAGCTCATGTGTGAGACAATGCAAGAAGGTTCAGAGAGAAATGATTGGGTGGTGAGAGTCTTAACCCAATCAGTGAATTAATCCCCCATAGAGATTAACTGAGTGGTAATTGAAGTGGTAGGGTGTGGCTGGAGGAGGTGGGAATTGGGGCATGGCTTGGGGGTATATATTTGTATCTGGCAAGTGGAAATCTCTCTCTCTGCTTCCTAATCACAATTTAAGCTGCTTCCCTCTGTCACACTCTTCTGCCATAATGTTCTGCTTCACCTTGAGCCTTGAGGAATGGAGCTGGCCTTCTATGGACTAAGACTTCTGAAACTGTGAGCCTCCAACAAAACTTTTCCTTCTCTACAATTGTTCTGGTCAGATCTTTTAGTTACAGCGGTGAAAAGCTGACTAAAACACTTGACAAGGACACCTTAGAGGCAGAAAGTTTTATTTTGACTCATGGATTCAGAGGATTCCATCAATTATCAGCCAAATCCATTGTTCCATTTGGCCCTGAGGTGAGGCAGATTATCATGGTAGAAAGGCATGGTGGAGAAAGCTTCTTAGCTCATCATAGCCAGGAACCAGAGAGAAAAGAGGGGAGGCAAGAAGGGAGAGGGACAGAGAGAAAGGAAAGGGCAGAAAGAAGATAAATTCTTCCAGGGCATGTCCCCAGTGATCTATTTCCTTCAACAAGGTCCCACCTCCCAGTAGTCCATCTCGCTATCAATGGATTAATGCACTGATGAGGTCAGAGCCCTCGTGATCCAGCTATTGCCTAAATGTCCACCTCTGAACCTTTTTCTTTGTACTGCATATTGAACTCAAGGACATTTTTGCCATTGAGCTACTTGCCCAGGCTGGCCTGAACTTGCAATCCTCCTGCCTCAGCTTTCTGAGTCAGAGTCACTGGGATTCTAGGCATGCACGGCTGTGCCTGGCCCCACCTCTGAACCTTGCTGCATTGGGAACCATGTTTTTAACACATGAGATTTGGGGGGACATTCCAGATCCAAACCATAACAGAAGCCTATGCCAAGTGACCAGTACATAATTCAACCAGAATCCCATCTTATCTTCTCCCTTCTCAGACCTCTCCTGGTAGCAATTGCCATGGGTAAGGTTTCCTGGAAGTAGATCCTGAGATGGATAATGGCCTTTGAGAAGGTAGTTAGGGAATGCCTTTTGTTTGGTACCGGGGATTGAACTCAGGGGCACTCGACCACTGAGCCACATTCCCAGCCCTTTTATGTATTTTATTAGAGACAGGGTCTCACTGAGTTGCTAAGTGCCTCACCATTGCTGAGGCTGGCTTTGAACTCGCTATCCTCCTGCCTCAGCCCCCCAAGTGCTGGGATTACAGATGTGCCCCACCATGCCCGGCTGGGAATGCTTTTTATAGGAACACCTGTGGGATTAGGGACAGATGCAAAATGAAACAGGGAAGAATCTGCAACCCTATGAGAATCACTGAAGCTTTGCTATTCAGAGTTGTCATCCTGAGATGAGGTGACAAGACTAGAATTTAATAGCTATGTCTCAAATAGTCATTAGATATAGTCTACTCCTGGGAAAGAAACATATTGGCAAGGAGGCTCTCTTCGGCTGAGGGAAATTTCTGGAAAGGATTGTCAAGGAGCTGGGAGGCATACACACTTAGTTTTGTAGAGAATCGTGGTGGTGCAGTACAGTGACAATAATAGTTGCCTGGGAAGCACACTCAAGAATGACCGTTGCATCACTTCCCTGTAGCCACCAAATGGTGATATCCTCATTGTCCCCAGTTAGGGAGATGGATAAATAACCCGTGTTTTAATTTTAAAATGGAATGAAAATGAAAGCTCCAGATCTTTATGTGTCAACATGAATAAATCTCAAAAGTGATGAATGTTAAAAATGCAAATTTCAGTATATTGCAAATCAGTAAACTTAAAATATATGAAGTCATATATTATTTATGAACACATACATACACAATGAAAGTAAAAAATTATGCATGAGAATAATAAATAGAATGGTTTATTCATTTAATTATTTTTAAAAATAATAGAAAAAAGAATCTATTCAAAAGAGCAACAAAATATTATTTAAAAAACCTGGAGATTACCAGATTTCTCATTAGACATTTATAGAGAAAAATTTAACCCCATACCTTAGGCCTTAAAAGCAGATTTAATGCCGGGTATGTGACACACACCTATAATCCCAGCACTTGGGAGGCTGAGGCAGGAGAATCGCGAGTTCAAAGCCAGCCTCAGCAATGGCAAGGCACTTAGCAACTCAGTGAGACCCTGTCAGCCACGGCTTTCCTTTCCTTTTGTAATAAAATACCAAAAAAAAAAAAAAAAAAAAAAAGGGGGGGGGGAGCTGGGGATGTGGCCAGTGGTTGACTGCCCCTGAATTCAATCCCCGGTACCAAAAAAAAAAAAAAAAAAAAAAAAAAAAAAAAAAAAAAAAAAAAAAAAGCAGATTTAAGTAGATAGACAAACCCATGTTTATAGAGAAGATGATTTATAATGATGACCATTGTCTCCAAATTAATTCATAAACACCAGTGCAATTCCAATTACCAGTCTAGATTTAGATAGATTTGGTTTTGAGGAAAACAAATCCATTAAAAAGTTTACATGAAGGGGCTGGGTTTTGACTCAGTGGTAGAGTGCTTGCCTAGCACGTGCGTGGCTCTGGGTTCAATCCTCTGCACCACGTAAAAATAAATAAATAAAATGAAAGGTATTGTGTCCAACAACAACTAAAAAATAAATATCAAAAAAAGTTTACATGAAGAGCAAAGTTCCAAAACTAAAACTAGGAGGAGGAAAGATGGCGGACAGCAGAGAGGTGCTCTCGAGAGACTGTCACTAAAAGAGGCTTAGTGGGAAGTTTGAACGCATTCCTAGCAATACTCCTACAACTGAGAGGGAGCTGAGACATCTGTGCACATCTGGATGGTAAAATACAACGAATTCCAGACCGCCGTTGCACGAGGTCCAGTGCAAGCGGCCCACTAACCGAAACAGCATTAGCGGCACAGCTGCCGCAGTAACATTGCAGTAAGGGAAGTATGGATTACGGCTTTAAAATTGAACAATGCAACATACTACTATTATAAATAAAAAAAAAAAATCAAACAGTGCAGAAGAATAAAGGGGAAGGTAGATGCAAGCAGCGGTCTCATAGACTTCTTTCATGCAAATTGCCGAATGGGACCTGCACGCTTCGGAGTTACACACAGGTCTGGGGTACTGCTGTTGAGACCGGGAAAGCGCCGCCATCTTGGAGGAAAGCCGTGGCTGACAGGGACAAAGAAACAAAGAAGGAAGAAAAGCAGCTGCAGGCATCCAAGGATCCGGCCAGGGCTTGGAGAACAGCACACACCTGGGGGTGAGACGTGGGCATCCAGCAGGGGAGGGCCTGTCTGAGGCCAGCGTAGCAACCCCGAGAGCTATAATTGGGGGCAGGCATGGGGAATGTGCGCCTTTTGGATGAACCCTTTCCTGGTGCCATTCACATACTGACACCGCCCCCCCCCCCCCCAGCCACTTTTCCGCTGTGCCATTCTGCTGCTGGCCAAAGTTGCAGACTTGACTCCACTAATTGGTGCTCTGTGACTGTCTGGGCATGATCTGGGACAACTGGCTTAAACTGGAAGGGAAAAAGAAGGGCTTCCCAGGGTCCTGTTTGTTTGAGACTTGTTCCTGGGTTCGACTGTGGTTTTTTTTGTTTGTTTATTTGTTTTGTTTTTGTTCTGTTTGATAGTGTTCTTATTTGTTTGTTTTTGTTCCTCATTCTTTCTTTTCTTCCCTTCTCACTTGTCTCTTCTTCCTTCATCTTCTCTATTTACACCCTGTCATTGCATACTCATCAGAGGCGAAAACAAGTTATACGCAGAAATTGGGATTTCTAGATCTGGGGCAATTGAACTATACAGCAAAGCGGTATTATATATAGTTTACGCTCTATTTTCTTGACTCACTTTCTCTCTCCTCTCTCTTACACTAATTCTTAGTTCTTTGTTATCTTTTATTGTTCCTTTTTATTTTTTCTTTTCCATCTTTCTTTTTTTCTTCTCTCAAAGGCTACATACATTTGGTTTATATATAAATCGGTCTTCCCTCTAAATCGCTCACTCCATTCTCTTTCCTCTCCCGTCTGCTGGTATTAAACCACTTCCATAGAATTCTATTTTCATACTTCCTAAGAAAGAACATCTCAATAACTTCACTTCCTTCTTCCTAAACATATCATCTCTGTGTCCAATACTGAAACTGTAAACCCCAACACAAGCATACAGAGTAAATTGGAAACAATACCTGAGTTAACTAAATCTGTACATTGTGATCAAATTGGGATTTGCTGAATAGAAAGTGTTAGATCTTAAAGTGTAAAGTATTTATAAGGGGATCTGACAGCATTGTACCACAGGAGCAACATAAGGCTATAAGGTGAAATCGAAATAGTCAAGGTCCCACAGTGCTAGAAGAATAGACACACAAGCATTATGAAGAAGCAAGGGAAGAAAGTGACTGAAACAAATCAACATACCCTCTCAGTAGATTCCATGGCAAGCACAGTTGGTCAAATGCCAGAGATGGAATTTAGAAATTACATATTCCAAATGTTTATGGATCTTAAGAATGAACTAAAAAATGAGATGAAAGAGCAAATACAGGCAGTAGGCGGTAAAAGAGCATTTTGACAAAGAACTCCAAAAACAAATACAGGAAGCAAAAGATTACTTCAATAGGAAGATAGAGATTCTAAAGAGAAACCAAACAGAAATTCTGGAAATGAAAGAAGCAATAAGCCAAACTAAATGCTAAATTGAAAGCATCACCAACAGATTAGAACATTTGGAAGAAAGGACCTCAGATAATGAAGACAAAATATATATTCTAGAGAAAAATCTAGATTTCACAGCAAAAGTGGTAAGAAATCAAGAACAGAGCATTCAGGAATTATGGGACAACATAAAAAGACCAAACTTAAGAGTGATTGGGGTTGAAGAAGGTGCAGAGTTTCAAACCAAAGGAATGAGTAATTTATTCAATTAAATAGTAGCAGAAAATGTTCCAAACATGAGGAATGAATGGCAAAACCAAGTTTAAGAGGCTTACCGAACACCAAATGTACAAAATCACAACAGATCCACACCAAGGCACATTATAATAAAAATACCTAATATACTAGGCAAGGAGAGAATATTAAAAGCCACAAGAGAAAGGAAGCAGATTACATATAGGGGGAAATCAATCAGACTATGCTCAGATTTTTCAACCCAGACCTTAAAAGCTAGAAGATCCTGGAATAGGATCTTTCTTTCAAGCTCTGAAAGAAAAGGGATGTCAACCAAGAATCTTATATCCAGCAAAATTGAGCTTTAGATTCGAAGAGGAAATAAAAACCTTCCACAACAAACAAAAGTTAAAAGATTTCACAACTCGAAAGCTAGCACTTCTGAACATCTTGGGCAAAATTTTCCACGAAGAAGAGAAAAATAACAATGAAAATCAACAAAGGGAGATAGTAAACTAAAGGAATTACCAACCAGAGGAGAATCCAAATCAAGCTAAATACCATAATACAATTAAAAATGGATGGAAATAAGAATCACATCTCAATAATAACCTTGAATGTTAATTTGCTGTCTCCAAGAAACATACCTCATAGAAAAAGACATCAAGCGATTGAAGGTAAAAGGCTGGGAAAAGTCTTATCACTCATCTGGGCTGTAGAAGCAAGCAGGGGTTTCATTCTCATATCAAATAAGGTAGACTTCAAGCCAAAGCTAATTAAAAGGGACAAAGATGGATATTTCTTATTACTTAAGGGAACCATTCATTCATCAACAAGATATAATAATTATAAATCTATATGACCCAAATAATGGAGCACCTATATTCATCAAACAAACCCTTCTCAAGTTCAAGAGTAAAATAGACCACAACACAGTTATTCTAGGGGACTTCAACACACCTCTCTCACCAATGGATAGATCATCCAAACAAAAGCTAAATAAAGAAACTTTAGGCCTTTCTAAAACAATTAATAACTTAGACCTAACGGATATATATAGAATATTTCACCCCTCAGTAAGCGAAAACACTTTCTTCTCAGCAGCACATGGCTCCTTCTCCAAAATTTGCCATATATTATGTCACAAGGCAACTCTCAGCAAATATAAAAAAATAGAAATACTACCCTGCATTCTATCAGACCATAATGGGATGAAATTGGAAATCAATGATAAAACAAGAAACAAACAAACAAACAAAAACTACTCAACAACTGGAAGCTAAACAACATGCTACTGAATGAACAAGGGGTTGAAGAAGACATCAAGGAGGAGATTAAAAAATTCCTAGAGGTAAATGAGAACACAGATACGTCATATAGAAATCTCTGGGACACTATGAAGGCAGTAGTAAGAGGAAAATTCATTGCACTGAATTCCTTCCTTAAAAGAAAAAAAAAAAAAAAACAAATAAATGACTTAACATCACACCTCAAAGCACTAGAAAAAGAGGAACAGATCAACACTAAGAGCAGTAGAAGACAGGAAATAATTAAAATCAGAGCTGAAATTAATGAAATTGAGAATAAAGAAACAATTCAAAGAATTGACAAAACCAAAAGTTGGTTCTTTGAAAAAATAAATAAAATTGACAGACCCCTAGTGATGCTAATGAAAAGAGGAAGAGAAAAAACACAAATTAGTAACATCCGTGATGAAAAAGGAAATATCACAACAAACACCTCAGATATACAGGAGGTAATTAGAAATTACTTTGAAAACTTGTACTCTAATAAAATAGAAAATATTGAAAGCATTGACAGATTTCTAAAGTTGTATGAATTGCCCAAACTGGAACTGGAGGCTATACACAATTTAAATAAATCAATTTCAAGCAAAGAAATGGAAGACGCCATCAAAAAACTACCAACAAGAAAAAGTCCAGGTCCTGATGGGTTTACAGCCGAGTTCTGCAAGACCTTCAAAGAAGAACTAATACTGATACTCTTCAAATTATTTCAAGAAATAGAAAAAGAGGAAGATCTTCCAGACTCTTTCTATAAGGCCAATATCACATTAATTCCAAAGCCAGGCAAAGACACAGCCAAAAAAGAAAACTTCAGGCCAATATCTTTAATGAACATAGATGCAAAAATCCTCAACAAAATTCTGGCAAATCAGATTCAAAAACATATCAAAAAGATAGTGCACCATGATCAAGTGGGGTTTATCCTAGGGATGCAAGGTTGGTTCAACATTTGGAAATCAATAAACATAATACAGCACATCAATAGACTTAAAGATAAAAACCATATGATCATCTCAATAGACGCAGAAAAAGCATTTGACAAAATACAACACCCCTTTATGTTCAAAGCTCTAGAAAAATTAGGAATAACAGGAACATATCTCAACATTATAAAAGCTATCTATGCAAAACCTCAAGCTAACATTATCTTAAATGGAGAAAAATTGAAAGCATTCCCTCTAAAAACTGGAACAAGACAGGGATGCCCCCTTTCACCACTGCTATTTAACATAGTACTTGAAACTCTGGCCAGAGAAATTAGACAGACAAAAGAAATTAAAGGGATCCAGATAGGAAAAGAAGAGCTCAAATTAGCACTATTTGCTGATGACATGATACTATACCTAGAAGACCCAAAAAACTCTACCAGAAAACTTTTACAACTAGTAAATGAATTTGGCAAAGTAGCAGGATACAAAATCAATACCCATAAGTCAAAGGCATTTTTGTACATCAGTGACAAAGCCTCTGAAAGGGAAATGATGAAAATTACTCCATTTACAATAGCATAAAAAAATAAAATACCTGGGAATCAACTTAACGAAAGAGGTGAAGGACCTCTATAACGAAAACTATAGAACACTAAAGAAAGAAATCATAGATGACCTCAGAAGATGGAAAGACCTACCTTGTTCTTGAATAGGTAGAATTAATATTGTCAAAATGTCCATACTACCAAAAGCATTATACAGATTTAATGCAATTCCAATCAAAATCCCAATGACATTTCTCAAAGAAATAGAAAAAGCAGTCACGAAATTCATCTGGAAAAATAAGAGGCCCAGAATAGCTAAAGCAATCCTGAGCAAGAAAAGTGAAGCAGGTGGCATCACCATAACAGACTTTAAATTATACTATAGAGCAATAGTAACAAAAACAGCATGGTATTGGCACCAAAACAGACTAGTAGACCAATGGTACAGAATTGAGGACACAGAGACATTTAATACATATAATTTCAGCTATCTTATATTAGACAAAGGCACCAAAAATGTACATTGGAGAAAGGATAGCCTCTTCAACAAATGGTGCTGGGAAAACTGGAAATCCATATGCAACAAAATGAAATTAAACCTTTATCTCTCACCATGCACAAAATTCAATTCAAAGTGGATCAAGGACCTAGGAATTAGACCAGAGACAATAGGCCTAATAGAAGAAAAAGTAAGCTACAATTTCCAACATGTCAGATTAGACCCCAAGTTCCTTAATAAGAATCCTGTAGCGCAAGAATTAATATCAAGAATTAATGAATGGGATAGATTTAAGCTGAAAAGCTTCTTCTCAGCAAAAGAAACAATCAGTGAAGAGGTAGAATTAATATTGGTAGAATTAATATAGAGCCAACTAATTGGGAACAAATATTTAATATGTGCACATCAGACAGAGCACTAATTTCTAGAATATATAAAGAACTCAAAAAACTTAACTCCAAAAAAACAAATAACCCAATCAATAAATGGGCTAAGGAATTGAAAAGACACTTCTCAGAAGAAGATACACGATTAATCAACAAATACATGAAAAAATGCTCAACATCGCTGGCAATTAGAGAAATGCAACTCAAAACTACTCTAAGATTGCATTTCACTCCAGTCAGAATGACAGCTATCAAAAACACAAACATCAATAAATGTTGGAGAGGATGTGGGGAAAAAGGCACACTCATACATTGCTGGTGGGACTGCAAAATGGTACAACAGTTATGGAAAGCAGTATGGAGATTTCTTGGAAAATTGGGAATAGAACCACCCTATGACCCAGCCATCCCACTCCTGGGTCTATTCCCAAAGGACTTAAAAACAGCATATTACAGTGACACAGCCACTTCAATGTTTATAGCAGCACAATTCACAATAGCTAGGTTGTGGGACCAACCTAGATGTCCCTCAGTAGATGAGTGGATAAAGAAAATGTGGTATATATACACAATGGAATTTTACTCAGCAATGAAAGAGAATAAAATAATGGCATTTACAGGTAAATGGATGAAGTTGGAGAATATAATGCTAAGTGAAATCAGTCAATCTCAAAAATCCAAATACCGAATGTTTCCTCTGATATAAGGAGGCTGTTTCACAGTATTGTTGGGTTGGGGTACATGGAAGGATTAGAGGAACACTATAATGGTCAAAGGGAAGGGGGGGGAAGGGAGGGAACAAGAAGGGATGGAGGGGAAAAAAGTGGTTGAATAAGATGGATATCATTATTCTAAATGCATGAATGAAGACTTGAATGCTACAAATATACTTTGTATACAAACTGTTTTGTGTAAAAAGATGCTCTATATGTGCAGTATGAATTGTAATACATACTACCACTATAAATAAAAAAAATAAAAAGCCCCCTAAAACTAGACAATTTTGGGGGAAAAAAGTAAAAAGCTGTCAAGACGGAGGCAAGTGGATGAGATTCTTGGTTGGTGAAGCTTGGAGCTCATGAAATTCTGTCCTTATAAACTCATAATAAAGCTAGACTGAACTGTCAAAAACAACCATTTCTAAATCTCTGGAAGCTGCCTAAAGGCATACAACCAATTTAGAGCTGGATATTAATGAAAACTTAACTTTAGGCAAAAACAGTGGGGTCTCCTGCAATCTTGTCTGGGGCTACTCCTATTTCCCTTCCCTCACCTCTGTGGGGTGGGAAGTTCTACCACGGTGCGCCAGCTATGAAAACACACAACTTCACTGTCAGAGAGGACTCAACTTTGAATGGGACATGGAAAAACCATCCTCAGCAATCCCCAAGTTTCTGAGCTTGGGGATAACCAGTATCTCAGCTATCCCCAAGTTATAGACCTTGTTGGTGCAAGCAATGAACTGGAGACTGATCAAAAGTTTAATAGGATTTGGAATATGAGACAGGCATTGGGCCTTGATAAACTCTCCACATAAATGCATTTGGAAAGGACCCAAACTATCCACACCAAAACCATGATTTATGAAAGAAAAACTTGGACTTTATAAAAAATAAAAACTCAAAATATGCCATTAATAAAGTGAAAATGCTATACAAGGTATATACTAGGAGAAACTGTATTTAAGTTGAATATCTGGTATCTATAATATGTAAATAATTCTTGTGGTGAAGTTGTTCATCTGTATGAATTTAATAAAACTCATTAAATTGTCTACTTACAATGGGTGAACTTATATGTGTGTTACACCTCATTAAAGGCATTGAAAATGATAACCAGCAACGGTAAGGGGTGGAAAAGTGTAGGTGAAGCTGGGTGATGGGGTACCAAAAGTTCATTTTACATGTTTATTTATTTACTTTTGATACTGGGGATTGAACCCAAGTGTGCTCTACCACTGAGCTACTTCCCCAGCCCTTTTTACTTTTTACTTTGGGACAAGGTCTCATTAAGTTGCCCAAGCTGTTCTTGAAATTTAAATCCTCACATCTTAGCATCCTGAGCTGCTGGGTTTATATAGGTGTGTTCCACTAAACCTGCCCATTTTGCACTTTCTTTTACTTCTGTAAATTAACAATTTTTTATTATAAAATGTTTTTAAAAGTTGGGTGACAGCCTTATTACATATGAAAAAAGTTGGAGGATTTATACTGCCTGATTTTAAAATTTAATATACTAATCAAGACAGTGTGGAACTGGTATAAGGATAGGCCTATGGCTCAATGGAACAGAACTGAGAGTCCAGAAATCAACCCTAATGTTAACAGTCAACTGATTTCAGACCAATGCAATTCAATGGGGATTAACAAACAGACTAATGGAACAGAATAGAGAGTTCAGTGCTAGACTCACCTCTTTGTAGACACTTGCTATGGTAAAGCAGTTATCAGTAGACTGTTCTGGAAAAATGAATCATATTTAGGAAAGTAAAAACTGGATTTCCTACTAGAGTGATTCTGAACCATGTACAGCTAGAGGAATGAGAAGCTGTGCTCCATTTGTGTACTAAATGTCAAATGCATTCTACTGTAAAACAAATAAATAAAAAAAGACAACCCCCCAAGAAAGCCCCCCAAACTGTATTCCTAATATGCCCCTACCTTGTTTATAGAGGTAGATTTCAGGTGGGTTAAAGGTGTAAAGGTACATGTTTTTAAAAGTTTATATAAGAATATATTTGTGACTAGTTAAGATTTCAAAGCCATAAAGCATATGGAAAAAAAGGGTTTGTTTGCATCAAATTATAGGCTTCTATTAGACTAAGAATCCCATAGTTAAGGTCAACACACAGATGATAGGTTGGGAGAATATATTTGCAATATCTAAGACTTGATTAGAGAATAATGCTGGAACATATGAGCAACTCTTGTGAATCAGAAATGAGAAACATGATGGAAAACTTGATACATGATATAAGCAGGAAATTTCCAAATAAGGAAACCTAAATGAAAATTATGTAGATACTCCAACTATTAGAAATTAGAAAAATGTATAGTGTATTAAAATGGTAGACATTGGTTTAAAAAAATTAACAGTTTGATAATACCAAATGTAAAGATACAAGAAAAATAGGACCCTCCTGCTTTGCTGGGAGAATTTTGACTGGTATAGCTTTTTTTTTTTTTTTTTTTTTTTTTTAAGAGTAAGTTAAATTACTTAAATTTAAATTAAGCATTAATATATTCTAGGGTATTTCTCACACAAGCCCACAATAGAACATGTATACAAATGGTGATTGCACTTCTGTTTACAATTACAGAAAGAGTGGAAGGAAGATGGCTTAGTTACAACTGTGCAGTTACATTTATTTTTAATAATTTATTTTATAGCCTCTGTATTAGTCAGAGGCATTATATAGTACATAGGTTAAAATCATGAACTCTGGCAGGTAAATTATTCTCAAATCTTCCAGTTATCAGCTGTGTGACAGTACAAGTGTCTATATATCTCAGTTTCTCCATGTGTAAAATGGAAATGATAATAATATCTACCACATAGTGCTGATGTGACAATCAAAATGTATGTACTTTATATGAATATGTCCATATTTACATGGCATCTACTGTGCTTGGCACATAGCAAGGCTATTACAAATGTTCCCTGTTAGATCTAAAGTAAAATTTTCAAAACAATCACATCTATTTAATAATAAATATTCATATGTTAGTATATATATACATATGCTGTTTTTGAATTTTTGTATTTGAAATATGTTCATTAGAAGTAGAGATAGGAATATAATTATCAATGAGAAGGGAGGAATAAACAATTGAATGCAGGAAGAATAGAAACAAGAGTGAAGCAGAAGGCCAGGAGTGGTGGTACATGCCTATGATCCCAGTGACTCAGGAGGCTTGCTCACTCAGTAAGGCAGGAGGATTGCAAGTTTGAGACCAGCCTCAGCAACTTAGTGAGACCCTGTCTCAAAAAAAAAAAAAAAAAAAAAAAAAAAAAGTTCTGGGAATGTAAAGTGCCCCTACCTGGGTTCAATCCCCAGTACCAAAAATACCACCACCACCACCACCAACAACAACAACAACAAAACAAAAAACAAAAAAGGAGGTTTTAGTTTGATGCTTTAAATATTAGAGGATTTAGAGAAAATAATGCACTAGTCTGGCTTTTGTTTTTATTTCTTCTTAAAAATTCTTTGGCTTATTAGCACCAAGAAACAGGGAAAGGAAATCTGCCAATTCTGTAATTTTTGAGGCAGTATCTGCTGTTAAAAGCTTTGATGAAGCAAGAGTGTGAAATCTTGGCTAAAACATACTTAATGGACATTCTTTGTGTTCCCCGGAATGAAGAATGGAAGTGGTGTACTAGGCATCAAACATTTCTTATCAACAAACTTGCTGAACTTCAAAATCACATTATTTTTTTTCTTTGTAAATGTTGAAAAGCTACATTGACATTATTCAACAAGCAATTAAAACCATTCAAGTTACCTCCCCCAAGAAGGATGAGGTAAATTTCCAACTCCAATTATAATCAAAGCAAATTAGGAAGCTATTAAACTATGTATCATGAGGAATCAAGCAGGAAAAATTAGACCAGACAAATGATGTAATGAACATGTGCTAAGCAAAGTTAATCCAGCAACCACTCACTATAGCAACTTCCTCTGAATATGTGTTAGTTGAAGAGATTAACAGTACTAGTATCAATGCTGTTACTAAAGTTGTATTCCCCTGGAATGGAACACAAAGAATGTCCATTAAGTATGTTTTAGCCTGTGTGGTCATATCAGTGGGATAAAGTGCAGATTTAAGATATATAACTTTGTGATACTGTCAATGAAAAAGAAGTCTCTTCCTATATTTTATATTTATATTATTTATTTAATTTTCTTGCCTTATAGTGTTAGCTAGATACTCCAAAACAATATAAAATATCAGTGCTGTTAGCCATTCCAGTCTTCCTTTGATTAGTATTAATGTGGTAGAATTTTCCCCACTATTTTCTTTTGACATTATTGTGTCTTTGTATTCAAAATAGGTTTCTTGAGCAGCTCACTCTGCTCCTGCTCATGTATACCTTGGTTGGTGACAGCCCAGGGGTCCTGGAGCAGCACGTGCCTCTCTGTCTGATCCATGCTGCCAGCACCCTTGCAGCATGCCCAGCACACTCCTGGTGAAGACCTAGCCAGTGCCTGGTCAGCTTTCCCCTTGTACTGTCTTAGGAATAGTAAGACTGAAATCCAGAGAAGTGAGCAGCAGGCTCAGTATAAAGACAACCAAAAAGGTGAGAAGCAGCTGCAGAAGAACAAACTTCTGCTGGGTGCTGGAGAATCTGGAACCACACCTTTGTGAGGATCCTGTATATTAATGGATTTCATGGAGAGGACTTGCAGGCTGCAAGGAGCAATAGTCATGGTGAGAAGGCAAAGGAAATACAGGACATCAAAAACACCCTGAGAGGCCATTGAATCATCATGCTTGCTATGAGCAAGCTCATGCCCCCAGTGATGACTATGACTGACTTTTCTTTAACACCTGAATTCTACAAGCAGGCTATAGCTGTATGGGAGGATGGGGAGTATGTACCTTCTGAGTGCTCCAACCAGTTCCAGCTGACTGTGCTGTGTTCTTCCTGGACAGACTGAGATTGGCATGTTGGCCCACTGTGCCAGGCATCCAGGACCTACCCTGATGTTGTGTGCTAACTTCTGGGATCCTTGAGACCACGTTATGGATAGACAAAGCCAACTTCCATGTGGAGGATATGGGTAGCCAGTGTGATGAGTGCTGCGAACGGATCCAGGGCTGCAAGGATGTGTGTGCCATCACCTTCATGGTGGTCAGCAGTGGTTACAATGCATTCATCTGGGAGGACAAGCTGACTAACAGCCTGCAGAATGCTCTGACCTTCTTCAAGAGGGTCTGGAATAAGAAATGACTGTGCACCATTGTTGTGATTCTGTTTCAGAATGAGCAAGCCCTGCTGTCTGAGAAAGTCCCTGCTGGGAAAATCAAAACAAAACAACAACAACAACAAAACGAGGATGACTTTATGGAATTTGCTTTCTTCAGTAATCTTAGAAATGCAATTTCTGAGTCACCAGTGACCTAAGTACTTCATCCCTGACTGATTTCTGAGAATCAGTTCTGCTAAGTGAACTGGTTGCTACTCCCGCTGCCCTCCCTCCACTTGCCCTGAACATGACATCACTCGGTGCATGCATTTGGTTAGGATGGGCTTCTCTAGGAAGGGAACCCCCATATTTAATTAAAATATATACACAATTTACTAAAAGTGAGAGGTAATTGTACAAGCAGTTAATCACTCACTAGGCCACAATTATCAGAGTAGCCTTCCCTTTCTCCCTAGAGCTTTTCCCTAGAGCTCCCCTTTCTCTTCAGCCTGATTGAATGTTCCAAATTTAGAAAGCTTGAGGTGGACTACGGAAAAAGAATAAGGCCACAAAGTTCTCTTTTACTTTCAGTAAATAATGGTAGCAAACAGAAATAAAAAAAAGAAATGGAATAAGTATTATCTTGTGCCTCATTAAAAATTAAAATAAACCAAGAGCAAAAAGTGGGTTTCTTGTACATAGCATATAACTGAGGGATTTGTACTTTTATAATTAGTATCATGATTATCAATATGGGCTGCCTATCACCTGCCATTTGCCTGCCTCTTGCCTGCCCATCGTGTGCCTTTCAACTACCCATGGCCCGCTGCACAGATTGCCCACTGTTAGCCTGCAGACTCCCTGCAGACCCCCATCCGATTACCTGCTGCTCACTGGTCCCTGCTGCCTGGAAGTTCATTGTCACAGCACCCGCAGCTTTGGTTACACAGGGCCCCACCAACTTGGGATACTGGCCAGGATAGGCAGGTTTGCTGCTGCCACTGCTGCCATTTCGGGGCGTGGCTGCCTCAGTCTGGGGACACTGGCCAGGGACTGGAGATATATGGTTGAAGTACCTACAGGTCTGGTTGCACCTGAGGTCTTTCTACTGGATGTGCTAGTGGCCACCATCTGGCTGCCTCTTTGCAGGGTCGCTCCTTTGTGTGAGCACATCCTTGTCTCTCTGCAAGTTGAAAGGGCATTGAGATCTTGGGACTGAAGCAAGGCAGAGCCTGGGGAAGCTAAAGCTCAGGTCTGTCAGATTGCAGCTGGGATTGCGTGGGCCAGTCTGGGTCTAGCAAGCCTGTGGAAAGCCAGAGACTAGGAGCAGTTCCTTGGTGGGGAGCACAGGTTGGAGAAACTGGAGAAAACTGGGCTCTCTTCATCTCAGTGAGTCCTGAAGTGTGTGGGGATGGAAGGGGCTGGTTACAGTGGGTGGGGAGTCTGGAAGAGGATGTGAGAGCATCTTGCTATCTGCTCACCCACCCAACCAGTCGGGCACCCACTGGACTGGAGCTACCATCAAACTTCAGACAACCCTACCTATCAGAAGAGAAGGGAAGCTGAGAAAATTTTTGAAAGCCAGTGGAAGCAATTGTTCAATTTTCCATTGAGACTTTCCTTTTATTTTTTTCCCTTTCTCACATCTCTACCATCTTTGAATTCAAATATTTTTCATGCATCAATTTATCAAGGAATGGGATGTCTGAATAGTATATTACAGTTTTGTTGTTTATTCTTATATTTTTACTTTTTTTTTTTTTAAATATGTACATATATTTTCTCTCACCTATCTGTCTGCCTGGATTCTCTTTCTCACTTCTCTCATACTAACAGCCAACCTCTATTAATTCCTCCCTCACTCTTACTATAAATTTTTACCTCTATCATCTCCCCTTTCCCCTCATAAATATCACATCTTACATTACTTCTGTTCCCTCATTGTCCATTATTTGAAATGGTAGACACTTTTAGCAAACTTGCTGTTTATGTTGTAGACAGTAATTGAACACATCATTTCTGTTTATTGCAACAAACCGTAGACACCTTAATAGGAGCTATTTGGTTTAAAGGTGTATATTGTTTGCATTGGATGCAGTTAATATTCGTCTCCCCTAAAGGTGAGGAAATGGAAGCTTTCAGGGACATGGTAAGACTATAGGGTAGAAATTGTACTGTCTCAAATCCATACTGCTAGGTGAGAAAAGACACAAACAACATGAAAAAACAAGGGAACAAAGCACTTCAAACAAACCAAGATGTTCCAACAATAGAATCTATAGACAACATAGTAGAACAAATGTCAGGGAAGGTGTTTAGAAGGTACATAGTTAGGCTGATCTTCAAAATAAAGGTTGGTATTGGAGAGAAAATACAGGAAGTGAAAGATAACCTTAATAAAGAGGCAGAGATTATAAAAAGAAATCAAGCAGAAATCCTTGAAATGAAGGGAACAATAAACCAAATTAAAAATTCAATGGTAAGTATCACCAACAGACTAGACCACCTAGAAGACAGACACTTAGAGAGCCTACAGAATGGGAAAAAATATTTACCACATGCACCTCAGAGCACTAATCTCTAGGATATGTAAAGAACTAAAAAAACTTAACACTAAACAAACAAATAAAGCCAATCAATAAATAGGCTAAGGAACTGAACATACACTTCACAGAAGAAGAAATACAATGGAATAACAAACATATGAAAAAATATTCATCATCTCTAGCAATTAGAGGAATGAAAATCAAAACTACTCTAAGATTTCATCTCACTGCACTTAGAATGGCAATCAAGAATACAAGCAATAATAAGTATTGGTGAGGATATGGAGAAAGGTACACTCATTCATTGCTGGTGGGACTGCAAATTGGTGCAACCACTCTGGAAAGTAGTATGGAGATCCCTCTGAAAACTTGGAATGGAACCTCCATTTGACCCAGTTATCCCATTCTGCAGTTTATACCCAAAGGACTTAAAATCAGCATTCTATAGTGATATAGTCACATCAGTGTTTATGGCAGCTCAATTCACAATAGCTAATCTATGGAACCAACCTAGGTGTCCTTCAATAGATGAATGGATAAAGAAAATGTGGTCATACACAATGGAATATTACTTAGCCTTAAAGAAGAATGAAATTATGGCATTTTCAGGTAAATGGATGAAACTAGAGAATATCATTCTAAATGAAATAGCCAATCCCAAAAAACCAAAGGCTGAATGTTTTCTCTGATAAGTGGATGCTGATCCATAGTGGGGCAGGGAAGAATGAAGGAACTTTGGATTGTGTAGAGGGGAGTAAGGGGAGTGGCTGTGGGGACAGGAAGGATGGTAGAATGAGACAGACATTATTACACTGTATACATGTATGATTACGTTACTGGTGTGACTCTGCATCATGTACAACCAGAGGAATGAGATGTTGTGTTCCATCTGTGTACGATGTGTCAAAATGTATTCTACTGTCATGTGTAACTAATTAGATCAAGTTAAAAAATAAAAAAGATGATCAGTATGCTCTACCATGTTAGCGTTTGTTTCTAAGATATAGGATCTTGCAGGCTGGCCCTCAACACCTGGGCTCAAGTGATTCTCCTATCTCAGCCTCCTGTAGCTGGGACTACAGCCTGCCAGGCCACAAGCCCATCTGTTTTTTAATCTCTTCAGCTCAAATAGAAATAATTATTGTTGGTGGAACTTTCCAGGTTGGGCTCAGTTCTCTTCTAGTGACATGGAAACACAAGGGTGATAGTGGAATTCATTCATCTCTTTTTAGATTTTCTAACAAGTACACTGACTGCTATTGGTTTTTGCTATATTTTTACTTTAGTAGGTGCTGATGGCTTACAATATACCTAATCATTTGTCACACTGTGCCTTCAAATAATATCAACTTATTTGCAATAAAAATAATTGCAGTGGTATACTTCTTTTTTCTCACTCCTGGCTTTTGAGCTACTATTCAAGCATTATACTTCTACATATATCATAGGCACTAAATTTCATTATTATTTTTGCTTTAATTAGTCAATTACATTTTTTTTTTCATTTTTAGATTCACAGTAAAATTGACCATAAGATACAGAGATTTCCTGTTTATTCCTGTCCCCATATATTCAGTTTCCCTCATTATCAAAATCCTCCATCAAATGGTACATTTGTTATAATTGGTGAACCTATACTGACACATTATTCTCACCCCAAATCCATAGTTTACATTAGGGCTTACTCCTGGAGTTGTACATTCTATTGGTATGAGCAAATGTATAATGACATATATCTACCATTATAATATCACACAGAGTAATTTCACTGCCTTAAAAATCCTGCAAGCTCTGCCTAGTCATCCCTCCATCATGCAAATCCTTGGTAATGACTAATCTTTTTTACCAACTCCATATATTTGCCTTTATGAGAATGTCATATAGTTGGAATCATATAGTATGCAGTCTTTCCAGTCTGGCTTCTTTCAGTTAGTAATGTGCGTGTAAGTTTCCTTCTTGTATCTTCTTGGCTTGATAGCTCATTTCTGTTTTAATGATTCATAGAATTCTGTTGTCTGGATGCACCGTAATTTGTTTATTCATTCAACCATTGGAGGAATCTTGATTGCTTCCAATTTTTGGCAGTTAAGAGTAAAGATTCCATAAGCTTCTGGGGGTAAGTATTTATATGAACATAAGTTTTAAGTCTTCTGGGTATGTACCAAGGAGTGCAATTGCTGGATGTTAAGAATATGCTTAATTTATTTAAAAAAACTGAAATGTTCCATTTCACATTCCCACCAGCTCTGAAAGCTACCGTTGCTCCACGTCCTTGCAAGCAAATGCCAGTGGTGCCACTGTTCTGGATTTTGGTCATTCTAGTAGCTGTGCAGTGGTATTTCATTGTCATTTAGATTTAATTTACCTGATGTTGTATGATGTGGAACATATTTTCACACATTTATTTATCATCTCTATATTTTCTTTGGCAAGAAAACAAAGGTCTCTGACCTATTTTTAAATTGTGTGGCTTAATGTTTTTGAGTTTTAAGAGTTCTTTGTGTATTTCAGATAAAAGTCCTTTATCAGATATGTCTTTTGCAAATATTTTCTCCAAGTCTGTGGCTTATCTTTTCATTCTCTTGATGGTGTCCTTTGCAGAACAGAAAAATTTAAATTTAATGACATTCAGCTGATCAATTGTTTTTTATGGGTCATTTCTTTGGTGTCACAACTAAAAAGTTATTGTCAAACCCAAGGTCACCTAGATTTTGTCCTATGTTATCTTCTAGGAATTTTATTGTCTTGTATTTTACATTTATGTCTATAATCCATTTTGAGATAATTTTTGTGAAGGGTTTAAGGTGTGCCTAGAATCTTTGTTTTTTTTGTTTTTTGTTTTTTGAGTGTGAATGTCCAGTTGTTCCAGCACCATTTGTTGAAAAGACTATCATTTCTCCACGATGGCATTTGTTTTCTATTCATTCCATTTGTTCCTTAATTTTTTTTCCTTTTTCCTGCTTTCCATTTTCTCCCAAGTAGTCTCTGACTCTGACTCTATCTTTTTATTTTTCCTTTCTTTTTAAAGATACAGTGTCTTGCAGACTGACCTCCAGCACCTGGGTTCAAGTGTTTCTCAAACTAAGTTTCTTCACAGCAAAGGAAACAACAAAGTGAAAAGTGAAATCTATGGAATAAGAGATGGTATTTGCAAACCATTATCTATAAGGGATTAATATAAAAAAAAGTTTTCCCCCTTATCTTTGATTTTCTGTGGTTTAAAATGATATGCCTAGCTACCAAATTTTGAGCATTTATTCTGCTTAGTGTTCTCTTGAATTCTTGGATCTATGGTGTATTAGTCAATGTTTTCTAGAGGAGCAGAATCAACAGAAAGTATAATTATGAAAAGGGGACTTATTAAATTGGCTTATGCGACCAGAAGCTGGATAGTCCACAATGGCCGTCTGTAGGCTGGAGAGCTGGAAAAACCAGTAACTGCACAGTCCAAGAGGCTGAAGTCACAGTACAAGAGGAATCAATGCTACCCTAGTCCAAGACTGACGGCTTCTGGAGAATTCGCTTTGGAAGAGTAAAGAAGCAAGAGTCTAATATCCTCAGATGATAGCAGCAGCAATCAAGAAACTGTTTAAGGGCTGGGATTGTATCTCAGTGGAAGAGCACTTGCATAGCATGTGTGAGGCACTGGGTGTGATTCTCAGCACCACATACAAATAAATAAAAGTCCATCAATGACTAAAAAAAAAAAAAAAAAAAAAATAATATATATATATATATAAATAAAAGTAAAGAACCTGTTCAAGAAGAATCTAGCTTGCATCTATCTGCGGCTGCTTCCTTATTCTTCCAACTTTTATTCCATCCAAATCATCATCCTATTGGATGGTGCTGCCCATGCTTAGGGAGTGTCTCCATTTCAGTTATCTATCCCGCATGCCAAACATTCCTAGACACACCTTCATTTACACGCCCATAAGCCTCTCTTTTAAAAAAAAAATTTATTTGTTTTTAGTTGTACACAATGCCTTTATTTTTATGTGGTGCTGAGGATTGAACCTGGGCCGCCCACATGCTAGGCAAGTGCTCTACCACTCTAGCCCCCATAAGCCTCTTAATTATTGGCATCTCTTAATCCTATCAAGTTGACAATTCAAATTAACCATTACATATGGTTTGGTATCTGACATTAATTTGGGGAAATTCTCAGTCATTATTGTCTCAAATATTTTTTGGTTCTTTTTTACTTTCTTTTTACTTTTTCTGTTATTTCCATCGTAAGTATGTTAGACCTTTGTAGTTGTCCTACAGGTCTTGAACATTTTCCTCCATCTTTTTTTCTGTTTGTCTTTCTATGTTTTAAAAGTTTGTATTGTGATATCCTGAAACTCAGAGTTTCTTTCCTAAGCCATATCTCATCTACTAATAAGCCCAACAAAGGCATTCTTCCTTTCGATACAGTGTTTTTGATCTTTAGCATTTCTGTTTGATTCTTTCGTAAGATTTCCATTTCTCTGCTTACATTGTCCATTTGTTCTTGCATCCTGCCTACTTCATTCATTAGAGCTTTTAGTAGCATTTTTTCTTCTTCTTTTTGTAGTTCTGGGGATCAGCTGGGTATGGTGACTCAGGACTGTAATTCCAGTGACTTGGGAGCCTCAAGCAGGAGAATCACAAGTTCAAGCTAAACTGGGAAATTCAGCAAGATCCTGTTGATAAATAAAACATAAAAAGGACTGGAGATGGAGCACAGTGTTAAAGCATCCTTGGTTCAATCCCCAGTACCAAAAGACAAAACAATATGTTGGGGATTGAACCCAAGGTGATGTGCATGCTGGGAGAACCCTTATATTGTGTCATAGTTGTTTTAAATTCTTGGTCTGATAATTCCACCATATCTGATTCTGGTTCTAATATTTGCTAATGTATATTTTAGCATGCCTTCTCATTTTTTCTTGATAGCCGAGCACAATGTATTTGGTAAAAGGAACTGCAGTGAAAAGACCTTCAGTATCATGGTGTAAGGTGTTGGAGGAAGGGGGAGGTATTCTGTAGACCTATGATTAAGTCTCAGTCTTTTAGTGGGCATGTATCCCCGGACTATGAATTTCAGATTTGCTTCTCCATCCTTCAGACTTCTTTGAAACAGTATATAGCCATACTGTTGGGCTGTAGTTGGGCATTTCCCTTCTCCTACATTGAAAGCTAAGTAGGGGTGGGCTGGATTTGGGTAATTTTCTTCCCCAACGGTCAGTTTGGCTCTGATAAGCCTGGCATATTAGGCTCTGGTTAAACAGTTACGCATTTGAGCAGGCCTTGTTAAGAAATAGTGTGCTTTGGCACTTTTAAAAATGCTTCTTATCCCTCCCCCCTGCTAGAACTGTGAGAGGATTTTTCTCTGATGTTTACTATGAGAACTGGTTGAGCTCTAGGAGGTAAAACTCACAAATGTGTGGGGGCCTCGTGATGACTGAGTGCCCTGAGTGCCCTGGAAGTTTTCTTTTTCAGACTTTTCTGTAATGAGCCTCCAATAATTTTCAGTTTTGGTTTAATTCCATGGAGGTTTATGCTAGTGAGTTACTGCTCTTGTAAGTTGTGATTCTGTGTATTTGCCTGAAAGTCTCCCCAGTTTGGGGGCAGTGGTTTGCTTCGGGCCTCATTTCTCTTGTGGATCTAAGGAAAGTTATTGATTTTTCAGTTTGTTCAACATTTTACTTGTTAGGACACATTAGCAACTTCCAGACATCCTACTTGTTTGACCAGATACTTGAGGTGCAATTATGCCTTAAATAGATTTTTAAAATGAGAAGAATCTTTTGTATTTGCTCACCTATTTAATATTTTTGTCACCTTTCTTTTCTTTTTTTAATATGTAATATGTATTTAGTAGAAATATATTATCATTTTAGTAGCTAGATTTTTCTTCCTTCTTCTTCCTCTTCTTCTTTTTAAAAAAATGTTTATTTGTTCTACTTAGTTGTACATGACAGCAGAATGCATTTTAATTCATCGTACATAAATGGAGTGCAACATTTCAATTCTCTGGTGGTACACGGTGTAGAGACACACTATTCATGCAATCATACATGTACCTAAGGTAATGATGTCCATCTCATTCCATCATCTTTCCTATCCTCATAACCACTCCCCACCCTCCCCTTTGTCCAATCCAAAGTTCCTCCATTCTTCCCATGCCACCCCCCTCCATCATAGATCAGCATCCACTAATCAGAGAAAACATTCGGTCTTTAGTTTTTTGGGATTGGCTTACTTCACTTAGCATAATATTCTCCAACTTCATCCATTTACCTGAAAATGCCATATTTTTATTCTCTTTTAATGCTGAGTAATATTCCATTGTGTATATATACCACAGTTTCTTTATCCATTCACCTATTGATGGGCATCTATGTTGGTTCTGTGGTTTAGCTATTATGAATTCAGCTGCTATAAACATTGGTGTGGCTATGTCACTGTAGTATGCTAATTTTAAATCCTTTGGGTATAGACGAAGGAGTGGGATAGCTGGGTCAAATGGCGTTTCCATTCCAAGTTTTCTGAGGAATCTCCACACTGCTTTCCAAATAGACACTTCTCAGAAGAAGATATATAAGCGATCAACAAATATATGAAAAGTGTTTAACATCTTTAGTAGTTAGAGAAATGCAAATGAAAACTACTCTAAGATTTTATCTCACCCCATTCAGAATGGCAGTTATCAAGAATATAAGCAATAATAAATGTTGGTGAGGATGTGAGAAAAATGGTACACTCATACATTGCTAGTGGGACTGCAAATTGGTGCAACCACTATGGAAAGCAGTGTGGAGTTTCCTCAGAAAACTTGGAATGGAACCACCATTTATTTTCTTTTCGATCCAAGTACCCATGTGGTATCATTTTATTTCTATTGAAAGAGATTCCTTTAACTATTCTTTGTTGCTGATCTGTTGGCAGTAAATTCATCTTTCATATGTTTGCAAAAATCTTTATTTTGCTTTCATTGTTGAAAGATATTTTTACTGGATATTAGAGGTTGAATTGTGTCCTTTTCCTCCAAATTCATATGTGGAAGTTCTAATCCCCCATACTTCAGAATATGAGCTAACTTGGAAATAAGGTTATTGCAAAAATAATTATATTCAGATGAGGTCATCCTGGAGTAGGACAGGATGCCCATTCAATATATCCTGTGTCCATATCAAGAGCAATTTAGACAGAGACACACAAAAGAGGGAGAACACTATATGAAGATGAGGGCAGAAGGTGATGTGATGCAGCAGAAGCTATGGGATTCCAGAGCTTGCTGTCAACCCACCAGAAGCTGGAAGAGAGGAATGGAGCATGATATCTTTCAGAGGCCTGGGTAGGAATCAAGCTTGCTGACTATTTGATCCTGGACTTCTACCCTGCAGAAAAGACACAAGTTTCTTTTGAGAATTCTGACCAGACATGGCCTACAGATGGCTCTGCACAATATGCAGGCACCACGCAGAAGTGGACAGCTGCATTGCTTAGCCCCTTTCTGGGACATTCTTCTTTGTTTTCCTCTCTCCATTATTTGTCACTTTTATTCATATACCCCTTCACTCCCCCACCCTTATTTTCAGTGCTAGGCATGGCAAGAAGTGATTACAGCCAACTGTTACTAAAACATTTGTTTGTAACATATATCCTCTTTATCACTGACCCCAAACTGACTCATATTGTGTGTGCTTTGTTCTTTCTTTTTAAATACGCTACCACCAAGACTGGTGGAAGGAGCTAGGGTAAGAGAGATGAAGGGGGAGAATCCAGTAGGCCAGAGAGGAAGAATGCAACAAGCCACAGTAAGAATGTGCTATATTTAATTTAAAAAGAGGCGGGGGGAATGAATGGGTATACCCCACAAATGATACAGTAATGAGGATACACAAATCCCATAGCTCTGTTGGACGTCATTGCAATGGAAGGCATAAAAAGTGCAGTAACTCAATGTTGATAGTCCAATCTAGTCCATTAGGCAAGATGGTGCAAGAAGTCATTTAAATTAAAAGTGCCCTACCCTTACTTAACTGTCTAGCAGATATGGAGAATACAGTGATAATCCTCAGAGCTTTCTCCATGTAGTTATAGAAATGTGTTGCTGAATGGATGAATGAATGAATGAATGAATGAATGTTGAATAAATGAATGTCAAACACTGGAATGGGGTGCCGCAATAGACCTCTCTCTTTCACAGATATGAATGCTAGATTCAACTCTCTCAACTAAGCAGGAAGTAGGCTCTTCTGCTAGGAATGCCAACCCTAATTCACTTGAAATGTACACAGATTGTTTGTAGTAGCTACAGCAATGATGTTTTTCTTGGGGTGCCAGGCCATTTGAAGGGATTTCTTATTGAAGTCTAGGCTGTCAACACTTATTTTTCTTTTGCTTGCTGCTTGCATAGCCTTTGTGTGGCTTCAGAACTGTGTGAGGCTTATTTTTTTTCTCATGATGCTTCTAGAGTTATATATACCTCACTTTGTGTTCCTGTCAAACATCCTGAAGAAATTATTGGAGGATCCAGTCATGACAACGCTGTCACATCCATTCAAGCAATATTCAAACTTGTCAAATAGGCAGTCATTTTCATACAGTGAACAAAGTTTATTTCTGAGGTATTCATGTACCTGGTATATTTCCATGGGCCTGTTTTCCATATTTAAGTCCTAAATTTTGACTGACAAATAGCCTCTAGTCATCATATAATGACCACTATGGATGTATTTTACATTAGAAATAGAAGAAGTGATTTCAGAAAAAAAAAAAATGACCTGTTACTAGGGTCTTCAGTTTCTTCAAACAGTCTAGAATGTCTATCACAGAAGGCAGATATCCTTATATCACATAACTGAGTAGTTCCTTTACTGTTGCTGTATACAATAGTGTTACTTACAGTCATTTGGATGGGATTTTGCTGCTATGATCACTTCTGTGAGCTCCTCTGTATAGGCAGCCTATGTATCCACAGTATTAAAACTCCTGTCTGTAATTTCCAGGTGCCAAAGATTAATCCACAAATCATATATAGATAAATAAGCTTCATGATCACTATTAATAGGAATTGAGTTGATGTTTGTGTATTGGCAAACATTCTTTGTGGACTGGCCTTGATTGTTAGATCCATGGGCCTAAAGACTGGCATGTGTAGTGTAGTAACTGTAGCAGGATCTCTATACCTTCTATCTTCCTCTTTCGAGTTATACCCTTCTGGTCTTTTGTCTTTTTTCTTTTCCTAAACTTTTCAAGTAGTCAAATTCTGGTTCATGGCTCTGGAAGGTGCTGTAAATATTGTTTTCTCCTCTGCTATGAAACTGGATTTTGTTCTCACTGGGTGTTGTGAAGACTAATTCATCAGTGTTTGTAAAGCACCTGAGATCCTTGGGTCAAAGGTGTTCCTGCTTCTGTTGAAAGATGACAACTCTACTACCTTTTCCTCCTGTTACTAGTAATTTTCCAGAATGATTAAACTTTACTGTAGAAATTATATATGCTTCTGCTACATCGTCATTTACTGCTTTAACCTGAGACAAATGCCGCTGAATATCATTCCCTCCTCCAGCCGTTACCACGTTGGGCTGCAAATGGTGACGCTGCTGAGTTGCTTTGGGTCTCTTCCTGAATGGATGTCGTAGATGGCACCTGTGGGGATAGGGGCTGGGGGCTGGGGAGAAGGAAGGAAGGGCGAGCAAACCAGCCAGGAGGATGGTGGGTTTCACACTTGTTAGTGCTCCTTCTCCTGCAGTGGATGAGGCTACAACAGTGATGGCAGTGGTGGGTGACTCCACTTTTTTCTGGGACCTTCTCCTTCTTTTTTTGTATCAGGAATTGAACCCAGGAGGCTTAACCACCAAGCCACATCCCTAACCCTTTTTGTGTTTTATTTTGAGACAGGATCTTGCTAAGTTGCTTAGGACCTCACTAAGTTGCTGAGGCTGGCTTTGAACCCATGATCCTCCTGAGCTGCTGGGATTACAGGCATGGTCCACTGTGCCTGGCTCTGGAACCTTCTTAAAGAGACATTGTGAAGCAGTGTTTTTCTAGTAGTCAGTACTTGGAGCAGTGTGCCTGGTAGTGTACTTTTCTTTTTTTCTTTCTTTTTTTTTTTTTTTTTTTTTGGTACCAGGGATTGAACTCAGGGGCACTCGACCACTGGGCCACATCCCCAGTCCTTTTTTTGTATTTTATTAGAGACAGGGTCTCACTGAGTTGCTAAGTGCCTTGCCATTGCTGAGGCTGGCTTTGAACTCGCGATCCTCCTGCCTCAGCCTCCCAAGTGCTAGGATTACAGGCGTGCGCCACCGCGCCCGGCTTAGTGTACTTTTCTTGAAAGGAGAAATGTCCATACATGTGATCATTTACCAATTCAGGCTGTGGCCAGTAGTTTGGCCTGATGTTCAGAGACTTAGAAAGAAAGAACATGATTGGAAAAGTGGTGGCAAGGAAATTTGAGGAAGTGTGTGGATAGACTCTCTGAATGGATAAAACACATAAAGAGGTATTTAATAATTAAGTGGATAGGTTGACATGTTCTGTGAATACCAGTCAATCTCTTCTTCCAGCCATCCTTGTCTTTGCCAAATGGTTTCATAAACAGAGTGGCCATCTGGCAGGGATAGAGGTTATGCACAAACAACTTGGACTTCTTCTGCAGCCAGTGCTTAGTGCCCAATCTGCCAGCAATGGAAATTAGCACTAAGCCCCTGATAAGGCACCATTCTCTGGGAGTAATCAGCCAACTACTTGGAGGCAGGTTGATTACACTGGATCACTTCCATCATGGAAAGGGAAACATTTTGTTCTTACTGGATAAGATACTTTTAATATGTTTTACCTTCCTCATATGAAATACTTTTGCAAAAACCACTATTTGTGGACTTACAAAGTATCTTATGCACTGTCATGGTGTACCACACAGTATTGTTTTTGATCAAGGAACTCAATTCATAGAAAATGAGGTGCTTTAATGGGCCCATGTTCATGGAATTCACTGGTTTTACCATGTTTCCCACTGCCCTAAGCAACTGACTTGATAAATAGTGAAATGGCCTTTTGAAGACTTTGTTTACAATTTCAGCTGGATAGCAATATCTTGCATACCTGGAGTAAAGTGCTCCAGAAGGCTGTATGGGCTCTGAAAAGGTATCCAAAATATTGTGCAGTTTATCCCATAGTCAGGATTCCTGAGTCTAGGAATCAAGGTTTTGAAATGTGTCACCACTCCTCATTACCCCAAGTGACCTACTAGCAAAACTTTGGCTTCCAATTTCTGTGACTTTATGCTCTGCTGACCTAGAGGTCTTAGTTCCAGAGAGAGGATGCATTCACCAAGAAATACAACAATGATTCCATTAACTGGATGTTAAGATTGCCTCTCAGGCCACTTAGGACTTCTTATGCATATGAATCAACAGACAAATAAGGGATTTACTGTGTTGGCTGGGTTGGTTGATCTGACTACCAGAGGAAATTGGACTTTCCTCCATAATGGAGGTAAGGAGAACTGTGTCTAGTATACAGAATATCCCATAGGGTGTCTTTTGGTATTATTATGCACCGTGATTAAGGTCAATGGAAAATTACAACACTCATCCAGGCAGGACAATTAATGACTCAGATGCTCTGGGAATGAAGGTTTAGGTCACTTCACCAGGTAAAGAATCATGACCAGCTGGGGTGCTTGGTGAAGGAAAGGGAAACACAGAACAGGTAGTAGAAACAGGTAGTTGTAAAAACTGACCATGACCATGACCATTGTGACCGGTTACACAAAAGAAGACGGTAATTGTCATGGATATTTCTTCCTTATTTTACTATGAATGTGTGTGTGTGTGTCTTTGTTTTCTTCCCTTTCATTCCCTTATAAGATGTATTGATTTTATATCATACTGTCTAAGTACTGCTGATTTTATATCATAGCATTGAGTCATGAGATAGCAAGAGAAGGGTAAAATCCTTACCTCCTTTTCCGGGGAAAAGGTTAGTGCATTTTCAGTTGTACACAGGAGAGTTGTATTAAGTTAGGTGAAATTACAATTTACTGTTATTTTCATTGAGAGATAAAATGTGTGTTATGAAGAGATGTGTATAGGTGATGAGCTGCCAGTGGGTGGACCTGTGATGGTTTATTTTATGTGTCAACTAGCCCGGATCATAGGGTAATCCAGATTAAACATTCAACATTCTGTGTGTGTCTATGAGTGTGTTTCCGAATGAGATTAGCAGTGGAATTGGTGGACTCACTAAAATAGGTTTCCCTCCCCATGTGGGTGGGCATGATTCAATCACTGAGCACCTGAACAGAACAAAGGGCTAGGAAGGAGGACATTTGCCCCCTTTTCTTCTGCTTCACTGCTTGAGCTGGGACAGCTCATCTCAACTTCTCCTGTCACAGACTAGGATTCATACCACAGACTCCCCTTGCTCTCAGGCCCTTGAACTCTTGACTGCATTTTATCACTGGCACTCTTGGTCTCCAGCCTGGAGGTTGTAGATTATGGCACTTATCAGTCTCTGTAATTGCACAAGCCAATTCCTCATAAAAATCAGCCTCTATCTCAGTATCTCCCCAAATAAGTCATAAAGACATCTACAGTATAATTTATTAGTAATATAAATGTGTGTACGCGCACGTGTGTGTGTGTGTGTGTGTGTGTGTGTGTGTGTGTGTTATTTATTCATTATGCTTCTCTGGAGAACCCTGACTAATATATGCGAGTTAATAATTTTCATTAAATTTGAAAAAATACCATTTTTTCAAATATTGCTTCCTTCTTTTCTGGATACTGCAATCATACACAAACTAAGCTATGTGGCATTTCCCCATTTCTTACTGATGCTCTATTTAATTTTATTCCAGCTTTTTTTCTCTCAGTCTTTCATTTTGGATAGTTTCTATTGCTGTGTCTTCAAATGAACTCACTTTTTGTTCTATAGCATTTAATCTGTTGTTAATCTTGCCAGTGTATCTTTCATTTCAGATATTGTATTTTTTATTTCTAGAAGCTTAGTTGCTATGTTTTTATTTCATGTTTCTCCTTACCATACCTGTATTTTCCTGAACATATGGAGTATATTTATAACTACCATTTTGATGTTGTTGTCTATAAATTTTAACTTCTATGCCTTATCTGGTTTTATCTCTATGGGGATGATTTCTTTTTCTGGTTCTGTGTCATATGTTCCTGTTTATTTTCATACTTTGTAATGTTTGATTGATTGGACACTAGACATTGTACATTATATTTTATTGGGTGCTGGAATGTTTTGAATTTTTATTTAGATACTTTAGGCTTTTCTTTTTCTCCCCTTTGTACTAGGGATTGAAGCTGAGGTGCTTTACTACTGAGCTATATCCCCAGCCCTTTTTATTTGTTATTTTGAGAGAGGATCTTGCTAAATTGCTGAGGCTGGACTTGAACTTGAGTTTCACTTGCCTTTGTCTCCAAGTCCCTGGATTACAGGCATGTGCCACTACACATGGCTGATACTTTGAGATTTGTTTAGAATGAATTAAATTACTTGGAATTGGTTTTATTCTTTTGAAGTTTGCTTTTAAGCTTTGAAGGGGGCAGATCTAAGACAACTTTTTATCAAGGGCTAATTTGGTCCCATTGTGCCAATGCCTCACATACTGGGAGGTCTTCTCAGTCTGACTAGTGAGAACACTATTTCTGGCCCTGTGTGAACTCCTCAGTGGCTCTTCCTATTCCTGTCTGTCCTCCCCACCCCCACTGTCCCCACCGTTTGTTTCTACATAGCACTTGGCTCCTGTTTAACAGCATTCTAATTCTAACTGGTACACAGCTGTTCTCAGACAAAGACTTGTCGAACCACTCTGCAGGTCTTTGGAGCCTTCACTTTTTATAGTTCCTCCTTTTGACACTTTGCCTCACAAGTTTTCATCAGAGTTATAGCTTGGCTATAACTCTGAACTGTTGTCTCCTTAATTAGTGAAACTATTTGGCTCTATTTTTTAGTTTTTTTTTTTTTTTTTTTTTTTTTTTTTGGTGTGTGTGTTCAACCTGCAAATTCTCCATTCAGTGGGTGGGGACGCTCGTACCACCATCTGTTTTCTTCCTTTTGGTGATCACCGTTTAACATTTTCTGTTACCCAATGTATGATAACTTTTGTTTCATGTATTTTGTCCAGCTTTTAGTTGTGAAAGGAGAGAAGGCAAGTTGAGTCTCCACCATAGTTGAAAATAGAATTCTGTTTTGGTAAACAGTTTTTATCTTGTTTAAATAATTTCTATTCCTGTTTTAGCTAATTTTAAAATTAGAATGCTATTACATATAGGGGAAAACCCTCTGTGTTGCATTTATTTATAAAATCATGTAGGTTTTATTCTTAATATATAAATTCAGTGATGTAGACAAGATTCCTATTGTGGAATAAGTATTACATTTCTGGAAGAAACTCTTTATTGGTCAATGATTATGTTATTAAAAATATTAACAAATATGTGATGTGATAGTAAGTCTCAATGACATGTTAGCCTTAGAGCTGTCTGTCTAGGTTGGTGACACCCTAAAGGATTTATCACAAAGATTTACCTGAAGGGGATTTAGATGGAAAAATAATTTTTTTTCTCCAATAAAACTATTAAAAATTTCTGATGGGCTCTCTTTACAATTTAGAAGATTTCTTTTTTTTTGGTTACATTTTGAAGCATTTAAAGTTTTTCATATATGAGACTGATCAAAGTTGTCTCACTGTGCACTAATGCTCTTAATTTCTTTTCAGTATTTTTCTTTCTGTATTTCATTTGGATGACTTGTATTGCTGTATCTTCAAGTTCAATAATCTTCAACATCTAATTTGCTATTAATCTCATCCAGTGTCTTTTCATGTCAGACATTGTAGCTTTAGCTTCAGAAGTTCAATTTGAATACTTGTTTATTTTTGAGCTAGGACCTTGCTAAGTTGCCCAGACTGGCTTTTATTTTGTGACACTCCAGCCTCAGCCTCTCTAGTAGCTAAGATTAGAGGCATAAGTCACCACACCTGGTTTGATTTAAAAATTAGAAAATATTTTCTCTGTGTCTACTAACTTGTGCAATCTCCTCTGACTTCTTGACCATATAGTTAAAACAGTTACAACTGTTTTAATGTCTTTGTCCATGTCATTTCTGGGATGTTTTTCTTATTTTTTCTCTTAATTATGACAGAACAGGGGTCATATTTTCCTGAATTTTTTCATGTCTTGTAATTTTCGATTGGGTGGAAGACTGTGAATTTTATCTTGTTGGGTCTGTGCCTCAAGGTGAGTAGGAAAGTGTCTTGGGGGCTGTGGCTCTGGCTGAAGAAATTGGCATGAGGCTCCCTCTTGTGGATGTAGTAAGGAAAGAAGAAAACTGGCCATTCCCTTCTGGAGCTGCAGACAGAGGCTTAGCCAAGGGAGCATGACTCAGGACCTGAGCAGTGATGGTGACTGGAAGAAGGGAGTGATTTACAGAGGTAGGGCACCAGCCTCAGGGCAGGGTAGAGCTTCCTTGGAGGTGGAAGATGGGGTTCAGTACCAGTAAAGTAAGCCATTAAAAAAAAAAAAAAAGGGGTGGGGGGAAGAAGCTTTAGTAGACAGGAGGAACCAATTCAGTACACTTGTTATACAACCAAATTTAGAAACTCAGATGATCTTTTGTAAAGTTATAAAGTTTGTGAAGGATAATAAATCTGAGTAGAAACCTCCCCACCCCCCCCCACACACATACACCCAGCTGAATAACTCCTCTTTGAATGTGCTTGAAAAGAAGATTGTGTGTAGGGAAGAAGATTGTTATAGCAAGATTTTTACTTCTTTATTGCTACCAAGATTGTTGGTAGCAAAGATGGTTGTAAGGATCATTCTTGAGCCGCCCAGGAACTGTGATAAGATTGGGGGAAACCAGAACTTCAGTCTTTGCTAGACGGGGCTTAAGACAGAGGCTATGATATTTTGTTTATATGCCATTATATTCTTTGATGTTAGGCTTCTCAGGTTAATGATTTTCTTTTTGAGGGGGTGGTACTGGAGATTGAACCCAGGGGCACTTTACCACTGAGCTACATCCCCACTCTATTAAATTTTTTAAAAAATTTTATTTTGAGACAGGGTTTTGCTAAATTGCTTAGGGTCTTGCTAAATTGCTGAGGCTGACCTTGCATTTGTGATCCTTCTGCCTCAGCCTCCTGAGTTACTGGGATTACAAGTGTATGCCACCACACCTGGCTCAGGTTAATGATCTTAAAGATACTTATTATAGGTTAAACAAACTTTTGAAATGTTAATATGTATGAGAAAGAGCCAATGAGGCTTGAGAAACATAACTTAGAGAGCCTAGTGATACTAGGTAACTTACTGTATATGCCTGAACATTCCTTGAACACATAAAGGATTTGTTTTTGTTATTTATTTAGTTATTTTTGATGGTGATCAAAGAAGTCTTACTGCATTATACCTAAAGTTCACATGTAAGAGTAATGTTAGCTTTGATGCTTATTTTGTAGATGAAAAATCAATGGGATATTTATTTATTTATTTATTTTTGGTGCTAGGGATTGAACCCAGGGGAGCTTACCCCATTGAGCTATATCATCAGCCCTTTTAATTTATTATTTTGAGACAGGGTCTTGCTAAGTTTCTTAGGAACTTGCTAAATTGCTGAGGCTGGCTTTGAACTTGTGATCCTCCTGCCTCAGCCTCCCCAGCTGCTGGGATTACAGGTGTGCACCATGGTCCCTGGCTAATTTTTATTTTAGTATTCATCATGTGTTTTCTATGTTCACTTACATGCCTGCCACCCCTAACAACTCCCTAAGGGATCATGCTTTGTGGGTACAATGTGTTGGGTGTTTACTGTTGGAAATACTGGATTGCCACAAGAAATCAGACACGTGCTCAAAAGTTACTTTACAAAGCTAATTTACTTCTGCAGAAGGGTGTGCCACCAACCAGTATCAAGCAAGAAGCACACTTGGGTGGGCAGCCCACCTCTTTTTATCCCTAATGCAGCTCTGCCCCTTGTTCTGATAGGAGGAACGTGGGGTTACTATCTACGTGTTTGGCTGATTTAAAATTGGGGAGGAAAAAAGGGAAGGGTTATGATTGGCTCATTGAAGACACTATACACATTGTGATTGGAAGACCAGGCACAAAGGGAGATACAGTTGGGGGTTGTGACTTAGGTATCAGGGTCTGCATTCCTGCCCATATATGGACACATGTTGTACATGCAGGGGAACTCACAATGGCTATATTTTAGCCATATGGTTTTGTAACTTAGAATGGCTCTATCTAACCAAATATCATGAAATTTAAGTTTTAGGTTACAGTAAACAGGTTTTTGTTACATACTGGGAAACTCAGACTACAGGTTTAACTTTTGTAGAAAGGAGAACATTAATCTTACATTACCAAATAATGAATGTTGATATATTTTATGTTGCTTATCTTATATACTTTCTGAGAAACTATGAATTTCATACTTCTGTCCCCATTCTCAGGTTTAGGAAACCGAGGAGAGTGAGGTAAATCACCTTCCCAAAGCCAGATGGCAACTAAGCCTTGAATTCTCCTGTGAATAGTGCTGTGAACATGGGTGTGCAGGCTTCTTTCTGATATACTGATGAATCGCCTTTGGATATCTACCTAGCTTGGGCTTGCAGACCACATGGCAGTTCTCCTGTTAGCTCTTTGAGGCACCTCCATACTGTTTTTCATAATGGCTGTACTAATTTGCATTCCTACTAATAGCTTACAGCATTCTCTTTTCTACATATTCTTGTCAGTACCCATTGTCATTTGGCTTTTTGATAATAGTCATTCTTACTGGGGTGAGATGATATCTCATTGTGGTTTTGATTTGCATTTCCTGAATGATTAATGAGGTAGAGCATTACTTTATATACCTATTAGTCATTTGTTTGTCTTCTTCTGAGATGAGTCTACTTAGGTCCTTTGCTTACTTTTATTTATTTATTTTTGGTTATTGAGTTTTTGGAGTTTTTATATATTGTGGGTATTAACTCCTTGTCAGATGTATAGTTTGCAAATTCTTTCTCCCATTCTGTAAGTGCTCATCAACTGATGAATGGATAAAGAGAATGTGGCACATTATATACAATGGGCATATTATTCAGCCATAAAAAGAATGAAATCCCATCACTTGTGACAACACAGATGGACCCGGAGATGATTATGTTACACTGAAATAATCTATGCACAGAAAGATAAGTACTGCACCATTTTACTCATAAGTGGAAACTAAAATAATTGATCTCCAATAATGTGAAGAGAGAGCCTACAGAATGGGAGAAAATCTTTGCCACATGCACCTCAGATACAGCATTAGTCTCCAGGATATATAAATAACTCAAAAAACTCAACACCAAGAAAACCAAATAACCCAATCAATAAATGGGCTAAGGAATTGAACAGACATTTCACAGAAGAAATACAATCAATCAACAAATATATGAAATAAAATGTTCAACATCCTTAGCAATTAGAGAAATGTAAATTAAAACTACACTGAGATTTCATCTCACTCCAGTCAGAATTATCAAGAATATCAATTATCAAGAATACAAGCAACAATAAATGTTAGCGAGGATGTAGGGAAAAGGTACACTCATACATTGCTGGTAGAATTGGAAATTGGTGCAACCATTATTGAAAGCAGTATGGAGATTCCTTAGAAAACTTGGAATGGAACCACCATTTGACCCAGTTATCCCACTTCTCAGTTTATACCCAAAGGACTTAGAATCAGCCTACTATGGTGATATAGCCACATCAATGTTTATAGCAGCTCAATTCACAATAACTAAACTATGAAACCTACCTAGATATCCTTCAACAGATGAATGGATAAAGGAAATGTGGTATACATAGACAATGGAATATTACTCAGCCATAAAGAAGAATGAAATTATGGCATTTGTTGGTAAATGGATGGAGCTGGAGAATATCATGCTAGGTGAAATAAGATAATCCCAAAAAAACAAAGGCCAAATGTTTTCTCTAATATGCAGGTGCTAATTCACAATAAGGGGGAGAGCTATGGAAGATTAGAGGTACTTTGGATTAGACAGAGGGGAGTGAAGGAAGGGGAGTGGGTATAGGAGTGGGAATTATTGTAGAATGAATTGGACATTATTACCTATCTGCATATATGTTACATGACCGGTGCAATTCTACATCATGAACAACCAGAAGAATAAGTTATACTTCATTTATGTATGATGTGTCAAAATGCATTCTACTGTCATGTATAACTAATTAGAACATATAAAAAATAATTGATCTCATAGAAGTTAAGAATAGAATGGTGGCTATGAAAGCCTGGGGAGGGCAGAGGGAGGGGAGGATGGAAAGAGGGTGATCAGTGGGTACATAAGAGCAATTGTTCTGGTGTGCTACTGTACAAGAGGGTGACTACAGATAAAAATAATGTACTGTGTATTTTAAAAAGTGTTTTAGAAGTTTTTGATCATAAAAATTATAAAAGTTTGAGGATACAGATGTGTTTAGCCTGATTTAAACATCACACAATTTATACAAGTGTCAAAACATTGTTATCCCATTAATATGTACAATTTTTATGTACCAGTAATTTTTTTAAATTTGAAAGTATGTGAACTCTAAAAGTGTCTTATTAGCCTCTGAATGCTCTGCGCCTAACATAATGAATGAGGCATAGTGCTCAATATTGAATAACTGAGTAATGAACACCAGTGTGTATGAGAAACAGTTACCCACTGTGAACACAAGATGGCAGCATATATCCAACTATGCGGTTCGCAGGGACACTTCTATTTCTAGCGTAGAGGGGATGGTTGACCAAAACCAGAAAATGCAGATCCTACTGGGAATTTGTTTTGCTATTTTTAAAATGGGAAGATTAACAAGTGATGTGAAGTTACTAAGTAAGCTGATCTGATAGCATTAATGAATTTATTCCAATCATAAATAGTATGAGGGCCTGGGACCAAAGAACAATGACATGACATTTTCTTTCCTCAAGATCACAGAATCATGCCTGCCCCCCTACCTCCACCTAGGACTAAAAAACTCTCAGAGCATATTTTTTAGACTCTACAGTACACAACATGCCTTTCACTCCTCCTGTTTGTCTCCTCCGATGCTTCTCAGCTATCACTGTCATACAAATGAAGAATTTGTCTACATACAAATGAAGAATAACTGTGATCTTAATCATAGTCTCTGATGGAAGTTATTGGCCCCATTCATCAGCCTATAAGTGTTTCTATGACCTCTGTCCAGAGCCCTTTCCCATCATTTTAAATAAATCTGGCACTTCTCTGAACAATATCCTTGAGATTTATACATGTCTCCTAATGTTACAATTGTCTTTTTAAAAAGCGCATTCCTCCCATGGCTTATGACCAACTTGGGTTCACCAAGACATGGACTCCATGTCTCACAACTGTCAAGTTCACATCAAATTTGAATTTGATTTCTTTGAAATATATTTCCAAGAACTATAGCTCAGAAGAACTGAATAACATGTTCTAGAATATTCATTAACAATGTCTCCAAACTGGAAACCACCCAAATGTCCAAGAGTAGAATGGAGGCACAGCTGTGATATGCTTATTAAATAAAGTGTGATACAGGGGGCTGGGGCTGTGTAGCTCAGTGGTAAGGCAATGCCTTGCATGTGTGAGACACTGGGTTCAATCCTTCAGCACCACATAAAAATAAATAGATACTGGGTGTTCATCTACAACTAAAAAATATATTTTAAAAAATGCAATACAGTAATGAATTAACTAGAACTACATAGAAGAAGGATGAATCACACCAACATAATATTGACTTAAATAGGTCAATCACAAAGTGACTGCAGAAAGTTCAAAGAACAGACAAAACCAATCTACCATGTTGAAACTCAGGATCACATTTACCCTGGGTGGACGAAGCATAACTAATGGAGAAGGCTTCTGGGATGTGTGGCATCCTCTTTCTTTATCTGGTTGCTGATTTTGCAGGTATATTCACCTGGTGAAATTTATTAAGCTATAAACTTATGGCAATGTCCACTTCTGTATGTATGTTTTATAAAACTTCCAGAAATATTAGGAAGAAATATATTGCTATGTGTTGATTGGACTCCATTCTAGATTATTTTGGAAATCGTAGTTTGAAGATAGCTAGTGCTTAGAATATGCCCCAATCTATTGCAATCCAAGGCCTGGATCCTAGTCAATCTTGTAAGAATTGTAAAGTTAATTTTAAAAAAAGCAGTTTCTATGTTTCTAAAGTCCTTGTGTACTTAAGGGATGAGGAGCAATAGGGACCCAGTATCATTACTGTCCTGAAACTCATCTGTTCTCTGGTCACCCTTTGGGAGAAATATCAGGCTTATGAATTCATCTGCACAAACAGCTGGCCAGGTGGCCCACTGCCCTCACCCTATTGTCATTTCTGTATTGTTCTGGGACTCTGGCCACACACACTTTCTAAAACAGCTGTGCAGTTGTTAGCATCGTCCAGGAGACTATTTTGAAACACTGGCTTAGCTTGGTGATGTGCAGGACAAGGAAGGGCTCAGTTGTTGTCAGGCAGGACTAGGACAAGAAGGGGGCTGGGGGTGGGCAGGAAGTTATGAAGAATTTGTCTGCAGGAGGCTTGGAGTCATCCAGGGCTACCATGGCTTCTGACAAGTGTTCAGTGTGGTGTGAGGAATTGGGAAAGAAGGAGGAGAAAGGGTGGGGAGGAACCAATGCAGGTTGGAGGACATCTTAGAAGGGAGGTGTTACAGGGCTGGAGTCTTCCAGGAAGCTGAGGCTGCATGAAGACCTCAAACCCTGATTCTTGAGATCAAGTCAGAAATATTTCAGACATGTCACTCAGATTAACAGGCATGAGTTTATTAAAAGGATAGGAAAAGGAGAAGAGGACACTCTGAAGGGAAAGAGTGGTCTTCTCAGAGAGAAGAGGGGCAGCGTGCCTCTCCTACACTCCAGTTTTATTGGGTATCCCAGAGAAATTTCCAGAAAGCCCTTCCCAGATCTACTTCTTGACTTTTGACTGACAGCAGGATGACATCAGACTTCTGCCATGGCAACTCTAGGTCACTTTTGTGTAAGAGCCTTAATGAGGAGGTAGCTAAGATGGCGGCTGGCTGAGAGCAAAAGAGGAGGCATTTAATTGTTTTCTCCTGACCTTATTGTAATCAACTAAGAATCTTTCTGTGCCTGTGAACACTGTGTGACGCACCTGTAAGTTGAGCTTGTGACACGTGTATACTTGTTAAGGTGAAGAGTATTTAACCAGGTAGAGTTGGAGTTGGGGGGTGGTTGTTGGAGTTGGAGTTGGAGAGAGAAGTCAGCAGAGAAGCAAGAATAAAGAACCTACTTATTCCCAGTCTGCCTCTGAATTTTTTCCCGCGGAATCGTTGCTGCAGGCAGCAGCAGCTGCAGGCGGCAACAAGTGGTGGCCTGTACGGGGAGTTCGGAATCAGCACGGTAAGAAAACTGAGAAAACAATTTTGAAAATGGGCTCAAAAATGACAAAAATCCAAGCTGCAAAAGCTATTCAAGATCTATTAGAGATAGCTGAAGGATATGTGCTCTCAATTGAATCTGGGACTCAGGATGTTACTACCAGTGAGAGTAGTAGTAATGAGGATTCAAGTAAAAGTGATTATGAAAGCATAGCCTCCGCTGAGTCAGTTAGGACCAGTAAGGATAGTAACAAAAGGAAATTAAGGAGGACCAAGATAAGGGACCGTCAAATGGAGGAACCACTTGTGCCCTCTACTCCCCCATGGGTTGAATCAATTACAGAAACTATGAATGGTCTTTCTAGGCACTTGCGTGCCCTTGAAACAGAGATTAAAGGATCTTTCTGAGTGCTTGCGTGCCCTGAGTGTCAAAACTCGCAGGGACATTGGGATATGCCAGTATTTGAAAATGAAAACAAGCAAAGGTATCATCAAACATTAGATTTCAAAACTATAAAAAATTTTAAAGAAGCAACAATAACATATGGACCCCAAGCTCCTTTTACCATAAGTATGCTTGAAGCCCTTAATACCTTGAATTTAACTCCTTCAGATTGGAAAGGCTTATTATGTAAGGCAGTATTGAGTGGGGGAAAATACTTGCTTTGGAGGTCTCAATTCCAAGAGTTCTGTGTTGAAACAGCTAGAAGAAATGCAACTGCAGGATTTCCAGACCATAACGTAGACATGTTAACTGGAGAAGGGCAGTTTGCTGATTTACAGGTTCAGATTCAGTATGATCGTGGAGTTTACGCTCAAATATACGCCACAGATGTTAAGGCATGGAAAACATTACAAGGAACTGGTGATTTACAGGGTAGCTTGTCTAAAGCAATTCAGGGACCTAATGAGCCATATGCTGACTTTGCTGTTTGACTTTTGAGAACTGCAGGTAGAGTGTTTGGAGATGTTGATCAAGCCATGCCATTAGTAGTTCAGCTGGCATATGAAAATGCCAACAAATATTGTCAAGAAGCTATCAGACCTTGGAAATCTAAAAGGGACCTTTCTGTATATATAAGACTATGCAAAGACATAAACGACGCCTTTGTTACAGAAAATGTAATCGCAGCAGCCATGAGAGGTGCTTCTCCTCAAAATTTTATAAGAAGGGCTCAACCTAAAGATTATTATAGTCAATCAGGTTATTCTAGAAAACAATATCCCCAAAGAAGGCAAGAGACAATAGAAATAAGTCCAAGCTCGTATCATGCCCCAGGCCGCTGCCCCAGGTGTAAAAAAAGGAAACCATTGGGCTAATAAGTGCAGATCTAAAACTGATATTTATGGCAATATTTTGTTTGGCAATTCAAAAAACGGGGCACGGGGCCCAATGCCCCAGGGCCCACAAATATATGAGGCATTAGAGGAGGAGTATCCTCAAACATCCATCCAGATGATTCCTCGACACAATTCCTCTTGCCCATTGACTCCCTCGTCAGAGGAACAAGAGGAAGTGCAGGATTAGACTTCTGTTCCACCGCCCGAATAGTGCTAACACCTGAAATGGGGGTTCAACTGATTCCCACAGAAGTCAGGGGACCTCTTCCCTTAGGGACTGTAGGACTTATTCTCAGATGAAGTTCTAAAAGCTTATCAGGTTTTCAAGTGACTCCAGGTGTAATAGACTCAGACTACCAAGGAGAAATTAAGATTATGCTTAGTTCACCTCGAGGCATTTGCTCTGTTAACCAAGGTGATAGAATTGCTCAGCTGCTTCTCCTTTCCAGTTTACATGACTCATTTAAGAGTATGCCTCAAAATAGGAACAATAGGGGATTTGGTTCCACTGGCTCAGGACCTATGGCTTGCTGGGTTCAGGATTGTTCACAGAGGCCTATGTGCAAAATAAAAATTCAAGGAATAGAGATGGAGGGTTTGATTGACACTGGGGCTGACTCTTCCATTATCAACGTACGACAATGGCCCAAACACTGGCCTTTGCAAAAGGCCTCAAATAGTTTGAGAGGCTTGGGATATTCTAATAGCCCAGAACAAAGTGCAACAGTTTTAAAATGGGAGGATGATGAAGGGCATCAGGGAACATTTCAGCCTTATGTTTTGTCCAGCTTGCAAGTTACCTTATGGGGAAGAGATGTTTTACAACAAATGGGAGTACATCTCACAACCAAGCCCACAGTTGTTACAAAAGGAAATCATCACCGAAAAGGTAAAGGATATTTGTTTTAGGGGCCACTGAAAAAACAATTTTGAAAATACCATGGCTTTCTGATAAGCCAGTTTGGGTCCCTCAGTGGCCCCTATCTAGAGAGAAATTACAAGTGGCCCACCTACTAATCCAAGAACAACTAGAAGCAGGACATATAGAACCTTCCACCTCTCCCTGGAATTCCCCCATATTCGTGATTAGGAAAAAATCAGGAAAATGGCAATTGTTACATGATCTTAGAGAAATCAATAAAACCATGCAAATTATGGGCCCTACTCAACCTGGACTTCCTAATCCTCTAGCTATTCCTAAATATTTCCATCTTATAACTCTTGATATAAAGGATTGTTTTTTTTCTACTCCTTTACATCCTCTGGATGCCCCCAGGTTTGCTTTTTCAGTTCCTTCTATTAATAATAATGGACCTGATCAAAGATTTCAGTGGAAAGTTTTACCCCAGGGTATGGCTAATAGCCCCACTATGTGTCAAATCTATGTAGATAAAGTTATTCAGCCTATCAAGAACTAATACCCAGAGCTTATGTGCCTTCATCATATGGATGATGTTTTGCTTGCTCATCCTAATCAAGAAGTCTTATTCACCATATTTAGCGATATATCAGAAAATTTGAAACAATATGGACTAAACATTACTGAAGAAAAGTTTCAAACTAGATCTCTAATATTATATCTAGGATTCCAAATTATGGATACTTTTATTAGGCCTCAAAAATTTTTAATAAATAAGGAACATCTAGCTACTCTTAATGATTTTCAAAAATTGCTGGGAGATATTAATTGGCTTCGCCCTACACTAAGCCTAACTACTGGCCAATTAAAACCTTTATTTGATATCCTTCGCAGGAACCCTGATCCATCTTCACCGCGAACCTTGACTCCTGATGCTAGGGAAGCCTTAAAGTTGGTAGAAAAGACCATTGAAGGATCCCATTGTGATAGAATTGATTTTACTAGACTGCTGATATTGATCATTATTTCTTCACAATATACACCCACAGGAGTATTTTGGCAACAGGGGCCTTTATTATGGATACATTTGCCCGTCTCTTCTAAAAGTACAATTGAGTCTTATACCTCCATGGTGGCTAAACTTATTCTTCAAGGACTTAAGACTTCTACTAAAATATTTGGCATTCACCCCGTTACTATTATTACTCCCTATTCATCATCACAGGTTGACTATTTATGCTTCAATGATAATGATTGGGCTATAGCTAGATGCTCTACTTCTGCAAATTTTGATAACCATCTTCCTAAGTCTCCTATACTATCTTTTTGTATCAATCATCCCATTATATTTCCACAGATAATAAAAAATCAACCTATTCCTAAGGCATTAAATGTATTAACAGATGGGTCCTCTAATGGTACTGCTGCAGTAGTCACTCAAAAAGAAAATATGATTCATATTACTGCCCATAAATCAGCTCAATTAGTAGAGCTAGAAGCTATTATTATAGCTCTTGAAAGTTTTAAAGAACAGCCCATAAATATTTTTTCAGACAGCCACTATATTGTACATGATGTCCCTAAATTGGAGCTAGCAGGTCCAATAGCACCTCATACTCCAGCCTTTAAATTGTTTTTTCAAATTCAAAACCTTCTATGGGACCGTAAAGAACCTTTGTTTATTGGACATATCAGAGCTCATACTAATTTGCCTGGTCCTCTACATGAAGGTAATCAAAAGGCCGATGCCCTTACTCAAACAATCTTTATATTTTCAGCAGTCCAACAAGCTACCTCGTTCCATTCTCAATTTCATGTTAATAGTACTACTTTACAACAAAGTTTCAAAAAATAACTAAAGATCAAGCTCGAACAATTGTGAAAGCTTGTCAATCTTGTGTGACACATTTGCCCAATCCACATTATGGGGTTAACCCAAGAGGATTAATGCCCAATCATTTGTGGCAGATGGATGTCACTCATGAGCCAGGTTTTGGAAAATTGCGATTTATTCATGTGAACATAGATACATGCTCAGGCATGAGTTTTGCTTCCTTACATGCCGGAGAAAAAGTTAAAGATGTTACATCTCATTGTTTACAAGCTTTTGCTGCACTGGGCTTTCCCAAAATGCTTAAAACAGACAATGGCCCTGCATATACATCCTCATCTTTCAAACAGTTTTGCACAAAATTCAGTATACTTCATAAGACTGGTATTCAGTATAATCCTCAAGGCCAAGGTATAATTGAATGAGCTAATTGCACACTCAAACTTATGCTTTTGAAACAAAAAGAAGGAAATTGGACAAATCCTAAAGATAGATTAGCCATTGCCCTTTTTACTTTAAATTTTTTAACTTTGGATTCCAAATGATATTTGGCTGGAGACAGACACTGGAATCCACATCAACAACATAAACCTTTGGTTTACTGGAAGGATGTTCTTTCAGGCACATGGAAGGGCCCAGACCCAGTATTAATTTGGGGGAGAGGATCTGTTTGTGTTTTTCCACAGCATGAAACCTCACTGGTGTGGATACCATCAAGATTAATAAAACAGGTACCAAATCAAAAGGGCCAAGATGAAGTTGTTGCAGAATCAAGATTAATAAAACAAGTGCCAAATCAAAAGGGCCAAGATGAAGTAGTTGTGGAATGATTCCCTTAAAAGAGGTATCAATCCACGCACCTGCGCGAGTTTGTCTCTTTTCCGACAAAGGAACCTCCTCTTTGCCTTTTCAGCTAAGAAATTTTTAAGCTGGGCGCGTTTTTCTTCAATAAATTCACAACTTAAGTCTCATTCCTCCCGGCCGGGACAAGAGGATCTCTCTTTAGTGTGCACACAATTGTGTTTTTCTTTTATATATATGTCTTTATGTCTGTGCTCTTGTCTAGATTTCATGTAAATGTGATGTCACAAATATATGTCTTTATGTCTGTGCGTCTGTCCAGATTTCATGTAAATGTGACGTCACAAATAACAAAAACCAAGCGCTCATGAAACTCATCTCCGCACCCCCCACCCGGACCAAAGAAAAGGATCCAAATAACTTTAATTCATTTAAGTTAAATATATTCAAATTGGGTAAACAATTAAAAAATGAAGGTACCTTCAAACTTAATTTATAAGTATCTCTAGGACTTCTCTTCAGCAAGGAATATGACTGATACTGTATAGCCTGATATTTTGGTATTTGACTTGGGATTGTTTATTTGTAATGAACTTTATTTGTTAAACAGCTGATTAATTTAAATTGTTTCAACAGGTATTATTTGTAATTAACTTTATTTGTTAAACAGCTGATTAATTTAAATTGTTTCAGCAGGTATATTCATGGAAGATTGCTGTGTATGCAGAGGCTCAAAAGTTCCAGCTAACAAATTATTTTTCTAAAATGCTCTTAGCTTTTCTTTAATCTATCTTAAATGTAATATTTTGTCAGCTAAATACCCTCAGTTTTTCTTTAATCCATTCTGAATGTGATATTTTGCCAGCTAATGTTCGTGGGAGCTCAAGCAGCAATGTGTGTGAGCAGAGATCAACTTCAGATACCTGAAGATCTAATAATTCTATTTTTTAGTTTACTCCTACAACTCGCTTCCTGACTCAGTGCTGAAATGGCATTGCCTTTCCTCTAATGACTGTTGCTTGATTTTCTAGGTACATCCCTATGCCAGTCTTAGTGGGCCCTGAAGATTTGCCAGCGGCATTGTCTAGACATAAAAGAGACGGCTGCTTGTAAGCTGCCTGGTACCGTAACCCGGGATGAAAACTCTCGGAGGCAGAGTTAAGCTTTTACTACTTTTACTTCTACTTTCTTAGAGCTTAGAGAGGGAAAGAAAGATTTTTCTTAGAGAGGGAAAGAAAGATTTTTCTTCTTAGCTTAGAGTAGAGTAAAGAAAGATAAAGCTTAGCTTAGAGAAAGATTAGAGCTTCTTTCTTCTCTCTTCTTTCTTCCTTCTTCTGTCTTCTGTCTTCTGTCTTCCTCAGGAGTCTCGGCCTAACTCTGACCAGTCATTACTTCTTCTATCTGGTTTCTCTTCTGTAACCGCTCTGCCTACGTTCTGACCGCTCTGATTCTTCTGACCGACCGAGTGACTGCCCGGCTGACTGAATTCTCCGTTCTCCTAACTCGGACCGCTTTCACCTAGGTTATATACCTTCAGGTTTGCGGGTGCCTACAGGTGCGTCACATACATATCAGGTGGAACCCATGGCTTCCAGCTAGCTACAACAGCCCTTCCCAATTAGGGCTCCTTCAGCTGCTGCTGCTACAGGTGCAGGGGTCGCAATCGCTACAAGCATCCCTGCTGCTCAAGCATCAAACAACTTCACCAGCAGTATGGCCTCTGCTCTGCATGCACGAGGCTTTCTAGATCAACGTGTTAGCAAGCGGACATTTTGACAGATCTTTCTATGTTTAGGACTTTACACAGGACAATGTCTTGTGGGTATCCCTTTTCTTAACCTTGATAGGGCAGCTGATTTGTCTAGAGAACTCAGTGCGTTACTTAATGGAACTTGGGGCACCTGATTTGTCTAAAAGAACTTAGTACGCTATTTAATGGAACTTGGCTCGTCAGCAAAAAGCTGGCCGCCTTAGAACCGGAGCATCTCCTCATGATCGGACGGCTGGTAGTCAATGACAGGAAACTCTCATGTGGCTGACATATCAACCTAAGACAGGAGTCAAGGGCACAGCCTTGATTATCCCATGACAGGTAAGAATGCCGGTTGCACATGTGGACGCCTAAGACAGGCACAGTTGATCCTGATGTGGTGAGAGCTCACCCATCTATTTATCCCTCTTTTAAAACAAAAAGGGGGAAATGTAAGAGCCTTAATGAGGAGGTAGCTAAGATGGCGGCTGGCTGAGAGCAAAAGAAGAGGCATTTAATTGTTTTCTCCTGACCTTATTGTAATCAACTAAGAATCTTTCTGTGCCCGTGAACACTGTGTGATGCACCTGTAAGTTGAGCTTGTGACACTTGTATACTTGTTAAGGTGAAGAGTATTTAACCAGGTAGAGTTGGAGTTGGGGGGTGGTTGTTGGAGTTGGAGTTGGAGAGAGAAGTCAGCAGAGAAGCAAGAATAAAGAACCTACTTATTCCCAGTCTGCCTCTGAATTCTTTCCCACGGTATCGTTGCTGCAGGCGGCAGCAGCTGCAGGTGGCAACACTTTTGCCCTACTGACCAGTTCTAATTGGATTCTTAACCATAGTTCTTATAGATTTTATGGTTAGGAGGAATTATCCTTATATTCCTAAATTTTAGGATCTCGTCTGTGAAAAGGGTCATAAAAGTTTCCCATTCAGGGTACCTTGGATTCCTCTTATCAACATTATTGTGGGACTGCATTTCTCCTGCAAGTAGCAGGTAGTTTGCTGAGGAATGGGATATGTCTTGTCCACTTAGGCCAGACAGGGCTGCAGGTAAATTGCTTCTTGGAAAAGAAAGCATGTGGGGGTCAACCCAGTGGGCCCATTTTTTTGGATTATTCCTTTAGCCTTGTGTTCTCACCATTCACATCTGTTTCCTAACAGAAGAAACGAGTTAAAGAATAGGAGGTTGTCTGGAGCTGGAAGAAGAAGCAGAAGAGAGAAGGCATGAACAGGGGAAGGGTGGGGTAGTGAGGATGTGAATTGAGGGGCATGATGGCATTTTGACACATTGTTTAATATTCCCTGGAAGGACTTGGGGACAGCTGTTGGGAGACTTCTGTGGGATGGCAAGTGGGAGCAAAGGGGTGTGATGATTAACAGGCAGCTTGATGACATCCTGTCATCTTTAGCCACTTCATAAGGGTCAGATACTGTCACAGTCCCTTGGGCTATGGAGACACAGGAACACTCTCACAGGTATAATGAAGGGGATGCTCAGACATATTCTAAGGGATGAAAGTGGCACTCTCTTTTTTCAATATTTTATTGATTTCACAGGACTGTAGAAAAAGTATATCATGAGTTGAAAACTCTGATTTCACTGGCTCTTGCAACCCCACTATCTCACAGGGTCTCCAGAAACAATCTGCACCAATTATTTCTGGGGTCCCTGTGGGAGTGTTTTCTGTACTTGTAGCATTTCCCACCCCAGCCCATCCATTGGTCTCTAGGGACCTCTCTCTCCTCACAATTACTGTTTAACAGAGAGGTTCTTAGGAAGGGATGCTGATGTCCCAGAATTCAACAAAGTTTAAGTGAAACTCTGCTCCACCCCCATTTTTTGTTTCTGTTATGCTCAGAATGCTCTAAGCTTTGCTCTTGGGTCATCTTGCAGTGTCTGATTTCTTCTATTCTTTTATCAGTTTTAGCCCAGAAAATTTCCTAGCAACACTTCACTCCCACTCCTGCAAAATGACGTCAGTAGTCTTCCCACCAGTATGCCAGACTTTCTGAGTCCCCACACAGGACCTGGCCTCAGTTTAAATGCAGGTTGCTGATTCATCTGGAAACCTGGCCTTATGCAGGAGCAGCCTAGCTTGTCTGTGGCCCTCCACTGTACTTCTGCTTGTTTTCTGTTCCTCTGCCTAGGCCTTTCTTTGCTAATGGAGTGTGCTAATCCCGCCTCCTCATCACTCCATAACTGAGAAGTCTTGTTTCGTATTGCTGCCTCTCAGGATTGCCATGCTTTACTAAAGAACCAGGGGTGATGAAGTGCTTCCCTGAAGTTCCTAAGCTAATAAGAAAATCCTTTCACCCTGGGCCCCACATCCTTCCCAGATGGAAGAGCTCCTGTTTGTAGTGAACATGATCATCTGTGTAGAAATTCCCAGAAAGGCTGAGGCAGAAGGGTCACAAGTTCAAGACTCATCTGGGCAACTTATTGAGACCCTGCCTCCAAATAATGAATAAATAAATAAAAAGGGCTGGGGGAGTAGCTCAGTGGTAGAGTGCCCCTTGGTTTAATTCACAGTACCCCATCCCCCATAGACATACAAGAATCCCCAGGACTCTGAAAAATCACTCTTAGAACTAAGTGCATTTGACAAGGTTGTAAGATATAAGATTAACATACTCAAAAGCAGTTATATTTCCATATACCTGTGTATTAGGTTCTTCCAAATAGAATCTATACAAATATAAATTCATATATATATACACACATATATACATGCACACACACATATATATATACATATACACACACATATATGTTTTTTGCAGATTTCTCTGGATTTTCTACAGACTATATAAATGTATATATACATATATATGCATATATATGTATGTATGCCCAGGTGGGCCTTGAACTTGTGATACTCCTGCCTCAGACTTCCTGGGGATTTTTCTACACGGATGATCATGCTTACTATATGCATGTATGTGAGCATACACACGTGGGCCCGCATGTGTGCGTGCGCGCGCGCGCACACGCACACACACACACACACACACACACACAGTTGTCTCTCTGCAGTCTTGGGTTCCACATGGAATCAACCAAACATGGATCAAAAGTATTTGAAAAAATAGCATCTGTACTGAATATGTACAGATGTTTTTTCTTGTCATTATTCTTGAAACAATATAGTATAACAACTATTTACATAGCATTTACATTGTGCTAGGTATTAAAGTAATCTAGAGATGATTTAACGTATATGGGAGGATGTGTGTAGGTTATATGCAAATGCTATGCCTATTTATATAAGGGACTTGAGCATCCACCTATTCTTTTTTTGTGTGGTTTCCAAGGAACTTATTTAATCAGAATTTTACAGGACTCTAGAAACATGCAGTTCTAACAAGCCTTTGGTTAAAAATGTGATTTGGGGAAACAATTTTAACCTTCATTTTGTGTCAGATCACATAATATGATAAAATTAAGTCATTTAATTAAACAAAAAATCTTTATACAAATTATTGATACCGGATTGGTTTGGAAAATGAAATCATATGTATATAGCTGTGTTCATAAGACAAGTGTGCTAAATGAAAAGCTATACAATAATGACAAACATTAAAGGGTCAAATCCAAGTACAAAGGAAGACACTCCTCTGGATTCCTATGTTTTCATGGAGCATCTTTTGGTTCTTTTCTTGTACATTATTCTGTATCCACATTTTCTGCATCTGATTGGATCCCTAAATTTTATTCCATTTTCTGTGTGACATTCTCCACAGATGTATATCATTGGCTGCTGCCTTGGGGGTTTAACGTCCTTCCTGGTGTCCATTCCTACCTATATACATCATGGAGACTTATCTGCGTTTCCACACAAAACCCCAATTATTGTTGTGTCAAGCATCCACGAATTTTGATATTTGCAGGTCCTGGAACCAATTCCTGCTCATACCAAAGGATGGCTCTTTGTGTTTGTGTTCAGATAGAGTGGGAGATAGACAGTGAGAGAGACTCACTTTAAGGAATTGGCTCATGTCATTGTAGGCCTGGCAAGTTCAAATTCTTCAGGGCATAGTAGCAGGCTGGAAACCCAGAAAAGAGATCATGTTGCAGATCAAGTCTGATGGCTATTGATTGGGAAGCAGAATTTCCTGTTCTATAGGGAATCACAGTCTGTTTTATCTTAAGGTCTTCAACTGATGGGGTAAGGTCCATTCACATTATGGAGGATAATCTGCTTTACTCAAAATCTACTAATTTAAATGGTGATCACATCTACAAAATTCCTTCACAGAAACAATAAGACTAGAGTTTGATCCAAAACTGGGTACCATAGCTTAGCCAAGCTGATGCATAAAATTAGCTATCATAACTTGCAATATATGATTGAAAAGCAAAACTATAAAACAATACCATTTAAAAAGCTTTAGGGCTGGGGTTGTAGCTCAGTGGTAGAGCACTTGCCTAGCACATGTGAGACACTGGGTTCCATCCTCAGCACTGCATAAAAGTAAATAAATAAAACAAAGATAATGTGTTCATCTGCAACTAATATTTTTGTAAACTTTCAACAAAATAGATACTAATTTTACAGAAAGCTACAAAATGCTGATGAAAGAGCTCAAATGAGTCCTAAGTAAATACAGAGACATACTATGTTCAAGAATTGGAAGACTTACCATAAAAACGTTGTTGATTTTGCCAAAATATTGATATATAGTATAGATTGAACACAATTCTTGTTGAAATGTCATCAGGTCATTTTGTTGACACAAACAAGCTAATTCTAAAATTCATGTAGAAATGCAGAAGGTCAGAAAAGCTAAAGCAATTGTGAAAAATAAGAATAATGTAGAAATCATACCACCCAATTTTAAGACATACTATCACATGGTAATCAAGACAGTGTAATATTGGATAGGGACACACACAGATCAGTGGAATATAATAGAGACAATATATGTTAAAAATGTTACACAAATATGGCCAAGTTTTTTTTTTTTTTTTTTTTTTTTTTTTTTTTTTTTTTTTTTTTTACAAAGGTGTAAAAACAATTCAGTGGAAAAGGGATCAGGTTTGTAACAAATATTGTTAGACAAATGGGCATCCATAAAAACAGATAAGCAAGAGCACATGGACCTAAACTTCACGGCATATAAATGGGTGGGGTTTTTTTTTTGGTGGGGGTGGGGGGTACCAGGGTTTGAACTCAGGGGCACCCAACAACTGAGCCACATCCCCAGCCATTTTTTTTTTTGTATTATATTTAGAGGCAGGGTCTCACTGAGTTGCTTAGTGCCTCACTGTTGCTGAGGCTGGCTTTGAACTCATGATCCTCCTGCTTTAGCCTTCTGAGCCACTGGGATTACAGGCATGTGCCACTGCACCTAGCAAACTTCATAGCATATTAATAAGTGAATTCAACATGGACAATAGATATAAATGGAAAATGTGAAACTCTAAAAGTTATAGAAGAAAACATTTGGGGGAAAACATTTTCTTGAAGTTAGGAAGAATTTTTAGACATCGTACCAAAAGCATGATCCATGAAAAAAAACAAATGATGGATTTTGATCTTCATCAAATTTGACAACATTAACTCTGCAAAAGATGCTGTTAAGAGAATGAAAACTCTTGGCACAACTTGGGAGAAAGTATTTGCAAATCACATTAGTCACAGGACTTTCACGCAGGACATCCACATGGAAAAATAAAGACACAAGTATCATTGGGCATTAGAGACTTGCCAATTAAAATCACAAGTATCTATTACAGTAGCTAAAATACCAAGTGCTGGAAAGAATACAGAGCAACTGCAATTCTCATACATTATAAGTGGGACTGAAAAATGGTACAGCCATTCTGGAAAACATTCTTATATAGTTAGCATACATACATTTGTCATACAATTCAGCCATTCCATTCCCTAGAGAAATGAAAACTTATGCTTACATAGAAACCTGTATATGAAAGTTTATTGATGTTCTAGTCATCATTATCCCAAGCAAATGTCACTCAGTAGGTGAATGGAGCTTTTCCATCTGGCAGCAGCCTTCAAGTAAGCCAAGATGGGGGCATACAAGTCCATCAAGGAGCTATAGAGGAAGAAGCAGGCAGATGTTATGTACTTTCTTCTGAAGGTCTACTGCTGTCAGTATCATCAGCTTTCTGCACTCCATGGGGTTCCCTGCCCCACCCAGCTGGATAAAGCATGCAGACTGGGATACAAGACCAAGTGATGTTATGTCATATATGGGACTCCCGTGCACTGTGGTGGCCACGAATGCCAATCATGCTGTTAACCAGGATTCTTCAGTCTGTTGTTGAGGAGCAAGTGGGACACCACTGTGGGGGCTCTGAGAGTCCTGAATTCTATTGGGTTGGTGAAAATTTCACATACAAATTATTTGAGGTTTTCCTCATTGATCCATTTCACAAAGCTATCCGAAGCAGTCCGGATACCCAGTGGATCACCAAACCAATCCACAAGCACAGGGAGATGCATGGGCTAACATCTAACAGGGAGAGTCCTGGCCTTGGAAAAGGCCACAAGTTCTACCACACTATTGGTGGTTCTCCCCATGCATCTTGGAGAAGGCACAATATTCTCAAGTTCCACTATTAACCGCTAATAAAAGTATGATGTTTGTGCCTTAAGGAAGAATGAAATGATGGCATTTGCCGGTAAAGGGATGGAATCGGAGAATATTATGCTAAGTGAAATAAGCCAATCCCAAAGAATCAAGAGCCGAATGTTTTCTCTGACATGCAGATGCTAATTCACAATAAGGTGGTGGGGGGAATAGAGGTATTTCAGACTAGACAGAGGGAAGTGATGGGAGAGGAGAGGGCATGGGGGTAGAAATGATACTAGAATGAATTGGACATTGTGACCCTATGTGCATATATGATTACATGACCTGTGTAACTATACATCATGTACAACCAGGTGAATGAGAAGTTATACTCATTTATGTATGAGGTGTCAAAATGCATTCTACTGTCATGTATAACTAATTAGAACAAAAAACAGTATGATATTTGTAAAGGTCATACCTAATAAACAATTTAGGACATTCATGTCTGCTTAAAGGTGTTATTTGTCTGTTAAAACTAGTGTGCAGATTATTTCATGAATGCTTTGTCAAATTATGGAAGGTAAAGTACAATAATGTTTGAAGACAATAAGTGATGGTGTATCTTGTTTCTAATAAGATAAACTTTCTGTCTTGCTTTATCTTATTAGGGAATTATATGTCAGTGTTTAAAATATGCTATGTGGTAATAATAGGTGTCAAATAAATTCTTTAAAGGGGGGGAAACAGGGAAATGGATGAATAAATTGTAGTATGCCCATACAACAGAATACTACTAAGTAATAAAAAGGAATGGATTATTTATACAAGTAACAAATAAGTCTACTCCAAGGCATTATCCTGGCTGAAGGAAGCAGTCTCAGAAAGGTATGTACTGTGTTTCTCATTTGTAGGTAATTTTCATGACATTTTTGAAAAGACAAAGTAGTGATGGAGAATAGATCAGGGGTTCCCAGGAGTTAGGGGTAGGGAGGCTGTGATCATAAAGGGAGAGCAGGAGGGAAATTTTAGGGGGTACTATTTTGCATCCTGATGGTGGTAATGATTCCATGATTTTATACATGTGTTAAAAAACTGTAGAAACTTTATACTAAAAAAAGTAACTTTTATTGTGATGATTTAAAAAATATCAATAAAATGAGAGAGGAAGGCAGTGGCTTCTGGAATGGGACTCCAGTTCCTCCTCACTAAGGTGGGGCTGAAGACCTGCGACCTGTGGAGCAGCCCTCGAAATGCTCACCCGCCTTGCACCTCTTCCCTGAGTCTCAAGTATTTGATCTTGTTTCTTGCTTTAGATCCATTAGGACTGGACAGCAAGGCTTATGTTTTGATTCCCAGGAAAGACCATTAACGATCTTTCTCTCTCAACTGATGGATCAGCATTCCTTCTGGTTGTGTTCTGCACACTGAGATAGTGGAGAAGTATAATTATTTGAGATATAATTTTTATACAGTGTAATACCTAGATCTTCAAAATACAGTTTGGTGAGCTTTGATGGATGTTGGCAGTGGCATATTCATAAATGTTAAACAACTGGTTTTCTGGTGGGATTAAAAAAAAAAAAGGCCTGGTTTTGTACTGATTGCCAATTTCCAGGGTACAAATACTTCCACCATGGTGGATTTCATGCTGCCAATGTGATGCCATTTGATTTGCAAAGTTCTGAGAATTTAACCATTGGCTCTCTTGATGGTGCTAATGGGCTGTGATGCACCACTGCGTTTATGCTGGTGTGACCATCACCTAGACCAAGATTAAGGACGTTTCCATCACCCCACATTTCCTAGCGTCCCTTTGTAGTCAGTTCCTACCCACTAAGCTGTGCTAACAACTATTCTGATTTCTACCAATATAGATTAGATTTTCTTATCCTAGAATATCATAAAAATACAATATATACATTTTTTTGTTCTAGATTTTTTCCCCTCAGACTCGGGATTCACCCACATTGTTGTGCTTACCTGTTTGTCCTTTTTATTGGTCTGGGGTGCTTCACTGTATGGATTTACTTGATCCGTTCTCCTGCCAGTGGACATTCGTGTCCTTTCCAGTGTGAGTAATCTAGACAGTGCTCAAGAAGCTCTTGAAGAAAAGGTTCTTGTATTCTTGGCAAAATGTTTTCTGGTGGAAAGGGGATGGATCCTGAAGCTTTAGATTTCACTGGTAGTAACGAAAGAGCATCTTTGAAAGTGTCTAGCACGTTGCAGATCATCAATCAATGTTAGTGGAGTCTCAATTTGGCAGAATTCTCTACCTAAGTCTTGTGCCAAAGCCAAATTATCTTTTGGAGAAGAATCAGACTCAACCACTATAGAGAAAGGAAAATACAGACTATTTAAAAAATATCTGAGTGAGTCCATCTTTTCATTTGCTAGGTTCGGGTCAGGAATATTTCATAATTCAATTAGAAAAAAAATTTACATGAAATTTTTATGTTCTACATAAAGATTATGTATTATGCATACCTGATTTACTTAATATGCATTTCATTTTTATATTATGCATGTTATTTCATTTAACCTTTCCTACAATACTGCAAGATAAGTATACCTCCCTTTTACATTAGGGAAAACAGATGCTTAGAGATATTAAGTAATGTTTCTCAAGCTCACAAAGCCTGTAGGCATTTTATCTCAGTTGTGTGATTCTAAAATTCATCCTTCTTCCACTGCGACATTTTGCCTTATGTTCACACTTCAGTACAGATAAACAGCACATTTTTATTAGAGCTTTATAGTTATACATAGTATTTGGGTTCCTTTTGACAAACTTACACATACAAGGAGTTTGATTTCAATTTCCCCTCTTTTTTCTTCTCGTTTCTCCTCCCCCTTTTCTTCCTCCTCTACTCTACTGATCTTCCTTTCATTCCTTTATTTATTTTTATTGGTACTTTCTACATATACATAAAGGTAAAATTCCCTTTGGCAAATTTATATATGCATACAACATGATTCTGTTAGATTCTTCCCATATTTCTTTCCCTTCCTTCCTCCCTCCCTTTCATTCTCCTTCTGCTCCACTGATCATCCCTATATATTTATGATGTCCAATCCCTTCACTCACTGCCTTCTTTCTCTTATTTTGCTTTAGCTTTCACATATGAGAGAAAACATTTGACCCTTGTTTTTCTGGGTCTGGCTTATTTCACTTAGCATGATGTTCTCCATTTCCATCCACTTACTGGAAAATGCCATAGTTTCATCCTTTATTATGGCTGAGTAAAACTTCATTTCTTGGTCCATTCATCTATTAATGGGCATCTGGGTTGATTCCATAGTTTGGCTATTTTGAGTTGTGCTGCTATATACATTATAGTGGCTGTATTGCTATAAAAGGCTGATTTTAGTATTTTTGGATAAATACTGAGATAGCATGGTGGTTCAGTTCCTAGCTTTTTGAGGAATCTACACACTGCTTTTCAAAGTGGTTGTATTAATTTGTAGGCATAACCAACAATGTTATGAGTGTACATTTCCTCCCACCTCCTCACCAGCATTTATTATTATTTGTATTCTTGATAATTGCCATTCTGACTAGAATGAGATAAAAATCTTAGTTTTAGTTTAAATTTGAATTTCCTTGATTGCTAGAGATGTAGAACCTTTAAAATATATATTTTCTGGCCATTTGCAGCACATATTGTTGAAATAATTGCTATCCATTTTTCTTTGATCCCTATTTTTCCAGTAAGCAAAACACTTTTTATTTTCACTTTCTTCTTTCATTTCATAAATATACTTCCAATAGGTTCATTACTGTTTCAGCTAGAAAATTAAAAGTACCTACAAGAATATAAAAAGAAAAAAGTTCTCTAATAAAACTTGGGAACCAAAAAACATACCTGCTGAAAATTTGTTGGCAAAGCTGCATATCAATAGAGTGTCCGGCAGGTGGCAATGTTCACACACTATTGTACTACAGTCACAACCATGAGGCCACCAGGGGGCCCTGTGTTGCTCCTGGAGAAATACTACTGAAAGGGATCCTCTGATTCCCTATCGCTGGCACAACAATCAGGGAATCAGTTTGAGGGTATTCCTGTCCTCTAGGTGGGACACTGCAGTCCCATTGCATTGTACTTACAAACAACGAGGGGTCCTATGTTCATAGGATAGGTTTCTTGAACAAGTTCACTTCTGCAGCTTTCTTGGAAAAGTTAGGCTGTGCAGGACCCCACCCCCCCCAAGCCTATGTGACGCCCAGTGGAGGTGTAGCTCAGTGATAGAGTGACCTTGGGTTCAATCACGGCACCCCTGTCCCTTATACACACACACACAAGAAAAATCCTCAGGACTCTGAAAAACTCTCGTAGAACTAATAAGTGAATTTAACAAGGTTGTAGGATATAAGGTCAACACACAAAAGCAGTTATACCATATACCTATGTATTAGAGTTCTCCAAAGAAGAATCTATTCAAATATAAATATAAACATATACATAAATATAAATATAAATGTTTTTTAGACTCCTGTGATTTTCTACAAATGTATAAATATATGTATATATAAATGTATAAATATATGTATATTTACGTATTTGTATGTATGCCCAATGGGCCTTGAACTTGTGATCCTCCTGCCCTAGCCTTTCTGGGAATTTTCTGCACAGATGTTCATGTGTGCATACACGCATACACACACATACACACAAATTGCTTCTCTGCATTCATGGGTTCCACATTCATGGAGTCAGCCATCCACTGGGGAAAATCTCTCTCCTTTCCTCCATCCCTCTGGTCTTCTGGGATATTTCTTTGATCCCACACAACCCAGGTTCAAGATAATTTCATAACAGCTTCTTAGGCTCTTACCAATCTGAAAGGTGAGAGGATGCCAGGTTTTGAAAAAGCCGAGGTGTGAAGAGAGTTCCAGACAAGCTAAGCACAATGATGGCTAGGGGCATCCTGGCTCCACCCTGGCATTTGTCTGTCAGCAGAAGACTGCTATTGAGACACAAACCTGGATTTGATGGACATGCCATCACAGCACAGATTTGAATGTCGTTGGCAAACCATTTTGGGTTGGAAGAACCTGGAAAACATTATGCTGAGTGCAGTAAGCCAGAAGCAGAAGGACCAGACTGTGTGGTTCCACTTATAGGAGGTCTCAGTGGATGCAGGAAGCCTGTAGCAGGAGACGCTGAATCTAGGACATTCTCGCCCAGACTCTCTTCTCCAACTGGCCCTGGGCAGAGAAAAGCGTTCTGAGGCCAAGCCACATCTGATCTCCTCGTCATTCTGGCTGAGAGTAAGGAACTTCAGGGAGTACCAAGGGTCCTTTGTTCACCTCCACAGGTTTTTGACTAGGAAGTTCATTCCTGTCAGGTAGGGGCAAGAGGGAAGAGGGAAAATCCAATATCAAATGTGAATGGATGTGAATCTGGTAGGGGTTGGGCAAATTTGAATGTTACAGAAGGGGTGAAGGAACTTTTGGATGGAGATAAACCTAAGAAAATGTACCTTATTGAACAGCTTTATTGAGGTATAATTGATATAAAAACTTGCACATATTTAGCATATACAATTTGAGTTTTGACATATGCATCTGCCCACGATACCATCCCCTCAGTCAAGGTAATAGACACATCCAACAACTCCCACAGTTTCCTTGTGTTTGTTTATTTATTTATTTAGTGGTAAAAACACTTTACATGAGATCCACTCTCTTAACAAATTTTTAAGTGCACAATACCATATTTTAAACTATAGGCATTATAGGCAGATCTCTAGAGCTTACCTATCTTGTGTAACTGTAGCTTGACACCCGCTGAGTAATGAGTCCCCACTTGTCCTTCTCCTGTCCTCTGGCAACCAACGTTCTGTTTTCTGCTTCTATGAGTTTGACTATTGCAGATCCTTCAAGCAAGTGGAATCACAAAGTGTATGTCCTTCTGTGGTGGCCTCACCCATGCTGTCCTGGATGGTAGGATTTCCTTCTAGAAAATGGTATCTGACTTGAAACTTTCCTTATCTCCAGGGTTGATGTCAGAAGAGTAGGAAGGGAAAGAACATGACATCCACTCAATTCACTCCTTAGGCGTGTAACTGAGGTTTTTTTTTGTGCCCTCCTTGCATCCCACTGCCAGCCAGGGATGTGGAGGGGGTGGAGACAACAGTTCAAGCACACTTGAGTCTGAAGCCCTGACCTGCTACAAGATATATATTCATATATATTCCATGAGTACACATTTGTGAAAACCAATAAGCCAATCTAGTAGAAGAACAGAGTGTAATAGTGATCACTGGAGACTGGGTAGTGCAGGGAGGAAGAGGAATGGAAAGAAGTTCAAGAAGGAGCATCAATCAGAGTGGAGGGATTACTTCCGTTTTTTCCTTTAGCAGAGTAGGTAACTATAGGTGAAAACAACCTATGATACATCTCCAAATGATATAAGAGTATGAAATTCCAGCAGATAAAAATGACTAACAGCTGGGTGTGGTGGAGCACGTCTGTAATCCCAGCACTTGGGAGGCTGAGGCAGGAGGATCATGAGTTCAAAGCCAGCCTCAGCAATGGCAAGGCACTTAGCAACTCAGTGAGACCCTGTCTCTAATAAAATACAAAAAAGGGTTGGGGATGTGGCCCAGTGGTGGAGTGCCCCTGAGTTCAATTCCTGGTACCAAAAAAAAAGACTAATATTTGTAGAGATGTAGATGCTTTTCACCCTGATTTATTGCACATTTTATACATGTACGTGGTTACCATAATGTACCCCATAAAGATGTACATATATTATGTCTCAATAAAAATAAATAAAAAGAAGGCAATGAGTACAGTGCCTGGCTGTTAGTTGATACACAATAAATAGTAGCAACTATTCTATTTCACTCCCTTAGGTCAGTATATCTGTCAAACCATTTAGAATGAATTCAGGAAGACACACGTTCTACCATCCAAAAGTAGTCACGTGAAAAATGACCAAATTTGTGGACAGTTAATATGTGTGGGGTAAAAAATATCAGTCTACATGGGTAGAAACATAGAAAGAAAATCCCTAAACCTTAGACAAAATCAGGTGTGTGATGCACAGTCAAGAGCAGCCCGCTCTGTCCTTCCCGTGGCTGGTGGAAGCAGGCTCCACACTCCATCCCGTCATAGCCTGGCTGTCTCCTAAGGCTGTATTCCGGCCTGGGAGGCTTTCCCTGTTTAAGTTTCCATGCCTTCTTTCTTCCCTTGAAGCATTCCAGATCATTCAGTCCAAAGAAAGGATTGTGATTCAAGTCCTTGGTTACAAGAGCTGAACTAATGGAATAACCCTTGAACTTCAGGGTCAGACTCCTGTCTATACCTGCACTATTAATTTCCCCTGTTTTCTCTACCTTTAGCCTGGTTTGAAGTTCTTGCAGTTCTGGGTTCTTGCAGTTGCCGTGATTAATGCTTGGTAAATATCCACCTCCTTCAAAATTTGCAAATAAATGCCTCCTTCATAATGTCTCCTGAGCCCCTGGGTCCATTTAATGTTCGCACTTGAGGCCTTCACAATGGATTCCCATTATGGACATCTCTCCCCAAAGCTAAAACTTTCACTGAAGGTGATTTGTTTACTTATCTCTCTCTTCTGAACTCTTCTGTCCTTGAGGGCATATTCATCTTTAAGTGTCTCTAACACAAAGTCTAAGGACCATAGCCCAGCACACCTTAGACACTAGATATGTATTTGCTAAATGAATGAATAAAGATTAAAAGAAGGTTTCACTTTGCATTTAGGAAGAATTTATACAATGAAGAGATTTCCAAAAAACTAAACCCAACCTGTGTCTCTTGGAACCATATTGATAATTTTGTAAGCATCGAACAATTTGTCTGATGCTTTTCTTCATTTTTGCTCTATCTATCTATGAATATATTGCATTTTAAATGCTCACCAGAACCATAAGTTCATTTTTACTTCATATATGAGAGCCTTTAAATCATCACTGTTTTTAAAAGAAGGGCTTTTCCCTCTCCCTGTTGAAAGGTTTCTCCCAGGTTACATGTTGCAAGTTCCTTTCTTTTTTCTTTAAATTAAAAAGTTTATTGATGCATTATAATCATACACAATAATGGGATTTGCTGTTACATATTTGTGCATGCACACAACATAATTTGGTCAATTTAAGGTCCCTTCTTTAAGGTTTTAGATACAACTTGGTCCCTGGGAGTACTGGGGAGTACATCTGGTGGCTTGGACATGTACTGGGGAGTACATCTGGTGGCTTGGACATGGCCAGCCAGGAGTGTGGTTTTAGGGGTAGGACTCAGGGACAACAAATAATCTCATTATTTGGCATGAAGAGGTTTCAGGAAAGCATTGGGGCTAGGGAGTAAAGAATTGTTTTGATTTTGGAGGTAACTTTTGTAGGGCAGTGAGTGGTCTCTTGCCAGTTTGGGTTGGTGTTACCTCCAACCCTCAGCACCTGCCCAGGCTCTCTGATGGGGGTTACTCTCCATTGGCAAATGCCACTCTTTCCTCCCAATGTCTCTTCCCTCATCCATGCAGAGCATGTGGATCTCTGGGAGGTGGGAGAGGCTGCTGTCGGTGCTGTGCCTTGGATGGACTTGTCAGTAGCTGGAGGAGAGCCATGACCCTGGAAAAGGCCCACTGTCCTTCTGCTGGGGAGACCGTCCCTGAGTCGGTCATGGCAAGTCAAGTCAGGGTAAAACTCCAGGGTCAACTGTCTTTTTTCTGGGAAGCATAGGCTGCCCTCTGGTTCTCTGAGTTCACTACTTCCCACACGCCCATGGGGACAGGTTTCCTTCTGCAGTGTTAGGGCACATGGCAGAGTGTGGTCTCTGCAGCCAGACTCCCTGGGTTCAAATCCTGGCATTACCTTTTGGTGGCTGTGTGACCTCTGTAACCTCAGGCATTTCACTTCACTCCCTTCTGTAATGGGGTATTGTGAAAGTGCAGTAGACTAACACCGGCTAAATGCCTATAGTAGTACCCAGAGCACACTCAGTACTCAGCCATCATTATCACTGCCTTATCCTTTCCCAGACCTCTCTCTCTCTCTTTGATGTGGTCTTTGTTCATGTGAACAGACATGCACTGGTGCTATGGTACCCAACACTGACAGGTACCAAAAGAGGTACTGAGGGAGATGAGGTGTGGTCTCTGCTCTCAAGGAGTTTGTGATCCAGAGATGTGGAGACAAAAGCTAAATACTAAAAATAAAGAACAAGTGAGCACTGAGATATATGCCACTGCATAGAAGTGTCATAGGAGAAGAGGGGGAAAGTGGGGTGAGCTGGAAACAGATGGAAACAGAACTTGGTTTGGGTCCAAAAGGGGGCAGAATATGGAGAACTGCTTTTGTGATTTTGCGCCCTGCTATTTATAGCTCTCTGAATTGTTCTTGCTTCTGTATCAATATGGTAAAAACAACTCCTACCACTTAGTTCTGGGAAATTCTCATGATTCTAGTTTTCAGGCAGAGTATGCATAGGCTTAGTCAACTGCCACCTTTTTAACTGCAGGAAAAATACACAAGGTTCAGGGGCTACCTCACTCCATGGAGCAAATACCCACCAAACGAATGGGCTTAGCCTCTCTTCCCAGGTCTGTGATGTCTGCTTGCACCATGGCTACAAGAGACTGACTTCCAGGCCAGTAAATTCCACTCCTCCAAGCTGAAGTCTGCAAAGCATTAGGCACTATATTTAACCCTAGCCTAAAAGAAAAATGCCTGTCACTGTGCATCCAGACCGGAGAAGGAGGATTGTCACCTCTGAAGACACCCAGTTATTGTTCACCTCGGAGTCATGGACACACAGTCCTGGAATTTTCATCTCCTCCTGGCTCTATCTTTAGCTTTTGGGTAGGCTCAAGCAAAGTGGAGTACATTTTGATGATACTTGGTCAGTTAAAGCCCCTCTGATGGGAAGTTGCTGGCTGAGTATGGCTCTGTGGCAAAGGCCTCTATAGATTCCAAACTTAAGGGCTCGTGAAATCATCTAAGAGCTTGTCAAAGCTGCATGTGGTAGGAGGTCATGCACAGTGGTTCTGAGTCTGTGGGTCTAGGATGATGCCCAGGAATGTGCATCTTTCACAAGCAAGCCAGGTGATTCTGGTGAGGGTGGATCTTGGACCACATTTGGTGAGAAAAATCGGAGGATACTGCTAATGTGGACTTTGTTTAAGGAAACAAAGGAAGAAAAATAGCTAAAGATGGCAGCTGAAGCTGAGGAATGATTTTGAGTAGTTCACATATTGAGTGGAGAGGACATATATTTCCGTAATTAATTATTAATTAAGGAAATATATGTCCTCTCCATCAGATCACAGGCTCAAAAATGCTCAGGGTAGGGATTCCCAGCTCTAACGGAAGGAGACCTCCAGCCCAATGTGGGATGCTGATGTCGGACATGGCGAGGGGAGGATGACTTGGGATGTGCTCTTCACCCAGAGCATCTTCACCTGGATCTGTTTTTATGTATGTGGGTCCGCACAAGATTTCATTTCAAAGGTGGCTACTGCTAAAAGAAGTTGGAAAAAGCAGTAACTCAGAGATGAAGCTTTAGTCCTTGGAAATGGCTCCATCTCCCTGGGTGGTGTTTGGGGCAGTATTCCATCCATTCCAGATTGTTCTTTCTGCAAAAGCAGGACAACCATGAACAGAATGCTTGTATATTTCCTTTAGCTCTTTATGTTCTTTTTCTCCCTTTCATCCAATTATTCTATAATTTTTGTTTTAGATTCATTTGAGGATTACAGGAAACCTTTGGACTTTCCTTACAAAAATGCACACAGGCACAAAACTATAAATGTTGGCATTCTATTTCTGTGGAGTACGTGACTTCGTAAAACACACCCATGCCCTGGAGGACCACCCCCTCCTCTAAATTTTAATTTTTATGCAGCACCAGTGTTATTCTTTGTTTCAAGTCTTCTTAAATATACTGCAGGCCACTTGAGTGTAGAAACTGTGGTGTCTAAAATGGGAAGGACAAGAGGATCCATTGCAGCATAAGAAGGAAATAGAAGCTCTACTTATTTTTAACTTAACTCCCTTTCAATTTCTGTTTGTTTCTATTTCTATAAAGCTCATTATAGTATTAAAATAGTTAATACTGTTTAAACAGACATTCTTGCTTTGGGGATGCATGTTGAAAACATGTGGACATACAATTTGAAAAGTTTGGAGTGTCCTGACTTACAAAATTTTCCTTCCTTCCTTCCTTCCTTCCTTCCTTCCTTCCTTCCTTCCTTCCTTCCTTCCTTCCTTCCTCCCTTTTCTTCCTTTGATCATTTTTTCTAGAAATTGGAGAAATACAAAAATGTTACATAGTTTCTTCTCAGAGGGAGTTTGTAGTTAATTTTGCACTTTGCAGGTGCTTAGTTGTGATTGGTATAGCAGATATTTGAGTCTGTTATTTTGACTCCAATTCAGTACAGGCTGAGCATCCCTTATCCAAAATACTTGTGACCAGAAGTGATTTGCATTTCAGATATTACTGGATTTTGGAATATTTGCATATACATAATGAGATATCTTGGGGACAGGATACAAGTCTAAAGATGAAATTCATTTGTTTCGCATACACTTGATACACATAGCCTAAAGATAATTTTACTCACTATTTTTAGTGCACCTGTGTTTTGATTGTGTTCTGTGCTCAAAAAGTTTTGCATTGTGGAGCATTTCAGATTTTGGATTTTTGGATTAGGGATGTTCATTCTCTAACTATATAATGAATGAATTCTTTCAAGACAGGTCATTTGTTACATGTTTAGAAAGCATCTCTTCCTACCCTGAACTGAGATACCTGGGAACGCACCTCAGAGAATATGCCCAAACTTGGTGTGAAATATGAAGAGTCTCAGATTTTATATCATGTTAGATAGAGAGACACTATTCATAGTGATTCCAGAGATTTTTAAATATAGAAATGCTTAGGAGTGGTCATTTCTCTGGAAGCACGAAGCTCATGCTGAATGTGCACTTACATAGCAATCCCATTGCTGTTAGATTTTGTTTCTTGGAAATGGTCTTAGAAAAGTGATGGAGAGTTTGGAGGAGAAATGGAGTATGGTTATCCCAGGTCACTTGTTACTGTGGCGTAAGGATGTCACAGGAAACTGAAATCAAATTTTGAGGGAACGAGAATAAACTGGTGCTTATTGAGATGACAACTTAGCTGTAGAGAGAACATACCAGAACACTGCTCAGGACTTTCCAGCAGTATGAGGCATCAAACCTCCAAAGAGAATATTTCTCAGAGCAACTGCCAGACTGGACCCATTTCTCAGCAGCTGTCAACCATTTATTAGTGGGCCTCCGCTGAAGCCAAGGGAAGGGGGAGGGAGAGCAGACAAATGGGGAAAATAAAATTGTGTTAATGATCAGTCCATTTCCATGATGCAAAGGTGACCCGGTCTGTCATCTCCTTCCTGGGGCTGGTGCTTTGTTGGTTCTGACATGTGCAGAGAGGGATCCCAGCTGGGCATCTGTTGCCCCATCACCATGGAGACAGCAGCTGCAGCAACGTCTCCTTTGAGAACCCGCCGCCTGAGATTTCAGGAACCATTCTGGAAGCATTTGTCCCGACAGTGCCTGCTAATCTCCCTTTCATTTGTAATTATTTTATCGCCTTGATTCTATGCTTTGGCATCGTTCCCACAGCTAACTCTGCTCCCCGACACAGGGTCCGTGGGGAGGTGTCAGCCGCTCCAGCCCCGTCTGGGTGGAGATGAAAAGGGGGTGAAGGGGAAGACTTGGTACAGTGCTGCTATCTTCAAACAGGCCCTGTCTCCTGTAGGCAGCCCTGGGAGGGCCTTGGCCGATTGAAGTAGCCCGAATTATGAAGCCCAAAGCCTTTGAGGCGAGCCGCCCCATCCTGGCCAAGAATAATTGAACAAATAGTTTATCTGGCTAACCAACAGCTGTAGAGCCCAGGCGATTTGGAGAGGATTAGGGGAGAGTAGTAAAAGGATACTCCCACGGGGTCCTCCAAATCCTCATCCTGAATTCTACCAATGAAGAACACATGTTGAAACCCTGAAATTGCTTTTAAAGTCCATTTTTTTCTCCCTTTCCAAGTGACTCTGTCCAGTGCTTCTAAGAATTTCAAGTGACTGAGGCAACCATTGTTGGGGTCCCCATCATTGGGTTCCTTTCAGTTGTCCCCTTCAATTCCCCCAAACCCTGTTTCATCCCAGACAGCTCAGATTCATGTGGAGATTCTGATCAGTCTGGGAGGGCTGGAGACTCACTGCTCTTTTCTGAAGTCTACATTTCTGGCAGCTGTTGTAATGTCTACATAGGGCCAGGGCCAAGTTCAGGTTAGGAGGAAGGGGATATTGAGAGTGGTGGGATGGAGAGGGAAGACACAGGAATCGCCTTCTCTGAGTAAGAAAAAGTGAAGAACAAATAAAGAACAACTCCAAAGGAGCCAAAGGTTAAGCCTTTAAAAGAAATCCATAAAAGTACTAGATGAAAACTTTTGAGAATTTCTTGTCAAGACCTTTATAAACTTGGGATGGGGTAATATGTTTTTATCATTAAAATTTCAGAAATCACAAAACCCAAAGATTGGTAAATCAAACAATGTGAAAAATTCTGCATGGCAAAACACATATTGCAAATATAATAAACTTGATCAAATATTTGCAGCCCATCTCATAGAAAATGGTGGATCTTCCTCATTGATAAAAAGCTCACACGTACAAATCAGCAAAAGACTAAAATCCCAGAAGAAAAGCAAGTAAAGGATGTGAATTGATAGTTCATAGGATAGAAATCAGAAGTGGTCCCTAAATATATAAAAGATATATTCAATCTTACTTTTAATAAGAGCAATGCAAAGATTAAAGCTACCCTGATACCATTTTTCACTGATCAGATTGGAAAAATCCAAAAGTTTAACAACACACAATGTTGATATATCTGTGGGAAACAGAACTCTCTTACATTAATGTTGGCAGGTAAAATTGAAGAGCATTGGCAGTATATGTCAAGATTACAAAGGCATGTAACCTTTGACCCAGCAATATCACCCTTAGGGATTTGCCTTGTGCACTTGTACAATGACACAATTTATGGATTGCTAGTGATTTAAAATAGCAAATGTTTGAGATTTTCCCACAGATCTACTAAGTGGAGAACAATTAAGTAAATTATGGTACTTCCCTAGAGTTGAATATTACACAGCTGTAAAAAAGAATGAAGATGCTCTCTAGTAGATGATTTCCAAGATATATTAAATGAAAAAACTCTAGATGCAGCAAAGTGTGTATAATATACTACCCTTCCCATAAACTAAAGAGAAAAATAAATAAATGTTTGTATTTGTTTTCTTGACATTAAAAACACTCTGGGAAAGAATACACCAGATACTAATAAAATTGATTAGCTCTCTCTGTATGTGTGTGTGTGTGTGTGTGTGTGTGTGTGTGTGTGTGAGAGAGAGAGAGAGAGAGAGAGAGAGAGAGAGAGAGAGGGATGTAACTGGCATTGAATTGAGACTTCTCTGAACATCTTTTTGAGTTAATTAAGTTTTGAACTAATGCAATACCTATTCCAAAACAAAACCAAATCTCTCCAGGTGAAAGACAAAAATATCATATAATGAAAAATCTACCAAACCCAATGATGAGGTCATTGCTCCAATGCCCAGTTTTGGGCAGAGTGGAGCCTAGAACATTCCTTACTTCTTCACTGATACTGGTACCTCATTTGGGCTCTGAATGGCCAGTGCTCAAGAATAGTGTAGCCCCGAGTGCTCAGTCCTCTTGACTTCTAGAACAAATCATACCCTGGTGACTTTCAGATCCAATCTGACCTGTTGATTTATTTTTATTTTTATTTGTTCTAATTAGTTATACATGATAGCAGAATGCATTTTGATTCATTGTACACAAATGGAGCAGCACAACTTTTCATTTCTCTTCTTGTACACGATGTAGAGTTGCACCATACGTGCAGTCATACAAGTACCTAGGATAATGATGTTCACTACCGATGTATTTTTATAAGTAGTGTTTTTAAAGAATATGAACAATCATTGAAAAATTGGAGAATTTTTCATTAAAATTTGGTTATCTAGCTTCACTTCAAAACACTGTCAATCTGGTCACACAGAGCTTGTGTTCTGTTGTGGAACACTCAGGGGTCCTGGGTGGTGGCCACCCCTGTGGCCTCCAGCTCACCAGAGATACATGCTCACATGCTGTCCATCTCCAACTTGATCCTTGTCTAGATTATCTCATTTATGTTACCACCCTGACCCCTCTACAGTTATATGCAGAACAGAGGGAAATTACTTTGAAGGTTTTGTGTAAGGGATTTCCATTTATTTTGGAATATGGCCTTGCATTTTGGTGACTTCCTAAGTCTAGCTTTGGTATCAATCAATGAACACATGCTTCAACAATTCCCACTGTGGCCTTTCCAATATAAGGAAGGTAGAAATTAAAGAAACATTGGTTAGAATTTCAGTTATTTTTACTTTAATTCTGTACCTTTTGTTAACTTTGCAAGGTATTTAGTGACAAGTCATATTGGTATGTGAAACACTTTATAAAATCAAGCCAACTGTTATTGTTCTTGGAGGGAAGAAATTATTTTGTGGACACAAAGTTGTTTCACTGGAATGCCAACAGAAGAGAAGGACAAACATTATTGCCTGAGACTATGAAAGTTCACTGTCATGAACTCAATACCTGCAGCATCCAAGGAATTAAAAAAAAAAGATCCTGAATTAAAAAAAAAATTTGTAAATATGGAAGGAGCAGAAAGAAGAGATGACAGTATTTTAGGAATGGAACAGGAAAGAATTTTAAAAAGAAAAATGTTTATGTGTGTGTGTGAGAGTGCGTTCATGCACATTCCTCAGTGAGTGTGAAGTGTACCTATAGTCATGTGCTGCAAAATAGGGTTTTAGTTGATGTTTAGACAGACTGCATATATATCAGTTGTTATAAGAGCATATAGAGCTCAAAAATTCCTGTGGCCTACTATCTTTACCATTCCTGTTCTATGTTTACCTACACTGATACCTCTGGGTTACAATTGCCTGCAATGTTGAGTACGTCACAGGCTATACAGGTTTGCAGCCTAGGATCAATAGACCATATCAGATAGTCTGGGTATGTGGTAGGCTGTATCTTCTAGGTTTGTGTGAGTACACACTACGATGTTTGCACAATGATGAAATCGCCTAAACATGCATGGCACGGAGCACGTGCCTGTCATTAAGTGAAGCATGACTCTGTAACACGGGGGATGTATGCATTTGTATACGAGAAAGGGAGAGTATAAATGTAATGGCTGTGTAGGATTCCATCAACATAATTATCTAGCCCTGTCTTCAGTAACTGGGAGTGTTGGTTACATGGCTGGAGCTAAACGAGGGAATTAAATAAATTGGATGCTTACAATTAAAATAAGAAAGAAAAGGGGATAATATGTTCACATGTCATAGTAAGGCAATTTCTCCTGAGTTTCTCTTTTAAGATACTTACAGAAGAAAGGCAATTTATTTTTATTTATTTGTTATTATTGGTACATTATAATTATATGAAATAGTGGGGTCCATTATGCAGTATTCATACATGCACACAATTTGATCAATCTTGTTGCCTGGTCCCCTTGCTTTACTCAGCTGGTCTTCCTTCTATTGCTAATATTATTATTTAATTAGTGAATTACAGTTGTATGTAAAAGAAGGATTCTTTGTGGTCTATTCACATGTGAACACCTCATAATTTGGTAGATTTTGTTCCCCAGTACTTCCCCATCCCACTCTCCCTCCCTCTTTCTCAATTCCCTTCGAGCTCTATTGGTCTCCCTTCTATTTTCATGAGATCCTTTTTTATTCTTTAAAAAAAATTCTCTTTAGCTTCCACATGAGAGAAAACATTCGAGAAATGACTGAGTTTGGCTTATCTCACTTAGCATGATGTTCTTTAGTTCCACCCATTTACCAGCAAATGACATAATTTCATTCTTCTTTATGGTTAATTATATGCCACATTTTCTTTATCCATTCATCTGTTGATGGACACCTGGGCTGGTTCCATGATTTGGATTTTATGAACTATGGTACTATAACATTGGTATGCATGTAACATTATGGTACACTGATTTTAGTTCTTTTGTATAAATACCAAGGAATGGGATACCTGGGTCATGGTGGTTCCATTCCTGGTCTTTTGAGGAAACTCCATACTGATAGGAGGAGCCATTTATGAAGCCACTTCTGTATCAGCTCACTTTTGATTCTCCATGGAGGTGTTGGTCCTGAATCCTTTCACTCAGTTCTTTTTCATCGTTCTTCTCTTTCCTCCATCTCTGTTAACACAGGAAATATTTATTCATTCAGAGGGTTTATTGAGATCCTATTCCTTGCCTGGAATTGTCATACACACTAGGGATATGTAATGAACGTAAAACCCCCAAGCGAGAGCCAGTTTGGTGTGCTCTAGAATAGAAAGCCACTGAGCTTCCCTGGAGCTTGGGTAGAGGCACAAGATGATAAAGGATGGGCAGTGGCCTTAGTTAGTGACCATAAGCAGATTGTGGGGATATCTCCACTATCTCTGTGGAGATAGGCACTAGTGAGAGAGAAAGTATATTTTTTGTTTATATATTAGAAATTAAAACTGAGAAGTTATGCAGTTTTTAATTAACTAAAATAATATTGATAATGGGCTTATCATCAATAACATCAATTAATTAATAACATTAATAAACCTGTTATATATTATCATAATTACCTGATTTCTATAAAACACAACTATGTTTTCCAAAGCAATAAAATTTTACTGAGAAGAGTGGCACCATTTTACAGTTTTGCAATTCTATCTAATGTTTGGCCTCAAAGAAGACAGCTAGACTCTCAAGTGTTGGGGTGCATTGTTTCAGTTGAAATACATGGAGAAAATTGGGCTTTGTATAGACACATAGCTATAAAGAGCAGTATTCAGTGGAAAATTGTGGATAGCATGAAAAATGGACAACAGTAGTTTCTTAAAAGTGAGCTGCAGTGTGGAACCTGAAGCCACCTCACCCTTCTCTCACCTCTGCTTCTGCTTCAGAGGAGCAGAAGACTGAGCACATCTGGAAAGCCCAGTGGAGTTGGGCTGCTTGGGCAACCCAAGAGGAGCCCCTCCTGTCACTGAAACCACAGTTTCACAAGGAGGAGGAGCCGGTTCCCCAGTGTACAACCCAGCTACAACAGCAAGAATAATGTATTCCTATAATCTATATGGGCCACCTACCTCAAGTATTTGGAGACCCAGATCCAAGTGAATTTGTCATTGTGACAAGAGACTGACCATAGTAAAAAGACAGGGAGCAAGAGAGGTTACACATTGGGGTATTTGAGCCCAAGGATGCTGCCAAGCTAGGTGCAGAAGCAGTGGTGAAGGACTCTTGGTGTGGTGTTTATGTCACTTGAAAAAGCACATGGTGAACTTTCTAGATCTTAGAATGTTCTATTCCAAAAGCCATCATATCCAGCAGTGAAATGGTCCAATCAGAATTGGACACTTTGGCAAAATCTATGGCTGGACTTACAATTTAATAGAAAGGAAGCATTACTCAGGAAGAGATTAGCTAAAATGGAATTCAAACCACCTCAATGAACTTCATACTCATTTATATTAGATACTTGGTTCTGTTACAATGTAACTTGGTTTTGTTGGCCATTTAGAAAATAAAGACACAGTTGAGCAGGTCTGTCAGATGGTAACATATTTCATTATGAGATAAAAATAATCACATTAGTAAAAGAACACCACTGATTTCACCAGGAAAATTTCTAAGGATTGGAAAGTTTTCAAGTTTACAGTGTCAGCAACTAGTTTTCCAGAATGGCAGTTTTTAAAAATATATTTATTTATTTGTTTTAGTTGTACAGAAAGCCTTTATTCTTACATGGTGCTGAGGATCAAATCTAGGCTGCACATGTGCTAGGCGAGTGCTCTACCGCTGAGCCACAACCCCAGCCCAGAATGGCAATTGTTTTTTATTGGAAAATTAAATTTTATCATCAGCAACAAATATTGTCAATTGTTTTCATTGAAGTGATAGGCTTATTTATTTTTGCAAAATTTTTTTTCTAAATATCCATATCTAAATAAGTACAGCTTGATCGACAATCCCTCAAGTAAAAAATAGTGTTCCATAAACTGGGAGTGGAACCACCCTATGACCCAGCTATCCCACTCCTAGGTCTATTTCCAAAGGACTTAAAAACAGCATATTACAGTGACACAGCCACTTGAATGTTTATAGCAGCACAATTCACAATAGTTAGGTTGTGGAACCAACCTAGATGTCCCTCAGTAGATGAGTGGACAAAGAAAATGTGGCATATATACAAAATGGAATTTTACTCAGCAATAAAAGAGAATAAAATAATGGCATTTGCAGGTAAATGGATGAAGTTGGAGAATATAATGCTAAGTGAAGTAAGCCAATCCCAAAAATCCAAATACTGAATGTTTTCTCTGATATAAGGAGGCTAGTTCACAGTGTTGTTGGAAGGGGGTACATAGGAGGATTAGAGGAACACTAGAATGGTCAAAGGAAAGGGAGGGGAAAGGAGGGAGAAAGGGGGAGGGAGTGGGGGAAAAAAAGAAAAAAAAATTGGTGGTTGAATGAGATTGATATCATTATCCTGAATGCATGATTGAAGATCTGAATGGTACTTATATACTTTGTATACAAACAGTTGTATGTAAAAAGATGCTATATATGTGCATTATGAATTGTAATATATACTACTATTATAAATAAAAAAAGAAAGGAAAAATTAAAAAAAGATATACCATAACACTAAAAAAAAAATAGTGTTCCATGAAAACTTGTCTAGTTTACAACACAGTCACACACCTGTCTATCCTATTGTGCCATATGAAACAAAGTGATACATGTATAATATATAGCATTCAAAACTATATAAAAGATTGAGATGAAATAAAATTAATAGTTTTTACTGTTCTGTCAGACACTTATAAGTGAAACTGGCATTTTTTTAAAATAAAGAATGCAGTGACAATTAGTAAAATTTGGTGCTATGCTTTGATTTGAATTAAGGCACCATTTTCATTTATTTATATTTCTTCTAATTAGTTATACTTGAAAGTATAATGCACTTTGATACTTCATACATAGATGGAGTATAATTTCTCATTCTTCTGGTTGGATATGATGTAGAATCCCACCAGTTGTATAGTTATATATATACACAGGGCAATAATGTCTGATTTATTCTACTATCCTTCCTACCTCCATACCTCCTCTCCTCCCTTCACTTCCCTTTACATAATCTAAAGTAACTCTATTCTTCCCTAGCTCCCCCTCAACTCTTATTGTGAATTAGCATCTGCATATCAGAGAAAACATTTGGACTTTGTGTTTTTGGGATTGGCTTATTTTGCTTAGCATGATATTCTCCAGTTGTATTCATTTACCAGCAAATGACATAATTTCATTCTGCTTTATGGCTGAATAATAGTCCATTGTGTATATATACCACAGTTTCTTTATCCATTCATTTGTTGAAGGGCACCTAGGTTGATTCCATAGTTTAGCTATTGTGAATTGAGCTGCTATAGATATTGATGTGGCTGCTTTCTTGTAGTATGTTGATTTTAAGTCCTTTGGGTATAAACTGAGGTATGGGATAACTGGGTCAAATGGTGGCTCCATTCCAAGTTTTCTGAGGGATCTCCATACTGCTTTCTAGAGTGGTTGCACCAATTTGCAGTCCCATCAGCAATGTATAAGTGTACCTTTTTCCCCACAAATTTGCCAACATTTATTATTGTTTGTATTTTTTTTGGGGGGGTATCAGGGATTGAACTCAAGGGCACTCAACCACTGAGCCACATCCCCAGCCCCATTTTGTGTTTTATTTAGAAACAGGGTCTCACTGAGTTGCTTAGCACTTCACCATTGCTGAGGCTGGCTTTGAACTCTTGATCCTCCTGCCTCAGACTCCCAAGCTTCTTGGATTACAGATGTGCACCACCGCACATGGCTTGTTGCTTTTATTCTTGATAATTGCCATCTGACTGGGATGAGATAAAATCTTAGAGTAGTTTTGATTTGCATTTCTTTAATTGCTAAAGATGTTGAACATTTTTTCATATATTTGTTAGTTGATTGTATTTCTTCTTCTGTGAAGTGTCTGTTCAGTTCCTTAGCCCATTTATTGATTGGGTTATTATTATTATTATTATTATTATTTTGGTGTTAAGTTTTTTGAACTCTTTATATATCTTGGAGGTTGATGCTCTATCTGAAGTTCAGGCGGTAAAGATTTTATTCCATTCTGTAGAGTCTCTCTTCATGTTATTGATTGTTTCCTTTGCTGAGAAGAAGCTTTTTAGTTTGAATCCATCCCATTTATTGATTCTTGCTTTTACTTCTTGCACTTTAGGAGTCTTTTTAAGGAAGTCAGATCCTAGGCTGAAGGCACCAGCATTTTGTCATTGCTTTTGAACCATCAGTTTACAAAGGTAAACACAGTGAAAAACAAAAATAAAGAACATCTTAGTACTATTTAAAAAATAGTTTTGACCACATGGATCCCTAGGAGAGTTTTGGAGAACCCCTAGTGGTCTATAGGTCACACTTTGAAAAACACTGTTATAAATTTCTGAGTGCCCAAATCCTATAAATGTTAAAACAGCTATGTTGCTTTAGAAAAAACAATCATGAACTTGGCACATGGGAAAGCCTCTTGCTCATGAATAGCCACACCTAGTTTTTTTTTTTTTTTTTTTTGTACAATTTCCATTTTGCTGCACATTAGTGTGTATTTTATTTTATTTATTTATTTTATTGTGTTGTGACAGTCACATTAGTTTGTATTAAATTCAGAGTTCCTCCGTCACCTTTCTCAAGTTCTGTCATAGGTGATTGATATCTGGTAAAAATAAGGTTTTCCAGTATTCCATTTTTCATAACTGTGAGAAAGGCATCCAGGATAGAGTTCCTGAATGTTGTGACAACAATGACCTTGCACTCTGAGGTGTCAGACCTCTGTTTCCTGTGCTGTAAAACAAACTCTCATGATGACAATCACAATTCTTTACCCTGTTAGGAAAGCAAAGCAGCCTGTGCCCATCCCCAGGAGTTTGTCTTGGCTGACCCTCTTTGAATTTATAGTGCAATGAATTTAGAATGCTAGGGGGAGTCTTAAAGGGACAAGGATTAGCATCAGGTCAATATTTTCATCATCTCGCTTCTTCAAAATCCTGTGGAAATTTAAGGACCTTAGACATGGACTCTCACATTAAAAAGCAGAGCTAACTAGGACTATAAGGGAGACACTGGCACTTTATGGAGAGCCCAGGGGATTTCTATTTTGAGAGGTCATTCATGCTTCACAGCAAATCTGGAGTGTTGGATTGGGCTCTAGACATCACATCTTGGGTTTTTCATCTGTAAATGGAGCTGGCTAGGTTAGAGGACTCCTAACACTGCTCCCAGAGTTATTGGCAATTAATTCTAGGGATGACTGTGATTGCTGACAGGGCCCAGGAAGAGGCCCAGATGACTTCACAAAACTTTTCATCATTACCTCTAGGCGGCGTGCCAGGCCTCCCTATAGCTTTAAAATGTTGCTAATTCTTCAGCATTTCTGTTACTGGGAATCTGAGTTCCTAAGTGGAACAGAATTTACTACTTAGGGAAAGGATCTGAGGCTGAGCTCACAAAGGAATAAGAAAAAAACAGATATTTCGTAGGTAAAAGAGGAAAATGGTTAAACTGATCTAGAAAGATGGAATAGACGGATTCCAGGTGTGATATGAATCTAGAACTCAAAACTACCAGTAAAATTGGAGAAGAGTTTGGGTGGGGTAGGAAAGAGTTGGAGATTCATAGCTGGTCTGAAAATAAGTTCATTGTTTTTTCAATGCAGCAACATTGACCCAGGAACATACCAGGTATTGGTAAAGCAAATGAAATAGATAAGGGTGGATTTAGTCATGTGGCCAGCCAGCCAGTAACAAGGTGGTTCCTATAAAGTGTTAGGAGGGTTATGAAGGGCCAAGTTCAGACAGATGATAATATCTGAGCAGGGGGTTGTAACCCGGTCTGGGGGTCAGGGAAGATCTGATGATGCAGACTAGAAGCATAAGTAGAAATTAGGAAGTGAAGAGGTGGGTTGAAAGCAGGGAAACATTGGAAGACTTTTCAGAGGAGTTTTGGGGGAGCTCTTTCCAGCTGGTTGGTGAATAGATTAAAGGGGAATGGGACCATAGGCTGTGGCACCAGTGAGTGGGTAGTTGCTTTCTTCCAGGTGAGACACGGTGTGGACTGAAATGGCGTGGTGAGAACTGAAGTGATTTGAGAGATATTTAGAAGGCAGACAGACAGGGTTTTCAAAACTGTGGCTTCACTGACAAACAAGCAGATTTAATAATGTTGTGTTCCCCTCAAGCAACACAGATAAAAGTGGAGGAATGAATACTTCCTTCCCTGGGACCTCCTCTCGCACCGAATCTGATGGTTGTACCTGTGTGAACAGGCAGCTGTAGAGACCTACCTCTCTACCTCAGGGGCCCTGTTTTCTTCACAGCTAAAGTACTCTGGCACTTTCAGCCTCATTGAAGAAAGAGATAAAACTCTAATTGGCCAGTAACCAGAGACCTGGATTAATGTGATAATGTCTATTTTCAGGGAATGGTTGCAAAGGTTTCTCAACTCCATTTAAGAAACTCGTTCTTCTATGATCTCTTGCTTTTTTGCAGCCGTGCTGTTTCCATCTGACAAAGAGGCAGAGCAAGTTTGCCGTTCAGAGTCTTGCACTGGGAGAAGAGAATGATCCTCTCCAAGTAGGAGAACGAGCCTCACTGCTTCCAGCCAGGAAGCATGGCACAGCTTCAGAAGTGGGTAGAAGCACTCAGGACTGGAGTCTAGCAGGGTGCCAGGTCAGAGGGCCAGTGACTGAGATTCCGTAAAAGATTTCCCTTCAGGTTCTAGATATGCTTCTGATTAGCTGGTCTCTACTCAGAGACCCTGGAACCCTGCGCTAGAGCAAACTTGAGTCTGCTGGAAAAGGGGTCTGGGGATCCTCAGGGGGTGGGAGTTCATCTCTTCCCTGTGGAGATTTCATTACAGTAGAGCATGATAGGTAAGCAATAAATGTAATATTCTGACTTGTTTGGAGGCCTCAGACCCTAAAATTCAGCCTAATCCACTTGGGAGAATGTATCGTTCTCTCTTGACCTCAAGTGTGGCAAGGACACCTGACTTTTGGGGGCAGACATGCTCTTGTAGGGGGATCTATACTGTTCCCGACCTGGGTAGAAGTTCAGCAAAGCCAATGAATGCATAAAATTATCAATGCCCTCTGTAAATGACAGAGTAAAGAAAAAAGAGGAGGGCTGGGATTGTGGCTCAGTGGTAGAGCGCTCGCCTAGCACGTGCGCGGCCCGGGTTCGATCCTCAGCACCACGTACAAATAAACCCATTGTGTACAACTAAAGCAAATACATTAAAAAAAAAAAAAAAAAAGAAAAGAAAAAAGAGGAGATTAAGATGACTTTATAGAGTCCCTGTTCCCAATGATTTATCTTCATAAATGTTTTTGTTTTGTTTGTTTGTTTCAGATATCCTTTAAATTCAGTCCAGACAAAGGTAGATCTATGTCCACATGGGTAGGGTCATCACTCCAGCACTAGGAAGTGCTAGTCAAAAAGATGGGAAGGCATCCGCTGAAGTGTTGTTTGACTACTCTGGGATCGAAGTCACCTTATTTGTGTTTTCCCCACCAAAACCATAGGAAGAAGTCTGTGGTTATTTCTTTGGAGGGTTGGAGTTGTAGCTCACTGAGGGAGAGATGCTAGAAAATTCTCAAGTGGTAAAAAATGATCAGGCAAAGGACTGTGGGCAGTCCTCTAGTGTGCTTCAGTCATGTGGGTGAAATCCAGTCCCCTGGGTGGGCTCTGCTCTGCTCTAGTCTGTTCCTGACCTTTGATGCATGGGATTTCAAGGCTTAGTTCATTGTCAATGAAGCGGGCACTTACTCAACCTCTTCCTGTGTTTGCTAATAATTATCACCCAGTTCATGATGGGCCCTGCAACACTCCCACTTCCTTTAATTAATTTGTTCTGTATTAATTATTGGGGCATTTTGTTTTAGAAAGGTGATGACTAATGCAGCCTAGCAGGTTCAGAACTGCCCTGTTGGCATTTGACTGACAAGGGCGTGGTCTCCCAGTTCAGCCCGATGCATTCAGGAGGATGCATCATGCTCCCTTGACATCAGGTGTGGCAAAGGAGCTGGTGCTTGCCAGGGAGCCTGACCTCCTGGGGCAGAGATCCTGTCAGAGCCACTGAGTCAGAGAGGTCAGTTCTGTCCATGACCTGCATGCAAAGAGAGAAGCCAGGAGGGCTGGGGAACCCACAGGAGAGCAGCCTCTGAGACAAAGTACTAGGTGACCTTCAGACTGGAAAATTCAGATAATTGGAGGATCCTAAAGCATTCTTCTGGGATACAGCTCCAAGATCTTCATGGGATGCAAAGGATATTGCTGCTCCTTTTTCTTGGTGTGCTTTTCTCTTGAGTACTTTCCTAAAGCTGTTTTTCCCCTCTCTTGTAATAACTTTTTATGATTTTTCCTGGGGTTTTGTGTTTTATCCCAACATTATTCCTAACCCCTGCTTGAAATCCTATGAAGTTTAATGTTGTTGGAACCACCATCCTGTGTGATGAGCAACAGAGATGTGTTGTGTGTTCCAACATGGAAGAGATTCCTGCATCTAGACCTCTCACCCAGGTATTCCAACAGCCTCCCAGTTTGTCCCCTTCTCTCCCTAGGCACAGCCTGCCCCGCTCCAGTCTATCCTTCAGGGAAATGCTTCCAGATCTCAATTCCATTATGTCACTTCCCTCCTTAAAGTTCTCCAGTGAATTCCTATCCCCAGAAAAACAAAGCTATAACTCTTTAGCTTGGTACACAGGCTCTTCCTCACCTTGTCCCCATCCTTCCCCACCCCTGGGTCAGTCAGCTCTTGCCACTCTCTCATTGCTGCTCAGTAGTAGATCCATGTGGGAATTTTTAAGTGTGTGATGATGTTTCACACATTTGCATCTGTTGTTGTTCCCTGGATTAACAGGTTCTGTACTCTCTCTCTCTCTCTCTCTCTCTTTTTTTTTAGCTTCTTGTGAACCGGCTCAAACATTCCTACCCCTGTGAGAGCTCCCTGACTCATGCCCACCCCAATTAATTCCTCCATCCTCTTCCCATAGTGCCTACCTATCAGAACCAGCCCCATGTGATAATTCCTATTTGCTTTCATGGCAGTTCTGTGCTGTTGGATTATGCTCTTCTCAAGGCCAGGGAATAGGCTGTATTTATCTTCATAATCCCAGGCCTGGGAGAGAGCTGTGCTCACCAATAGGAAGCAAGTGACTACTTCTTAAAGGAATGAACAAATGAAGGAATGAATAAAGCATGGATCTCAATCCAGCCTTTGCTAAGATATATGTTATCTAAGAACAAAGTTTCTCATTTTTTAAAAACCCACACCCTCCTTTGAGGGTAAACATAAAAATCTTTTTCCTTCTTTAATGCTATTGAAAGTTCAAAATAAATCAAATGTTGTTATTAAACCAAATCAAAGCAATGGGGTTTAAATATGCTTAGTCAACTTATATATGCTGCAATCTTCCTGCCTTGGGAATCATCAACCTGCTTAGGCCCCTGCTGTGTGACCTGAAGGTCAATTTGCTGGAAGTCAGATGTTTTTAGGCACTTGGCCAATTGGTAGTTGCCTTTCTGCAAGGGGTCCCACCTCAGATGAAGAGCCCCCAAATAGGGAAGACACCATGTCCATCTGACTTCTACAAGCAAGGCCCTGGCCAAATTTTACAGCTGAAATTCTTCCCCACAGTCACACAAAAAAGGTACTTTCAGAACTTCTTTAGGTCTAGAGTATGTGATTCCATAAGTTGGAGTTTATTTCTCATAACAACCTCCATTCCTTCACGCTAAGTCATTCCCCTCCTGCCTGCCTGAGACTGTGGAAGAAAACCAGCCTCATCTTGTGCCCGATAGATTATTGCTTTAGTGACGAAAACCTGTAGAGTGATTCGTTTTGGTGGTTGGCCACATTACGATTACGTGTGTGTGTGGTTGGGATGGGGTATGGCATGGGGGATGTTTAGTTGGCCTGGGGAGTCATTTAAATTGTCCAGATTTATGAGGGAGGGAATAGAAGGAAGGATGGGTGAGCTCTAATGCCAGAGTTAGTTAAAAGCAGTAAGAGTATGATTAGGAATCAACATGATTGGACGAAGTGCAGGCTGGAAGAGGGCAATGGCAGGTGGAGTAGCTGAGGGTGGAATTCACAATGAGCTCAGCAGAGATGGGCTGAACCCTCCTAAAGTAGGTGGCAGAGAGTTCCATTGTCAGAATGCAGCTGAGGATGTTGGGTCTGGAGCAGAGCCCCAGGTTCTGGGAATCCAGGGGAGGAGGTCGGGACAAGTGGATTTGGGCGGATGTGTCATGGCCCTGGCAGGAGTCCCTCTTTAGAACAGGGATGTTCTGCCTAAGGCTGGATTTGAAGGTACAATTCAATCTCTTCCAGAATGGATATATCCTGTACTCTTCATTTTCTAGAAAAATTCATTAGCCCAGCTCAGACATTTGTACCTGCTCCTACCAAGATCCTCCCTGCATCCCTCCCCTGATGGTCTTGGAGGAGCCCTCAACTCTCAATGATCTTGTACACACCTTCCCTGTTTGCCTGACTTTCTCCAGATAGCTACCCTCAGAATAGATTAGGACTTAAAACAAAGTAGGAGTAGCCAGATCCTCTAGGTCTGGTCACTGGCTCTACCTCAGTTCAGCTGGGCCTTGATTTCCCTCTTCTATAATGTGGGAAACATGCCAATTTGCTTTTTCTGAGCTGTCCAGTTAAACCCCACTCCGAGTTCCCAGGGAGTGCAGTGCCCTACAGCTCTCCAGGATGCAAATTGGTAATTTTTATTTTTTGCCAAGCCTCTCACATCAGCTCCAGTTTCATAACCTCAGTCACCCTTCCCTTTCCCTCCCTTGCTGCACGTACAGAACCCTCCCCTCTAGCCCAGATGCACACCTGCAGGAAAAATTGGCATGGACTCCTTCCCATCTGTCACCGTTTCAAATAGCTCGAGTGTGCTGATGACAGATAAAGTAATTGCAGAGAGTACGAATGACTTAATATTTGATGTGTTAAAATAATTTTTTAATGCCATGCATTTGTATAATTTATAGCTGGAATCCACAGTTTTCATCTTTCTTCCCACTTCTTGCCTGGTTGCTCTTCCATTAGAATGGTGGGAACATTCGCTCCATGGCTTGTGTTTTTTGCTTAGTGGGGTCACAGGGAGGAATGGGGAGCGTTCTGCAGCATCAACTATGCCTGCTGATTTCTACCTCTCCAGAGCCTTTTTCAGTTTGTAGCATGTTAAGGTGCTTAAAAATATTTGATGAATGCATTACTAAATAGCAGTTTGGGATTCACTTAACAAATATTTATGGAGTGCTCGTATGTGCAAACTAGCATCCTAGGTAGTAGAATATCATAATGGACAACAGACATGGCCATGCCCTCAAAGAGTTTAGAGTTTGGTATTGAAGATAGACATTAAGGAAAAAAGAAATGAGGAGGGGAGGAAAGGTTTTTAAACAGGAAGGTGATATGATCTGATTTTTCTACTAGAAAGATGTATTGAGGCCAGAAATAAACTGGTGGCCCATATGAAGGGTGGACTGGGAATAAGGCCAGTGACTGGAGGTGGAAGCCTCTATCAGTTCAATTCTTAGAGCTCATCCTGGCTCAGATTGGCATGAAGGGCATGAAAGACAATAGAAAAATCAGGGCCACTCTCTCTTTTTTTTTGTTGGTCTTGGGAATCAAATCCAGGGCATACATACATGCTAGGCAAGTGCTCTACCACTGAGCTACATCCCCAGCCCTAGGTCTGCTCTCTTTGAAAAGTATTTTTAAACAACAGAGAGAAAATTATCAGCTGGGAATCTTTTGTATTCTTCGCTACTTAAATGCCTTGTCACCTACAGGTATGTTTCATCTTACACTTACAATGAAGGACAGATGAGAAGAATATGGCCTTCAAAGGTGTGTCTGAGATGTTACTTCCTTCTTTCTGTGATGTCCCATGCCCTTCCCTGATCTGAGGTCTTCTCTTTGTAGAATTTTCAAAGTTACCAGAGATGTGCTTGGTCTAGCTTGAAACTGGCCACGAGGGTCATATTGACACCAAGGAAATCAAGAAATGCTGCTATAACTCAGGGCTTTTATTTTCCCTGGAAAGCTGGTTGTTAAACATTTACCAACATACAACCACCTGCAACTCCATTGTGAACCTAGTGGCTCACAGCTTAAAGTCCTAACAAGGTAGTGAGGGACTTCTGTTTTGGCTACAGCACTGAGGTGGCTAATTCCCTTGTTCACCAAGGCAAATCATTTCTACCCATTAGTTTTCTAGGGTATTTTCAGTTCCCAGAGCAACAAAAACAAGGGTTCTGAAATGAGGGGTGGTTGTTTCTGTCTTGTGGAGAGAGAGGGACAGACTTTCTTTTGTTCTCCATCTGACTGCAAGTTGCCATTCTGTACTTGCACCGGTGTGCATCCTCCCAGCCAGGCCACTCTTCAGTCTGTGGGATGACTTCCAGATCTTCCTCTAATTCTTTCTCCATTGACCATTGGGGTGGTTATATATTGGAACAGAGAGAAGGGGAAAGTAAGACAAATTAGTTTTTGCTCATTCATTACCCTCTGGAAGATGGTCAATAGATGACATAATCAACTTGGTGTGATGGAGTCCTGTGGACATGGAGGTAGCAGACCTGGACTCACTCCATGCTTTCCCACTTACCAGCTCGGAGACCTCTGAATGTTCCTCAATGTCTTTGAAGTTTCATATTCCTTATTTCAGCTGGGATGGTAATCACTCCAAACACAGAAGGCTATTCTAAGACCTATGTTGGAAACTTATCCATATATGCCAATTCTTTCCTTGGATATATTCTGGAGCTGTAGTGACCTTTAAATGCATAAGTTCACATGTTTACTTGGAAGAGATAATGGAGGATACGCTATGCGGATATACAATCCTAACCTTGCCCACACTGACCTAGGAACAATGCCAATGTCACTATCTAAGCATCAGAATCAACTATAGTCCTAGGATAATTTGATGAGAGTATCCATCTCCTGGCCTCTGAAAGGTTCTGAGAGACAGGACTGCATGGGATGAGATGGAGGTTGTCAAAATGTCACTGGATTTGGTGATCATGGTAGGACTGTAGGTGTTTCCTTGTGGCTCTGTTTTTATCCTTTGTGTGAAAATAATTTGTGTAGCAGTCATCTGTTCTACAGGAGGTCCTCTTTTATGAGTTTCCAGTGGGAGCAGGGAGGAGGGAGAGGAATGGGGCTTGTGGTCTCAGACCTGAGGTCATCTCCACTTCAGGAAGAAGGGCTCATGCTTGCTAAGGAAGGTATGGCCCCCTTGTTCTGAATACCACCATCCCTGTCTTCCCCAGATCAGGTATATAACTTTCTAATGGGTTCCAGGAGCAAAGCAACAAAACACATGTTTTCACAAAGCAACATGTCATCAGAGAATTAGGACAGGTAATATCATTCAGCTCACTCATCACCTTTTACCACCAAGTGAAGGTGAGGAAAGAAGAAATAGGTCAAGATCTCATCACTCAGGGATTTGCAAGTGTCCCATGTCAAAACTCCTTCACTACCATCATTTCTGATCTGTCCAATCCCTTGTCATGTTCCTCCACAGCCCCCTCTTGAGGTCTTCATTTTTCATTTGGGACACCCTCCCAAGGGCTCATTCCATGAGCTTTCCAGATTATGTCACCTGTTCAGTTAGTTGGAGGGCACAAAGTCCTTTTCTTACCCAAGCTTTTTAAGGCTCACAGGGAAACCATGACTGGGTAGGGGCACGGGGCATTCCCACCTCTGATTGGAGTTTCTGAGGGAAATATGCTTTCCCCAAAATCCTCTTTGAGCCCAACTAGGCATGAAAAGTGTAGATTCTGCTCTGGGCTGGTCCAGTGGAAAATAAGTTATGGTGGCTAAGATAAAGGAATTATAGAAGTGGAAGGCTGGAGAATTCAGTCCTACTACTGACATCAGAATATGTAGACAAGAAATTCACAGAAGAAATACAAAGAGCCAACCAACAGATACACACATTCTCAACCTTACTTATAATTTTTAAAAATGCAAATTAAAGCAGGATAATAAGAATTCCAGGAAACTAACCTATGAAAAAACACAAGTATGAAAATACATACACCTAAAAATGTTTATTGCGGCTTTATTTGTAGTAATGAATAACTGGAAACAAATGTACATCAACAAGAGAAAAATTAAACGTGTCATATACTTTAGCATCCACTGAAGCAACAGAAGTTAGCTTTGAATTTCCTGAACAGGAAAAATGTCCTTGCTACATTAAAAAAGCAAGATGCAGAACAATTTGTATAATATATTTGTTTGTATAAAAGAATTTTATGTTGCCAGGTGTGGTGGTACATGCCTGTAGTCCTAGGGAGGCTGAGGCAGGAGGATTGTGATTTCAAAGCCAGCCTCAATAACTTAGTGAGGCTCTAAGCAACTCAGTGAGACTCTGTCTCTAAATAAAAACACTTTTAAAAAAGGGCTAGGAATGTGGCTCAGTGGTTAAACAAACTGGGTTCAATCCCTGGTACAAAAAAATAAAAAAAGAATTTTATGTGGAGTTGTGTGTATGTATTTAGTAATATACAAAACTATTAAGAGTGGATACTTCTGGGAATTGAGAATAAGGAAGAGGAGAGTGGAGGAATTATTAATTTTTACTTTGTGCTATTGTTTGAATTTTTGTAACAAAACCTTAAAAGATTCAGGTATTTACAATACAGAAAGAAACATACCCTACTTCACTAAGAACTAGGAAACCCTTCATGTAGCACAGAGCATGGTCTGGCAGGGACCAGTGGCTACAGGGGTATGATGCAAGCTGGGACTTGGAATCATATCTGCTCCTGGATGAAAGTTGTTCAAGGACAGTATGCAGATCCTCCAGTCCTTTTGATCCCAGTAACAAGGTTAACACTAGGTACAGAGGCTTACAATTTTGTGTGTGTGTGTGTGTGTGGTGCTGGGAAATTGAATCCAGGGCCTCACATATGCAAAGTATAAGCTCTATTATTGAACTACATCCCCAGCCCACCTGCTTACACATTTTTGTTGAAGGAATGGAAGGGAAATCTGGAAGAAGTAGGGCTAGATGCCAGTCCCAGAGAAATCAGAATTCCCTGGAGTGATCAAGCTGTGAAGGCATGGAGGGAAGGCAGGGAACCAGTCTCCAGAGGTACACACAGGAGCAAGGTGTCAAGACCTCGAGTGGCTGTCATCGAAGGTAACCAGTACCCAGGGTAATGCAGTGTTTCCAGCCAGTGTGTTCAGATTGACTCCAGGGACATGTTGGGGCCTCGTCTGTAATGGGGAGCCTGATGACCCCAGTTGCAGAGAAGCAGAGATGCAGATTCCTGCAGGAATGCAGAGCCTACACCACAGCCGCCTGGAATGGAGGTAGATGCCCTGCACCTGCATCTTCAAAGCCTGCCGGGGAGCTCCAGTGCAGCTGAACGGTGTGTGCATGAGGTCTGTTCCCATCCCGTGTGCAGACAAGCTGCTGGTCAGGACCTGGCCAGCAGAGTCCGGTGACTCCAGGAGTGGGACAGTGCTGCCGTGCTGCCCAGCCCAGCAGGAGGTGGCCTTGGTAGGCTGCCCCGCCATGGAGGCAGGGTGCCAAGGCCGCCTCTTTGCTGCTCTGTTCATTGTGTCCCAGCCACAGGCCTGGAGGAGTCAACTGAGTGGAAAGTCAATAAAACAAGCTGGCGTTTCTCCCCCTGGCACCCTGACAGCCTCGGCACCGTGGGAACACTTATCGTGGGGACAGGACGGGCTCCAGAGGCTGCTTGAGGAGCAGGAGCTCTTGCTGTCAGCCGCCCCACAGTGTCCTGCTTGGCAAGTTCTGGCAGCCGCTGGCTGGGAGGGAGGTGACCGTAGCTTTTCTTTGGTGCAGCCCCCTCCACACTTCACCCTCCTCCTCAGCAGCTGACGCCTCTCTCCAGATCACCCAGCTGCAGAAGAGGCTGGTAGAGAGCACTGGTGAAGGAGTCCTGGGAGGAATTCTGAGCCTGTGTGTCCCAGGGCAGGTCATTAACCTCTCTGAGCCTCTGCACACCAGTAAAATACAAGTTGTGAGCCTGTCTGTGTACCTCCCAGGGTTGCTGTGAGACAAAAGAAGTAATAGCTAATGTTTAGCAAATGCTTCTGTAGTGTGAGGCACTGTGGCGCCTGTAGCATTCAATACAGTGTACTTATTTATCATCTTGATTATCTGTCTCCCCAACTAGAAAGAGAATTTTACAGAGAACACTTTCGGTACAATTTGTTTACTGTGTTCAGAATGGTGCAGATATGGTAGACGCTTAAAATTATTTGACGAATGAGGGAGCAAATGAATGGGTGTCTCATTTAGTCCTCAAGTTAACCTTATATGATGCACATCTTTAGCATCTCTATTGTATAGGCGGAAACTTGAGAAGTGGGGGAGGACACGTTTTCCATACATGGACAGAAGATGCTGTGTCCGTACTGGCCTCCAAACCAGGCAATTTAACTCTAGCACGTGCTCTGCTTGTACTCTGAATAAAACCATGTACTCATCACTGGAAACATTGGAAGGAACTGTACAAATGTAAGGTGTTTTGATAATTGCATGAACGTCAACTTCGGTTTTGCACGGTCGTACAGCTCCTCCCCCATCCTTTGAGCCTTCCACCGCCCCATTTTAGATAGCACAGTCCACTGTCAACTTTTTGCTGACACTTATTTTGTACATGATCCATAGTCAATCTCTAATCCATGGCTGATTTATTCCGACCACCCAGCACATTCTCTGCCACTTCCCTCCACACAGTTAGCTGGTGCTGAGTGTGCTCAGAAAGTTATCACTGCATTTTATGATTAGCCCAAGACACCATGCCACGGAGTGGAAGCCTTGTGAGGAACATGCTGAATTCCAGGGCCAGAGTGTAGAGGCTTCAGTTGCTAAGATATATCCCCATCTCTGTCTTTGTTATCATTGTTACCTGAGAATACTTGGAAATTTCATAGAAGATGTTCTAGCAGGTACTCTGTTTCTATCCCATTAGTCCCTTCCATTTTTTATCTGGCCCTGTATTATACTGACATGTCCTCACCTAGATCTGACTTTATCTCTGCTGTCCCCCATTCTGTACCTATTTTTTTTTTCCTGTCATCCACCCCAGCCAGGGCATAGGTATCCTGATTGGGAACCAGGGGAGGCTGAGGAAGGAGGGAGGGGGAATGGTTAAATAAGGATATGGAATTACAAATGGAGAAGGGAGAAAAACCAGAGTAGTCCGCCCCTTCCCTCTGAATTCTCTGTTAAGCAACCCATTTCCTGTTGCTCTGGAAGACTTGCTGCTTCCTTGATGGTCAGAGAACAAGGATTTCTCTGGGGAAGGCGGTAGAGTAGAAGTAGAGTTTTCTGCCATTGCTACAAGGATAGGGTTGGCAGCCTCTGCCTTCCTGGGGGCAGGTGTACATCAGGTCCCTTCATGAGGGGATGCTCAACATCAGAGACAAAGGGACTAGTGGGAGAAGAGAGAAGAAACACAGATTTTGGAGTCAGCCTGGTTTTGAATTCAGATGCCACCTTTTCCTAGCTGTGCAATGTTGGTCACTTAACATCTCTGAGCCTCAGTTTCCCCATCTGTGAAATCACGTTTTTCAGGGTTGCTGTAAGAATCAAATGAGATGGCCAATAAAGTGCCCTACAAACAAGGTGCATCATATAAACTATTCTAACTGTCAAAGAAATGAAGAAAATTTATGTACCAGCACTTGCTTTAGAAGGAAATGATTTGTTGGAGAAATACTGTGATCTGGGCTTTGGAAAAGAAGCTGAAGTTTCAGGATGACCTGGGATGGGAAGAGTGCATTGCACAGGCACAGGGAGGAGGGTAGTGAAGGGCTTTGGATGTTTGAATTGAAACCACCCCAGGACACCTTCCCTAGTCAGTTTCTCTGAATTCACAAGATGGCTGTGTATAGGTGAATTCTCTCTCTCTCTCTCTCTCTCTCTCTGTGTGTGTGTGTGTGTGTGTGTGTGTGTGTGTTCATCAGGGACTGAGTGACATCTGGATTAAGGTAGGGCAGAACAGAGGTAGCATGCACAAATGAGCTATCTGGAGGCAGGAAAATCACCCGGAGGTAAGCACAGGTGTTCATAAAAATTGTCGGAAAAACTCTGGACTCTCATAGGCCAAGGAATTGGGGCTCAGATCAAGTTAAGAGTTTTTGTGGGCTAAGAAGTTACAATGGCCATCTTTTTAACTACTCTGTCTTCATCTTCCTCCTCCTCCTGTCCTTTTGCCTGCCCCCTTGTCCTTCTTCCTCTTCCTCTTCAGTACCCCTATTTAGTAGGGAGAAACAAGTTCAAATGAAGTACTTTTCTCAGTCAAGGTCACATGGCACCAATGGTGACAAGACTGGTTTTAAGTTTCCTAAGCCTGCTTCCAGTCCATGGCTGTTCCCTCTGAGTCAGACCACCTGTCCATCATGAAAGGCTTGTGGTCTCAGGTAACAGATGAGGATATTAATCTCATAGGGCTTGCACAATCTGCTCAAGGTCAGACCTGGGCTTCATGCAGGGCACTCAGAATGGGTAGGAGATGCCAGCAGGAACCTGGGCCCTGTTTGTGGCCTTCAGGGCTGAGGGGAGCTGTTTTGCTTTCAGACAAATTACTTCACTTATCTGGGCCAATCGCCCCTACTGATCCTGTCTGCTAGTTGTGCTAAAGTGTCCCGTCTCTGCAAGTGGATTAAGGATTATGGAGACAGAACTGGGCACAGGACCCAGGCGTTCTGCTCTCACACTTCATGTGGCTTCATGGCTGCACCTGTTTCATTCTTGTGGCGCTCGGTTTCATTTGGTCACACTTCAAAGCATAAACTCACATAAAAAGGCTAAATTTAGCTTTAATCAAGTAATTGCTGAACTCTAAATCATCCAACAATCACTACCAGCTCCAATTATTGATGACTAAGATGGAAGGCCCTAGAAGAGAGAAATCAGTTACATAATTGAGCCCTCCCGGACGTTTTAAAAGATAATCCTGTGTGTGTCCAATTGCCTTCTTATTTCAGAAAGCTTAACACCTGTATCAGATGTCCTCTCAGATGCCGTGGAAACCCCATTGGCTATGGAGATAAGGCTGACCCCAGAATGACTGTGGGGGTGGGGGGTAGTGGGGTGGGGATGAGGTGGTGGGGATCTTTCCATGCCATTGAGATCAGTATTTATCTATCTAAATTATACTATAACTGAATTATTTATCCTAGAGTAAGAGAAACAAAGAAAGGGGATGAAGAAAAGAGAATGAGGAAGTCCCCTACCCCCATCTTCCATCTCACTTTAAAAGAAGACAAACCACAGAGGGGGAAAGTATGAGTAACAGGGACTTGGTCTTGCTTGCACAGACAGATTTTAGGTGATTTGGGGCAAGTTTTTAGAGCTTGAGAGATCTTTTGCCAATTAGTGCATTGAGGGGAATGACTTAGTGATTGCCAAATACCCACCAGCCACCCTGAGGGTCTCTGTCATGAAAAGAGAAGTTAGCCTAGTTAATCCTGGGTTCTCTCTAGCATACATTGTTTCTGTATTCTGAGCACCAGAACATCAACACTTAAACAAGCAGTGTCCATACAGTCCAACAATATCTAGAGAAATTCTTTAATATAAGACATTAGGAGTGTAGCTAAGCCTACTGTCTGTACTGTGCATTATATAGGTGTGGTGAGGAGCTGTTCACACTCACTTACAAAAGCAGGGGTGTGCATCTTTTTCCAAATTTGTATTCAGTGACATCACCTTGGTTTCTTGAAATTTACTATAGTGGGAGCTTTAAAAATTACTTATATTTTTCCACTTTATTGAGATGATTGACAAATAAAAATTGTAATATTCAGGGTGCACAATGTGATGCACATATACCATGTGAAATAATTACCACAATTGAGCTGATTAACATCCCTCAGTGCACAGTTTCCTTTTTCTTTGTGATGAGAATACTTAAGATCTACTTTCTTAGTGAATTTTAAGTATATAGTACATAATTATCAACTATAGTCATTGTCCTGTATAGGTATCTGGAATTTATTCATCTTAGAACTGAAAGTTTGTACCTTTTGGTCCCATTTTCCCCATGGTTCCAGCCTCTGATAACCTCTCTTCTACTTTTTGTTCCTATGAGTCGGATTCTTTTAGATTCACAGGAAAGTAGGATCATCTGGTGTTTGTCTTTCTGTGCCTGGATTATTTCACTTAGCATAGTGTCTTCCAGGTTCATTTATGTTGTCCCAAATGGCAGGGTCTCCTTTTTAAAAGCTGAACAATATTCCATTATATGTGGAATATTTGTGATTATGTAAAATTTTGTGTGAATTATGTTATGACATATAATTATGTATATACACCATATTTTCTTTATACACTCATCCACTCATGGACATTTAGGTTGTTTCCATTTCTCGGCTATTGTGATTAGGGCTGTAGTGAACATGGGAGTGTGAAAATATTTTGAGATAGTGATATTTTTTCCTTTAGACATATACCTAGAAGTGGGATTGCAAGATCATATGATAAACTTTTTTTTTTTTTTTGTGGTACCAGGGATTGAACTCAGGGACACTCAACCACTGGGTCACATCCCCAGCCCTTTTTTGTATTTTATTTAGAGACAGGGTCTCACTGAGTTGCTAAGTGCCTTGCCATTGCTGAGGCTGGCTTTGAACTCACGATCCTCCTGCCTCAGCCTCCCAAAGTGCTGGGATTACAGGCGTGTGCCACCGTGCCCGGCTGATAAACATTTTTTTTTTTTTTAAACCTCCACACTATTTTCCATAGTGGTTGTCCCATTTACATTCCCATTGTGGGAGCATATACGCTGTGAAAATTGGCGAATAAATCTGGGATTTCCCTTTGCTGAAGAGCCAGTTTAAAACATTTATCAGCCAAACAACACTGAGATACCATGGCACATCTATGAGAATGGCTAAAATCCAGCATTGGCAATATGAAATGTTGGCGAGGATATGGAGCAATAGAAGAGATGCTCATTCATTGCTGGTGGGCATGCAAAATGATACAGCCACATTGGAAGGCAGTTGGGTAGTTTCTTATAAAACTACACATACTATTACCATATGCTCCAGCAATCATGCTTCTTGGTATTTACCCAAAGGACTTAAAAACTTAAGTCCCCATAAAAAATGTAAGTTAATGTTTATAGTAACTTTATTTATAATTGCTCCAAATTGGAAGCAACAAAAATATCCTTTAAAAGATGAGTGGACAAACAAACTGTAGTTCATCCACATAATGGAATATTACTCAGTGGTAAAAAGAAGTGAGCTTATCAAGCTGAGAAAAGTTATGGAGGAAACTTAAGTACATATTGCCAAGTGAAAGAAGCCAGTCTGAAAAAGCTACATACTATGTGATTCCAACTATATAACAAACTATATAACTATATAAACTATAAACTATATTCCAACTGTATAACAAACAAATCTCTTTGCTGGAGAGCCAGTTTAAAACATTTATCAGCCAAACAACACTGAGATACCATGGCGCTTCTTTGAGAATGGCTAAAATCCAACACTGGCAATATCAAATGTTCTGGAAAAAGCAAAGCTTTTGGGCAGCATAAACATCAGTAGTTTCCAGGGGAAGGGGGGAGTGGGGAGAGATGAGTAGGTAGAGCACAAGGGATTTTTAGGGCAGTGAAACTATTCTGTACGGTACTGTAATTGTGGATACACATCATTATGCATTTGACTAAACCCATAGAGTTATAAAACAGAAAGAGTGATCCCTAGTATAAACTTATGGAGTTTTGTTAATAACAATGTATCAATATTGGTTCATCAGGAATTCATGAATGCAAGTTGTTAATAATAGTAAAAATTGTGAGTACTGACTGGCAGAGGGAAAATATGGGAACACCATATTTTCCTTTATAAACCTAAAACTGCTCAATAAAAAAATAGTATAATAAAAAATGTAGCAGCATGTTACTGTGTGTATGTAATAACTTATTGAACCGATGGTGTACACTGGTTGCAAGTAGAAAGCAACTTTATTTTCTTACACCATTGACTTGTCTGAATCTCTTACCTCACCTTGCTGATATTGGTAGGAACTTTCTGGGTTCCTCTCAACTATTAAGAAATCTTGCTTCAAGTTAAAAAGTCAAGTCCATTTAATTATTTAAACATCCATATCTGGTTTGATTCATGACTTCCCCCTTCCCTCAGGATGGACCTCTGTCTCAGGTTGCAAGATCCACAGTGCAGAAGGAGAGATATGAATGGATTCCTCCCATTTTCTTTCTCTTCCTTCTCTACTGAGAATTCTGTATTGGCTTCTCTGGAGTTGGAAAAGGTAGTAGGGTAAGGGTACAGTTGCAATCTGGCTTTGGGGGTCCCTGGGAGTGCAGCTGTCCCAGTTAGGTCTCTGTGCTGTACTCCTGGGTCAGGGTCAGCCCCCCTCCATCGGATCACTTTAAAAAAAAGTTATAATATGCATCATAAAGTTATTATTTGGACTTCAATTGGTTGTTCTGTACCATATTTACCATTTCCCATGCACCATTTATCTGTCACTGACTACATGTTCATAATTGTGTAACATAATGGAAACCAAATTCAATAGAGTATATCTGAACTAAATGTTTTTACCCGTGAGAGGCTTTGAGAATACCAACATGAGCAGTTCACAGGTTCTGCTCTCCAGGACTTGCGATTACATCTCTATCACATATTAAGTTCTTACTCATTCAGTATGTATTTACTAGATATATATTCTATTTGAAATTCAGTATGAGAAAAAAGTTGCCTTTTTGCTTTAGTGGTACACACTATTTATTAGGACAGACAGATACTAATACAGGGATCATATAAATAATCATTACATATGTTGGGCCACTTGATGTTCCTCTTTCTGGCTCCCAGCAGTCTGCTTCATGGCACACAGCCCCTGTTGGTTTCCATTGCCCTGAAGGTGGTACCACAGGCTCAGAGCCATTTCTCCTACTCTAGGTGAATGCATGGCACATTCCTGGCCTGTCTTTCTCTCCCTTGCCACAGCCAGGGAGCTGGCAGCCTCTCTCTTGTCTTCAGAGCTTCCCAAGGTTCTCATTTTGGGATGTTTTCATGGTTTGTGGCTTAAGGTGGGTGGAAAAAAAGCATCTCATGCAGCCATAAGCAATCCATCACAATGCGGGGATGGTCACTGTCTTCAGAAATCTTCACCCTCCAGTTTCTACCTGCCAATCTCCAAGCTTCTTCTTCCGCACCCCCTAGTGGGTGATAGACTAAGGGCTACTGGATTGGTATTTGGGTCACATGTGGCATATTTTGCATCAACGTTCCTTTAGAATGTGGGGCTTTTGGACACTCTGCACCTCCCCACAGCTTGGGCTTGAGGAGACAGAGATGAGAAAGGGAAAAAGGGGAGCCCAGCACTCAGAAGCTGGCCTGGCACTCATAGCTGGGCAGTGCTGTTCTCTGAGCACCAACTCCATGACCCTGGTAAATGAAACAAAGCAAAGCCACTTCTTACTTATGTCTAAGCATAGACAAAAACAAAGCCATTGTGCTTCACAAAAGTGCTCAACACCAGCCCCTCTTGGCTGGAAGAAATGTCAGCCGCTTCTTTACGAATTACAGCTTGATCCTAGTCCCAGTTTCCTTTCCCTATGGATAAGATTCATTGAGATTCCCTGTCATAGAATTGCCCCCACTTTCCAGTGGCACCCAATCTAGGGAGGTCAATCACTTTCTTAAGCCCTTCTATAAGTCACACCTCAAAGCTCACAGCCTACAGTGAGTACTTCCTAACATGGCTTTAGGGACTCCCTGTGACTCCTTCATGGTGGATTTTGTCCCTTGGCAAGTTATATGACCAATCTGTCTGCTTCTGGTGGCCTTCGGATAGAGAACATTGACAGAAGCCATGGTGAAAATCACACTTTGAGCTCTTATTTTATACAGATTTGCCCTCTCTGCACCCTTCCAGGATCTTTTTCTTCCTCCCAGATAGGGAACATTTTTTTCTTTACAGCTTTACTGAGGTATGATTTACGTTGATAGATCATTCATATTTAGAATAAACACTTTGATAAGTTTTGACACATGAATATCTTTAGCACCCCAAAAGTTCTCTTGTGGCTCTTGCCTCTGTAATTCTTCTCTAATAACCCTGTACACCACCCTGTCCCCAGTGGGGATTAGATGTATGTGAGTTAATTTCCTGATTTTCATACTGTATAATTATTGTGTCACAGAATGTCCTTGTTCATAGAAAATACATATTCCAATATTAGTGTTATTCTTGGAACTGAACCAATTGTTCCACTCAGATCCTTTTGGTCCTAGTCTTACAGGATCTCTGACCCCCGGAGGAGGTTTGATACTTCAGTTCTGTATGAAGGTCCCTGGCAGGTAGCATGTGTTCTGAGGGTCTCTGAGCGGTCGTGTGGGTTCTCTAGGTGCAGATGCCAAAGAATATTTGAAAACAATATGAGAGTGGGAAGTAAAGCAACTGAACTTTGTTCTGTGTGTGGGACTTTCCCTATTTTTACTGGAGTGTTGAAACCAGGAAACTTATTAATGATATCTATAGAATATCAGCACAGGCATTAATATTAATATCTGTGAGGAGGTTGGATAGTTGTGGGAATTCCCCATTGCCATAGGCATTATCCACAGAAGGAAGTGGCCTTACTCAGTGATCAGATAGATCCTTGCCTCTCAAAGCCGTTCAAGATCAAACTATATCTGTTTTGTGTTTGTAAATTCCTTCCTAATATTAAAAAGAAATAGTTTACCATCCAATACAATAAACTGAAATTTGCTGAGAACTGTTACTTTTCATGTAGGCAAGGCAGGAAAAGAGTTTTATTTTTTGCTGGTTCTTAGGTTTCCTCAGGTCTGTTGTCTTGTACCCAGTCCACTCTTGATTCATACGGATCTCAGAAAACCCATTGCTGCTGCTGATCTTCCCAGTTACAGTTGAGGGCGCAGAAACCTTATCCTTAAGATTCCATCCCCTTCCTCATGTTCGTGATTGGTTAACTCCAGAAACTGGCCCTTAAACAGGATGGCCAATCCCTAAATTGGTTCTCTCCCAAATCATCTGTATGGAGTTACCATCTCCCATCTCCTGCACCTCTACCTTTACCTCCAGTTCCTCCTCCACCTCTTCCATGCCCTCCAGTTACATTCCTTACCTCTCCTTTCTGAAGAGTAATGAAATTCTGGGTCCTAAAAAAATGTTTTAGTTTGGACCATGCCTCAAGGGTACTCTGTGCAGTTCAAACTGACATTGTTGGTACAACCAGTCCTTTCAGGGACAAACTGGATTTTTTAAGGGGATGGGGCTTGGTTTTGGTGCTGTGTCCAGATCCTGTAAGTGATCTGTTTGTTATTTCACGATGGAGATGCAACTATGAAACCCAGACAAGTATTCAGTGTACCACATCATACCATCCTCTCCCAGTCAAATTACCCCATCCAGGCTGCCCCCGCCTATTGCTTATCTTATGCAGAGGTAAAGTGTTTTCCTTCCCACTTTTAGAGGGCTTACTCTAGTCAAGCCTTTGTGAAATATGATAAATGACAGCTTAGCAAATCTCATGTCAAAAATTCCTCCTAATGAGTAAAAGGTGGTGGTGGTAAGGGGAACAGACAGGAGGAGAGCCTCAGGGCTGGGAATAACCCCTTCATTGATGTGAGATGATCCAGAGCCAGGAGAGATGAATTGGGGGATTGTGTGTCTCCCTGGCTATAAACCCCTCTCTCCCTCCTCCTCCTCAGCCCCATCTCCCTATAAAAAGTGATTTGGGATAATTGCTTGGAAGACAGCCTGTGTATACTTGGGGAAAGAAACTTTTCATGACATAATGATTTTGGACAAAATCCTGCTAAGCTGGTGCCCTGTGGCTGTTTTTCCACCAAGGTATTTCACAATCCATGATCTCCTCTTTGGGAGAAAGAGGGAAACTCGGTCATGGGGCCAGAAAGGGGAGTTGGATGAAAATGGACTCTCTGTTCTCTTTCAGCACGTAAGTATTGGGTCTCCCTTCATCTAGGAGGTCTTTGCCTTGGCCCTGCTGCCTTTAGAAGTCCTAGGCTCTGGGCAAGTCAGTTCTGGAAGAAATGCAGGAAGAGCGTATTGTGGAAAACAGAAGCTCAGAAGCTGGATAAATAATAGCTCAGTAGCTGCAGCAACACCAACCACTAACAAAGGAATGGCAAAACCAAAATTTTCCTAGCAGGACTTTGTTCCTATCATAGTGGGGTTGACTCTGTGGTTTTGAGCAAGAGGAAAATATGTAAAATATGACTGAGGTGTTTTCCCTATACTGTGTGATAGTCCCACTGCCTCTGGGTTCAGGGGCCAGGGCCCCAAATGAGAGTTTTAGCTGCCTCCCCATGGTTGACTTGGACTGATGGGTCAGTGAGCCAGCACCATAGGACAGAGACACCATCAAATGCCCCTGGAAAGGAGATGTGGTCAGCCTGCAAAGGGCAAGAAGCAGAAACAGAGGAGGAGGTCCATACCTGCCGGGAATGATAGCCATTGTGCATGATGCTTCATCAGTGCCTCGTGGTCGACACAGCACTTTGCACAATGCCTCATCCACAGAGAACCTGTGAGGTAGGCAAGGCAGATGCTGTGATCTCCAATATACACAAGAGAGACTTGGGATTCACAGAAATGAAGGGGTCTTCAAAGACACACAGCAAACGAGGGGCAGAGCCAGGCTGGATGCCAGCAATTTTTTAAAAAAATATTTATTTATTTACTTTAGTTGTACACAATGCAATGCATTTATGTTTATGTGGTGCTGAGGATCGAACCTGGGCCGCACATGTGCAAGGCGAGCGCTCTGCCGCTGAGCCACAACCCCAGCCCGATGTCAGCAATCTTGATCCTGTAATGGGTGGAATTGCCAAAGGCAGGGAGAACATGCTGGCACTAGCAGGGTGCTAACAGGTTTGCCTGTCTGGGCCTCAGTGCCTCCACTGCCCTATGATGGACTTGTGCTTTTAGGTTAAGGCATTGTCTCTGCCATAGCACTAGTAAAAGGCAAAACGGAAGTCAAAGAAAATGTGAATTTTATACCTTTGATTTATGCTGTGTTGTGGCAGCCAGGTCTCCCAGAGAACAAACAGGTGTCTGGCCCTCAGCTTCTTGATTCCTCATTCATTCTACTCCCTTTTAAAGATGCATACATAAGTGCCAGATGGTGTCCTGCTCTTTGGCTGACTTAAACTACTTATTTACTGTCTCATGGACATATACTTCCATTCTCAGCTCCTTACCTTTGTTCAAGCACATCCTTGGCCTCATTGGCCATACTGCTCCTCTTTATTTTGTACATCTCTGTAAGCCATAAAGCATCTCAAAATTGTATCTTTGAATATTCAGAAGCTCTTAATGCAATTGTGGTCAAATAGTGGGGGACAAGAGATACCTGAATGGAAGTTTGGGTGGCATTTGTTGGAAAATGTTCCATCCACTTTGGTGCAACAAATTAGACTTCAGTAGCCTTAGGATGCGGGTAACTTTCATAGGGGCAGGTAGATGTTTTAGGTGGTGGTAGATCGGATTCTGCTAAAGGTATGAAGGCTGTAAAGGTTTTGCAGAACTTTAAAAATGTCATTCATTCGATTTTTCCTACCTCTGAAATGCATGACTGTATGCTGGAGCCTGAAGTCATCTTGACATTTGCAGGTGCCCAACTCATAGTGAGACCCTGAGTTTGATGGAAAAGGAATTTATACAAGATATTGCCAGTGATGCTTAAAAGGGGATGTCTCCTTCTCCCCCCTTTCCTTTCCTTCCTTCTCCTTTCTCTTTCTTCAGCACTGTAAATGCTATGTAGCATCTATGCCATTTTCTAAGCTCGGGACTCACAATGTAATCCTCATCCCATGGATTGACTGGACAAGAACTAACTGGGAGATCATTGTGAGTACAGCTTCCCAAGCCTCACCCTGAATATCCCAGTGGTTCAGGTCTACAGCTTCAACTGCAAGCAGCTCTTGGGAGCCAGCACACAGTCAGGCCCATAGGAGGATGGTGCTGAGCTGAGAAGAGATGTTAGTGTTACCTCCTCCATCTGTCTGGCATCTTCTCTGACAGATGGGAAGGAATTGCCAGGTCCATTGGTTCAATAGTTTCCAGGATACATAGGCCAAGTTTTCCCTGCACCTAGATTTCCAGTCCCCAAAACAGATAAGATTCTCCAAAGAAGCAGAATTCTCCCTGATAGCCTCAGTTCTCAAGGAGGATTGCCATGTATTGAAATCCATAAATTCACTAGAACCTTGAATTGCTCCAGCCCAACACCACAGTTTTTCTGTTTTCACATTTTTATTTAAAAACTTTAATAGCAAAATACCTACCTGTTGCTTAACAGAAAAATACCTTCCTCCATTTATTCAATGGAGTCAGTAATGTTAATAATATTGGGTATGGAGTATGGAGGAATTAATGGATGGGACACAACACTAATATTTATTCTTTCCAGGTTAAAGAATAGGCAAAATTGGGCTGTGAAAAGGAGAAGCATCAGCAATAATCAATGCTTTGTTAATTAGGTTCTAGGTAACAAGTTTCAATCCTTGAAGGCCTTGTTTTTAAAATTATTTTTACTTAAGTAATTTTTAGTCACAAATTAAAAATTTTCTTTTCAAACTATTTTTAAAAATTGTTGATAAACCTTTATTTTATTTATTTATATGTGGTGCTGAGAATCAAACTCAGTGCCTCACACTGAGCTGAGAATCAAACCCAGTGCCTAACACTGAGCCAAAACCCCAGCCCTAAAAAAATTTTAACTAATGCATAAAAACATAAAATTATAAATACTAATGGGATATCATCTGATGTTTTGAAATATGTATGCATTGTATAATGTTTAAATCAGGTTAAACATGTCTATCTCTGCAAACATCCATCACTATTTTGTGGTAAAACATTTAAAACCCTTTCTTTGAGCTTCTGTAGATATACAGGACAAAATTGTTATCTATGGTCACCCTACAAGAGCACTCCAGAAATTCTTGCTCCTATATGACTATATTTTAGTCCCCATCGATCAACCTTTCTTCATTCCCCCAATCCCACCATGCTTCCCAGCCACTGGTAAAACACTGTTCTACCAAAATCACAATGAAATGTCACCTCACTCCACTAGGAATTGCTATTATCAAAAAGACAAAAGATAACAAGTGCTGGTGAAGATATGGAGAAAAAGAAAACCTTATACACCATTGGTAGGAATACAAATTAGTACAGTCATTATAGAAAACACCATGGAGGTTCCTCACAAAACTCTGTAGGTTAAAGAGACATCTGTGCTCCCTATTTATTGCAGCACTATTTACATTTTCAAGAGATGGAATTAATTTAAGTGTCCATTGACTGGATGGATAAAGAAAACATGGCACATATACATGAAGGAATACTATTCAGTCAGAAGAAAGAATGAAATCCCATTATTTGTGACAAATGGATGGAACTGGAGATTGTTATGCTAAATAAATGAGCAAGACACAAAAAGGAAAGTATTTCAGAGTATCATTCATATGTGAAATCTAAGAAAGTTGATCTCATAGAAGTTGTTGAGAGTAGAAGGGCGGTTTCCCTTTTCATAATTTCAAATTCCTGTACTGAAAGAGGAAGACTTGGTTTCAATTATCTTTAATATACATACTTGTTTTGTCATGCCTCTGTATTACCAATTGCCTAGCAGGGGCTCCTGACTCCTCCCTCACAGAGATGCCCCTCCTTACCAGATGTGGGCTCTGTTGCCCTGTGCTGACCTCTCCCTTTGTGTCAAACCCCTTCTATCTCTGTCTGGGCCCCATCATCCTGTGCGGGTCTGTCCCTTTGTGGATAGTCTCCTTGCTCGCCCCTGTGCGGACATCTCATCTGGGACACCTCCTGGGGTTGCCTTCTGAACCCGTCTTGGGCTCTAAGCCTCTATGTCAGGCAACTTCCCATGTAGATGCCCTCGCCTTCCTGGGCTCTGATACCCCATTCTGGGCCATTGTACTCCCACACTGGATATGGGAGCCTACTTTTCATTTAGGACTGAATCACTCAGGAAAATGGAGGGAAGAAAAGGGAAAAGAATAAGAAGGAGTAGAAGACAGAAGGAAAAAGAAGGAGAAAGGAGAAGGAAGGGAAAGAGAGGGAAGAAGGAGGAAAAAGAGTGACCATAAACTTCTGTGACCTTCCTCTTCAGTGAGTCAGTCCTGTGACGAGTTGGGTGTTTTTCATGGAGTTTCTTTCCTAGACAACATCGACCAACAAGAAGACAGTGGAAAGAGGCAGTCACATGTAGTCAACAGATAGCCAGACTCCCGAATCTCTTAGATGCTGGCACTGGCTCCTTTGGTTGTGTCACCAACTCAGAGCCTCAGTTGTTTTGTCTATATGATGAGAATGGCAACTGTGCCAGCCCCACAGAGTTTTCTGATACCAGACACTGGGCTCTTGGATCGCAAGACAATGGAACATGCAGGCGAGGCTTTCATTGGGGCTTCTATTGAGGAAGGGAGACACAGTCCCAACAAGAAGGCAACCTGATCAAAAGAAGGGAGCTTGTTTATTGGTTACTTGCACAGGTGAATGTGTTAACAGGCATTGGTTGTATTCAACCCAAGCATTTTGCCCGTGCTGAAGATAAGTTAGTGCAGCTACTCCAGAGAACACACATAAGGCATTCTGACCCCAGCGAAGCAAAGCTGACACTGGTAGAGGGTGGCAACACCAGGCTTCCTGGGGTCTGCTGTCAGGCCTTGAACCTGCTTTTCAGCCCCAGAAATGCATCTGCCCTTTGTCCCAGTGGTGGTCCCTGTCTCAGTATGAAGATTGCTTACCAGAGAGGCTGGCACAAGTAAGGACTCAATGAGTTGCCTGCTGATCAGTAAGGAATCAGGGGCTGGGGCTGGACAGAGAGGTACTCAGTAGCCAGGAAAGTCCATGTCATTTGTGTCAGCCTCTGGACTTGCTTCCCCTCCTGTAAAATGAGGAGCCAGCTGACATCATCCTGGCTCTGACATCAAACTCCCTCAAGAAACCAGAGAGAGTATGGCGAGTCAGGAAACTGGAATTCAGGCTGTGTTCAAGGTGGGCACAGGTCTGCCTGAAGATGGTTCCAGAACTAGAGGACCACTTAGACGGTGAAATGATCAACAGTCATGTGCTCTGGAGTTTGCAAGCATCCATCAACTCATGTAATTCCTGGAGCTACTGCGATCGGGGAAGAGATTAAGTGACACCACTTAGAAGCAGCAGAAGTAGCAGGCTGGGGTCTCAGACATGAGTCCCTGACGGTGCTTGTCTTTTGGACCCACAGGCTAGCTGCGTGGCTTTCCTTAGGGGAGCAATTCAGTTCTGGGAATATTTACTAAAGGACAAACTGACTACTGCCCCACCAGAGCTTAAAGTCTAGTATAAGAAAACAAGGAGACAATTAACCATCAACAGAACTTTGTCATTAGAGTAATGGCCAAAGGTCACTAAGGAGGAAGGGCAAGTCAGGAATTGGGATGGAGTTTTAACCAGGCTGGTTTAACCTAAGAACTTCCTGGAGGAGCTGATACTATTTATTTGTGATTGAAAGAAGGAAGACTGTGTTTGAGGCTGGAGGAACCAAGATAATCTGGGGAATCTTCCCTCCCTTCCTGATCCTCTCCCTCTCACTTCCTGTGGATCTGGTATTCCCTTTCATGGTTCAGTGGCAAAACCCAGAAAGAGATCCTGGGACATTTGATATCCCAAGCTGGAGCCCTGGAGAAAAGATGCTGCTGCTTTCCCACCCCTTCATTAATCTTGTTCCACCTCTTTTGCAAAATGGGAGTCTCAGCACAAGGGAGGAGGTATTGTGAGAATATGTGTTTGCAAACTCCCTAAGTGTTCCGGAAGAAAGAGGTAGTGTTTGTGTGAAGCTCCCCAGAGGTGCCCGTCACAGGGCTGTGCACTCCCATTCATGCCCTGAACCTGGAGGCTGGGCATGACTGCCAAGTGTCACTGACACACACCAATGAGCATCAGGAGGGGCATGTTGCAGCAGGGTAAATGGATGGAGGCCAAATGCCTCCAAGTTACAATGCAATAGATGATGGAAGACCAATTAATTTTTTTTTAACAACAGGAGAAATAGCTAACAGATTAACAAGCATTAATTATTTATTGAACTGCTGCCTGTGCAAAAAAAAAAAAGAAAGGAGGGAGATTTTCTCTGTATAGGGAAATTAGTCTCTTCCATAATCTTATCTCCAGCTTTCTATCTGCCTCTGCCTCTGCTTGGAGGTCATGCAAATTATCTCCAGGCAAAGAATTGAGATCATTTAGGAAGCAGGGAATAACTTAGTTTCTTCCAGGGTAGTCAACAAACTGGTGAGAAATGTACAGGTTTCCACCTTTCTATCTTTCAATCTTGCTTGGAGAAGGCAAACTCTAGAGCTCGACCTCCATCCCAGATCTGCAGTCCCCAAAGAGGCCAGTTCAGACAAATGACTATGAATCCCAGAACAGCCCTGGCAGCCAGCAAAGCCTGGGTAATTGGGCTCAAAACAGAGACCGGGAGGCATGTGGGGATCCATCTGTTGACCTGTCAGACTCTGTCCTAGGATAAGTCATGAAGAACTCATTCATTCATTCATTCATTCACATACCCATTCATTCACTCTCTGATTCATCCATTCAATTTTGATCCCAGTGCCTCTTATGTGCTTTCTATAATACTGTTACCCTTCACTAGTTGGCTCAGATTAGGGTTCCTATAACATCCCTTTTTGTCAGAAATCTCTGAGACATGTAGCCTGATGCGTGTGTCAGCTCTTTGTCCTCGGGCATATTGCTCAAGGAGTGAGAATTTGGGAGAAGGAAGTGGCAGGAAGAGTGGTGTTGTTGGCTTGTGATCCCTTTAATCTCAGGTCTCTTTTGCCCATTTTCTCCCCTCCTCCCCATTTGAGCTTCAAATCCTTTCTCCTAAGTACCTCTTGAATCCATCCTCCCTATCCACCCCACAGCCATGTCCTGCTTGAAGACCTCACTTGTTGCTTGTTTGGACTGATCCAACAGCATGCCCAGAGCTTCCTCCCTCCAGACCGCTCCTCTTCGGTCCTCTTTCTACAATTCTGTCAAAGAAATTTTCTAAGGGGGAAAAATCTGAGGGAGTCAGACACTGCACTTAAAAGACTTCCACTCCCCCTGCCATATTGATCAATATTCCAAACCTGTCGATGTGAACTTGTGTGTTCTTCCTTCCATCCTCTCCTGTGCTCCCCCGTCCCCACTCTAGCTCCAGCCATACCTATGCTGCTGCTGCTGCTTGGTCCCCACCATCATCTTTCTTCTTTCTCCTTCTGGACATTTGCATACACGATGCCTCTGTCTGGAGACTATTGCAAGCCACCTCCTCTGAGATGCCTTCCCTGACCTACTAAGACATAGTCATGGCTATTTTATCACATGCTCCAATAAAGCTTCTTCTATCCACAATTTGATTTGAACTCTTTGTGGGAAGAGAGAGCATTTAATTTATCTTTTGTTCCCAGACCCTAAGTAGAGCCTGACAGGCATGCGTTCACTCACCCACTCATTCATTCTTATTGGCTATTCACGCTACACCTGGCCTGTGCTAATCACCAGGGGTGCAAACAATGAAGAGGTAGCACCCCAGCCTCACAGATGTTATCGATAGAGGAGTTAAAGGAGATTTGAGAGGGGTGTGATGGGAGTCAGGATGTCAGGGAGCACTCAGAGAACCCAGGGAGCCATGGGCAGGCTGGGGCAGGGCAGGACCCAGGGCTGCCCTGCACACCTGCAGAGCTCTGAACTGGTGCCCAGCTGAAAGCATTACACGCCCAGCCTGTCAGAGGGAAGTGTGGGCAGGGCGAAGCCTGTGCTGCTAGTCCCTCTGTTTACAATGTCTGGGTCTCTCCTGAGGGGTATTGGTGCAGTGGAGCTGGGAGACCTGAGCTGGAATCCTGGCTCTTAGCTAGAGATCTCTGAGACTTTCCAAAGAGTAGGTCTTGATATGGATGCTATGCTAGATGAACAAAGCCCTTTTCATGGAGAAGGACACTGGGAGATAGTAACTACATAATTACATTTCCAATTTTAGAAAAGCTAAAATGCAACCAAAAAAAGTGTGAGGTTGAATTGAATTATCATAGCCAGGTGTGGTGGCTATGTAATTCCAGTGACTCAGGAGACTGAGGCAGGAGATTCACAAGTTCATGACCAGCCTCAGCAACTTATCAAGGCCATAGCAACTTAGAGAAATCTGTTTAAAGACAAAAAGAAAAAGGCCAGGGATGTGGCTCAGTGGTAAAGTGCACTTGGGTTCAAAACCCAGTGCCAAAATAAAGAAATAAATATAATTGAATTGAATTACCATAGTTGGGAGGGATATGGTGAAGAAAAACACTGGTGCTATGATATTGCATTAGGAGAACCATAACACAGTCTGGGGGTTAGAACAGGCTTCTCAAGGGAGTAACATCAATGTGATTTGGTGTGTTTTAGGCCTGAGTTCAATTCCCTCCACACTGTTGAATCCAACTATTCTGCAACAACCCCTCTGACCACAAGAGGGCCTTGTTGAGACCATCCTGGAAGAATAGTCCCTGCTAGGAAAAAAAGTTCATGATCTTCTGTTTGTGCCTTCTGTTTCCAGTCCCTGGGTGTCCTTTTTGTGGAGCTTCCACTAAGTCCTAACCCCATCAGGTCTTGCTGAACTGACCCTGTCTAGGGTGACTTTGTATTTAGGCCCCTTTGCCTATCACCACTAGGGTGGCCATGGAGTTGTTTTCACGTGGCTTTCCCAGTACATTTTCCCTCGGCTGGGTCTGAAGGTGCAAAGTGAGATAGAGAAGCTATGTAAGCCTGGAATGACTGAATCTATTTGGAGCTCCATTTCCAGTTCTCTTCACCCTTGTGAAAAAGCACTGAGTGAAAGTCCACCTTCCTTTCTGGCAGCTGCAACCATCCCCTTCCCCCCAGCTGAGGGCCAAGGCATGAGTCTACAGGGGGCCATGAAGGGCCACTTGCCCCAAATTCCAGGCTGGCCACTCCCAGTGCCTGTTGGAAAAGAACAGAATAGAACAGGTTCCATCAGCCAAATCCATCTCTACCTGTTGGCAAAGTGGTGAGCATGTGATTTGGGAAACACGTAGGATGTCCAATAGAAGGTAGTCTCTTGCCCACCCCCAGATTCTGTTACACCGAAATTCCACTGTTGGAATCCATTCATTCAGGCCAATCATCCCCAGCAGCTAATCTTTCTTTGCCATTTTTCAGTCTATAAAGTGCTTCTACATATGTGCCTCATGTCATCTGTATGAATTCTAGAGAATTCTAGAAAGAATTGCTAGAAAATTAACTAGCAAGTTAATTTTCACTTAATTCATGAGAAATTTGAAGTCTTGCCCGAAGTCATCAGCACTCCATACCAGGTCCCTCACCTCTCAGTTTGGTGTCCTCTCCATTGTCTGTGACTAGAACCACTCAAGCCCCTGGATGGAAGTGAATTGCCTGTTCACTGGGTTTGGGATGACAGCCCTGCGGTAGCAGGGAAGTGACAGACCATCCACTAGCTGGGAAAGGGATGAGACATGAGAGTCTGAAGATGGGAAGGCCCATGGGGGCAGGAAGCTCAGGCACCAAAGACAGCCTTCCCTCCATGCCAGACAGAGCTTGCACACTTGGAGCATCCGTGTGTGTGTGTGTGTGTGTGTGTGTGTGTGTGTTCTCACTCATTGAACTTGAACTTGACAGAGGGCAGGCACATTTCAAGTGGCTTCCCGAGCCATGGTCTGTGAGTTGTTGCTATGAGAGTGTTTCTCAGTGTTATTGGGGTGCTTCTCCAGTGCCCCTTTGGCCAGTGTGTCCAGCTTTCTCTTCTTTAGCTATAGAGGGTGTCAGGAGGTATCTTCTTTGTGCTAGGCACCTCTCTGAGCTGTGACACCAGCTTCTGGCCGGGACTGGTTCCCCACTGGGCCCAAGGAGTAGATGCTGCTCTCAGTTCCCACTGTGGAGGTAGGAGGGACCAGGCTCTGCAACAGGACAGCTTCTACCTGCAGAGGCTGTCAGCACAGATGCACTAGGGATGGGCAGCTGGGCTAGATGCTGTAAAATCTCCCACATTAGTCCCAGGCCTTGTTTTCCAGGAGGTTATCATGTGAAGTGTTGTAGTCTATTACTCTCCCTCCCTGGTTCTCTCCCTCTGAGTGCAGCTGCTGTTTATCATTGCAATGAGGTGCTGTTTCTCTTTATTTGTAGGGGAATGGCAAGAATACTGGGTTTGGGGGGGTCACAAGACTTGAATAGAACCCCAGATCTGCCACTAAATTGAGCAAGATATGTGATCTCACTGGGCCTCAATTTTCTCATCTGTGAAATGGGAAAGCTAATACCAGGTCTTAAGGTTGTTCTGAGGCTGTAATGAGAACACACATGTAAAAGCACCTTGGGAGCCACAAAAGCAGTGCATATTGGAGCTGAGTTGCAGGCAAGCAGAACAGCTGAGGGGACCCACTGGCCATACTGTGTCTTCCTCTTTCCTTCTCTACCTGTTCCTTATTTTGTGTGTGTTTGAGGGTTTGAACCCAGGGCATTGCACATGCTAGGCAAGAGCACTCTATCTCTGAGCTACACCCCAACTCACCCCCCTTTTATTGAGACATATCTCACTAAGTTGCCCAGGTTGACCTCAAACTTGCAATCCTCCTGCCTCAGCCTCCAGAGTAGCTGGGATTTCAGTTGTACACCACCAGGCCCCACAACCTGTTCCATCTTAGCATCTCTTGCCAGTGCCCTTGACACCTACCCATTTGCTATCCCAAATAGGCCTGTTCTCTGTGCTATGACCTTTCTTCTATCTCACCACTCTCTTAAAACTCGCCTATTCTCTGCTTCACTCCACATCCTTGCACCTTCAGTGATTCATTTTTATAATAGATGCTTATTAATTACCCTGCAAAAGAGAGCCTGGTATAGTAGAAAGGATGTGAATTTGGATCTTTTACTTTTCCTTTTCCCTGCTAGCCATGTGACTCTAGGCAAGCCCCTGGCCTTCTATGAGCTTTAGTTTCCTAAAATATCAAATAGACATGATATCTGCATTATAAGGTTGTCTAGAGGATGATGAGGGGTAATGTGTCTAAAAACCAAAGCATGGTGCCTAATAAATTTAACTGCCTGCTCCAGTCTGCTAGCTGCAAATCAGTTAAACTTACCAGGTAGCAATGGGATGATGGGGACTTAACTATGTTGCCCCAACAAAACAAAGCAAAACAACCCATACCATTTTTTAAAACATTTTTTAAAATATTATTTTTAGTTGTAGATGGACACAATACCTTTATTTTGTTTGTTTATTTATTTTTTTAATGTGGTGCCGGGGATCAAACCCAGTGCCTCATGCTTGCTAGGCAAACACTCTACTACTGAGCCACAACCCCAGCCGCAACAACCCATACTATGTTAATGGGATCTTGGGACTTGCCACAAATCCTGGCCTAGTAATAATTGCTTGAACATGTGACTGGACCACCAAAACCATCTCAAGGTGTAGGTGAGAGAGGCATTCCAAGTTCTATAGCAGGGCCTCTTCCCAATAAGGTGTTTAGTTCATTCGTAGCAACACCAAATACTATAAAATAGAGTCTTTTCATCCAACAAGATGAGGGGCTTAGATTTTAGACATCCCTTTTTTTTTTTTTTTTTTTTTTTTTTTGTGGTACCAGGGATTGAACTCAGGGGCACTCGACCACTAGGCCACATCCCCAGCCCTTTTTTGTATTTTATTTAGAGACAGGGTCTCACTGAGCTGCTAAGTGCCTCGCCATTGCTGAGGCTGGCTTTGAACTCGTGATCCTCCTGCCTCAGCCTCCCGAAGTGCTGGGATTACAGGTGTGCGCCACCGCGCCCGGCTTAGACATCCCTTTTTTGTGGGAGCAAACTTTAAAACCAGGAGTATCAGTTGGCATGGTTGATATTAGTCCTCTGGTGGGCAATTTAAGGAGGCCCCTAAATCATGATTTCAGCAAATCCCGATTGAGTTAGTTCCCTTCTTAGTGTTGGAGGCATAGCAGTGAACAAGACAAAATTTCTGCCCTCGTGGAGCTCAAAAGGTGGTAGAGGTAGGTAACAAAGAGGAAACATCATAAATAAGGAACTTAAAGTGTATCAGCAGGTGGGAAGTACTGAGCGAGAAGAACAAGTGGGGCCTTGGAGCACCAGAGGGGAAAGGCAGGAGGTCTGAAGTGTTAATAGACCTCACTGGAAAGGTGACATTTAGCCAACTCGAAGGAGGTAAGGGGGCTGAGGATGCTGAGGTCCAGAGCACAAGGTGTGAATGTGTTGGTGAGTTTTCTGTTACAACATAACCAAATACTTGAAGCTGGGTAATTTAAAAAGCAAAGAAGTTTCTTTAGCTCACATTCTTGGAGGTTCAAGGGCATGATGCTAGCATCCACTCAGCTCTGGTGCTGGCTTCAAAATAGATGGTATCACAGTGGTGGAAGCCACCTGAGAGAGAGATCCAATCCCCAGAGTGAAATGAGAGGCCAGTTTTGCTCTTATCTTGTGGTGAGAATCAACTCAGGTTCCCATGAGAACTACCTTAATCTCTTCTGAGGGTAGGGCTCCCAACGACCTCCTACTAGGCTCCCTTTCTTAAAGGTTCCACCACATCGTAACATGGGCTCCAAGGGAACCACACCTCCAATATATGAACCCTTGGGGGAACAAGTCTCCTTCAAACTGTAGCAGCACCAGACGTTCTATCTGGGGTTCTCAGGACATGCCATTCTCAGGGACTCCTCACTGTCCACATGGTGGGATAACAGGGGCTAGGGGAGAAGAAGCAGAGATCAGACAGGTTCTGGGGTAGGGGAGGCAGATCATGCAGGGCCTTGGAGCCCATCATGAGCATTCCAGTATTATTCTGGGAGAAAAGAGACCAACCAGTGGGTTTTGAGGAGGGATTTTATGTGCCAGGAGAACTCATTCTAGTCCTGGCTGTGCTATACTTGGGGCAAATCAGGTCGCCTTTCTTGGCTGTCTCTTGCCTTGGGCATCAGATGAGATGGTTGGTCATTGTAAATCCTATGGAGTTGGGTATGGACCAAGTCAGGCACACTGGTCATAAATTTCTGTCTATCACAGAAATTTCCAGGCTCCCAGGTCAGTGTTTCGTTTTCCCCATCGTCCTTTCCCAGTTTGTTTCAGAGGCAAACCCAGGTCTCCAGGTGCATCTGGAAGTGAGAGCCAGTGGCTCTGGGAGAGACAGCTGCACCCTTGCCACTCCCACAGGGAGTTAAGTGCAACTCCTTCCAAGGAAATTAATTCCCCTGGCTGGTATTGAAGGTAGCACAGTTTCCCATGGCGAGGCGAGCCCATGGCCTGCCCTTTTCACCACTACTGGGCTGGACGGATTAGGATAGGGACAGGAAACAAATGACAGGCCAGGACGGGCCCCTTTGGGAGGGGAGCAGGACGTGGCAGGCAGTGTCCTTTGTTGGGCATCGTGGCAGGATATGAGTGTAGCATCAGGGGCAGCTGCGAGGGGAAGGCTGGGGGCAAACCTGTCTGGTGCCAGAGCTGCACCCATTTACTCCAAGGGTGTCAGAGACATCCACCTCTGCCAAGAAGGCAGTGACTCCCATGCCTGGTTGCCAGGAGCAGGTGCCAAATGCTCTTTTGCTGCAGGATTGTCAGAAAGGAGGAGCTGCCCTTTTCTTGGAGAGGGAGAAGGGATATGAAAAGGGAAAGGGGTGCTCAGTCGGGCAGGTTGTCTTCAGTTTGGTGCACCTCCCACTTCCAACCATCATCTCCACTTCTCCGCCATCTGTCAGCTAGGAGGTCCCCATTAGCCAAGTTTTCAGAGCTGGACATTCCCCCATGCTAGAGGTTGTTGGAAATAAAACACGTGACATCTAGCCAAGGACTTTCAAACTCACAGCCACCCACGCACGTGGCATCACAAGGAGGAGCGTTTCAGATTACATGTCAGTTAACTGCTGAGGTCGGACTCCACTCTGGATCCACCGTTTCCCAACAATGTAGGTGGACATTTCAGCAAGAGGTGTTTTTAAAACATTTTGGTTTGTTGAGGCATAGATTATATTGAATAAAAACCATCTTTTAAAAAGTACGCAGCTAATGAATTTTGACAAATGTAAATAGCCGTACAACCACCACCACAAACAAAGTTACATTTTCATCATCCCAGAGAGTGTCCTTGTGACCCTTTGCATTTAATTATCTCCATCACAGACCCCTCCTAGAAGTATTTTTGCTGAATCATATTCTTCTTTTCCTCTAAATGTCCTCTTATTTGTGTTCTTTCAGTTAACACTTTGTTTTTGAGATTTATCCAAGTATATTGTCTTCATAATTCTTTTTTATTACTGTGAAGAATCATCTATTTTTTAATTTTTAAAATATTTTCTATAGTCAAACATATAGTATGATATTTGTCCTTTCATTTTTAAGTATATGGTTTAGTGGCATTAATTGTGTTCACAATGTTCTATAACCACCATCACTATTTCCAAAACTTTCCATCATCCCAAAGAGAAACTATTCCCATTAAGCAGTAATTCCTCCTTTCCCCTTCCCACATCCCCTGGGCTCCTCTAATCGACTTTACATCTCTATGAATTTCCCTATTCTAAACAGTTCATGAGTGAAATCATGCAGTGTTGTTCCTTTTGTCTGAATTACTATACATATCATAATGGACCATCCATGTTGTAGCGTGTGTCACAATTTCATTACTTTGTGTGGCTAAATAATATTCTGTAGCATGAATATGACATATTTTGTTGATTTCATTCATCCTTTGGTAGACGTTTAGGTTGTTTCCAAACTTTTGGCAATAGTGAGTAATGCTGCTATGAACACTGGCATACCAGTACTTGTGCAAATCCCTGCTTTTTAACTTTTTAAGTTACAGAGACTTATGCTGAGGAGTGGAATTTCAGGTCATGTGGTAATCCTATGTTTAGTTTTTTAAGGAACTACCATTCTGTTCTCCATGGCAGCTGTGCCATTTTTCCCACCAGCAGTGTCTAAGAGTTCCAATTTCTACCCCTTTTTGACATCATTTGTTATTTTCGTGTGTTTTAAAAACTATAGCCAGATACAGATGTGAAGTAGACTGTGATTGTGCTTTTGATTACAGCCTAATGACTGACAGTATTGAACATTTTTTTCCATGTTTATTTGTCATTCATATGTCTTATTTGGAGACACCTTTATTCAAGTCCTTTGTCTGGATTTGAATTGAGTATTTTTTGGTAGTTATCACTGAGCCTTAAGAGTTCTTTCTATAGATATTAATCCCTCGTTACGTGTGATTTGCAACCCCCATTTGGTGGGTTATCCTTTCACTTATTGATGTTTTAAATTCTGATGAAGTTCAGTTTGCCATTTTCTCTTTTGTTGCCTGTGCTTTTGGTATCATATTAGAGAAATTGTCACAAAATCCCAGGTCATGGAGTTGTCTCCCATGTTTTCTTCTAGGAGTTTTATGGTTTTAGCTTTTACATTTAGGTCTTTGATCCATTTTGAGTTAATTTTTGTGTATGGTGTTAGCAAGGTTTCAGTTTCTTTCTTTTCAGTTTTCCCAGTACCATCGATTGGAAATACTGTCTTTTCTCTATTGTTTGGTCTTGGCACTCTTGTGGAAAATTATTTGATCATATATGCAAAACTTTTTTTCTGAGCTCTCTATTCTATTCCATTGGTCTCTCTGTGATTTTATGCCAGTACCACACTGTTCTTATTGCTGTAGCTTTGTATTGAGTTTAAAATCAGGAAGTTTGAGACCTCAAACTTGTTCTTTTCTCAGACAGAAAAAAACTTATTAGTGAACTTAAATTTGAGTTCGCTTCCTGTTACATATGAATAATAGATGGACTTTTCTATTTATGTAAAAAAAAGCCATTGAGATTTTAATAAGGATTTCATTGAATCTGTAGATCATTTTGAGTAGTATTGACATCCTAACATTTTTAAGTCTTCCATTCTATGAACACTATATATCTTCCATTTATTTATGTCTTCTTTAATCTTTCAGCAATGTGTTATAAATTTCAGTGTATAAAACTTCACCTGTTCAGTTGGGCTTATTCCTAAGAATTTTGTTCTTTTTTTTGGAAGAGGTTACTGGGGATTGAACTCAGTGGCACTCTACCACTGAGCCACATCCCCAGCCCTATTTTGTGTTTTATTTAGAGAATGAGTTGCTTAGTGCCTTGCTTTTGCTGAGGCTGGCTTTGAACTCATGATTCTCCTGCTTCAGCCTCCTGAGCTGCTGGGATTACAGGCATGTGCCACCATGCCCGGCTGAATTTAGCTTTTGATTCTATTGCAAGTAAAATTGTGTTTTAATCTCATTTTCACATTGTTCATAATGTATAGAAATAAAACATTTTATGTGTTGATTTTACATCCTACAACTTTGTTGAATTTATTAGCTTTAACAGTTTTGTTTTTCTTAAATAGCTAGGGTTTTCTACCTATATGATCCTGTCAGTTATGAATAGAGAGCATTTAAAACTTTCTTTCCTTATTTGGATGCTTTTTGCTTATTTTTCTAATAATTCCAGTGTTCTGGCTAGAACTTCCAATACTGTGTTGAATAGAAATGGCAAAAGCAGGCATTCTTGTCTTTGTTCCAGATCTTAGACTAGAAAAATCTTTCTTTCAGTCTTTTACTATTGAACATAAAGTTAACTGTGAGGTTTTCATACATGGTCTTTAATATGTTGAAGTATTTTTCTTCTATTCATAGTTTGTTGGTGTTTTATTTCATTGTGAAAGGGCGTTGATTTTGTCAAATGGCTTTTTCTGTACCACTCGAGATGATCATGTAGTTCTTGCCTTTATTCCATTAATGTGGCATATTATATTGATTGATTTTCATGTGTTGAACTACCCTTTTATTCTGGGACTAAATCCCCCTTGGTCATGGTGGATAATCCTTTTACTATGCTGTTGAATTGGTTTGATAATATTTTGTTGAAGATTTTTGCATCAATGATCATAAGGGATATTGGTCTATATAGTTTTCTTTCTTATAGTGTCTTTGGCTTTGATACAGGGCAATGCAGGCCTCAGAATGAGTTAGAACCATTCCCCTCTCTTCGGTTTTGGAGGAGTTTGAGAAAATTGCTCTTAGTTCTTCTTTAATGTTTGATAGAATTCACTGGTGAAGACTTGAGGTCCTGACATGTTCTTGTCTCAAGTTATTTTCTGATTTCCCTGTCATTTCCTCTCTGAACCATTGCTACTACCCATTGTTGGTTTCTGATTTCATTCTATTTGTGATCAGAAAAGATACTTCATCTAATTTTAATCTTTTAAAGTTAATTAGTACTTGTTTTGTGGCTTAAATATTATTTATCCTGAAGAATGTTCCATGTGTTCTTAAGAAAAGTATGTATTTGCTGTTGTTGGCTAATTAATTTATGGTGCTAAGTCCTCTATTTCTGTATTGATCTTCTATCTGGTTGTTCTTTTCACTAAGGAAAGTAGGGTAATGAAGTCTCAAATATTGTAGATATGTATGCTTCTTTCTTCAATTCTTCAATTCAATAGTTACATTTGCTTGGTGAGTTCAGTATATATTGTCTTTGTTTTTTTTTTTTTTTTTTTTTTTTTTTGTACCGGGGATTGAACTCAGGGGCACTCAACCACTGGGCCACACCCCCAGCCCTTTTTTGTATTTTATTAGAGACAGGGTCTCACTGAGTTGCTAAGTGCCTCGCCATGGCTGAGGCTGGCTTTGAACTTGCGATCCTCCTGCCTCGGCCTCCCAAGTGCTGGGATTACAGGTGTGTGCCACCGCGCCCGGCCTGTCTTTGTTTTATCACTATTATTTTTATTTGTTCTTTTATATTATACATGACAGCAGAGTCTATTTTGACATAATTATACAAACATGGAGTATATCTTATTCTAATTAGGATCCCAGTCTTGTGGATATACATGATGTGGAGATTCACTGTGGTGTATTCATATATGTACATGGGAAAGTTATGTCTGACTCATTGCATTGTCTTTCATATTTCTCATCACAGTTTTTTACTTAAAGTCTGTTTTGTGGATTTAGTACAACTATCCCAGTTCTCTTTTTTGCCCCTATTTTAAAAGAACTAATATATTTCTTTTTAAATTGAAATTAAAATTGTATATATTTATGTCACAAATATGAATTTTGACATGTGTATATGTTGTGGAATGGCTCAATCAAGCTAATTAACACCTGTATTACTTCTTACACATCATTTTTGTGTGGGTGGTGAGAACATACACATCTACTCCCAGCAATTTTCAAGTGTGATGCAAAAATTGTTATTAACTATAGTCGCCATGTTTTATAACAGGTATATTGTGTTGCCCAACATTATCCTCTCCCACCGCTAGCTCCTGGTTACTGCTTTTGTGAATTTGACTTTTTTTTTTTTTTAAATAAAAGATCTTTTGGTTACTGTTTGCAGGGAATTTTTTTAAACCACCCTTTCATTTATTTTATTTGTTCTAATTAGTTATATATGACAGTAGAATGCATTTTGACACATCATACATAATATAACTTCTCATTCTTCTGGTTGTACATGATGTTGTGTAGTTATATATGCACATTCTACTGTCCTTCCTATTCCCATACTCTCTCTCTCCCCTCCCTCCCCTCTGCCTAGTCCAAAGTACCTCTTTTCTTCTCTAGTCCCTTTCCTTAATGTGAATTTGCATCCGCATATCAGAGAAAACATTTGAATTTTGGTTTTTTAGGGATTGGCTTATTTTGCTTAGCGTAATATTCTCTAGCTCCATCCATTTACTGGCAAATGCCATAATTTCATTCTTCTCTAAGGCTGAGTAATATTCCATTGACTATATATATACTACAGTTTCTTTATCCATTCATCTGTTGAAGGGAACCTAGGTTGGTTCCATAGTTTAGCTATTGTGAGTTGAGCCGCTGTAAACATTGATGTGGCTGTGTTACCGTAGTCTGCTGATTTTAAGTCCTTCTGGTATAAATCAAGGAGTGAGATAACTGGGTCAATTGGTGGTTACGTTCCAAGTTTAGAAAACATTTTTAAAAAATTTTTTGTTTTTTAGTTGTTGGTGGACACAATATCTTTATTTATTTTTTGTGGTGCTGAGGATTGAACCCAGTGCCTCACACATGCAAGGCAAGCGCTCTACCACTGAGCCACAACCCCAGCCCCTAGAAAATGTATTTTTAAAAATATATTTTAGTTGTCAATGCACCTTTATTTTATTTATTTATATGTGGTGCTGAGAATTGAACCCAGTGCCTCACTCATGCTAAGCAAGTGCTCTACCACTGAGCCACAACCCCAGCGCCTAGAAAATATATATTTTTTATTTTTTTAAGAGTCTTATGTTTTTATTTTATAATATGCAAAATATGTTTACACACATTATCTCACTTCAGTGTCACAGAAATCCAGTCAAACAGGATGAATACTCATTTCTTCCTTCTACAGAAAGGTAAACAGTGAAAAGTTAAGGAATCTGACAATAGTTACAGAGCAAAAACAAAGCTCAACTCAGTTCTCTTGATTCTTAGTCTGATACTTTTCTCAGTGTATTACCATTTTTTTTCGAGTTGCTGGTTTAATATAAAGTATTTTTACAACAATTGTGTCTTCATACACGTATTTAGGGTAATCATGGATAACTCAGTCTGCCATTATTCCTATCCCCTTGCCCCCTCCTCTCCCTCCCCCCCATCTTTGTTCTATTTAAAGCTCTTTCATTCCTCTCATTCCCTCTCTCTTGCCTTTATAAGTTAGTATCTTCATATCAAAGAGATCATTCGACCTTTGATTTTTTGGATTGGCTAACTTCAATTAGCATTATTTTCTCCAACTCCATCCATTTACCTGCAAATGTCATGATTTTATTCTCTTTTAGTGCTGAGTAGTGTTCCATTGTGTATATATACCAAAGTTTCCCTATCCATTCATCTGCTGATGGGCATTGGGGTTGGTTCCACAATCTAGCTATTGTGAATTGTGCTGCTATAAACATTGATGTGGCTGTGTCCCTGTAGTAAGCTGTTTTTAAGTCCTTTGGGAATAGGCCAAGGAGTGGGATAGCTGGGTCAAAAGGTTCCATTCCCAGTTTTCCTAGGAATCTCCATACTACTTTCCATATTGGCTTCACCAATTTGCAGTTCCACCAGCAATGTAAGAGTGTGCCTTTTTCCCCACATCCTCACCAGCATTTATTGTTGTTTATTTTTTTGATAGCTGCCATTGTGACTGGTGTGAGATGAAATCTTAGAGTAGTTTTGCTTTGCATTTCTCTAATTGCTAGAGATGTCGAACATTTTTTCATATATTTGTTGATTGATTGTATATCATCTTCTGAGAAGTGTCTGTTTAGTTCCTTGGCCCATTTATTGATTGGGTTATTTGTATTTTTGGTGTTAAGGCTTTTAAGAGCTTTATAAATCCTTGAGGTTAATGTTCTATCTGATGTGCTTGTGGTAAAGATTTGCTCCCATTCTGTAGGTCCTCTATTCACCTCACTGATTGTTTCTTTTGCTGAGAAGAAGCTTTTTAGTTTGAATCCATTCCATTTATTGATTCTTGTTTTTATTTCTTGCACTATAGGGGTCTTTTGAGGAAGTTGGAGCCTAAACCAACATGATGGAGATTCGGGCCTACTTTTTCCTCTATTAGGCGCAAGGTCTCTGGTTTAATTCCTAGGTCCTTGATCCACTTTGAGTTATGTTTTGTGCATGGTGAGAGAAAGAGATTTAATTTCATTTTATTACATGAAGATTTCCAGTTTTCCCAACACCATTTGTTGAAGAGGCTGTCTTTTCTCCAATGAACATTTTTGGCACCTTTTCTAAGATAACTGTAGGTGTGTGGGTTCATCTCTGAGTCTTCTATTCTGTACCATTGGTCAACAGGTCTATTTTGATGCCAATACCATGCTGTTTTTGTTATTATTGTTTTGTAGAACAATTTAAGGTCTGGAATAGTAATGCCACCAGCTTCATTCTTCTTGCTAAGAATCGCTTTGGCTATTCTGGGTCTCTTATTTTTCCAGATGAATTTCATGATTGCTTTTTCTATTTATATGAAGAATGATATTAGGATTTTGATTGGTATTGCATTGAATCTGTATAGTGCTTTTGCGAGAATGGTCATTTTGACAATAGTAGTTTCACCTATCCATGAACAAGGTAGATCTTTCCATTTTCTAAGATCTTCATTAATTTCTTTCTTTAGTGTGCTGTAGTTTTCATTGTAGAGGTATTTCACTTCTTTTGTTAAGTTGATTCCCAAATATTTTATTTTTTTTGAGGCTATAGTCAATGGGGTGGATTTCCTAGTTTCTCTTTCTGAGGACTTGTTGCTGATATACAGAAATGCCTCTGATTTATGGGTATTGATTCTAGAAAATATTTTTATGACTAAATTTTTTTTAACATATATTGATACACAAAAACATGGCATGACATGGTAAATATTGTTGAAAAATGTGTGTTCTGCTGTTGTTGGGTGGTACATTCTAGAAATGTCATTTAGATCAAATTAGTTGATAGTGCTATTCAAATCTTCTATAATTCTTAGAGTTTCTGTCTACTTGTTTTATCAATTTGAGAGAGAAGCACTGAAATCTAAAAATAGAATTTGTTTATTTCTCTTTCAAGTCAGTCAGGTTTTTCTTCGGGTATTTTGAAACTGTTATTTGGGAATAAACAGGATTTTGTGTCATTGTGAATTAAGTATTGCTAGTGACCCGTATTATCCCTAGAAATAGTTAATTCACAATGACACAAAATCCTCACTGTTTATTCCCTAATACCAGTACCTACACTACTTTGAAGTGACCTACATTATTCCTGGCAATAGTCTTTATTTTGAAAACTAATTTGTCTGATATTAACACAGTCACTTCCACTTTGATTAGCTTATCATTTGTATTATTTACTGTTGTCTTATTAAAGTAGGTTTCTTACAGGCAGCATGTAATTGAATCATCATTTGTCATATAATCTGACATCATCTCTCTTCTAGTTGGGTGGTTTAGAGTACCTTATTGATTTAATTGGGTTCAAATATATTCCATTGGTGTTTGTATTCTGTTTATCCATCACTTCTTTGTTTCCTTTCCCTTTCATTTTCTGTCCTCTATGGATGATTTTTTTATGACTTTTTAATTTTCTTTGTTGGCTTACTAACTATAACTCTGCTAAGTACCTAATTTCCAAAATTTCAGCAATAAAATATTCAAAGTTCTCCCTCTTCAGAATTCTCTTTGTTCTTTCCTTTTGGAGACCAGGAGCCAACTGTTGGTCTTCCAGATGTTTGTTTCTGGATACCATCATTTAGCATATTGTTTAGTCCAGCTGACATTTTTGAACTAAGCTTACTTGATAAAAGAAGCACATTGCTTATATTCCAACACAAGCTCCTTATCTCATAGCAGACTGAGCTTTGTGAAGCACTGTTCTAGAGGTTAGAGAAACAGGGCTCGGTTCTTGTCTTGGCAAGGCCAGAAAGACAATGTTTAGCCTGCTGTAACACTGATGTTGAACCTCTAAAGATGACCTGCTGTTCATCAGGCAGATGGGACAGGAAAAAACATCCCAGGTGTTTTGAGTTTCTTGGGGTCAAGCACATTGTTTTCTTTGTTTTGGTAACCTCAGAACAATACCTGACACATCATATATGCTCAATGAATGTTGGCAGAATTGAGCTGAACACATGGGGGAGTAATGTCAGTGAATTGCTAAAGGAAAAGGTACGGGTGTCACATGGGGGTGCTGTAAGTACAGGGTGAAAAGATGATGCTGGAGAAATGGAAAAGAATCAGATGTGGCGGGCTTTGATAGACATGTTAAGGGTTTCTAACTTTATCTTAAAACTAATCAGGGCTACTTGAAGGGTTTCAAGCATGACATGACCAGACTGGCATTGCAGAAGATCTCCCTGTGCATTCTGTAAAAGGTTGTTCAGAGCAGGCTAACCAGGAGGTAGACGCTGGTGGGATTCCCTGGGAATAGTCCCCAGAAAATATGAGCTAAGATTGGCTTCTCACTGGAAAACAGTCATTTCTGTCTGTAGGCACAGTTTCAGTAGAAATTCCCCTATTCTGCCTGCCCCTGGGGATACTAATAATACTGATAGCAATCAGTACCTTTATATCTCCTCCCAGACTTAGGGAGTGCACACCTGCCTTGTCCTAGATGTCTGCAACGGGGTGAACATCTTGTGGGGACGTGGAGGAGGAGGAGAAGGGTTCAGCTCAATGTGCCTTTCTGCCATTCCTGCTACTGAGAGTCAGACATTGCCCCAAGAACAGTGCTCCTGGACAAAATGAAAGCCAGCTGACACTCCTCATCCCCAAAGTTCCTTCTGGACACAGAAGTTATTCTAGCTCCAAACAAGTCTTTACCAGAGAATTAGAAATTGTTCTTCCTACTCTCCTATGAGAGAACTCCCTTACCCTCAACCCCTACACACCCAACTTCTCCAGTACTCCAAGAGGCACATCTAGTTTACAAATTCCTCTCCTGTAATTCCTGCTATTTCTGAAGCAGTTGCTGTGTAAGGGAGACAAATATGGTTCATAAAGTTTGCAAGAGACAGAAAGTGAAGGGGAAACAATACCAATGATGATAATAATAATATAGAAAAAACAGCCAGGGGGGAAATTGCCCAACATCGATATACAATAGTTAATTAAATATGTGTGTATGTGTTTTTAGTTTCAGCAAACCTGGGGGAGCTTCAACTATAAAGAGGTTCTTTTGCAATTCTATTACTAGATGAATAACTGACTCCTGGCCATGTTTCCCTGTCATGGATAACAAACAAATTCAAACTTACATACAGACTCACTCTATGCTAATGTGCTCAGTGTACTGCTAATCACCATCTTTCCCAAAGATCTCTAGTGATTTGGGGGTAGAGTGGAGGTGGGGAAGGGTGAAAGAAAGATTTTGTTTTAATTCTGTGGGGAGACCAATAGGCTAGCTGACTTACATAATGGATGATGAGTGTCCAGTGACAGGGTGCTTCTGCTTGATAAGTGGGTTTACCATCATCACAAAAGGTATTAAATTCTGAACCACTTCTAGAGATCTGAAATATAGTGATCTATATTCATAATTGTAAATTTTCTAATAGTCTCATTTAAAAAGTAAAAAAGGAAAAAGGAGAAATGAATTTTAATGCAATATTTTATTTAACCAGTACATTAAAATTATCATTTCAGTATGTCATCAATGTAAAAGTAATCCCATTAACAACAAGATCTTTTATGCATTTTTTTCATGCTACATTTTATAAATCTGTTATATATCCCATGTTTAGTGCACATCTCAATTAAGACTAGCCATAATTCAGGGGCTCAAAATAGTGGCTGCCATATGGGAGTGTGTAGCTCTAGAGTTTCTTAGGTTATTTGACTTTGAGGTGCCCTTAGTCATGGCCTAAGGAATCCAGACTTCCTTTTCTGGGGCTGTTTTCAACCAGTGCATGTACTGTTCTGGTGGGACAAAGGAAATGATGGGGCAAGAAGAAAAAAGATAAAGGGGATACTAACTAAGCTCAATCCATCTAATTCCCAGTAACTTACTAGATTCAATCTCACACTACTTTGTTGAGAACCTGTTGTCACAGGTGCTGCTGAGCCAAGGTCATTAGGAAAAGAAAGGCTTCGTGTAACAGGCAGGTGAGGTTCACTTTACAGTCCCCACTTTGGTGGTTCTGTAGCACTTGTCTAGGTTGTAATCCATCTTTCCTGCCATTTGCCTGTAATTATCTTAAGAAGACAAACAGTCCCAGAAAAAGATTGGAGCTGAAAGGGGTGTTAGAGGACCTTTGGTACAACCTTGCCTTATAGATGAAGACAGCGAGACCTAGAATGTCAAAAATTTGCCAGGGACCCATAGCTAGTTAGAAGCAAAGCCTTTCTTATCCTTCAGAATACCAGGCTGGGGTCTCACCCACTGTACCAGATAGATACAAGAATGTGCTCAGATGGAAAAGTCCACAGCTAATGCTTTCTAGTGCTTCCAAGGCTCAGTGTGTCCAGGGAAAGGAAAACCAGTCATCAGTGCATGTTGGATGAATGCACCTGGACATCATATGTGTAAAGAAATTCTTAGGATAAAAAGCAGGTGCTAGGAACATTATCATGCAGACTAGGGAACATAAGCCAGTGCTAGGATAGCACTCTGTCACCCCAGTGGTTCTACTGACCAAAGGTCTGAGTAGTAAGAGACAGCTTCTTGGACCTTTTAAAGTACACAGACTGAACCATATTATATCTAATGAATGTACTTCAAATATAATGAAAAATAGGTTAAAAGTACAAACATGGAAATGAAGGAGCCCTAATTAGGAAGGGCTGTTGTAGCTAGCTGGAAGCCATAAGTTCCACCTGATATGTGACGCACCTGTAGGCACCCGCAAACCTGAAGGTATATAACCGGGTGAAAGCGGTCCGAGTTAGGAGAACGGAGAATTCAGTCAGCTGGGCAGTCACTCGGTCGGTCAGAAGAATCAGAGCGGCCAGAACGTAGGCAGAGCGGTTACAGAAGAGAAACCAGATAGAAGACAGAAGAGAAACCAGATAGAAGAAGTAATGACTGGTCAGAGTTAGGCCGAGGCTCCTGAGGAAGACAGAAGACAGAAGAAAGAAGAAGGAAGAAAGAAGAGAGAAGAAAGAAGCTCTAATCTTTCTCTAAGCTAAGCTCTATCTTTCTTACTCTAAGCTAAGCTAAGAAGCTAAGCTAAGCTCTATCTTTCTTACTCTCTAAGCTAAGCTAAGAAGACAAGAAGAAAAGCTCACTCTAATCTTTCTCTCTAAAAATCTTTCTTTCCCTCTCTAAGCTCTCTCTAAGAAAGTAGAAGTAAAAGTAGTAAAAGCTTAACTCTGCCCCCGAGAGTTTTTATCCCGGTTTACGGTACCAGGCAGCTTACAAATGGTGGTCCGTCCGGGGCTCGGCAGGCAGAGAAGAAAAGCTAAGAAATAAGGAGAGCAACGAAAAAGCATAGCCTCAGACTCAGTTGAGACCAGCAAAAAGAGTAGTAAACAAGAGAGCATAGCCTCTGACTCAGTTGAGGCCAGTTAAGAATTAAGCTGAAGCAGAGTAGCCAGCAAAAAGCCGAAGCGAGCCGGCCAAAAGCCGAAGCAGAGTAGCCGGCCAAAAGCCATAAAAAATATAGAGAAAAAGCCTTGAGCTTTAGTATAAAGAAAAAAGCCATGAGCTTAAAAGAAAATAGAGAATTAAATAGCATGGTAAAAACCATGCAGAAAAAAAGCCATCGAGCTTTGGCAAGAAAGCCATAAAGAAAAATAAAGAAGAGAAAAAAAAAAAAAAGTCAAAGCCGCTTATGCAATTGTGCTTAACTAAGTGCGTTAGCTGCTCCTCAGCAGTAGGCTTCCTTAAAAGCCGCAGCACCTCCTCAAAAAGGGCTCAAATATCCACCCTTTTAAAAACAAAAGGTGAAAAGCTAGGTAGGGACAAGAAAATAAAAGAAAATAGAGAAAATAAAATAGAGAAAATAGAATTAAAGCACCTTTTTAAACTAAAGGGAAGGAATATGAAGGAGCCCTAATTAGGAAGGGCTGTTGTAGCTAGCTGGAAGCCATAGGTTCCACCTGATATGTGACGCACCTGTAGGCACCCGCAAACCTGAAGGTATATAACCGGGTGAAAGCGGTCCGAGTTAGGAGAACGGAGAATTCAGTCAGCCGGGCAGTCACTCGGTCGGTCAGAAGAATCAGAGCGGCCAGAACGTAGGCAGAGCGGTTACAGAAGAGAAACCAGATAGAAGAAGTAATGACTGGTCAGAGTTAGGCCGAGACTCCTGAGGAAGACAGAAGACAGAAGAAAGAAGAAGGAAGAAAGAAGAGAGAAGAAAGAAGCTCTAAAGCTAAGCTCTACTCTAAGCTCTATCTTTCTCTCTGAGAAGCTAAGAAGAAGCTCTATCTTTCTTTCCCTCTCTAAGCTCTAAGAAAGTAGAAGTAAAAATAGTAAAAGCTTCACTCTGCCTCCGAGAGTTTTTCCCGGGTTTCGGTACCAGGCAGCTTACATGGAAAAGATACATACCCCACACAAACACTAATCCTAAGAATGGGGGGTGGTTATATTAGTCATGAAATGGTAGATTTCAGGACAGGGATATTACCAGAAAGGAAAAGAGATGTTTCATAATGATAATTCAGTAAATTAATTTAAAAAACCAGAATTCTAAATATACATGCAGTTAATGACATAGTTTCAAAACACCTTAAGCAATACCTATGAGACTGAAAGGAGAAATAAATTCATAATTATGGTTGGAGATTATAAAACTGCTCTCTCAGTAACCAGTGAAAGTAAACAGAACAAGAAAAATGTAGAAGCCCTGAAAACATGGTCAACTAACTTGACTGAATAGAATCTTTTCAAACAATACATCCAACCATGATGGTATATGCCTTTTTTTGAAGCATGTATTCATCAAGATAGATTATATATTAAACAATAAAACAATCTTAATATATTTTTAAAAACTGCAATCACGTTCTCTGACTTTTGTATAATTAAAATTATAATTCAATATCAAAAAGATATTTGAAAAATCCCCCCAAATTAAATCATATATGTGCGCCACATAATGATATAGGTCAGTAATGGCCTGCATATATGACAGTGGTATCATAAGATTACACTGTCTAATGACCTCATAACTATTTAGATTGTTTAAGTGCACTTCATGATATCTATTTCTCAGAAGTATTTAAAAGTATCTGTACTTTTAAATAACCCACAGGTCAAAAAAGGAAATCATTAGGGAAAATAGGAAAAATTTAAAAACTAAACGAAAATAAAAACATAGCATATAAAATTTTGCAAGATGTCAATAAAGCAGTACTTACAGGAAAACTATTGTGATAAATGCTCACATTAGGAAAAAAAAAGGTGTAAACTAGCCTAAGCTCCTATTTATAAAAATATTTTTAAAAAGATAAGAAAAGATTAAGCCCAAACTGAGTAGAATAAATAATAAAAAGTGGAAATTGATAAAAAATAAGAAAAGAAAAATCAATAAAATAAAAAGAATAATAAGATTGCAAACTTCTAGCTAGGCTGATAAAGAAAAGACACAAATTACCAATACCATGAAATATTTTTGAGATAATGAAAAGGGATAATAAGACATTATGAATAATTTATCAGAATTAATTTTATAACCTATGTGAAATGGACAAATCCCTTGAAAGACACAAATTACCAAAATTGACACATGAAGAAATAGAAAAATTTTAAAATTCAATAAATTGATTTTTAAATTAAAAACATTATGAATAATTTATCAGAATTAATTTTATAACCTATGTGAAATGGACAAATCCCTTGAAAGACACAAATTACCAAAATTGACACATGAAGAAATAGAAAAATTTTAAAATTCAATAAATTGATTTTTAAATTAAAAACCTTCCTATAAAGAAAATTCCAGGAACAAATGACTTCACATATTAAAACTTACAAACAAGGGAAAAGTAATATAACTTCAGCACAAATTTTTCAGAAAATAGAGAAAAAGGGAACACTTTCCAACTAATTTTATGTGATGAGAATCAACCTGAAACCCACAGTAGATAGAGACATTATAAGAAAAGAAAATAGAGCAATATTTCCTGTAACTATAGGCTAAAATATTCTTAACAAAATATTAGCAAGTGAGATCTAGAAATATATGAAAGAATTATACATTATTTTCCTATCTGGCCTCTGTTTCCTTATCCATAAACTAAAGAATTGACTTAAAACCAGAAAATGTCTTAAGTCTCATTCAGGTCCTAAATTTTATGATCTGTTTAGCTTGGCCTCTGGTCCACAATCCTCTTCTTTTTTAAAAAATATTTGTTTTTTAGTTGTAGGTGAACATAATAACCTTTATTTTTATGTGGTGTTAAGGATTGAACCCAGTGCCTCACGTGTACTAGGCAAGCACTCTACCTCTGAGCCACAACCCCATCCTCTTTTTAAAAGGGGCTCAGAAATGCTGAAATTCCAGCTTCTATTAGACCTAACTTATCAAAAAGGCTCTACAAATGCATAGAACAGGGTTTTAATATAAAGTTACCGATGATTCCTCTTCTGTACCCCATCAGCTCCAGTAGCAGGAATTTTAGGCTAGAAAAAGAGGAGGAAATGACAAGGGGTGGAGAGATCTCTTGGGGTTGGTCCCTTATATCACACTACTTAAACTCAGATGCTCCTCAGCTTACAATAAGTTTATATCCACGTAAACCTATTGGTAAGTTAGAAATATGGTGAGTCAAAAATACATGTACTGTTGGCGAAGATGTGGGGACAAAGGTTCAGTCACACACTGTTGGTAGGACTGCAACCACTCTGGAAAGCAGTACAGAGATTCCTTAGAAAACTTGGAATAGAACCACCATTTGACCCAGTTATCCTGCTCCTCAGCATATACCTAAAGGACTTAAAATCAGCATACTACAGTGAAGCAGCCACATCAATGTTTGTAGCAACTCAATTCACAATAGCCAAGCTATGGAGCCAACCTAGGTGCCCTTCAACAGATGAATGGATACAGAAAATGTGGTATATATATATATATATATATATATACACAATGGAATATTTTTCAGCCATAAAGCAGAATGAAATTATGCCATTTGCTGGTAAATGGATAGAAGTGGACATTATCATGCTAAGTGAAATATGCCAATCCCAAAATACCAAAGGCTTGAATGTTTTCTCTGATATGTGGATGCTAACACACAATAAGGATAGAGAGGGGAAGAATAGAAGTTCATTGGATTAGATAAAGGGGAATGAAGGGAAGGGAGGGAGGATGGGAATAGGAAAGACAGTAGAATGAATCAAACATAACTTTCCTATGTTTATATATGAACCAGTGAAACTTCATATCATGTACGATAACAAGAATGGGATCCTAATTACAATAAGTTATACTCCATGTATGTATAATATGTCAAAATACACTCTACTGTTATGTATATCTAAAAAGAACAAATAAAATAAAATAAATGCATTTAATACAACTAACCAGGCTGCATTCCACCTAGTGTAGCTTAGAATAGTCTACCTTAAATGTGCTTAGAACACTTATTGGCTCATAGTTAGGCAAAATCATCTAACATAAAGTCTATCTTATAATATTGTGTTGAAAATCTCAATGTAATATATTGAATACCCACATTAAAAATAAAGGCTGGCAGGAAACAGTATACTGTAAAGTGTGCGTGGTTTCTCTTTGTGATCATGTCACCGACAGAGAACTGTGGTTCTCTACCACGGTGCAGCATCAAGAAAGAGTATCATAGCACATATTGCTAACCTGGAAAAAGGTAAATGTGCAAAGTTTGAAGTACAGTTTCTACTGAAAGTGTATTGCTTTTGTATCATGGTAAAGTTCTGAGTTCAAAAGTTGAACTATCAGAAGTCAGGGACCGTCTGTCATTTCCCTGCCTTGTGTGAGGTTCCCCTGATGTTGATGCAGTACACGTATTAGTCAGAATGAGCAAAGACTCCAACACGTTGCTCAACCTCAGTTTTTATCAACCTTAAAGTCAATTTTACTATAACAAAAGTCAAGGACCCCTACAAAACCTCTTCTAAATGCAATAGAGAATAAAGCCATTCCTAGTTAAATAGAAAGATCACACAGAAAGCTAAATCTCTTTTGCACCTAAGTGTACAGTTCCAAAATAGGACATCAAAGATTGTGACTGTGAACAAATAATTGTTATGTTTATTTAAATTGAGGACTTCAGAAATTGCAGACAAAAAATAATAACTTTGTACAATTAATAAAAAACCTAATATGTGAAAATGCCAAGTTCAGTGCAAGCTCACTTGGGATACAAATCATCAAAGGACACGGAACAATATTAGCAGGAACCTGAAGGGAGAAGAAGAGGGACTTGACTAGGAAAAAACAGGCTGCATTTCACGAACTCCTTAATGAGGATAAAGTGGAATTAACCATAAATCCATCTTCTATGTCACTTCAAGTTTATTTATTGTAGAGACATGCTTAACTATTTATGGTGCATTTCTATAATTCATGTAGTTGTCTGGTGTCTCATCCATAGTCCAGTTGTGCCAGGGCTGTAGGGTAGGTTGCAGAAAGGCCAAAGAAAGTGCCCAGAGACAGCTTGGGAAACGTATGGTTTATTGGGAAAAGCTTACAAGAGATCAGTGAATGCTCCAAGAAGAGTTTGGTTGTGGTAGGCCAACAGCACCGCCATCCCTTGTGGTGCTTTGCCAAGTGGTGTCTCTGCTCCCTCACAGTGTTGTGTTCAGCAAGTGATGTGTATCCCTTCCACAGAGCCTTCAGTTTCGCACCCATCCCCTCTCAGAGAGGCTGCGAGAGCAGTGACATCATCAGCATCAGGTTGCTTAGTTTGCTTATGATCAGCATCCTGAGGAAAAACTGTCCCAGTATCTAGGCAAGAAAGTGGCTTTAAAAAAATGGAGAAAGTGGCTTTTTACAGACAACACTAACTTGCCTTAGTTCCCCATGTGCATTAGAGAAAGCCACTGTCCTTATCTGGACCATCTGGCTCAGGCTTGCTCTCATTATTCCCTTGGTTTGGCTAGGTTTTTGGGGAACAGAAAGGAGGCATTCAGGAGCACAGTGTTTTACTGTCCCTCTTTTCTTTAGTGATGATACATCTGGATTCAGTTATTTTCTTTCTTCTTCTTTTTAAATGTTTTTATTAGTGCATTATAGCTATACATAATATGGAGTTCATTTTGACATAATCATACATGCATGGAATATAATTTGCTCCATTTCAATTCTCAGTATTTCCTCCTTCCCTCTCCTCCTCCTTTACCCAGATCCTCTTCCTACTGGTCTTCCTTGTACTTATTTATTGTTTTTTTAAAAAATTGGTGCTTTATAGATATACATAAAGGTGGAATTCACTATGGTATATTCATAAATGCACATAGCATTGGATAAGGAGAGAGAAATCTTAAGGGAAACACCCTTAAGCCAAATGAAATGCAGAATCAAGCTATTGAGATGCAGAAAACATGTGGCCCATGCCTTTGGCCCCTGCCCTGTTGTAAAATGAGAGAGATACACAAGCTCAGGAAAACTGTCCAGAAATTGTGCAGCTCCACCATGGACTCACCTCCAGCCATGCCCCTGATAGTAGCCCTTCTATAATAAATACTGGACCCCAACCCAAGGTAGGGCTTCTCACTCTTGAGATAACCTGCATTCTCCCTTGAATGTGCATCTACCTTCTTAAATAAACATCTGTCTATGCCTCTGCCTGGCTTGTGCTGAAATACTTTTCTATCATGTATACCAAGAACCCTGCAGGTCCCGAGTTGAGTTCCCTCTCCTCTGGGAATTCCTCAGACCCTTCGCCGGAGACATCTCTTCTCCCGTGACAGCTTAATTTTGTCAGTTTTATTTTGCAGTTGCTCCCTTTTCCTGTCTCTCCTCTCCCCCACTTAATCACCTTCCCCCCTCCACTTATCTCCCTTCTTTTTATTTAATTTTATTTTTAAAATTAATTTATTTTTATTCTAAGTTGTTAGAAATGACAGCAGAAATGTATTACATTTCATATTATACTTATAGCACATTTTTACATATCTCTGGTTATATACAGTTATTTTTATCTAACCCTTGCCATTGTATAGTCTCAAGTAGAAAAAAATTCCTTCAGCTATTCTGCATGTCAGTCAAGTAGGTCACTAATCATTTATTGCAGTCAAGATTTGAATGCTCTGGATGGGTAATACAGGTAGAATGCCTACAGGTCACATCTGAGCAGGGCTCACTCCTGCCAAGGTGTGCTAGGTGCTACATTAGAATCCTTAAGGCAAAGGAACAAGGATGTCATTGAAATCAACGATGCAGGCCTTTTCAATCCAGTAGTACCCAGGACTGTTTCTAAACCTCTAGAGAAAGCTACATTTTGGAGACTCTGAAAACCCAGATGCCTCACTTCATGCCAGTACCTATGCGTGAAATGCTTCCCCCCTCCTTCTACCCTCAAGTCCTACACATCTTTCAATGCTCTGCTCAAAACATGTTGTCTATCAAGCTTTTCCACATTGCTAACCGCCCCCCCCACACTAATAGGGGCAGCTAGTGATTTCTTTCTTGGGGCTCCTATTATTGTTATGGTTCTTTATTGTACTAGTTGTCTTTTAGAGGGAGGGACTTTTTTCTTTTCTTTTCTTTTTTTTTTTAAGGTTTCTCTATTTTTTAAATTTTTCTTCCCCCCCCCCCCCCCTGTTTATTTTGCAGTGCTGAGGATCAAACCTGGGGCTTCTCACATGGTAGGCAGGTGCAAGGGCTCTACCACTGAGCCACACACCCAGCCCACTCTTGTTTTTTGGTGTTTTCTAGAATCACTGCTAAATGTTGAAGTTTGTATTGGTTTTTATTTAACTTGCTTGGAGTTTGGTGTATTTCTTCAATCTAGAGTGTTATGTCTTTCTTCAATCCTGTTAAATTCTCAACAATAATCTCCTCAAATATTTCTGCTCTTTCTATTTTATGCCCCTGGCATGCCTAACCAGAATGGTAGGTCTTTTCTAATGTTGCCCCTATTCATTCTATTCTTCATATCTGAACTGCTTTTTGCATGTTCATCCCTTTATATCTCTCTTAATCTCTATTTCATCTCTTCATTTCTGTATGTGTAAAACTTTAATTATCCTTCAGTTCACTAACAGCATCTTTAGCCGTGTCTGATCCACTAGGGACTCTTTAAATCTCAGGTATGTAGAAGTAGACTGACTTTAATCCTCATTCATTATGTACTTTTGTCACTTGTTCATGCATGGCCCTCTTTTGCTTGTTCATCTAAGAATCTATTCACTAACAACATAAAAAAATGGAGGAACTAGACTATTAACAATAACATAATTACCTATATTCTTCTTCTTATCCAAGATGACCACTCCCTGGACCTTGTGCTAATTATTCCTTTACCTTGAAAATGTTTATACTCCTAAAATATATGTACTCTTAAAAAGCACATTTGTTCAGTTTTGATTTTTTAAAACTTTGTAACACCATGCAGCTTTATAAAAATGGTAAAAATAGCCTCTTGGGACTTAGGTTTTTCATTCATAATAATGTTGTCAAGATCCATCCAAATTGCTGCATGGGTCTGTAATTCATTTGTTTTGACTGCAATATAATGTTCCATTGTGTCAATGTTTGACTATATCACAGTTTATTTATCCACTCTTCTGTCAGTGAGCATTTGGGTTGTTTCCAGGTTTTTGCTATTAGGAACAGCACCACTATAAACATCATTATTCACGTCTCTTGGGTTTCTCTTGGCTATGTTCCAAGAAATGCAATTGCTGAGAAATAGAATATGTGAATGCTCAACTTTTCAAAATAGTGGTACAGTCTTTTCCTAGGTGGTTGTACCACACTAACCTGCTATTTAGTCTGTTCGTTGAGTTTTAAATTTTCAGTGACCACACTAATTTGTTTTTGTTTTTCTGAACTGTCTCCTGTTGTTACTATAGCTTCCATTCCTTCATTTAATCAATTTAAATATCCCTATATTATAAGTTTTCTCAAACTATGTGATTATCTTCACTTCTTGAGGTTCTAAACCTGTTTGCTGCACCTACTTAACATTCAGATGGATACACTCCCTCACCCTATTTTTTTTGTTTCCTGTATGGTTTATCAATTTTGTTTGTGAGCTTATCTTCAGCTCCCCCCCCACACCCCATGAGGGAATCCTGGGTATTCTGACTTAAATATATTTATCAATTCACCTGTTGGAGAACATTGTGGTTGCTCCCAAGTTTGGGCAATTATGAATCAAGCTGCTACAAATATCTGTGCGCAGGTATTTGTGTAGACATACAAATTTCAGGTCCTTTCAGTAAATACCAAGGAGCATGATTGTTGGACTGTATGGTAAGAGTATGTAGTAAAATACCACTAAACTGTCTTCTGAGGTGGCTGTACCATTTTGCATTCCCACCAGCAATGAATGAGAGTTCCTACTGCTCCACTTTCTTGGCAGCATTTGCTATTTTCATTGTTCTGGATTTTCAGGTGTGGAGTATAATCTCATTGTTGTTTTAATTTGCATATCCCCAATGACATATGATGGGAAGCATTTTTTTGGTGTGCTTACTTACTATGTGCATATTTTTCTTTGGTGAGGTGCCTGTCTCTGGCCAATTTTTAAATTGGGCTGCTTGTTTCCTTATTGTTGAATTTTAAGAGTGTATTTTAGATAACAATACTTTATCACATATGTATTTTGAAAATATTTTCTCCTAGTCCATGGCTTATCTTTTCATTTTCTTGACAGTGTCTTTTGCAGAATAGAAAATATTAATTTTAATGAAATCTAGGTGATCACACCTTTAGCATTATAACTAAAAAGTTATTGCCAAACCTAAGGTCATCTAGATTTTGTCCTATTTTGAGTTTGTCCTTTTTTTCTGGAAATTTGTAGTTTTCTGTTTTTTTTTTTTTTTTTTGACTTTTTTAAAAATTTAATTTAATTTTTTTATTTTTATAATTTTTATTATGTACAACTCATAGTGCATATATTTAGTATCTTTTTACATACAATTGTTTGTATACAAAGTATATTCGTACAATTCAGGTCTTCAATCATGCATTAAGGTAGTTTTCTGTTTTACATTTGTGTCTATGATCCATTTTGAGTTTATTTTTATGAGGTTTATGTGCAGATTATTTAAAAAAAATTTTTTTGCATGTGGATGCCCAGTTGTTCCTACATCTTTTGTTAAAAATGTCTATTTTTCCTTCACTATCTTGCCTTTATTTCCTTGTTAGTGATCAGTTGACTATATTTATATTGGTCTATTTCTGGACTCTATTCTGTTCCATTGATTTACTTATCTATTCATCTGCCAATTAATACAGAATTGTAGACTAGTGGGTTTTCCTCCTTTTATCTCTCAACACTTTAACTTTCACTTCAACCTCTTCTTGTTTGCATGATTTCTGAGAATTCAGATGTAATCCCAGGTTTGTTACTCTATAGGCAAGGTGTTTTTCCCTCTCTCTTCTTCTTGGTATTTTATTTTTTGAACATGACATGCATAGTTAAAAATTTTTTCTGGGTGGGGGAGGAGGGAGAAGGCTGTATTTACTGTAATTATCTTCTTGGTATCCCTTGAGTTTCTCAGATCTATGGCTTGGTGCCTAACATTAATTTGGGGAAAATTTTCAGCCATCATTATTTAAATATTTCTGCTGTTTTTCTCTCTTCTCTCTTCTCCTTCTGAAATTATCATTATGTGCATGCTACACTTTTTTTTTTTTTTTAGTTGTCCCACATTTCTTAGGTATTCTGTATTTTTTTCCAGTTTTTTTTGTTCATATTGTCTTTCAGTTTTGGGGGTTTCTATTGAGAATCCCCAAGTTCTGAGATTCTTTCCCTAGAGGTTTCTGGTCTACTAATAAGCCCATTAAAAGAATTCCTCATTTCTGCAATAGAACTTTTTATCTCTAGCATTCGGTTTTGGTTCTTTATTAGGATTTCCATCTCTCTGCTGATATTGCCATGTGTGCTTGCTTGTTTACTTTCCCACTGGATCCCTTTTTTTAGTAATTACAGTTGTTTAACATTTCTGTTTATTCTTGCCATGTCTTATTACTCTCTTTCAAACTATGTTATTTTTTGTTTGTTTTGCCTTCCTGTATATCTTTTTTTCTGTTAGCTAGGCATGATGTACTGAGTAAAAGAAATGAGCATAAATAAGTCTTTTGTAATGGGTGATAAGGTGTGGAGGAGAAGCAGCATTCTACAGACCCATGGTTAAGTCTCAGTCTTTTGGAAAGCCTGTGCCCCTGGGCTGTGAACTTCACATCTGCTTCTCAGTGCTCTACCCCTACCTTATGAGTGATAGGTGGCTAGAGTGTGCTGAGGTTGAGTATTTCCCTCCTCACACCTCCTCTACCCCTCACCTTGGTCAGTTAGGCTTTCAATCTGTAGCTTAGGCATTGGTTAACTAGCTTCTCCTGTTAAGAAGAACGGAGTGAGATAGCTGGGTCAAATGGTGGTTCCATTCCAAATTTTCTTTCTTTTTTTTTTTTTTAAGGTAATGAAAATAGTAATATTAATTTTATTATTTTTTTTTTCTTTTTTAATTCAAAGTTGTTGTATTTGTAATAGTAGTATGCATTACAATTCATAATACACATATAGAGCCTCTTTTTACATAACACTGTTTATATATAAAGTATATTCATACTATCCAAGTCTTCAATCATGCATTTAGGATAATGATATCCATCTTATTATACCACCTTTTCTTTTTTCCCCCCTCCATCCCCCCTTGCTCCCTTCCTTCCCCTCCCTCCCCTTTGACCATTCTAGTGTTCCTCTAATCCTCCTATGTACCCCAACACCCAACACCACTGTGAATCTGCCTCCTTATATCAGAGAAAACATTTGGTATTTGGATTTTTGAGATTGACTAACTTCACTTAGCATTATATCCTCCAACTTCATCCATTTACCTGCAAATGCCATTATTTTATTCTCTTTTATTGCTGAGTAAAATTCCATTGTGTGTATCTACCACATTTTCTTTATCCATTCATCTACTGAGGGACATCTAGGTTGGTTCCACAACCTAGCTATTGTGAATTGTGCTGCTATAAACATTGAGATGGCTGTGTCACTGTAATATGCTGTTTTTAAGTCCTTTGGGAATAGACCCAGGAGTGGATTGGCTGGGTCATAGGGTGGTTCCATTCCCCATTTTCCAAGAAATCTCCATACTGCTTTCCATAACGGTTGTACCATTTTGCAGTCCCACCAGCAATGTGTGGGTGTGCCTTTTCCCCCACATCATCTCCAACATTTATTGTTGTTTGTGTTCTTAATAGCTGCCATTCTGACTGGAATGAAATGAAATCTTAGAGTAGTTTTGATTTGCATCTCTCTAATTGCCAGTGATGCTGAGCTTTTTTTCATGTATTTGTTGATTAATTGTGTATCTTCTGAGAAGTTCTTTTCAATTCCTTAGCCCATTTATTGATTGGGTTATTTGTTTTTTTGGTGTTAAGTTTTTTGAGCTCTTTATATATTCTAGAAATTAGTGCTCTGTCTGATGTGCGTGTATTAAATATTTGTTCCCAGTTAGTTGGCTCTCTATTCACCTCACTGATTGTTTCTTTTGCTGAGAAGAAGCTTTTTAGTTTGAATCTATCCCATTCATTCATTCTTTTTTTTAACATTCATTTTGTATTTTTTATTGTACTCCACACTAAACTTTTAAACTTTTTAACTTTGTTTTTTTTTAGATACACATGACAGTGGAATGTATTTTGACACAGCATACATACATGGAGCATAAATTCCCATTTTTGTGGTTGTTCATGAGGTGGGTTTACACTGGTTGAGAATTCATATATGAATGTAAGAAATTTATGTCTGACTCATTTCACTGCCTTTCTTATTATTTCATGTAAAGTATAAAAACAGGAGTACAAAGAATGAAAGATATATTCATAAATATATGGATATAAAGCTTTCACTATTTTCCTAATGTCATAATCAATAAATAATACTTTGAGCTGATTTCACATTTTTATATATATTATATATAAAATCATGTATTTATTTATAACCATGTGTTATATAAAATCATCTAGTAATTCACACATTTTCCACTCTTCACATTTCAAAATGTATATATTTTTTAAATTAGCATTTGAGGTTAGAAACAGAGGACTAAAACTTCCAGTGGAAAATAAGAAGCAGGAGTTGATGAGCTCTTAACACACCAAGATTTTTTTTTCAAAAAAAATTTTATGAAAATACCATAATTGAATTTGAAGAATATGTTACCTTAACTAGACATGGGCAGCAATGAACCTCTTGGTGTTTTAAGAGCTCATCAATTCCTGCTTCTTATTTTCTACTTGAAGTTTTATTCCTTTGTTTCTAACCTCACAAAAATGGAAAGTTATACTCCATGTATGTATGATATGTCATTCATTCTTGATACTAATTCTTGCACTACAGGATTCTTATTAAGGAACTTGGGGCCTAATCCAACATGTTGGAAATTGGAGCTTACTTTTTCTTCTATTAGGCGTATTGCCATTCCAAGTTTTCTAAGGAATCTTCATACTGCTTTCCAGATTGGTTGCACCAATTTGCAGTCCCACCAGCAATGAATGAGTGTGCCTCCCCCGCAATCCTTGACAACATTTATTATCTGTATTCTTGATAACTGCCATTCTTACTGGCATGAGGTAAAATCTGATTTGCATTTCTCTAATTACTAGAGATGTTGAACATTTTTTCATATACTTGTTCATCGAATGTATATGTTCTTCTGAGAAGTGTCTGTTCAGCTCCTTAGCCCACTTATTTATTGGGCTGTTTTTTGTTTGTTTGTTTGTTTGTGTGTGTGTGTGTGTGTTAGGTTTTTTGAGTTCTTTACATATCCTGGAGATTAGTGCTCTATCTGACATGTGTGTGACAAAAATTTGCTCCCAAAATGTAGGCTCTCTCTTCTCAGTCTATACCCAAAGGACTTAAAATCAGCATACTATAGTAATGCAACCACATCAATGTTCATAGCACTCAATTCACAATAGCTAAACTGTGAAAGCAACCTAGATGCCCTTCAATAGATGAATGGATAAAGAAACTGTGGTACATATACACAATGAATTATTACTCGGCATTAAGAGAATAAAATTATGACATTTGCAGGTAAATGGATGGAGTTGGAGAATATCATGCTATGTGAAGCAAGCTAATCCCAAAAAACCAAAGGCCCAATGTTCTCTCTGATAAGTGGATGCTGATCCATAATGGGAATATGGGATATGGGAAAAATGAGGGAAATTTCATGGGGCAGAGGGGAGGGTGGAGTAGGGAGGAGGAATGGGGTTAAGAAAGATGGTGGAATGAGATGGACATCATTACCCTAGGTACATGTATGACTGCATATATGGTGCGACGCTACATTGTGTACAACCAAAGAAATGTAAAGTTGTGCTGCGATTGTGTACAATGAATCAAAATGCATTCTGCTGTCATATACACCTAATTAAAATAAATTTTAAAATTGTTGAATGAATTAATAAATGATCAGGTAATGGAAAAAAAAAAAAAAAAGAACAGAGTGCTTTGGCATATTGCAAAATGGTCCCTTTCCCCTTCCTTTGTAGGAAGTACAATGGAATTTTTCTCCAATATTTCTGTGAGAAACAAATTGAGCTCCTGAAGATAAAACTTACAAAAGCTTGCCCCCTCCCCATGACTGGGTCCCCAGGAGTTATTAACTCTCAGACTTATCAGACTGAGCTATGGCAATTCATCTGTTACAGTTTAGGTTTTCAGGTGCTGGTTTCTAAAAGAGGTTTGTGCTCTGATAAGTTGTGATTCTCTGTGTCTGTCTTGTCTTTCTCTCCAATTCCATGGACAGCAGGTTGCTCCACGATTTCACTATTTTTACAGATTAAGAAGAGTTGTCGATTTTTCGATTTGTCCAACGTTTTACTTGTTGCTAGAATGAAGTGGCAACTTTCAAACTCCTTACATGCAGCATAACTGAAAGTTAAAACCCTGATATATTTTTGCTACAGCATTTAATGTCATTCCTTTTTAATTTTCACATTATAAACATTTCTTAAAACCTGGAATAAAGAAAAAATCTTAAAAGTAGTCAGAGAGTAAAACCACAATATGATTGATATTCTCAAAATATCAGTAGTTGGTTTTATTGATTTCTGTTTTTATTTTATTGATTTCTGCTGCTACCTTTTGGCACAAGTTTGTTGGTCTGAATTCTTTCACATGTTTAAGAAGATGTTTATTTTATCTTGGTTTGTGAAAAATATTTTTGTAAGGTAAAGAACTGTAGCTGGACAATTCTTCGATATTTTAAATATGTCACTTAGTTGTTTTATAACTTGCATAATTTCTGATGAAAAATGTATTCTCATTCAGCTCCTTTTCTACTCTTCCTATGAATATTGATAATGTAATTCCTTTTTAAAGAATTTTTGTTAATTGATTAATTCAGGTCTCTCACACTGAGTGCAAACTGCTTGAGATCAGGTACCTTTACATGCATGACTTCCAGCATCCATATAGATATCTATGTTAGTCAGATTTCTGTGACTGTAACAGCTATCTGAGATAATCAACTTAGAAAGTGTTTATTTTGGCTCACAGTTTCAGAGGTTCCTGTCCCTGATCAATTGGCTTCATTGCTTTGGGACCATGGTGAGGCAGCATATCATGGCAGGGAATGTTGTGGTGGAGCAATCTGCTTATCTCATGGCTGGGACACAGAAGAGAAAGAGTCCCCTCAGAGTTCTTCCCTCAATGACTTAAGATCTCAAACTAGGTTCCACCTTTTTTTTTTTTTTTTAAATTCCTGGTTCCTTTTGCTACATTTTGAAATTGGTGCATTATACTTATATATAATGATGGGATTTATTGTTACTTATTCATATATGCATATAACAATATAATTTGGCTAATATCATTCCCCAGTATTTCTCCTTTCCTTCTAGTCCTCCCTCCCCCTGGTTCCTTTCCTCTACTGACCTCTCTTTAATTTTCATGAGATCCATCCCTGTACCTTTTTTTTTAAAACCCCTTTCCTCTCTAGCTACCACATATGAAAGAAAAACATACGCCCTAACCTTCTGAGTTTGACTTATTTTGCTTAACATGATGGTCTCTAGTTGAAGGAGCCCTAATTAGGAAGGGCTGTTGTAGCTAGCTGGAAGCCATAAGTTCCACCTGAGTTATGTATGTGACGCACCTGTAGGCACCCGCAAACCTGAAGGTATATAAAGAAAAAAACCGGGTGAAAGCGGTCCGAGTTAGGGAGAACGGAGAATTCAGTCAGCCGGGCAGTCACTCGGTCGGTCAGAAGAATCAGAGCGGCCAGAACGTAGGCAGAGCGGTTACAGAAGAGAAACCAGATAGAAGACAGAAGAGAAACCAGATAGAAGAAGTAATGACTGGTCAGAGTTAGGCCGAGGCTCCTAGAGGAAGACAGAAGACAGAAGACAGAAGAAGAAGGAAGAAGAAAGAAGAGAGAAGAAAGAAGCTCTAATCTTTCTCTAAGCTAAGCTCTATATCTTTCTTTCTCTCTAAGATCTTTCTTTATCTTTCTTTACTCTAAGCTAAGAAGACAGAAGACAGAAGAAAGAAGAAGGAAGAAAGAAGAGAGAAGAAAGAAGCTCTAATCTTTCTCTAAGCTAAGCTCTATATCTTTCTTTCTCTCTAAGATCTTTCTTTATCTTTCTTTACTCTAAGCTAAGAAGACAAGAAGAAAAGCTCGTTCTAATCTTTCTCTCTACTCTAAGCTAAGAAGACAGAAGACAGAAGAAAGAAGAAGGAAGAAAGAAGAGAGAAGAAAGAAGCTCTAATCTTTCTCTAAGCTAAGCTCTATATCTTTCTTTCTCTCTAAGATCTTTCTTTATCTTTCTTTAAGCTAAGAAGACAAGAAGAAAAGCTCGTTCTAATCTTTCTCTCTAAAAATCTTTCTTTCCCTCTCTAAGCTCTAAGAAAGTAGAAGTAAAAGTAGTAAAAGCTTAACTCTGCCCCCGAGAGTTTTTATCCCGGTTTACGGTACCAGGCAGCTTACATCTAGTTCTGTCCATTTTCCTGCAAATGTTATAATTTCATTCCTCTTTATGGCTGAATAAACTCCATTATGTATGTGTACCACATTTTCCTTTTCCATTCATCCATTGATGGACACCTGGCTATTGTTAATTGTGCTGCTATAAACATGGGTATATGGCTTGAGGTTGTAGCCCAGTGGTAGAGTGCTTGCCTAGCATGTGTGAGGCACTGGGTTTGATCCTCAGCAGCACAAATATATATGTGTGTGTGTATATATATATATATATATATATAAATTAAATAAAGGCAAACAAACAAACATTGGTATGCTTGTATCACTGAAATATGATGACTTTAATTTTCAGGGTAAATACTGAGAAATGATACAGCTGGGTCATATGGTGGTTCCATGCCTAGTCTTGAAAAAATTCCATGTTGATACCCATAGTGGCGATACTAATTTACAGTCCCATCAACAGTATAAAAGTGTTCCCTTTTCTCCACATCCTCTCCAGCATTTAGTATTGTATTCTTGATGGCTGTCATTCTAACTGGAGTGAGATGAAATCTCAGTGTAGTTTTAATTTGCATTTCTCTAATTACTAATGATGTTGACAATTTTTCATGTATTTGTTAGCCATTTGTATTTCTTCTTTTGAAAAGTGTCTGTTTAGTTCATTTTAGGGATTTGCCTTTTAAAGGTTCTGTCACATCCCAATACCATGAATTGGGGATCAAGTTTTTAAAAGCTATCTGTTAACACACAGGCCTGTGGGTGACATTCCAGATCCAAACTACAGGTAGCAACATCCAAATTTAATTGGGAAGTCAGACATAAGGAATGAGTAAATTAGCGAATCAATGCCACCTGGCATCATCACCTTAATACTCTCCAAATTCACTCTCCCCTGAAACCACATTTCAACATTTTATTCAAGGAATTCTCAAGACATTGAAAGACAGGGTCTTGTTCAAGTCAAGCAGCCAAGGTGCTGGGAAGAGAACTTGGGAATCCTGAGCTGTTAACTCTGTTCTCCAGAGAGCATAAAACATACACCTGCTCCTGCACAGAGACCATGTGCTGTGTCTCTTACAGTCTTTTGAATAGTAACTTTTGGATTTCAGATTGAATGAATGATGGCTTGTGAAATTTGAGGAGTGAGAGCATCTCTACAAAGTGGCAGAGCTCAGGTGACCTTTGTGCAAATACTGCACTCACTGCTGGTTTAGCCTTCTTGCTCCAGTTGAAAGATTCCTGAGCTTCCAGTCATGAAAGGAGAAACCTAATGTTACAGATGCTCTGGAGCAAGTGTGTGTGTGTGTGTGTGTGTGTGTGTGTGTGTGTGTGTGTGTGCTTTACCACCTGTATTCTGGAAAAGGGAAAACAGCATTCTACTCTAACTCTGCTTTAGCACGTTTGTGTATTTGCCTCTTAAGTTGTGTGTTTCTTGAAGGTAGGTCCTATATCTTCTCTTCTTTGCAAACTCAATGCCAGCAGAGTAAATGTCTGCTGGATCAGATTTTCAAAAATAAGCAAGGAATGAGATGTCTGCAAACAGTCCAGCTGCTTTTCTGGATCAGAGTCTGTGTCTCACATTAGCCCAAGTCTCTGAAGATGCAATATCCCCCTTACTCCTCTTCCCAACAAGCAGGGCAGATAACAAACCAACTGTTTCCATCTTTGCTTAGCTTAACTCTCTGTCAGCTTAGTATGTGGATCTTAAGTAGGCCTGTTCCCACCTTTGAGAGACAAAACCAGTTTGACCCCTCTTCATGAAGTATGTGGCAATTGTGTCCCCAAATAGCTTGGGGTGATGAAAGAAATCAGCTTGGGAGAGACACCTCCCTGTTTGTCTTCTCAGCCTTGGGAGTGGGCCCCAGTAGGGCTTTGCACCAACCCTGGCCTCTCTCTGCCCAGGGCTATGAGGTACTCAGTGTTGTTGCATTCTGAGTGTGTGAAAAGAGCAAAGGGAATATGAGTCAGAGAAATAATTCCTAGGGCCAACCTCACCCTAGAATTGTTTCATCAAAATGGGAAGCTAGAGAGGGGGGAACTAGTCCTTTGCCAAAGTCTCCACACTGTTCCGACTTGCCTTTGACTTGAGGACTCAGCAAACACTGACATGGGGTTGACAAACCAAGACAGACTTGATTTACAGTGCACTCCTCTGTCCCAGGGAGAAATCAAACATTGTAAATCACTAATGAATGGCCGAGGTTCTATAGTGCTTCAAAATGATAAGGGCTGGCTTTGCAGTTCTCCCCAGAGTAAATTTCCAGTGGGCAGCCTGCCCTCCTACGAGGTAAGGCGGAGAGAAAGTACTTCTGTGCACATACCAAGAGGTGAGTCAAGTGGAGTGTCAAGTCAGTCTCTGTCTTCTTCCAGGCAGGAATCTTGAGTTCCCTTGGGGGGATTTCATCATAGCTCCTGCTTTCTGTCCCTGGCTTCAGAGGGGCTTCAGCAGCAGCAGCAGGTCTATGCTGTTTCATGGGATGAGGAGGGAGAGACAACTCCAATTTCCACAGGCTGGCCTTGGTGACACTGATGACTGAGTTTTTGCAATCTTTATCTAGACTGCCTGCCAGTGAGCATCCCCTAGAACCCTGGAGTGAGCCACGTTTCCCTTATAGTGGTGCCTCTAGGATTTCTACAGAAGAGTCTTTGGGGCACCAATATTAGCAGCAGAAGCTGGGGAATTTGTCTTAAAGGTAGGCTTTCATGATCCAGGTGACCAGCTAACTAGAAATGGAACAAACACATGAGCACAATTAATGAAAAAAATTCATATTTCATTTACATCAATGAGATATTTATCTGGCTTTTACAGACATGAAATTCAGAACTTGTTTTTTTCTTGAATCAGTCAACTATTTGAGTTATATTTTATTTCTTTCCAGTACTGGGGATCGATCTTGGGGTTGCTTTACCACTGAGCTATTTCCCCAGCTCTTTTTAAAAACATTTAAATTTTGAGACAGGGTTTTACTAAGTTGCCCAGGCTAGCCTTGAACTTTTGATCCTCCTTCCTCAGTGTCCTTAGCAGTTGGGATTATAGGCATGCACCATGGCACCAAGCATGCAGTTGTATTTTATAGAATTTTCTTTGGCCTAGTTTCTTTCTTCTAGATTGTTCCGTGACCTCATCAGTCTGGGAATTTAAAATATATACCTTTGGTTATTTATTTACTTTATTACTGAAATTTACCTTTTATTTATTTTATTTTTTATATATTTTTAAATTATAGGTGGACACAATATATTTGTTTTATTTTTATGTGGTGCTGAGGATAGAACCCAGTGCCTCACATGTGCTAGGCGAGTACTCTACCTCTGAGCCACAACCCCAGCCCCCTTTTATTTATTTGCTTACTTAATTTGTTGAGACTTTGGATGTGGGGTTGATACAGATGGGTGTGGGGCAGGTAACATGGGTCCTGCCAGTTCTTCTTGCCTTTAGTATTTTGGAATGAATGCCATTGTTTGAGAATTAACTTTATTTCTAGTTGAAGCACAAAGGATAATATTGAATCTAAAGAGTGAAATTTCCTGTAATATATGAGAGCAAGTTATTAATTATCTCTAGATTATAATTCCCTATAAAATAAAGAAGTCAGCCCAGATGAGTAAGGTCTCTTTTCACCAGCACTTGCTATCCATTGGGGAATGGGGCCTATTCAGGTTATTTAATCTTTCCCATCTATTTATTATAATCCAAGAGTGCTTTCCTTTGTGCCTCCCTGGCTTCATGTTCTCCAATTGTGACCTAGGAACTTTCACATTGGCCTCTTTCCCAACTGCAAGCAAGGAATCTCAGCATCAGGGTAGGAAACATGATTTGGTCCCTCTATCCCTTCCTGAAGGATCTCAGAGGCACAGCCAAATCTAGGTAGGAAGACATCCCACCCCTGCCCCTGCCATCCAACACATACAGGTGGTCATTTCCTCTCTTAGGAAGAGGACAATGAAGAACAAAAGAACAGTTCAAGCAGGGAATCAGCAAGGACAGCCTGAACCACAGCCCTGGGCAGTGTGGCTCCACTACCCATCTCCTTGGGACCTTGGTCACTAAAATTTGCCAAGTGTTATAGCAAGACATTTTGTGGAGATTATCTCCCCCCCCCCTTTTTATTGGTGCATTATAGTTGTACATATGGATGGGATTTATTGTTTTCCTATTTATACATGCACACAATATAATAATATAATTTGATCAATATCACTCCCCAGCACTTTCCCCCTTCCTCCCCACCTTCCACCCTTGGATTTCTTTACTGATCTTCCTTTGATTTTTAGAAGACTACCCTCAACCTTTGTTTTCCTTTTTCCTTTAGCTTCTACATATGAAAGAAAACATATGATCCTTTACCTTCTGAGTTTGACTTATTTCACTTAACATGATGGTCTCTAGTTTCATCCATTTTTTTCTGCAAATGACGTAATTTTTATTTATGGCTGAATAAAATTCCATTGCATATATACCACATTTTCTTTATCCATTCATCCATTGATGGACACCTTGGTTGGTTCCATAGTTTGGCTATTGTGAATTGTGATGCTATAAACACAGGTATGCATGTATCATTGTTATAGGATGACTTTAATTCTTTAGGATAAATACCGAGAAGTGTTATAGCTAAGTCATATGGTGGTTCCATGTCTAGTCTTTTGAGGAACCTTCATACTGATTTCCATAGTGGTTGAACTAACTTACAGTCCACCAACAATGTAAAAGTGTTCCTTTTTCTTGTAGAGATCATCTTGACAACTGTAACTTGGGAAGATGATATGAGCTGTGATCAACATTGATGAAGCCTGAAGCCATTTTTTCCTTCAACAGTTAATCTAAGGACAACCTGTTAAATATAAAAGTTGAGAACCAAACCAGATGAAATATACAGAGGTTGTAACTTCCCTCAGTAATCTAAATTAAATACCCATCACAGGGAAACAAATCCTAAGCAGCTTTCAAGAGAATTGAATGAAATATTGATATTACGGCCTGGGTCTGAGTTTAGGTCCCAGTGCTCTCAATAGAAAGAACACTTTCTCCCTGCCAGTTGGGTAGGAAAGGTTCCATGCTGGAGGGAATCCCAGATGTCAACAGGGGAGAAGCATGGCCACTTGGGAGAGGTGAGGTGGTGCAGGGAAGAAGTCAAAGGCAGGTGGGAAGAACTCACGTAACAAGCACTAGCATTTCCCTAGAGCTGTAAATTACTTGGCCACTTGCATTGAGAAACTGACAAGTTGATCCTCTTCCTCACATCATTCATATGTTCTAGAAATCCTACTTCTTCCATGAGACCTTCCTATAATACATTCAGTCAAGCCTAAATTCTTCCCCTTCGTCAATGGCTTTAGATTGGATATGTTAAATTTTCTTTCTCCATCTAACTTTGTACTAACCCCTGGCACCTATTTCCATTGTAATGGTTTAGTAAATTATGCCATCTATGTCCCTTCATCAAGCAGATGAGAGACATCTCAGCCATAGAATGTTAAGAGTAAGAAGAGTTAACTATTCTACACACTCACCCCAAGTTATCAGAGACTTGGTAAAACTTCTAGTGGGTGACTTTGGGAACAGGAGTGCTGTGTTTCTCAGTGCAGTGGTCTGTCATCACATGGCCTGGAGTCTGCCTAAGCCTCCCTTCCCTTTCACAGCAGCCTCTTGAGCTCCCCCACTCCTGCTCCCTCTTACTTACCCTTCACACTAAGAGAACCCTTCCTGGTTGGTTCCAATATGAAGGTAGCAGAGTAGAAGGCAAATCTGAATTTCATCAGACCAACTGGAAGAAAGAGGAGGAGAAAGAGGAGGAAGAGGAAAAGAAGAAGAAGGAAAGGGGTGAGGAGGGGAGAGGAGAGGAGAGGGGAGGGGACGGAAAGGAACAGAAATGCAGCAGACAAATGAAAGCTGAATGTGAAAATATGAACTGAACACTGATCACCTGGATCATACCAATTCTAAAGGCAGTTCACAAGGGGAAATTCTGGAAATGTTGAGAGCAAGGCAACAACTTTTGAAGACTATGAATTTGGACCTCTATCGTCCAGCATGCTCATGGGGTAAAGATGCAGCTATTTAACTTAGAATAGTATTCTAACTATTCGCTCTTTCAGTCATTTTTTTTTTTCTTTTAAACAGTGCATTTTTCCATTAGTGGATTCCATTCTACTATAGATTTAAAAGGATTACTTCTGGACTCAGGATCAACTTAAAAAAGTAAATAAGTAGCTACTACTTACATGACCACAGTTGAGACAGTAAAACACAGAATTCAAATATGAAGTGACTAATCATTTGTTGCATTATCCATATGTTGGCTTTAAACAGATTTACACTGACAAGCATACATCTTTGGATTTATTTCTCAAAACAACATTAAAAATTCTAAGTTTCCTCGAAGATCTATTCAAAGATTCCTATCAGAATGTACTTCAAGATTCCCTGAACAAATGTAATTTCATTCATTGTGGTAAATAAAACAAAACTATTAAAATGTGTTAATGGTTTAATTAATTATCATACTCTACTAGTTGACTTCCATATTACTCTATTTGCTGCCTATACATTTTTAAGGCTTACATTAACATCCACACACACAAATATATATGCAATTTGCATTTAATTAATTGTGGCATTTGCGGTCATTCTCCGTAAAAAGTTGGTCTTCAGGCTGTTTGTAATGAAAGTGGCTTAGTTTCTACTGGAAAATCTGATTCAGTTTACATCATTTTGACTTATAGCACCTCTGCTAGGAATGAAATCTAAGAGTGCAAGACTGTCCTGCTTTTTTCCCCAGGTCTGTAGAGGCCTGTTGATTTTAATGAGTTATGTGTGGGACACAAGGATATGACTCATCTACCTACTTAACAGTCATAAAAAAGTAATGCAAACAGCTTAGCTGCAGTCATAACTCTTATTGTATGGACTACAGTGAACTTGCATTATTATTTAGCTTCTGGGATTTTATAGAAAGGGGCATTTCTGCCCAGTGAATGAAGTGTCTGTTTTGTTCAATGTCATCAATGTCACAAATGTTTTAGTGATTGTAGGATATGGGTACTGAACTATTTCTTGTTATTGAACATCACTGCCACCCCTTTTTATGTGTCCCTGCTTTGAAGAAGAAAACAAAATGGCTGCTTTTGCAGAATCCTCACCTCTGTGAAGTTCCAGGAGAGACCATCCAATGAGAAATACTCATATCAGGAAGGGGGAAGAGAGGTGAGACCAGAATTTTCCAGAGGCAGTTGTAGGTAGATGCCCAGAGAAGTAAGGGGTTCGAAGCAGCTTCCAGATGGACTTTTTGAAAATTGCCTGTTTTGTGCTACAGGCTGAGACAGGTGTCAGGAGCATCTTAGAGTTCATAAACTTTGCTGTCTCCCAGGTGATCTCTTGAGAATCAATCATGTCCTTCCATGCTCCAGGCTGGTCTTTGTTTCTCTGATGGTCTTATTTTGCTATCTTAAAATTCTTCATACTTGGAAGATACAGATTGGCTTCTATTTTTCTGATAAAACCCTGACTGATACAATAAGTAATTATTAAAAATTTAATACAAAGTTAGAACAAAAAGAACATGCAAAACATAGATTAAAATAAACTACCAATGGGCTACACCTACTATAAAAGTAAGACAACCAAAGGCTGACCAAACAAAAGAATAAAAATGTATAAACCAATCAATCAATTATAAGCAATCATTTAAATGTATTAAAACTTTATGATCATAAATTATTAGATTATTATGTATCACATATTTGAATACATATAATCTGCATATAAATGTATGATTTATAAATATAATATAGAATATGTGTTAAAGAGATAATATTAATAAGAATAATACAAAATATTATGAGTATAATATAAAAATATATATTGAGTCAAAATTACTTTATATTAAATTTTATTATTTATGTATATATTATACCATAATGCTACTGCATAATAATTTGGTCTTAGATATTGCTTTGTCTAGGGCCATAGATAGAAAATTCTCAGACTATAGGAATAATGTGGAATCTACAATATTGACACAAAGCTATTAAATGTGGGAACAACCAGAGATCTCCATTCAATACCATATGAACAGCACTTGGCATGAAGCAGACATAGCATACAGGAAGCAAGCTCTTGATGAGAGACCACACCAGTGTTGGAAACACAGGAAAACAGAACTTTGATTCATTTATTTGTTCATGCAACAAAAAATGTTATTAGTGTACTATAGTTATACATAATATTGGGTCCATTTTGACATAATTATAGAAATGTGGAATATAATTTGCTCCAATTCAGTTCCTAGGACTTCCCCTTTTGCCCCCCTCCTCCTACTCCTGTTCCCTTTCATCTACTCTACTGTTTTTTCTTTACTTATAGTTTTTTTAAAAATTGCTTTATAGATATATATAAAGGTGAAATTTGCTGTGGTATATTCACATGTGTACATAGGATAGTTTTGTCAATTCCATCCCACCATTCCTCCCATTTCCCATCCTTCCTCCCTCCCCCTGAATATTACTGCCACCCCTTCTAATGTGTCCCTGCTTTGAAGAAGAGAAACCAAATGGCACTTTTGCAGAATCCTCACCTCTGTGAAATTCCAGGAGAGACCATCCAATGAGAGATATTCACATTAGGAAGGAAGAAGAGAGGTGAGAGCAGTATTTTCCAGAGGCAGTTGTAGACAGATGCCTGATCTCTCTTCTATATGCAACAAATATTTTTGAGCATGTGCTATAATAAATGTACTATATAAATGGTGGAGGAGGCAACTGTGAACAAAATAGACATGGTAACTGCCCTTAAGCTGCTCAAAGTCTACTTGGAGATATGGACAAGTATATAGCCAGTTACAGTTGAGTGTGATGTTTGCTGTGATGGAAGAAGCACTTTGTGTTATAGGAACACCTACAAAAGGCAACTTTCCCAGAATTAGGGAATAGGGTCTGGGGTGAAGACAGAGAGACTTCCTGAGGTGATCTCCAAGATGAGACTTGAAGGAGGAACGGAGGTTAAATGGTCAGAATATATGGAATGGAGGAGATGGAGGCTATCTTCAATTTGTACAAAGGCCCAGAGGCCAGAGCAGGCTCAGAGGTGGTCTCAGTAAGCACTCCATTGTGGAATGATAGTGGTGAGTTCTGAGGGCAAGGGAGAGATGTTGCAGGGTTGTAAGTAGTAGAGTGACATGAACTGTCTTCTGATTTCAAAATATCCCTTTGGATGAAGGATCAAGAATGAATTCCAAGAGAGCATGATCGAGTGGGGAGAACTCAAAAGCTGTCCTAATGGCCCATATGAGAGATGTAGACAGCCTGGATGTCCATACTGTATATAGGAAGTCCATTCTGGCAGTGGGGATGGAGAGAAGTCAGCAGCTACAAGCAACATTGAATGCCTGACTGGCAGAGGGTTAGGGAAAGGGAGAAGTCAAGGATGACTCATTTTACACATATGGAAACTGAAGCTTAGAGGGATTACTTAGCTCACCTAAGGTCACATAGCTCAGAAGCAGTGGAGTCAGGATTCAAACTTCCATTTGTCTGACTCTGGAGCTTTTGATTTTAACTCTAAGCTCTATAGGATATGCATCAGAACATGGTCACAGATGTTCAATTCTTAAAAAATAATTAAATGAGGTCATTTTGTCATGTAAGTTTACCATTTTGTATTAATGTAACATAGTGGTTCTCTTGGCTCTCTTCATCTCATCTGTACTGTAAATTTTCTTAGTTGATTTAACTTATTTTTATATGCATTTCCTCTATGTGTGTAAATGATGTTTTAATTAAAGGAGAAAGAAGGATTTCTCCCCCATCACTACCATTTTGTTTTCCATTTAAAGTAAAACCAATGGCATTTCTCCTTAACTTTTTGGATTTGATGAATTTGTAACTATGGAAGTTCTAGAAGCTAAGAGCCATAACCAGCTGTCACATTTTGTTTGCCAGAATGACTAAGGTAAGGGTAAGACCAAGAAAGCTGTAAAGTAATTACCCCATATTGCTTCCAAACACCTACCTCTTCTCTTATATTTCAGATCTATTAAACAAGTCCAAAATAGTTGGAAACAAATACTGACATGCCCATGATTCTAACTCCCTTTTATTTGCTGACAGTCTTAAGCCTCCTCCAGAACAGAAGCCTTTGCAAATTCCAGGCACTAAAGGACATCCCAGTCAGTTCAAGTCTCCTTGAACTTTGTATGTCCCAACAATCTCAGTGGAGCTCATTGAGGCCCTTTACCACTCTTTCCTAAGCCTTCACCAGCCAATTCAACAATACTAGACACTTAAAAGTTATGCTAGATTTCTCTTTCTCTCTTATTCCTCATATCTAATCAAGCGCTAAATTCCAATGAATCTACTTCTAAAGACTTCTCTAATTTTTTTCTTTCCTCTCCATTTCTTCTGTTGCTGTCTTACTAGAGAGCAGTGATTTGAAATTCTTGCCAGATACTAATTTTCGTGATGTAGAAACAAGATGCAAAACCCCCAAACTCAAGTTATTTCTATATTTTCTTGACACTTATGTGTTTTAAAATCATAATGATTGGCCATAATAATAAACAATAAACAGTTTTTCTGCAATAGGATTATACAAGAAATTCAAGAAGTTTTCTGTAAAGAAAGAAAAAGATACAATAATAATTGCTTGGCTATTACTATTATAAACCAAAATATTGAGATAAAATCATATATTGTAATAATTAGTGAAAAAATGGCCTCTGATATATACATTCGATTAAAGAAAACACTAGAAGAAAGGAAGATTAGTATAATATATATGGCTAATAAAGATAACTAAGAAATGGGAAGGTAAGTTGGTTGTGGTGGTACATACCTGATTCCCAGCTGCTTGGGGGCCTGAGGTAAGAGGACAGCTGGAGACCAGGGGTTAGAGTTCATCATGGGCAGCACAGGAAAAGCCCATCTCCAAAACAAAACAGAACAAAACAAAGATGGAAAAGATAATGCCCAAATATTTTAATATTTAAAAAATTATTCTTTATATAAAATTAAAAGCATATAAGCATTAATTTTGTTGTTCAATGGTTTTAAATTTTGTTTTAGGACAGATATCCCAGATAAAGAAAAATGTCTTTCATCTTATATTGACACTAGTTGAATTGGTTTGTTGAGGAATTGTTCAAAAGCATCTTCAAGTTGGGTGTTAAGGAACATGTTGTTTCCTATAAGTTCATTTCCTTTTTTAATTCATGAAAATATATTTTCTACTTGCACTGGCATTCCTTTTGCTATTTCAATAGATGTTACTTTTGTTAATTCAGAGTTTAGCTCATTTTCTGGTTTCTAATTAGAATATTATATAATAACATTGATCTATTCTTCTCTTTATATTTCTTTCATCAAAATACTTGCAAAGAACTATAGCATGCAATGGATATTTAAATACTAGAAAATGCCAACAAATATTGGGTAATCCTCCAGTAATGTAACTTTCGAATCTTCTAACAAGGTTAATAGCACACTCACAGGCTTGCATGCCAAAGTGGCCCATGTAGGGATTTATTTTGTTTCCAAAACTTGTTATTTCTTGGCAAACCACTCTCAGGATTTGTGTAACATATACTATATATGCAAACTCATATTTATTTTATCGTCAAAAATGACTTATTAGCAGTAGACAGGGACATGAAAATATACTTACACCATGGCAGTAGCTGTAGGCAAGACTGATTAGATCCTGGCTGCTTCTCCTTCCATGTGTCTGCCCCAGTTTCCAAAACACTAACTAGCCTTAGTATTCACCTCTGCAGATCAGTGTTGTTCCTTCCTGTTTTACATTTGATTCGGTATCAGTGTATTCCTTTGAGCTATTAATGTTAATTAAGATAATTCTCACAAGATAATTATATCCCCTTTCTTGTTGTTACATATTTTTCAACTGACTTTTTAAAAAATTCACAATTTAGAAAAATATATAAATTTCTCTAGAAATGTCAGGAAATTCCACAGGGAAACATCAGCACACACCCCACCACCAATATCTTTGTCAAATAATCACTTCACTGACCTCTAGACTCTTGCTGTGCATCCTCTCAATCCATCCTCTTCACTGCTTATTCTGCAAAGCAGACATTCACTTAACAACTTGTGTGATAATTTAAAATATGCCTGTCTTTCCCACTCAACTGCACATTTCTCAAAGACAGGTACCAAGTCTTATTCAGATCTTGATCTCTTGTATCTAGCGGTGAATTGGCACATTACAGATTTTCAATAAATGCTTGATAAATTGAGATGAATTCAATTGAATTTATTTGAATCAGAAATATAATGAAGTCTTCTGGTTTGGGAAACCTGGTGGGCTGAGGCAGCCAGACACCTCTCCCACTACAAATTCCTGGAAGTTCTAGACAGCATATAACTAAGAGGTTTCAAAGCAGAGCTGAGCTCAGAAGGATAAACAAGGAAGACTTTAAGCAGCACAAAGGAGCACAAAGAGAACAAAAACCCTGAAAGCTTGAGGCAGTACACACTGAAGCTGACAGCAACAGGGATGGGGTGGAGAGGGTGGCGGGCTGGTTCAGTGTTAGACCAGTAATTAAGCTGAGGCTTCTGTAATCACACAAAGATAGAAAGCCATCTAGGAAAATGTGTCATGTGCTAACCAGGTCAGTCTTAAGCCATGCCGACTGAGGGACAGACATCCATGTACAAATGGGATTATCCTTTTCACTTTTTCCATATGCTTTTTGCCTATTCTTCCCCCTGGTGGGCTGAGGGCTGGGCAGGTGTTTGTTCAACATCAAGAGATCACATTCTAGGGAAGCAGTGATTATAACCAAAGGAATTCAAGATGTTATGGGGAGACATGCTGTTTTGTGTTTATGCTATTCAATTATGAATGCTAAATTTAATATGATCAAGAAACACATTTTCACTCACATTTGAAGGAGCCCTAATTAGGAAGGGCTGTTGTAGCTAGCTGGAAGCCATAAGTTCCACCTGATATGTATGTGACGCACCTGTAGGCACCCGCAAAGCTGAAGGTATATAACGGGTGAAAGCGGTCCGAGTTAGGAGAACAGAGAATTCAGTCAGTCGGGCAGTCACTCGGTCGGTCAGAAGAATCAGAGCGGCCAGAACGTAGGCAGAGCGGTTACAGAAGAGAAACCAGATAGAAGACAGAAGAGAAACCAGATAGAAGAAGTAATGACTGGTCAGAGTTAGGCCGAGGCTCCTGAGGAAGACAGAAGACAGAAGAAAGAAGAAGGAAGAAAGAAGAGAGAAGAAAGAAGCTCTAATCTTTCTCTAAGCTAAGCTCTATCTTTCTTTCTCTCTAAGATCTTTCTTTCTCTCTAAGACTCTAAGCTAAGAAGAAAGAAGAGAGAAGAAAGAAGCTCTAATCTTTCTCTAAGCTAAGCTCTATCTTTCTTTCTCTCTAAGACTCTAAGCTAAGAAGAAAAGCTCGCTTTAATCTTTCTCTCTAAAAATCTTTCTTTCCCTCTCTAAGCTCTAAGAAAGTAGAAGTAAAAGTAGTAAAAGCTTTACTCTGCCTCCGAGAGTTTTCCTCCCGGTTTTCGGTACCAGGTAGCTTACACACATTCTGCACACTCTGGATAAACTCCTCTGGTGGACACCATGAATGATACATAATAGCAACTTCTAAAAGAGTCACTGGGAACCAGTGTTCATGGGCAGCATGAGGGATGAACCAATGCTTGAGCCATGATGCAACTAGTGTTAGGTAATAAATGGTTTTAGGGAACTGCAAAGGCAAGGAGATTTATGTTGTTTCAAATAAACAGATTCCAAAGAGTTGTGCGTATATTATCAATTACTACAATCTGCATGTGTTTATGAGTTTTGCAATACAGTTTTAATTAAATTGTTTATGTAGATGAGAACCCTACAACATATATCCACCCAGAACCATGTATGCATTTAGGTGACTCTGCCTCTGGTTTCTTTCTGCTAGCTCCTATTTCAATGCTTTCTTCCCTGCAGGTAGACTGTGTAGAAATGGATTCTAAGGTATGAGACATAGGAAGAAAAAAAATGGAAGATTAGATCAAGCTGAATTTATTAGTATTATAACAGTTGCCTGGGATTCTAAATTAAATATATTGAACAAAACAAATAGAAATAGTACTTAATGGAAGCCTGGACTCAACAATGGTCTACAATGGAGTTTCTCAAATTTAACATGGAGAAAAATCACCCAGTGATTTTATTAAATATAGATTCTGATTCTGTAGATCTGGGGTGTTCCCTATACATTCTAAATAATTTCTCACTCATAGATCATATTCAAATAGTAAAAACTTACAACCAATAACATAGAAAAAAGAGTCTAAAGCATCAGGAGGTAGGAATGCTGGAATGGACTTAATGTGAGCACTTTGCTCAGTCATCCTCAGAAAGCCCAAGAGGACAACCCCCTCAGTAAGACACAAAAACTGCATTGCTCAGGGGAATGTCAGAATTATTAAAAAAGTGTTGTGGCTACAGCCACAGGGCAGATGCCATGATGTCAGATACTGTGATGGAATTGGGTGCTCTGATTTTGGTGGAAATAATAAATTGAAGGCATGGTAAAAAACTAGTGGAGATGATTCTTACCTACCAAATATAGGTGGGAAAAAAATACCATTATAAACTGATGGGAGAGAGAGGGTGCTATGATCTGAATGTTTGTATCCCAAATTCCTGTGTTGAAATCTGAATCCCCAAGGTGATAACATTAGGAAGTGAGGCCTTTGGGAGGTGTTTAGGTCATGAAGGTGGAGTCCTGGGGAATGGGATTAGTATCTTTATAAAAGAGGCCCCCACAGATTCTCTTTTCCCTTCCACTTGTGAAAATATACTAAGAAGGTATCATTAATGAAATATGGCCCTCTTTACACACTGAATCTGCTGGTGCCTTGATCATGGACTTCCCAGCCTTGAGAACTGTGAGAAACAAATTTCTGTTGTTTATAAGCCACATAGTTTAAGGTGTTTTGTTATAGCAGACCAAATGGACTTAGACAGAGGGGTAATTTTTTTTTTCCTCATTTGGATCTATATAATGGCAAATTGATCAGGGTCCCAAAGGAACAGAATGAAAGGGCAGTCTACTAAGGCAGTCATTAAAATGCATAAGTAGAAGTATTTTAGGTCCAGTGGGCAAAAATATGACTAGAAACACTGTAGTGGGGTTGTCATAACCTCTTACCCATCTCCCAAAGGGAGGTCAAAAGACTTGGAGTCCTCTGATAGCCCCCTTTAAGTCACAGGTTTTGCTTATGAAAAAGCTATGTGGATCTTTGAGGATGACTGTGGATTATCTCAGACTCAATCATGAAATAACACCAATCAAAGCTACTGTCCTGAATGTTTTTGTTTACTGGTAAAAGCTCACAGATCCCCTGGCACCTGTAGCTTCTGTTTTCACATGGCAAGGTCAGCAGTACACTTTCACTCTCTTTCCTCAGAGTCATGTCAATCTCCTGCCCTCTGTCATAATATAGTATTTAGGGATCTTGAGAAACTTGATAATCCACAGAACATGATTATGCAACATTACAATGATGACATTTTGGTAATTATATCTGTAGAGCAGGAAGTATCACATAACTTAAATGTAAAAAAAAAATCTTAATAAGCACGTGTATGACAGAAGATGGGAGATAAACCTCATGAAACTCCCAGGGAACAGAAAAGTCAATTAAAAAGGCTATGAGCCTAGATTATGTCAGGATATCCTCCTGTAAAGTGAGAGACATATCTCTGTAACTTGAACCATTCACCATGAAGAAGGAAACATAGAACTTGATGGGATTCTTCAGCATTTGGAAGCAAATATATACTTCATTTAAGTGTGCCACTCTGATCTGTTTACAAAGTTAATTGTAAATCTGTCTATTTTGAATGAATCCTAGAATAAGAAACTCTAAGACACATCTAGACCACAGTGTAACCAATTCTGTAACTCAGGTCTTATGACCTTGCAGTTCCAATGTTAACTAAAATGTCTCTGGTAGACAGGGAGGCTTTGTGGATTCTACAGTAAGATCCAATGACAGAACCATAGCTTTGACCCCTAGAGATCTGAAGTAAGGTTGTCCATCCTCTGCTAATAACTACAAAAAGCAATTATTGGTATGATAATATGCTTTGGTAGAAATGGAGTCCCTGACCAGGAGACACCATGTAACTGTGATATGAAATACCATCATGAAGTGAGTATTCTCTGATCCACTAAATAGTAAAACTGGACATGTATAGAAATTCAAATGGACATGGCAGATCAGGAATGCACAAATAAATTACACAAGCAAGTGACTTAAGCTTCTATGATAACTGCAACTACTCCTTTGACACCACACCCTCAACCCATGGCTACAAGCTTATGTAGCATTCTTTTTATGACCAATTAAAAGAGTAAGAATAATCACAGGTGCAATGCTAAAATAGGCCTGCATAGTATATTGGTGCTGGCTAGAAGTGGATGGCTTCTGCATAGCCATGCAATCCTACTCTGAAAGAAGCAAAAACATTAATATTTAGGAATAAATATAATGGAAGCCATCTCAACCTCTATACTGAAAACAAGAAAACATTACTGAAAGAAATTAAAGAAGGACAACATGCAAATAGAGAAATTTATCATGTTCATGTATCAGAGGTCTCTTGTTAAGATTGCAACTCTCTCCAAATTGATCTATAGATTTGACACTATCCCAACTAAAATTCAAGCAGCCTATTTTAGAAAAATCAATGCAGGTTCTAAAATTTATTTGAAAACAAAAATGATTACCAAAGCCAGTTTTAAAAGAAGAACAAGCCGGGCATGGTGGCGCACGCCTGTAATCGCAGCACTTTGGGAGGCTGAGGCAGGAGGATCGCGAGTTCAAAGCCAGCCTCAGCAATGGCGAGGCACTTAGCAACTCAGTGAGACCCTGTCTCTAAATAAAATACAAAAAAGGGCTGGGGATGTGGCCCAGTGGTCGAGTGCCCCTGAGTTCAATCCCCGGTACCACAAAAAAAAAAAAAAAAAAATGAAGAAGAAGAAGAAGAAGAGAGGAGGAGGAGGAGGAGGAGGAGGAGGAGGAGGAGGAAGAAGAAGAAGAAAAACAAAGTTGGAGGATTTATCCTACCTAATTTCAAGACTTATTTTAAAATTTTGACAATCAAAATAATTTGGAATTGGCAAAATAATAAGCATATAGATCAGCAGGATAGGATAGTTTAGCAATAGACACATAAAAATTTGATCAAATTTCAACCAAGATACAAAGGAACTTCAATGGGGAAAAGGAACATATTTAAAGAAATGGTGCTCCAATAACTAGATGTCCATTTGTAAAATAAATAAATAAATAAACTTTAACCTTTACCTTACACCATACATCAACATAGACTTAAGATTGATTATATGTCTAAATGTAAAATCTACAACAAGCCTCCTCAAAACATAATTTAAAAAATAACAAAATCTTTGTGATCTTAAGCCAGACAAATATTTCTTAAGATGCTAAAGACACAAATTACAAAAGAAGAAAAGTGGTAAATTGGACTTGATAATGGATTCTTCTCTAAAATAGACCATATATTTTGCCACAAAACAATTCTTAGCAAATACAAAAAAAAAAAAAAAAAACCCAAAAAAAAAAAAAAAAAAAAAAAACAACAACAACAACAACAACAAAACAACAAAAAAACAAAACAAAAAAAAAAAACAAACTACCCTGTATTCTATCAGGTCATAATAGAATGAAATTAAAAATCAATGATAAAATGCAAAAGAAAAACTGCTCCAACACATAGAGACTAAATAATATGCTATTGAGTGACAAATGGATAGCAGAAGAAATCAGGGATAAAATTTAAAAAATACTTACCAGTAAATGAGAATACTGATATAACATATGAAAATTTCTAGGACACTATGAAGGCAGTGCTCAGAGGAAAGTTCATTGCATTAAGCTCATACATTAAAAAATAAAAAGTGAATAAATAAATGACCTAGAAAAAAGAAGAACAAATCAACACCAAAAGCAGCAGAAGACAGGAAATAATTAAAATCAGAGCTGAAATCAATGAAATTGAAACAAAAGAAACAATTCAAAAAATTGACAAAACAAAAAATTGGCTCTTTGAAAAAAATAAATAAAATTGATAAAATTGATGTTTAGCCACACTAATGAAGAGATAGAGAAAATTCAAATTGCTAAAATTCATGATGAAAAAGGAAATATTATGATGGACATTACCGAAATACAGAAGATAATTAGAAACTATTTTGAAAATTTGTACTCCAATAAAATAGAAAAATCTTGAAGACATTAACAGATTTCTAGAGACATATGACCTACCCAAACTGAATCAGGAGGACATACACAATTTAAACAAATCAGTTTCAAGCAGTGAAATAGAAGATGCCATCAAAAGCCAACCAACCACGAAAAGCCCAGGACCAGATGGATTCTTAGCGAAGTTCTACAAGACCTGCAAAGAAGAACTTACACCAATACTCCTCAAATTATTCCATGAAATAGAAAATGAGGGAACCCTTCCAAACTCATTCAATGAGGCTAGTATCATCCTGATACCAGAACCAAACAAAGATGCACCAAGGAAAGAAAACTTCAGACCAATATCCTTGATGAACACAGATGCAAAATTCTCAATAAAATTCTGGCAAATCACATACAAAAACATATTTAAAAGATAGTGGGGTTCATCCCAGGGATGCAAGGTTGGTTCAATATATGGAAATCAATAAATGGAATCAAATCATCATCTCAATGGATGCAGAAAAAGCATTTGCCAAATACAGCACCCCGTCATGTTCAAAACACTAGAAAAACTAGTGATAGTAGGAACATACTTTAACATTGTAAAAGCTATCCATGCTAAATCCAATGCCAACATCATTCTACTTGGAGAAAAATTGAAAGCATTTCCTTTAAGACCTGGAACAAGACAGGGATGCTCTCTTTCACCACTTCTATTCAACATAGTCCTGGAAACTCTAGCCAGAGCAATCAGACAGATGAAAGAAATTAAGGAAATATGAATAGGAAAATCCAAAAAAATTCCATCAGAAAACTTCTAGAATAAATGAATTTAGCAAAGTAGCAGGATACAATATCAATACCCATAAATCCAAAATGTTTCTATACATCAGTGATGAATCCACTGAACGAGCAATTAGGAAAACTATCCCATTCACTATAGCCTCAAAAAAAAAAAAATACTTGGGAACCAATCAAACAAAAATGATGAAAGACCTCTACAATGAGAACTACAGGACACTAAAGAAAAAATTTGAAGAAGACTTTAGAAGATAGAAAGATCTCCCATGCTCTTGGATAAGCAGAATTAATATTGTCAAAATGGCTATACTACCAAAAACACTATAGAGATTTAATGCAATTCCTATTAAAATTCTAATGACATTCTTCATAGAAATAAAAAAAAAGCAATTATGAAATTCATTTGGAAAATAAGATACCCAGAATAGCCAAAGCAATCATTATTGAGAAAAGTGATGCAGAAGGCATTGCAATATCAGAACTTAAACTATACTACAGAGCCATAGTAACAAAAACGGCATGGTATTGGCAGCAAAACAGGCACATAGACCAATGGTACAGAATAGAATACACAGAGACAAACCCACATAAATATCTCATAGTAGACAAAGGCACCAAAAACATTCACTGGAGAAAAAATAGCCTATTCAACAAGTGGTGCTGGGAAAACCGGAAATCCATATGTAGCAAAGTGAAATTAAACCTCTATTTCTCGCCCTACACAAAACTCAACTCAAAGGGGATCAAAGACTTAGGCACAAGAACAGAGATCCTACTTCTAATAGAAGAAAAAGTAGGACCAAATCTCCACCATGTCAGTTTAGGAACTGACTTCCTTAACAAGACCCCTAAAGCCCAAGAAGTAAAATCAAGAATCAATAAATGGGATGGATACAAACTAAAAAGCTTCTTCTCAGCAAAGGAAGTGATCAATAATGTGAAAAGAGAGCCTACAGAATGGGAGAAAAATCTTTACCACATGCACCTCAGATAGCACTAGTCTCTAGGGTACATACTCAGAAACCTCAACACCAAAAAAGCAAATAACCCAGTCAACAAATGGGCTAAGGAACTGAATAGACACTTCACAAAATAAGAAATACAATCAATTAACAAACATGTGAAAAAATGCTCACCATCTCTAGCAATTAGAGAAATGCAAATCAAAACTACTCTAAGATTTCATCTCACTCCAATCATAATGACAATTATAAAGAATACAAGGGCAAGAAGTGGGTGGCTGGGGGTCTCTGCACAGACAAATGGAAGTGGATGACAGTCTGAGACATCACTGCCAAACTGGGAACTGGAGTGATAGCCAAGACTGACCCCCAGACTGCAAGACCTCATTTCGGTAGTGCAGACACTCCTGTAGCAGATGCAAGAAAAATTTTAGACCATGTCTGACCAGATCATTGGAAGACTTGATGATATGAGTAGTTGAATTGATGATCTGGAGAAAAACATTGCAGACCTCCTGACACAGGCTGGGGTGGAAGAACTGCAAGGCAAAAACAAGATACCTGCTACACTAAAGAGTTAAAGGTTGCTAATTACACTGAATACCATATTTCCAAGCCAAGAGAAGACTGAATGACCTTTTGTAATTTGTTTTTGCAACTAAGTTTAGGCAGGCCTTTATATTATAGTGCACTCTTATCATATGCTATCTAATTAGTTTTTAGAGTGATTCCCCCCACCCCCACCCCCAGTTTCTCAAACATGGCATCTTCACATCTTGGAACTTGGTCAGTTGTGCTCTTAATTATTAAACACTAAAAATCTGGCAGTTCCTGCATAAAATTGTCAAAAATTTTAGTGTATTTTGTGAAGTCATTTTTTCCTGCCATTCTTTTGTAGTAGTTGCTGTTTGAAAAATGTTGCTGTATAATTTTTTTTATTAAATAATAAATCCTTTGTTTTTTTTGTGGGACTTGATGAAGTAAAACATTTGTAGAGTTCAGATTATTTATTTTCAGCACTAAGCGAGTATTGCTCTAATGTGTTAGCAATAATTTCCAAATGGCTAAAAGTTCTTTATTCAGAAACTTTGTCACTACTTTGTTGCCAAAACTCAGAATTGAACTGCAACTTATGAAAGTCTGTGCTATCAGATGCTAAAGTCAGTGAAAAGTAACCACTGCCACTTTACTACATTAGCTTTTTTTTTTTTTTTTTTTTTTTTTTTTTTTGTGGTACCGGGGATTGAACTCAGGGGCACTCGACCACTGGCTCACATCCCCAGCCCTTTTTTTGTATTTTATTTAGAGACAGGGTCTCACTGAGTTGCTAAGTGCCTCACCATGGCTGAGGCTGGCTTTGAACTCGCGATCCTCCTGCCTCAGCCTCCCAAAGTGCTGGGATTACAGGCGTGCGTGCGCCACCGCGCCTGGCTACTACATTAGCATTTTTGAATACAGGAAATACCCTAATAGCCTGATGTAATGAGGCATTCCTTTGTGTTTTGCCTGAGATTCTAGTACTTCTAGTTGTTCATCTACAATGTTTGCCACAAAGAAACAAAAGGGCAGGATTTTAAAACTCAATTATTCCATCCTTTCTTTGAGCTACTTGTTGGAGGAGAGAAAACAAAAAAAGGGAGGGCTGGGGTTGTAGCTTAGTGCCTTCCATGTGTGAGGCACTGGGTTTGAACCTCAGAACCACATAAAAATAAATAAAGGTATTGTATCCATCTACAACTAAAAAAATAAATAAATAAATAAATAAATAAAAAGAAAAGTAGTAGGCTCAGATTTTAGGAAATATTCTAAGCCTGTCATGGTGACACATGCCTGTAAACACAGCGACTTGAGAAGCTGAGGCAGGAGGATCGTGAGTTCAAATCCAGCCTCAGCAACTTGGCGAGGCCCTAAGCAACTTAGTGAGACCCTGCATCAAAATCAAAATAAAAAGGGCTGGGGAGGTGACTCAGTGGTTAAGTGCTCCTGGGTTCAATCCTCTGTACCAAAAATAAATAAATAAATAGAAATAAGCAAATAAATAAAAAGAAGTACTATTCTACTTGAGCTCTTCCTTACCTAAATTCTTGCAGAGTAACAATTTTTGTATTGATTATAGAAGACAGAGATAGTAACATTTACAATTCAAAAATGCAGTGACAGGAGTGCTGAGCCTAGAGGTCAATATTGATGACCTGAAAGGCAATCCATGTGATTGTCACCACAAAGTAATTTCCTACAGCCAAAACATGAATGCCTAAAAATGCCAAGGATTGGTATGGTCTTCATAAAGGGAAACCAATGAAAATAGTAGGTTTTAAGTTTCCCATATCACCAGTTTCTTGTTTGTACTTCAAATATATAATATTAAGGGAAAAAATCCTCACAATTAGATATCACCATATACCCATGAGAACATCTACACGTAAAAAGACTGACCATACCAAGTATTGGCATGGATATGGGGCAGTTGGAACATCCATGTACTGCTTTGGGGGATGTAAAATGGTATATGCACACTGGTAAAGAGTGAAGGTTTTTTTTTTTTTAAATAAGCATATACCTACCATATGGCCCAGTCATTTCACCCCATGGCATTTTACCAAGAAAAACAAAAGTATGTGTCAAAACAAAGGCTTGTACAAGGATACTCATAGCACTTTTATTTGTAATAGCTTCAAACTGGAAAAAGTTTAAATGCCTATCCACAGGTAAAACAATCAGACAAATCTAGAATATAGAATGTTCTGCAAGATAATAGGCCTGGACTCTGCAAAAGATTTCATATAATGGAGAACAGAGGAGAAGGGAGAGAATATCTAGGCTGAGGGAAATGAGTGAGACAGTATCCAGATGCAATACGTAAATTTTGAATGAATCTTAATGAAAAGGGAAAAATAGCTAGAGAGCACATATGTGAGACAATTGCAAAAATTTAAACACATACAGCATATGACAAGATATATTGAATTAATGCTGCTTTTCCTAGGTGGGTAGTGGTGATATTGTTACTTAGAAAATGACTTTGTTCTCTGAAGATGTGTTTTGAAATGTTTAGGATTGAAATGCCATGATAAGTACATTCTATTTTCAGAGGAACTGTCAAAGAAAAAGAAGAGAGAGAGAGTGTGTGTATGTGTGTGTGTGTGTGTGTGTGTATGTGTGTGTGTGTGTGTAGAGAGAGAGAGAGAGAGAGAGAACAGGAAGGAGAAAGAAAGGGAAAGAGAGAGAGAGAGAACAAGTTTGCTAATAATTTAATAGTTAGTGGATCTTAGTTGAGAGGGTAGGATGGTTTAAAACATTTTCAAGATAAAAAGTAAAAAAATTAGAGAGTTCACCGAACAACTCCCAGTATTATCACCAGAATTGCAGCTATGTTCTCTTCAAAAGGATACGATGAAAATGTAATGATGCAGAAGATTAAAAGTAAAAGCCTGAAAAAAGATAAACTAAGCATAAAGGAAGTTTTATTTAAAAGTTGCTGTATAGGTACTGTAATGTCATCTCAAATTTTTAAGTTAAAACAGTATTTGTCATAAAGAAAATCAATACACAATAGAAAAAACAATTCATCAGGATGATTAAACAATCTTAAATGTGTAGGCATGTAGCAAAGAGAACTACACTGCTTTCTCTTAGCTCCCACGAGAAGGGACTTTGCTGTGGTCCTATCACCACTGCCCTGATTTACTCTGTCCTTGGGAGTAGCTTGTCTGGCAAGGAGATTGATCATGATAACCGGGCATGTGCAATTCAGTTTTGCCATCTTCTTCTTCCTCTTAGAAGCAAGCTGACCTCAGGAAGCCTGTGTTCCAATTTTCCTCAAGGCCTTTGCTCCTCTTGGGGCAGAATTGCTGTGGTCTAGGGCTGCCTGCCACTGGCCGGGAGTGCTGCCCCTTTTGGGGTTCAGCACACAAGTGCATTTGACTCACCAACACATCTTCCAACTTAGCCTCTACTAGTAAGAAAGGGAATATTTTGACCTACAAATTTACTTTTTGTTTTAATTCATAATTTATTCAGACTTAGGCAGAGAAAAGGGTGTTTGTTATCTGTTGGAGGCATTCCTCAGAAGTCCTAATAGCATGCAATTACCTCACTTTAAATATATATAGAAAGAGCAAAATGTGCAAAAGAATGGGGGAAATGGAGAAGCCACAATCAGATTGGAAAGTTTAGAAAAGCACAGGGAATAAGATTGATCTAAGATAAAGATCTACAGAACTTGATTCCCATTAATCAGAGAACATATATTCCTTCAAGTGTTCCAAGATACTTAAAAATTTTACCATGTACTAGGTCACAAATAACGTTTCCAAAAATGACCCCCCCCAAAAAAAAAAAAAACAAGTCCAACAACAGTTTATATAATTAGACCAGATTCTCCAAGAACAATACAATTGATTGTGAAATTAGTAACTAAGAAGTACAAGCCTCTCTGTTCCCTTACATTTGGACAGTTTAAGAACACTTCAAAAATAATCCCTGAAACAAGAAATCATATTGTGTGCTAGAGTTCTGTTGAAACTGTTTATGCCTAATTTGTTGTTATTGTAACAACAGCAGAAGCAACAGCAACCAAACCTGTGAATCATAGCTGAGACAATAGCTGAAGGAACATGTGTAAAAAGAAGAGAGACTAAAAATCAAAAAGCAAAATCCCCACTTCAAGAAAATAGAAAATCAAAATACAAGGAATTCCTCCTGCCTAAAATCACGGATTTTCAAGAAATTTCTAAGGTGATGCTAATTATATGGAAAGATGAAAGGCAAGGATAGATTGACAGTTTTAAAGTAAAACAAGGAGAGGAGATTGATTCTAACAAAGACTTATTATAAAGTTACAGTAATTAATACAGTGTGATATTGGCACAAGGGTAGATTTTAAATAGACTAGGGATCAGCCAACTATGGCATGTGGGATGAATTTGGCCCACTGCCTGTTTTATAAATAAAGTTTTATTGGCATACAGCTGCTTTTACATACAACAGCAAGTGGTGTGATTGTGACAGACTCTAGGACCCACAAACCATAAAATAATTATCTGACCTTTTACAGAAAGAGTTTGCTCACCCTTGAAATAAACCAGTGAAATAAAATAAAAGGCCCAGAGATGGACCAAAGAATATGTGAACAGAAATGACATTTTAAATCAATTAGGAAAGGGGGAAATATTCAATCAGTAGATTTGGACAAGTCAATTATGCATATGAGGAAAGATAAAAATAGATTCCTTTTTTACATTTTACCCAAAAATAAATTTAGAAGGATCGAAGACCTAAATGTAAAAAGTGAAACAACATGTTAGACAGAAATGTTGGTGATTGAAGCCCGGGCCTGCAAGCTTCCCAGGTTCTCGGTAACTGCCCAGATATGATCCCGGACAACTGGCTTAAACTGGAAGGGAAAAAAAAGAAGGACTTCACACGGCGCTGTTTGACTGAGATTTGTTCCTGGGTTTGACTTTGGTTTTTTTTATCTTTATTTTTATTTTTATTTTTTTTTTGTTTTTGTTTTCTGTTGTTGTTGTTGTTTGATTGTGCGTTTGTTTGTTTGCTTTTATTCTTCTTTTCTTTATTTCTTTTCTTTCTTCTCACTTTTGTCTCCTTTCTTCTTCCCTCATCTTTCCTATTTACATCCTGCCATTGCATTCTCAACAGAGGCGAAAATAAGTCATATGCAGAAATTGGGATTTCTAGAACTGGGGCAACTAAATTAGACAGCAAAGCGGTATTATATATAATTTATTCTCTCTCTTTTTTTTCTCACTTTCTCTTTCCTCTCTTTTACACTAATCCCTACCTCTTTGTCATCTCTATTTTTTTCTTTCTTCTTCTTCTTTCCTTTTTTTCTTTTCCATCTTTCTTTTTTTCTTCCTTCAACGGTTGCATAAGTTTGGCGTATATATAAATCGGTCTTTCCACTAAATCATTCACTCTCTTTCCTCTCTTATCTGCTGATATTAAACCACTTCCATAGAATTCTCTTTTCACACTTCCTAAGAAAGTTCAACCCAATACCCTCACTTCCTTCTTCCTAAACTTATAACCTCTGTGTCCAACTCTAGAAACTATAAAACCCATCACAAACATACAGAGTAAATTGGAGACAATATCTGAGTTAACTAAATCCGTACATTGTGATCAAACTGTGATTATCTGAACAGAAAGTATCTGGTTTTAAAGTGTAAAGTATTTATAAGGGGATATGATAGCATTGTACTACAGGAGCATCATAAGGATTTAAGGTATAAATGAAATAGTCGAGGTTCCACAGTGCTAGAAGAAAAATCACACAAGCAATATGAAGAAACAAGGGAAGAAAGTGACTCAAACAAATCAACATATCTCCTCAGAAGATTCCATGGCAAGCACAGTTGGTCAAATGCCAGAGATGGAATTCAGAAATTACATATTCCAAATGTTTGTGGAACTTAAGAATGAACTCAAAAATTATATAAGGGAGCAAATACAGGTGGTAAAAGATCATTTTGACAAAGAACTCAAAAAATAAACACAGGAAGCAAAAGATTACTTCAATAGGGAGATAGAGCTTCTAAAGAGAAACCAAACAGAAATTCTGGAAATGAAAGAAGCAATAAACCAAACTAAATGTTGAATTGAAAGCATCACCAACAGAATAGACCACTTGGAAGAAAGGACCTCAGCTAATGAAGACAAAATATATATCCTGGAGAAAAATGTAGACTGTACAGCAAAAATTGTAAGAAATCAAGAACAGAACATTCAAGAAATATGGGACAACATAAAAAGACCAAATTTAAGAGTGATTGAGGTGGAGGAAAGTACAGAGTTCCAAGCCAAAGGAATGAGTAATGTATTCAATGAAATAATAGCAGAAAATTTTCCAAACATGAGGAATGAATGGGAAAACCAAGTGCAAGAGTCTTACTGAATACCAAACGTACAAAAATCACAACAGATGCACACCAAGGCACATTATAATGAAAATGCCTAATATACTGAGCAAGGAGAGAATATTAAAAGCCACGAGAGAAAGGAAGCAGATTACATATAGGGGAAACCAATCAGAATATGTTCAGATTTTTCAACCCAGACTTTAAAAGCTAGAAGATCCTGGAATAGCATATTTCAAGCTCTGAAAGAAAAGGGATGTCAACCAAGAATCTTATACCCAGCAAAATTGAGCTTTAGATTCGAAGATGAAATAAAAACCTTCCACAACAAACAAAAATTAAAAGATTTTCCAACTCAAAAGCCAGCACTTCCGAACATCCTGGGCAAAATATTCCATGAAGAAGAAAAGAAAAATAACAATGAAAATCAACAAAGGGAGATATTAAGCTAAAGGAAATACCAACCAGAGGAGAAAACAAATTGAGTTAAATACCATAAACAAATAAAAATGGATGGGAATAAGAATCACATCTCAGTAATAAGCTTGAATGTCAATGGCCTAAACTCACCATTCAAAAGACACAGATTGTCAGGCTGGATTAAAAAAAATGACCTGACCAAGAAACTCACCTCATAGAAAAAGACATCAATAGACTGAAGGTGAAAGGCTGGGAAAAGTCTTATCACTCACATGGGCCACGGAAGCAAGTAGGGGTTTCCATTCTCATATCAAACAAGGTAGACTTCAAGCCAAAGCTAATCAAAAGGGACAAAGATGGATATTTCTTACTACTTAAGGGAACCATTCATCAACAAGATATAACAATTATAAATCTATATGCCCCAAATAATGGGGCACCTACATTCATCAAACAAACCCTTCTCAAGTTCAAGAGTAAAATAGACCACAACACAATTATTCTAGGGGACTTCAACACACCTCTCTCACCAATGAATAGATCATTCAAACAAAAGCTAAATAAAGAAACTGTAGGACTCATTAAAACAATTAATAACTTAGACCTAACGGACATATACAGAATATTTCATCCCTCAGTGAGTGAATACACTTTCTTCTCAGCAGCACATGGCTCCTTCTCCAAAATAGACCACATATTATGCCACAAGGCAAATCTCAGCAAATAAAAAAAAGTAGAGATTCTACCCTGCATTCTATCAGACCATAATGGGATGAAATTTGAAATCAACAACAAAACAAGAAACAAACCAAAAAAACCATTCTAACAACTGGAAGCTAAACAACATGCTACTGAATGAACAAGGGGTTGAAGAAGACATCAAGGAGGAGATTAAAAAGTCCCTAGAGGTAAATGAAAATGCAGATACGTCATATAGAAATCTCTGGGACACTATGAAGTAGTAAGAGGAAAATTCACTGCACTGAGTTCATTCCTTAAAAGAAAAAAAAAACCCAACAAATAAATGATTTAACATCACACCTCAAAGCACTAGAAAAAGAGGAACAAATCAACACTAAGAGTAGTAGAAGACAGGAAATAATTAAAATCAGAGCTGAATTTAATGAAATTGAGACTAAAGAAACAATTCAAAGAATTGACAAAACTAAACGTTGGTTCTTTGAAAAAATAAATCAAATTGACAGACCCTTAGCGATGCTAACAAAAAGAAGAGAAAAAAAACTCAAATTACTAACATCCGTGATGAAAAAGGAAATATCACAACAAATACCTCAGATATACAGAAGATAATTAGAAGTTACTTTGAAAACTTGTACTCTAATAAAATAGAAAATATTGAATACATCGACAGATTTCTAGAGACGTACGAATTGCCTAAACTAGAACGGGAGGCTGTGCACAATTTAAACAGATCAATTTCAATCGAGGAAATAGAAGATGCCATCAAAAAGCTACCATCAAGAAAAATTCCAGGTCCTGATGGGTTTACAGCCGAGTTCTACAAGACCTTCAAGAAGAACTAATACCAATGCTCTTCAACTTATTTAAAGAAATAGAAAAAGAGGGAGCTCTCCCAGACTCTTTCTATGAGGCCAATATCACATTAATTCCAAAGCCAGGCAAAGACACAGCCAAAAAAAAAAAAAAATAAATAAAAAAAAGAAACTTCAGGCCAATAACTTTAAGAACCATAGATGCAAAAATCCTCAACAAAATTCTGGCAAATCGAATACAAAAACATATAAAAAATATAGTGCACCATGATCAAGTGGGGTTTATCCCAGGGATGCAAGGTTGGTTCAACATTTGGAAATCAATAAACATAATACAGCACATCAATAGACTTAAAGATAAGAACCATATGATAATCTCAATAGATGCAGAAAAAGCATTCGACAAAATACAACACCCCTTTATGTTTCAAAACACTAGAAAAACTAGGAATAACAGGAACATATCTCAACATCACAAAAGCTATTTATGCAAAGCCCCAAGCTAACATTATCTTAAATGGAGAAAAATTGAAAGCATTCCCTCTAAAAACTGGAACAAGACAGGGATGCCCTCTTTCACCACTGCTATTTAACATAGTACTTGAAACTCTGGCTAGAGCAATTCAACAGACAAAAGAAATTAAAGGGATCCAGATAGGAAAAGTAGAGCTCAAATTAGCACTATTTGCTGATGACATGACAATATACCTAGAAGACCCAAAAAACTCTACCAGAAAAATTTACAACTAGTAAATGAATTTGGCAAAGTAGCAGGATACAAAATCAATACCCATAAGTCAAAGGCATTTTTGTACATCAGTGACAAAGCCTCTGAAAGGGAAATGATAAAAACTACCCCATTTACAATAGCATAAAAAAAATATCTGGGAATCAACTTAATGAAAAAGGTGAAGGACCTCTATAACGAAAACTATAGAACACTAAAAAAAGAAATTATGAAGACCTCAGAAGATGGAAAGACCTACCTTGTTCTTGGATAGGTAGAACTAATATTGTCAAAATGTCCATACTACCAAAAGCATTATACAGATTTAATGCAACTCCAATCAAAATCCCAATGACATTCCTCAAAGAAATAGAAAAAGCAGTCATGGAATTCATCTGGAAAAATAAGAGACCCAGAATAGCCAAAGCAATCCTTAGCAAGAAAAGTGAAGCAGGTGGCATCACCATACCAGACTTTAAATTATACTATAGAGCAATAGTAACAAAAACAGCATGGTATTGGCACCAAAACAGACTGGTAGACCAATGGTACAGAATTGAGGACACAGAGCCTAATACATATAATTTCAGCTATCTTATATTAGACAAAGGCGCCAAAAATGTACAGTGGAGAAAGGATGGCCTCTTCAAGAAATGGTGCTGGGAAAACTGGAAATCCATATGCAACAAAATGAAATTAAACCTTTATCTCTCACCATGCACAAAATTCAATTCAAAGTGAATCAAGGACCTAGGAATTAGACCAGAGACAATATACCTAATAGAAGAAAAAGTAAGCTCCAATTTCCAACATGTCGGATTAGGCCCCAAGTTCCTTAATAAGAACTTGTAGCACAAGAATTAGTATCAAGAATGAATGAATGGATAGATTCAAACTAAAAATCTTCTTCTCAGCAAAAGAAACAATCAGTGAGGTGAATAGAGAGCCAACTAACTGGGAACATGTAAGCTGCCTGTCACGGCCAGCCACGGCGCCGCCACGGGAGGAAAATTCTCGGAGGCAGAGTATAGCTTTTACTACTTTTATTTCTACTTTCTTAGAGCTTAGAGAGGGAAAGAAAGATTTTTTCTTCTTTCTTCTCTCTTCTTTCTTCCTTCTTCTTTCTTCTGTCTTCTGTCTTCTGTCTTCCTCAGGAGTCTCGGCCTAACTCTGACCAGTCATTACTTCTTCTATCTGGTTTCTTTTCTGTAACCGCTCTGCCTACGTTCTGGCCGCTCTGATTCTTCTGACCGACCGAGTGACTGAGTGACTGCCCGGCTGACTGAATTCTCCGTTCTCAGGTTTGCGGGTGCCTACAGATGCGTCACATACATATCAGGTGGAACCCATGGCTTCCAGCTAGCTACAACAGCCCTTCCCAATTAGGGCTCCTTCAGGAACAAATATTTAATACACACGCACATCAGACAGAGCACTAATTTCTAGAATATATAATGAACTCAAAAAACTTAACACCAAAAAAACAAATAAACCAATCAATAAATGGGCTAAGGAATTGAAAAGACACTTCTCAGAAGAAGATACACAATTAATCAACAAATACATGAAAAAAAAGCTCAGCATCACTGGCAATTAGAGAGATGCAAATCAAAACTACTCTAAGATTTCATTTCACTCCTGTCAGAATGGCAGCTATTAAGAACACAAACAACAATAAATGTTGGAGAGGATGTGAGGGAAAAGGCACACTCATACATTGCTGGTGGGACTGCAAAATGGTGCAACCGTTATGGAAAGCAGTATGGCGATTTCTTGGAAAACTGGGAATGGAACCACCCTATGACCCAGCCAACCCACTCCTGGGTCTATTCCCAAAGGACTTAAAAACAGCATATTACAGTGACACAGCCACTTCAATGTTTATAGCAGCACAATTCACAATAGCTAGATTGTGGAACCAACCTAGATGTCCCTCAGTAGATGAATGGATAAAGAAAATGTGGTACATATACACAATGGAATTTTATTCAGCAATAAAAGAAAATAAAATAATGGCATTTGCAGGTAAATGGATGAAGTTGGAGAATATAATGCTAAGTGAAGTTAGTCAATCTAAGATATCCAAATACAAATGTTTTCTCTGATATAAGGAGGCTGACTCACAGTGGTGTTGGGTGTCGGGGTACATAGGAGGATTAGAGGAACGCTAGAAAGTTCAAGAGGGGGAGAGGGGAAGGAAGGGAGCAAGGGGGGATGGAGGGGAAAAAAGAAAAGGTGGTTGAATAAGATGGATGTCTTTATCCTAAATGCATGTTTGAAGATTTGAATGGTACGAATATACATTGTATACAAACAGTGTTTTGTAAAAAGATGCTCTATATATTTATTATGAATTATAATGCATAGTACTATTATAAATACAACAACTTTGAATAAAAATAAATTAAAAAAAAGAAATGTTGGTGATAGTCTATATTGGTACCACCAATTTGGAAAACAGGTTAGCAACACTTGGTAAAGGCAAAGATACACAAACTCTGTGACCCAATTATCCCCCTTCCAGGAATCTTTCTGGAGAGCCTTTTGTGTAAGTGCCCAAGGAGACATGAATAAGCATGTCCAAGGTGGCTTTGTCAGCAACAGCAAAAAGTTGGAAATAACCCACCCATTCACCTATCATTTAGGAAATGTCCTAATTTTATCCATGGTGAGGCCTTGGGGTTACACAGGAGAACCTGCACAGGCATGTTGCAGGTGCCTGGAGACAGGTGTTCAGGATGGTCACAATGGAGGGAGTGATCAAGTTTTCCTGAGGGAGCTGGGAGGGTGTTCACTAAAGATGACAACAGGTATTCTGAAGTATGAGTAGGTATTTGAAAGGCAGGGAAAAAAGATACCAAACAAAATATAGAAAGGGCAGTTCAGACAGAGGGCCATCAAAGGTATAAATCCTGGGCCCTGGGAAGCTGGCAGCACAGTTGTGGTAGGAGTGGGAGGGGTCAGGGGTAGGATTGTGACAGGCAGGAAAGGTGATGCAACTCAAAGACTGAATGACCTCATTTATTGTATAAAGAAGTTTGGACCTTACTTCCTTAGGTAATCAATTCTAGAATTGATTCTAGAATGCGAGAAAATCTTAGCCAGCTTCTCCTTCAATAGGCAATTAATATCCAGAATGTATAAAGAACTAAAAAATCTTAACACCAAGAAAAAAAAAATAACCCAATCAAGAAACAGGCAAATGACCCTATGACCCAGCCATCCCACTCCTGGGTCTATTCCCAAAGGACTTAAAAACAGCATATTACAGTGACACAGCTATCTCAATGTTTGTAGCTGCGCAATTCACAATAGCTAGGTTGTGGAACCAACCTAGATGTCCCTCAGTAAATGAGTGGATTAAGAAAATGTGGTATATACGCACAATGGAATTTTACTCAGCAATAAAAGAAAATAAATTAATGGCATTTGCAGGTAAATGGATGAAGTTGGAAGACATAATGCTAAGTGAAGTTAGTCAGTCTCAAAAATCCAAGTACCAAATGTTTTCTCTGATATAAGGAGGCTAGTTCATAGTATTGTTGGATGGGAGGGTACATACGAGGACTAGAAGAACACTAGAATGGTCAAAGGGAAGGGAGAGTAAGGGAGGGAGCAAGGGGGGGGAGGGAGAGGGAGAAAAGGAAAAAGAAAAGAAAAGGTGTTTGAATGAGATGGATATCATTTTCCTAAATGCATGATTGAAGACCTGAATTGTACGAATATACTCTGTATACAAACAATTGTATGTAAAAGGATGCTAAATACATGCACTATGAGTTGTACATATTAAAAATTATATATAAAAAAAAGAAACAGGCAAATGAAAGAGAATAAAATCATGGCATTTGCAGGTAAATGGATGGAGTTGGAGAATATAATGCTAAGTGAAGTTAGCCAATCCAAAAAAACAATGCCAAATGTTTTCTCTGATGTAAGGATGCTGATTCATAATGGGATTGGGGGGTGGGGAAGCATGGGAGGATTAGACAAACTCTAGAAAGAGCGAAGGGGAGGGAGGGGAAGGGAGGGGGCATGGGGGTAGGAAAGATGGTGGAATGAGATGGACATCATTACCCTAAGTACACATATGAAGACACAAATGGTGCAACTCTACTTTGTGTACAACCAGAGATATGAAAAATTGTGCTAGCTATGTATAATATAAGTTGTAATGCATTCTGCTGTCAGATATAACAAATTAGAATAAAAATAATATAAAAAAGAAAGGGTAAATGAACTAAACAGCATTTCTCAAAAGAAGAAACACAAATGGCCAACAAATATATGAAAAAATGTTCAACATCCCTAGCTATCAGGGAAATGCAAATCAAAACTTCGGTGAGATTTCATCTCACTCCAGTTAGAAAGGCAATGATCAAAAATACAAATAATGAATGCTGGCAAGGATATGGGGAAAATTTACACTTGTACATTTTTGGTGGGACTGTAAGTTAGTACAGAGTGATTACTCTGGAAAGCAGTACAGAGGCTCCTCAAAAAACTAGGAAAGAAACTATCATATGACACAGTTATCCCACTCCTTGGTATTTATCCCAAAGAACTAAAATCAGCATACTATGGTGATAGTCACATTGATGCTTATAGCAGCACAACTCACTATAGCCAAGATTTGGAACCAGCCTATCAACAGATGAATGAATTAAGAAAATATAGTATATATACACAATAAAGTTTTACTCAGTCATAAAGAAGAATGAAATTATGGCATTTGCTGGTAAATGGAGGAACATCCTGCTAAGTGAAAAAAGCCAGACCCAGAAAGTCAAGTGTTGAATATTTTCTCTCATAGGTAGAAGCTAGAGCAAAATAAAGGGAAGAAAGGGGAGAAGTCAAATATCATAAAAATAGAGGGAAGGTCAGTGAAATAGAAGAAGGAGATTGAGAGGGGAGAGAAAAGAGAAAGAAAAGGGGAGAAAATGCAGAATGAACTTGACAAAAATATGCTATGTAAATGTATAAATATACCACAGTGAACTCCATTCTTATGTATATCTATAAGACATCAATTAAAAAAAAAACAACAAATGAGTGAAAAGAAGACCAGTACAGTAGAGAAAGTGGAAAAGGGGAAGGGAGAAGGGGAGGGCAGGGGTGACCAGGAACTGAGATGGAGTAAATTAAACTCCATGCATGTATGATTATGTCAAAATGAACCCAACTATCATGTATAACTATAATGTACCAATAAAAGCAAAAAAAGCGAGAAATGTGTGGTTTAATAGGAGAGAACTGGACTTTCATGCCTGTGTTCAATAGATTTTGCAATGTGCTGTTTTGGTTGAAGTATATGAAGAAAAGTAGGTTTCATACAGATGTGTAATGGGAAAAGGAAGAAGCCTTTTGAGCAAACTATGGATCTCCTTCTCCTCCCCCTCCTCCTCTTCCTCCTCTTGTTTGTTTGTTTGCAGTACTGAGGATTGAACCCAGATCCTTGCACTTGCTAGGCAAGTTCCGTACCACGGAGATATATCCTCAATCCAATTATGGATATTCTTTAATACTATACCGAAATTGAATAAATGGTAGTTTACTAATGGTTAGTTTCAATGTTTATTCTGAACCCAGTTTAAAGAACATGTGAAACTCTGTTACATTAAAATCCATTGATCCCTTTTGCACCTTAATAGATCATTATATACATAATTTTGTCACCTCAAGCTTGGTCATTTGGAAAATACTGGTCAGTGAGTTACATAAAGCTTCCGCTCGTGCACATCTCAAGATACCAAACAAATCCATACATTTATTAAAATCACCATCATTCTTATCAGGAAAGTCCATGAATGTTGGGAAACTGCCATGCTCATGGTGACAAGTGTATGTTTTCCAAAATTCTTGTTTTTATTTGGAAAAAAAGAACCTTTTATCATTGATATCAAACACTATCAGTAATTTTCCTTGAAATAACAAGCTTGCTTCATTAATTTTTGAGACTATGACTGTCAAATACCCAAGTCAGAATAACTACAATAACCACAGGTTGTCTGTGAGTTGTACTTCTAGGTAAAAAGTGTTAGGTAGAGGAAAAGAGCTAGTTGAGTGTGCAGCTCACATGATTGCACAAATGCTTGAGACTGCCCCCCTACTCTGGTATGTAGCAGAATTGTTTACTAAGTGCTTTGTATGTAATTCACAGAATATTAAAAAGATGCTCATTCAAGGCCTGAGATTTAATAAAATTAATTATTCTTCACTGCTTCATATGAGCATGATTAAGTGAAACTGTTTTTTTTTTTTTTTTTTTTTTCTTTCTTCTTCTGTGAGTACATGGAGTGTGGAATACAAATACTGGGAACTATGTACTTGGTTCCATGCCTTTATTCAGGCTAAGTCACCTGACATTTGACATAGTATTGCTTTTGCATTATCAGTGCAAATATCAGCACAGTGGAAAGGGTAAATAAGGTCCTCTATTATGAAAATAGTTTTGTCTTCATGGAGCTCCTGAAAGTGTCTTGGGTCCCATTGAGATCTGCTTCTAGAGGAGATGGAGGACACTGGGGAGAGGCATGCCCAAATCACAATTTAGGAATCAGTCTGCTAGCAGTTGGATGGATAGTCTGGAAGTGGCAGACTATAGTAGCATTTTAGGAGGGATGATGAAATGTTGGATTTAGGGCAGAAGCTTGGGCATAGGGAGGACAGGAGTAAGAAAAATGATAAATTTGAGATTAATCCCAGCTTCCATGATTGCACGGTAGGATTCACCAACATAGGAAACTCAGGAGAAGGAGAAGCTGGGGGCACAGCACATAGAATTCTCCTTTGGTTGAGCTTTGCCTTCTGGAAACACTCTGGAACATCTTACCATGGATGTTGAAGTACTGTCCATGGTGAGATGTTCAGAGGCAGCTGATTAATAGCTACTGAGATACATATTTAGAACTAAAATCAGAGGAAAGCTAGGCCTTGGAGAATTAGTCTAGAGCCTAGAGAACAACCTACCTACCATCAGACTTTAATGAATAGGCAGAGGAAGTGGAATCTGCAAAGGAGATTTAGAAGGCACAATGAAAAAAGACAGGAGGATCATAGGAGACTGGTATCATGGATGCAAGAGTGTTTCCCGAAGGCAAAGCTCAACAACAAATGCCACAGAGACAGAAGAACTAAAAGAAGTTCATGAAAACATAAGCTCCAGGAAAATTTTTACCTCACTATCCCTGTGCTTGGTTCAGAATAGAAACATAATATATCTTGTTGAATGAATGGATGAATCCAGTGGATATGGCCATTGAAGGCATTGATAAACTTTTCCATAGTGGTTCTGCCGAGTGCACACACAAGCCTGCAGCTACATATGGAAAAATGAATGAGAAGAGAGGCGGGTGAATATAAGTTTTTTTGTTTTGATTTGTTTTTGTTTTTAGGTATGTGGTAATCAAAGGAGGAAGGAAAGAGACAAAGCAAGAGCTTCAAGTATAAAAGTATAACAGAGTTAGTGAGGGCTATTATTTTGTTAGGCTGATTTCATTCCCTTCATTCCCTCTTTCCTTTCCTTTCTTTTTCTTCTTCAGAATGAAAGAGACTGATATTTTATAATCTCTGGGAATGAGCAACTAGAAAGGGAAAGTTTAACAGTTATGAATTCTGATCATTTCATTCACAGCTCTGTCTTCCTAACCCACTCTATCCCCAAAGCCACAAATGGCTTGAAGAAACAGAGTTCTTCCTGACACAAGGCATACTTCAAGCTGATCTTTGGTTGTGCTCATCATTTACAAAGAAGGCACTACTATACTGAGAGATTGAGAGATCATGCCTCCCACTGTCTTCTCCTGTCTTTGCACCAGGCTGTGATAATGACCTGGGCCTCTTGGGCATTACTGGATGTCAAGACATTCCACCCAAGATGCAGCTCCAAGGTCTACCATGATAAGTCTGGCTATGGGGCTCTTTTGAAGTGCCCTCCCCTCTCTCAACTCCTGGCCCCCTTGCCTGGAGTCTTTACTCTGAGTCCTCTGTAGATATCCTTTCCTCCCCTAAGTTTCCTCTATCACAGCAGTGACCACACTAGTTTACAAACTGCTGCTTACAACCCTACTCCCTTGACTAGTCTAGAAGCTCTGTGTACCATGTCTTGTTCTGTGTGTTCCCAGTGTATCACATATAGCAAGGCTCACAAAGTGTGTGCTGCATGAATTAATGAACAATGGGTTATTCCAAATCCTTTTTCATCCTGACTGTCTGCCTGGGGAAAGAAGACCTGGGCAATGTAGCAGATTTAGAAATGAATCCAGAGTCACGTTAGGTTACATGCAGTTTCCATCTTAGAGTCTAATTTTTCTAGCTGCAGACAGGCTGCAAGCAGTCTGCAGACTTGGAGGCAGCACAGACTATATCGTAATAACCATCTATTAAACTTCAAAGGGAGAAAAATTAAAAACATGAATAGGGCTAATTGCTGGCTGCCACAAATTGGTTCCTGGGCATTACAAGTGGTTTAATAGTTGGTGTAGATACCATTGCGATAGGTGGGTGCCATATATAAATATGAACACAAAGAGATGCAGAGATAACCAAGACCAGGCTGTGACCTCACCAAATCCCAGCTCCATGGCCCAAAGGGGAGAATTTTACATGTTCTGTGTGTTTGACATAATTATCTGTCACAAAGTAGCCAAAAGACTCCTGTTTAACAATTATATTACCTAAAGACATGGAGTCTGGTGAAACAAACCAAGAATTACTTACTATCCTGAGCTAGGACTCAGGATGCCTGGGGGCCAGGTCTGGCTCTGAAGCAACCAGCTGTGTGCCCACAGGCCTGGTGCCTGTCTCTGTTACTCAGTGAAGAATGATATAATACTTGGGCTCATGCATCCACTTACTCATTTATTTAATACATACTTATTAGGTACATACCATATTCCTGGCACAATGCTAGGCACCAGGAATACCAAGAGGAACGAGACAAAGCCTTTGAACTTGGGATTACAGTTCACTATCAGGTGAAAAAGAAGAACACCATACGGCAATGCTGTTGGGAGTTGCACAGGGACTGTGGGCACCAGAAAATAGTAGCTAAAATTCAGCCCAGAGAAAACAGGTAAAACCTCCAAAGAGCAAATCTTTGAGTTGGACTTATATAATAGGAGTTTCCTAGGCAGAGAACAAGGAGATACCATCCAAACAAGGGGAACAGGATTCCAAAGATACTTGGAAAGGAAATGTTTAGGGAACATTAAGTGTTAGTTGGGTATGGCTAGATAATTAGGGGACCGTGGATTCAGTTAGCGAGGTCTGGGAGGGGTCTGGGCACTGTCTTGTAGGCAACAAGGCTGAGGTACTTAAACTGCAGCACACCTGAGCTCTCCATAGAGTCACATATTAGAGTTTCACCACTGGGAGGAAATACCTGATAATCAACTTAAAAGGAGGATGTGCATCTCTAATAATAAGTTCTAGGTGATGCTGCTGCTACTAGTCCTGAGACCACACTTAAGGAGCCACTGTACTAAGGAGAGTTCCCTTCTGATGCTTTTATGTCTAGGGCTGTTGAAGCAAGCAGTCAACACCACACAGAACAGATTGGAAGGGGACAGGCTGAAGGAAGACAGGTATTCAGTAGGCATGTATAGGCTCCAACAAAATAAAACTCATGCCAGCTTTTACAACTCAAGCAACCCTGATTGATTTTAAATCCTTATATTTATTTCCTTTATTTAACTGGGTACTGGTGCCTGAATGTTTTGCCATATAGAGCTTTCTTCATTTGGATTATGAATCGTTTCCTATTTAAACACAAATATATCTCGAAAGGGCAGTGTGTAAGACTGCTATCAGTGACTTGCCACAGAGTGTTAATTTAATTATGAGGTCCTTTCCACTCAGAGCCAGATGAGACTACATTTTTAATGACCTGGGAGGGTAGACTCAATTGTGGCTGTGCCGCACCCTGATGGCATGATATCACCCAAGTCACTTCACCTCCAAGTCCCAGTCCCAGTTTCCTTTTTGGTGAAATTGTGGATAATAACAACATCTGCCACCCAGGGTTGTTTTGAGGATTATATTAAGTGCAATCATGTGTGTGGAAGCTCTTGGAATCTGTCAAGTCTAAACAGAAGTGCTAAAATATATGTATGTAAACACACACACCTTTTAGTACTTCCTTTAGCATTATTGAAAACTCCATAAAATTCTTAATGAGTCTAAGAGGTCTGTGGAGTCTCTGGAGTTGTAGATATCTGGGCTCCGAGCAGACAGAGAAGTGAGATAGAATATGTCAGAGTGGAAGGAGGAGCCTGATATGGATTCCAATTCTTCTATTGGGCTTTAGATCTTATTTCCAATAACTTTTTAAAAGATTTAGAAATCTTAGGAATTTCTCATTATATCAAATAAAAACCCTTCGTAGGGCCTTTTAGGAGTTTCTGGTTTCTCTGTGGGCCATCACTATTTTCCACAAGTTTAGAAACAAGAGTTATTGACCAGACTCAGACTGAATGCACCTAATCCCTTTAAACAAATACACGTCTAGCCAGTCCTAGGAAATCTTTTCTTAACCTCAGTGTTATTCTCCACCTTCAGGATATTGACAGACCAGGTTTAAAGAGCTCCTTTAACTGAATATGATGGGAATTTTCCTTTCATCAGGAGGTAGCATGGGATTCAGGAGTGTGTTGGCAGGTGTGCCCTGGAACAACAAGCTATCAGCTTACCCACAAGTGAACAATTACCCGGGTGGTGTGGTTAATCGCAACAGCTTCACCATGGTAAAAGAAAAGTAACATCCTTTCCATCTCCTCCCAAGGAAAAGAGACATCTCCCAATTTGTAAGAGGATAATTTCCTAATTACTCCGTGAAGTTTGTTATTTCTGGTGGGTCCTTAAATGAGGTTGAGATGGGTGAAATCGGATTCTTTCATGATGGGGGAAAAAAAAAAGTTACCAACAGGGTTAGATTTTCAGTGTCTCCCTCTACAGATGAAGGAGGAATTTGCTGATCTCTACCAAAGCCTCAGAGGCAGCCACACGTGCAGAAGGTCCCCAAGTGGAAGTGCCAGGGCTGTTGTGCTTTAGGCTGGTCACAATGATTGTCTCACTATGTGGAGAATGCCCCTCTTAGGTGTGAGTGGCCCCAGCAGAATACATGATTAATGGCACATTACTTCGGGATGTTTTAGAACTGAAAGTTGCCCTCACTTTTCAGCAACCCTTAAATTCTCTTCAAGGCAATTGGTGAAAAGAGGAGGAGTGTTTTTCTAGGGGTTATTAAATGTTACCCAATCCCCACCACAAAAGGGGTGCTCACAGGAAAAGAAACCAACTTTCTGTAAAATGCCCCTGTGGGTCCTGAAACTTTTCCACCTCCGGTTCCCTTAACTTTTCACAACAATCTTGTGAAGCAAGGGGAATAAAGTGCTGTTTTAAAGTGGAAATGTTCAAGTTCAAAGTCTAAATGTCCAAATGGAGGAGGAGGGAGAGCCCTCTGTCTGACCTTATCACACCACATACTTCCTGAAGGAAGGATGCCATTGATAGCTCTCCATTTCCAGAGCTCTGCTTCTATCACTTTTCCACCTTCTACTCTCTCTCCCGTGAGGGAGAAGGAAGCTTACAGTCAGGAGATGAGGGGTGGGGGAGGGGAGCAACAGGAGCAGGGAAGAAAACGTGGTACAGCCTGGATGTGGAGAACGCTTGGCCTTGAAGGAATCCTGGTCAGGGCTTATCTCAAGAATAGAGAAGGTTTTGAAAAATGGCTTTGGAGTTCCAGCTGCAGATCAGCCCTTCTTCACTCCTGACATCCATTCATTAACTCAACAACTATTCTGTGCCTGCCTCTGTACCCACCAAGTACCTAAGGGGCATTTGAAGGCAAAGCAATGGAAAAAAAAAAAAAAAAAAAAAATCCCTCCGCTCAAGGAGCTTATATTCTAGGGCAGTTTCTCTATCCAGTAGTTTCAGGCGCTCCTTCAGCTGCTTAGAATTCTTTATTCTGTTTAGACGCACAAAACGATCACACGTGTACGCTCACATTCACTTACGCACGCACGTTGCCCCCTGTCTTGCCACACGGCTCCAGCTCCTGTTCATGCACGTACGAGCGTGCACACGCCCGGGCACGTGCTCGCTTACACTGCGCACTCACGCACAGAGGATAAACGCACGTGCACTCACTCTCGCTTCCCAGTCTCAAGCATCCGGTGCAGAGGGGTAGGGCGATACTTCCAGACCGCGGCGGCAGACGCCAGGGAGAAGCAGGAGCATCTCTGGGTCCTGACAGTCTGCAGGGCGTAGTGGGCGATGCGGGATGGGAGGCTGCATAGAGCCCTAGCCGCCAGAGTCCCGCGTAGTTACACCTGCCTGCGCTTCCTCCCCACGGCACACCGGCGCTCTCCGAAGACCGTGCAGGGTTCCCGCCCTGGGTGTGTTCAGACCAGGCACTGCAGACCCTTCCAGGTTCCCCTGGGCACACGCCCGCTGCGTGTCGCTGCTTCTTCACCGCACAGACCCACCCGGGCTTCCCCTCCGTCCTCTCTGGACTTATCCCTCCCTTCTCTTTTTCTGGGGTTCAACCTAAAGGGAGGAGAAAGGGAATGTGGCCCTCAGCTGAGCAGTAGTTTTTTGCGCAAGGCACAGGTGGAAAACAATTACAGAACTCTTTAGAAATAGTCTCAGCCCTGGATCTGTGGCAGAAACTTGGACTCAGCGGCCTGAAACCAGGCTGAGGAGCACCACCAGGCGGGGCTGCCCCTGGGGGTTAATTGATTAGACGTTCCTTCCTCCCAAAGCACTTAAGAGTGCGTTTGTTTGTTTCCAGCCCTAGCAGCTGCCTATCACCGGTTAGGCTCACCACCGCGGTCCCTAACGCAAGGCTGAGGAGGTTAGCCAGCTCATTTCTTTCTCAAATTTAACCTCTCCTGTGCTCTCTCCACTTGCAAGCCCTCTTCCACCAGGCCACCTGTGTTTCCTTGGGCCAGCCAGCACTTTCAAGAAGTTCTGTCACGACCAAACTCACTGTCTTGTCCTTTCAAGGAGAAAGAGAAAGTGACAAAGCAGGAGGAAGGAAGGCATCCTCTCTGTCCCACTAGGACAGTTGACTCCATTCAGAAATCCCTAGCTCTGAAGGGCCCTTGAACTGGAGGGCATTTATTAGGTCCGCAGGAGGTCAAGGTGCAGGCAAGTTTTCTGTGTAGGTGGGCCTGAGCAATCCTCTCCTGCACCCTTTGTGAATCAGTGCCAACAGCAAGAGATTCACATAGGACCTGGCTTTCCTCCCTTCTTGGCACAGTACAAGAGAATTCTGTATTTATCCTCTTCCCAAAACTTAATTGAAGGAGCAGAGGGGTAAAAATCTCCCAATGCTCTTAGGAAGAGAGATGGACACTGACTTCTGGGCGGGAGATAGGGTTTTTTTTCTTTTGGGAACCTAAGTTGGAAATTTGGGAGCTTGAAGGAAGAATTGTCCTCATAGCCTATCTGTTAGCACTTGTCCCTGGGAACCTGCACATAGCATTCCCTTTAATTCTCACAGTGACTCTGTTAGACGTAGGTTACCATCCCCATTTTACAGGTGAGGAGATTGAGTCTGAGGGAGTCTCCAAAGTTCTTGTTTAGTTATGAATGTGAGAAGCAGAATAAAGCAAACCACCTTATTGCAGTAGAAATTCTAAGATTTCTGGCTCTTGCAAAGTAGTAGATAAGGTTGGGAATTAGGATGCCTTCCCTCTACAATAATCATGCCAGTTTTGCCTCTGTCCTGTTCTTTTGTGCCTTCTAGATTCTCTTAGTAGTTTCCCCACCTTGAAATGCCACTCTCCCTTTCACCAATGCAACTCCTACACACCTGTCAAGGCCTGGCTAAATAACCTCTTCCTGCGTGAGCCTTTTCCTGTTCACTCTAGCTTTTATCCATCTTCCTCTACACTATACTAACATCTACATCTGAGCCATAAAATCAAACCATTGATTATGTTACTGGTTTTGATGATTCTCTGATTTTTCCTTTTCATTGGTCTCATTCATTCATACACACTGATCTCTGTAAAGGGCAGGGGCTATGCATAGATACTTTCTTAGACATCACTCTGTTTCCAGCATGGTGCTAGACACAGAATTACACTTGGTAACTCTTGTTTGGCTAACTGATCAGACACATTCTGAATATGGCCAAATGTTGTCCAAGCTGCTTTTGCTATAAGACATGCAGAGGTGGTATTAATAGGTTTTCTTTCAGCCATTTATTAGCAGCTCCCCTTCCCTGGATGGCTTGCCTGCCCGGTCCCCCCAATCTTGGAGAAGCCTTGCATCTTCACTGACTGAGAAAGTGAGACAGAGCTTAATTGTATTCTTTGTTCACACTGAGATACCCAAGGACTACTTTAAACAGACAATGTGTCTTTAACAATGCCTATGGTATATGATAATTGAGAATATTTATGTGAAATGCAAACAATTACATAAGTAAAAGATCTGGTTTAAAATTGAAATAAAACCAGAAGGCAAAAGATTGCTTTTTTGGAGGAGCATTTCTGTACTTCCTGTTGAAGGTTTGGAGCTATTTAAATACATCATCTAAGGTCAAGCGTTGTTTCCTATTACCTGTCCAATATACATGAGTGCTCATCCTTTACCTATGCAGCTTATAACATGTTTTTACATCCATCATTTTATTTATTTCTTACAATAACAATGTTTACCAAAACATTGGTACTTATTTAATACTTATACATACTAGGCATGTTAGTTAGTTTATTCCTTATCGTTTTACAGATGTAGAAACTGAGGTACTGAGAGTTTTGATTTCAGACCATACATACTTACAAGTGGCAAAGCCTGAATTCGTACCAAAGTCTACCCACCTGTAACCTGGCAGAGAGAGGAACAGGTTCCCTTACCTCATACCTGTGGCTGCATCTAATTCTCCTTTCACTCAGTACTTTCAGAAAATACCTCATGCAGGCCTGTAGGAGAGTCCTGGCTCACTCCTGGGAAAGGTTCATTAGTAGAGTTGGTATCCTGGACTCAAAGACAGGGACCACTGAGCCCAAGACCTTGCTCTGTTGTTTGCTGGCTGGGTGTGAACTTGGTCATTCACTTAACCTTTCCAAGTCAACATTTAACCTTCAGATTAGGAAAGATGATCCTAAAATAACTAACAGGGATATTGTGAGGATTCAGGGAGACAGTGTAAATATAAAACACTGTAATAAAATTACCCTCCTCCTCCTCCTCCTCCTCCTCCTCCTCCTCCTCCTCCTCCTCCTCCTCCTCCTCCCTTTTCCCTGTTTCAGGGAAGCATTGCCTGTCTGGGCACAGGGCTTACTGTGTTGAATGAACATGGTTATCTACGGGCCACACTCCTGAATGTAAGAAGGCAGGAACCTCTGAAAGGAACACTCATTCCCATTATTATTTGGGGACACGGACTGTCTTCATATTGGAAGTAGGAACACAGAAAGTAGGTATTGGGTGGAGAGGGAGTTTTGGCCTTTTTCCCTCTAGTCTGGACCTTGATGTCTCTAGACAGGGTGGAGGATGTCCCTTAGGGACAGGTGGGACTGGAAAGAAGCTCTTGATGTGCACCACACAGTGCAGAGGCAACACTGTGGGTTACCTGCATGGCTCTGTTATCCCCACTTGAGTTATATCTTTGCTAAAACCTCTAGCATGGTCTCAGCCTTGCCACTGAAGGCCACAGAGGAGACCCAAGTCTGGGCTTCTTGGGTAGGTAACAATAGTAGCAGCATGTAAGTCAGCACAGTGGGGTGCCAGCAGAGCATGTTGGTGTGAATGTCCCAAGTACAGACAGAAACCAAGAGATAGGGTCACCCAAGGGGAAATTCTCCCTCCCAGCCAGTGTTCCTGCAGCAACAAACCACAGCATTCCAGGTTTTACTGAAGGGGTTCTAGGGCAGTGGGGGTTCCATTGAGAGGAAGGAGAAGATGCCTGAGCCTGAGTAAGGAAACTCACATGTAACAATGCCCTCTGCCAGGCAACGCTGATAGGAGCTTTATAGCCACTTTCTCACCTAATACTCACAATAGCCTCCAAGGAAGGTGCTGTACCCTTCCCCCACATTCTTGGACACTCAGCCTTTGAGAGATCAGGGTGCTCTCCCTGAGGGCCCAGCTAGTGTGTGGCTGAGCCAGGATCCAAAGCCAGGTCTAGGGACTCACCTGCTCGTGCTGCACATCCTGTGTGCCATGTGCCCAGGACGGCATGGCCTCTTGGGCCTTTTTGTTTTTCTCTGAGAGAAGGAAGGCAGTGTTTATGTTGCTGGCTGGGATGGTGAGATCTTTATCACCCTCAGAAAGGCAAGTATTTAATCTCTAATTGTGCGTGACATTGAACAGAGCACCAAATTATTTTGTATACAAAAATTAGCTAAATACACAGACCAGGTCCCTGCCCTCTGGAAACACAAGAAGCACGTGAAGGTGGACCCAAGCACCATGCCTATAAAGCTCTCAGTGCCATTTCCCCAGGGTCTGTCACAGCCAAAGACTGCACCCCTTTCCTTAGTAAGGGTGCATCCTGGGCATGGAGGTGTGAGAGGATCTTCCAAATTCATCCTCACTGCCAGGAAATGCTGGAGGGGTCCAGAGTTTAGGGAAAGGTAATGGGTTGGAAGCTTTCTTATGACCTGCACCTTTTCAAATACTTTACCCTCTCCAAGCTTCAGTTTCCCGACTACAGAACTAGACTAACAATGGTACCCATCTCATAGTCTTGTTCCATGTGTTCAGTAAGATAATACATGAAAAGCACTTAGCACAATTCTGATAGATGGTAAGTTCTCAATAATAATAAATGGCTGTTATTACAGCACCTGGGGAGGGGGCTTGTCTCTAAAAAGAACTTAGGGATGAGGGAAGGTTTGTGCTTAAATAGTACTGAGAATAGAACTTCACACAGAAGAAATTTTGACTTTCTGCCTTGCTGTGCCACAAAACCTTTATTTTTCTTATCTGCTCATTTTCTTGAGATGGCATGGGTCAGGCCATTGTGGAACAATCCTTCCAGTGTCTGTCTCTTAGTGAGTTGTTGATCCTTAGTTCTTTCTTCTGGAGAGATGTGCAGCTCTCTTGAGTCAAAAGACTTGAAGGATGAGTAAAAAGCAGCAGACGAGAGTATTTAATGAATTGCACATAATTAAGAACTCAAAAAACACTGCAAGCCTGGAATCCCTTGGCCTCCCTCTCCCCAGATCTACAAAGGAGGCAGCTTCCTTCTAAAACTTGCATTAAGGAATAAAGGGCAGAGCTATCAACCACATTGGGTGAGACATCTTGGGGTTGTTGAGGGGCTGCATGGTTGGTAGAAGGCTCCAGAATGCCATTTGCTCCCTGGGAGAGTCCCCAGAATGTTCGCTCCTTGCTCACCCAGAGCTGGCCAGGGAGTGACCAGGAGGCCTTAGTAACACAAGGCCACACGCTTCAGAAAGTCTTTTTGTTTTTTCTTGGCAGAGGCCCCTATACATCATGGGCTTTATGCTTAATGGCCTGTCAGGAGAAAGGAGAAAAAAAAAAAAATCTGCAGAATTAAGGGAGAAGAAGATTAAAACTAATAATAAAACCAAACCCAAACATCGTTGCCCTCCCTCCCCTCCACCCCAGCCCTTACTTGACTGTCTTCCAGCCAGTTCCCCTCCCAGGCAAATAATATTTATTCCATGAGGCCCTGACACACCAGCCCGGAACAAGACAATGCTTGATTGTTTCTTCCTTCCCCCTGCGGCGAATGATGGGCTGGAGCGCAAGACGTGGAAAGGGAAAGGAGTGAGTTTGCTGTTCTTCTCATGGGACCCAGCTCCCAGAGCTGTCAAAACAAGCCTGAGACACAGCGGGGGAGGGGTGGCGGCCCGGAGATTAGCGCAGCTACTGCCCAACCTGCTCGGAAAGTTTCACTCTTTTAGCAAAGTTCCTGGCAGCTGTGACCACTTAAACGGCTTTTGCTTCCATTAAACAGGAGAGTCATTAAGTCATGGAGCTTAATGCAGCTCTAAAGGGTCCAGGAGTCATTGCCTCAGTGAAAAGTGCCAATTCATTGTGTGGTAGATTAAAAAACCTGGAGTTTCAAATCAGAGGTGAGTTTCTCTAGTGTTAGGGATTGACGGCTGACCCCAAAATGACCTCGTGCTGAAAAAAAACTGTTCTCATGTAAGCCAAAGACTCCAATACTTTGGATGCAGTAAGCTCACAGAAGGTATGGAATCAGGCAGAGGGCTGGATTATTTGTTTCCCCAAGTTCTCAGCTGGTGTTCAGACTGAACAGAAAGATCTCCTGTCCATGTTGGGGTTTATCAACTGGCTACATGTTGAAGGGGAGACAGTTTGTGCTATCCCAAAGTCGGCTTCCTCTGGGATCTGGCCATCAGCATTCCTGAGCTGGGACCCTTAGTTCTGCTTGTCCTTGAAAGGATGGAGTCTGTCCCTTTCTTTTTAGAACAGAGCCTAGCACAGTGCCTATAGAATATATATGGAAAGAAGGGAAAAAAAAAAAAAAAAAAACAACCCTTAGGCCTCACCCACATTGTGCTCTCTCAAATGGGAACACACGGCACCACTCAACACAAGTGGCTAAGCCAGCCAGGCTTCCAGAACATGGTGACTGCTTGCAACAGCTAAGTGAGGACCTGTTTCTGGGTAGTACTCATTAGTTTGTAAAAGCTTTCATTCAATCTAACTCATAATTCAGCAAGGTGAGCAGGGGAGATATTACTATCCCCATTTTATAGAAGAAGAAGCTGAGGTTCCGACAGGTTCAGTGACACCTAACAAGTAACCAGAACCTCAGGACTTTTGATTTCTAATCTGCCGCTCTGAGTAGGCCAGCCCTGCATGCTCTCTCATAGGTGGCTGTCAAATTTAAGCACTTGGCTTCTGACCGGGACCCTGTGCATCTTGCCAATCTCCTCTTTTCATTTGTCAGGAGCTCACTGCCACCAGAAGCCTGACATGGGAAGACAACCAGAAGAAAGAGGTAGAGGAGCTTCTCCCCCACCCCCAATTTTACTGAGGTCAGGAAGCAGTCAGGAGAAGAATGAAAAGGTTTGGGGCTGATCCCTTTCGCTCATCAGCAATTTCATTCTTTCCTGGGGCTGAATGGGAGGGATTGACTGCACCTGCACCATGATAAAGCTGTAGGATCTGGGGATGGGACATTTGCCAAAGGGGTGACTCCTGGAGTACATGGCTCCCTGTAACTTCAGTGGGTGGGTGAGGGGGGACATGCAACCTCACTGCTGTCCAGTGGAAGGCCAGCATTCTAGAAATGCCACTCCTTACAAGAATTTTGATGGGCTCTATGATCCAGGGCCAAAGAGGTTTGACCTGGCTGGACAACCTGGGGGAACCGACAGCCTGGTTTATCCCATGTAGGATTACTCAGCCTATAAAAGTGCTATTTATTTGTTAAGGGAGGGGCAGATCCATATCCCATCTGTTGACACCTGGAACATAGAGGAGCGAGAGCTGCACCTCCTTGCCCATCCCAGTGCCCTGGCTGGGGCACTCCCTGCCAAGCTAATGTGGTTGATGAGAGGAACACCTGGTGGGTGAGTGCTGGGAGAGCCTCCCATTGGCAGCTGCCACATCTGCTGAGAGCCATGATTGTCACTCAGCGGAATAGAAGGCCAGGCAAAAAACCTGAGAGCACGGCTCCCAACATGTTTCCCTCAGACACATGCCCTAAGTGGGCCTGACCATGTCAGAGAAACCAGGCTCCCCAGCTCCCAGAAGCCCCCTCTCCAAGAGTGTCTCTGAGCATTCCCAGCATTTCTTTTCATGGCTGTGTTAGTTTTGGCTCCAAGACCAAATAAGTAGAAGATTCAGGAGATTTTTAAGTCTTCAGTGACAGGTTTGAGCAGGGCACACCCACCCTTTCACGCTGGTGTCTTCGTGTCATGTCAGTGCAGAGGAGAGGAAAGCAGAGAGGAGGAGTTACCTAATGTTTTAAGGGGGATTTTCTCAATTTCAAGGTTATTTCAAGGAACAGGGGACAATTGTAGCAATGACTGGCATCTGGAGAGAACACAGGGTCAATGCTTAAGACATACAGGCTCCTGTCATCGCTCTAGCATGACCCAAGGGCATGATCTTGGGTAGCAGAGTTGGTCTTTCAGGATGTCCATTTCCTCACCTGCAAACAGAAGACATTGGATTGATGCTCTCCCAGAGAACCCTTCAATCTGACATTTTAAGATTATTCAAGTAATACTCTTCAGTCCTGGTGTCCTCAATTTGCAAAGAAAGTGCAGACGACCCAGGGCAGGAAGGATGTGTGCTTTGAGTTGTTTTTCCTGCTGTACTGAGAGAATCTCAGTGCTCCACCCTAATGCCTGCCTCTCCTTTGTCTTCCAGTTTCCACGCAGGCTTGCCCATGGCCTTTGCTCTCTTCCCAATCCGTCAGAAGTTGCTGCCCAATAATCATGATAGGGCTGGGAGGTCTGGAACTCCATTCCAACCTCAGGGACTTATTCACAGGATGCTGGTGGCAAGACTTGGCTTCTCTGAATTCATCCACAGAATGGGATAAATAATCCATCCTAGGAAAGCATTTTGGGAAACTTCAGTGAAAGAACCAAGAGAAGCATGAAGCAGCCTCTTTGTGGATGCTGAGTATCTAAATCCTGGGGCCTTTGGAAGCCAGTGGCCCTTTACTAATGGGATGCACACTCAATGGAGTGTTTTTGGTTTCCTAGTTTACATGGAGGTAAGGCCTTTTGGCAGATGCTGGTAACTTTTTTCATATGCTTTGTGAACTTGGATCAAGACAGCCTCTTTTTGGATTAGTTCTGAGCCTGGTTTTAAAGCATCTTGCTGGGACAGTGAATGGTTTTGCAACATGTTTCAGTGAGCTTTTTACAACCTCACTCATCAGGCCTTGGGGACCTGGGCTTATTTCAACCGACGCAACTAGGATACCATGCTGGAGGCAGCTGAGTCACGCAGGCAGAGGCCCGTTACCTGCCCAACATGGCTTTCCTGGATCTGACTTTCCGGTGTGATGAACCCACAGGATTACTCTAAGAGCTCCTCCCTCCTCTTCTATCTTCACTCCCTTCTTTCCCATACCCCTCACCCAACAGCTTTTGCTCCTCAGGTGGGAGTTCTTGAGCTGGGAAGAACGATTAATCATCTCAGTCTCCAAGAATTTCCTCCTAAAACAAGTCAGTCAGGTAACCCTGGGGATGAAGGGACTTCACTTTGCGAGAGAACCTTGAATGGATATGAAAATTAATAGCCAGGATCCTTCAGAACCATCTAGAACTTCCTGTACATTCCTGAATTTGCCAAATTCTCTCAGGCCTCTATGGTTTTGAGTTTGTTTCCTCTGTTTAGAATCCTCCATCTCCACATACCTGGTTAGTTCTTACCTGTTCTTTAAGGTTCACATCCTTCAGGAAGGGAACCATATATTTTGTAAGTGCTAACAAAGCATCTACTATGTACTAGGCACTATTCTAGAAGTTAGGATACAACAATGAACAAAATAGCCCCAATTCCAGCCTCCATGGAAATTATAATGAAATGGGACAGATATAACAAAAATAAATGTATATTTTAATATAACTTTGATATTTATATATTTATTGTGTATATTTTATGTAAATATATATGATACCAGATCATAACACATACATGACAGCAATAAATCCAGTTGAGAAAACCAAGAGTGGAGTTTTAGTCAAGGAAGCTCCCTCTGAGGCAGCAACATTCAAGTAGGGAACTAAAAATGTGAGGGAGTGAGCCACCTAGATATCTAAGCATTTGGGTAGAAAAAACAGTAAATTCAAAGGCCCTGAGGTAGAAAAGGGTTTGATGTGTTTAGAAAAATCAAGGCCATTGATGTGGCTGAGATAACTGAATGAAGGGAATGAGAGTAGGCAAAAAGGTTAGAGAGATCATGGGGACAAGATCACATAGGGCCCTGTGGAACCTTGTAAGGACTTTGATTTTCACTCAGAAGCCATTAGGTATTTTTAAATAACAAAGGGATATCATCAGGCTCCAGGCGCTGTAGTGTCACTCCAGTTGCCTCTTGAAGAATAGACTGTAGGGTACAAGAGTGGAGGCAGGAGGTCATCAAGGAGGTAACTTCAGTCAGTCAGACTACATGATGGCTTTGACCGTGGCAGGGGCTCTGGAGATGAAGAGTAAGGGTCAGAATCTGGAAATATTTTAAAGATAGAGCCAACAGGATTTCCTAAGAGATGTAGAAGACATTGAGGAGGCTAAGATGGCACCAAGGCATTTGGTCAGAGCAATCCAGAGAATGGATCTGAATCATCTGAGATAAGGAGGATTGTGGGTAAAGCCTGTATGGGGGATGGAAAGATTGTGACTTCAGGTTTGGACAGGTTTAAGGTTAGAATGCAGTGGGAAAGCCAGTCTGACGTTCAGGGGTGGTCAGACTTGGAGAGCTATTGTGGGGTGGTTGGTGTGTAGAGTGTGTATTAAGAGAAAGAGTGGGTAAGATTTCTTAGAGAACAAAAGCATTCCAAAGACTGAAACTTGAGGTCCCACAGCATTTAGAGGTCAAGGGCATCAGCAGGATACTGAGAAGTAGACAGAAGGATCAGTAAGTGAGATAGGGGAGGGTGGTGTTTTGGACATCAAATGAAGGATGGATTCCTCCAAGGAAAGTGAGATTGACTGTCAAGTGTGACTCTCAAGGACTGGGGAACTGAACATTGAATATAGCAACTCAGAGATCACTAGTGACATGGCCAAGAACAGTTTTAGAAGTTTGTGAGAGTTGGAGAAGAGATGAGAGTTCATATAAATAGCTTTTTTGAAGAATTTTGCTGATGAGGCAATTAGATGGAAGAAAATGTGGATCAAATCAGTTCTTTTTTTTAATTTTTATGAACTCATTGATTAGTTAATGGAACCTGTTGTCACATATTTTGAGAGCTTAGCCTAGGGTCAGAAGAGCCCTTCACATTCTGAGTTTGACTTATTTCAGATCTTAACATAATGCTTTCCAATTCCCTGAACTGTTTAAATATGAAACCACAGGCAACCTCCTTCTGTGAACTTTAGTTTCCTTATCTGTAACATGTGAAGGTTATTGGGGTTATTGTGAAGTTCAATTTAAACACGAATCTAAATGACCTAGCAGAGAATAGACAACTAATGATAGCACTTAGTATAATTAGCAGTACTAGTAGTAGTCGCACAGGTGTTGGTGCCAGTAGTGATGGGCATAGTGTTCCTAGGTGTGGAAGTGAGAGTAGCTTAGTTCCACCCTCCTTTCCTTGCTCTGAATCCTACCAGCAGATGTGTCACTGATCCACACCATTCATCCATATTGGCTTTCACACATTCATATAATAATTTACAAAGAGCCTTGGCAGTTCCAAGCAACAAAAATACCTATCCTCATAAAGCTTATGTTCTAGTGAGTTTTGGACATAGTCTGGGTTGCCCACATTTAATATAGCTCTTCCACATCTCCCATCGTTATTGCTTTTGGTCCCCATCGAATCACCAGCCCATCCTGCTCAGGTCCAAATAAACCAAGGCAACTTATGGCTCGCCATGGATACACACACCAGCCTCTAGTGATTTTTCTCCTATCATCATAGAGTACCCAACTTACAAAGTGTGTTTTTTCCTGAGCCTGTTTTATTTTTTTTCCCTCAGAGTAGAAGGAATGTGGCCCCAATCAACTCAATTAAGCAGTCATGCCTCTCTTTCTCATAATTGGGTTTTGAGGCTGACCAAGAATCACCATACCACTTTGGCTCTGTGCCACAGGACTCATACTTTGTTTTGCCTTGTTTCACTTGTTTCACATACCTTGTTTCACTTGCAGGGTGGGGGGAAAAGGATTCCTATGTACTCAGAAAAGAGGAGAAATCTGGAAGCCCTGGAATTGTCAATGGGAAGGGGAGGCCAGGAGACAGAAGTAGAAGGGTACACTTAGAACCTGGGCTGCCTTCAAAGTCCCTGCTCTCCTGGAAATAGGTCACAGAGCTATTTAATAAGCGATAAGCTGTGTGGTTGCAGGTCGTCCCAGCCAGGTGTTTCTTCTTCAGTTCTCAAGTGTGAGTGCTTGTCCCCCAGCTGTCAGTGTGATTGTAGTGCAAACTGTGGTCTTGTCAAATATGGACAGTGATGAGATGGGGCAGAGCAGTTTGGCACCACCGTGAACCCTTCACCTAAAACTCAACTCAACCCCAGGGATTTCTGAGCTGTCGGAGAAAGTGTGATGGCTTTCCTTGTTTCATCAGGCCCTGTTAAGCTCCCTTGAGGCTAAATAGGGAAGAAGGGGCTGTGAGTTTTATGTCTTTCTGTGGGAACAACCCTTTCTCCAATAACACATAGAATCAAAGAGAAAAACAGTATTTTATGCTTTGTAAAACACTGACCCCTCCATTGTAGAAATTCTGAAATCTCTGTAACGTAATGAGAAGCAATATACATAGTGGAAATACATGTGTTAAACTGAATCACATTAGGTTTAAATGGTTCTCTCCACTTCATTTCTTTGTTCTTTGCTATTTGTTTCCATATGCAATGAGAACTGCCAGACATTCAGAAGAAATCTGTTCCAATGCCCATAAAATAACAGCTTCTGCTTCTTCACCGTGATACCCACAGCAGTGTCAGGACAGGCAGGTGCATCCTCAACTAAACAGCAACAATTAAGGACTTAGTGAGTTCTTTATGTTTTACTAACCCTTAAGTCAACAGTCTGCTACTCATTCATTGGCACATTTCTCTTGAGTGATAATTGCTACTCTTCCCACAGGTACGTTTTTCTAGAAATAAATGATTCAATATTGGATGACTTTAGCCAGGAAAATACCTCAAGCCCTTAACTCTACTTGATTCCAGTGGAAATTGAAAACTAGTCTCAAAGAACAACAATGAAGACTATATTTAAAATTCAGCTAATTACTATCCCCTTGTCCAGAAAAACAACAACAACAAAAAGAAAAATCATTTTGTAATACATAAAGGAATTCTCAGGAATGATTAAGAGCCTGGACTCTGGTCAGACCTTGTTTTGAACCAATAAATACCAAGGTGACCTTGACCAAGTTACTTGGCTTCTCTATGCCGACTTCATAAGGCATCATAATTCTTGTGAGAATAAGACAATGTGTTGCAGTTAAGTAGATGATAGATGATGCTCAATCAACTAAAAGAAAGTTATTTTGATGGTCATGACTGCAGATAATAAATCGGACTGCCAAACAGCAGATATTCGTAGACCATCAAGGGTTCACTATACTCTAAGGACTTCTGTCCTAGGTAATGATAAAAATAATAGTTCTTATCATAAAAGACAACACAGTGTTATGCCATTTATATGACAGGTCCAGATTAGACAAATCTATAGAAACAGAATAGATTGTAGTATTTGGGGATGGGTAGAGGAGAAGTGACTGCTAATGGGTTCAGGGTTTCTTTTGGGGTGATGAAGATGTTCTTCTGGTTGCACAAGTCTTTGGATTAATTAAACACTGAATTGTAGACTTTAAATGAATGAATTGTATGGGATGTGAATTTTGTCTCAATAAAGCTGTTATAGTTCACATTCCATACAATTCACTCATTTAAAGTCTATGATTCAGTGGTTTATTAGCTCCTATTTATTGCTCAGTTAATCTTGATAATAGCACTTGGTTTTAATATCCCTATAGCCACGAAAACTGAAATAAGATATGTTAAGCAACTTAACCATGGTCCATAAAATTACCATTTAATGGAACCAGAATTTCTTAGTTAATTATTGACTGATTGGATCTTGGATTCACAGAATTGGATTAATCATAATCATTGGCTCCTGGCACATTATCCCTGTTGGTCCATCAAAGTCCAACTCTTACATTATTTTATTTTATTTTATGCAAGTATGTATACCAAATAACATAATAAACACTTCTGAACTCACTATCCAAACCAAGACCAGAATAATACCAATAACTTAAAACTCCCTGTGTGCTTTCCTGTCTAACCCACCATCTCCTCTCCAGAGATGACCACTTTCCTGAATAGCATGCCTAGCATTTCCTTGCCTGTTTCAAAATTTTTTGATAGCAATATGTATGCCTAAAAAACTAAATACTATTTAGTTTTGCTTCATTTTCAAACTATAAAATAAATATGAATACAGTCTTTTGGGATGTGATTTTCTCATTCAACATGATGCTATTTAGATTCATTCTGTCTGAAAGAGAACAGCTGTATCTTTTTTTGCTTTCATGTTGTGGAATACTCCATTTTATGAATATACTATTTTTTAAAATTATTTATTTACTTATTCATAACACACAAGTATAGCATCTTTTTACATACAACTGCTTGTATACAAAGTATATAAGTACCATTCAGATCTTCAATCATGCATGTAGGATAATGATATCCATCTCATTCAACCACCAATTTTTTTTCCTTCCCCCCCTCTTTCTTGCCCCCTTGCTCCCTCCCTTTCCCTCCCTTTCCTTTGACCATTCTAGTGTTCCTCTAATCCAATGTACCCCCATCCAACAACACTGTGAACTAGCCTCCTTATATCAGAGAAAACATTCGGTATTTGGATTTTTGAGATTGGCTAATTTTACTTAGCATTATATTCTCCAACTTCATCCATTTACCTGCAAATGCCATTATTTTATTCTCTCTTATTGCTGAGTAAAATTCCATTTTGTATATATACCACATTTTCTTTATCCACTCATCTACTGAGGGACATCTAGGTTGGTTCCACAACCTACCTATTGTGAATTGTGCTGCTATAAACATTGAAGTGGCTGTGTCACTGTAATATGCTGTTTTTAAGTCCTTTGGGAATAGACCCAGGAGTGGGATGGCTGGATCATAGGGTGGTTCCATTCCCATTTTTCCAAGAAATTTCCATACTGTTTTCCATAGCGGTTGCACCATTTTGCAGTCCCACCAGCAATGTATGAGTGTGCCTTTTCCCCCACATCCTCTCCAACATTTATTGTTGTTTGTGTTCTTGATAGCTGCCATTCTGACTGGAGTGAAATGAAATCGTAGAGTAGTTTTGATTTGCATTTCTCTAATTGCCAGTGATGTTGAGCATTTTTTCATGTATTTGTTGATTAAATGTGTATCTTCTTCTGAGAAGTGTCTTTTCAATTTCTTAGCCCATTTATTGATTGGGTTATTTGCCTTATTTGTGCATTCTTCCTTCAGCAGGTATTTATGTTGGTTCCAGGTTATTGAAATGGCTATTCTTTGCATATGTGTTTCCTGGTATATATGCACTACATTTTTTTTCTTAAATTTATTTATGTATTTTATTTTATTTGTTATACATGCTTTTAGAGTGCAATTCCTTTCATATTACATATAAAGAGCACAGTTTTCCAAGTCATTGGTTTTACACAAAGTATTTTCATACCATTTGAGTTTTTATACATGCACTTAGTATATTGATGTCCAACTCCTTCTGCCATTGTTTCTATCCCCTTGCCTCTCTCCCTCCCCTCCCCCTTTTTTCTATTTAACATTCCTTCATTCCTTTCATCCCCTCTCCCTTGCCACTATAATTCAGTATCATCATAGCAAAGGAATTAATCGACCTTTGGTTTTCTGGGATTGGCTGACTTCACTTAGCATTATTTTCTCCAACTCCATCCATTTACCTGCAAATGCCATGATTTTATTCTCTTTTAGTGCTGAGTAATGTTCCATTTGTATATATACCAAAGTTTCCCTATCCATTCATCTATTGATAGGCATCAGGGTTGTTTCCACAATCTAGCTATTGTGAATTGTGCTGCTATGAACATTGATGTGGCTGTGTCCCTGTAGTATGCTATTTTTAAGTCCTTTGGGTATAAACCGAGGAGTGGAATACCTCGGTCAAATGGTGGTTCCATTCCAAGTTTTCCTAGGAATCTCCATACTGCTTTCCACATTGGCTGCACCAATTTGCAGCCCCACCAGCAATGTAAGAGTGTGCCCTTTTCCCCACATCCTCGCCAGCATTTATTGTTGTTTGTGTTTTTGATAGCTGCCATTCTGATTGGAGTAAGGTGAAATCTTAGAGTTGTTTCTCTAATAGCTAGAGATGTTGAACATTTTTTCATATATTTGTTGATTGTATATCATCTTCTGAGAAGTGTCTGTTTAGTTTCTTGGCCCATTTATTGATTGGGTTATTTGTTTTTTTGGTGTTAAGGCTTTTAAGAGCTTTATAAATCCTTGAGGTTAGTGTTCTATCTGATGTGTCTGTGGTAAAGATTTGCTCCCATTCTGTAGGTCCTCTATTCACATCACTGATAGTTTCTTTTGCTCAGAAGAAGCTTTTTAGTTTGAATGCATCCCACTTATTGATTCTTGGTTTTAGTTCTTGCGCTACAGGGAAGTTGGGGCCTAATCCAACATGTTGGAGATTTGGGCCCACTTTTTCCTCTATTAGGTGCAAGGTCTCTGGTTTAATTCCTAGGTCCTTGGTCCATTTTGAGTTGAGTTTTGTGCATGGAGAGAGACAGAGGTTTAATTTCATTTTATTACATAAGGATTTCCAGTTTTCCCAACACCATTTGTTGAAGAGGCTGTCTTCAATGTATGTTTTTGGTATCTTTGTCTAATATAAGATAACTGTAGATGTGTGGGTTAGTCTCTGTGTCTTCTATTCTGTACCATTGGTCTACTGGTCTATTTTTGTGCCAGTACCATGCTGTTTTAGTTATTATTACTTTGTAATGCAATTTAAGGTCTGGAATGCCACCAGCTTCATTCTTCTTGCTAAGAATTGCTTTGGCTATTCTGGGTCTCTTATTTTTCCAGATGAATTTCATGATTTCTTTTTCTATTTCTATGAGGAATGACATTGGGATTTTGATAGGGATTGCATTGAAATTGTATAGTGCTTTTGGTAGAATAGTCATTTTGACAATATTAGTTCTACCCATCCATGAACAAGGTAAATCTTTCCACCTTCTAAGATCTTCTTTAATTTCTTTCTTTAGTGTGCTGTAGTTTTCATTGTACATGTCTTTGACTTCTTTTGTTAGGTTGATTCCCAAGTATTTTATTTTTATTTTTTGACGTTATAGTAAATGGGGTGGATTTCCTAGTTTCTCTTTCTGAGGATTTGTCACTGATGTACAGAAATGCCTTAGATTTATGGGTATTGATTTTATATCCAGCCACTTTGCTGAATTTGTTTATTAGATCTAAAAGATTTCTAGTGGAGTTTTTTTTTTTTTTTCTTTGATCTTCTATGTAAAGAATCATATCGTCTGCAAATAGAGATAGTTTGAGTTCTTCTTTTCCTATCCGTATCCCTTTTATTTCTTTCGTCTGTCTAATTGCATTGGCTAGGATTTCAAGAACTGTGTTAAATAATAGTGGCAAAAGAGGACATCCCTGTCTTGTTCCAGTTTTTAGAGGGAATATATGCACTAAATTTTATCTTGGGTACATATGTAGAGAAATAGCAAGCATGGGTTTGCTGAGTATGCATTCATTCAGGCTTACAGGATAATACCGTGGTGTTTTCCATTTCCCACCAGCATTATGTATGTGATCCTGTTGATACCCAACATTTAGTATTGTCAGATTTACAAGATTTGCCAATCAAATGGGTAAGAGTTGGCATTTCACAGTGATGAAATGTGATCTGTCTGTTCATGATAATTGGTGAGCATCTCTTTATATGTTTATTGATCATGTGTTTTTTGTTTTGTGAAATGCTTCTTTATGGTTTATGCCCATATTTTTATTGGAGTTTTATTTATTTGTATAAGTGTATTATATATAATATATAATATATTTTATATATGCATGTATATATACATATATATATAGTTTTTTGGTTTTTTTTTTTTTTTTTTGCCATGCTGATGATCAAACCCAGGGCCTCGTGAATGCTAAGCAAGTATTCCAGAACTGAGTTTCATCTTCAGCCCAGCTTTATATATTTTTAAAACTAATCTTTTATTTCTTTTATTGGCTTTGTGTGCTTAAAATTCCCCAAATTTGTAGCTTGTATCTTTAACTTATGCATAAATTCTTAGTTTTAATATAGTTCAAATTGATGTATTTTTTCTTTTATAAATAGTAATCCTTGTGTCTTGATTGAGAATTCTGCCCTCACTGAAGGTCATAAAGATAATCACTCATATATCTTCTGAGAGTTTTATGGTTTTGCTCTAACATTTGGATTCATAATCCATTTGGAATTGATTTTTGATGGTGTGAGATAGGGATTCATTTTCTATTATTCCCATGTTAAAAAGTCACCTTTTCTAGCAAAGGCAGGATTGAATCTGAGATGTATCCAACTTGAAAATCCATGCTCTTAATTTAGATGCTATTCCAGAGAGATAATAGCAAGATATTAGTGTTTTTAATACTAGTACTAAGCACTAGGAAGTAGAGGTAAGGCAGTTGTCTACCCTCAGTCAATTGCCCATTAGTAGGAGCTGAAAGCGAGATTGGATTATTTTTTTCAAATGAATTTTTCCCCTTTTAAATTTCTGATAACACATTCCAGGTCATCTTTTGGCATTGGCAATTCCACAGAGGGGCTTCTCTGATAAGCTGTATCACTTCTTCATTCCTTATTTCCTTCATTTCCTCAGGATTAATGTGAAATTGTAAAAAAGAACATAGAGTCCGACAGACCTGGTTCTAAGACTCAGTGTGACCACATAGCAAACTTGGGAAAATTAAACTCTGTCTGAACCTCAGTTTCTTCATCAATAAAATGGGAATAATAATGCTTAACTCCCAGAGTTGTTGGGAAGATTATATAGAAGGTGACGCAGGGAAAATATTCCACAATATGTTACTCTCTTCTTTCCTGACACTGCCCCTCACCTACAAGTTACCAAGTTGTGCTTCTTCTATCGTCTCCCATTTATTTATTCCTACAATTCTACTTTCTGTTTCTATCTATCTTAGACTTACTCACCTCAACCTCGTTTGATTTCCCAAATTCTGGTGTATAGTGCCTGTTTTAGTCAGCTTTTCTGCTGCTCTGATCAAAAGGATCCAACTAGAACATCTGTTGAGGAGGAAAAGCTTATTTAAGGGCTCACAGTTGTAGAGGTCTTAGTCCACAGACAGCAGGCTCCATGCTTTGGGGCTGGAGGTGAGGCAGAACATCATGGAGGAAGAGTGTGACAGAGGGAAACATCTCACATGATGATCAGGAAGCAGAGAGAGAGGTCTCCACTTTGCAGACACAAATATATACTCCAAAGTCATGTCCCATGAAGGGCAAAAATCACACTGGAGACAACCGTGCAGCCAAGAGATTTATTCACCAGCCTTTATGGCTGGTTGGAGGTAGAAGAAGTACGGGGAGAGAGGAGTCAGGGAGAGGGAAGTGTGCAAGCTCTGGACAGAGGGTCGGTGCCTGGTTGTGCCGGCTGTGGTCTCTGGAGCTGTCGGCTGGGGCAGATGCCCATGGGCTGGAGGCTGGAGCTGTCGGCTGGAGCATCTGCCATTGGGCTGGAGACGGTGAGTCTGGAGCTGTTGCAGCAGCTGCTTCCTCTCCACAGGGACGAACTGTTGTGTTTGAGCTCCAGGCAGGCAGGGACTTAAGTAGGGATTTCTGGGGGGGGGGGGGGGGTGCCTGAGTGACCTTTAACGCTATTGGCTCTTTTTCCAGTAAACAGGGCAATCTTTAAGCCAATTGGCTCCTGCCTGGGGAACAGAGTGACCTTTAAGCTGATTGGCTCCTGCCTGGGGAAAATGAAACCAGGTTGCTCCTAATGGAAATTTCCATGGGGGAGGTGGCCTATCAGCCCAAGCCTATCTATCATCCCCAATTCCCACTGCCTCCAGCCACACCCTACCATTTCAGTTACCACTCAGTTAATCCCTGTCAGGGGATTAATTCACTGATTGGGTTAAGATTCTCATAGCCCAATCCTTTCTCCTCAGAACCTTCTTGCATTGTCTCACATGTGAGATTTTTGGGGGACATCTCACATCCAAACCATAACAGTACCAGAACCTGGCAGCCAAATCTAGAGTGACCAGTGGCATCCTGTGAATGCATCACAACAATAATGTTCTCTTGAGTTTCATATGTGAATTGCCACCAAGCCCGTGGCCTAACAGCGGAGATCAGAATTTGTAACCCACACCCCAAAATTCTGTGAGTTGCTCTCTCATATTGAATTTTCCTCTGTCCTTTCCACCCAGAAGATGGCCAACAGGTTATTTTGTTCACAGCATTCTTCCTGTGCTCAAGAACTTCAATGTGCTCTCTGTAATCCTACCTGGCTCTGTCCAACTATTGCATTCCATTCTCATTTTTGTTTTTCCCTACTTTACTGGCTCCTCTCTAGTCAGGCTGATTTCCTAAGGATCTCTATTTATTCTTACCTTACAAACATCACTAATAACAATAATAACATTTAATACGTAAACAAGGCACTTTCATATCTATTATCTCCTGTCATCTTGAAGAGGAAGACACTTGAGCATTCTTGTCCCCAACTCTGTTGATTGGGCTTAAAGACTTATTTGTTCAAGGTGAGATCACACTGTTGGCAAGTGGCAGAGCTAATATTCTGACTCAGAATTGGGGATTCCATCTCCAAGGCTGTAGTTATTTGCTTAATATCATTCAAGTATCAGCATCTTTTGTTTTCAAGCATAAAAATAGAACCTAATTTTAGCAAAAAGGAGTTTGTTGGAAGGAGACTGGATACGGAGTAACTCAGAGAATTAAAGAGAGATGGCTGAATAAACAAATTGTAGGAAGATGAATAACCAGGGTAACCCCAAACACCTAAATAATAAGAGGTCACAGACCTTACCCTTGGGAACAGTCATTGTAGGACACAACTCTAATCCCTTTCCAGTTCCTCTGTGACCCCAGTAAATGCAAATCCTCAGTAGAAAAGGAACTTGGTTCACTCATTCACTCCTCTGCTAGGGATTGGAATGGCAGGATTTGATTGCCAATTCCATCAGGACTTCTGCATTGTGGGAGGATGGCTCTCCCAAGAGCTGACAGAAATGGCAGATGCCCAACACAACCTCCTCAATTGTTATCCTGTCTTGTCATTTCCTGCTCTAGGCAAAGATCCTGTCACTAAAGTTGGCCAGTGGGCTTCTGCGGGGTAGCCCTCCTACCTCAACTTCTTCCAGGAATTTCACACACAGTACTATGCACACAGTAAAGACTTAATAATCTTTGAATAACTGAGCTAGGGAAAGAGTCTTTGTCCATAGGGGACTTAAGCAAGACTTTTGGTTGTGTTTGAATTTGCTTTCCCAGTAAAAACAAAAACAAAACCCAAAAGTCAGCCATCAAAACAGAGAAGAGAGAAAGGCTTTTCTCCACATGCTTCCCCAGGTGCCCTGAGCTAGTTTTGAGAAACTTGGGTGAGACAGGCAAACTCCCACTTGGTCCCTAATGATCACCACCACCTGCCTGGAATGTTTACAGCATTCTTCTCTTCTCCTTTGGCAGGTAGGATTCCCTAGTTCAGCACAAACAGCAGGAGTGAGAGGGAAAACAACAACCCCCACACCACACATAGCACCACCACTAAGACTCTATATATAGTCTCGCCATTAATCAGCAAGTGATGAGGTATAGGAACATCACTGGGTCCTGTCCCTGCCCAGGGCGCTTTGCATTATTGCTGTGTGCATTCTTCATCCAAGCTAAACAGTATGCTGGGTGGGGTGCTGTTTCTTGCACTATTTACGGGCCCTTGGGATTTTTCCTTATCCCAGAGGTGTGAGAAGGGAACAGGCTGACCTCAGCAGTTTCTGCAGTGAGGGCATAGGGCACTATGAGGGTAACCTGAGCCTGGAAGAGTGACTTCCAAAGCCACTGAGCCTTAAAGATGGGCGGGAGTTGTTGAGCTTAAAGGAAAGAGGGGCAGGAAGGGGAAATTTGGTTCAGCTAAACCTGAGCCTTATTTAAAAAATTTTTTTGGTAAGCTTCCAATTATGCTTCTCAACAGAGTAAATTTGTACAGTGTTCCAAATGGAAAAGTTGGAAAGAGACTACAAATTAAAACAATCTGGTGACACCTAAAGCCAAAAATAAGCCCAAAATGATCTTAATTATTTAACTACCTTGGGCTAAGTACAATTTGAATGTCTGTAAACTACAATCTGAATCAACCTTCTCCCTCACACAGAAGACTCTAGAAAGTGACATTAGAAGAAATGGGCTTCTACCTTGGATGCACCCCCTCCTAATTATGTGGTCCTGGCTGGTTGCTGAGCCTTTCACTGCCTGACCACAGTCATGGGGATCACAAGGTTTGCCCTGGCTCTCTTCAAGGGTTTATTTGGAGAATCACAATAAGTTAATGTAAATGAGCACTTTCCATTAAGTGGAGGTCACCTTAGCTACTTAGACCTGGGTGGGCTGGAGGAGGGTGTCCAGGTGGCTCCTCAGCCGATCATTGCCCAGATCTGCCCTCTTTTCTCTTCATGATCTTAATTTTTACTCCTTCCTCAAATGTGTCACTCTTCACATCTCACTAAGTACTTCTTTCTAAGCTTTCTTCCCCCCAATCCCAGCCCCATTCAAGGCCTTGGTTAAGATTTCCCAAAGCATGTCATGAATCACTAGTGCCCCAAATAGCCCACAAACAAAAGGGTCTTTTCAGAACAAATCAGTTGGAGCAAAAATAAGTACCAAGCCTCCTTTCAGAAAGACACAGTTCTCATTATGGCTCTGACAAGTCTTAAAGGAAGGATGCTTGTATACCTACACTCCTTAATTAGTTAGTACTTTATAATTAGTTTGACCATAGAAGCCTTTTTTCAAATATTGCTCATTAACATCCTCCAACATACAGGTTGGGAAATGTTCTAAATGATGATGGCATGATGCCCACTGATTAAGTCCTTACTGCATGTCAGGCATGAACATTAATTCCCAAACAACCCAATGAGGTAGGTGCCATTACAGATGGACAGAAAGCAAGACTGTGATCAAAACTCAGGTCTGGCTATTTCTGTTTGACAAATAAGAAAAATGAGACTCAAGGAGGTTAAGCATTTTACCCCAAATCTCATGGCTAGTAAGTGTTGGAGTTGGGCCAGGAAACTACATCTTGCATACAGGTCTAACTTTAATACTCTGATCACTGCAAATATGAGCCTGGGGCCTGTAGGCCTGACTTCACACAGGGCCTTTGGAGTGGGGAGACATGGCTTCAACTCCAATCTGTATGGCAGAGTGCAGAATTAGATAGGTGGGCAGCTGGCCCAGTACATGGCCCACAGTAGTCCACAAAATAGTCCCAGCCACACCCTCTTCCTGCACTGAATAGGAAACCCAGACTGGAGAGAGGAAGTACTTTTGACCAGTATGGCTCCACCAGACAGCAGCCATGTTCAGGCTGGAGTGCTCCAGAGCCTGTCCTTAGGACACGACTAACCCTCACCCTCCCTGCTCCAGAGCTTGGAGAGGCATTCTCACTACTCAAAGCTGTTAGGCTGTCTGGCTGCTTCTCACTAATGGAAACCTGTTGTGGTGCCTGTTGCTATAAACACATTGCCAATTTGCATAAGTATGTGACATTGTAAAAGTTCCTGAAAGATCTTATCCACATTGCTGGCACAGGGCCACATAAAAAGCCAGGTAGAAAGACAATGTGTGTGTTATTGAAAAAGAGAAAAGCTTTTTTTTCTTTAGCTTTCTTTCTTTCTTTTCTTTCTTTCTTTCTTTCTTTCTTTCTTTCTTTCTTTCTTTCTTTCTTTTCCTTATGCAGGTGAACAGGGCAAGAAATGGAAAGCTTATCTAATCCAGAGGCAGTGAGTATAGGTTGCTTTGTTTTATTTTGAAATTATTTGGGAGTTATTTTTCTTGTATCTCCTAAGCCACCTGTCACATTTGAAAAGCCAGGATGGAATGGTTAAGATTATGTAAATGGATTTGTGCTTTGGAACAGCAGGCTCTCAGTGCTGGAGGCTTACAGAGTGGGGGGAGGCTAATATGTTCAGAGGTGTCACTTTACAGATGTGGAAACTGAGGCCTATGACCTGAATAAGACATCCATGGTCCAGCTGGAAGGAGAGTCAGGACTCCTGACATCCATACCTGGGTTCCCTGACACTTTCCAGACACTTTAATCAACAAAAATGCTCACCCACATTTTCAACAAACTAAAATATGTTCAGACGCAACAAGACTAAATTTAATCCTTCCAAAGTTTCAGAGCCAAAATTTAACAAGTTCTCAGTCTCCAGGAAGTCCTCCCTAACCTGTCACTCTCAGTAATAGTCAACCTTTTGATATGGTATGTTCTTTTTTTTTTTAGATGTTGATGAACGTTTATTTTATTCATTTATTTATATGTGGTACTGAGAATCAAATGCAGTGTCTCACACATGCTAGGCAAGAGCTCTGCCACTGAGCCACAACCCCAGCCCAAGAGTAGTATGTTCTTTAACTTATAATATTTCTTTGAACTGACATGGTAGAGAGTTGGGCCTACTTTTTCTTCTAGTAGGCTCAGAATCTCTGGTCTAATGCCTAGGTCCCTAAACCACTTTGAGTTGAGTTTTGTGCAGGGTGAGAGAGAGAGGTTCAATTTCATTCTACTACATATGGATTTCCAGTTTTTCCAGCACCATTTGTTGAAGAGGCTATCTTTTCTCCAATATATGTTTATGGTGCCTTTGTCTAGTATTAATAGCTAACTGTATTCATGTGGCTAAGGCTCTGTGTCTTATATTCTGTTCCACTGGTTTTCATGTCTGTTTCTATGCCAATACCATGCTGCTTTTGTTACTATAATTCTGTAGTATAATTTAAGATCTGGTATTGTGATGCTTCCTGCATCACTTTTCTTGCTAATGATTGCTTTGGCTATTCTGGGTCTCTTTTTTTCCCAATGAATTTCATAACTACTCATTCTATTGCTATGAAGATCATCATTGGGATTTTTTAAAATTAATTTATTTTTAAATTTTAATTTGTTATATATGATAGCAGAATACATTACAATTCATATTATACATATAGAGCACAATTTTTCATATCTCTGGTTGTACACAAAGTACAGTCACATCATTTGTGTCTTCATCCATGTATTTAGGGTAATGATGACCATTGCATTCCACCATCTTTCCTGCCCACCTACCCCCTTCCTTCCCCTCCCTCCCTTTTCCCCTTTGCCCTATCTAGAGTTCATCTAATCCTCCCATGCCCCCACCCCCACAGCACATTATGAATCAGCATCCTTCAATCAGAGAAAGCATTCAGCATTTATTTTTTGGGGGATTAGCTAACTTCACTTAGCATTATATTCTCCAGCTCCATCCATTTACCTGCAAATGCCATGATTTTATTCTCTTTTTGCTGAAAAATATTGCATTGTGTATATGTATACCACATTTTCTTTATCCAATCATCTACTGAAGGGCATCTAGGTTGGTTCCACAGTTTAGCTATTGTGGATTGTGCTGCTATAAACATTGATGTGGCTGTGTCCCTGTAGTAAGCTGTTTTTAAGTCTTTTGGGTATAGACCAAGGAGTGGGATAGCTGGGTCAAATGGCAGTTCCATTCCATGTTTTCCTAGGAATCTCCATACTACTTTCCAAATTGGCTTCACCAATTTGCAGTCCCACCAGCAATGTATAAGTGTGCCTTTTCCCCCATATCCTCGCCAGCATTTATTGTTGTTTGTATTTTTAATAGTTGCCATTCTGACTGGAGTAAGATGAAATCTTAGAGTTGTTTTGATTTGCATTTCTCTAATTGATAGAGATGTTGAACATTTTTTCATATATTTGTTGATTGATTGTATATCATCTTCTGAGAAGTGTCTATTTAATTCCTTGGCCCCATTTTTTGATTGAGCTTTTTTTTTTTTTTTTTTTTTTTTTTTGTGTGTGTGTGTGTGTGTGTGTTAAGTGTGTTTTGAGAGCTTTATCCTTGAGGTTAGTATTCTATCTGATGTGCTTGTGGTAAAGATTTGCTCCCATTCTGTAGGTTTTCTAGTCACCTCACTAATTGTTTCTTTTGCTGAGAAGAAGCTTTTTAGTTTGAATCCATCCCATTTATTGATTCTTTGTTTTAGTTCTTGCACTATAGGGGTCTTATTGAGGAAGTTGGGGCCTAATCCAACATGATGGAGATTAGGGCCTACTTTTTCTTCTATTAGGTGAGAGCCTACAATTTGGGAACAAATTTTTACCACACACACGTCAGATAGAGCACTAATCTCTAGGATATATAAAGAACTCAAAAATCTTTTTTGTTTTAATTTTGAATTGTGTTCCTTTATTTTTAAAAATTTTTTAGTATTCTAATTTGTTATACATGATTGCAGAGTACATTTCATTTTATATCACATATAAAGAGCACAATTTTTCAAGTTGCTGGTTTTATATAAAGTATTTTTACAACAATTGTGTCTTCGAAAATCTTAACACCAAGAAAAAAACAAACAAACAAATAACCCAATCAATAAATGGGCCATGGAACTGAACAGACACTACTCAGAAGAAGATATACAATCAATCAAATATATGAAAAAATGTTCAACATATCTGGCAATTAGAGAAATGCAAATCAAAACCACTCCAAGATTTTATCTCACTCTAGTCAGAATGGCAGCTATTAAAAATACAAACATCATTGGGATTTTAATAGGAATTGCATTAAATCTGTCTAATGATTTTGGTAGTATGGCCATTTTGACAATATTAATTCTGTTTATCCAAGAACATGAGAGATTTTTTTTCTTTAGAGTTCTATAGTTTTCATTGCAGAGTTGTTTTTATCTCTTTTGTTAGATTGCTTCCCAGATATATATATAAAATTGTGAATGGGATAGTTTTCCTGATTTTTCTTTCAACTGATTTATTATTGGTGTATAGGAATGCATCTGATTTATGGGTGTTAATTTTGTATCCTGCTACTTTGCTAAATTCACTTATGAGTTTTAGAAGCAGCCTAACTCTCCACCATGTCAGCTTAGAAATCAATTTCCTCAATAAGACTACTAAAGCACAAGAAGTAAAATCAAGAATCCATAAATGGGATGGTACTAAACTAAAAAGCTTCTTCACAGCAAAGGAAACAATCAAGAACGTGAAAAGAGAGCCTACAGAATGCAAGAAAATCTTTACCACATGTACCTCAGATAGAGCACTAATCTCCAGGATATATAAAGAACTCAAAAAACTCAACACCAAAAATCTCAAAGAACCCAATCAATAAACAGACTAAGGAACTGAACAGACACTTCACAAAAGAAGAAATACAATCAATCAACAAACAAATGAAAAAATTTTCAACATCTCTAGCAATTAGAGAAATACAAATCAAAACCACTCTAATATTTCATCTCACTCCAATCAGAATAGCAATTATCAAGAATACAAGTAACAATAAAGGTTGGCCAGGATGTGGGGGGAAAAGTTCACTTATACATTGGTGGTGGTACTGCAAATTGGTGCAACCACTCTGGAAAGCTGTGTGGAGATTCCTCAGAAAACTTGGAATGCAAATATCATTTGACCTAGTTAGCCCTTTTGGGGTATATACATACCCCAAAGACTTAAAATCAGCATACTACAGTGACATAGCCACATCAATATTTATGGTAGCTCAATTCACTTGATGACCTACAATAGATGAATGTATAAAGAAACTATAGTATATATACACAATGGAATATTACTCAACCATAAAGAAGAATGAAATTATGGCATTTGCCAGTAAATGAATGCAACTGGAGAATATCATGCTAAGTGAAATAAGCCAACCCCAAAAAACCAAAAGTTGAATGTTCTCTCTGGTATGTGAATGCTAACCCACAATAAGGGAGGGGAAGATTAGAAGTTTATTGGACTAGACAAAGGGAAATGAAGGAAAGGGAGGGGGATTTAATAGAAAAGATAGTAGAATGAATGGGTCATATGTTTCTTATCCATACATATGAATACACAATCAGTGTAACTCCACATCATATACAACCATAATAATGGGATTCTAAATGGAACAAGTTATACTTACTCTAAGTATAATATGTCAAAACACACTCTACTGTCATATGTATCTAGCAAGGACAAATAAAAAACAATTTTTTGAACCTTCTGAATTCCTTTATGAGGTGGATTTTATTATCCCTGCCATTCATATGTAGAAATTAAGGCCGAGAGAAGTTAAATGTTGTGCCTCAGTTTGCACAGCTGGAAGAGTCACTGTGATTAAAACCTAGCACTAGTGAAACGGGAGCTTTGGTTTTCTTTACTTCATGGGGCTGTTGGAAAGTTTAAGCAAGATAGCATACAGAAAGCATTGGTACGGTGTCTTGCACACACTGGATGCTTTTAAAATGTTAGGTCATACCAGATGCAGCAGCACACACCTATGATCTCAGCAACTTGGGAGGCTAAGGTAGGAGGATTGCAAGTTTGAGACCAGCCTCAGCATCTTAGCAAGACTCTGTCTCAAAACAAAAGGACTGGGTGTATAGCTCAGTGTTAAAGTGCCCTGGATTCAATCCCTGGTACCAAATCAATAAATGAAATAAAATGTTGAGTCTCATCTCCTGATGTCATCTGTCACCTACATCAAATCCAATAAAAACAGGTTATATGATATGCAGATTTTTACATTCTGGTTCATCTAAAATGATCTTCAAAAGGCCTTGAAAACCTAGTCAATTCACATCAGTAGCCCCAAATACTAATTTCCAGATGTTCTCAAACTGCTAACACTTGAGGGGTGGGCTGGTAATTTGCAACCAAGCAAGTTGCTACTCAGGAGGCCAAGAAGCTGTTATATTATCTCAACACTTCCAATTGATAAGGAAGCATGTTCATCCTGTCCCACCTCTTAACTGGCTGTAAAAATTCTGTCTCTCTCTCCATCCTAGGCAATCATGTTTGAGCAGTGTTCTTGTGACAGTTCTGACCAACACCCCCCTTCCCCATCAAATGGTCTCTACTTAATGTCAGAGGCTTCTGATCGAACAATTAAGTAGCATGGCTCACTACAAGGAGAGTTTGAGTAAAGACGGTGGAAAGAAAATAAGGAATTCAAGAAACACAGGAAGCTAAGGGCTTGGGCCAGGGAGAGATCACTTCAAGAAACATGTTGGGGAGGTTCAGCTTGTGTCTTTCTACGTGTTCATCATGAGGCTTCCCATACCTCACTCCAAGCAGGGGAACAGATTTGTTCTGCCACCTATGCCAGAAACTTCACAGGAGCCAAATAAGGATGGTGCCAATCTTATCAAGAAAACCAGAGTCTTTCTCCTTCCCTCCCACACCTATCTCATAGTTACCTCCAGGTCAGGACAGCTCTGCTGGGCAATTGGAGACCAGTGGCTGAGGAGGCCTACACTGATGGGATGCGGGGTTGGGAGTTGTAGCCACAGGCCCATAGAGGCCACTCCAAGACTGATGGAAGAAAGGGGTTGATGGGAGGGGAAGGAAGTATTATTTTCTGAGCACATACTATGTGCCAAGAACTTGACACCCATAATCCTATTTAATCCCCACAGAAATCCTGTGAGGTAGGAATTATTATCTCCTTTGTACTAATGAGGAAACAGAGGGTCAACAAGGTTAGGTAACTTGCCTGAGGTCACATGACTCCTGGGGTGGAGCCAGAATTTAAATGCATATCTTTTGATTCAACATCGTACGTTCTTTCTGTAAGCACTGGCACCCCATGAGATTGATTCCAAAGTGCTGACTCTGTCACTTGTCCACATCACCTTGTCAACCTGAGCAAGCTACTCAACTTCTTAGTGTCCTCATCTGCAAAATGGGACTAAACATAGTACCTACCTTGCAGGGTTGTTGTAAGGATTAAATGAGATATATTGTATAAAGGGCTTAGAGCAATGCCCTCTTTCAAGTTCTAAGAGTTCTAGAAAGATCAGCCATTGCTTTTATCTTCACTTGCCTGCTGCCTTGTGATAGGTGGGCTACCCTCTCCACCAAGGGAAGTTTCTGTATCCTGAGCAAAGCAACCTTGCTTCTACCTTGGGCAGGAGCCAATGGGCTTAAAGATCGCCCTGTTCCACGGGCAAAGAGCCAATAGCATTAAAGGCTGCTCTGGTATACCCCCCATCAGAAATCCCTACTTAAGCTCCTGCCTGCTGGGAGCTCACACACAACAGCTCGTCCCTGCTGAGAGGAGGCAGCCACTGCTCCAGCATTAGACCCACTGTCTCCAGCCCTACGGCAGCTGCCCCAGCCAACAGCTCCAGACCCACTTCCTCCAGCCTGATGGCAGCTGCCCCAGCTGACAGCTCCAGCCTCCAGCCTGATGGCAGTTGCCTTAGCCAACAGCTCCAAAGACCACAGCTGGCATGACCAGACACCCACCTTCCATTCAGAGCTCTCACACTCCCCTCTCCCTGACTCCTCTATCCCACCAGAGCTGGCACACTCCCCTCTGCCTGACTCCTCTCTCCCAGCACCTCTTCGACCTCTGACCAGCCATAAAGACTGGTGAATAAGTCTCTTGGCTGCACAGTTGTCACCTGTGTGATTTTTGCCCTTCACCTTGGAAAAGTCACTCTCCTATTCTGTGCCTCAATTTATGCATCTGTAAAATGAGTTGGCCAGACTGGATGATGCCTAGTCTTCCAGCAGTAAGACTCTATTGCTCTGCTTGATTTTAGTACAAGTTTATATGTATACCTCTGTGGGGTTCCGAAGTTCTTACCACGAGGACTGTACCCTAGGACCCAGCTTGTATTTGCACAGCATAATTCCTTTCAGTCATCACTCCTACTCTTGACCCTTCTTCGATTCTCCTTGCTTTCTTTTGCTAATTTGAACTCTCTCTCTCTCTCTCTCTCTCTCTCTCTCTCTCTCAGGGCCCTGATGAAATCTCAATCATTCCATGAAACCAACCCTGGCAAAACCAACCCTGAGATGATTTCCCCTTTATTTTAAATTCCCTCAGCTATTCTATCTGTGACCTGAGTCACACTGATTTCAAATGGTCTATTTTGTCTTATTGAACTCTGTTTGATTTACTCAATTTCCTAAAAGCAAACTTCCAAAGGGAAAGGATCTTGTTTTCCACTTTGGTGGAGCCTCAGTAATGCTAGCCCAGTCCCAGGCACATAGTGGGTGAATGAAAGACCACTGTGTTGGTCATTTCCTCCTCAATGGATGGGTGAGCACCCCCATAGGGAGGAGACTTTCTGCAGGATGTTTAGAAGGAGGAGGAGGGTGTTTAAGCGACTCAGTCTGGCCTCAAGGAGTTTGCAGAGGGAAAGAAGGAGCCTCACAAAAGTAACCAATTGCAATGTAATACAATGAGTTCTGTTTCAAAGGCACAGAGGCAGGTGTTCTTTGGCCTGGAGAGGAGAGGAAGCTGGGGAGCTCAAGGATGAGCAAGTGGTCCCAGAAAGAGGAAGGAGTGGCATTTCCATGGGTATGCAAAGTGAGAAGATGCAGTATGCTTTGGCCTATGGAGACAGATTAAAGTACCACTTTTACAGGACTGAAGCAGAGCAAGGAGAGATGGGAGGTCAAACTGGCAGCTATAGCTTTTGATTACTCAATGATAGTAGCCCAAATGCTAAAGACCATGCAAAAATAAGGAAGTTAAGAGCTGTATAAAGAGCTTTATTTTTTTGTTGTTAAATTTTCTTTTCTTTCTTTCTTTTGTACTGTGGATTGAACCCAGGGGAACTGGGCTATACCCCCAGCTCTTTTTATTTTCTATTTTGAGACAGGGTCTCACTAAGTTGCTGAGGCTGGCCTTAAACTTTCAACCTCATACCTCAGCCTTCTGAGTTGCTGAAAATGTCTTTAAAAATAAACTTTTATGATAATAGTAGATTTTTGTTTATTTATTTTTCTTTTTACTTCCTTTCATTTTGTTTTGACATTTTTGTGTGACAAAATAAAATTTGGCATGTCGTAAGGAACATTTACAAGTCCAGATCCTTAGAGCTACTATTAGGGAACCATTTGTCTCCACATACCTGTGGTTTCAGTTACCAATAGTCAACTGTAGTTGGACAACACTGAATGGAAAATTCCAGAAATAAATGATTCATAAGTTTTATTCACCCCCTTTTATTTGTTCTTTTTAGATACATATGACATTAGAGTGTATTTTGACCTATTACACATACATGAAATAAACTTATTCTAATTAGGATCCCATTCTTGTACATGATGTGAAGTTTCACTGGTGATGTATTCATATATGAACATAGGAAAGTTATGTCTTAAATAACTTTTCTTATGGTGTATTGTTATAACTGTTCTATTTAGAACATTTTTTTGTAATTGTAGATGGGCAGAATGCCTTTCTTTTTGTTTATTTATATGCAATGCTGAGAGTTGAACCCAGTGAGGCACGCATGCTAGGCAAGCACCCTGCCATTGAGCTACAGCTCCTGCCCATAATTGTTCTATCTTATTATGAATAGTTATTGTTGTTGATCCCTTACCATGCCTAATTTATACATTAAACTTTATCATAGATATGTGTGTACAGGAGAAAAACATTGTATATGTGGGGTTCAAAACTATCTGAAGTTTCCAGCACCCTCTGGGGGAGACTTGGAATATATCCACATGGATAAATGGGGACAACTGTATATGGAAATAAGGAGCAAGTTCAATGCTGATTGGACTCTTAAGAAGACGTTGAAGACTTGGAAGTGCTAGATGATTGCAGTTTTCTGCAGATGGGAATAGCAGATGTGGCCAATGCTTACAATGGGGACTTTGGGGGTACAAAGGGGAGAGGCACTGATTTGTTTTGATGATTCCAATCCCTGCTCTCTCATGAGCAGTGTGAGCTGTCCAGGATGCCCACTCTGTCCTTCCTTTTCTTTGTGCCCCATTCCGCTCCTAGCTGTTTCCATTGGGCTGCCCCTCCCTCCTTGGGAGGGGATGGAATGTGTGCTTCCTCCTAGGAGCCTCTTCAGGGCAACTTTGACTTATCACAGATCTTCTTGTCTCTCAAAGCAAGGGCTGACAACTGTGATTTCTCATCTCCAGGTGCAAAGGAAATTGCTGCTTGTAAGTGTCTGCACATCTCAGGCCTTTGCCCCCCAGGGTTGCTCAGAGCCTGTCAGTTGAATTTGCACTAATGAGATTAAAGTTGGTGTGTTGAAATTTTCAAATATTTTTGCCAGATCAGTCCAAAATTCCTAAAGTAAGAACTTGCCCAAATGGATAGCATAATTATTGCAAATCTTGAACTGTCCCTTTCAGGGCATTTCAGTCACTTTCTGGGACAAGAGAAAATTGAGGGGGCCCCAATGACAGAGGAATATGAAGAGGGGTGTGGGGCGGGGGCTGAGGATGACTTCTCAAGTGGAAGAGGTCTTTCAAGTCCTGTACTTAGCACTCAGTTTTGTTAATGAATTATTATATTTGGGATTTTACTCCACAGATGGCTTGCCCAAGGCCTCACGGCAGTTTTTGGTTGAAAAAGTAAACCATCAAAATGAAATGAAAAGGCATCCTGAAGGGTCACGAAGAAGATACAACCTGAAATTTCATGCAAAGAGTGGGATTAATAGGAAATGAAGACTGAGGGATGATTCTGAAAGAGGTTTCCTAAGTATCAGTCCCTGAGAAGTGGGCAAAGGCACTGATAAGTCAATCGGAGGGCCTGAGGCTGGAAAGGAAGGGGGAAATAAGAATTCATTATTGCCAAAGTGATCTGGGCTTAGAAATTGAGGCTTGGGGAAATAGTAGAGACTAGAATTCCTGATTTAGTTCTACTGTGTGACTTTGGGCAAGCAATAGCATCTTTCTGAGCTTGCTTCTTTGGAATAAAGTGGGATTATAGCACTGTTAAATTTCCTTCCAGGTCTGACATCTTTTGAGATGCTGAGTGAAGGAGTCATGCTTCCTGTTTATGCTTCCTCCTGAGATGTGAACTTTCTGAAGTCTGGGGCCAGAGCTGTGACCTGGGCTGGACTCTGGATTGCTGGAGTCAGTAATGACCCAGCTGCAAACACATTGACAACTTCTCACTGAAAATTTAAGAACAGCCTGAGGTGATGAAGGACATTCTGCAAGACAGTGCTCCCAGAGGCAGCCCTATAGACTTGACATGTGGTAGGGTGAATTTAGAAAGTGTCTTTGTTTTCCATTGCTGTAATGGAATACCCAAGACTGGGCAATTTGTAAAGAAAAGAGATTTATTTGGGCTCATGGTTCTGGAACTGAGAAGCCCAAGAGTGGTACCACCATCTTCTCAGCTTCTGGTGAGAGTCTTGTGCTGCTTTACCTCATGGCGGAAAGCAGAAGGGCAAGTGGACACACATGAAAGAGGCAAAAGAGGGATAAACTCATACTTTGTCATGATTTGCTTTTGGGATAACCAATCCAGTCCCAAGAGCAAGGACACATGCAAGAAATGCATTCATCCCTCTTAACAATCTAGTTACCTTTTAACAGTCACACCTCCCAACATTGTCACAGTGGCAGTCAAATTTCAACATAAGTTTTGGAGGGGACTAACCACAGCAGAAGGGCAAGGATTTCCAAGCATATACATCAGCTCCATATCCACCTCTAGATCTCTGGTTCTGTCCTCCTATTTATGGATTCCTTCCATTGCCCCATCAACCTTTTCCAATTCTATTCATAGATAAAATTCCTCCTCCATGATTCCTTTCTCTGTGTTGATTGCTATCACTGATGAAGCAGAAGTAACTTATATGCTTCCCTGTATCATCTCTCGACAATGTAGTGTCAAGATTTCAGCTACTCCACTGAGCTTGGGCAGGCCCAGGTCAGCCCCACCGACACCCACTGAGTGCGGGCAGGCCCAGGAGAGCCCCACTGACCTCAGCTGAGTGCAGGCAGGCCCAGGTCAGCACCTCCAACCTCCGCCAAGCACGGGCAGGCCCAGGACGGCCCTGCCAACACCCACCAATCATGGGCAGGCCCAGGTCAGCACCGCCACACATCTGAGCACCGGCAGGCCCAGGAGAGCCCCAGAGACACCTGCAGAGTGGAGGCAGGCCCAGGACAGCCCTGCTGACACCCACCGAACGCGGGCAGGCCCAGTTCAGCCTTGGCTGAACACTTCTCAGACACTTCTCAGAAGAAGATATACAATCAATCAACAAATACTTGAAAAAATGTTCAACATCTCTAGCAATTAGAGAAATGCAAATCAAAACTACTCTAAGATTTCATCTCACACCAGTCAGAATGGCAGCTATTAAGAACACAAACAACAATAAATGTTGGTGAGGATGTGGAGAAAAAGGCATGCTCATACATTGTTGGTGGGACTGCAAAATGGTGCAGCCAATGTGGAAAGCAGTATGGAGATTCCTTGGAAAACTTGGAATGGAACCACCTTATGATCCAGCTATCCCACTCCTTGGTCTTTACCCAAAGGACTTGAAAACAGCATACTACAGGGACACAGCCACATCAGTGTTTATAGCAGCACAATTCACAATAGCTAAACTGTGGAACCAACCTAGATGCCCTTCAGTAAATGAGTGGATAAAGAAAATGTAGTATATATACACAATGGAGTATTACTCAGCAATAAAAGAGAACAAAATCATGGCATTTGCAGGTAAATGGATGAAGTTGGTGAATATAATGCTAAGTAAAGTTAGCCAATCCCAAAAATGCTGAACATTTTCTCTGATATAAGAAGGCTGATTCACAGTGGGGTTGGGATGGGGAGCATAGGAGGATTAGAGGAACACTAGAAAGGCCAATGGGGAGGGAGAAAATGGGAGGGGGCAAAACGGTAAAAAAAAAAAAAAAAAAAAAAAAAAAGATGAGATGGATATCATTACCCTAAGTGCATGTATGAAGACATGAATGGTGTGAATATACTTTGTATACAACCAGTGATATGTAAAAATGTGCTCTGTAAGTGTAATATGAATTATAATACATTCTGCTAATATATATAACAACTTAGAATAAAAAATAGAATAAATTAAAAAAATATTTCAGCTAAAATCAGAAGGGAATTCTGATGAATGTTTCTGAATGGACGATCCTTGAAGATATGCTAAGCGCAATAAACCAGTCACGGAAGGACAAATATCATATGATTCTACTTGTATGAGGTAACTGAGTACTCAAATTCATAAGAAAGAAAGCAGAATGGTGGTTTCCAGGGACCACGAGAAAGAGAGTGAGAGACTTATCATTTAATGGATATGGAATTTCTTTTTTTTTTTTTTGGTACCGGGGATTGAACTCAGGGGGGCACTCGACCACTGGGCCACATCCCCAGCCCTTTTTTGTATTTTATTTAGAGACAGGGTCTCACTGAGTTGCTAAGTGCCTCGCCATTGCTGAGGCTGGCTTTGAACTCTTGATCCTCCTGCCTCAGCCTCCCAAGTGCTGGGATTACAGGCATGCGCCACCGCGCCCGGCTTGGATATGGAATTTCAATATGGGAAATGAAAGAGTTCTAGAGATGGTGGTGGTGATAGTTGCACAACAATGTGACTATACTTAATGTCACGGAACTATACACTTTAAAATGGTGCATTTTAGGTTACATATATTTTACCATAATAAAATAAAAATGGAGGACTAAATCTGTTCACAAAAGAAACTAATTTCATCCTCCACTGGGGTTCTTCAGCCAAGTTGTCAAGTTTTGGAAGCCGACTGATCTTTTGTTTATTGTACTTTATCAACAGGTCCAGGTACTTTCCATTTGCATAGGTAATAGGTAGTTTCAGGATATGTTGACACTCCACTTGGTTTTAAATTTTTCATACCTTTTTTTGGTATGGTGACCATTCGTGGGTTCTTGGTGTCAGTAACCACACAGAACAGTGCTTTGCTAGGCAGTATGAGAAGGAGGTAGCGATTAGGTGATATGGGAAACTCAGGTTAAGAGGAAGTAGATTTGGAGAGTGAAGTAAGAGAACAGAGATAATTGGGGTTAGCAAGAGTGTGAAACTGTGCTCTGATGGCTAAGAAAGGGAAAGAGAACGAAACAGCAGTTACAGATGCATGTGGTAAGCGTATGCCATTGGAGGTTGCCAGTTCTAAATGTGAATGACTCATAGGAACCATCCACAGCAATGTAATTTGGTCAGAATCTAAGTTCATTGACACTTCGGGGAAGTAAGTTATCTTATCTCCTTCACGCTCTGTCTCTTTGGTTCCTATCAGTCTCTGTTACTTCCCATCATCCTTTTCCATTGGCACCAGAAAGTAGAGTGCCAGGGGCACCCTGTTAATTAATCACCCTTGGCCTATGAGCACAGGTGTGCTTTTGTCAAGATTTCCGTGCCTGCGGGGAGAATCTGTGTCTGGCTCCACTGGCATCCCTGCTGGTTCAGAGTCTAAGAGCCACTCCACCTGGGATGCTTCTGGAGCGTCAGCTGTCCTCATTACCTCAATTCGCATTTCTTGGACACCTACTTCAGAGCAAGAAGTGACCCTGGAAGTCTGATCCAATGTTCCTCAATGGTCAACGTGCAGGTGAGCCATCAGGGGGTCTTACTAGAACGCAGACCTGATTCTGCAGGGCTTCAGCTTTTGTACTAGTTCCTTGCAATGTTAAACAGAGAGCTACTGTGTAAACCAGTGTGACTTCACTCCCAGGTCTACACCCAAGAGAAATGAGAACATCTGTGCACATAAACGCTTGTACATGAGTGTTTATAGCAGCATTGTTTGTAATAGCCCAAATGATCATCAGCTGCTGAAGGATAAATGCAATGTAGTATACCCATATATAATGGAATATTATTCAGTCACGAAAAGGAATGCTGTACTGACACATGACACAATATGGATGAATCTTGAAAACATTATGATCATTAAAATAAGCCTGTCACAAAAGACAACAGAGTATATGATTCAATTAACATAAAATGTCCAGAATAGAGAACTATAGAGATAGAAGATAGACCATTGTTGCTTTTTGGGAGTTTATGGGAGATTGGGAAATACTAGCTAAAGCATGTGACATTTCTTTTGGATGCACATATTTGTGAATGTACTAAAATCCATTGAATTATATATTTTAAATGGGTGAACTTATGGTATATGACTTTAATATCAATAAATCTATTTTAAAATCTCAAATTGTTATGACTTAAATATGTAAATGATTATTAATTGAACAATTTGTTGGCTCTGCTTGAAGCTGGTTATGTGACACTGGGCTGTGACATTGTCTTCTGCTCTCTACCTTGGCCTCCTTATCTCTTCCCTGCAAAAAAAAAAAAAAAAAAAAAATGTTTTTAACCAGGATTGAACCCAGGAGCACTTTACCACTGAGCTATATTCCCAGCCCTTTTTTAAAAAATTTTGAGACAGTATCTCCTAAATTGCTTAGGGGAACATTAAGTTGCTGAGGCTGACCTCAAACTTGTGACCCTTCTGCCTGGGATTACAGGTGTATGCCACCATGCCTGGCTCTTCCTTGCATTTTGACCCCCTTCCCATTATTTTTGTTGGTCTGTTCTCTATTCTTAGATTCTCAGGTACTTTACACAGAGATCCAATCAGGCTATTTGCCTTTATCCAAACCTTAGCACCACTTCCCTGCCTTTGTACATCTATGCACACAGCCATCTTTCAACCATCCAGCTTAGACAGCTGTAGGGAAGTCATATGGCAGCCCTGCCCTGGCTCCTTCCTCTCTGGGATCTCAGACCCAGCACTTACCTCTCTGGTCTTGCTTTTCTCTCCTAGTAAATGACAGGACTGGACTACCAGTATAATCTGAGGAAGAATTCCTTGAGATGTTTAAGGAACGAACATCTGGTTTTTCAAAAGAGGTTGGCACGGTCAAGTAAAGTTGGAAAACACTGGATTGAACAAGTCCACTCACCTCAGAACTTCTCAGAGCCTATGATGTGGTAATGGGCAATGTAAGCCACCAAGAGGGGAATATGATTTGCAACTTTCCCCAGGCTTTTACACACACAAACACACACACACACACACACACACACACACACACACACCACTTTAAAAGAATATTTTACCCTATAGAATAATGCCCTGGACATGTTGGAATAATTGATCTTCAAGGATCTGTCATGGTCCAAAAACAAAATTAAAATTATTATTCTAAAAGCTGCTACTTTCATTTGTGACCTTTCCCAATACCTCTATTCTGAAGCCATCTTGACCTCCTCTGTATTGCCTTATATATATATATATATATATATATATATATATATATATATATATATATGTCTTATGGAGCACTTATGTCATTCTACCTTGTATAGCAAAAGAAAAAATCATTTTGATTTGTGTCCAGCATGATGTAGTGGAAGCAGGGAAAAGAATCAGTCCTCAGAGCTAAACAAAGAATCAAGCTCCGCTACTAGTTGTCTCTCTTAGCTCAGGCTGTTATAACAAAATACAGAGTCTAGGTGGCTTATGAACACCCACAGCTTACTTCTCAGAGTCATGGTACAGAAGAGACCTCCATGCTACGTCCTCACATGATGGAAGTGGTGAAGGGTCTCCCTTGGGCCTCTTTTATAAGGGCACTGATCCCAGTCATGAGGAGTCTGGCCACATTACCATCTCCCAAAGGCCCCATCTCCTAGTACCATCACCTTGGGCTCTAGGATTTCAACAAATGAACTTGGTTGGGGGGTTTGGGACACAAACATTCAAATCATAGCAACTTCCTTTTAACTTGTGCAAGTTAAAATCACAGTCTCAGTTTCCTTGTTTTAAAAATGTGACTACTAATATTGAACCTGGAGAACTGTGGGGAGAAAGCTGATGGACACAAGTCCCCAGCATGTGGCACCTGGAAGACTCCTGCTACTCAGAGGCTGCCATTGTCATTATAATTTCTTTTGGTTGTACCAGGGATTGAACCTAGGGGTGCTTAACCACTTAAGCCACATCCCCAGCCCTTTTTTAAATATTTTATTTAGAAACAGGGTCTCACTGAGTTGATTAGGGCCTCGCTAAGTTGCTGAGCCTGGCTTTGAACTTGCAATCCTCCAGCCTCAGCCTTCTGAGCTACTGAGATTACAGGTGTGGACCACTGTGCTAAACTGTTAGTACTATTTCTGAATGGATTGATTTCCTGACTCACCTGAAAGCTCCTTGAGGGGCTCACTGATAGATGGGCTACCCTCCCCCGCCCCCAGAGTTTTCCACATCCTGAGAGAAGCAATCTTGTTTCATTCTCCGGGCAGGATGTTTCTTCCCCAGGCAGGATGTTTCTTTTCCTGGCAAGAGCCAATAGGCTTAAAGGTCGCCCTGTTCTATGGGCAAAGAGCCAATGGTGCTGGGGTTGCTCTGGTGCACCTCCCACCAGAAATCCCTATATAGGGCCCTGTTCGAGAGACTCAAGACAGACACTCAGATGCACACATCAGCCTGTCGCTGCTGAGAGGAGGAAGCCACTCAGACACATCAGCTCCACCCTGCGGAGAGGAGGAACCACTGCTACAGCTCCAGACCCATCGCCTTCAGCCCGATGGCCGCTCTCAGCTGACAGCTCCAGCCTCCAGCCAGACAGCAGCTGCTTTAGCTGATAGCTCCAGAGATCCTAGCTGGTGCAACCAATCACCCACCTTCTGTCCAGAGCTTGCACACTCCCTTCTCCCTGACTCCCCTCTCCCACCAGAGCTTGCACAATCCCTTCTCCCTGACTCCCCTCTCCCACCAGAGCTTGCACACTCCCTTCTCCCTGACTCCCCTCTCCCACCAAAGCTTGCATACTCCCTTCTCCTTGACTCCCCTCTCCCACCAGAGCTTGCACACTCCCTTCTCCCAGCACCTCTTCGACCTTCCACCAGAGCACCTCTTCTCTGGTTTTGCTACCAGCCACAAAGGCTGTTGAATAAATCTCTTGGCTGCACAGCTGTCCCTGGTGTGATGTTTTGCCCTTCACTCACCATGTCTCAGCTTTTCATAATCTTCCAATGCTACATGTTTCCCAGCACAAAAGGATTCTCATAAGTGTTGGCTAGAATTTTGTCTTATTAATCTGAGTCAATCACGGAATATTTCAGGAAGAAAAGTAGTATTTTGCCTTCTGCTCAGGCTGTTGGAGTTGGGGGCTCCTGGCATTTTCTGCTGGGTGACCTTCATGTAGGCCTATGTGGAATCCACACTTGATTTTTATTTGTGGTTAGGATTGCTACCAGGTGTGTCTGAGGACATCTCAGAGATAGGATACTAAGGTAGGACACAGGCAAAGGAATTGATGCAGAAAATTTATAAAAACATATATTTTATTCCTTGAGAAGCCTCAGGAGGTGTCCTAAATTCTACTTGTGGTGAAATCAGTGAGGAGAACATGGGAATGAACGTGTTGACAGAGGAAGAGGGTGGCAGGTTCTTTGCAGATAATGTTCACATTCATGTTGTTCAGATTAGCCAGGTTTTCTGATAATTTATCATGGACTAGTAATGATGAAGGATGTTGGGTCTAAATTAGATATGGCTCCTGGTCTTCGTCATGCCATTTGTAAAGAGGACAAGGTTTGCTCTCACAGAATGCCTCAAGAGTGAGAAAACTCATCATCTGGTAGACTTTCCTTGAACTTTCAGATGAAGATCACTTCCTTTGTTCTCTGCACCTGGGCGGTCTTTACTCCCTGTCTTTACACGCATCAAACTTATAGTTTTTATTTAATTTGTCTTTCCTGCTGCTGTAGCTTGGATCTACAATGTCCCCCAAAGGCCCATGTATTAAAGGCTTGATCCCCAGCGTGGTGCTATTGGGGGGTGGGGAACCTTTAAGAGGTGAAGCCTGGTTGGAGTATGCGGTCATTGGGGGTGTGGCCCTTGAAGAGGATAGTTGGACCCTAACCCCCTTTTTCTTCCTCTTTTTCAATTTCTGTCCATGAGGTGAACAATTTGCTCTACATGTGCTTCTTCCATTGGGGGCTACACCCCTAACCAGAGGTCTAAAAGCAATAGTCTACCTGATCATGGCTTGAAATCTCCAAAACCATCAGCCAAAATGAACCTTTTCTCTTTATAAGTCATTATCCTAGGTATATGTTACAGTAACAGAAAGCTAACACACCTGTGAGATCACAAACTTAGAAGATAGGGCAGAGTCTCTCACTTTCCAATCTATCATTAACATCAAGCACAACATTGATTAAGCACTTAATGAATACAGTATATGTTGAATGGTTGAAGAAGTCTAGGTTGTGAATTTCATCCTCTGTTAGCCTTTGTGCCAGAGGTACAGTGCTAAAGAATTCAGAGAAGGGAGAGTGTCCCAGAGGGACAGAGACTTGGGAGGGTATTATGCAATCTGGGATGATGGAAACAAAGGGAGGGGGCATCCGGAGCACAGCCAGAGCCAAAGGGCAGAGGAGAGCAAAGACCATCTGAGAACGGGAGTTGGCTAGCACAGGGCTGCAGGCTGAATGCATGTTGCTGAGTTTTAGCTCCATGAGCCATTTCATTGAGGGTATAGGAGGAAGAGTGGAGAAATGCAAGGGGGACATTGTTTCATTCAATCTCCTATTTGTCACCACCACTCATACACCTTGAGGTCAGTCTGAGGCCCTGCTGTGGCCCAATGCTCTCACAGTGTGGACTCTGGCTAATGGGCTTTAAACTGTGACTGGCCTGGAGCTATAGACCATCTGGCAGCCCTGGCATCTTCACATTGCTGGCAAATGGAGGGTTGATATAGTCATTAGTCTCATTTCAGGGGAACCCCAGGGCAAAAAACTGGCAAAGGCTGTTGGCTTCCCTAGTGAGGAATTATGCACCACAGAGAAAGCTCCCGGTCCTGTAGAGTTCCTCCATCTGTGACTCGGCACCCCCACCTACAACTAGGAAGTCTGCTCACCTACTCTTGGTCCAAAATAGCCATCAGTGTATTGCTTCTTGGTAAAACTGCTGACCAATGCAACACCACCCTGGCAAAGACATCCATTCTCTTCTACCCCACAACTTGGATTAGCCCCACTGTGCTTGGATCAGAAGAAGCAATTAACAAATATATTATCAATCATCATCATCATCATCATTGATTCAACAACTAGAAAGACAGACAATAGAGGTTCAGGGCAGATAACTGATAAGTTTTTATAACTGTTTATTTATCCTAACAAAAGATCTGTGGATCAGAGCAGAGATTTTATTTACTCACAGAGCATCCTAGTAATGCCTGCTCTCTCTGCCTCAGTTCCCCATGGGCAATGTGATGAAGGCCAGATATTTACCTGCCTGTGTAGCAAGGTTTACACCAAAATTATGAGACACAGAGTTAGTTGTGTGGATGGGGGAGAAAGAGAAAGACAGAGACTGCAATACTGTACTTGGGAATGTAAGCAAATTCTCCCTGGGAAAGGTGTCTAGGTGGAAGGGAAGGTGTGCTGGTCCTGGCTCTGGAGACCTTGGAGACCTGCTTTTATGCAGCCCTTTTCAGAGGATCAGTCTTCTTCTCTCTGACGTGTGGCGGAGTGTATCTCTTGGGCCTACCTTACATAGGCTCATGAAAATCAAGTCGATAATATGAATTGAGACACTTTGAATAATATGAAAACTGTACAACTCAAATTGAAGCTGGTATGAGAGATGCTTAGCCACAAAATTCTGGTAAAGATGTGTATCGGTGCACAGCATAGTACTTGGCACACAGCGGGCACTCTGTAAATGTTCTCCTTCTGCCCTTCTCTGCACATAGGGCACTAATTATATTAAATGGAGGAATGGAGGCATGTAAACCTTTATCAGTGCTTCTCACTCTGAATTGCACACACGTGGCTTTGCACAGAGCATTTGGCTTCCCTGAACTTAAGCTTCCTTAACTGTGGGTGGAGGAAAACTTCCCCTGTGTCCCTAGCTTGGCTTCCTGGTGTGCTACATAGTTATCATGTTAGAAAGGGAGACAGGTGGCTCTTCCCTCTAGAATAACAATAGTAATAACAATAGAAGATGAGAATTGATTGTTCCAGACAGGAGGTACCTAGGAGGTTGTCCCTTGTTTGTCCACTCTGTGCCAGACACTGTGCTGGGACTGGGATGCAGATGCCCCATGAGAGAAACAGACTATAAACTAGTGACTGCCATGAAACTTAGGAGTCTGGCAGGAGAACTCACAAATCCTTATTTCAGCCTGGCTCTCCCCCTTCCTTCTGGACAAGCTCCTATGGCTGAGCCCAGTGAAGAGCCCTTTCCACTCCATGTCTGTTGTTTCCAAAAGCCAGAGGAACTTCTTGGGTGACCCAGCAGAGATGGATGGATGTGAGATGGGAAGGGGGGGCCCCCAAGGCTGGGAAATGGATGGAGTTGTGTGAAAACTGCCATCTTGGAAGTTCAAGAGTCTTAGACATGAATGGTTTCAGGTCACACCAGGGAGATCAGGGGATCCTCCACAAAGATTCTCAGGCCCCATTATGGCATGGAAGAGGCAGGACCACCTGACTCCTGACTCCCAAGGGCCATGTGGACTTCCATGATAAAGATATAAGTGGTGATGGCATAGGCAGGATAATGTTCTCCCATCCCCCAAGATATCCACATTCTAATCCCCGGAAATTTACATGGCAAAAGGGAATTTTGCAGTTGAGATGAAATTAGGAACTTTAAGATGGGGAGATATCTGTGAGTTATTCAGATGGGTCCAAGTTCATCATAGGGTCTTTACTAGTGAAAGATAGAGGCAGGAGAGTCAAGGTCACAAAGAAAGTTGAAGATTCTTTGCTGAGGCTTTGAAGTTGGAAGAAGGGTCTTTGAGGCAGGGAATGCAAGTGGCCTTTACAGGCTGGAAAAGGGTGGAAACCAATTCTTCCCTAGAGCCTCCAGAGTGAGTGCACCCCTGATGACACCTTGATTTTAGTCCAGTGAGACCCATTTCAGACTTCTGACTTCCAGAAATAGAAGATAAAAATTTGCCAGGCACAGTGGTGCACTCCTGTAATCCCAGCAGCTCTGGAAGCTGAGGCAGGATGCAAATTCAAAGCCAGCCTCAACAATTTAGTGAGGCCTGCAGCAACTCAGCAAGATCCTGTCTCTAAATAAAATATATTTTTTTAAATTTTTATTTATAGTAGTATGTATTACAGTTCATACTATACATATAGAGCATCTTTTTACATAAAACAGTTTGTATTCAAAGTATATTCACAGCATTCAAGTCTTCAATCGTGCATTTAGAATAATGATATCCATCTTATTCAACCACTTTTCCCCCCTTCCCCCCTTGCACCCTCCCTTCCCCTCCCTTCCCTTTGACCATTATAGTGTTCCTCTAGTCCTCCTATGTACCCCGACCCATCAATACTGTGAACCGGCTTCCTTATATCAGAGGAAACATTCGGTATTTGGATTTTTGAGATTGACTGATTTCACTTAGCATTATATTCTCCAACTTCATCCATTTACCTGCGAATGTCATTATTTTATTCTCTTTTATTGCTGAATAAAATTCCATTGTATATATATGCCACATCTAAATAAAATATTTCAAAAGGGCTGGCGATGTGGCTCAGTGGTTAAGTGACCCTGGGTTCAATCTCTGGTACCAAATAAATAAATAAATAATTTTTTTGTTGTTTTAAGTCACTACATTGTGGTGATTTGTTACAGCAGCCATGGGGAAACTCATACAGTGGTGAAATGGGAAACAGGCCCTTTCCTTCTCTGCTATCAAGTGAGTCTTCAAGATTCTTATGTATCCTGGAGATGAGTGCCAGAACCTCCCTATTAACTTCTAACCCTGAATCATAATAGCTTATGAGTTGATGGTTACTGGGAGCTGTATGTATGCAGGAATAATGTAGTTTTAAAATGTTATCTTGACCCAGTTTTCAGGCCCTGGTTAGAAACTGGTCAGTTCTGTTTCTGGAGCAGCTGATTCAATTCACATCACCACCATCTCTCTTATTTGGGTTCTCACACTTCAGGCCACAATGCATTTATCCTGATTGCCTCATAGTCAGGTATTAGACAACCAGGGGCAGCCCCCACACCCAGAGCCACTGAGATTATTCCAACTAGCCAATCTTAAGCTGGCTTGCCCTGCCTGACCTACTCCTTCTTGTGGACCACAATAAAGTCTTCTATCTACAGTCCCCCCCCCCCTCAAGATTGCCCTGGACTGGCCTGCCTGGTATTCTGTATTCTTCCCAGGGAAGACTTTAACAAGACTCTTGATCTGCATCTGACCTCACCTTACCTCACCCAAGACAATGTGGTTAAACACCAGGCAGTGTTCAAAAGCCCTCTACACACATTTACTCATTCAACCCTAACATCAACCCAATGAAGTAGGTACTACCACGACCCCCACTTAACATGAGGGATACATGATAAAGAGAAGTGAAGCAATATGCCCAAAGTGACACAGCTAGTGAGTGGAATCCAAACCTAAATAGCCAGGTAAAGAGTCTGGGCTCTTCACTACCACACTGAGCTGCCCATAGTGTTCAAAATGGTATTGCCACCATCCTAACTGGTGGGGTTCTCCACGCTGGGTTTATTTTGACTTGGAATAAAGTAAGGGGATAGCACCCTACACTTCTGGAATTAAATTTTGGATCTCCACGGGCATTGAGCCTACCTTGAACTACAGCTGAGAAGACATGTCAAATTTGGGGCCTCCTGAGATAGTGAGGCAATTAAAACCATCTATCTGCATTTAACTTAATTAAATGTTCCTGTCACAAGTCCATGTTCCTGCAAAGTTGGTTGTTTTAAAATAACCTCTAAAACTTGGTCTCTTCTGTGCTGGCCAATAGGTGCTGAGGTCCCTCTTGGAGTAGTCCAACTCACCAACGATGTTTGACCTTGTAAGGAAGGCAACAGGGAATATTCTCAAGAAGCTGTCATTCCTGTGTCACTTCAGCAAGGTGAGCAGAGTCCCATCTTGGGGTTGGGAATACCTGCTGCCCACTCCCAGCCTGCAGCAATGATTTCTAAGTAAACAGAACTCATCACGTCTTTGCTTGGGGTGTCCCTAAAACAAAACTGAGCCAAAGCTTGCTTGTAAATGGTTGGGAAGGTAATTCCAGCAAGCTGCATGACAGGGAGTATACCAAGGGAGAAAGGAACCTTGGTGGAAAGGATCTGTGAAGGTGTTGGCTGCTGCTCAAGATGGCAGGCCTTCATTTGGTTCTTATGAAACATCTGCAAATAGTCCACCCAAGCAAGAGTGGGAAGCATTTCTCCACAAGCCCCTATCCTTCATTGGGCATGAACACCTTGACCAATAAGCTCTAACCCATGTACTAGAATTTGCCCATGTGTGAGTGTAGGACAAGTAGCAAGAGGTTCTGGGCACAGGCCAGAGGCAAGAGAGCAAAACTCATCCAAGTCTGGAACTTTCCACATAGTCCTGGCCAAATTAAAACTTGAGACTAAAGAGATTTTGAAGTTGTACCACTTAGGTTGTTAGTGTGTTCAGCATCTGTGTGAACTTTGTAAAGATTGCAGCACCCTGCATATGGGGGATGGTAGTTGTTGCTGGAAGCGCTGTCCTGTTATACCAAAAAGCTTTCTAGTAAACTGAGCAACTAGGATATGTTGGGACTGGAAGTTTCCTTCTCCCTCTCCACAATAAGAGTTTCTGGCCTCAAAATATGTTTGGAGCATGACTGGCTGTTGAAGCGTTTGTGGTTCCCCTAGGTACTATGCCTATTGTTGAGTGACAGGATATAGTGATGTGCTTCTCAGCCAGACCCAAAAATCTACATAACCCAGAACATTAGGCCACCACCAAAACACATTTACATGTTTTTGAACAAAGTGACTTTACATATTTTGTTAGTCTTCACAATAAATCCATGAAGGAGAAATTATTGTTCATCATCTTTAAAGATATAGACAAATAGCCTGAGGTTCAGAGTGCTTTACCAATCACTTCAAAACTCCAGAGCCATTAAATGGTAAAGCTAGAAATGCAATCTAGTTCATCTGATTCCAAATATGAATCCTTCTATAGTATAAAATAAACCTGGCCCGTCAAATATTTTAACCTAGTGGCAGACTGCAAGTTTTTGACAGCAGGGATAGTTTATTTAGCTTACAGAATAAGCATTCTAGCTGAAAGCATGTTTAGAATGAGTTTATGCTCAAACATGGTGTACTCCTTAAGCCAGGAAGAGATCCTTGCATCCCTGGTGCCTAGTATTTAGCCTCAATACATTTGTGCTGAATTCATTAAAGATACCTGAAGCTTTCAAGTACTCCTCTTTTGAAGCAATTGCTCAAATTTATGGAAAAGTAGCAAAGAGAAGTTTTCCTGAACATCCAAAAATGCAGACCTGAGGACCCATCACTGTGAGGCTCTTTAGTGTTTCCTATAAACAATGACATTTCCCTATGAAACCACTATATAATCATCAATATCAGGAAATTAACGAAGCTGCATTACAACAGATACTAGGTAGTAGGTACTCCTAAGATGCCAAGAAAGTTTCAACAATTGTCCCCAAAATGTCCTTTGTAGAAAAAGGAAGCAGTCAAGGATCCTCTATTACCTTCAGTAGTCGTATCTCTCTACTCCTTTTTAATCTGGTTCCTCTTCTCCTCTTCCCTGCACATGTCTTTTCCACTCCTACCCAGACCCTGACACCTGTGCTGCTCTGGCATCACCCCTCCCCACATGGACACCTCCTTACCCTGCTCAGGCTTCAGTTCTTCTCTGGACCAGCTCCCCATTCCCATCATTGTGGGATACCTGACTTCCTCATTCCTCCTAGTAGTTTTTGTACTGAATTGTTCAGGAATGAAAAAAGAAGAAGAGAACTAAAGCAACCTTAGCATGAGAGGGTGGAATATTTCCACACATTCACTTGATCCCAGGACCCAGGACAGAAAAAAAGACTGGTGGGGAAATTAAAAACAGTTACTTTCCAACAAGCAAAGCTGGTTGATGGTGGCAGAAGTCAGGATAATTTTGGAGAGGGAAGAAGACTTGGAAAGGACACCCTAGAAAGGGTGTAAATAATGTCCTATAATCTAAATACTGTTGGAAGGTGATAACTATTTGACTAGAGTCCTCTATTGGGGGGAATGACATTACCCCCAAAATGACAAATAATATGAAGGTATAGAGAACAAGATTTCCTACATTGTATGCACATAAATTTATAATAAAATCATGGATCAGATCTGAGACCTGCACAGCCATTTTACAGATGAAGAAACTGAAGCCAGAGAGAGTTGATTATCCAACATTGCACTGGTGAGGGCTTGGGTGTACTTATCCTATATAATAACTTTCCTGTGTCCATATATAAATATACTACCAGTGAAATTCTACATCATATACAACCACAAGAATGGGATCCTAATTAGTATAATTTATACTCCATGTATGCATAATATGTTAAAATATACTCTATTTTCCTATATATCTAAAAAAGAACAACAACAACAAAAAAATAAAGCAGAACTCTTACCACTACAATTTCACAACCAATGCATTTTTCCTTACATTTCCCCTACTGCACTCTGGTCTCAAATCTTCCTTTCTTCAGTCCAACCTTGTTTGTAAGTAAATTTTCATTATCTACATAAATAAAGGCACACAAATCCTAATTTTTCCTCTTAATGCATTTTCACATGGGAACACATTCATATCAAGGAACAGAACAATACTAGAACCCCAAATCCTCTCATGCCCAATTCCCAGTCACCACCAACTCCTTTCCCCCAATAGAAGACTGACTTCCATCACCAACATTTAGTATTGCCTGATTTTGAAATTTGTATAATTGAAATAGTAGTATATTTATTTTTTCATTTTATTTTATTTTATTTTTTGTGGTACTGGGAATTGAACTCAGGGGCACTCGTCCACTGGGTCACATCCCCAGCTCTTTTTTTTTTTTTAATTCTATTTTATTTAGAGACAGGGTCTCACTGAGTTGCTAAGTGCCTCACCATTGCTGAGGCTGGTTTTGAACTCACGATCCTCCTGCCTCAGCCTCCCAAAGTGCTGGGATTACAGGCGTGCGCCACCGCGCCCGGCTAGTAGTATATTTATTTTTGTACGTGTATTTGGTTTCTTGCACTCAGTGTCACATGTAAAATTGACATTGTTCGTAGAAGTATTTTATGTAGAGTTGTCCATTGTATGGCTATGCCATAATTTGTTTGCTCATTCAACTTCTGATGGGTCTTCGAGTATTTCTAGTTTTTGATGATTACAAATAGTGATGCTGTGAACCTTCTTGTGTATGTTTTAACAACCTGGCTAAATTAGACATTAATTCCAATATATTATTCCAACATATAACAGTTCTCTGGCATGAATTAGAAGTGGAATTGATGGATTATAGAATACAATTTATGTTCTGTTTTTGTAACACTACTAGTTTTCTACAGTTGTATCAATTTGCATTAGACTAGTAGTATATGAGAATTCCACTTTCCTCACATCCTCACTAGGCACTTGATATTTTCAGTCTTATATTTTAGCCACTCTAGTGGTATGTTGTAGTATTTCATTGTGATTTTAATTTGTACTTTACTTACAACTGAGATTTTGCATTAAAAAAAAATAGAATGCTTTTGATGGCAATTTGAAAATCTCTTTCTATGAAGTTCTTGTTTAATTATCTTGCCCATTTAGAGAGGAGGGTAGGGATAGTCTATCTTTTAATTCTTGTTTCTGGGGGTCCTTATATGTTCTTGATACCTGTCCTATGGATTGCCAATATCTCCCCACCCCCAACAACATTTGTTTTATGGAATCTTCCAATAAATAAGCATTCTTAATATAATCCTCAGATTCTTAACAGGGCTATATTGCCCTTGTGTTGTGTAAATTGGTTCTGTGGGCATGAAAAAAATTTTAGCTATTGCAATTGGTTTGTGACCCTTCAGGGGGTTATAGTTCATAAACATATACAGTATTATCTGTGGTAATAAACTTTTATGAGGCAAGGGGTGGGGAGTTTAGATTGAAAATTTTCCCCAAATGCGTTCATAGGGGCAATATTCATTTTTTTCCAGAAAAATTTAACAGTTTTATTTATAATTGTCATAAGGTTGAACTGCTGAAACTTGTTCACTGAAACATTTTGACTTGCATTAATGTTTTACATCACCGCATTTATATTAAAAACTCACACACAAATGAAAATTGAAAAACGGCCAATACCTGATTTCTGTCCCCTATTTTTTCCATTCACAATCATATACTTAGGTACCCTTTTGAACCCATGGGAAAAAAAATCTAACGTTAAGAACTACCAATAACAGGAAGAAGAGGGGAAAAAAAATCTGAGAATGAAATGTTTCCCATCATAGTAAATTCTTAAGCTCGTTCTCCATGTATGTGGTGTGCTAGTTGGATGTCTTTTGACATACTTGTTATACATTTGCCATGGATAGCACACAGGTTGGTGTCTTCAAAAGGACAACCAGATAGCCCTCACTTGCCTCCTGCAAAGCACTAGTAGCTGCGCTCTGGAAGCGCTGATCTGTTTTGAAGTCCTGAGCAATTTCTTGCACCAGAGGCTGGAAGGGGACTTTGCCAATCAGAAATTCAGTGAACTTCTTATAACGTCTAATTTCAGGGAGTGCCACAGTACCAGGCCTGTAACGATGAGGTTTCTTCACCCCTCCAGTAGAGGGCGCACTCTTGGGAGCCGCTTTTGTAGCCAGTTGTTTCCTGGGTGCTTTACCACTGGTTGATTTGGGGGCAGTCTGCTTTGTGAGAGCCATGGTAGAAAGACCTCCTTACTTACCCCCCTTCTCCTTAGACTGGAGCTCTGCGAGCTAGACACGGCACTGGCTTTAGAAAGCATTTGTGGCATGGCAGTGGCTGCGAACACAATTGAGAGGCAATATTCTAAAAGGCGTAAAACACCAATGTGGTCCAATTTATCTATATTTGTCTCTTTGAGTCCTGTTAATCTTTGCATATACCAAAGTATTGAAGATATTTTGTTATGTATCTTCTAGAAGAGCTAATATTTTCCATTCACATCCCATCATTTTTATATATAGTGTGAGGTAGGGGTTAAAGTAAAATTTTCTGTGTACTACAATGCCATCTTTATAATAAGTCAAGTGATATATATATGTATATATGTATACATACATATATACATATGTGTGTATATGATTATTTTTTAAAAAAAATATTTATTTATTTACTTTAGTTGTACACAATGCAATGCATTTATGTTTATGTGGTGCTGAGGATCAAACCCGGGCCGCGCACATGCAAGGCAAGTGCTCTGCCACTGAGCCACAACCCCAGCCCCTGTATATGATTCTTTATGATTATTTTTCAAGATTGTCTTGTCTCTTTGTGGCCTTTTTAAATTTTTCAATAAATTATAAAATCAGCTTGCATTAGTTCCAATCAAGAAAAAAATATCTGGGATTCTAGTGTCATCTTATTAAATCTAAAGAATAATTTGAAACCATTAACATCTTTACCATATTTAATTCTGTGAAACTTGTGTATCCTCCATTTATTAGTTCTTTGTTTTCTCACAATAATGTTTAAAACTTTTCTGTATAAAAAAAAATTAGACATTGTTATGGTTTGGATGTGATGTGTCCCCCAAAAGCTCATGTGTGAGACAATACAAGAAGGTTTGGAGTAGAAGTGATCGGGTTCTGAGATCTTTAACCTAATCACTGAATTAACCCCCTGATGGGATTAACTGAGTGGTAACTGAAGGTGGGTAGGGTGTGGCTGGGGGAGGTGGGTCATTGGGAGCATGCCTTTGGGGTATATATTTTTTATCTGGTGAGTGGATTCTGTCTCTCTGCTTTCTGATCATCATGTGAGCTGCTTCCCTCTGCCACACTCTTGTGCTGTGATGTTCTGCCTCACCTCAAACCCCGAAGAGCAGACCTCAGAAACCATGAGCCCCCAAATAAACTTTTCCTCCTCTAAAATTGTTCTTGTCAGGTCTTTAGTCGCAAAAGTGAAAAAGCTGACTAAAACACACATATTTTGTTCAATTTTTCCTGATTATTTGATATTTTTATCTATTGCAAGTGATGTTAATACTATATTTTTCTGATTTGTTGCTTATATACAGAAATACCATTAGTTTTGCATATTGACTTGTATCCAATAACCCAACTAACTTACACTAATTCCAACTAATTAATTGCAATCTTTTGATTATAGTCTTTTGGGATTTATATGTGTGTGATGATGTTATTTTCAAATAATGATTTAATTTCTCTCATTCCTATTCTTACGACTTTTTTCTCTTACAATAAAGTCAAAGGACTCTCACTACAATGGCTAGAATCTTCTTTCTGTGCATTTTAAAAATCGGTGTGTTATAGTTATACATAATGATAGGATTTGTTGCTTCATATCTGTACATGCACATAACATAACAAATAATTTGGCCAATATCACTCCCCAGCACTTCCCCCCAATGGCTAAAATTGTAAGAACAGAAGTGTGAGAATCATTTTCTTGTTCTCAATCTCCAACAGGAAGCTTTTAAGATTTTATAACTAAATATAATGTTTGTGATAGATTATTATTATTTTTTTTGTACCAGGGATTGAACTCAGGGCCACTCAACCACTGAGCCACATTCCCAAGCTTATTCTGTATTTTATTTAGAGACAGGGTCTTACTGAGTTGCTTAGTGCCTTGCCATTGCTGAGGATGCTTTGAACTCATGATCCTCCTGCCTCAGCCTCCCAAACTGCTGGGGTTACAGGCATGCATCACTGCGCCCGGCTGTGATAGATTATTTTGAACAAATTCTTTATCACAATAAGAAAGTTCTCTCTGTTCCTATTCTTATAGGGTTCTTTTAAATTTATAATGTATGAGTGCTTAATTTTGTTGTATACATTTTCTTATGTTTTTCTTTACTTATGGAGATGATCATATACTTTTTTCTCTGACTTTGAAGTTTTTTCTTTTTTTAGGTATTTTTAATTTTTTATTTGTTCTTTTTAGTTATACATGACAGTAGAATGTGTTTTGACATAATATACATACACGGAGTATAACTTCCTACTTTGGTGGTTGTACATGATGTGGAGTTTTACTGTTGTGTATTCATATATGAACATAGGAAAGTTATGTATGATTCATTCTGCTCTTTTTTCCCATTCCCTTCCTCCCTTCCTTCCCCCCACTCTGCCTTGTCAAATACAGTGAGCTACCCCTTCTCCCTTTTTACCCCCACCCCTGCCTATTGTGAGCCATCATCCACATATCAGAAAGAACATTTGGACTTTGGTTTTGAGGGGATTGGCTTATTTTGCTTAGCATGATATTCTTTAATTCCATCCATTGACCAGCAAATGCCATAATTTTATTTTTTTTATGGCTGAGTGATATTCCATTATATATATGTACCACATTTTCTTTATCCATTCATCTATTGAAGGGCACTTTTATTGGTTTAGCTATGAGTTTAGCTATTGTGAATTGAGCTGCTATGAACATTAATGTGGCTGTGTCACTGTAGTATGCTGATTTTAAGTCTTTTGGGTATAAACTGATGAATGGGATAACTGGGTCAAATGGTGGTTCCACTCCAAGTTTTCTGAGGAATCTCCATACTGCTTTCCAGAGTGGTTGCACCAACTTGCAGTCCCACCAGCAATGTATGAGTGTATCTTCTCCTCCCACGTCCTGGCCAACATTTATTGTTACTTGTATTCTTGATAATTGCTGTTCCGACTGGAGTGAGATGAAATCTCAATGTAGTTTATTTGCATTTCTCTAATTGTTAGAGATGTTAAACATTTTTTCATATATTTGTTGACTGATCGAACTTTTTCTTCTGTGTAGTGTCTGTTCAGTTCCTTAACCCATTTATTGATTGGATTATTTGGTATTTTTTGGTATTAAGTTTTTTGAGTTCTTTATAGATCCTGGAGATTGATGCTCTGAGTGAGGTGCAAGTGGTAAAGATTTTCTCCCATCCCGTAGACTCTCTCTTCATGTTTGAAGTTTTTTCTTATAAAGAATAATACACATATCTAAGTATTCAACCAAATTTTCATAAACAAAACACTTTGTAACTAGCATGCAAATCAAGAAATAGATTTTTTGAATCCCAGAACTTTTTTCATGCTTCTAATATGACTTTTAATACTGTGCATTAGTTTTAATTATTTGAATGAAAACAAGGAGTTTAATCTCTTTTTGTCTAGCTTCTTCTGCTCAACATTTTTTTTTAGAATCAACCATATTATTCTGTGCAATTGTAGTTCTCCTATTTTCAGTGCTGTGTCTCAATGCATGTTATGAATATACCACAATTTCTTTATTCCTTCTGTTCATATGAGCCTTTGGGCAGTTTCTAGTTCAGTGCTACTAGAAATAGTCCTGTATGAATATTCTAGTAGGTACCTTTTGGAAAACATACATATGCAATTCTGTTGAATATATTTATCAATTTTTGAACATAAATCAACTTTGCCTTCCTGGAATAAACTCCACTTGGTCTCGATAAATTATCTTTTTTTTTTTTTTTTTTTATCTATCACTGGGTCTGATTTGCTTTTTTATTTTAAAATATGTTTTCATAAGAATGTTAATGAGAGAGAATGGCCTGAAATATCCTTGTCAGGCTTTGTTATCAAGGCAATTCTGGCCTTATAAAATTAGTTGAGAACTGTCCCTCTTTTTATGTTCTTCAGAATTGCTTTATAAAATCAGAGTTATTTCTTCTTTAATAGTTTGACAAAACTTTGCCAATGAAGCCATCTGGGCTTGGAGAATTTTTAAATTGCACTTTCAATTTTTAAAATAAATACAGGACTATTCCCATTTTCTATTTCTTTTTGTTTCAGTTTTGTTAGGCTATAGGGGTTTCTTTTTTTTTAAAGGGAATTTCTAAGTTTCACTTGTAGTTAAATTTTTTGGTATAAAGTTTTGAAATATCCTTTAAAGTGTTTTAAAATTTGTATCATCAATAGCATTGTGTTCTTTTCCATTATTTATATAAGATCACTCGTGCCTTTTTGTGAAAATCAGTCTCCTTATCAATTTTATCCATCTCAAATAAATCATTTTTGGTTTTGATTTTTCTCACTTATACATTTATTATCTATTACACATGTTTCTGCTGAAAATCTGATTTCTTCCTCTTTTCCATTTCTTTGGATTTCGTTTGTTTATTTTTACTTGTTTAGATGGCTGATTTTCAGCCTTCCCCCCCTCCCTTTTTTTCCTTTCCACTATTTGCTCTTAAGGCCAAAATTTCCCTTTAAGCATTATAAGTTTATCCTACAAGCTTTAATATATTTGACTCTTATCATTATTATATTTAAGATATTTTATAATTTCCATTGTGATTTCTTCCTTAAGCTATATATTATTCATAAGTGCATTGCTTAATTTCCCCAAATTTTGAGAATTCAAATTATCCTTCTGGTGTAGTCTATTTTTTTTTAAGTTCTAGATGGACTGAATATCTTTATTTTATTTATTTATGTGGTGCTGAGGATGGAACCCAGTACCTCATGTGGAGGCAGCAAGTACTCCACCACTGAGCTACTACTATCCTGTGCCCTTTGGTGTAGTCTTTTAACTCACTTCTACTGTGTCCAGAGAATATTTACTGAACGATTTCAATTCTTTGAAACTTACTGACACTTTTTTATGGCCCAGCATGAGATCTATTTCGTAAATGTTCCAGGAACACTTGAAAAGAATGTGTAGCCTAAGATTATTGAGAATAGAGTTCTACATATGCTAATTAGGTCAAGTTTATTAATGTCTTTTAATCCTCTCTGTCCTTTTTGTCTAGTTTTTCTGTCAATTACTGATAGAAGTATATCAGTCTCCCACTTTAAACTCTTTTTGTCCTTATAGTTAAGATGTGTCACTTGTGAGCATATGACATTTTTTGTTTCTTTACCCATTCTAGTAATCTTTTCTACTTGAATATATATCTCTTTATATTTATTGTAATGACAATTTTTCACAAGACAATTTTTATTTACCATTTTACTGGTTATTTTCCTTTTGTTCTATCTATTCTATGTTCATTTTTTCTCTCTGTTTATGCCTTGTTTTAGATTATTCAGATTTTATTTTCTTATTTTAACACTGTAATAACTTGTTAGTGTATATTCTTTCAGTAATTATCCTTAAGATTATAATATGCATTTTTGACACTAGAATCTGGCATAAATTAGGATTTTCATCTCTTCCAAAATAATGCTAGGATCTTAGAATACTTTAATTCCATTTACCTTTCTCCTACCTTTTTGTTTGTTTGTTTTTGTCATTGTGTATGTAACTTATACATCTACTCTAAACTTGATATTTTTTGCTTTATAGATGATATTAATTTAAACTTATATATTTACTCTGTACATTGTTCTTCATTCTTTCCTTCATTTTTTTTCTTTTCCATCTTGATACACATAGAAATGATCTGACATAGCATTTAAAGTAACTATAATTATATTCAAGAAAATAGATAAGACTGCAAATAACATGATAGAAACAGACCATTTTGCTTGGGCCTCAGGGACTTCTTTCAGAATTTCTTTTAATGAAAGTTTTTTGGCAACAAAATTTCTCACTTTTTGTTTGTTTTTCTTTTGCCTTTGGGTTTGAAGACCATTTTCAGCTGTGTAATTAATTCGAGGTTGACAGGTTTTTCCTTTCAGTACTCTAAAGGTGACTTCACTACTTTCATATTCTCTGAGCTGCTATTTCATTGGAAGTCAGCGGTTGATCTTAGTGTTGCTCTTTTGAAGGAATATGTCTTTTTTCCCCCGTTAGATTTTTATTTTCTCTTCATCATTCTTTTTTCAGTGATTTTACGTAGATGTATATAAGGGTGGTTTTCTTTTTATTTATCTTTGTTGGAGTTCCCTTTTCGTCTTTAATCTAGCTTCTATATTTTAATATTTTACGTAGTATTAAGAACAGTATTATTAACCATTAAATCTTAAAATATTTTTTTTTGTGGTACCGGGGATTGAACTCAGGGGCACTCGACCACTGGGCCACATCCCCAGCCCTTTTTTATATTTTATTTAGAGACAGGGTCTCACTGAGTTGCTAAGTGCCTCTCCATTGCTGAGGCTGGCTTTGAACTCGCGATCCTCCTGCCTCAGCCTCCCAAAGTGCTGGGATTACAGGCGTGCGCCACCGCGCCCGGCTTAAAATATTATTTCTGCCTATTCTGTCTTTTTTCCTTCTTGGAAATTCCAACTGTACACATACTAAAATTTTTCATCATGTTCCATATGTCTGCTATGATTTTTTGTATATTTCCATCCTCTTGAATATCTGTGCTTTAGTCTATTGTCTGTCCTAGCCAGATCTATTTTCCAGCTTATTAATCATCTCCTCAACAGTATCCAATATGCTCTTTGAATAATCTATTAATTTTACAATTTGAATTATTTCATTTTTCAGTTTTAGAATTAAAAAAATAAAATATGCTGATTTGCTAATTTCTGATCAAATATCTATTTCCATTAGGTTAACTAAGAGATTGATACGTAATAGAAATCTTGATACTTTGCACAAATCATTGCCTTCTGGTGAATAAGCGTATTAGAAATCAAACTGCTGTTTAGGATAGTGCCCTGTGGAGATAGTTTGGAGATGTTAACAGGTTTAGAATTATATTTAACTGTTCTTTAAAGACCCAGTTTCTATCATGATGTTTTTCAGTCTTATCTATTTTCTTGAATATAATAATAGATATTTTAAAGGCCGTGTCAGATCATTTCTACATGTATCACCTACACATATATTTCCATTACCTATTGTTTTCTTGGTTCTGTTTTTTATATGTCTGTTTAAAATTTATTGGATGATAAATATTGTTTGTATAATAATATAGAGGCTCTGAATGATGTTTTCTCACTTCAGCGAACATTTACTCTATTCTCTGGCAGGCAAAAGGATGAGGTCACCTCAATCCAACATAACTAAGTTGAGGCATGTTTGTAGTCTTTCTAAGGTTCTATTTATTGCAGGTTTGCTTTCATTACTAGTATGTTATATCTCCACAGGTCCTAACTAAGATTCTGGGGTATTTTTTTAGAACTCTCCACCCCATGCCTAAAGGAGTACTGAATTCCAATTTTTATTCCATACTGAAAGATTTGTAAAAGTTTTATTCTGCTTTATAGCCTCTTTTTTGCTTAACTTCCTAGTCTCTGACTTTGCATAGCTTTATTAATAAAAGCTTTGTGTTAGTTCATTTTGTGCTGCTATCACAGAACACCTGATACTGTATTATAAGTATTTTATAATGATCAGAGGCTTATTGGCTCAGAGTTCTAGAGGCTGGTAAGTCCAACGATTGAGAGACCACCATCCAATGAGGGCTTTCTTGCAGTTCCATCCATGCAGAAGGCAAAAAGAAGATCAAGAGAGAGTAAGAGTGAGCTGATCTCACTCTTTTATACTGACACCAATCACACCTTCATGATCAAATGATAGTACCACAGGCTGGCAATTAAGTTGTTACTTCATGGTCTTTGACGGACATTTAAGATTTAAACCATAACATTCTGCACTGGCCCCAGAAGCTCATGTCCATTTCATAATGCAAAATGCTTTCAGTCTATATCCAAGGGTTTTTTAGATCTTCATAGTACAGCATTACTCAAAAGTCCAGGTCCAAAGTATCCTCTGAGATGCAAGTCAAACTCATCTGTAAGCTCCTAAAAAAATCAAAATAGGCCAGATGCAGTGGCACACATGTGTAATCCCAGTGGCTCAGGAGGCTGAGGCAGGAGGATCATGAGTTCAAAGCCAGCCTCACCAAAGCAAGGCACTAAGCAACTCACTGAGACCCTGTCTCTAAAGTATAATACAAAATAGGGCCCACCCCCACATGTGCCTGATGACAGGGCTCAGTGGTCAAATGCCCCTGAGTTCAATCCCTTTTCCCTGCCACCACCAAAAAAAAAAAAAAAAAATCAAAATAACATATTACATACTTCCAACATACAATAGCACAATGTAAACATTGCCAAATGAGAACAATGGGGACATAAAAAATAAAAAAAGGAAGGATCAGACTAACCATGACCAAGATCTTGAAGGGAAAACATTAAATCCTTTAGTTCTATGTCCAGTATCCTGGGCACATAGTGGCAGGAGGCAAGCTCTTGAAGCCTGTTTCTTCATCTATAAAATAAGACACTGCAGTAGCTAGATGACCTCTAATGTCCTGTGTCCCTGCAACAAATTATCTGAATGCCCATCTTTTATATAGGGTCTTTTCAACCATTGAACATAATGGTAATTCTTTCTCATTTACCCACATTCCACCACCTTGTTGAAACATGTTCCTTCTCTCTTATTTTTGCTCTTCACACTAAAAATGTTTATCCATGAGGATTTATGTCAGAATGTCTGGGGGCAGGGTGGTGAAATTATTTCTGCATGTTAATGGAGAGTATTAGCTCTTAAAGAGCAAAAGAATGTTGCCCTTAAGGAGAAAAACTCTTCTTTGTGAAGGGTGCATCCTCTCTAGCCCCACCCCCACATGTGCCTGATGACAGAGCTAAGCCAAGTTTATGACACAGCAAGCCACAGTCTTCCTCTTTCCTTCCTTTTCTTGTTTCCTTCTTCCTTCTTCAGTGTAAGCTCACAAATGATAAAACAAATATTTAACCAAAATTTCTTTCAATCTGTAGATTCAACTCAATCCTTCTATATGCTCATGCAATCTTTTTTTTCATGTGAGCATCTATTACATGGGAAGCACTGTTCTAAGCTATAAGGTTGTAACCATTAATAAGATGGTGTTCTTGCTTTCCAATAATTCACTGTCTTTTTAATTCATTTCTTTAACAAAATCTTTTTACAGTGTGGTCACACTGGGTTCTTGCAAAGCAATTAGTATGGAGTGTGAATTGTTTACTAGGGACTAAAAATAGTGAAAGGAAGAAAGCACAACCAGACAGAAGAAGAGGTTGAACCATGATGCAGGCCCAATGGAGCCCCAAAAACCCAGTGGTAAAATCTGGAGTGAGAATTGCTCATCAGAGTATCCCATGGTGACCCCCAAATGGGATCTTGATACACCTCCAGTTAGAGTCCTAAGACTATCTCTAACTAATTTCCACTAACTGGGTGTCTTAGAACAATAGAAATTTATTCTCCCACGTTCTGGAGGCTAGAAGTCTAAAATTAAAGTTTTGGTAGAGATGTGCTCCCTCCAAAGATTCTGTGGTACATACTTCCTGGCCTTTTCCAGCTTCTAACAGCTCCAGCATTCCTTGACCTGTAGCAGCACAACTTTAGTCACATGGTTTTCTTTTCTATGCATCTGAGTCTCAAGTTCCCTATACTTTTTACATTTTTTAGTTTGTTTTAAAAGACTTTATTTTTTTTACAGAAGTATTAGATTTATAGCAAATTGAAAGGAAGATACAAAGATATCCCACAGCTCATGTCTCCCCCATTTTCAACATCCCCCACCAGAGTGGAACACTTGTTATAATCAATGAACCTGCCTTGACACCTCATTATCATCTAAAGTCTATAGTTTACATTAAGGCTTATTCTTGGTATTCTACATTCTATGGGTTTGAACCAAGTGTATAATGACATGTATCACCATTTCTCTGCCTTTTTCTCATAATGATGCCTGATATTGAATTTAGAGTCCTTTATAAATCCAAAATGATCTTATCTCCAGATGTGCAACTTAATTACCACTTACAAAGATTCTTTTTCTAAATAAGGTCATATTCACAGATTTGGGGAGCCCAAATGTGGACTTTCCTAGAAAGGATGTGATCTTCAGAGACCCATACTCTGTAACTGAGGCCAACCTAAAGCAACTGACAGTCTACTGACTGAGTCCCTGAGGATGGGCACCAAGTTCTTCTTTGAAGGGGAAATCTGTGTGCATGACTTTTTATCTGTGACATACATCCAAGATCCATATAAATAATTAGACACAGTGCTACTAATATCAGTGTCCCTGTTCTTATCACTCTTGCAGTCCAGCAAGGGAAAATAAGTATTAATCAAATAACACCACAACTCCAGGTAAAATCTCCCCAGTAGCAAGTGCTGCCAAAAAGAGGTACATACTACCACAAAAATATGCAGAGGAAAGACCTGAAAGTGCTTGATTGGAGACTGGAGAACATTAGTTAGGAGAGAGGGAAAATCACAAGCAAAGATTGGATCATTGTGCATTCAAGAAAGTGTAAGAATGCCTGTAGGGCTAGACTAAGGGATCCATGGGGAACAAGATATGATGTGAGCTTAGGAGGTAGGTGGAACTGTGCTAAATAGGAATTTTAGGACATGTGATGAATTTGACCTATATCCATAGAACAACAGAACTCCATTGAAAAGTTTCAAGAAAGGGAGCATGATGAATCAGGGGTGGGGATGCATAGTGCTATGGCAGCAATGTGGAGACCAGATTTGAGGGACAGAAGATAAGCAGCTGAGAGGCTAGACAGGAGACTGTCATAACTGTAGCCTAACCAGGAGCTCATGGGACCAAGGACTAGGGTGGAAATAGTGGAGATGGAGATAAAGCAATGGATTCTAGAGAAATTTAACAGATACTTAGTATTTGATGATGAATGGGACATGGAAGTAAGGGGGAGAAAGGTGTTTAAGATGACTCCTGGGTTTCTACTTTGTGCAAGTGAAAAAGGAAAGGTGATCCTTACTGAGATGGGGAGCATTAGAAAAGACCAGGCATGGACGAGTATGGAATGTTCCAGAGGTTAGAGTTGCTCCTGCATATGGGCTAAGAAAAGACCACAGATTCCAGAGGGAGGTTCAGTATCTTTCTGCCCTCCTTCCCATTATTGGATTCAAACCTGTACCTCTCTGTATTCACAACACAAATCTTTGCTTTTGAGGTTTGTGCTCCCATTAAGTTCATTACTGCCCATCTCATCACTGACAGGTACTGTCACTTGTACTGACTCATCTCCTGGTCCCTCTCCACATTTGTTGAGAATTTTGGCTTCTGTCTTTCTGGTTTATGTCATGCTATCATCCCAGGGTGACCTCTGCTTTACCTGAATTACCTCCCTAATTCCACGTCAGGTACTCAACACCATGGAAACACCTTGTGCTTGTCAGCCTCCAAACTGTACCATATCCAATCTTAAGCACCATACTCCTCTCTCCAAATACAATCTTCTATCCTAGCTTGCTCTTAACGTTACTCCATAACTATGGTTCTTGACCCCTTTGTTTTCTTCTAATCAGCCTACTCATGACCTCACTTTCTTTCCAGCTTATGTACAATGTACATCTCCACATCACACCGCCTTGTCTGAACATGAGCATGAATTTTGTTTTAGTTTCCACTTACACCAACACTCTGAACTCCCCTCCAGTTTTGTTCTTCCTATGGTAGACAAAGCCCAAGACAGGATTAATCCTAGCTATACCTTTTCCTTCATGTCTCCCAGCCCACTGCACGCTGCAAGAGAAAGTCATTGGGTTATATAAACTGGTGTCATCACAAATTCATGGTCCCCAAGTCCTCATATCCCCAGAATATTCTTTAATCTGAGTGTGGGTAATGAGCAAAGATAGTAGTTATAATATGCACATGGATGAGGTTGCCCAAGGAAAGTGGATGAGAGATGGAAGAAACTAGACAGAAGCAGATTAAGGTCTCAATGAGAAGTGAAGTAGAACCCCTAAGCAGACACTTGTTCAGAAAACTTGATCTAAAAGGGAAGAAGAGAGTAAAGGCAGTAGGTAGTGTGGATGGAGTTTGGGTATTTTAACTGTAGTATGGGAGAGATGATGGTGTTTTTATAGGCTAAGGGAAAAGAGCCCAGAAAGAGGGAGAGGTTTAAGGTCTAGAAAATGGGATGACTGCAAGTAACTTTCCAACAGGAAAGAAGTAATACAGCAAATAATGTACTTCAACACTGGAATATTTTGCATACACAGAAAGCAGAACACAGAATTGTCATACTATATGGTTATAACTATGTAAACAATGTGTTAACTATGTAAATAATGTGTTAATACACACAAAGTTTAGAAACAAAATGAAAGTCCTTGTGTCTATTCAGTAGGATGAATATTTTCTTCTTAAATTCATATGATTATTATTATAAAAGTACTTAATAATAAGTGGAGCCTCCTATTGATATAAGGCACATGTGTATATGTATATATATGGATATATACACATGCTTACCAATTTCTCTGCTCAACATTTAGTTTCTTCTCTTTCACTTGCATAATTTAATAGTTCTTTCTATTTATGATAACTTCTTAGTTTTCATTTATCTAGAAATGTCTTAATTTTACCCTCATTGCTACATGATAGTTTAACTGGGTGTAACATTTTATTTATGATAATTTTCCCTTGTTACTTTGAAGATAATATTCCATTGCCAGTGGTTAATGTTGTAAGTCACTCTAGATGCCATTCCATTGAGGGGTCCTATATTTTTCTCTCTGGTTGTTTTAATTAATTAATTAATTAATTTTTTTTTGTCTTTGTGTTCTATAATTTCACTATACTGAATCTTGGAGTGGATTTTTATTTCTTTATCAGACTAAGTGTTCAAAGTGCTCCCTATATTTGAGAATTCATATCTTTATCCATTCTAGGAAATTCTCTTTGAACATTACCACTTCCATATTTTCTCTATTCTCTCATTCTAAAACCCATAAGAAGGCGTAACTTGGCATTCTTAGTTTATTCTGCTAGTCGGTTAGCCTCGTTTTTGTGTTTTTTATTTCTTTATCTTTCTGATCTTCATTCTCTCTAATTTACTTGTTACTCTCTTTCAGGTAAATTAATTATCTCTTTAATACCCTCTACTCTACTTAAATTATTTTACTCTCCATGACTATATTTCTTATTTACCTCTTTCCCAGAAAAGTATCTTATATCTCCTGTTTTCAATCTTCATTTTGGACCTTTAACCATTTAATATGTGACTTATAGGATTTTTCAGCCTGTAATAGTCCTGAAGTTATCAAGTGCCTAATTTTGTTGTTGGTTAGGTATGATTTTTTTCTCTTGATGACTTGATTGTTTGTTTGTAAGATAATTTTGGATTTTGAGTTCATCTTCAATAGAGATTCATTTGAGGTTTTATTTGTGGAAGCCTGGATTACATCTTTATGTAACTATGAAAGGATGGAAAGGAAGAACCTGTGTCCTTCCAGGAAATTTACACTTTGCTTTTTCCAAAGGTATCAGCCTAGGAGCACATTTTTTGTTGGTTGTTCCCAAGGTCATGTATATTTAAGCCCCAGACCTCCATAAAGTCTGTAGTTATGAATTTTCAGGACGACTTACTCCCCTTCACCAGAACCCTAAGAAAAAATAGGAGTTTTCATCATTTCCCTTTATCTGCCAGCAGATTATTTTTTAAAGTTTAGCCTTTCACTTATAGCATAACCCTATGAATGGCCTGGATTAAATCAGGGTCTTAGTTCTAACTCCTCACCTCCGTAGAAGCATCCAAATTCCTGTTTCCTGAACCAGTATGGACATTGCAATCTATGTCATGGTTGCTAAAATGGAAACCTGTGTTCTTTCTACTCTATTCCTACCATATAGCCCAGAAAGTGGCACTTTATATTTTCTAAACTTGTTCTTACTTTCTTGTTTGCTTTGAAGACCTGGGCATTTCTCTATTCCTTCTATACAAATTCAGCTGTGCATTTAAAAAGATGTTGTTTTGAGGCATATTTCTCCTCAATAGCCCTCAACACTACTATGATTAAATAATTGATTAATTACAAAATTTTGTTTAATGTTCATTTTTCCCACTGATCCAGAAGCTCCAAAAGGAAGCTCCAAAGATCATGTGTATTTTATTTAATTTTAAACCTCCAAGTCTTAACATAGTGCCTGATACATAGTAGGTCACAAGTAAATATGAAATGGATGGAGTTACAAGATTTAAATGAGAAATTATGTGAAATTAACATATAATAGATATACAATGAGTAGTAGGCACTTATTAATAGGTCTTTTGCTTTCTTCTTCATTTATATGAGTTCCGCTTCTGGAAAAATAAGACTCCATGGTAATACCCCATTATCTTATAGAGAGCCAATATAATGTGCACTATAACTTCTCTGCCACTTTCACAGGCTAGTTTTACTTGGAACAGCTCCAGATATAATGACTAAAAAGCTATTCCTTAGAATTATGTCCTCATATATATATATATATTTTTTTTGCAGTGCGTGGGGGGTGAGATTGATGGAAAGCAGAGATGTTCATTTGATCCTACTGACTGACTCCTTTGACTATATTTCAACATCTCTTCTTTTGCTCTTTCTATCCTCTCCCCATCTGCTGCTTTCTCCAGCATCCATGTGAGTGTTAACTTGACCAAAAAGTATAAAAAGATCCAAGTTCTAGTCCAAGTTATGCCTTTGATAAATTGTATGATCTGAGGCAGGTCATGTAACATGTCCTATCTTCAATTCCTAAAAGGAAAGTGTGAAACTTGGGCCCCATTGTGTCTAAAATCTTTCTTCATACAAATAGTGTCTGATTTAATGTAAAGCTTTTTCCCTCTCAGTCTATCTTCAACCTTCCACCACTAGCAAATCAGCATGCATTTTCTCCCACTCAGTTTTCTACCTTCTGTTCCTCACCGTGCCAGTTACCTCTCTTCTTCCCATCCCCACCTTCAGCACTGGCTTATTCCCTATTATAACAGGTAAGCTACTTGAGGGTGGAGTAATGTCTGTATAGAATCTACAGATTAATAAATGATCATCATTATTATAATAATAATTACACCTTTATTTTTGTCCTTATTCCTTGAGCTCAAACTAATCCTGCCCTACCCTCCTATGTTGGCAAGTAAATAATTGCTCCGACTCTCCTAATAGAAGGATTTGTATTTTCCAAGTGTCTCATACTCCCTGTGATACTTGGTCAATATCCTTCTTAGATTACTACAGAGTTGGCAGGGACACAAATGAGGGAGGAGGCTCTTTCAGAGCCTTGTAGGCATTCAGTGACTACCTCCTTCCTCTTCTGATTATTGTAGGAAGCCATGAATGACCTGAAAGGAACATTTAGCTGAGTTTTAGTGGTTCTAGAACTGACTTTAGTAAAACTATCTTGGTGTCTTTTGCTCTTTCTACCCTCTTTAGCTCTCAAAACCTTGTTGTCTTTATCTATGATAGAAGGAATTTTACCAGATGATGGCTAAGCATGGACCTCAGAGTTGCATAGATCACAATTTACATCCAGGCTCTGCTTCTTTATCAGCTGCTAAACTGTGAGGTAATTAACTTTGATGGGGGTTCAATTTCCTCATTTTCCTAAATTTCTAGCTGAGGTCAGCTCTTAGGCTAAAGACTTCAATCTTAATTCACTGCTCCATCTCTTGTACTAGCTCAGTTCTCTCCCATCCTTATTCAGTGTTCCTCCTTTCCACCATTCTCTCCCTCCCAGGGAAGCTGTTATTACTCAAATAAATCTGTACCTACCTACCCTTACACTTCTCTGAATTATACAGCCCCAGTTTTGGACTGGCTTAGAGCTAACCAGGGCCCATCTATTCATGTATCTAAGGTCAGTTCTCAACACCACCTCTAACTGCTCCTTGCTTTTGATCCCCCGGTGAAAAGAAGCATATACTTGCTGACAAGTTTTTGCCATTTCAGATTCCTTTTCCTCTCCATCTTGTCTATTCTTTGAGGTGGATTGGGTTTTGTCATTTGCTGGAAAATATGGTTCTTTTGTTTTGTATTTGATAGCTTCATCCATAAGAGAGAAAATGGTCTCAATTATTTGGATCTCAAACTTAGTAATCTTGGAGGATAAGATTTTCGTTTGCACATCTTGGTTCAGGGAAGAACACGACAACTCTTATAATAGCCATGTAAATAGAGTGAGAATATAGTTGCCCAGAGAAAGGAAGCAAGGTGATGGAGACCAAAATAGCAGACTTCCCTGCCTTCATCGTATAGGAGAAGGGACAGAAAGATATAAAAAATTGTCAGGTCTGTGATTTCTCAGTACCTAAAATGGTGACTGGATTGAGGCAAAGAGAAGGGTGGGGGATGCTGGGGTACAGAGATACATTGATTGATAGGGTAAAGAGCTATTTGGATGCAGTTGAGAAACAATAGCAGCCCTCTTTTTCCCTTGGCAACTCATGTCCTGACGTGTCAATGCCCCTTCAGTTTCTAATCATTTCATGTCAAAACTCTCAGGGATAGATAACCTTGGCCATAGTTGCCTTAGTTTGGTCAGAAAGTGTATTTCACTGGGAGATTGTCACACAATGAGCCATTGAGAAAAGAAAATCTAATAGGTCAGACCTTGAACATGAGGGATTCCTCCTGACCCTACCCTTTTTGGTTGTGGATCAAAGGGCACACTTGAATCCTTGTTCTTAGGATTAAGAGATTACCTTCAGAAAAGAAAGAAAAATTGATAATGTTAATTAATTTTTATTTGAGGCCTCTACCCTTTTCCTTCTTTCTATTCTTCTTTTGTCTAGTCTTAAGGAAAACTAGAGAGAGAGGCTGGCCTGTCAGCAGAGTTGGCTCCTCGGCAGCCAAGGACTGACTGTGGCCACTGTGAGCCACCCTGCCTTGGCCACTCCTCTTCCTCTGAAGCTCTTACACAACAGCCAAGCAGGCAGATCAAGAGTCCAACCTGTGCTTTTCTTTCTGGACTCCTGAGCTTTTCAAAGGATCCTTTTGTTAGCTAATATCAAGATTGCCCCAAAGGCTTGTAGTGGGAGCCAAGAAGGCTGAGCCCAGATAGAGTGGTGGCTTCTGTGTAGGAAGCTGTAATAGATGGGGATTGGCTAGTGGCCTCTGTTTTAACCTTGGAATCTTTGTTTTCTAGGATGAAAGTGGTCTAACACTCTCAATCTTTTATAAGACTCATCTCCTAAAGGAAGCCTTCCTGACTATTTCCACTCCTGCTCTGATTGTTCTTCATTGGTCATTCTTTCAGACTGGCATGTATGGAATGCCTCCCTCCCTGAGGCATTTCATAGACCACTGAATGTACAAAAAAGGTGGGGTGGGTGGGGGGTGGGGGGAGGATGGGGTGGCTCAGTAGTAAAGCACTTGCCTAGCATGTGTGAGGCACTGGGTTCAATTCTCAACCTGCAAGTCAGGTGCCGTGGTGCACACCTGTAATCCCAGCACTTGGGAGGCTGAGGCAGGAGGATCATGAGTTCAAAGCCAGCCTCAGCAATGGCAAGGCACTTAGCAACTCAGTGAGACCCTGTCTCTACTAAAATACAAAAAAGGGCTGGGGATGTGGCCCAGTGGTCGAGTGCCCCTGAGTTCAATCCCCAGTACCAAAAACAAAAAACCTCAATTCTCAACCTGCATATAAATAAATAAATAAAATTAAGGTCCATCAACAACTAAAAAAAAATTTTAAAGGCACATCTGGGGTCAGAGACAAATCTAAAGGCAAAACTCATTTAAAATCCTGTGTTCTTAATAATACACCAGGCCCTCTGGTCCACGTGGTGATCTAGAATTGACTACTTTGGTTCAAGTGTCCAGAGGAGAGGACACGTCCACTTACAAGACTTGTTCTGTTCACTTGCAATGCTCAGTATTCATTAATGTCCTGGGTGCCTGTGCTCAAACAATGTGGAATCTGTCTTTCTGGAAGCCTGGGTATCTTAGGAGCATTCCTCACTCCATAGGCCACAACACCCCAGTTTTCCAAGAAGGCACTGTCAAAAACTTCTGACTTGGTGAGATTCAGGCTATGGTAAAAACAATGAGCCCCAAGAAAGGAACTATGACAGACTTGTACTGTGTTCTTCATCAAGTGGGTGTAAAAGAAAGAGGCAGCTATATAGGAGAGGAAGCACTGAAGAACATACTCAAAACAACTCCAGTCTATTTTTTTTGTACCCTAGACCCAATGTCACCATGTTCTTTATAGTACCTGCTTGGAAAAATGGCATGCTGTGGCCTGGGAAATGAGAGTTTCCTTTAAATGCTCCTACAATACCCCCAGGCTTCCAGAAAAACAGAATTTACCATGTTTAAGAACAGGCACCCAGGCCATGAGTGAGCACTGAACATTCCAGGTGAGCAGGACCGACATTTATTTCTCACCGTTATGGAGGCTGGAGAGGTCGGAGATCAAGGTGCCAGCAGATTTGGCATCTGGTGAGGGACCACTTCCTGTTTCATAGGTGGGAAATTCTTGCCATGTCCTCACATGATAGAAGGAGTGAAGAGACACTCTTGGGTCTCTTGATTATGAAGGCATAGATTTTTTTTTTTATTTTTTTGTCATCCACCTACGTATGTATTTTGTTATAGAAGCCCAGTCAGACTAAGATAGGTAGTCTTAGAAAAGTTTGCTTGCCTCTCTCTAAACTCTATTTCTTCAGCTATAAAGTGGAATTCATAATAGCTACCTAAGGGAGTTGCCATTGATGACTAAATGAAGTAATATACAGTTGTCACTCAATATCTATGGGTTACTTATTCATAGATTCAACCAACTATAGATTTAAAATGTTCAGAAAAGAACAACTATATCTATGCTGATCATGTACAGAGTGTTTTCTGATTTATAATTTTCTAAACAATACAGCATAACAATTATTTACATACATTTACATTGTATCAGGTATAAGAAATCTAGAGATGATGTATATGGAAGGATGTGTGTAGGTTACTTGTAAATACTATACCATTTTATATAGGGGATTTGAGAATCTTGGATTTTGGTATCTGTGGTCTTGATGGTGGGAGTTCCAGGACAAATACTCCACAGATAATGAGAGGCAAGTGTACTTACAAATTACTTAGAAATTCAAGATGGAAAATTAGAGGAAGTTTGCATTTACAGTTGTTATCTGTGGCTTAAGATTTAAGCAGCAGGAATACTCCTTCTAGCAAGGTGAATGAAAGAGGGGATTTCACTAAAATTCAATATTGAATAGTCAGAATGTCTTAGAGACTCAGAAATTTGAGTGCATTGAACAAAGAATGAGAGAGAGTATATTGGAGTCAAACTAGTTGTAGCAGCAGTGCTGATTCACCATAGAGGGGAGAGATAACAGAGGGAAATACAACAGAAAGGTTTAGCATGGAAAAAACTGTAGACCAGAAAAGCAACCTGAGCTTAATGGATCCAAAGGTTGTACAGAAAACTGGTATTTGAAAAGGCCTCTGTATTTCTGAACTGGCAAATGGAAAACTGAAGTGGGAGCTATCTTGAGTTGGCCACCCTGCAGCTTGCTGCTATGGGAGTCCAGAAGATCACAGAAAACATTGTCATACTGTCCTGGCAAGTGCCTAGTGCATGGCCTCGGGTGTGCCTAGCATAACATGAGTGAAACAAGCACAAAGAGAATTTTACCCAGGAGAATCCAAGTCAGAAAAATAAAGCTTCCCTTTGAGTCTAGATGCTCAAGTGACCAGATGAAAAGGACCAGGAAACTCAACAGGTAGTGATGAAAACACTCAGAGAATAAGCCTGGGAAGGCTGTGTTCATGGGCAGTGGAGTGTGTGGAGGATTGGTTCCCCTTAGTGAGTAGAATTCTTAGGAGACTCCTGAGATCCAGACCCCCAGCAGAAATCTGCATCTGCTTGGCCCTACCAGTGTGTGGACTTCATCTCTCCTGAGCAGATACAATCCAACAAAGCCCCTAAAGCCTGATTAGACCTAAGCCCCAGTCATGGGAGCTCCCCTCATGGAAACCTGCAACAGCCACACCCTGGGAATGAATCCATCTGGTTTGTGCAGACAGAACTCCAACCCACAGTATTTCTATTTCCACTCGTGAAAAGGGAAGGTGAGAGCTATTTCACCCAGCTTCAGTTTTAGCCCACCCACTCCAATTGCAGCTCAGTAAGCAAGGCAAAAAGAGGAAGGTGTTACCAACACCCATCCCCTGCATGTGCATCTCCCCCACCCCCAATACATAGCTAAAAAAAAAAAAAAAAAAACAGAAAGAAGGACAGCTGGGCATAGGCAGTGACCATCCATTCTGATCAACTATCTTGACTACCTCAGTAGAGATGATTCTTTCATTTTTCATTAAAAACCTCTTTTCATTATTTTTCTTTTTTGGTATTCTTACTGTGCTGATTGGTTGATGGACATATATACATATTTGGGTTTTGTTCCTCATTTTTAGCATTATTTTGTGACAGGTTTTTTTTTTTTCTTTGCTTGTCTTTCAAGGGTTAGGGTTTGGGGTTTGTTTATTTTTGTTTTGTTTTATTTTTGTTTCTCTCCTTTCTTCTCCAACTAACAGCCAAATTCTTTTGTTCTTTCTTTCTCTCTTTACTTTGCTTTTTCTATTCCCCCCTTCTTTATAAACTACCACTTGCTACATTTCTTCTGCATTCTCTCTGTTAACATTTTGAATATTTAAACCCTTTTATACCTTCCTGTCAAATTTTGTTTTATCTTAATGAATTGTGTTTTTACCACTCCTGATCCCCATTCATGTTGTTGCAATTATTAGTGCTGTGGGTGACATAGTGCTGTGGATGACATAGTTGAAACCTGCTCTTTACTTTAATGCCAGGTCTAGTTCACAGTTATTCTTTTTCCTGTTGGCAATTTCTGACCCTGTCATTCTTGTTTTTGTGTTAATTAGTGTTACAGATGTCATAGTAGGTACTGGGTATTTATTTTAATGCTGTATGTTCTTTGCATCAGTTGGTGCTATTGTTTCACCCTTTTTTTTGTGAGATGTGGTAATCTACAGGGACACTAAAAGTTTACAAGGTAAACTACAGCTGAACTAAACTCATCTAAAAGATCATACACTTTGCTCCACACGCAAATTAATAACACTTAAACTTCACTATATTTTAATACAAAGAATAGTAGAGATAAAGACAAACTAATAGGCCCCAGGAAGGAATGGCTAGGGATAATCCTCGGGTCCCACTCATGGGCATCCACTGCTATAACAAAAACATAGAAAGGTGTGGATACCCCACCTATGAGGGGTGTCAATCTAGATCACTCGAGGACATTTTGGCAAGAGGAGGCTGTGCCCTAAAAAGACTCACACATACAGTGGAAAAGAAATCCATCTAAACAGATGCAAAAAATCCAACACAGGAATACACACACACACACACACACACACACACACACACACACGGTAACAAAATGCCTCCTAAAGTTCATAATTCACTAGTAACTGACTCACAAGATATTGAAGTGAATGAAATATCTGATAAAGAATTTTTTAAAGTTATAAAAATAATCAATAAATTCAAAGAGAACACAGAAAAAGAACTAAATGAATTAAGGAAGTCAGTACAGGATATAGTAAGGAGATAGAGATATTTAAAAAGAACTAGCCGGGCACGGTGGCGCACGCCTGTAATCCCATCACTTTGGGAGGCTGAGGCAGGAGGATCCTGAGTTCAAAGCCAGCCTCAGCAATGGCGAGGCACTTAGCAACTCAGTGAGACCCTGTCTCTAATAAAAATACAAAAAAAGGGCTGGGATGTGACCCGGTGGTCGAGTGCCCCTGAATTCAATCCCTGGTACCACAAAAAAAAAAAAAAAAAAAAAAAAAGAACTAAACAAAAATCTTGGAAATTAAAGACACAATAAATCAAATAAAATGTTGATTTGAAAGTTATTCTATATAGTAGACCATGTTGAAGACAGAATCTCAATGCTGGAAGACAAAGTGGCCAGCCTTGAACATTCAGACATTACTAAAGAAAAGAAAAGAAATAACCATAATAAGAATATACAGGAACTCTGGGACTACATTAAGAGACCAAGTTGAAAAATCACTGGAATTAAAGAAGGTTGTGAGATGCACGCTAGCAGAAAAGATAATTTCTCCAGGAAAATAATAACAGAAAAATTTCCAAACCTTGAAAGTGAGATGGACATCCAGATACAAGACTAATTCAGAACTCAAAATAGATAAAATTTAAAAAAGAACTTCTCCATGACACATTATAATTAAAATGTCTAACATACAGAGGAAGAATAGAATTTTTAAAGCCCTGAGAGAAAAATGTCATGTCCCAATTAGAGGCAAGCCAATTAGAATTATATCTGATTTCTCAGCACAAACTCTAAAGGCCAGGAGGGCTTATAATGATATGTTCCAAGTCCTAAAAGAAAATAACTATCAACCAAGATATCCAACAAAGCTAGCCTTCAGAATCAAATATGAAATAAAAAACTTCCAAGATAAGCAGAAACAAAAAGAATTCATGACTACTAACTAAGCACTACAGAACTTATTTAAAAAACAAACAAACAAACAAAAACTTCACACAGAAGAAAAACAAACCCCAGAGCTCACAAGTGAACAAATCTCATTTGAAGAATTGCTAAGCAAATGAGAAACAGGACAAAATTGAACATTAGAAACAAAAAATCAAAATGGCAGAAATAACTAAACATCTCTCTATAATAATATTGGGTGTAAATAGTCTCAACTCTCCAAATGGGAGCAAATCTTTACCACAAGCACATCAGACAGAACATTAACCTCAAGGATATATAAAGCTCTCAAAAACCTTAACACCAAAAAAACAAACAATCCAATCAATAAGTGGGCTAAGGAATTGAACAGACACTTCTCAGAAAGATGATATACAATCAATCAACAAATATATGAAAAAATGTTCAACATCTCTAGCAATTAAAGAAATGCAAATAAAAACTACTCCAAGATTTTATCTCACTCCAGTCAGAATGGCAGCTATCAAAAACACAAACAACAATAAATGCTGGCGAGGATGTGGGGAAAAGGGCACACTCATACATTGCTGGTGGGACTGCAAATTGGTGCAGCCAACCTGGAAAGCAGTATGGAGATTCCTTGGAAAACTTGGAATGGAACCACCATTTGACCCAAAGGACTTAAAAACAGCTTACTACAGGGACACAGACACATCAATGTTTATAGCAGCACAATTCACAATAGCTAGATTATGGAAACAATGCCAATGCCCGTCAGTGGATGAATGGATGGAGAAACTTTGGTATATATACACAATGGAACACTACTCAGCACTAAAAGAGAATAAAATCATGACATTTGCAGATAAATGGAAGGAGTTGGAGAAAATAATGCTAAGTGAAGTTAGCCAATACCCCCAAACCAAAGATCGAATGATTCCTTTGCTATGATATACTGATTTATAATGGCAAGGGAGGGGGCGGATGAGAGGAATGAAGGAACGTTAAATAGAACAAAGGGGGGGGTCAAGGGGACAGGAATAATGACGAACGAGTTAGACATCAAGACACTAATAAGTACATGTATAAAAACACAAATGGTGTGAAAAAACTTTATGTAAAGCCAGTGACTTGAAACATTGTGCTCTTTATATGTAATACAAAATGAATTGCATTCTGCAAGCATGTATAACAAATTAGAATAAAAAATATATATAGTCTGGTAGAGTGGATCAGAAAACAATACCCAACTATGTGTTATTTGCAAGAGACTCACCTCAGAGGCGAAGACAGTGATAGGCTGAAAGTGAAAGGATGGAAATTGATATCCCATACAAATGCAGCCCAAATATAAGCAGGAGTAACTATTCTCAAAGCAGAATTCAGGCCAAAAATTAATCAGAAGAGACAAAGAAGGTCTCTTTATACTAGTAAAGGGAAAGATTAAAAAAGAAGAGAAAACAATAGTAAATACTTATGAACCAAATGTCGGTGCACCTAATTACATAAAAGAGACACTACTCAATTTAAAGCCTCAGATAGACTCCAGTACCATAATACAGAGTGATTTCAATACACCATTCACCGATTAGTCATCCAAACATAAACTCAGTAAAGACTCTTTGAACCTGGAAAAATATTATAGATCAAATAAACTTAACAGACATTGATAGAATATTTCATCCAACTGCCTAATATACTTTTCTCTCACAACCCATGGAACCTTCTCCAAAATAGATTATATTTTAGGTCACAAAGAAACTCTTAGCAAATACAGAAAGAAATGATATTTCTTACATCTTACTATATCATAGTGGAATGAAATTAGAAATCAACACTAAAAAATAAACAAACAAACCCTACAGAAACTATGGAAACACATGGAGATTGAATAATAACTTTTGAATGATGAATGGGTAATAGAAGAAATAAGGGAAGAAATTTTTAAATTCTTAGACTCAAATAAGAATATGGATAAAACATGCCAGAACCTTTGGAACACTATGAAAGCAGTTCTAAAAGGAAATTTTATAGCTATGCATGTCAGAATTTTAAAAAAATCAGAAAGATCCAGATAAACAACCTACTGATGCATCTCAAGATGCATCTTGAAAAAGAACAAACCAATTCCAAGACCAGTAGAAGGAAATAATTAAGATTAGGGCTGCAATCAATGAAATTGAGAATGAAAAAAGATATAAAGGATCAATGAAATGAAGAGTTGGCTCATTGAAAAGATATGATTGATACGCCCTTAGTCAAACTAACCAGAAGAAGGATCCAAATTAATAAAATTATAGATGAAAAAGAATAAATCACCACAGACATCAAAGCAATCCAAAGAATCATTAAGAATTATTTTGAAAACTTATACTTCAACAAATTGGAAAATCTAAAAGAAATGAATACATTCCTAGTCACATACAACTTACCAGAATTGAATCAGGAAGACATAGTGTGCCTGCAGGCTCCACCTCGCAGGAACCTGGACGGAAACCCCCAGGCCCTCATGGAGAGGAACGCTGCGCTGCAGTTCCCTATCCCCCAAGGTGTGGCTGCACCAAAACCACCTCCATCTTGGGACACTGCAGCCACTGCCATAGCCCTTTTGACATGGTAAGGACCCACTGTGTGACAACGGACAGGGCCAAGAGGCAGCTGCCTGTTGTAGCACTGCATGCCACAGTGTGCCATTACTGAACAGGTCGCCCAATGCCATCACACAGCCTATTCTTCCAGTCCCATCTCTGAAAGTGGTTGCTTCCATCTTGGGACACCTCCACTGCCATCTTGGGGTACCTCTGCTGCCACCTCCACTACCTTTAATTGGGGCAGATCCCATCTTGGGAAATCGACGAGGCCTGGAAGCCCAACAGCAAGGTACCTACAGGCTTGACGCTACTGCCCCCAACTAGGGACATGGCTGTTTCCATCTAGAATGGAAGCAATGTGAATATATTTTTTAAATTATTTATGAGATGTTAAAATGTACATTCATTTATTTCAGTATTTTTGCCATATTTAACATGTGGAGGGGGCCAGGTGTGAAACGACATTCATTAACTGTTAGTCGCCCCACATCTCCCACACTTTCCTTTTTTCTTCCTCAGTTTTCTCCAAGCATATGTATTTTATTGTATTATAACAGTTATTGTACAGGTTTATTAAAGTCATTTGCTTATACATTTATCTTCCCATTTTGGATATAAATTCTGAAAAACAAACTTCTTTTTTATTTTTTTACTGTATAAGATTTTAACCCTCTACACAGTAGATAGTATAATGAATTCCCAAGCCCTTATTGCTGAACTTCAACAATTATCAACTCATAATCAATCTTGTTCCATCTATAACCCATTCACTCCCTTACGACCTCCCTGAATTACTTTGAAGCAAAATCCAGGTATTATATCATTTTATATTCATTCCTACACTAAAAAATTAAAAATAATTCTTTAATATCATGTTCTTTAATTCTTTAATATCAATGTTCTATCAGTGTCCACATTATAATTTTTTGTTGTTTGTTTGCTGGTTGTTGTTTTCTTTTCTTTTTTTTTCAATTAACTCAAATGCTTTTCAAATATTATTTAATTTACAGATTCTTTTTTAACCTTTCATTTTCCATTGTTATGGGAAAGAATGAAATCATACAGTATCTTTTACAATGCTTCTTTTCCCCTGTATTTCTTATAAATTGGGAGTTAAACCTTAAAGGCTGAATTAAATTTAGGTATGATTTTTTTTTTTCCAGAGAATTTTTTTCATAGACAGTTTATAATCTTCCTTTGTGAGATACATAACATCTATTTTTTTGTGAAGTTTTGTAATCACTGTATGAGTACATTAATTCAGTAAGGGCCCCATTTTATTATTTCCTCCCCATTTAAAGCCTTTAACAATTCTTTGGAGAATTTTTTTATTATTTAACCCTTAGGAATTTGAGACAAATTTTTTATAAGAAAGGCAAGAAAATGCTTGATACATTACCTCTATTCACCGGTTTTCAAAATACTGATCTGGAAATGTACCAGTAAGGTTTTTTATTGTCTCATTAACTCATAAATTTAGACATATGATGAATTTCAATCCTCTACAGTCAAACTGTCCCATCTATGGCAGCTGCGTGGTGGCTCCAGAGTCCTTTTGACACAATGAGTATTTGACATCATTCTGGTTTTCTGATAGGACAAAATACCCCAGGCTCATCTTATAAATGTAATATTACAGACTTGGGAAGACTCCAAGGATCTCTGACTCCTTTAAGTTGGAAACAGTATTAAATAGTATTTAGAAATGGCAACCTGGGCCCTAAGGTTTTCATTAATACTAAGCAGGTCATGGTTTCTGGGCCCTTTCGGTAGATAGTGCTAGGAAATAACTTTGAAGAAAACAATATATCACAACTCATACTTCCAATTCAAATTCAGACTGTACATCTTTATTCTGCTCTGATGAAGTGTCTTATATTAGAGCAGCCATATAACAGACTATGAAAGTTGAATTTTAAAATGAACCAACTCATTTTATTGCACTTGAGAAAAATGAAATCAACCGTAATTCAAGGAGCCAAGAGAAGGTAATGCACTGGTGTGAATCATACTTTCTACAATTTTCCCCCATGGGGCATTTTCTGAGAAGGAAAAAGAGATCTGGAGTTTTTGTTGACTCAAAGAGCACTAGCCCTGTGTCAGAGGTTCTCCAGTGACTTAGTTGCTGAAAGCTTTTCAGTAGATTGAAAAGAAGGCTGGGTAGGAACAATATTCCATGAGTTCTTGCATGTTCACAACTGTTCATCTGTAGCCTTTATGCTTGAAAATCTACTTGTCTGGATAGATTCACTAACTCTTTCCTTGAGTATTTTAGCCATGTTACTCCAGTTTTTTTTCCTTGCATAAAATGCTACTGTCAAAAGTTATAATGATAATCTGTTTATCTTGCCCATATAAATAACTTACCTAGCTCTTCAAACATTTTTTTTTTCAGTTTAAAGTCCAATATCTCAATGTTGATTGTTCTGGGTCAATTTTCATAGCTAACCTAATATGTTTTTTCAAAAGCTTTAAATCTTTTAATTTCAGGAAAACCTTCTCAAATTTTAGTTTTTAATAATTGTTTTGTTGCATTGTTTTAATTTTCTTATTCAAAGACTTCTGTTACTCATATGTTGGCTCTTCTTTGCCTGTCTTCTGTGTTTGTCACTTGAAACTTTTTCATCTCATTTTATGAATTACCTGTTGAGCTTATTTGTTCCTGTTCCACATAGGTTAGTCTGAATTTCTGAAATTATTTTCTTTTTTTAAAAAAATACCATTGATTCTTTTTATTGACAAGTTTTGTTAAGAACAAATATTTAAAATAAAAGGCCAATTTTTAGGTCTCATTTAGTCACTTATTCCATTCACTCATACTAAGTATACCTTTTCCTACTGTCCTAACTTTATCAAGAAGCTAGTTAAACCTGTGAAAATACCTTTTAACAACATATCATTTATACACACATTTCTTTTTTAAGATGCCAAGATTTTTAAACACTCAATTGGTACATCAAATATCTAATTTTATCATAGACAGCATGGTTTACTTTAAAGTGATTAAAACAGTCAATTTAAAAGTCAAAATTTAGTCTTATAATTCAGGAGTGGGCCAGATACAATGATGCACAACTGTAATCTCAGCTACCAAGGAGGCTGAGGCAGTAGTATTGCAAATTTGAAGCCAGCCTGAGCAATTTAGCAAAATCTTGTCTCAAAATAAAAAGGGCTGGGAATGTAGCTCAGTGGTGGAGCACCCCTGGGTTCTATCCTCAGTACCCCAGGGGCAGGGTGGGGAGGCCTATGGATCTTGATTGGTCAAAATTTAAAACCCAAGAGCTCTGATTTCACATTAAATTTCTTTAAAGTTAAAAATATTATTTTTGAGAAATTCTTTGTTCAAGACATCTGCTATTACCTATACATCATCTTCTGGCATTACACCTAGTAGTTTTATCATCATTATGAAGGTGGCTTGGTTTCCTGTAAATATCAGCATTTTATATGGTCAAAAGCAGTTAATGAAAATCAGTTCATTTGCTACAAATTCCCCCAATTTTTTGATGCTTTGATGTGTTGATTTCGATCTGTCCTTAATATAAAATTTATCTACAGACACTTTTGTAGAGTTAACACAAACTACAAATGGATGACGCTTTCAAGGCAAAGCAGAACTAAACAGTTCCTTCATTGTTCTTTTCACTGGATTCTTTCACTGCTCTGTCATACCATCTGGCTGAACACTGGCATTTCATAGTTGTAAGTGTAAAGATACCAACCTACATTGAGGTTAAAAACTGATCTGGACAATGGGAGGAATAGATGAATTCTATATAGGGCAAAGGGGTGGTAGGGGAAAGATGGGGGCATGGAGTTAGAAATGATGGTGGAATGAGATGGACATCATTATCCAAAGTACATGTATACAACCAGAGACACGAAAAATTGTGCTGTATATGTGTAACATGAATTGTAATGCTTTCTGCTGTCATATATAAGAAATTAGAATAAAAAAAGAAAAAAAATTTTAAAATAGACATGATGGTGAAAGATAGAACTGAAATGTTGATAGAAGTTGTTAAAAAAAAAAATACTTCCATGACCTAAAGACGGAAAAATTGTTTGTTTTTCTAATACAACAAATTAGTACTTAATTCAAAACATCTTAGAAAAAATTAGGGGATAGTCTTTTCCTTTGTATATATTTCTGCTGTGTGGAGTTCTATGTGCTTGCTTAAATAAATAAAACCTATTTTTAACATTGTCAATTAGTTGCTTTAGAGTAAAAAATTTAGAGAACTCTATGTACAATTTTTAATTAATTGTTTTTCTATTTTTAATTGGGATATAATTTACATAGAATACAGAAATCATAAGTGTACAATTTAATGAATTTTTACACATGTATACAATTGTGTAACCACCACCATGAAAATAAAAATGTAGGTATTTCCCCAAACCCGGGGCGGGGGGGCAGGGAACTTATCTGCACAAATGAAAACTTTTAAAAATCTTTATATACAGCAAACTGGTTTTTAAAATGCAAAAATAACATCTGTCATTTCTGTCATGCTGACAATTTGACATATATACACATGCAGGGGAAAAGTTCCAATTTTTGGTTACCTGGCCAGCTGTATCTTGTTAATATGATGAGCACACTGCCATGGAGTTTTCACACTGACAGAAGAGATGTGTATTCAAAATATCTCATATAGTAAATACTGCAAGTCTCTGCAGGTATAAAGCTGACTATAATAGTTTTGTTCTACTTGATTAAAAGTATGTCCTAAGCAAGCTAATATTAAGTGCACTAAAATCCATGACAGTTCAGGAATCTATGATCTTATATAGAGAAATCCTAAATGTACAAAACAAATACAAGGAACAATTACTGCCATGCAAGAGTTTAAACTAAAAACAGCATAAAATGTAATTTAAATTGGCAAACTCAAATTTATATAACACTCAAGATAAAAATGTCAGAAGTAAGACCTACCAACACAATGCTTAACAAGGATTGAGAAAAGGAAATACATTTCTTTTACTGGTATAAATCAGATCTTGAAATCTATGGAAACAAGTTATCTGTCTCTGTCCTCTATATCAAGGAATTAGCTCTTTTACAGTTGTTTTTGTATGAAGACTCTCAGTTAAATCATAAGCAGGATAATTCTTTTTTTTTTTTTTTTTTTTTTGTGGTACCAGGGATTGAACTCAGGGGCACTCAACCACTGGGCCACATCCCCAGCCCTTTTTTGTATTTTATTTAGAGACAGGGTCTCACTGAGTTGCTAAGTGCCTCGCCATTGCTGAGGCTGGCTTTGAACTCGCAATCCTCCTGCCTCAGCCTCCCAAGTGCTGGGATTACAGGCGTGCGCCACCGCGCCCGACATACGCAGGATAATTCTTATATACCTATTTGAAAATGTGCTTTGTTGTGATTTCCTCCAAGTTAGCTTTGACCAATAATTTTTTCACTGTTTCTTTGAATTCTTCATCTGAGGTGGTTTCTTCAATTTTTTTTTAAACTAAAGGTTCATGATCTGAACTATCCTCAGATTCACTTTCTTTTCTGGAGCTCTTTTGATTCTTTGTAGTAGTGCTATTATCTGCCTTCTTTTTTTTTTTTTTTTTTTTTTTTTTTTTTTTTTTTTTTTTTTTTGGTACCGGGGATTGAACTCAGCGGCACTCGACCACTGGGCCACATCCCCAGCCCCTTTTTTGTATTTTATTAGAGACAGGGTCTCACTGAGTTGCTAAGTGCCTCGCCATTGCTGAGGCTGGCTTTGAACTCGCGATCCTCCTGCCTCAGCCTCCCAAAGTGCTGGGATTACAGGCGTGCGCCACCGCGCCCGGCTATGCCTTCTTAACATTTGCACTTTTTACATACTTTTTACTTTTAGAAGTAACTTTCTGTTTAGTGTTTTTTCTTTTTCTTTTTAGACATCTTTTTTTTTTTTTTTTTTTTTTTTTTTTGGTGGCTCTTTTTCACTTTCCTTATCTTCATTACCTGAGGATTCCTCCTCATTTTTCTTTTTGTCTTTATCCCTACTAAATTCATCTGACAGAATTTCAGGGCATTTGGTTTGCTTCACCTTTCTTGCCATTCCAGAACTGTTAACTGTTTTCATTTTTACTGCCTTTGCTAGGTTTTTGTTTGTTTTGTTTTGTTTTCATGTTTATTTTTTATTTTAGATCTTGGCAATGGTTCCCTGGAAGGTTTTGGATGCATTAAGAAATTCAAGATCTTCTTCACTAGTTCACTATTTACACTTGATCTCTCAGAATCAAGAACCTTGTAGATGTTCTTTAACAAGGCATTTCTAAAATTTTTTCAACATTTCTTTTTTTAAATACTGGATACTCCCTTTTTCAAATGAAAAGCCACTGAATTGACCCATGTTCTTCTTTAATGAGGACACTGTGCTTGGTCTTTTGCAAAGCAGTTTTTTCTAAGTTCATCTGATTTTTTTGTTGTTGCTCAGAAAAAAATGTAACCTTTCAATTTCACAAATTTTCTGCCCCCTTCCTTGTACAATTGTAAATGGCTCTCTTTTTAAGGAAGACACTTGCATTGTCAACCTTCTACTTTTTTTCTTTTCTCTCTTGCCTTCCACAAGGAGACTCTTTTTCATTCTCCTTGGCTTCCTCCTCTTTGTCCTCTCAGTCCTCCTCACTGCTCTCCTCTCTGCAGCAGGGCACTTCAGTCTCCTTAGATGTGGGTTGGGGTGGAGGCTCCCTCTCCCTCTGCAGCAGAGGCCAAGGAGGACAAACTGGACAGTGCGGGACGGGGGGCGGGGGTGCACAGAGGACCTGGCACCAGGGTGCATGAGGAGGCTGCCAGACAAGGCCCGTGTATGGTGTGATGCTCACATTGTGCACTCTGCTCCACCTGAAATTATTTTCTTTTATTTAAGTCTGCCTTTTCAAATTCATTTCATATCTCCTTTTCTCCAATCACTACATTTCTAACTTTTTCTAATTATGTTTAAATTGTCATTTTGTAGATTTTATCATTTTAAAATATTAGATTAAAAATTTTATGTCTAATGGGCGTGTCCTTCTGCTGTTCCTTCATTGACTGCAGGTAAGTCTCCAAACTCCTTATTCTCTTGTTTCTTACAGTAATTCAATGTAGCATTTATCTATTGCTGTAATTTGGATCTGGAAATGTCCCCCAAAGGCCTATATATAAAAGGCGTGGTCCCCAGCCCATGGTGCTATTGCAAGGTTGTAGAACTTTTAAGAGGTAGAGTCTAGTGGGAGGTGTTTGGGCCATTGGGATCATGTTCTTGAAGAGGATAGTGGAATCCCAGTCCTTCCTGTTTTTTACTCCCTGGCTATAAAGTGAGCAGTTTGCCATGTGCTACCATGATATGTTGACTTGGTCCAATAGCAATGATGCCAATTGATCAAGGACTGAAATCTCAGAAACTAAGTCAAAATAAAATCTTTTTACTTTATAAATTGGTTTTCTCAAGTATTTATTATAGCAACAGAAAACTAACACCTCTATATTCCTAGTCTCTTGCTTATTTATAAGTGAAAGAATTTTTATCCAGCTTTGAGATGGAGAGGCAGAACAGAATAGTTGCCCTCACAACTTTTATCAAGTTCTTCTTTTTCCTTTGCTTCTATTATTTTGTCTTGTTCAATTTGGATTCTTCTCCCACCATTTTCTCCTAGTAAGGAGCTTTATGGTTAAAGAAATATTTGGTTTGTTGGTTTCAGGAGTTCACAAGGCCAAACTTACTCCAAAATCTTCAGTGTCGGGACCTTACACTGCTTTCTGGCTGCTTGCCACATTACCATGCCCTGTTATAGGACCTAGGCTAAGCAGAGGGCGTGGCTGTGAGAACTGAAACCATCCCAAGGATAGGCCAATGGCTCCACCAATGGCATCCGCCCATGCTCCTTATGTGTCCCTATGATCTTTCTGTTGATTGGCCCATGTCCTATATAAGACCGTCCAACTTCCTCAATAAACCGAGTTCCAGCATTCTACTGACTGGGCTCCCCAACATGGCTCTGAGTCTTTTAAAGGCGGGGGAGGAGGGGTCAGCGGCCTTTACTTTTCCAATCCAGTATCATTGTTGAAGTAGGCCCCTCTGGCCTCTTTTACAAGGGAGGTCCATCCCGGGTACAGGAGGCTAAAGACCTCAACCCCTTATAATAATCCGACACTTCAGATCTTAAGCTCTTGTTTTACTGCTGTTTGTAACAAATCATCACAAACTTAGTGGCTTACATAACATTAACATATTAACTCACATTCAGTAAACCAGAAATCTGAGATTGGTCTCATTTGGCTAAAACCAAGTATAGTTGGCAGGCCTGTATTTCCTTTTGGAAGTTCTAGGGAAGAATTCATTTCCTTGTCTTTTCCATTTTCTGTGAGCTGTCTGCATCCCTACAGTCATGGTCTCTTTCCTCCATTCTCAAAAGCAGCAACCATGAATCAGGTCCTTCTTGTGTCTTATCTCTCACACGCATCCTTGCATCCTTTTCAAGCCCAGCCAGGAAAAGTTCTCTACTTTTAAGAACTCATATGTCTAGCTTGGACCCATGTATCTATGGCTCCTCAAAGCCCATACCCTTAAATAGCAAAGTTCCTTTGCAATATGACATATTGCATAAATTTTGAGGATTAGGACATAGATATCTCTGGGGCCATTATTCTGCCCATGTGTAAGCCCCTTGAATTTACTCATAAATTAGAGTCTGCACAAACCTCTCTCATCCTGGGCTGCTCTCTCAGGTAAATATGCTAAAATTTTCAATGTGTACCTGTTAGTGATGTGAGGTTCTGCTCTTCTCTGGCTCACTGGATGCCCCTATGTTGATTCTCTGCTTCCACATAGGTGATAATACCACCTGGGTCTTTTAGCTATAAAGGCAGATTTTATCCTCACCTGCTTGTATTTTGGTGGCTTGCTGGATTATGTATAATTAAATAGATGTTGCCCATGATTTTAAGTTTTCTATTCTATAGCTTTGTCTTATTTTAGGGTGAGGAGAGATTTGGAGATATTTAAATGATGATGCCACCTTCCCTCAATACTTCACATATCTTGAATTCATGTCTTTTCAATTGTGTCTTCACTACCTGGAACATAACAATTGCTCAATAGATACTTTCAAAAACATATCAATCATCACTGGTATATTTATAAATTCTAGGCAAAGTGATCTTTGTTTACCAAATGATTTTGTCTATTTAGTTACTAAGGGATTAAACCCAAAGTATAGGAATAAAATTACTGAAATGCATAGATAAATTTGCAACCAATTATATGTTATATATACACATATGTATCTGATAAAATGAAAGAAAAGTCAATGTTTTAAGTTATTGGTTGACATTATTTTCAAAATATACAGAATTACCTTGCTCAAGAATAAGATGCAGCTTAAAATAAGAGTGTGTTAGAGAGAGATATAGAAAAAGCTCAGGTTGTCAGAGAAGGCAGAAGGACAGAAATGCATCATCCCCAATTAATAAAAAAAAAAGTTAATGTTCTAAACAAATTAAATACTTATTTGGTTGTTTTGGAAGAGAGGAGGAGTGAAATTTAAAGGAGGAAAATAATAAAGCAAATGACAAATATCTTTTTTTTAAGGCAAACATCTTGATATTGAAAGTTCTGTTAAAAATTTTGCCTTTTTTCATCTACACTCATGTGCCAAATAATGACATTTTGATCAATATCAGATATGTGACAGTGGAACCATAAGATTATAAGGGAGCTGAAAAATTCCTGTCTTCCAGTGACATTGTAGCCATCATTATGTGATAGAGCAACACATTGCTCATGTGTTTGTGGCGAGGCTGGTATAAATAAGCCTATTGTACTGCCAGTCATATAAAAGGATAGCATATACAATTATGTAAAGTACATAACACTTGTTCATGATAATGAACCCCTGTGTTACTGGATTACGACTGCATCCAGATCCACATTAAACAATTGGCCTATACCATCTAGTTTTGTATAAATAAACTCTATGAAGTTCATATGACAATGAAATCAACTAAAGGCACATTTCTCAGGATGCGTCCCTGTCATCAAGCAGTTCACAACTGTGTTATGCTTACCTGTGTGAACCAGGCTTTTCCTTAAACCAGGTGGCAAAAACAAAGTATGAAAAGTAAGCCCAGAGACACTACTCAGGCTTTAAAAAAGAAGAATTCCATTATCTGTGATAACACAGATGAGACTAGAAGAAATTATGCTAAGTGAAATTAAGGTACAGAAAGACAAATACTATATAATTACACTTACATGTATAATCTTAAAAAATCAAACTTGTAGAGAGTAGAATGGTGGTTACCAGAAACTGGGATAGGGTAGAGAATGGGGAGAAGTCAAAGTGTACAAAATTCCAGTTAGGAGGAAAAAGTTTCCAAAATTTATTGAACAGTAGATGACCATAAGCTAATGATAATGTACATTTCAAAATTACCAAAAGAATAGACTTTAATGTTCTCACCACAAAAAAATGAGAAGTACTTGGAGTGATAGATATAATAATTAGCTTGACTTAATTATCCCACAATGTTTACATATATCAAAACACATACGGTATCCCCCAAATTATATGCAATTATTATTTGTGAATTTAAAAATGCTTTAAATAAGTACAGACTTCTGCTTTTAGGAAAATGGAGTATATGTACTTTTCCCTATTGTCTCTGATAAATGTAAATAAAACCCCTGAACAATGTAATATAAACTGATCACAAGAAGACTCTAAATGGTGGAGAGAAGATGACCTTGGAATCAGCAGGGACCTTGGAGTCAGGGGAATGAGTTCCCACTGTTTTGTTTCCCCCCTTCCATTCCAGACCTGGAGCTGAAGAAGCCAGAAACCTGGAAGTGCCAACATGTGCAGACCAAAAATAGTCCCAACAAAAGGGGCTCTCCTGGACCAAAGGACCAGGAAAGAGGCAGCCCAGTGAACAGAAAACTTTTATTACACTCAAGTCAAAACCCACCACCCCCACAAAACATTGGTGTCATTCCACACCCTCAGCAGCACAGGGAGAGTAAGAACTTAGACATCCACTCTTGCAACTATAATGAGGTGCCTCAAAACCTCTGCCATGGTGATACCATTGAAAGCCAAGTAGAGAGATGAGACTTTCATCTCCAGCAGCCGGAACAAGCCCTGTCCCCCACTTCTGTCACTGAAATCGTGTTGGGAGTCTGAACCTCCACTGCCACTTGGCAGTAACAATGCCTTTCTGCCTCCTCTCCATTAGGAGACTGTCAGAGGAGGCCTAGAGGAGAGTCAGGACTTTCTCTGTCACTAATGGTAACGAAGCAACTCCACTGTAGTGTCAGCAGACTGCATCAGAAATGGGAACTTCCTGTGCAGAGGTCATGAGAGGTTACCTTCCCTCGGGTGTCAATGAGATTGAGCAGGGAACCTGGACTTCTGTCTCAGACTGGTAGTAATGAGGCAGTGCTTCTCTCCCACTGACAGAGTAGTGTCAGAAGAGCCAGCAAAAATAGAAGATTTAAACATCAGCCAGACTATAACACAGAAACATCCATATTTCAGTTGAAAATTACCGGTCATACTGAAAGCCAAGAAGATCTGAAAGTCAGTTGGGAAAAAAGCAAAAACAACAGATGCCAACATCAAAACGACAGAGATGTTAGAATTACCTGACAAAAGTTATAAAGCCACCATGGTAAAAATGTTTCAACTATTGGTCATCCACCAAGAAGAATGAATCATTGTTAATTATTTTTTAGAAGTAATGATCTTACCTGAAAGTGTTTCAAATGTACAGTTGATATGCAATTATTATTTAAAACAAACAGACTCCATACTTGAACTGATTCAGTCTATTTATTAGCTAAGAAACTAATTTCTGCAGGTTATACGAGACACACTAGCTTTATTCTCCAAAATAAATTTCATATATATTCAAAATCTGTGTCATTCATGTAACTAATGTTTTTAGGATGGAAGCCTGTCACTAAATTTGCTCTATTGGCATTAAAAGACAATTCCCCAAAGTGCCAGGTATCATGAAAGTTTGTGATAGAAGCAAAATAGAGCAAAATACTTTTTAAATGTGTCAACAAGAAATTACAAATATGCTTGAGCCAAATTTAAAAATGTAAAGCCTCTACAAAGAAATACAAAGTCTCAGCAAAGAAACAGAAGATGTATAAAAACCAAATGCAAATTTTAGAACTGAAAAATATAGTAACTGAAATTAAAAAAATAAAAACTTGGTGGATGAATTCAACAATGGGGAGGGAGGTAGACAGAGAAGACAATTAGTGAACTAGAAGATACACGAATAGAAATAACCCAGTCAGAATAACAAAGAGAAAATAGGCTGGAGAATAAAAAGAACAGACCAAAGGGATGTGTAAAATGATAACCAAAGAGCTAACATACATGTCATCAGAGTCTTGGGAAAAAGAGAGTAGGGCTGGAAAAGTACTTGAGAAAATGCTGATTAAAAATTTTCCCAGTTTTGAAGAAACATAAATCTGCAGACTTAAGAAGCAGAAGAAAAACCCCAAACAGGATCAACCCAAAGAAATCAGTTCCAAGGCAAATCATAATTACTTTTGAAAACTAAAGAAAAAGAAAAAATATTGAATGCAGTGAAAAGTGAGAGGATACATTGCCTATAGTGTTGAAATAATTCAACTTATGGCACATTTTTTACCAAAAACCATGAAGTCCATTAAAGAAGTGTCACAATATTTCTCAAACTCTACAAAAACCATCAACCCAGAATCCTTTCCCCAATGAAAATATATTTTAACTCAAGACATTTTAGAAGATGGAAATTAAGATAATTTGTTGCTAGCAAACATACCTGGAAGTATGACTAAATGAAGTTTCTAGGAAAAAAGGAAACAATAAAAGAAGGAAACTTGGAACATAAGAAGAAAAAATGGTAACCAAAAATATTAGTAAATATAATAGTTCTTTACTTCTTGAGTTTTCAAAATTATGTTTGACAGTTGATGCAAAAATTATAATGCTGCCAATGTAGTTCTAAATATATGTAGATAAAATATTTAAATATCCATATTATATGTGGGAGAGAATAAAATGATTTAAAGGGAAACGATATTTCTATACTTCACTCAAAATGATGAAATGAAGGGGCTGGGATTGTGGCTCAGTGGTAGAGCGCTCGCCTAGCACATGAAATGCGCTGGGTCCAATCCTCAGCACCACATAAAAATAAATAAATAAAATGAAGGTATTGGGTCCAACTACGACTAAAAAAAAATGTTTTTAAATGATGAACTGAAAATACTAGGAGACTGTGATAAGTAATGATTATACAGTGTAATAACTAATCACTAAAAAATCTATAAAAAGAGGTAAAACATAAAAATAATATACATAAATCAAAACAGAATTATAAAAATGAAGTAAACTACAAGGCATGAAAAAGAAAATAGAGAAATTAAAAAGGAACAAACAGAATATGAAAAAATAAAATGCAAACTTAAACTACAACATATCAATACATGTATTAAATTTAATTGTCTAAGTACACCAATTGAAAGACAGAGACTGAGTGAATTAAATAAACATGATCCAATTATATGCTGTCTATAAGAAATTCACTTAAAATATAATGGTATATAAAAGTTGAGAGTAAAAGGATCGAAGATATGCAATGCAAGCATTAACCAAAGGCAGGCAGGAGTGACTATATTAATACCAGAAAAAGTAAATTTCATGGCAAATAAAATTGCCATAGATGGAGAGGGAAATGATGAAAAGGTCATTTCACCAAGAAGATAGCAATTCTAGCACGAAATCACAGAGCTGAGAATATGTGAAGGAAAAATGGATAGTACTGAAGAGAGAAATGGACAAGTACACAATTATTTTTGGAGATCTCTCTCAACAATTGATAGAATAATGAGGCAGAAGACAAGCAAGGATTAGAGAAACTCAACAGTTATACAACACTCCACCCGATGGCAGAAGAACATATATTTTTTAACTTCTCAAAGAACATATGCCAAGACAGGTCACACCCTGAGCCATAAGACATATAAAAGAATAGAAACCACACAGAGCATATTCTCTGACTTAATGAGAATCAAAGTAGAAGTTCATAATAGAAAAAAGGAAAGTTTTCAAACACCTGGAAAATAAACAGCTCATTTCTAAGTAATCTATAATTCAAAAAGAAAGTTTCAAGAGAAATTTTAAAATCTAATAAATGGCATGAAAATGAGAATGCAACATATCAAACCATATGGGACACTGCTAAAGAAATACTGAGAAGAAACCTGATGGCACTGAATGCTTAAAAAGAGGAAAAGCCTCAAATTAATATTCTAAACTCTCACCTAGAGAACCTAGAAAAAGAAGTGCAAAATAAATTGAAAACAAAAAATAAAATAACAAAGATAAGTGCAAACATCAATGAAATTGAAAAAGAAGAACAGCAGACAATATCAATAAAATTGAACCAGTTCTTTTAAAAGATTGATAAAGATCAATGAAATTGACAAACCTCCAGTAAGACTTACAAAGAAAAAGAAGAAACAAACTACCAATTTCAGGAATGGTATGAAATCATGCAGACATCAAAAAGTTAATAAAAGAAAAGTGCTAATAGCTTTATACACATACATTTGAGAATTTAGATTTATCAAATGGACCGATTCCATTAAAAACATGAACTACCAAAATTCACCCAGTATGGAAAAGAACATTTGAATACCTCTATACTTGAACTTGTAATTTATAATCAAACTTGTAATTTAAACACCACCCAAAAAAGAAGTCTTCAGACCAAATAATTTCACTTTGAGAAATATACCATTAAAATAATTAACATGAATTCTACTCAAATTTTTGAGAAAATTGAAAGAAAAGTAACAATTCCATAATCAGTTTGTGATGCTAGTATTATTCTGATATTGCCAAAGACAGCACCAAAAAAGAAAAAGCAAAAAGAAGGAAAACTAAAGACTAATATTCCTCATGAATATAGACAAAAAATACTTCAGAGAATATTAGCAAGTGGAAATTAGCAATATATTCAAAAAGAATTATGCACCATGACCAAGTGGGGCTTACCCTGGGGATGGCCCAATATTAGGAAATCAATCAATATTATCCACCATAGTAACAGGCTTAAGAAGAAAAACCACATAATCTTTTTTTTTAATTTTATTTTTATAATTTTTAATATGTACAACTCATAGTGCATATATTTAGTATCTTTTTACATACAACTGTTTGTATACAAAGTATATTCATACAATTCAGGTCTTCAATCATGCATTAAGGAAAATGATATCCATCTCATTCAAACACCTTTTTTTTTCTCCCCCTCCCTCCCCTCTTGCTCCCTCCCTTACACTCCCTTCCCTTGACCATTCTAGTGTTCCTCTAATCCTCCTATGTACCCCCATCCAACTATACTTTGAAATAGCCTCCTTATATAAGAGAGAACATTTGGTACTTGGATTTTTGAGACTAACTTCACTTAGCATTATGTCTTCCAACTTCATCCATTTACCTGCAAATGCCATTAATTTGTTTTCTTTTATTGCTGAGTAAAATTCCATTGTGCGTATATACCACATTTTCTTAATCCACTCATTTACTGAGGGACATCTAGGTTGGTTCCACAACCTAGCTATTGTGAAAACCACATAATCTTATGCAGGAAAATTACTTGATCATTCATAATAAAATGTCTTGGGAAAATACAAATAGGAAATTCCTCAACCTGATAAAGAGCATCTACAAAAACCCTACAACCAACATTTTACTTAGTGGTAAAATAACAAATGCTTTCAAAAATGACAAAGTGCTGGATGTTTGAGCCAGGCAATAGGCAAAAAAAAATTAAATAAATAAATAATAATAATAATTAGAATTAGTAAAAATAAAAGGAAGAAATCCAATACTTCCTGTTTTCAGATTTTGTAATGATCTACACAGACAATTTCAAGGAATCTGCAAAAAGTACCAAGGATGTTCAGCAAGGTTGCTGAACATAAGATAAATATACAGTTTTTCTTTCTCTTTCTTTCCTTCTTTCTCTTTCTTTCCAGTGCTGGGGAAGCAAGCACCTTGATCCCAGGGGTGCTGTGCCACTGAGCTAGACTCCCTGTCCTTTTTATTTTTTAATTTTGAAACAGGGTCTTGTTAAACTGAGGCTGGCCTTGAACTTGAGATCCTTCTGCCTCAGCCTCCCAAGTAACTGGGATTACAGCCATGTGCCACTGCTCCTGGCCAAAAATCAGATATATTTCTGTGAAGTAGCAATGACACCAAAATGGACAACAAAATTAAAACCATAATAACACTTCAATTACTCAAGAAAATAAAATATTGAGGTACAAATCTAATAAAATATGTGCTGGATTTGTATACTGAAAAGTACAGATGATAAAAGAAATCAAAGAAAGTCTAAAGAAATGGACAGACACAGCATGCTCATGGATTGGAATATTTAACAGAGTATAGGCATAAATTCTCCCCAAACTGATGTACAGTTTAGCACAATTCCTATCAAAAATCTCAGCAAGCTTTTTTTTTAATAGCTAAAAACAATTTTGAAAAAGAAGAACAAAATGGGAGGAACTAGTCTATTCAGTTTCAAGACTAAAAGCTATATCACTCAAGACTTTGTAGTATTGGTAATGGGAAAGAAACATAGGTCAACAGAAAGTTAGAAAACTCAGAAATTAACCCACACAAATATGTTCAACTGGCTTTTTCAAAGATGAAAAACAATTCAAAACAAGTAACAAGTGTGCTATAGTGATTGGAAATCCACTGGCAAAAACATGAACTTTGACAAAAGTCTCATACCATATCAAAACAATTCAAAACAGATCACATATTTAAATATAAAACATAAAGCACAAAACTTTTAGAAAAATGAATAGGAATAATTGTACTGACCAAGAACTAAGCAAAGAGCTATACTTGATACCAACAGTATGACATGTAAAAGGAAAAATAGATTCAGCTTCATCAAATTTAAAAACTTTTACTCTATTAAAGATCATATTAAGAAATCAGAAAGACAAATTACACAGTGCAAAAAGAAATTGCAACTACATATCCAACAAAAGACTAATATTTAAACTGTTGGTAGCAAAAACTCAAACAATACAATTGGAACACATATTTCACTGAAGAAGATATATAGATGGCAAATAAACACATGAAAATATGTTCAACATAACTAGCCCCTAGGGAAATGGAAATTAATAATCACAATAAGATACCACCACATACCTATCAGAATGGCTAAACTAAAAAAGTGACAACACCAAACACTGGTGAGTATGCTGGTAAATGATCATTTATACATTGCTGGTGAGAATGCAAAATAGTACTATAACTCTAGAAGAAAAAATTGCCAGTGTCTTTTTTAGAAATGCAACTATCATTTGATCCAGTAATTGCACTCCTGAAAACTTATCCCAAAGAATTGAAGATTATGTTTTCACAAAGACTGTAAATGAATGCTAATAGCAGCTTTATTTGCAATATCCCCAGACTGCAAAATATTGATGTCCTTCAACATATTAATAGATAAGCAATCTACAATAGATTTATATCATGTAATACCCACACACTAAAAAGATACAAGGTTGATACATGCAATAGCCTGAATGAATCTCCAAAGAAATATGCTGGATGAAAACATGGATCCCAAAGTTTGCATGATGCATTATTCCACTTACATAGCATTCTTAAAGTGACAAAATCATGGAAACGTAGAGAACAAATGAGTGAGTGCCAGGGGTTCCAAATGGGGATGGAGACTGAAAGGACCTGCGTGTGACTATAAAAGGGTAATATGAAGGACCCTTGTGGTAGAATATTCTGTATTTTGACTACAAGCATGCCAATAACTTGGCTGTGATATTATAATTTTGCAAAATATTTCCACAGGGAAAACTGGGTACAGGTCACACAGTAGTTCTCTATATTACTTCTTAAAACTAAATGTAAATTTATAACTCTCTCAATATATATATATATTCAAAAAATATTTTTAAGAAGGTGGGTGTGGGGGTATACACCTATACTCTCAGTTACTCAGAAGGCCAAGGAAGTATTGATTGAGCCCAGAAGTTCATGATCAATCTAGGCAACATAATGAGACCCCATCTCAAAAAGAAATAATAAGTGCCTGATAAACATTAAGAGGAGGGCAAAAGGGACTTAACCTATGCTTAGGCAAGAAGTAATTATAGAATAGCTTCTGTAATAATAGCATCTCTTTATTGAACACTTACAATGTGCCTGGCATTGTTCAAGCTCTTTTTATGCATTCTGTAATTTAATCCTTTTAATAACCCTGAGAGATTTGGAGAGCTTAAATAACCTTGTGCAATTCACTCAGTAAGTGGTAGAATCAGGACTGTAAACTGGAGTCTGTTTTACTCAAAAAGTTGTGGTTTTTGCCACTGTCTTGCAGATGGCAAAGAAATTGTGATCCAATGTAAACATCATGAGCTTTTAAGGTAGCCACACCTGAGTTCAATATGACTAATGTGATCTTAGCCAGTTATTTAACTTGACTGGGCCTAGCTTCCTGATCTGTAAAATGGGAACAATAATATTGCTTATAGGGTTGTTATAACCATTCAGGATGACAATATAAATAAAACACCTGTCACTTGGTTGGTGCTCATTAAATGGTATCTATTATTATTTTCTTGTAACATGAAATGTCTTTAACAGGAAACAAAGAGAATATTTTTGTGACCAAAGGTAGGTATAGATTTGCTTTACAAGACTCAGAAAGCAATAGCCACATGAAAAATATTTGATGGACTAGACTTCATCAAAATTAACTTCTACTCAGCAAAGACACAATCTGAAAAATGAGTAAGCAAGCACTGACAATCTCTTTATAGCCTAAGTCCTGCTACACATCTGTTCTGAATTTTTTCTTCTTATTATTTTTGCTTTACTTCTTTAGTGTGAAAGCCATAAAACTCTGATTTCACTCAAGAGCTTGCTTAGAAATGTGTACCTGGGGGTTTGTTGTTGTATCAGTCAGAGGCTGTTTTCAAACAATAGGATCCATCCTGGCTAGTTCACAAACATTTTTTTAAATTTTTAAAAAGGAATGTGTGGAGTTTGTTAAAGATATTACGCAGCTTAGGGAATTTCCAAGAGAGCTAGAGAGGCAGATTCTGAAACTGGGTAGCAAAAGTGCTCAAGGGATTCTCCAGAGAAAACATCCCTACAGATGTTGCTTGGCACTGGTAATGTTGGAACCAGCTGCCAGAAATTCTACCAGTACCCCCCTCTGAAGAACCAGCTACCTTCACCAAACAGATAATCATTTCCTCACATGAGGCCACCTCCTCACATAGCTCATTGGTGAATTCAAATCTCAGTAGGGAAGATCTGCTTGGTAGAACCTAGATCACATGACCACAGACATCCATGGCTTCCACATTAGAATAATGTCATTAAAATATAAGAAAACTGAAAAATATTGGAAGGATGTTCAAAATGCTGGCTGCTAAGATGAGAAGTAGTTATCCATTCCACTCTCCTTGTGAAACAGAATCTGGAAAACTAAAAACAACATTTCTCAGACACCTTTTTTGATAGATAGGCTTGGGCTGACAGGCCACCTCCCCCATGGAAATTTCCATTAGGAGCAACCTGGTTTCATTTTCCCCAGGCAGGAGCCAATCAGCTTAATGTTTGCTCTGTTCCCCAGGCAGGAGCCAATCAACTTAAAGGTCGTCCTGTTTACTGGGAAAAGAGCCAATAGCATTAAAGGTCACTCAGGCACACACACCCCCCCCCCAGAAATCCCTACTTAAGTCCCTGCCTGCCAAGAGCTCAGACACAACAGCTCGTCCCTGCGGAGAGGAAGCAGCCTACACAACAGCTCCAGACTCACCAACTCCAGCCCAACGGCAGATACTCCAGCCGACAGCTCCAGCCTCCAGCCCGACAGCGGCGGCCCAACCGACAGCTCCAGAGACCACAGCCAGCACAACCAGGCACTGACTTTCCGTCCAGAGCTTGCACACTTCCCTCTCCCTGATGCCTCTCTCCCCATACTTCTTCTACCTCTGATCAGCCATAAAGGCTGGTGAATAAATGTCTTGGCTGCACGATTGTCTCCGGTGTGATTTTTGCCCTTCATTGGTGCCGAAACCCGGGACCCTGTCTCAAGCCGAAGGGCATAATCACCCGGAACTGCCTCAGCCTTCACCCAGTTTTTGATCGCCGCTCCAACGCATCCACCACCAGCCATTGGATTGGTAAGCACCCCTGTCCCCAGAGCTCCTAAACCCATCAGGCCTGTACAGTGGGAACTGACTGTTGATCGTCCGGCAGCCCCACTGTTGGCCTGTACAGGGAGGACCTGCTGGGACTAGCTGCAGAAGATTGACGGGGCCCTGGGGTTCCTCTCCCGACAGTTGACATCGCCTTAGAGGAGCCTAGGGTCACCCTTCTTGTTGATGGCCACCCCATAAATTTCCTACTAGATACGGGAGCTACTTTCTCAGTCTTGATGGAGTTTTGGGGGCCCACAACCATATCGTCCCCTATTGTCGGGGTAGAGGGACACACCATTCACCCCCGCAAGACTCCCATGCTGTCTTGCTGCCTCCACCTCCATTCATTTGCCCACCAGTTCCTCAATGTCCTGTGCCTTTACTGGGCCAAGATATACTAGCCAAATTTCAGGCCTCAATTGTGCTCTCTGACCCGCCTCACTCAGTTGTGCTCCCCGACTCATCTCACTCCATCTCCTCCTCCATCCTTCTCCTCACCATATTAGGAGTTGATAACCCTGAAAAGACCTTTCAATGTTCTAACAGTGCAGAAACCTCCCATTACCCTGCCCCTGCCCATCTGGTAGACCCTAAGTTTGGAATACCCAGACTCCCTCACTTGCTCACTGCGCCCCTGTACAAATACACCTTAAAGAGCCCCTGCATTTCCCCAACAGAGCCCAGTACCCACTCCCGGCCACTAGCCTCAGGGGTTTCCAACCTATTATCTCACACCTTCTGCGGAAACATTTTCTCTGACCCACCCGTTCCCCTTATAATACTCCCATATTGGCGGTTAAGAAATCCAATGGGTTGTACCGGCTAGTCCAAGATCTTTCTCTCATCAATGAGGCTGTTAGGCCCATACACCCTCTGGTCCCAAATTCTTATGCTATTTCTCTCTCTAATTCCTTCCTTATCTACCCATTTCTCGGTCATTGATCTTAAAGATGCCTTCCTCACTGTCCCTTTAGCTCAGGAATCACAAGACATCTTTGCCTTTACCTGGACTGATCCTGATACTCAAGGGTCCCAACAATTGACCTGGACAGTCCTCCCTCAGGGTTTTTGCGACAGCCCTCATATCTTTGGACAGACACTGGCTGCCGATCTCAAGGATCTTGAGTTTTCTGACTCCACTCTTCTGCAATATGTAGATGACCTTCTCCTCTGCAGCCCTTCCTTCTCCACAGCTCATATAGACTCTTACACCCTTTTAAATTTTCTTGCTTCTCACAGGTATCGCGTTTCCCCATCTAAGGTACAACTTGCCCAGACCCAAGTAGTTTATTTAGGAGTTCATATCTCCCATCAATCAAAGGCCATTACCCTAGACCGAAAGGCCCTCATCAAGGCTCTCCCATGTCCCAAGACAAAGGAAGAGATTCTTTCCATCCTGGGGCTAGCGGGGTATTTCTGTGCCTAGATTCCCAATTTCTCTCTTTATGCAAAACCCCTATATGAGGCAGTTAAGGGGGTTGAAGAAAAGCCCCTCCCCAAAAGCATTCAGGCTGAGTTTAGGTATCTGCAGCAGGCACTATTACAGGCCCCAGCTCTTCACCTCCCAGACCTTCTTCAGCCATTCACCCTTTATGTCCATGAGATGATGGGTCTGGCTCTAGGTGTTTTAGGCCAATACAAGGCCTCCACTTTTGCTCCCGTTGCCTACCTTTCTAAACAACTTGATCCCACTGTTCATGGATGGGCCCCCTATCTTCGGGCTCTGGCTGCTGCTTACCTACTTCTACAAGAATCAAAAAAGCTGAACTTTGGTGCCCATGTCACTGTTGCCTCTCCTCATCATCTAAAGGATCTACTGACCTATAAGAGCCTTCAAACTCTCCTGCCCTGTCGTGTTCTCTCTCTCCTTGTTTCTTTTCTACATGATTCCTCAATCTCTTTCCAACCCTGCTCCTCTTTACATCCAGATACCCTCCTCCCAGTCTCCTCTGAGCCCCCAGAACATGATTGTGTAGAGATGCTCGAGGCTTTAATCCCTCACCCCTCCCACATTCAAGAGGGACCACTTCCTGACTCTTCCCTAATCTGGTTCATGGATGGCAGCTCTTTCCTTAAGGATGGGCAATGCTTTGCCAGCTACACTGTCATCTCCCTAACTTGACAACTTGGATTCATATCTTCAGATTGAAACCAGCTGCCCAGTCAGCTGAGGATCCACAAAAGGATGACAGACACCTACCCCAATATACTTGTTCTTCCCTTCCCACCGATCCCCTAAAAATTCGCTTCTCTTGTGTCTCCGATACCAACTCAAAATAATCCCTTCTGTCTTTCTTGTTCTGAACCTTTAACCAGCTTCTCCTTAGGAACAGGCCAATGGACAATAATCCCTCTTTCCTTCTTTCCCTTTGTTGTAAGATTCTGCCTTTATGCCTACAATTCCTCTCTTTAGGAGGACACCCTCACTGACCTATGGCTTCAGGGAACCTTCATCCACACCTGCAGAGATTCATCTTTCTGACACCGGCCTCCTGAGAATCCTTTTTACCCTCGAGCCTGACCCACCTGTCTTGTCATATTCCCCCATAACACCCCCACGTCACCCCATTTCAGCAGGAAGAAGCCAGACAGACACATGTTGTCCCACTTCCTAAGAAAACAAAAAGGGGGGAATGATAGATAGGCTTGGGCTGACAAGCCACCTCCCCCATGGAAATTTCCATTAGGAGCAACCTGGTTTCATTTTCCCCAGGAAGGAGCCAATCAGCTTAAAGGTGGCTCTGTTCCCCAGGCAGGAGCCAATCAGCTTAAAGTTCGCCCTGTTTACTGGGAAAAGAGCCAATAGCATTAAAGGTCACTCAGGCACACCCCCTCCCCCCCCTGAAATCCCTACTTAAGTCCCTGCCTGCCCGGAGCTCAGACACAACAGCTTGTCCTTCCGGAGAGGAAGCAGTCTTCACAACAGCTCCAGACTCACCATCTCCAGCCCGATGGCAGATGCTCCAGCCTCCAGCCCGACGGCAGCGGCCCTAGCCGACAGCTCCAGAGACCACAGCCGGCACGACCAGGCACCAACCCTCTGTCCAGAGCTTGCACACTTCCCTCTCCCTGACTCCTCTCTTCCCATACTTCTTCTACCTCCGATCAGCCATAAAGGCTGGTGAATAAATCTCTTGGCTGCACGGTTGTCTCCAGTGTGATTTTTGCCCTTCGTTTGCAATTATGTCTAGAATGTAATTCAGGATTCAACAGTATGATGCTCTTGCATAAGATTTGGGAAGTGAAGTTAAGGTGGAAGCTAAGCTCTTGCTATGTCTGCCAATTTGTCTATCAAGCATAGTCCTGGTGACATTAAGATGATTTTTGTTTTGGTTTTGGAGAGTTTTATTTTTCTATTTTTGATTTTGTTTCAGTTAGGGTTGCCAGAATTCCTATTATCTACTCCTTAACTTCATAGATGTTAAGAGACAGGATTAGAAGTTGGGTGTGGAGACACATGCCTGTAGTCACAGCTATGTTAGTCAGTTTTTCATTACTATGACAAAATGCCTGAGAAAAACAACCTAAAGGGGGAAGGATTTACTTTGGCTCAAAGTTTCATAGATTTTAGTCCATGGTCACTTGGCTTCATTGATTTTGGGCCTGTGATGAAGGAGAACAATATGGCAGAAGGTTGTGTTGAAGAAAAGCTGCTTACCTCATGGCAGCCAGCAGAGAGAGAGAGAGAGAGAGAGAGAGAGAGAGAGAGAGAGAGAGAGAGAAAGAGAGAGAGAGAGAGAGAGAGAGAGAGTAAAAGGGGATAGGGACAAGATATACCCTTCCAGGGCATATCCCTAGGCACCTGCTTCCTCCAACTGGGCCCCACCTTCTATAGTTTCCACCCCCTCCCAGTTCAATTATGAACTATCAAAGGGTTAATTAATTGATGAATTAGAATCCTCATAATCCAGTCACTTCCCCAAAACCCCGCCTCTGGACGTTGCTGCATTGGGGACCAAGGCTTCAACACATGAGCCTTTCAGTGACATGCCACATCAAAATTATATTACTATCTATTCAGTAGGTTGAAGCAAGAGGACCACAAGTTAAAAGCTAGCCTGGGAAACTAAGTGAGACCCTGTCTCAAACAACAACAAAAAAGAACAACTGGGGATATAGTTCCGTGGTAGAGCACTTGCCTAGCAAGTGTAAGGGCCTGGGCTCAATAGCCAGTACTACAAAAAACAAAAAGGAAGGATTGGGGGCATGTATGTTTTGCTAGTGTGGGTCTAAAAATCATCATTTAATTATGGAGCTACCAGTTGCATATTGATGGTTTATTGTTCTGCTCCTGCTTCTTAAAAAACCGTACCTGACTGACAAGCATGTAGCATTGTTGTAAGTCATTTCATCAGTATTTTCATGTGAGAGGCCCAAGTATTTTCATAAGCACTCAATCTTATATTTAATCTCTTTCTGAATAAATAACTAGAGTGATTTTTTAAATATATATATATTTATTTATTTATAATAGTAGTATGTATTACAATTCATAATGCACATATATAGCATCTTTTTACATACAACTGTTTGTATATAAAGTATATAAGTACCATTCAGATCTTCAATCATGCATTTAGGATAATGATATCCATCTCATTCAACCACCAATTTTTTTCCTTCCCCCCCCTCCTTGCTCCCTCCTTCCCCTCCCTTTCTTTTGACCATAGAGTGATTTTTATTATTTGCCACTAAACCTTTTCTAGGATAGGTATGTTAGTGTTATAAATTTCCTGTTAGTTACTGCTTTAGCTGCATCCTTCATATTTTATGTTATATTTTAATTTAGTTTATTCAAAATATTATAAATACTTTAGACCCATTCGTTTGAAACTAACAGTTTAAAATTAAAAAAAAAACCTTAGAAATACTTTCTAATTTTTTTAGCATATTTTTGTTATTGATAGCTAATTTAATTCCATGTGGAGATAAAATATATTTTGATTTGAAATTTTTTTAATTTATTGAGACTTGTTTTATTGTCTTACTTGAAAAATGTTCTGTACACCCTTAAAAATAAAGCATAACCCCCTATTGTTGGGTAAAGTGTTCTATAAATGCCAACATGTCAGCATATTAGTGTTGTTCATTTAATCTACATCCTTAATAATTTTCTATTTGCCCCATCAGTTATTAAAATAGCATGCTAAACTCTCCAATTATAATTGTGAATTTGAACAGTTTTTCCTTGCAGTTCTATCAGTTTTTGCTTCATGTACTTTAAAACTGTTATATTAGGTGCATGAACTTGGAGGACTGTGATGTCCTATGATGAATTAGCCCTTTTATTTTGAAAAAGCCCTCTTTATTCCCTGATAATACTCTGCCCTAAAATCTACTTGGCTTGATATTAACACAGTCACTTCAATTTTATTTTAATTAGTATTAGCATAATATAACTTTTTCCATCCTTTTACTTTGAATCTAGTTTTTTTATATATTTGAAGTGGGCCCTTTTTTTCTTATGAGCAGCTTGTGATTGGTTTTTGCTTCTCTGATCCAATCTGAACAATATCTGTTTTTTAATTGAAGTGTTATGAGAACTATTTACACTTCATTGGTAATTATGTTTAAAAGCATAACTCCAAATTATGCTTTCATTTTACTATTGGTTTTCTTTTTATTCCACTTTCTTTTGTTTCATCTTTTCTCTTTCAATGGCTCATTTATTTTTGGTGATTCTATAGGAGGAACCTCTCACATGATAAAGGGCCAATGCAATATAGGGCATTACAATCCTATGTATTTGTGAGCCTGATATATGTTAATAATGTTTGATATGCTACATATAGTATGTTAAAATGTGTATGCACAATGATTTATTGGTTTTTTATTGGTTTTTAAGACTTGTAGTACACCTCTTTAACTTACCACACAATCTACTTTCAAATGTTATTTTACATACTTCACACAGATTATAAGTACTTTATTTCCATCTCTCTCTTCTTGGCCTTATAAAGTATTTTTTCATATATTTCCATCCCCCCATACATGTGAGAAATTCCACAGCACACTGTTTTTATTTTTACTTAGTCCATTACCTTTTAAGGGTTTTAAAAATAAGGGAAAAATGCCTTTTATATTTATCCACACAGTTACCATTTCCAGTGCTCTTTAGTCATTTATATAGATCCAAATTTTCATCTGGCCTCCATAGTTTTTTAATAGATATATTGTAAACTCCAAAACATGTTATTTTCTTTTTTTTTTTTATCTTTTTTTTTTTTTTTTTTTTTTTTTTTTTTTTTTGGTTTTGGTGCTGGGAAAGGAAAGTAAACGCCCCTTGTACATACTAAGCAAAGCATGCAGTTACCACTGAGCTACATTCTCAGATCCACATTTGATGCATTATAATTATTATAATTGTACATATTGATGGGAATTGTTTGTTGTTACATATTTGTACATGCACATGATTTAAAAGCATAATTTGACCAATATCAATACCCAACATTCCCCCTCTCCCTCAGGTCCCTTTCCTCTACTGATCTTTTTAAAGATATTTTTTAAAGCAATAAGAAAAATATTTTTATTAATCTGTGAGGCTGCCATTTCCAGTGTGCTTCATTCCTTTATGTAGATCCTGATATTCATCGGGTCCCATTTTTCTGTCTGCCTGAAGGACAGGTTTCTTGGTGATAAATTCTTCTAGCTTTTGGAGATCTTAAAATGTCATTTTTGAAAGAGAGTTTATTTGCTGAGAGTAGAATTGAAAGGTTCTATGTTGTTTTGTTTTCCTGCCAATATTTCAAAGACACTGCTCCGCTCTCATTTCCAACAAGAAATCTGCCACTGTTATCTTTGTTCATCTGTATATAATGATGCATCTTTTTTTCTGGTTGCTTTTAAGATTTTCTTTTTATCACATGTTTTGAGTAATTTAACCACAATGTGCCTTGTTCTTTGGTTCAGTTTCCTTCATGTTTCTTGTGTTTGGGTCTTTGGATTTAATGTTTCTATCAAAAACATAAAGAAAATTTCTAGCTATTTTCTTCTGCACACCACTCCTTTCCTTCAGGGACTCTAATTACACATATATCAAGCTGCTTGAAGTTTTCCCATTGCTCCCTGATGTTCTGGCTTTGTTTTGTTTTTCAGTCTTCTTTTAATGTTAAGCTATCTTGGATAGTTTCTATTTCCATGTTTAAAAGTTTGCCAACCTTTTCTTCTGCAATGTCTAATTTGCTATTAATCTGATTCAGTGAATTTCTCATCTCAGATATTGTGACTATCATAATGACTACAACCCCACCACATATTTCTGGTAAGTTTTGACTGACTGCCATACATTTCATGTTTTATTTGATGCAATATAATTTTATATTTCTATAACTATTCTGTAGCTTTGTTCTGAAATTCAGTTAAAACACTTACAACTAATCTGATTCAAAGTTTTGCTTTCACTTTAATTTGGTGGTATCAGAGCAGCATTTAATCTAAGAATAGATTTTCCCCATTACTGAAGAAAAACCTTTCTGAATATCTGACGACACATGAATTATGAAGTTTTCCACTCTGGCAGATAGTAATAGAATCTGTTGTTGCCCCTGTGTTAGCTCTGAACATTGACCTCTTTCATCCTTTTGTATGATTCCTGTCCCCCCTGCACCTCCACTGTTCTTTAGTCGTCTACTCACATGCATTCACTAGTCTTTATTCTGGTGAAGACTCAGAGGAATTCTTTGTAGATCTGCAAAGGTCTTTCTCTCCATGCAGCTCTTTTCTCTTGGTAATTTCCTCTACAAACTCAAATCATCTTCTTCCTACACTCTCAGCTTTGTCTTTTCAACTCAGGGACATCTTCAAAGTTTTTCTGGTTTCTCCCTCCCTGCACCAAGGGAGAGTTCCCCCAAAGCTCTCTCTAGACTGTAAGTTGATGCAATCATAGGACACTCCCCACTATTAATTTCTCATCTTTAAGGATTACTTATCATCACTTGATTTTCACTTTTTAAACCCATTGTTTCTTACATTTTGTTTCATTTTTTAGATATTTTTGGATTGCAAACTGGTCCTTGATGTTCCATCCTGACCAGAAATCAAAGTCTTCATTATTTGCTATTGAACCTTGACTGATATATATGCCAACTTTGCCTCCATTGGTTAAGTGCTGCTACTTGACCTGAGCCTCCCTCCATAGTATCCCCATCATCTCCATTCAATGAGAGAAATGCTTTCTATGGTTATATCTTCCACATACATCTTCAGCCTATAGAAAACAGCTGCTACAATACACCAGTACATTGGGCTCCCTTCTCTGAGGTTATATCTCAGGGATTTAGGAAATGGAGTCCTTTGGGGCTCTCAAGAACATATTAATGATTGTGTAAATGGGTCACACATTAAATCTACTACAACATTATTTTTCTTGCTGAATTCATAGGATTTCTTCCTCTCCACATTTTCTCGCATGCTACTTAGCATCTCAACTTCAATTTGGCATAGATCCTACTAGACTAAGTTTTAGCAAACTAAAAACAAACATTGAAATTACTACCATCTAATTCAACCATCCATTAAATTAAAAATCTTTATGAAGTCAGTTCATATTAATGAACTTAATCAAATCTAAAATTTGATTTCTCCCCTCTATTCTCATCCAGCTCCTCATCATCCATTATACTGCTTATTTCCTGGGTTTTGACCATATAAATTAGCAAACTCCCCAGATTGACTTTGTAATATTCTCTACATATCCTTATATCTGATTTTAGGAATAGATCAGAAAGGCAATGAAAAGTTGTTAGTATAGTACATGGGGAACAAAATTGGTTTCCACCACTATGTTAACATCCTTTAACAAGGTAATTACAGACATTTCATCAAAGAAAAAAATGGCTTTGATGATGAAGGAAGGAAGGGTCCTCCTGTTGAGATTTGGGAATTGATGTGCTCTCATATGTCCCCATACTAATTCTTTGTGTCTCACTCTCAGTCAGTGCCCATCCATATAACAATCCTTGTAAAGCTATGAATTCAACCTATCTTATACTTCAGCATTCCACTCTGAGTTGGATTTTTAGCTATTTCAGTCATTGGCTACAAGAGGGACAATAGAAGCTATCTGATTGTAGGATAGTCTCAGGAGCTAAAATTTTTAACTTTTGACTTATTATTTTCTTTCTTTAAAACTCTTAGCAGAAGGGCTGGGGTGCAGCTCTGTGGTAGAGGGCTTGCCTGGCATGCATGAAAGTCTGGGTTTGAACCTCAGCATCCAAAACCAAACAAACAAATAAATAAAAACAAAACTCCCAACAGAGTTAAAAGCAGCCAGTTCAATTCACAGTACTTGCATTCCCCAGCCCCTCCCTCTGGGAGGCCACCAAAGCCTTGAGCAGGTCAGTCAAGTGATAATTTAGGTAATGTTTCATCACTGTCTGTCATAGGCTATCAGAATCCCATCCCTTAATGGTAATTAAAAATCATTGCCTTGCCTTCAAACACAGGCATTACAGATTACCAACTAGCAAGTATCCATTTCCTTGAGGAGCTGTTGTTGGTAACCATTCCAAGTATCAATAATGCATTTGTCAGGGTCTTTAGATGTAAATAGCAGGATCTATTTTACAATCTAAGAAGAAAAAATAGCTTTAGAATATTAGGTAACTCGTAGATTCTCTTGGAGGCCAAGAGAGCCAGACTCTGTAAATAGGTAGCCAGAAACAATGTGCCAACACTTGGTCTTATAACAGTTTACTGGACATTCGAAACTCCACCTCTGCCACTCTCAAAGATTGGCGACCTCTTCAACCACACTGTTTGAAGACTGATCACTCTCGTGTGGCTGTTTCCTCACATTGCTTACTTCCAAATCCAAGTCTCACGAGGGAGCGTCTGATTGCCAGAATCTAACCATATGATTGTACTCTACCTACGTGAGCTCTACAATTGTTAATTTTCTTGTTTCTACCTTGAGAAAGGGTATTCATAATATGGGAAGTTATCAAAATGCAAGGAGAAGTTCAAAGTTATGGGATTTATAGCCACTGTTACCCATAGTGCACACTTAGGAGTTACTTGTATGTATTTTAGTTACCCAAGATCTCTCAACTTTGGGGATCAGTGAAAACTTCAATTTAAATTTTCAACCCACATGTTACTTTCCTTCACTAAGTAAAAGTGTAGATGACATGGAAAGAAGCCAAATCAGCCCACAATACAGTCTTGCCTGAGACAGGAAGCCTACATCTGGTGCCAAGAATTCCCCTCCCCCTTGGAAATTCCATCACTTTATCACCATGCAATATGCCTCAGTGACCCTTGCTACAATCTTGCGTACTAGGTCCTCTATTTATAAAGCAGAATTTCTGGGTAGGAGAGGCCTGGCAAATATCAAGCTCTCTCTGTGCCAAGTTAGGATTAGGGTTTTCTGCCTCTTGGTCATACCAATTGCTCTTAGAAGAGACAGAGGCAGGCAGTGGCTAAAATTACAGTGTCCATCCCCACCTGACCCCCAGCAACCAGCCCATTATGCCCCCTTTTAGAAGAGCTAATGTTCCCTGCCCCTTATGGGGGTCAGGTGGCTGAGGACTGAAGCCAGCGTTCTACTGATGGTGATGTGGACTGCAGGGTTTGCAGCGGAAGCAATATCACCTGGGATTAAAGGATTGCCGCCTCTTTAAATCTGATCTCTCTGAGTTATTAGTAGGCTGTTCTTTGCCCATTCTTCTACCATCATTCATTCAGGACTATCATTTGATCCAGAGAAATAGATCTCTGGGTTCAGGAGAATCTTTCCTAGTAAGTAGGCCTATGTGGACGGATCATCATTAGCAAGACACATTCACCAAATAACTTATCATCTGCTCCGCCAGGACTCTATAAAACAGAAGCAGGAGGCACAGCTCTTGCCTTGGGGGCACGTAACTTAACATAGACATGGGGGCTTGGACGGTTCTGTAAAGGACAAACATGTGGTGAAAAAGAAGAACAGGAAGCAGCTGACCCATAGAAGAAGCACAAACTATGGTGCTGACATCAAACCGTCTGTGTTCCCCTCCATCCAGGTCCTCATGAGCTCATCAGGGAGCTATTTGAACAGCCTCCTCACTGTGTCTCCACTTTCATCAGCTCCCTTCCTGGGTCTACCCTGAGCACACATTGTCTCTTACTCAGAAAACACAGGGACACCCTCTGCTTCCAGGAGACTTTCTCAACATTTGGTTAAAATTTTCAGAGCCTCCCACATGATGCAATATAAATTATAATCTTGTGATTTTTTTAAAAAATAATGAAAAGCCACTTAATATTCAGGAAATCTTAGTTATATTTTATTAGTTCAAACAGTATCTATATCCATTCAAAATGATACATATTTAAGTAGGAATTTATTTGTTCTGCCCAAAGACAATACATCATGACCTATTAGAATTTCAGGAATCTCTTTTCCTTGCCCCATTCTCCCTTGGAGTTTCTACTATTCTCAGTATAAAGTTGAAATCTGTCACAATTTAGTCTCCACTTATCTTTCCAATTCAACCTCCTGTACTCTCGTTCACAGCCATTTATCCCATTTGGTTCACTAGTCATTCGTAAAGCTTGTGTCTCCACATCCCCACCTTTGTTTATACTGCTGATGTTCTGAGAAGCTCTTCCTGTCACACTCTCCCTCCCATCACTAGTTACCCAAACCCTCTCAATAGTTTGGAACCATAATTTAAATGCCACCCAACATCCCAATAATCTGTGGAAAACATGGATTCCCTGAGCTCTCATCTCCCAGTTCCTTACATCTGAGGTAAAGCCCAGGAATCTGTATTATTTTTTATCTCCTCTAATAGTCCTCGTGGACCACAGATTTAGGAAACACCTTCTAGAGCTATGAGGTCAGAGCCGGAGCTGGCTGCCGTGCCTGGACCTTGGAGAAAGGACATCATGGAAAAGGTGGAATCCTAGCTGAATCGACTAATGGAAATGCCAGGAGGGGAGGACAGGGTCCAAAGTGATGTTGAAGGGGCAACCTGAATTTACATTACAAATCAAAAGAGCCTGTCCCCTCAAAATAGAGCTTCAAGCCGGGCGCGGTGGCGCACGCCTGTAATCCCAGCACTTTGGGAGGCTGAGACAGGAGGATTGCGAGTTCAAAGCCAGCCTCAGCAATGGCGAGGTACTTAGCAACTCAGTGAGACCCTGTCTCTAAATAAAATACAAAAAAGGGCTGGGGATGTGACCCAGTGGTCGAGTGCCCCTGAGTTCAATCCCTGGTACCACAAAAAAAAAAAAAAAAAAAAAAAAAAAAATAGAGCTTCATTTGCCTTGTCCTGAGAGGAACTGAACTAACCAGGTAATGAGGGAATCAGAGGTAGATTTCAGTATTATCAACGGAAATCTAAATTCGAGCTCTGTAACTCTGCTGTGTGCCTTCGATTTAGCCACCTGCCTAACCTGAGTGGAAGTGTAGAAGAGCAGAAAGTGCAGGGGCCAGGGGCCATGCCCAACTCTGTGTGGATGAGTCACATGGCTTCCCTGAACCCTGGGTTCTTTGTCTCAATGATGGGAATAACATCTACCTCCCAGAGATGTCAGACTTAGGTAAGATTTGTGACTCATCTCAACCATGACCCCTTCTGTGAACCTGTACAGATCCCAGCCTCCTGATCCCTTGGTCAGAAACCATCATTTGGCCCTTTGTGCCCTAGAATACTTCATACCAATTTCTAACCCATCTTTTTTTACATGCTTCTATCCTTGTACTAGACTAAGAGCTCCTTGGGAAAAGAACTGTCTTACTCATGTTAAGTTCTAGTACTTAACGTTCTGTCTGGCTGGCACAACTAAAAGCTAAATAAACATCCATTAGATGACTGAAAGAATTAATGTGTTTTATAACACAAGTAAAATATAATAATTCATGTAATTAATATTATGGTATAATTAATTATATATTGTAATATATGATTGATTATTATAATCATATATTATAATTATATAATTACTATATACGATATAATATAATAAATATGTATTATATAAAATATAATTATACATAATAATTATAATATATAATATGTAGACACTAATTATTATAATCAATTATATAATATATAATATTTATAATATATTATTGATTATATTAATTATAATGAATTAGGATAATTAGTAATCAATGCTAATATATAACATGTAGTTGATGATTACTATGATTAATATGTCAATTATATTTATTGTGATTAATATATCAGTATAAATAATGTATATATGTCAACATAGTAATATTATATAAATAATATACAATAGATTATAATGGATTGTAATATAATATATAAATTATACAATAATTTATACAATATATATAACTTTTCCAAAAACAAGGGAGATCTTTCCATCTTCTAAAGTCTTCTTTAATTTCTTTCTTTAGCGTTTTGTAGTTTTCACTGTACAGGTCTTTCACTTCTTTCATTGATTCCCAAATATTTTATTGGTTTTTTTTAGGCTATTGTAAATGGGGTAATTTTCCTCGTTTCTCTTTCAGAAGATTTGTCACTGATATGCAGACATGCCTTTGATTTATGGGTGTTGATTTTATATTCTGCTACCTTGCCAAATTCATTCACTAGTTCTAGAAGTTTTCTGGTGGAATTTTTTTTGGTCTTCTGTGTATAGAATCATATTGTTGGCAAATAGTGCTAATTTGAGTTCTTCTTTTCCTATCCATATCCCTTTAATTTCTTTCGTCTAATTGCTCTGGCTAGTGTTTCAAGAAACTATGTTAAATAGAAGTGGTGAAAGAGGGCATCCAGTTATTAAAGGGAATGTTTTTCATTTTTCTCCATTTAGAATGATGTTGGTCTGGGGTTTAGCATAGATAGCTTTTACAATATTGAGATAAGTACCTAGTTTTTCTAGTGTTTTGAACATGAATGGTTGCTATATTTTGTTGAATGCTTTTTCTGCATCTATTGAGATGATCATATGGTTCTTATCTTTAAGTCTATTGATGTGATGAATTATGTTTATTGATTTCTGTATGTTGAACCAAGCTTGCATCCCTGGGATGAACCCCACTTGATTGTGGTGCACTATCTTTTTGATATGTTTTTGTATTCTATTTGACAGAATTTTATTGAGAATTTTTGCATCTATGTGCCTTAGAGATGTTTGTCTGAAGTTTTCTTTGTTTGATGTGTCTTTGCCTGTTTTTGGAATCAGGGTGATATTGGTCTCATAAATGAGTTTGGAATTGGTCCCTCTTTTTCTATTTCATGAAATAATTTGAGGACTATTGGTATTAGTTCTCCTGTAAGGTGTTGTAGAACTTGGCTGTGTATCCATCCGGTCCTGGACTTTTCCTGATTATAGGCTTCTGACCCAGCTATCCCATTCCTTGGCTTATACCCAAAGGCCTTAAAGACAGCATACTACAGGGACACAGCCACATCAATGTTTATAGCAGCACAATTCACAATAGCTAAATTGTGGATCCAACCTAGATACCCTTCAGTAGATGAATGGATAAAGAAAATGGGGTATTATTCAGCATTAAAAGAGAATAAAATCATGGCATTTGCAGGTAAATGGATGGAGTTGGAGAATATAATGCAAAGTGAAGTTAGCCAATCCCAAAAAACCAAATGCCAAATGTCTTCTCTGATATGTTTCCTGATTCATAATGGGGATGGGTGGGGAGCATGGGAGGATTAGATGACCTTTAGATAGGGTAAAGGGGAGGGAGGGGAAGGATGGCATGGGGGTAGGAAAGACAGTGAATGAGACAGACATCATTACCCTAAGTATGTGTATGAAAACACGAATGGTGTGACTCTGTTTTGTGTTCAACCAGAGACATGAAAAATTGTGCTCTATTCATGTAATATAAATTTAATTGCATTCTGCTGTCATATATAAATAATTAGAATATATAAAATTTAAATTTTTTTTTAAAAAAAAACAACTTTTCACATAAGGAAAGTTCACTAGGAAGAATTAAGGGTGAGGACTGTGACAATAAAACTTCCCCTTAAAGAGGAGCTCCTTGAATCTCTGGGACAATGAAAGACAATTTTCTATAGGCAAGACCCCCAACATTTTGTAAAATCATTTGCAGGAGAAATACAGTAACTGTGTAGCCAGGAACACCCCATTGAACTGTTACCATGACAAGAAATAAATCTCTTATTTGTTATCAATGAGCTAAACTTCAAGGATATGTTACACAGGTCAACCTACCCTGATTAGTTTACTTCAATTATCTCACCATTCATTTTCCTTCCACCCCATAAGCCTAGTTCTGCTCTCTATAGTCTCCCTCAAAGCATCTAATCTTTAACTTGCTGTTCAGACATTGGAATGCAGCTGCCATGCCTCAACCCACTGTTTTTACTTTTTCAAACTAAATATCCACAATTTCCTCATCATATTTTACATGCCTTGTGTTTAAAATCTGCTTTTTCCCTATGAATATGAAGGATGAGAGGAACTAATTCTTTGGGTTGGCTAGAATTTTTAGAGATTTTGGTTTTCCCTTCTTAAAAGAAAATGGGGTGGCTCAGCGGCAAAGCGCTCGCCTCGAACGTGCGCGGCCCGGGTTCGATTCAGCACCATGTTAAATGCAAAATACAACCTTAAAAAAATTTAAAAAAAAAAAAGAAAACTTTCTGATTTTTATCTCCTCCATTTCCATTTGAAGAAAGACCCCTGGGTTGATTGACACTCTCACAGCATCATCAAAGCAAATAAGGATTTATTGTTTGGGCAAAACAGCATACAAGTTTTGGACAAACAGAATCATATTCAGCTCTGTGATGCCCTGCAGAAACTTGAATTGATTTTTTTGCATCTTTGTCAAATCAACCAAACAATCACTGCACATAGTTCCAAGGTTACTTGGTGTACTGTATAGTCAGGAAACCATAGTGCATAAGATGAATAGTAAAGCCTTTGGTGTCAAGAAGATCAGAGTGGTAATCCTCTTTAAAATCTCTTCTTTACATCTTCCATATTAATAGAATTTTATTTGGGTGTGCAGCCTCTCAAACAGTCACTGCTATAGTTTGGATCTGAAATGTTCACTAAAGGTCCATGTGTTAAAATCTTGGTACTGAGCCCATGGTGCTACAGGAAGGTGGTGTAACCTTTAGGTGGTGGAGCCTAGTGGAAGGAACTTGGGTCATTGAGAGTGTGCCCTTGAAAGGGACTTGAGGACTCAACTCGTCCTTCCCTCTTTTTTGCTTTTTCAGTTGTCACAAGGTGAGTGGCTTCCTCCATCCTATGCTTCCACCATAATATGCTGCCTAGCCATAGCCCCAAAAGAACAAGGCTAATGAACTATGGACTGAAACTTCCAAAACTGTGAGCCAAAATAAATTGTCTCACTTTTTATGGGCCAATAATTTTAGAATGAAAAATATCATTTAAAAAAGAAATACAAAAAAAAAAATAGAGACACTGCTTAAGACATCAGCAAAAACTATAAAATATCAAGGAATAATTATAATATTGATGCACTAGATGTTATAGAGAAAATATTTGTTGTAGCCGGAAAGGGATTGCAGCCCGGAATGGTGGCGCCGCGGGAAGGAGTCCGGAGACAGGATGGAGACGAAAAAATTCTTTAATCTTTCTCTCTCTGTCTCTTGTAATTTCTAACACCACATACACACTCTCACAAGAAACCAAGACACTTACTCTTACAAGAAACTTCAATATATCTATACAATAGCGATAACCCTGTCCGTTCTCTCTCAGGTCTCATCCCATGTGCCCGAGCAGGAATGGCGCTAGCCTGATCTGCTGAGTCACGGCTCAAATCTCTCGAGATCCTGGGCCAAGTCCCGCGAGATCCCAGGCCAAGTCCCGTGAGACTACGGAAGGCGGAAATGCCCAAAAATGTCTATGGCCCATAGTCAACCGCAATCTTAGCTATCTCCCCAAACAGGGCTCCTGCAAATATTTTTAAATTATTAAAAGGAACTTTAAGGAGAACTTTAAAAGAAGACTATATTCTCCAAATTAATGTGCAGGTCCAATACAATTTCAAATTGCCAACCCTTTTCTTCAGGTAACTAGATCAGCTAACTTTAAATTTCAAATTTAAAAAAAATCCAAAACAATTGCATAAATGAAGAAACTGTAAAGAAGAACTAATCTTACCAACTAAATGAGCATGTATTGTCACAAAAATAGATGAAAAATAAATGAAGTGAAATGAAGCTCACCATGGACCTAAAAATACATAGAAGCCTGGTACAAAATAGAAGTGTCATTACAAACCAGTGAAAAAAATAGATTGGCCATTTAATGAATGCTTGTCCATATGGGAAAGAAACTGCCCACCTCATGTGATACACAGAGAAGTATAATGTACAGGTAGTAATTCTTTCAAAAGAAACATTTAAAACTTATAAAAGAAAATAAAGAATTCATAAAACAAAGTGAAAAGAAGAACCACAAACTGAAAAAAAATGGCAACATAATTGTTACTCAAAAAGCAAGGATTAGCCTGGTGCGGTGGTGCACGCCTGTAATCCTTCACTTCAAATAACTTACAAATACAGTTTTTCCAATAAAAAGAAGTTCAGGTCCACACCTGAAAACCTTAAAGCCCAGCCAGTTGGTAACCCTATCTACAATTTCCAGTTAACTACTAGGTGCATCATTTACATAGATGATCCAACATTATCCTCACTTGAAGAAATTTCCCCAACAAGAAAGATAGAGAGAAAGCAAACAAAAGGGAAAGAAAACAGAAAAACACAAATTCTTCCCCTTTTAGCCATAAACTGGTAGCTGTGCATGGGACTTGGACTCTGTTAGTTTGGTTCTCCAGAGAAACATAATCACAGGACATTTTACATATATATGTAAAGATTTTATATAGTTATATATGGTATATGTGTACTTATCTTTATCTTTCTATCTATTTATAGATGGAAAGAGGGAGAAAAATATATATATAATCTCCCCTTTGCATCTGTTCCTCTGGAGAATCCTGACTCTATCTCTCCCCCCCTCCCCACACACACACAGAAAGAGAGAGATTTTTAAGGAATTGAGTTATGCAATAACAAGGACTGGCAACTCATAAATCTGCAGTTCAGGCTGGTGGACTGGAAATTCAAGCAGGAGTTGATGTTGCAGGCTTGAATTTGAAGGCAGACTGAAGGAAGAACATTTTTTCCCTTTCAGGAATGACCTCAGCATTTTTTCTTAAATCCTTCAACTGATTGAATGGGGCCCACCCACGTTATGAAGGTTATGAAGATAAACTGCTTCACTCAAAGTCTATTGATTTAAATGTTCCACCACACCTAAATAATATCTTCATAGCATTGTGTAGACTGGTATTTGATCAAACAACTGGGCACCATGGCCTAGCCAAGTGGATACACAAAATCCACGATTATGGAGCCTCACCATTTTTAATGTCTAAAGGGGAGAAAATATTATTTTTGTTTAAGTTTGCAGTTGAAATGGATTCTTGCTACAAGAGACGGATTAACAAGAGAAAAACAAGCAAGTTTATTAACATGTGCCATGCTCATCATGGAAGAGAAAAGCAACTTGGAGCAGTGGCTTAGGAGTCTGCCTTAAATAGTATTTCAACAAAGAACAATAAATCTCAGAGAAATAACAAGACAAAGGAAAGCAGTTCCAGGCCTCAGAGGCAGGAAAACTGTGGGAAGGTAAATTTATGGGAAGAAAGTCTGCTGGCAGATTCCACTGGCGCCACATCCCTGAGCTGAGCAAGCATTGTAAAAAGAATGTGCATTTAGTCTTTCTGTGAGAAAAAGGAGGAGAGACACAGAAAGACCTTTTGTCTTGGTGAATCTCTGTCCTGTTTTTACACAAACACAGAGAAGGGTGAGGGTTTTCCTGCATCTTGATTGCCTTGCATTCAACAATTTGGGGAGAAAATATTTTATATTTATATTACATAGCTTAAACTTGGGGAAGAGATTTTTAAATTTCTTTTGGGTCCCACTGAGCAAACACAAAGCATGTACTCGGCATTAGGCACTTTTCTAAACACTACAAATTCTTATAACAAATCCCTGGGGTGGAAGTTGAGCATCCCTCATCTGAAAATCTGAACTCCAAAATGCTCCAAAATCTGAAACTTTTCAATGTCGACATGACAACATGAGTGAAGAACTCCACACCATCAAACTTTGTCTCACACACAAAATTATTTAAAATATGGTATAAAATTATTGGTAGGTTATATATGTAATGTGTGTATAAAATATAACTGAATTTCATGTTTAGACTGGATTCATCCCTAAGATATCTCATTATGTATATGCAAATATTCCAAAATCCAAAACATCCAAAATTCAAAACACTTTTGGTCCAAGGGAGACTCCACCTATATTTACTATTATTATGCCACTTTTCAAATGAAGAAACAGAGGCACAGAAAGTTAAAGTTATACAGCTAGGTATGCCCAAGGTGTGAGTGCATATTCTTACCCTGCAGACCATGCTTTTTCTAACATAACAGGATTAGCAACTTTTTTTCTGTAAAGGATAAACAATATTTCCTTTAGACCTTGTAGGCCACATGCAGTCCCTGTTGTAGATTTTCCTTCTTTTTCCTCCTCCTCCTCTTCTTTTCTTTTCTCTTTACAACCCCTTCAATATATAAAACTATTCTTAAATATGTGATCTCTATAAAAAACAGAGGTCCAGGGCTGGGGACTGTAGCTCAGTGGCAGAGTGCTTGCCTAACAGGTACAATGCCCTGGGTTTAATCCTCAGCACCACAAAACAAAAATCAAGAAAAAAAAAAAAAAAAAAAAAAAAAAAAAAACAGGCCTAGATTTGAATCTAGAAGATCTGGCTGTTCAACTTGATCTCCATTTCAAATCTGCCATAAGGCTGGAAGTGGGATGGTATGATTTGAAAAGAATTCTACTGATTGTGTGTGTGGAAATGGCCTTAAGTAAATTCATATGAGATGTAGAATTTAAAACCGAAGCACCTCATTTCTCTTCTGTTAACTGTGGTCACTTCTATGCATCTTTGGTAGTCAGATTTTCATCCTTTTTCTTTCAGTTATGAATAAACCAGGTAAGAAAACACCACATAGCTTTCTGAGGGTCTTGAGAAGGTGGCTTCTGAGCAGAGTAAAGGGGTTCTGCTTCCCAAGCACCTAGTTATAACTTTCTAAGTCCTTGCTTTACCCAGTCTGCCCTAAGGCTTGCTTGAAAATCACCAACTTCCCCTTTAAAATGTGTACATTAGTTATAGCACCTATGTAGTATACACTCTCACCCAACTGAGGGACAGAAAGGAAGATCATTTCATTTGACTTCTTTTGAACAGACATGGAAAGTGAGGTCAAAGAGACAGAGGGACCTCACTTGGCTGGAGATGTTTCCAGAAGAGCCATGTGCAAGTCAATTTCTTCTCAACCCAGTGTTTTTTTTTTTCCCCTTGACTGTAGAGTTATCTTATTCTTTTATCTTCATGTAAAATCCCTAAGTGGTAAGGACACAATGGGCCACAGTGGAGTCATGGTAACTTGGCTGTGTCTGGTTGTCATTGTAACCTGACCTTTATTGTTTATCTGCAGTATTCACCTGGCTATTAGTCAGAAGGTACAGCCTAGGAAGGTAGCCAGTGGCCAATGCCTGACATGCTACATTAACTGCCTGTTATTCACTGAAGGTATGTGGGCAGGCTGTCTGGGAGCAAAATGGGGAGCCTGCTTTTAGTTCCTCTCTTTAAGTTTTGCTGTGTCCACCACAAACAACATCAGCACCAAAACGAAACAAAAAACAACATCAGAGCATTCTGTTTCTGTGCTGCTAGTTCATCATCTCTCTCATCCATTAAATTTTTAAGAACTTCCTTTTCTTCCACACAATCTTATTTTAACATTTTCTTCATCTTTTTTTTTTCTTTTCTTTTTTTTCCTTGCACTACTATCACCACCTTTTCTCAAAGTCTCAAATTCTGGACTGGTGATAGAGTGCTTGCCTTGCTCAGTGATAGAGTGCTTGCCTAGCATCATTAAGGCCTTGGGTTCCAAACCCAGTACCTCAGAAACAAAACAAAAAACTCAAATTCCTGTACAGGTCTACTCTTTTTCTCTCCCCCACCCCTCTCTCTAGTTAATGCATCAAAGATGTACATAGTAGCTGGGTTTATCCCAATAAAATCATACACACATGGAATCTGGCCCCTGCCCCACCACTGGTCTTCCCATTCTTTAATTCATCCTTGATTGGTGCTTTCTACCTACACACAGATCTGCTCCTAAACCTTTTTTTTTTTTTTTTTTTTGGTGGTACTGGGGATTGAACTCAGGGGCACTCGACCACTGGGCCATATCCCCAGCCCTTTTTTGTATTTTATTTAGAGACAGGGTCTCACTGAGTTGCTAAGTGCCTCACCATTGCTGAGGCTGGCTTTGAACTCGCGATCCTCCTGCCTCAGCCTCCCAAAGTGCTGGGATTACAGGCGTGCGCCACCGCACCCGGCTTCCTAAACCTTTTTGAATCCAAACTATGTCTTTCTCTTGCCTCAACACTCACTTGCCTTCTGCAGAACAACAAAATATCAAACTTTTATCACTGCATGTATACCTCCTTTCTTTCCTCTCCCTTCTAATTTCTTTGCCATTCTATATGGTTCACATCTGAGCCACATTTCTTTCTTCTGTATCATTCTGTTCCCCATTACAGAAAAAAGAAGACACACTATTGGGACAGAAATGGAGCTAAGAGATTAATGGCCCAATCTCCATAGTTTACAAATGAGGGATCTCAGGCCCCCATGACTGCCACCACTTTTAGGCAGGTAATTAGTGGAAGCAGGATCAGCATTCCCGTGTGTGTCCTGGCTGCCACTCTGCCCCAGGCTCTCTCTGCACAATCAAGGACTGGACTTAGAAGGATGGGGTATGCTGAGAAAGTGTGGTAGGCTCTTCGCAGTGCTCTTCCCACGCCTCTGCCCAAAATAATTCACCACTCTCATCTTACATCAACACCACTTTGTCTTCAGTAAAGGGTGTCACTGTCACCTTGTCCCATTCACTTATTCATTATTCCTTCAGCAAACATTTCCAGGCACCAGGATTGGCTCTTGGGAAACAGAAGATGAATGTGAAAAATGTTCTTACTCTCAAAGAGTTTCCGGTCTAGGGTGTGAGCTCATAGACATGTAAATAAGTAATGGAGACACTGGAGCCCAGCAGGTATTTGAGGCAAGTCAGGTATCTTAAGAAAAGACCATCGAGAAGCAACTTAAGCCTGAAACTATAGGGATATTTAGGGAATTCCAAATAGTTTAGTGTGGCTGGATCATGGTGTAGGTTCTTGAGGAATGGGACAGGGTAGGCAAAGTATATAAATCCAGGAACAAGAAGCAGGGAAATCATGAAGGCCTTGTGGGTCTTGCATAGAAATCTAGACATTACCTTGCAGTGTATCAGGAGCCTTAAATATATTTGAGCTTAAGAGTTATGTATCCAGATATGTATATTAGAAACATTATTTTGGGGGCAGAGTAAAGAATAAATGAAAAGGATGTGAGACCAAAGACCAGGAGACAAATTGACAGGCTATTGTAACATTGAAAGATAATGAGGGTCCAGATAGACATGAGAGCCAGCAATTGAAGGTATATTTAAGAACAACTGTCAGCATTTGGTAGCAATTTGGATGTGGAAACATAATGAGGAGAGAGGATTTGAGAATAGCACCCAGGAGGGGAAGGAAAAAAAAAAATTCATCTCAAACTTTAGGTACCTGTGGGATATCCAGCTGGAGATATCCAATTGACAGATGGACACAGTCTGTTAAGAGCATGATCCAGACTGAAGATACTGATTTCAGAGTCATTGTAAGATGGTTCATAACTATAGCTTTGGAGAAGGATGGAATTATCCCATAGACAGAGGACTGAGGCTGAAAGGGCCAATATTTAATGCACAAATATAAAGATAGCCAATATTTAATGTGCAAATCAAAGGAAAAGATTTAGAGAGTGCAGAGGAGAACTAAGAGAGTCTGGGCATGGAAGAGTTTCAGGAAAGAGATTGCTGCCAATGACATGCAATGAACTAGAAGAATAGATCTGAGCTTTAGAAACTCAGTCATGACCTCCGTAAGAACTCCAACCACTGGGGTCTTGGGAGCAAAAGATCAAATGTAGTGGATTTTACAATGGAAGGGATATAAAGATGTGGAGACAGGGAATCTAGGCAACTCAAGAAATTTGGCCTTTAAGGGGAGAAATGAGAACCACAGCAGGAGTATAGAGGCAAGATCAACAAGTTTTTCTTGAAGCAAACCCACACTCAGCACCCTGGAGCAATTCCCTAAGGTCTACATTCCCCCAACTCAGAGACACTTAACCAATAATAAAGACAACTGTGGCCTTCATCTTCAAATGTAATGGATCATCACAGGTCTTTATACCACTACTAGTACACTCTTAAAAACTTCTCAACAATTAATCCTTAAAATTCCTCTTCATATTTAATCTTTGTCACTTAGCTCTATGGTACCTAATTAATTGCCTCTTGTCCCCCTATTGGTTATAACCAATTTTGAAAATAGTCACAGGGAAGTAGTCTGGTTTAAAATAGTACCAGCTTTAAACAGAATGGATAGAAGTACAGAAGTCTCAGAGGCTTGCCGTGGGACACATAATGGGGAGATGGGTAGTTCTTTACTTCCCGGAATTAATGATAATTGGATGGGTGGGAGGCCTTAGTATTCACACTCTGGGAACAGATGGAGGCATTTGGTTCCATTCTGAACAGTGGTTACACGTGGGAAGATTCTGAGATTGTTATAATCTGGGAAATTGCAATTCAGGATGCATCACAGTCACAATAAAATCAATTTCTAGACTGAAACCAAGACTATAATTATCATTTGACTCTCATTATAAAAAATCAGTCCTAAATTCTTATTCATTTACTTATTCAACAGAACATTAAGAGCCTACTATGTGTCGGGGACTATTTAGGTATCAAGAATAGTACACATACTTATATAATTGCAAACCATGTTAAGTAGTTCAAAGGCAAGATAAACAGCAGATGAAAGGTGACCTGGTGTGTGAAGTCTGTGCTGGTTTCCCTGAACTAGTAAAGCCTGAGCTGAGAGTTGAAGCATGAGTAGGGCTTAGCAGGGAAGGAAAGATGGAAAGAGGATTCCAGCAGGGGGGAACAGCATGCACAATGAAGAAAGAGAGATGTGATTAGAGCACACAAGAAAGGGGGAGAGTGGTAGAAGTAGGAGCTGGAAAGGTGAGCCAAGCCAGGTAATGCCAGGCTTTATAGGATTTTGGTCTTCTAAGAACTGGAAGCCACAGACATGTTTAAAGGAAAAGAGTAATGTAGAAAGAGTTGTACAGACAACCCTTCTTGGGTTACAGTTTGGAGAGTAGATTGCAAGAGGAAAAGAAAAATAGATGTGGAGAGACCAGTTATGCAGCTACACAGAAATCCAGATGAGAGAAAATGAGGGTTTGAAATACAGTGGAGGTACAGAGTATATACATTGGATAAAGAACATGATGTGGGAGAAAGGGTCAAGAATGGTTTCTGGATTTCTGACCTGTGTAACTGGAGAGATGATAATGCCATTCACAGAAACACAGCATAATTTACCTTTGTTATATTTTTTTTATTTTTTTCCAAGAAGGAAGGAAGGGGCCTAGGGTTGTGGCTCAGAGGTAGAGCAATCACCTAGCACATTTGAGGCCCTGGGTTCAATCCTCAGAACCACATAAAAATAAATAAATAAAATAAAGGTATTGTGTCCAACTACAACTAAAAAAATATATAAATATTTTAAAAAGAAGAAGGAAGGAAGGAACACCAGGCGTTGGGAAATATTGTGAGTTTAATTTTGGATGTGGAGTTTTTGATGCACTTTTCAGCAACTAAGTATACATGCTGAGTAGACAGCCAGATTATCTTTGAACCTATGGCTGTGTAGAAGATGGCTCAGGAAATTAATACACATTATAGAGAAAACAGAGGACCTAGAGAACTGCAAGAATTTAATGACCTTGGTAGATGAGAGTGAGCCTTCAAAGAAGCACCGCTCTGCAAAAGATGCCAAAGTGGGAGAAAAGAAGGAAGGTCATCAGATTCAAAGAGAGAGGACCCAAGAATGAGGGGGTAATCAGACATGCAGAAGGTCATATAAGCTGAGGACTGGGAATTGTCCCTGGCTTTAAAGACATTGCTATCCTTCACGAACTGCTTCAGTGAAGTGATGGAGTACAGCCAGATTAGAGTTACCTAAGCAATAAGTGGAAAGGAAAGAAATAGAAACTGTTAAGTATAGACAACTCTTCTTGGGAATAATGGATAGAAAAGAAAAATCAATGACTAGATATAAAGATGGTTGTTCCTTAAAATGTGATAATAAACATTTAAACATTTATGAAATAGAATTTTACTTTGGCCCAAGATAGAGTAATAGGGACCAGACTTACCCTCCTGCCTGAAATGACAAAAACAACAATCAGACAAAATACAGGTGGAGTGTGCCTTATCTGAAATTCTTGAGACCAAAAATGTTTCAGACTTTGGAGTTTTGGGGTTTGGGAATATTTGTACATACATAATGAGATACTGGGGATGTACCCCAAGCCATTGGGACAAAAGCCAATTATGTTCACATAATTTGTACATACAGTCTCAAGATAATTTTATACAATATTTTAGTATGCCTGCATTTTGACTATGACCTGTCAAATGAGGCCAGGTCTGAAATTTTCCACTTGCAGGGTCATGTTGGTGCACAAAATGTTTTGTATCTTGGAGCATTTTAGATTTTCGATTTTCAGATTTGGAACACTCAACCTGTATATGAAACAAAGGTTTTCCAGATGTTGGAAATTGGATAACAAAGGACAGAGAGGGCTCTGAAAGATGAGAAATAAACATGTTCAGTTATGGATTTCCCCAATTTACTACCTTGAGAGAGTTTCCAGACTGTGGGGCAGAAAGGGGAACTCCAGGTGGATTTCCTAAGTCAACAAGACAAAGCCAAGAAGAGTCCAGGGCCACCAATGCAGCTAGAATTTTCAGGACTAAGTAGCAATAAAGACAAAGTTGCATAGAGGGTTGGTCCCAGAAAGCTGCAGAATGTCTCCATGAACATTCAGCAGAATACTGATAGTATCAGGAGTGTGAAATACTTAGGGATAAACCTGAGAAAATATATGAAAGAACTGTACACTAAAACTACAAAACATTGCTGAAATTGAAGAAAACATAAATGAATGGAAATATATAGTTTATCCATGGATGAGTTACAGTATTAAAACCTCAGTTCTACTCAAATTGATCTATAGATTAAATGCAATTCTAGTCAAATTCTTAGCAGGCTTTTCCGTAGATATTAACAAGGTGATTCTAAAAATTCATATAGAATTCAAAGAAATCCAAAGTATTCAAAGAATCTGAAATAGCCAAATAAATTTTGCAAAAGGGTGAATGCTATTTCAACACTTACTAAAAAGCTACAACAATTAAAACAGTGTGGCATTGGAATAGTGATGGAAAATAGATCATGAAACAGAATAGTGAGTCCAGAAATAGAAAGTCTAGACATATAGACAACTGACTTTTGATAAAAATCTAAAGGCACTTCGTAGAATAAGTATAACCTTTTCTGCCAAATGGTTATGGAACAGTTAGCTCTCAGCACACAAAAATAGAGAGACTAAAAGTAAGCAACTCTGATCCGTTCCTTGAACCTTATACAAAATAATTTAAAATAGATCAGAAAGCAAATTAAGATCTAAAACTATAAAATTTCTAGAAGAAGATATAGCATAAAATCTTTGTGACCTTGAGTGAGACAAAAATTTCATAGATATGATACAAAAAAATCACAATCCATAATAATAAAGCTTCTACTTATCAAAACACAGCTATGAGAATGAAAAGATAAGACATAGAACAAGAAAAAGTATTTACAAAGCACATGTTTGATAACGGACTTGTACATAGAATGTAAGAAGAACAAAAAGAAATCTCAAATCCTAAGAAAGCAAGCAACCTGATTAAATATGGACCAATAGTTTGAACAGGCATTTCACAAAATATGATACACAGATAGCAAATGGCCACATTAAAAGATGCTCAACATAATTAGTCATTAGGGAAATACATATTAAAATCACAGTGAGAAACCACTATAAAACTAAAATAATCACAAGTAAACAGAGTGGCCATCCAAAGTGCTGGTGAGAACATGGAGGAAACGGAACTCTTGCCCACTACTGGTAGGAGTGAGAAATAGTGTAAGCACTTGGGGAAACAGTTTGGCCATTCCTTAAAAAGTTGAACATAAGTTTACCTTTTAACCAGTCATTACCCATGAGAAAAGAAGCAGACATAATCATTAATATTCAAATCAGACTTCATTTGTAGTTGCATAAAACTGGAAACAACCACAATGTCCATCAGTGGGTAAAAGTATAAATAAATTGTGTCTTTTACACACAATTACAATACTACTTAGCAATTTTAAAATGAACTATTTGTATACACAACATGAGTGAATCTCTAATTAATTACACTGATTAAAAGAAGCCAGACAGGGCTGGGGTTGTGGCTCAGAGGTAGTGCACTTGCCTAGCATGCATGAGGCACTGGGTTTGATCCTCAGCACCACATAAAAATAAAGATATTGTATCCACCTACAACTGAAAAATAAATATTTTTTTAAAAAGAGAAGCCAGACAAAAACAGTACATAGTATATAATTTATTTATATAAATCTTTAGAAAACATAACCTAATCTATAACAACAGAGCAGATCAGTGGTTGCTTGGGAATGAGGGACAGGAACAGGGAAGGATTAGAAAGAAGCATTGAAGAGACCTTTCAGGGTGAAGGATATGCTCACTATCTCGCAATGATTTTTATATGTATATACTTATATCAAGAGCTTATCAAATTATGCACTAAATATTTCAAGTCTTTTGTATGTCACTTATATATCAGTAAAGTTATTTAAAATAATGCTTAGGAGATAGATGCAGAGATTGAAGAGGAGACAATGAGAAAGTATAGTCTATATGGTAAGCTTCCAAAAGTTGGGGAAGAAGTAGTTTTGGAACACATCTTCAGTAACAGGAGATAAAAAAGGGAAGATGGGGCAGATGTTTGGGCTTGTAGACTTGGTAGCAGGGAGTTGAGGGAGTCCCCATCTATGGCCTGTTTTAAATGGAAAGCTGGAAGCAAAATGCTAAGAGTGAGGAAGAGAAGGTGTGAAATGGTTACTGCAGATGGAATGCAGTGCGTCAGAAAGAGGGAAATGTTTCCCTGAAGCATCAAGGGCACAGTAGAGGCTGCTCCACAGGCAGGGATGGTGGTGCCCTGTGCTCTTCCATGCAATTTGAGGAAGAAAATAGTCCAGTTCACCTGGGATTAGAGGTTTTTCTAGACAGAAATGGATAAAAAGAAAGGAAGTCAAGGTATCAATGTAATAAAAAATCTAAGGTGAATACGGAGTGAAATGAAGAAAGGAGAAAAATAACATTTTATGAGAAAATAAGGCTATGGAATGGAGGTTTTGTTGGCATTTGAAAATAGTTGTAGGGTAAATAGTTGAATTAAGAGTGGGAAGAATTAAAAGTCATGATCCGAGAATAAGACGTATGAAAATCATTTTCTAAATAGATAAGTTTTAGATGTTGACAAGGTGTGACTATTGAAGTTGGACATTGCTGAGGTTTCTATGTGGTTTATGTGTGTCCTCCAAAGATTTGTGTGTATAAAGGTTAGTCCCCAGTTTGGTATTGCAGAGGTGGAAAGGAAACTTTTAACAGGTACAGATGAGTCCTTAGGTCAACTGGGGGCACGTTTGTGGTGTGGATGGTTGGACCCTAACTACTCTCTGGCTACCTGACTCATGACTCCTGCCATTGCCATCCACCATGAGGTGACACAACCAAGAGAGACTCTTGAATGAGCTTGTTTGAACTCTCAGCTTCCAAAACTGTGAACAAAATAACAAAATAAACTTCCTACGTATTCCACTTTGCGTCTTTTGTTATAGTAATGAAAAATGGACTGATACAGACATCAAGGGTGACTTGCCCTATGAGAATGAAGTAAAAAAAGTCAATATCAATGAGTTATTTGAAATACTGTTTGGATGTTGTTGATGTGTCCCTGTCCTTTGTCTTTTTATATCCTTATAAATTGATATTTGATATAGAAGTGTCATCAGGGTTCGGCTTGATTTTTTTTTTCTTTTGTAAGATACACTGGTAATCATCATGCAGATTCATTAATTCAATGAGGTTCTGAATGGTGACATTATAAATCAATCATTTCTTGTCCACTTATTATCATCTTTAAAGAGAAACTTCCCCTCATCAACTATTTAGTTACCTGAAGGCACGGTTTATATAGGATAAATGCCTGATGTTTTCCCTTTATTTATTAGTTTTAAAAATCATGACTTGGTTTCCTAGCATCCTTCATAAAGGGGTGAATGACTTTTATTTTTAAAATTCTGAGCACGTGGATTTATACATATTTGGTGTGCTTCATCCCATTGCACTTCTCTTTCTTACTGACACTTGCATTGTTTACTTTCAGTAAGTGAAAGCCTCTTTGAGCCAGCTTCTGTGTCCCAAGATGTCCTTTCCATATAACCTCGTAGTGTTCGATGGCTTTGCTGCTCTCTGTCCTGACAGGACATTCCAAGCACACTTATACAAGCTCTGCCCAGACCTGAGAAACAATTATTTAAGATAAAATATGTCATGAGTTCATACTGATATCAGTGACTTAAATGTTCATGGAAACAATATATCCAGTTTACAAATAAATTACAAAGAGGAAAATTATGGAAGAGAAAGCTGTAGATAAGAAGCAATTCAAGGACATTGCAGCTCTTAACCTCGGGCTTAGCCCTTCTTTAGCCAAAAATATCTCTATTTCCCTAACCATCTTCTAAAATTGATGTGGCTGCCTCTGAAAGTCCAGAATGACTAAATCAAGAATCAAAGTGTCTTTACCAAATCTATAAAATTTCACTCATTAAGTTTATGACACAAATATGATTCAGAAAATATTGAGAATTCAAAATTGACTGGTTTAAAGAACATCCGAATGATTTAACAAGATGGTGGAGCCATTGTTGTGTTTGCCAAGTCACAATTTTTTGAACAAAATTGAAAAGAAATGTGATTGTCTTAAATATGGCCTAGAAAATATGTACACCAAAAAATTCTCCTTGGGAATAAAAAGAAAAGATTTCACCTTGATCGAGAGTAAAAAAAAAAAAAAAAAAAGGGAGGGGGTGCAGAATGGAGACTCAGTTTTCACTTTTTCTCCTAAAATCTACAATGCAATAAAAGTATTAGGTAATATGAAAAGTTTCCATATTTCTATGTACATGTATGGTGCAAGGAACCTCTAGGTTCTACTGGAAATTCTCTGTGTATGATTTCAGCAACTCTGATTTAATGCTGATGGACTCTGAAGTTTTCCATGGCTAAGCTATCACTGTTCTCTTGGGAACTAAATTGCCTGCTCTTGAACTTGACTTGGACTTTGCACTTGACTTGCCATAAGTAATTGAGATGTGCCAAGGTATAATTATGACATCTAACTTTTGTGCTAAAAAGATCAAAAGCTGGGCATTTCTCTTCACATATTCCCAAAGATCAAAAGAGGGGCAGATGTTTTAGCCATGGGAATATGACTCCAAATAACTTTAAATTTGGGCTTTTTGTTTTAGCTTTTGTAAAATTGTAAAAGATCCACTTTGAGCACATATTTACAAATCTTAAAGAAGTAGAAACTAAGGTATATTGAGCATTGCAAACTCACCTGAATTAAACTCACAAAAATTCTGTTGTTTCTGTTTCATTCACCATTATGAATGAAGCCAGCTGCCTTTGCAGCACTCTATAAGGTGTTTTAAATAGAATCTGACACTAAGTCTAAAACTGGCTCGGTTCTGGAAAGTAAGTTTTCCAGCTGCCTCTGTGTAAAAGCCCTTTTTAGAAATATGCACTCATTGAAATCTCTGATTCCTGTGACCACACACTGTGTGCCACGGTCCAGACAAGCACAGGAGCCTTGCTAACAAAAGACAATGTTTGCTGTCCTTAGAAAGCAATACAGAACAACCAGCTCCAACATATCTCAAGCTTTTGTATATGTGAATGAACACCCCTTCTCCTTCATATTTGCGTGCAAATACATCTGTTTTGATTGGACATTGTAGTGTATAATTGTGCTTTATTCATAGTAACTTTTTCATTTTTATGGACTTCATATGCACTGAACCCAAACTGAAAACAAAGGGCAAACAAAAAGAAAGAAACGGCTGAAAGAGAAACCAAAAAGAAGAGAAGATGGATGAGGAACAGTAACAGGAAGATTAACTCTGGGACTACTAAGGAGCAGAAGCAAGGTGATCCTGGGGCCAGAGCCAGGGGCAGAGCACTAAGGCTCCTTGGACTTTAGAAGTCACTCCAAGAATGGCTGAGAAATAGCATCATCCACATCTGTAGCTAGGAGAGGAGACTCAGCATTTCAGCCATCCACAGGGTAAGTTTCTGCAGCTTCTAGTCCCATTCCTCCCACCCTGATGTGTTCCACCATGCTCCCTTAAGGCAGGGAGGATATAGTCCTGCTACTCTGCTTCAGACATGACCCCTCTCTCCAATTCCTCCAAATGCTAGCACCCACTTCCAAGATCACTGTGAATGACAACATATTCTATCAGCCCTGAATATTCCTGAAGCTTCTGGGTATACAACAGAAGAGATGGGAGGGGCCCTGGACTCTGTGTTAGTCCTGGTGAGTAGGTGAAGGCCTTGGTCATTTGCATTTGAGGATCAGACTATACCCCAAGCTGTAATGGCATGCTGTGAGAGATGCCCTAGTTTCAGTGGTGTGGGAGCAGAGGCAAGGGGCACCTGCTAGGGAGGCAGAGGGTAAGGGGCCTGCCGGCCTGATGCTTTGCCCTAGATCAGACTTGGCCTCCTCATAAGTAAGTGTAGGCCCATTTGGGGGATAAAATAGACCTCCAGCTATGTTAAGTAGTTGTGGAAGCCACCTAACCACATTAGGTCTCAGTTTCCCCACCTCCAAAATAGAGATAGCAATAATACCTACTTCATGGGTCTGCTAAGTGAGTTAATGTGATGATGGAAAGTCCTTAGTGCAGTGCCCTGCATATAGTTGAAAAGAAAGTATTTTAACAGTGACTGGCTTATGCATAGTCAGGATGCATTAAAAAGACACTGGACCTAAAAACTGGTATTTTAGACTAAGCAATTTATATGTGTAAGGAACCAGGTGCTTGGAAAGAAAGGCCACCTGAAGGAGAGAAGCCCTGGCAGAACCAGGAGGATTTGACTCAAGGAAGTTGATTTCAGATCCCCAAGGGGCAAGGACTCGGCCTGACATGCCTTGAGGTTCTTGGCAATGGTTTGGAGCAGGTGCACGGTCGCCACTCGTCCTGCCCCAAACTGTGTTCTCTCTGGCAGCCAAGACAAAGGAATGAACTCTAGACCTCAGCATCCCGCAGGAGACATGACACATGTCTTGATGAACAGGGTACATTCAAGGCAACTCTGAGAGCCCTTGTTACATTCTTGAGCTGCAGGAGAAGCCGCCACTGGGTTTCGGTTGTTCTTGGCCTCCTCACTGACCTGGGGCACTATTTCCTCCTCCTTGCCTCTCCTCTCCCCCATGCCTCTCCCACCTTCTTTTTTAAAAAAATGTTTAAAGGGTTTTGTCAGTGAATGATCTTATTCATGAAGCAGGCATGATGACAGTTCACAGAGCTAAATGGGCACTTAACTGTGTGTCTAATAAATCCGCAACAAAAATAAACAGAAGGGAAGAGCATTTGGGAAAGAAAGGAGGCAGGTTAGCAAGCACAAAAGGAGCCTGTCATGGTGATTTACACAGACCCCCTCAGCAGACAGTGTCCTCCCCGGCCCCTCCTGGTCACGCCTGACCTGCAGCCCCTAACTTGACAGCTCAGAGCAGCCATGTAGAGACCAAATCCAGAGCACACCTGGATGGGGCACAAACAGTGGGTGTGAAAGGCAGCAGGAAGGCCACTCCATCTGCTGTCATCCACTGCCATCCACTGCCCACTGGTGAGGCAAGGTCAAAATGCAAGTAGACAAAACAAGACTGGTACTAAGCTATACCTTCCCTTCAGTGTCCACACCCAGATTATCAATGGCATTACTAGGATCTTTCTACTCACCCCAAACCACCCTCCACCCAGGATTTGGGAGACAATCTGGGATTAGAGGCATATTCAGGTGAATTTAACAAACACCTGTTGTTCCAGTGTTAATCACCCTTCCAGGTGCACAAGGGGCCTACTTAAGACATTAACTGTCTCTTAGCTGGCCCAGCCTGGTGAGGGCATGCTTAGGGATGTATCTCCCATGAATCACCTTCCTTACCCAGAAAGAACACCATCTCACAGGGTTAAGGGAAGGTGACTGGAATCCCTAGCCCACCCCAAACTCACTAGATTATAAATTTCTCCTATAAGAATTTAGTTTGAGAGCAGAGACACATTACTTTGCTCTCTCTTTTCCCTCTCTGTCCCCCAGAACATCCCCGCAGTGCTAGCATAAAACTAGGCACAAAATAGATGTTGAAGAAATGCTTGGTGACTTGAATTGTGGCTAACACCGCTCATGGCTGTGTAGGAAGCCCAGCATTCTGCTTTCTAAGGGCATGACTGCTCTGGTTTCTGACCCTGAAAGGCCTTGGGGACCTCTCTCAAGGCACTGCCATCTCTCCTGGTTTCTGCTTCTAAAAGATGGAAACGATGTCTCTGGCTATTGTCCACCCTGAGTTTTCAGATCTGACTCCAGTCCACAAAGCTGAGCTTCTTGCACTTTCCCTCTCACCCACTCCACAACACTTAGACTGAACTCGTCTCCCCTCAGCCACCTCTTAACATCAAGATCAAACCAGCCTTATGACCCACCACTTGCTGCCCTGAATCATTTTGGTCTACACAGGACTTTAATTTTACTTTTAGACAGATGCCTCTGTAGGTACTGCTTTCCCCCAGGCTGCCCACTGCGACAGTATAGGATCCCCTTGAGCGACAATCCTGCAACGGCATCTGCAGAGCCCTGTCAGGGCTTTAAAACTAGCAGAGTCACATGTATGGATTAAATCCCACTACTATGTAAAATTGTAATGCATAAAAGTTTTTTAAAATAGCAAATGCTAAGAAAATTCAAAAGTTTTTTAAAATAGCAAACTCTAAGAAGTGGAAAAACAAACAAACAAAATGAGGGCAATATCAAGCATGGACTCCTGGACTACCCTTGGTTCTTTTTGCAGCTTGCCTTGGGAAGACTGGCCCAGCCTTATTTCCCTTGGGTTCCATTTTGCTCTGCCATCCTTCTTGTCTCTGGAAAGTTCTGATAATGACCAAGGCTCAAGAGAGGCATTTTATGATTGGGGGCCTTAAGACTTTGTGACAGCTGTACCAGTATTCTGCTGAGAATGCAAATCCCTGGACTGCCAAGAAAGAAGTGGGCAGGAAACCAGGAGAATCCAGACCTTCTAATTGCTTATCTGTAGGCCTTCAGAGACCTCAGCAGAGAAAAAGGAACTGGGAACACACAAACTGAAAAATAGCCTCAAGGAATTTACGCTCTAATAGGGAAACAAAAGGAATCCAAGTCCTCTTTGGAAAGATGGCAGAACCACAAGGGCAGTTACAAAAGGTGCATTAAAAGGGAGAGATGAGAGAGGAATTAACAGGTTGGACTGGAGAAGAGGCAAGGTTAATTGCGGAACACAGGCAGGAAGAGGTGTCTTCAGAGTATTATGCTGAGAGGCACCAGAAAGAGGAAAAGTGAGGCAAACAGGGAAAAGGACATTGTTTCTTGGACATAGAGCATGTGGGGGCACAGCCTCTCAGAGCTGAATTAAAGGGTCTATAGAAGAGGAGGGATGCCTCTGTGCCTGGAAAGGGTCCAATCATAGCAAGGGCAATGGAGAAAGAGCAATGAGGGGCTTGGAAGGGAGATATTTACAACAAGAGCACCAGGCATTCTGGGCTTCAGGCAACACAGACAGTTAAGTGCACAGAAATTGTGAGAAATGAGTTTTTGTGCAAAGCACATTTCAGTTAACCCCATTTCTTGCCCCTCTACAGTTCCTTTCAAATAGAATGGGGGTAATATTGAAGTAGCACCCACAGAAAATTTCTAGCTATGAAGCTAGCCATTGAAATGGGTAGGGGAAGAGGAAGAACCCTGGGACCGTCTGTAGTATAGACCTTGTGGAACTGAGTGATTGATGCATGCCCACTCATCTTCTGTGGAATGGACAATCCCAGACGGGGCCGAAAAATCACTACTTTTGTTGAGTACAGACCTCTAGACACTCCAGTCCAATTCCAATCCAGACCCAGTTCATGGGCATGGGCCAAGGGCACAGTGAAAATTTGAAAGATTGTGATAAAGACAGTTAACTCTACACAGTGTGGAGAGAAAGAAAGACTCATGGTGGCTTCAGACCTCTTCAAGAGAGTTCTAGAAGAACTCAAAACTGACCTGTTTAAGGCTTATTTCTTTAAAAAAATTTATCAGTACATTATAATTATATAAAATAGTGTGACTCATTGTGGTACTTTCATACATGTGTATATGCTTGTGCACTCTTAGGAGGATCGCAAGTTCAAAGTTAGCCTGGGCAACTTAGTGAGGCCTATCTCAAAATTAAAAATTCAGTCTGGGGCCTAGCTCAGTGGTAGAGCACTTGCCTAGCATGCACAAGGCCCTGGGTTCAATCCCCAATAATGGAAAAAAAAATCTGCCTCTAAGGCTGACTTTTTTCTTTTAATCTGTAGATGGACACAATATCTTTATTTTAATTTATTTTTATGTGGTGCTGAGGATTGAACCCAGTGCCTCATGCATGCGAAGCAAGTGCTCTACCACTGAGCTACAACCCCAGCCCTATGGCTGACTTCTAATAGATGTGTTCAAACTAGTTGGAGGGTTCATGGCTCATACTGTGAGACCTATTTGGTTATTGTCTGCACCAAGCAGGGGCTCAGTGGTGTGTTTTTAATATACCTTTGTAGTTGACATAAAGAAGTCTGGGGTGCACAGTGCCCCAGAACACGAACTCAAAAGCAAACTTGGATGCTTACTAATGGTCAGGAACCTACACCAGGAATCCTTAGCTCTCTCTGACAGAGAAGATGCATGGAGTCATGGAAACCCCTTCTCTCTGAACCCCTGCACTGGGACTGACAGCCTGCCCACCACAGGTCCATGTGCAGAAAAAAAAACGGCATGCCAACAGTGAAGACTCTGTAGGGCATCTGACACCTGACCTGGTTCTCAGCACAGCTCCTCACTGACTGTGGTACCCAGGGAAAAAACATGTACTTCTTTCTGATCACTGGGCTTGTGTAAAATTGGAAGAAATGGCCCATTTCATAGTCCCAGAGAGCAGCCGGGGACCAAAGTGTGTGCTAAAGTGCTCACTTGCCAAGCCTCTCAGAGCAGAGAGATTCCTAAAGAGAAAAGGCCAAAGTCTCTACTGGGTTAGTTTCTCAAAGCAGAGATTTAAGGACTTCCTCAGCTCTCTCTCCTGCTCTGGAAAACTTCAAAAATTGGTCAATGATGGGACCTCCAAATGAAACCCTGAACTCTCAAGGGTCACCATCCTATGCCAGAAAAGGGAAAGAATGCTTTTATTTAGCAAGGCCTACAAAAAGAGGTGACCACAGAGAATGAAAGTCAAAAGACCCTCAAGAAAGATGAGATGCTGAGAGACAGAGGAGTTCACTGAATACCCAGTTACAGACCCCACATTCACAACTCAGAGGAAACTTGTGAAGCTGGTTCTGGATGTCAGTCATAAACCTTAGGAACTGGGGACAAAATGGAAAGATGCAGTTGGAGGAGGAGCAGGGCTTGGCTTGCAAGCAAGGCATAGGAGGAAGGGAACCAATTGTAAGAAGCCCAGCCCTTTTCTCAAAAAAATAGGACTATCATATGGTCCAGCAATCCTACTACTGGTATATCTCCAAAGGATATGAAATCAATGTGTCAAAGAGACATTAGCACTTCCTGTTCATTGCAGCATTATTCACAATAGCCAAGATATGGAATGAACCTAAGTGTCTATCAACTAACTGATGAATGTATAAAGAAAATGTACTACATATACACAATAGAATACTATTTCAGCCATAAAAAAAAGAAGGAAATCCTGTCATTTGTGACAACATGGATGAACCTGGAAGACATTAATGTTAAGTGAAATGAGTGTCATTCACACAGGGAATCTAAAATAAGATTACAGAATAGAACTGTGGTTAACAGAGGCTAGGGATAAGGACTGATGTATCATTTCTGACAAGGAATGAAATGTGGGTTGGTTGAAGGATACAAACTTTCAATTAGACAGGAGGAATAATTTCAAGAAATCTATTGTACAACATGGCGCTTAAAGTTAATAATTTATTATATACTTGAAAATTACCCAGAGTAGATGTTAAGTGTTCTCACCAAAAATAAATGGTTAAGTATATGAGGTTATGCATATGTTAATTTGCTTGATGTAGCCATTCCACAATGTATAAATATTTCAAAATGTTGTACACTACAAATAGATACAATTTTCTTTTGTCAATTAAAAAATGTGTGTGGGGGTATGTGGGATGTAACTCAGTAGTAGAGCCCTTGCCTAGCATGTGCAAAGCCCTTGGGTTCAGTCCCCAGCACTGCCCTGTGTGTGTGTGTGTGTGTGTGTGTGTGTGTGTATCTGTGTGATCCATCCTGGCCCTTTTTTAAGTCACAGGGCAAAGTCATGCAAAGCTGAGGCTGGAGGATAAGCTGAGAGCTTGTAAGTGGAGGTAACCTTGGGCTGGGTCTTACAAAACACAAGGAAAGATAATCCAAGGTCTTAAATTCACCAGTGAAATACCTTCAACCCCTAGGGCAAGAAACAAACTAAAAAGGATGAGCCAGAGAGTAAAAGCTGGAAGTCAGAAACACCTGGAACGAGGCACTCAGGAATACCAGCATGGGTGTACATACACAGAGATGCATGCGGTGACAGTCACCACAGCCAAGACAATGCAGAAAAAGATACCAGGAGGGCCCAGGGCAAGAGACCAGAAGCCAGCATAGGAAATCTCCATCGAAATAAAAAGGTTGTCTGGGGTGGGGTGAGCAGGACAGAACAGCTCCTGAGAAGTGAGACTCACCTGGCACAGATCCACCTTCTTACCTTGGCTATTGTGCACACTCTGGCTCCTTGTCACACCACCTGTAGGCAGATCATAAAACCGTACTGTGGGGTGGGCTACAGGTGAAGCAGACAGCACTGTGCTGGCTTAGGACAAGCAACCTCAGACAGGCAGCTAGGTGTGGTCTGTGTGAACCGGTACTCAGAGGCCAAGTCCTTTGTCTATTCACAAGAGTTAAGAGAAAGACTGCTTTCTCTTTGTTGATTTCTACAGCAAAGAGGGCGAAAGCACTGCCTTGGCAATGTCAAAACTGCAGTCACTTTCTGATTGCTTGTGTTAACGGAGAGAAGCAGGCACCCAGATGATTGAAAACATACAGATCTTTCCTGTTTAACTTTGTAATGAATTATTTGATTGTTTCACAGGACTAGTAACAGGTTCTGCTTCCCAGTTCAAGCCCATGTTAAAGCTGGCCAGTATTCTCTAGGCCTGCAGCTTGGCAGACTGTTAATAAGTGGCTGACCATCTGTCTACTAACTGTGCATTATATCCTGCAGGGCACCACAAAGAAAGGACTCTAAAGGTGACCCCTGGGAATCAGGTATCAGAGCAAATAAGCAGGAGAATCAGACAAGAGGGAAGGTAAAGTCCTCCTTCTAGGACATCTGGTGCCTACCCCTTTCCTGCACTTATTAAAAGTAGGACATCACTTTTATTTTATTATTTATTTATTTTGGTGGTAGAGATGGGACCCAGGGCTTTGCACATGCTAAGCACACACTTCTACTGAGCTACATCCTAGTCCGTCTGGGGCATCACTTTTAAATTTAAAATCACAGAATACATCTAGCCAAATTGTTCTCAAATCTTCTTTTGTCAAAAGTTGCAGAGCAAATCATCCAAATGGACACTTAAAAAATGAATAAATGGAAAGACAAGTAAGCAACCAATGCAAATGATTACCTATAAGGGATAGGGCAAAAGCGTGACATCTTTTTATGCTGTTTTGACTTTTGAAGATAAACTTATTACCTCTTCAGAAAAGTAAAAGTTTTTAGAGTTGGAAACCAAAAATGCAAAGCGGCTGACAGCAGAGATGCTCTGGTGGGGAGAGCACAGCACTCTGCTCCTTTCTCACTCCAGGGTTTTGGCACTGTTTACATGGCTCTGCACCTGGGCCAGCAGCCTGGGCCAGTCTCATTTATAGATGGGGGGAAAAGGCTCTGAAAGTCATCTCTGTCTCTGGTCTCTCCTTCCCCTGGATACATTCAGGTAGGGCTACATACACTCCCCAGAAGAAACAAAACACTTGATCCTTTTGAAAGATTTATTTTTAGTTAAAAAATAAAAGTTATCTTAACATATCTGCATTTGCAGCTTCAGGGTTGTCAACTTATGGAAGCAAGAAAAACAAGGCTTATCAGTTCTTGGGTCACCTGACCATTTTATAATGGGTACCAAGGCACACGTGTCTCACAAACTGAATTCAGAACATTTCTATTAACTCACAACTCTCTTCCTCTGAAGTCTTTTTTTTTTTTTTTTTGTCATTGTTGCCTGTGCTCATCACCCCATTCCCCACAAAAACAAAACAAAACAACAACAACAACAAAAAAATTAAATTCTCTTTTAAAACTACAGAAGTAAGTGCTGAGTCAGCAAGGATCCTGGGCAGGCTGCCCAAGTGCCTCCATCTCTCTTTGCTTTGATGACTGGCTGCCCAGGGGTGGCAGGGAGGGAGCAGGGGCAACCTTCCTCTGCACACTGGCATGGTGCTTGTGACAAAGGCAGGCTTCTGGTACCCAGCCCCACTGCCATCACCCCAGCTAGGATAGGCAGCTCCAAAGCACTGTCTTCCTTAATCAAGGGCATCCGTGGCTACACAGCCTTCCATGAAGAGAAAGGACTTGACAAGCAAGTCTTCATCAAATGCTTGCGATGGAAAAAGCACTGAGAACTGTGGGAGGGAGGGAGAGAGGTGGATTTCATCTCCCCCAGTTTGTTAGAAGCTTTTCTTCTCCCAGTCTCCCTGCCTTCTCTTTTTCCCTTCTTCCCAGTCTCCTGCTTCCCCCAAAAGAGTTTTATTTTAGCTTAATGGTGGGGGTTCAGAAGAGGCTACTGGTGACTCCTGGGGCTGGCCTGGTGGCTCTGCCACCTCCAAGGGGACATCGTGTGCTTTGGATTCCTGTGCTTCACAGGGCTCCTCCTGTCCCTGAGAGGGCTCCAGGCACTCCTGACTCTGGGTCTGGCTGTTCAGTTTCTCTTCAGCTTCAATCTCTTCTGATGTAGGGATAGAGTTCTTCTTGGGACGACCTTTAGGCTTTGTGGGAGCTTCCTGTCCACCTTTCAGAACCTATGTGAGAGAAAAAAAAAGTGGCTGAGTCTAAGAAATAACTCCTTTCCTCCAGTCTTCTGCTCTCTAGGATGATTTTACACAGCATCTAAACCCTATCTTGGGTCTGGCAATGTGGCTCAGTGGTAGAGCATGTGCCTATCACATGTGAGACCTGGGTTCAATCCCAAGCACTGAAAACTCTCCCTTCCCAGCAGCAAAGTTGCAGGGTGTGGCAAAATGTATTCTAAACCTCTCTCTTCTGGTCTGCAAAGATGCTTCATTCATGCTTGATGTATTTTTTAGTCAATATCATATATTTTAGCATTTACAATGTGATTATAAACTCATTAAAATCAACCTCAGGCCGGGCGCGGTGGCACACGCCTGTAATCCCAGCACTTTGGAAGGCTGAGGCAGGAGGATCGCGAGTTCAAAACCAGCCTCAGCAATGGCGAGGCACTTAGTAACTCAGTGAGACCCTGTCTCTAAATAAAATACAAAAAAGGGCTGGGGATGTGACCCAGTGGTCGAGTGCCCCTGAGTTCAATCCCCAGTACCAAAAAAAAAAAAAAAAAAAAATCAACCTCAGTAAGGGAAAAAAATTAAAACTTAAACGTTAATATGGTAACTATCACACTAACAAATTAGAAGGATAATATTATTTGTGACAAGCAGGAAAATAAGTGTAAACAGTACAACCTTTTCAAGACAATCTAAGAATTCAAACCAAAGCCTTAAAATGTGCATCCTTTTTTTAACCCAAAGATTCCTTAGGATAAATGCTAAAAAGTCATCTAAGACTAAGACAAAGGATGATCCACACAAATATTCATTATAATATTCGTTCTAACAGAAAAAGTTAGGGTGCATACTCTAAAGGTTCAGCCTCATAATTGAGTAGATAATGTAATATATCCCAAAGAGAGAATATTTGATAACCATTTGCAAATATTATATAGGAGAGTGTTTAATGACATGGGAAATACTAAGAATGGTTTTTTGTGAACAATGGGTCATTAGATAAGCCTAGTTCAATTTGGAGACTAGACAACTACATACCACCTAGTTTGCCGTATTGGGGTCATGCATAATTTTCATCTTTTTTCTTTTTTCTGTGTCTTATAAATTTTCAACAAGGATCATGTAAAAGTATTTTGTTTTCATTAAAAAAAATGTTATAAAGCAGAGTCTTGTATTGTCCAAAGAAGTAGTAGGACATAGTAGAAAGTCTTGTAACTTTGAAGGTGGGAAAACTAGGTTAAATTCTAACTCTGCCACTTACCAGCTTTGCCTTTGGAAAAGCCCTTTAAAGTCTCTGAGCCTCAGTATTCCAAATTCATAAAATGGGAACAACAATGCCTTATCTCACAGGGTGAAGATGAGAGTGACCAACACATACTGTATATAAAAGACCCAGAACTGTTATTGGATGATAGATTTCCTCTGAGCAGAGCATGCCTCTTCCTGGCTGACATCTCCTGGAATCCTGCCCTGCTCCCCTAAATAAGTCAAATTCTCTCCACTTGTTGTGTTTACTTGCCTGCCCCCCACCAAGTCCCTGCACGTAGCAGGCATTCAAAGACTGTTATGAAATGAAATAACTTTTCTCAAAACATTTCCATAGAGTTGAAAAAGGATATAAAGCATGCAAAAGAATCATACCCTAAATGGCTTTGATGCCATCAGAGGACTTTCACACTTATTATCCCAATTGTGACCTACCCAGGAATCCTATGAGGTAGGCAAGGATAATTTTTAAAAATATTTATAATTTACTTTGAAATGTAACAATCCCTCCTCTGCTGGCTCCAAACTTCAACTTGGTATAGCTCTGGGCAGCTACCAAAAAAAGGGCTTTGGGAGAACTTGGATTCAAAAGAGAATTAAGGATGAGAGATATTTTTAATACTTATGTTTAGTGTTAGTTATAACACCTGTGATAAAATACCTGAGATAAATCAACTTATAAAGAGGAAAGGCTATTTTGGCTCATAGTTTTGGCGGTTTCAATCCTTGGTCATTTCGCCCATTGTTTTTGGGCCTTTGGTACCACAGTACATCATGGTAGGAATGTGTGGTGGAGGAAGCCATTCATCTTGTGGTGGTCAGAAGCAAAGAGTAGAAACAGGAAGGATCTGGAGACCCAATGTCCCCTTCAAGGGCATACCCCGATGATCTGACTTCCTTCCACTAGGCCCGCCTCCTAAAAGTTTTACCACTTGCCAACAGAACCAAGCTGAGCAGCAAGCCTTTCACGGACATTTCAGATTCAAACTACAGCACATACTCCACTGAATGCTCTCTTCTCCATTTGCATAGAAGCTCCTTGAAGGCAAATCCTGCATTCCTGTTACGAGCATCTAACTTCCAAGAACTTTCTAGGCAGTCACTAAATATTTATTGACTATGTCTCTTTCTTTTTCAAGAGCAGCAGAAGACGTTCAGGTGCTAAACTTTAACAATGATATAGTAATTCATCAAACCATAAGTTCTTTTTCAAAACAGTTTTGTGATATAATTCACATGTCATATATTTTGTCTATTTATAAGTCACAAGTCAGTGACTTTTAGGATAGTCAGAATTGGGCAACAATTACTATATGCAATTTCAGAATACTTTCACCACCCCTTCTCCCAACCTCCTTGCCCTCAGCCCTAGGCAACCACCAATCTGCCTTTTCTCTTTATATAGAGGCCTGTTCTGAACATTTCACACAAATGGAATCATTGTAATCCATGGATTTCTGTAATTAGCTTCCTTCACTTGGCATCATGTTCTTAAGGTTGATCCATGTTGCAGCATATATAGTAAAATAATATTCTATTTTATGTATATATCACATTTTGCTTACTCATTCATCAGTTGATGGACATTTGGGTTACTTCTACCTTTTGGCTAGTGTAAACAATGCTGCTATAAACATGGGTGTGCAAATATCTGTTTCAGTCCATGCTTTCACTTCTTTTGGGTATATTCCCAGAAATGGAATTACTGAATCACATGGCAAATCTATGATTAACATTTTTAGGACTGTTTTTTCCAAAGCAGCTGCACTATTTTACATTTCAACTAACAACGTGAGGATTCCAATTCTCCACATCCTCACCAACACTTGCCATTATGCCTTCTTGATTATAGCCATTCTAATGGGTACAAAGTGGTATCTCATTGTGGTTTTGATCTGCACTTACTTCCCTGATAATTAATAAGTACAGCATCTTTTGATGCACTTACCGGTAGGTTGAATATCTTCTTTAGAGAAAGTTCTATTCAAATCCTTTACTATCCTTTCTAAATTTGGATGTCATTTTATTATTGAGTTGTAAGTGTTCTTCAAATATTCTGGACACATATCCTTTATCAAATATAAGATGTGCAAATATTTGCTCCCATTTGTGAGTTGTTTCTTACTTTTTTGATAATATTCTTCACATCACAAAAGTTTTTAATCTTGATGAGATCCAATTTAATATTTCTCTTATTGCTTGTGCTTTTGGTGTCATATCTAAGAAGGTCTTGTCTAATCCCAGGTCACAAATATTTACTCTTATGTTTTTTCTAATATTTTTTATAGTTTTAGCTCTTACAATTAGATCTCTGATTCGCTTTGAGTTAAATTTTGTGTGTGTCTCTGAGGACAGCCAAAGGTTCTCAATAAACATCTCCTTTGAGCTGTGAATCTGCTCCATCTATTTGAATCCACCCAAAAGGCTAACACAGAGATGTGAAGGGACCTTTAACAAGGCATAGATGTTGACAGAAACCACCTCTGGGGAGAAGAGGTCCCTGTATTCCTTTTCAGGTAAGTCAGTATCTGATTTTGATTTCAGCATGAGCCCAAACTTTTGAAAGCACCTAAATGTGCCAAGATGGAATTTACATGTTGAAAGCAGCTCCACTGGGTATGAAAGAGGTTATACAAAAGTAAGTTGCCCCATGGAGTAATCAAGTTAGAGAAGGGCAGGTCTAAGGAAGCCACCTAATTGGCAAAAGAAAGTCCAGCCCAGCAATTAGAGAACACCACCCACACATCTTGGATCGACCCCACCTGGCTATTTTCCTACAGCACAGGAAAAAAAAAAAAAATCAAAACAATCAGACCATTTTCTAAATGGAATAAAACATTCCAGTGCAAGCAATAATTAGGAGATAACTACCCTCTTGGCTGCTTTCCACATCGACCTCTGGCCCCTTGCCTTCCAGCACACCTGAGACATGCAATTATCTCAAAACCGCCCTGCACCAGGAGCTGCACACCCGCATGCACCCTGTGGCCCTCCTCTCAAGAGCCCTCCTCCCCAATTATTCCTCTAGGTGATTTGTCCCCTTAGTTCAGAGAGGCTAGACAACTCATTACAGGAGAGGCCACATGCTTCCCTCTGCCTCTGGGAGCAACACCTAATACACCCCCTACTTTTATTAACGATGCCTGCTGACAGCCCTCCTTCGAATTCTAAAGCTAGGCATTCAAATGTTCTGTTGCTGAGGATGTCAAGATGGGACCTTCTGCTTCCTTCTGGAGGTGCTTAGGTCTGGGACAGGCAGTTGGGCTAGAGAGCACAGAATGTCAGTGCTGGAAGGAAACTTTTTCCTCCCTCCCTTTTCAGACAGGAAACAGCTGACATAAAGGGGTTGTCAGGGTCGAACAGTGAGCCAAGGGCAGAACTGGGATTTGAACACAAAATCTCTTGACCATTCTAATCCAATACCCTTATCAGTACTTCATTCTGCATAATGTGCAAAAGACACGTAGAGTTAGTCTGTGTCTAATGTTTATCTGCAATTACCCAATCTCCCCTCAGACTCCAGGCAGTAGACTCCTGAACTGAGGCACTTCTTGCTTCTTTTTTGCCCTCTCTTTCTGTAGCTTTATAGAAAAGTGACAGCCATATAACCGATAACAATTTCCATAAAGCTGAGAAACGAGTTTGGATTCTCCAGCATGAATCTCCTCCCATACCATTATTGCTCACATTAGCTGACTGTTCCAGCCTGAAGATGGGATGTTCCATTACACCCCAAACAGGGCCCCAAATACCAAGGCTCTGACAATGGACAAACACCCAGGACTACTCTTAACCAAAAGAAAAAGCACGGGGTCTCAGAAACCTATAGAATCTACTTTCAGTTTATCTACGTTGGCCTTCAAAAATCTGGATTCTCAGCTGGGTGCAGCGGTGCACACCTATAACCCCAGCGGCCTGAGAGGTTGAGGGAGGAGGATCATGAGTTCATAGCCAGCCTCAACAAAAGTGAGGTGCTAAGCAACTCAGTGAGAACCTATCTCTAAATAAAATACAAAATAGGGCTGGGGATTTGGCTCAATGGTCAAGTGGCCCTGAGTTCAATCCCCGGTACCCACCCCCCCCAAAAAAAAAAATTAAAAATCTGGATTCTCTAGAGATATGCAATTTGTGGACAGATAAATAACAACAACAGTAATGGCAGTGAAAAGTCATTGGCTGCATCCTGTGTTGCAGGCACTGTTCTAAATGTTTTCTAAAAATTAGCTCAGTTAATACTACAACCCTACAAGGTACATGTGAAGCATTATACTGATGAGGCACACTGAGGTTAAATAACCTATCCGAGATTATACAAATAGCAACGAGCAACAAAGTCATGGAATTATTTACTATTTGGAGACTTTTTATTCAAAAGATAACGATGTGCTTGGTGTGTGGCCTACCCACATTCTGTGAGTGGAAACGGGAGACCTCTCCATTTGGATCCTCTCGCAAAAGAGAATTGTATTTTAAAGCTGAAAAGAGACCACTAAATAATGAGATGCTTTCAGCCTATTGCAAAACACTGTGGATCCTAATGGAACTAACGCCAACAGAAATGGAATAGAGGGTGAGTGTCCCATCTAATGTGCAAGATTAAATTTACCCAACCCGCTATAGGTTACAAACGCTGACCAGTCAAAACTAGTCAGAGATGCTATCTTGGTTTTGGCAAAGTTGTCCCTGGCAGCCGTGTGAATAAGTCTGAGAATCAAGTGCTAATCTTTTTCCAGTTCCAATTAGGTTACTAGCCTTGAGACATCTTTATTACCCAATTATGTTTCTCTTTTCCTCTCAGTACCTGAAGAGATAGCCTTGAAAGAGGTTTACCCGCAAAATATATGAAGCAATCGGATCTCAACAATGCCGTGCTGTTCTGAGGGAGGCAGGAGTTAGACTTCCCAACTGAACACAGTCCTTTACGTAGAGCCCACATTTTGAAGTTTTAAGTGCCCCCAAGGACTTCTGCCCCTTTTTTCTGCCTGTGATTTCCTTTCCCACCTTCACTGGGTCTCAGTTTAGATGCTACCTCTTCTGTGAAACTTTCCCTTCTCTGTTCTGACTCCGAACCCTCTCTTCTTACTGTTGCCTGATTTGTCTGGAAAATTTAAATTTCAGGTCTGTCTCCCCCACTTGACTGAGTACCTTTTCAATTTTATTTTTTAATGGACAGATTCATAGCTTGCCTTTGCATTTCCACTGCCGATGAAACCAAGTGCTCAATAAATTATCCCCGATGTGAACTCAAAGCTCTTATTTCCTAAAGCAACCTGAATTTGGTTAGTCCTGATTTGAACACGCTCTGAGGTTAGATCTCTGAGGTCCTTCCATATTGACGTATGTGGCAGAGATAACCATCAACAATCAGCCCACAGTGGCTGGTGAAAAAACAAGTGACGTCAGAGGCCCAGGCGCACGCGCCGTTCTGCGCGTATTGGGCGGTACTGGCAGAGAGGGCTGGCTGTCAATTCGTTAAGCGTCTGACTCATCAGAAGATTGCTGATAACCAATTTGAACAATGCCTCTGCTACTCAAGAGACATTGATTTCGATGACGATGATGATGATTGACGAGGAAGGAGGTGGGTGGTGGAACTCGCAGGGAAAACACTGAAAGGACTTGCCCAAAATCAGTCAGGGAGGGGCAAGCATGGGAACGCGATTGGCCTTTGTCACTCCCAAATCTGGTTCTTCCAGAGAACAATCCCCCAAAAGGTTTCCACCATAAGTTACATGTGCATAGTCTTGTACAGTTTTTGGAATGGCTGTCTAACTGAATCTCGCTTGTCCTTCAATTTCAGCTTCTCTGAAATTTCACTACCTCTCCTCTGAACTCATGAGCTTATCAATCTATAACAACCAGCACCTAATCAAAATGTACACCCTTACTGCTTCCCCGGGCTTCTTTCTCCAACTAGATCATAAATTCCAAGACAGCTGGGGTTACATTTTATTTCATTACCTCCTATAGTGCTCAGGACAAAACTTGGTTCATAAGAGACATCAAATATACATATATATTTGTTGTTTCATAAGATATATTATGATTTATACATGCAACTGGCTTCTGCCTTAATTTCTGAGTAATTCATGAGCCAAGTCACCTCCATTGAAAAACCCTTGCATCTCAGCGTCAGGTTCCCCCAGAAGGAATTATGTGATCTGCTCACAGATTCCTTTCTAGCAATATAATAGTTGCTGCTTGTTGGCTTTACCCCTGATTTTCCCCATTTCATGTTCACTTGCATTTTATTTACTTCAGATATTTTCCCCTTCATTTCTAACAGACAAAAGCAAGAAATAACAGAACTAAAGGATTAAGAAAAATATTAATAGACAAAACCATGAATTTGAGAAAAATACCTTTCACTGATTTTTTTTCTTGAAAACTGAAGAGAGAGACATCTCAGTTATTTGATTATTGTAAAAATCATCATATTCCAGCTCTTGAAACACCAGGAAATGTGGCTTCTGACCAGACAGATTAGCAAATTAGAATTTCATAAGGAGGCATAGTTATGCCTGGTCCATACAGGAAGAAAAAGAGCCATTAAGATTCAGTGGGATTGTGAGAGAGGCCCTTGTCAGACAATATGGGTTCCCAGTATCTAAGGATAGAACAGAGCTTCTTCCTTCATCCCACTTCTCCTTTCTTCGCTGGGCCTTGACCTTGTTCCTTGTGATTTACAGAACTGGGAAAGGAAACATTCAACTACTTTTGAAATTTTGATTTAATAGGGATTTTCAAAAAAAGAGAGGGATGGGAGGATAAATAATAATGAAATAAAGTTCCTCAAAATGTACAGTCATTTAGTCTCAGTACATTTAAAAATCAAAGATGAAAATGCTTATTTCCAAGGCACTACAGCCATATTATGTAAGCTGTGGTCATTAGACCATATTCTTCCTAATAACCTGGCTGTCTTTTAACACGCCCATTCCCAATCTTGTCACAGGCCTCTGGAATCAGAATCCTGGGAGAGGGCCTAGAGCCCTGCATTTTCACCTGCTACCCAAGTGACTCTGACACCCCCCAAGTTTGAGGATCCCTGCTTTAGAGGACAACAGTAGCAGAACAGATGTGCTTTCTCTGTCACTATAACCAGAGGGTACTGATTTCTATTCTTAGCTCTTGGTGGGGGAGGAAGGAAGTTATTTGAAGAGGAGAGCAGGTGGGGTTCAAACTAGCAGCTGAGAAGCTTTGTGGCCTTCTTTAATTTCTAAGGAAACTGTGAAAAAGACTATCCCCCTAGTTAAGAAATCCAAGTCAAGTTCAAGCAGCCTTCCTCCCAGCCAGCATCTTAGGAGGCCTTCCCATATCACAGCCCAAACCTTCCTGCCTCCCAATAGTTAAGAATTCTTCCCATCAGAATGAGCACATGGTTAGAACCACTCTCTCCTCTCTTACCATTTTCTTCCATTTCATCCTGCGGTTCTGATACCAAGTCTTCACCTGCAGCTGAGTGAGTCCCAGAGACTGGGCCAAGTCCAACCTAGAAGGCACAAGATACAAAGGAAGAATGAGGAAAATGGGAAAGAGCAAGACAGACAGGGTTCCTGCTAGCTCCAGGAACTTGCTACCAAAACTCAAACCTGCCCCATTAAACCAATTATTCCCTAAAGGGTTTTCCTTTCCTTCCAAGAATCCTACAGAGGAAACTCTGGGAAACAGAGAAATAGGTGGCCACACCCAAGGACACCTGGGGGCAGTACCCATGCCAGAAACATTCTGTCTTCAGTGAACTTGAAAACATTGTCTTATCCTTTGTTTACAAAGTCCTTTTCCTAAGCCAATAGTCTTTACTCTGATCCTCTACAAAACATGAACTCTAACCCAAAGTCCAAACCTGAAATGAAAAGTAAAGCGTAGGTCTATGACAATGCCATTCCTGATCCAGTTCAAGTTCTAGCTCCCCTGACCTGTGTCCTCTACCCCCTCCACAGACCAACAATCACTGCAGTGTCCCCATGTTCTCAACTGTCCTCTAATCACTTCACATGTGTTATTTCTCTAACTCAACAGCAACTCCTCCACTTCGTTTTTATACACAAAAGTGCATCTCACAATGTTAAATCTAGAACCAGTGCTCAAAAATATGGTAGAAGCCCTAAGCTGTTATAATGATTAAATTAAAAAAAAAATAAACATTATGAAATTCCAAATGAAATGTTAATTCCTTAGCACCCTTAGCCCCTTCTGCATTCCATGCTACTGCTCATGCATGATCCTGCATTTCTCTGTCCCCTTCTGAAAAGCCCTAAAAGTCAAGTCTGTTCCCAGGGAGTGTGCGGTTGGAGCGATCTGCAACAACACAGTGACCTGAGCACACACTAAGCCCCTGCTCTGTGCTATCTAAGTTTTTCTTTCACTACACTATGCAGCTGGCATAATTATTCCCATTTTTATAGATGCTAAGTGCCTCGCCAGATATTAAAATCTCCTCTCAGCCTCCCAAAGTGCTACATGACCATTTTATAGATGAGAGATATTAAAATCTCTCAGCAACTATGACCAAAACCTGCATGCCACCTGGCTTTTGTAAAGCCTTATTGGAACAGTCATGCTCATTTGTGTCCGTACTGTCTGTGCCTACCTCTGTGCCACAACATCAGAGTTGAGTAGTAGTGACAGGTCATATGACCATAAAGCTTGAATATTTACTACTTTGTCCTGTACAGAAAAACTTTTCTGACCACTGGTAGATGATCCTGGGGTAATAGGTAGAGTCAGGACTCAAATCCACTTACATCTGACTTATGCTACTTCTTGGACTAGGGCTTGCTCCCACTCATAATAATTTTGTACAAGTTGGGTCTGTCAAAGGGAAGTGCAGGGATGCTACATCCCAGGGAGGAGCAAACAACCCAAAAGGAGAAAATGGAATGAGAAGGGAAAGTTTGTAGCGAGGCTCCCAGCCTCAGTCTTGCTCAATAGAGAGACTATGTGCCTAAGAGTGGAGGTCTACCAGAGCACCACCAGGAAGGACCACCTCCTGAGTCAACATCAGCCACCTTCCTGCAGCTGCAAGCCTGCTCTGTGTAAAGCAGCTCAGACAGTGACCACTACTTTTTTTTTTTTTTTCATCACTACTTTTTGAAGGTCCCCAGGTTTCTAAATATCCACTTGTGGATTTAAGCCACTGTTTCCCACAAGCTTGAGCCATGGGGAGCCTCAGATGCAAGTTCTCAGCTGCCACCTTCTCTACCTGATCAGATCTAGCCATCAGCAGCACCCATAGGTACTGGCCATTAAAGGTTCAGGATGGTAACTCAGGCATTCTCAGGTGCTAGATGCCTAACTCCCCTGTTATACCCAAAGTGCACAAATTAAGTCTCTTATAATAAAAATGGAGCCTGCCTTCAAGGGACTTCAGAACTTGTCTTAAATCTTCATTCACATGTAGCCTGTAGAGGGACTACCAGCAGCCAATAGTTTTATTGGAAGTAATTAACAGACTGAAGCCAATAAATTCCCAGTGCCAACAAAACTTAGCTCTTCCAGTTAAGTAGCACTGCATCCCAAGCAGTCATTCATTAAGAACCAAGAACCCAGGGGGCCATCCCACAGACTTCTGATCTCCAGGACCTTCTAGGGCTCTTGTGGTGCCTTCCCCAGTTTGGGTCACCTGAGGCCATCAGGTGCATTAGTCAATGGAAGATTCAAAGCACTGCCACTGCATTAGCAAATGGTGTTAGCTCACTTGGGAAAAATGCATCCTTGACTCACTCCTGGCTACAGAAACATACTTCACTGTCATCAGCTTTCTCTCATTACCTGCCACCGTTACAAATTCTCACTTCCCTGCATATTCGCTTAAATGGAGTCACCTAGGAAACTAGAGAAACAAACACAGAGGAGGAGGGCAGAAGCTGTGGGAGGAGGGAGTGCTCATGGCCCTGGTCACGTAGGGAGGTAAGGAACATCTGAGAGGGCGGGTTCAGGCCAGTCAGATGGTGTCCTCCTCCCCAGGCAAGTGAATCAGTCCTGTGTAGGTCACCTGAGAGATGCCTGGACAGGTATCAGGAAGTCCCAAGAGGTTTGTTAAAACTAACATTTTTGTAAAAACATTCTCTGGCTTCTGAAAAGTAAGCCTAAAATTTTACACATGTACGCTGAATCTCTTAACTAATGATGCCCACATCATCTGGCTGCACAAGTCCATGAGGCTCCCAGTTACCTGCTTAGGGGATCAAAACAATCACTTAATATTGGGGAACCCCAGTTACTAATCCCCAATTCACAGTCCTGTCTCCACTATCCAACCCAAATGTGCACATCCCAAACAGAGCTCCATCTTTTCCCACCAAACGCAACCTGTCCGCCGCCTTCCCACTTCAGTGAACAGCATCCCTATTTACTGATAATACTGCAGAAAGTCCCCTCCCTGCATCCTCACCTGTCTGGGGTCGACAAGTACTTCTGTTTCTGGAATTTCTTCTCCAGGCCCATGAGCTGCAGCTCAGTGAAGATGGTTCGACTGCGACGGGGCTTCTTCTGTCGGGGCGTGGGCTGCTCTGTCTCCGACTCGCTGCTGGCTAGAGCCTCACCACCAGGGGCTTCAGCAGAGGCAGCTTTGCTGGCCGGGTGGTGGGATAACACAGGAGTGATTCCTGGGGTGGTGGGGACCAGGTGTGAGATGACCGTGGGCTGTCGGGTGATCACTGAGAGGAGGGGATATGCCCGAAGGGAAGGGGAGCCTGCAAGACAAACAGAAAGGAAGGTCACTGCCAAAAGCAGGAAGCAGAAGGAGGCTGGGAACCCAAAGAGGACCACTTGCTGAGACCTGTCTGATGGCAAGGTCTCCTGCTCATGCGTAGATGTAATGGAGGAAGGGGTGCAGAGAAAGCAACTCGAGATCTACAGCTGCAGGGTAGGCAGGCAACAGGGAGATGTGCTCAGCTTGGTGTGAGAACATCCATGCCCCCCCCCCCCAGCCAAGAAGAGGTTCCTGCAAGTGCTCTGGTTTGAAGTAAACCCATTCCCAACCTTCTAAATTCTGGTTTCATGGATACAGGTCAATAGCAACAGCAGATGAAAAAAGTAGTCAGAAAAAGCTAGAAATGCATACTTCTGAATTCCAAAGTAGAGTTAGTCCTAGAAAGTTTAAGTGACTTGCCGAGGATAACACGGAAAAATCAGATTGAAGGAGCCAGACTAAGTTCTGGTTTTTGATCCTGGCCTGCTAGTACTGCATCATCAATCACTTGGATACAACCTTTAGAGGAAAGGGACAAAGAGATTTTAATTCATATAAAAACTCAGCTTAACTATGACTAGCTGCATCCTGCACTGTGTTTAAGAGGGTCCTCAGGCTGGGTCAGAGCTTGGCTGAGAAAACAGTGGTGAGGCTGATTAGCAATGTCTGCCATAGGCAGGCAGGGGGACAGTGGTACCTGTGCTAGCTATATGCCACTCCTGCTTCAGGAATTTCAAAGCAAGAGTATTTTTCCTTCCAATAATCAATCTTTAAAGTTCAAATAGAAGGCCTCTTTCTTTTCATTATTTGACAGCATGGAGTTTTAAGTGTCTTGATCATGATTTATGTGCCATTTTGTCCCTCTGGTCCTCAGTTTTGTCATATGAATAGTGAATAAGAAAAGCTACTTCCAAGGAACACGTCAAACCCTAATACACCGATGCCAGAAAAGTACCCATCTTCCCATCATTTGAGAGTTGATGAAAATAGAAAAGACACAGGGCTGCTCTGGCAATGGACTTCAAGGACAAGACAACAAGAGCCAACCAACAGCCATACTGGTTTGGGCTGAAACTGACTACATCATAGAAGCCTCCAGGAGCTACTTGTGAACCAGAGCTTCTTTCTGGTTTGGCATTGCTCTTCTAATTCATCCCCATGTCTCTGTTCTGGGTGCCAGTTCTACTTATTAAAACAGATAAACTTTTTCTTGTTTTTTGAGTATCCTTCTAGCAAGCCCAGGAGAAACCACAAAGTTGTTAAATAACGATAAATCACCAAATGCTACAATTCCATTAACTCTCCAGCCAACTCTGACACTTGAGGTTTTGTGTTGTGAATACTTTTTTTTTTTAATCATCTAGGGAATAATATTTTATAGCAAGAAAATTAGGATATGGGGCTTGTGGTTTTAGATCTCTCAAGCACACAACATGAGTTGACATCAAGTGAAAAAAAAAAAAACTCTGAAAGCTTCTTACACAAGCAGAAGGTATTTCTCATCTCAAATCATGTTAATCCTTTTAAGTCTGCCGTTTCTTTCAGAATGGACTTTATCAGACCAATTTATAATTTAGCAACTCAGGAGTTTACCAGGCTAGGAAATGGCTAACTGCTATAAGAAAGGCTTTTTATCACCTTTCTCTTTTGTAAACTTTTTTGGCATAACATGGAATACTATTTTGAAAGTGTGATAATATCTACTGTTAGCAAGGATGTAGGGAAATAGGCACTCATATATTGTTGGTAAGAGTGTAAAATAGTATAATCTTTTAAGAGGAGAAACTAAGTGGCATTCCATCCATACATCCATCTGCCCATGCATCCACCTGTCCATTCATCTACCCATCCACCCACCTATATCCATCCATCCACCCAAGCCTGCCAGTCATCTACCTACCATCCACCCATCCATCCACTTACCTGCTCATCCACCTATCTCTCCATCCATCCATCTGCCCACCACTCATCTCTCATCAATCCACTGCCCATCTGCCCAGCCAGCCAGCCAGCCAGCCTGACAACCATCCATCTATCACCCACCCACCTATCCATACACCCACCCATCCATCCATCCACCCAGCTCACCAGCCATCTACTTACCATCCACCCATCCATCCATCTACCCATTCATCCACCTACCTATCCATCCATCCATCCACCCAGCCAGACAGCCAGACTGCCAGTCATCCACTAATCCAGCCAGATTTTAACAGTCAATTCCATAGCTTGAGTTCTACTTGCCTATGTGTACAAAGACTTATAGACAAGCATATTCACTGCTTCCTGGTTTATAATAGTGAAAAAGAGGACATGGCTCACATATCTATTAACAGGAAAATGACTAAAAAATGTGGTGTATATATGGTATGGACTAAAATGTAGCCATTAAAAATAAGTATCTATATAAAGTGATATAAATAGATGAATACATAGACAAACTAATATAAGAATCTATCTAAAATGTATCATGATAGAAAAAAGTATGATGTAAGAAAATTTGCATTATCATAAAAAGAATATATGTGTCTGCATTTATAAATGCATTTTTTAAAGCCCAGAAAACTAGTTACCAATTTATAACAGTGATAACTTCTGGGAAAGTGGTGGAAGTAAAATAGATGAAAAAGAGTCTATGCGTAATGACCTCATCCTGGGTTCAATCCCATCAGAAATTTTTTTTTTTCTTTTTCTTTTTGGCACCGGGGATTGAACTCAGGGGCACTTGACCTCTGGGCCACATCCCCAGCCCTTTTTTGTGTTTTATTAGAGACAGGGTCTCACTGAGTTGCTAAGTGCCTCGCCATTGCTAAGGCTGGCTTTGAACGCGCGATCCTCCTGTCTCAGCCTCCCAAGTGCTGGGATTACAGGCATGCACCACCACGCCCAGCCCACCAGAAATATTTATTAAGCATCTTCTATGGGCTATACTCTGCTCTGGAAGCTGGGTATACAGCAGTGAATAGGGTAAAGTTCCACCTATAGGGAGCTTACAGTTAAATAGAGGTGACAGACAACAAACGAATAAAAAATAATATAATGCCAGAGAATGATAAATTCTATGAAGAAAAAATGCAGTGAAATTTGAAAATGGGCAAGAAGGGGGGAAGGCAGGTACTTGAGAGAAAGAGGTGAGGGAAGACCTCTGTGGAAAGGCGGTCTTTCTGCAGGTCTGTGCCTCTCTGCATAATAGAGCCTTGAGAAGACACAGGGATGAGTTCCCCAGAAGAGGACCACCACACACAAAGCCCTCCAGGGGGAACAAGGCTGGCTTCAAAAAATAGCAAAAATAAGAAAGGGCAGAAGTTATAGAATAGAAAATTCTGGAAAGATCTGCTAAAGTCAGCTCATGCTGGGTCTTGAGAGTCAGGGTAAACAACTGATTTGATTTAAAAAAAAAAAGTCACTGGCAAGAGTTGAGCCAAGGAAGGGCATGATCTGATTTATGTCTGTAACAATTCTTGCTGCTACTGTGAGGCTGGGACTGCAGGAGAGGAGTGAAGGGCAAGAAACCAGCATAGAGGCCAGGCTGTATTCCAGGCTAGAGAGGCAGCAGCGGTGGCAATGAAAGGCAGTCAGATTCAGGGTATATTTTACAGTTTGGGTGAGAAGAACTTGTTGAAGGATAAAATGTCAGGTCAGAGAGAGAGAGAGAGAGAGAGAGAGATACTGGGCAAAGGCTGGGATTTTGGCCTTATTACTGGAGGAATGGAGATGTACCTTGCTAAGAGATGGGTAATGTTGGACAAAGAGCAAGACTGGGTAGGAAAACCAAGATTTTTGTGTTAGATAACTTGTTAATGTGTGGATGAGGCAGCTGGACAAACCAGTCTGGAGATTGGGGATAGAGAGGGGTTGGACACAGTTTTGACTCATTGAGTATAGGTGGCATTTTGAGCCATGGGATTGCATGAGATCACCTAGGGAGTGAGTGGAAGAAAGAATGAGTGATCCTAGGATCGAGGCCTGGGGCACACCCACATCTGAGGTCATAAGGAGGAAGAGGAGCCAGCCTTCCTGGCTGAGAAGGAGAAAATAGAGAAGCAGGAGAAAAGCCAGCATATTCCTGTGCCCCAATACCCAATGATACTTGGGTATTATTTACATTTTGTAACATCTATGTGTTATTATTTTTAACTTGAAAAGGGGGGGGGCTGAGGGTGTAGTTCAGTGGCAGAGCACTTGCCACCCTGGGTTCAATCCCTAGCAAACACACACACACACACACACACACACACACACACAAATTAGATTAAATGAACTTTAAGGTTTTGAGTTTCATTCTCTTTCTAATAAAAACTGTTAATAATGTTTTCTAAAGCTCTAGTAGAAGCTCAATTTGTCAAAAAAGAATTGTCATTCATTGACCCTTGAACCTACATATAGTTAAAACTTCTAAAATCTTGGCAAAGAAAACCAGAAATCCTTGAAATGGAATGTAAAGTATGTTTAATTTTGTGACACTTCTAGTAAAACATATATTGTGTGTTCTCTTGGGTAAAAGGGACTCTTAGTTACTTCTAAATCAAAGGATCTAAAGCATTTCTTTCTCTTCATGTTGGAAGACGTTTGGGTTCTCATGCTACATAGAATCACATTCTTTCCTTTCAAATAAACATGGTTCAATGTGGAAAAATTATAGTCTTTTCAACAAGTGGTGCTAGAAAAACTGTATATCCATATGCAAAAAAAAAAAAAAAAGGCCTACACATCACAAATTTTTTTTTTAATAAATCAAACAAAATGGGTCACAGAGCCCAACATAAACTGAAACCTGAAAAACTTTCAGAAGGAAATCTTGTGACTTTGGGTCAGGCAGAGAATTTTAGCTGTAATACCAAAAGCACAACGCATAGAAGAAGAAAGGAAAACTGATCTTCACCAAAATTAACAACCTCAGCAGCTCAGAAGGATGAGGCAGGAAGATCGAAAGTTCAAAGCCAGTCTCAGCAACTTAGTGAGACTCTGTCTCTAAATAAAAAATAAAAATGTTTTGGGATGTGCCCAGTGATTAAGCACCCCCGGGTTCAATCCCTGGTATGACAACAACAAAAATTAACAATCTTTTCCCTGCAAAAGATACAATTAAGAAAAAAATAAAAAAGCTACAGACTGGGAAAATTTTATTTTTGAAAATTTCACAACTGACAAATGATTTGTATCCAGAATATATATGTTTTTTTAAAAAAACCTCTCAACACACAACAATTAAAAATAACCCCATAAAAATGTGCAGTTAATTTTTAAAGATTTTTTTTTAGTTGTAGATGGACACAGTATCTTTATTTTATGTATTTATCTTTATATGCTGCTGAGGATCGAACCCAGTGCTAGGTAAGGACTCTACCACTAAGCTACAACCCCAGCCCTGTGCAAAAGTTTTTAAAACACGCTTTACCAAAGAAGATATATAGAGGGCAAATAAGCACAGTGAAAGATGCTTAAGATGATTAGTCATTAGGAAAATGCAAAATAAAAACACAATGAGCTCCACTACATGTCTGCCAGCATGGTCTAAAATGTTCTATAAACTGATGGTATCAAGCACTGGCAATGATGGAGAGCAACTGGAACTCACTCATACATTGCCGGTAAGAATGCTTTTAAAACAGTACAAACTTTTTGTAAAGAGAGTTGGCAGTTTCTTATGAAGTTAACCATGCAAACACCATATGAATCAGCAAAACCAACCCATAGTGAAAACACAAAAACCTATATGCAAATGTTTACCACAGCACTATTAGTAATTGCCCAAAACTGGAAACAATCCAATATTCCTCCACTGGGGATGGATAAACAAAATGCAGCATATTCATATGATGAAATATTACGCAGAAACAAAAAGGGACAAAACTGTCGATAAACATACCATTGTGGCTAAATCTCAAATGCTAATGAAAAGAAAAAGAAGCCAACTCAACAACCAGTTGGTTATGAGATTTCATTTACATGACATTCCAGAAAAGGCATAGCTAGAGACGCAGAACAGAGTGCCAGAGGCAAGGGGTGGGAATTGGTGGGGTGGGGTGGGGTGCTGAGACTGTTTTGTATCTTGATTGAAGTAGTGGTTATGCAGCATTTTACATTCATCAAAACATTTCTGTATATTAAAATGGTGAACTTTTACTAAATCAAAGGAAATAAAAAACTGTTAATGTTTTTAGTCAACTTTTATTCTTAAATATTTATATAGAAGAAATTCCTTTTGTTTTTTGTTTTTTTGTTTTTTTGGGGGGGTTCCCCTGTGTCGGGGATCAAACCCAGGGCTTCATACGTGCTAGGCAAGTTCTCTACCACTGAGCCACACACCCACTCCTTATTAAGTATTTTAGCTATTTTGTTTTATTACCAACGTAACATACATTTGTTATAAAAGAAATTCAAAACAATTCAGAAATATACAAATAAAACTCTCTTCATTCTTTTCAATCCCAGGTCTTAAGAGATAAACTTACAGAATTGTTCCTGTGTTCATACAAATATAAATATATTTCAAATCTATTAATATGTATGTTAATCTAGTATAAATATGTTTATTTTGTAAAATGTGTCACTTTATTTTTTTCTTAGTGGATAAACAATAATTCTAACACCACATATTGACTCGTCCCATGACTTAAAATGCCAAGTTTAAAATATAGTAAATTCCAAAGATATGAACTTCGGAAATTTTTGCTTATCAGAATTTGAGGAGTCTGCTGGGGAATCTTTATTGCCAGAACCCTGAGAATCTCTTGCTCTCTAGAAAAGCAGTCTAACTGGGGAGAGAACTACGGGGCACAATGTGGAAGGGGAGAAAGGATGAGGGAGAGTCAGGAAGCCACATGAACCAAGAAGGGGGCGTCTGTCATGAGTCTGCAACTTTGGAGAAAGTGGAGGCTCTTTAGAGAGAATTTCTGGCCACATTTTTAGAGGAGTATACTCTGCAAAACCCATAAAAATATAGGATACAGATTGAAGGAGCCCTAATTAGGAAGGGCTGTTGCAGCTAGCTGGAAGCCATAAGTTCCACCTGATATGTATGTGACGCACCTGTAGGCACCCGCAAAGCTGAAGGTATATAACCGGGTGAAAGCGGTCCGAGTTAGGAGAACGGAGAATTCAGTCAGTCGGGCAGTCACTCGGTCGGTCAGAAGAATCAGAGCGGCCAGAACGTAGGCAGAGCGGTTACAGAAGAGAAACCAGATAGAAGACAGAAGAGAAACCAGATAGAAGAAGTAATGACTGGTCAGAGTTAGGCCGAGACTCCTGAGGAAGACAGAAGACAGAAGAAAGAAGAAGGAAGAAAGAAGAGAGAAGAAAGAAGCTCTAATCTTTCTCTAAGCTAAGCTCTATCTTTCTTTCTCTCTAAGACTCTAACTCTAAGCTAAGAAGACAAGAAGAAAAGCTCGCTTTAATCTTTCTCTCTAAAAATCTTTCTTTCCCCTCTCTAAGCTCTAAGAAAGTAGAAGTAAAAGTAGCAAAAGCTATACTCTGCCTCCGAGAATTTTCCTCCCGTGGCGGCGCCGTGGCTGGCCGTGACAGGCAGCTTACAACAGATCACACCCAAAGCTTCTATAAACACATTTCTATTATCTTGGAATAAAATTTGGTACATACACTGAGACCCACGGAGCCCTAGAGATAGTTGGGTTACTTTGTATATTTACATGGGTCCTTCTGGACTCTGTTCTTTTCTACTGAACCAACATATAGTCTTATTGTAAGACCACTCTAATCATTGTGGATTCTTTAGGGAGTTCTATTATCTGACAGAACAAGTCCCCCCCCCCCCTTTTTATTCTTTTTACAACACTTTCTTGGCTATAGTTATTCACTCATTTTTCTGGTTGAACTTTAGAATCAATGTGTTAGGCTCTTTATAAAAGCAAACCCACTTAGAAAAAAAACATGATAAGAATTATACTAGCCATTTGGATTACTTTAGGAAAAGATAATTCTTTTGATGATCCTGTCTTCTGGTAGCTTGAAAATTAATGGCTGGTTATTTAAAAATGGTTTTAGAGATTTATGCAATTTGGTTCCATAAAGATTAAACCTAATGAAAACTTTGTTTAAACACACACACGCACACACACACACACACACACACACACACACACACACAACTTCTGATCAATTATAGTGATTTAAGGCAACATCAGAATCACCAAAGTCTATAGTTTCGAGAGTCTTACTTAACCCAATGTTCTGGTGCAAATTCAGTGACAAAATCACAACTCTTCCCCATCGGCTGAGAGAATCTACCTGAATTGGGGACACACACATGAAGCCTCTTTGATGCCAATAAATATTTTGGGGTGCCGGGCGCGGTGGCGCACGCCTGTAATCCCAGCACTTTGGGAGGCTGAGGCAGGAGGATCGCGAGTTCAAAGCCAGCCTCAGCAATGGCGAGGCACTTAGCAACTCAGTGAGACCCTGTCTCTAAATAAAAATACAAAAAAAAGGGCTGGGGATGTGACCCAGTGGTCGAGTGCCCCTGAGTTCAATCCCCGGTACCACAAAAAAAAAAAAAAAAAAAATATTTTGGGGTTTGGGGAGGGCCATCATTGCAAATAAATACAATGACAGCATTTATAACTTATAAATATAACATCATATAAAGCATAATTTCACTGACTTCAGTTCCAGGTATCTGACATGTGCCTCTAAGATTCAGAAGGAACAAGCACAGCTAGAATAAGAGTCAGTGGGTCACAATCATGTGACAAAGCACTAAATTGCCTGGAAGGCAAACCCACAGGATACAGAAAAGTGAGACAAAATATACTTTAGCCAGCTGTTTCTTGTCTTTCCATGTTTTAATATGTGAGCAGGTTTTCGACAAAATAGCTTTAGCCCAGAGTTTTAATTTCACAAAGCACTTGCACATTACCCCTTCCCATATTCCCACCAAAGCAATGTCCATATCTTTTTATGCCTAAAAAAAAATCAAACTTCAGTTTTTAAAAGTAGGGAAAAATGACAAATCAATTCATAATTCCTGCAAATTATCACTATGTGAAAATGTTGACTGAAGACAGCTGCCCCCTCTACTCTGGCTCATTTACATATACTTGTGAAACTCAAGCACATTATCTGCTGCTGAGAGGGAGTGATGATGATAATAAACCAGAGACACCGTTTAAACCAACACATTTTCAGTTGACAAAAGGAGTGTAAACATGACCACACTGAATTAATTTTCTAAGAGTTGTTTTTCTGCAGCCAATCCCCTTAACCAATGTTTTGCTATAGGATAAATATCACATGACGGTGTGTATCAGGTACCTAGAAACACTTCCCTGCCAAATGTTTGTCCTTTTTGAAAATCTGCTCTTAGATCTTAAAACTGAGTACATCAGTGGTTGGCTGATGTCGAGGAGCTTGGGGAGATGTGGAATATTTGGTAGATTAAATACAGCACAGTCATCCTTCTTCGCCCCATAGGTTTTGCATCTGTGAATATAACCAACCTCAGAATTTCATTCTGAGGTTGAAAATTCAAAAAAATTTTCATTTTTTTTCAAAGTTGTTGTATTTGTAATAGTAGAATGCATTACAATTCATAATACACATTTAAAAATTGCCTCTGTGCTAAATGCATACAGATTTTTTTCCTCATCATTCCCTAAATGATAAATTATAACAACTATTTAAACAACATCTTCATTATGTTATATGTAAGTAATCTAGGATCCATTTGAAGTTTCTGGGAGGATGTGTCTAGGTTCTATGCAAATATTATGGCATGTTATATAAGAGACTTGAACTTCCATGAGTTTTGCTATCTCCAGAGAGTGTCCTAAAATCAATCCCTCATGGATACCAAAGGATGCCTGTGTTTTCTGATTCTGTAAATTATATGCAAGCTCTAGCATGTGAGCGGGCTTGGGCCAGGCACATGCATCATATTCAGGGTTGTTGATTCCTGGCACAAAGCCTCAATTTAAGTCCTACTTCATGGCAGGAGCCAGTCCCCTTCAGCTACATCTGTACTTGAACTTCAGAGCTATTTTAATTAGCTTTTGTATCACTGTGACCAAAACACCTGAAAAGAACAACTTAGAGGAGGAAAAGTTTATTTAGGGTTCATGCTTTCAGAGGTCTCAGCTGATAGATGGCTGACTCCATTACTTTGGGTCCAAGGTAAGTCAGAATATCCTGGGGAAAATGCCCAGTTGAGGGGAGGAAAACTGCTCAGCTCATGCTCAGGAAGTGGTGAGAGAGGGAGAGAGGAAGGGCCACAGGAAGAACAACCCTTCCAGGGCACACCCCCAGAGAACTACTGCCTCTAGTCATGTCCTACCTGCCTACAGTTACCACCCAGTCAATCCACTCAAACTAGGATGGACTGATTAGGTTTCAGGTCTCATAATCTAATTATTTTACCTCTAAATATCCCTGTATTGACAGAGGCTTTGGGGAACATCTTACATCCAAACCATAACAAGAATCCCCAAACAAATCTTCTGCTCCTACAAATCTTCTGTGGGCTCTGTTCCATTTCTCCAAAATACCTGTCCCCTAATTGATTCTCCACACCCATATTTCTGGTTAACTTGTAAGCAAAGGCCAAAGACCTGAGAAGATGAGAATCTCTAAAGTCTCATCTTGAATGATTTTTGTCCCAGGGACATATGATCTCTACATGTGCAGAAAGCTTCAGAGGGACCCAAGTAACACATACAAAGATACAGATATAGAGAGGTACTAAGACAGCCTTGGGAACAACCAGGTAGTGACCACTGAGTTTCTTAGGAAAAAAAAATTATAAAATACCCACACCTAATTATTCCTGTGGGATTACATTCCTACCAATTGGCTGGTAATTTTGGATAGAGAAAAGAATAGGTCCTCTACCACTGACTCTCAAAGTGACTTTACATAGATAACCAAAATTTTCTTAGTTTCAATGTCCTCATCCATACAAACCAGTAACAGTTCTCCCTCCTATATTACTGTGCATTAAAGCATGTGAAATGCCCAGTGGGCACTTGATTGCTTTTAGTTCCTTTTCTTTCCCTCCCTTTCATTTCCTTGCTTGGTGTCCTGTGACTGAACCATATTAAAGGGGACCTGTTTTCTTATTAAGAAAACAGACCTACCTCTGAACCACACATGTATCTCCTTAACTTCTGCATTCATATGCAAAGCAAGAATCAGCAACACCAGAATTTTCCAGTTTCTTCTTGCCCAGTGGAGGTCTTAAAATGTAGCTGCAGCCATGTACTGAGATTGACAGCAACCAGAGAGCTAAGAGAAATCAGTGCAAAGGCTAACCTGTCCAGGCATCCCTCTAAAACAGCCAAGACTCCAGAAATAGTATGGTTTTGCAAACAGTGTAAAAAAAAAAAAAAAAAAAAAAACAAAACAGTGCCAGGAGTGTAGACAGCCTGCTTACCATGCCAGGTCCATGGCTTTGAACCCCAGCACCACCACAAAAACACAGAACAGCTTGAGAGACCTACAGCATAGGCACTTCTCAAGGTCAATAACAGGCAAGAAGAATAGATTTAGGGAGACACCAGATAAAACCAGTTAATTTCTAAAAACTTCAGGGAAGATAGTTACAGGATAGTTAAAATTACTTTGCCCTGTTTTATGCTGAGAGTGAGCTGAGGAAAGCCTGCCCAGAGGATAAGATGGAACTGATCATGAAAGTTTGGTGACCATAGGATGGGAAAGTAGGGGACAAGAGGAGAGGAGATATGAAGAGGCTCTGAGTGTTCTTTTAACTTTATGACACACTAAGTTTCCAGTCCAGGAAGAATGAATGAAATGGATATACCATATGCAGGTGATAGAGGGGTGTGACTAAAGAAAAGAGGAAACTTGCTAAGAGGCCAACTCAAAGGCTGCAAAATGTCTTAACCACTTTATGAAAAGGTAGGGGCACAGGGGGTGGGATTGTGGCTCAGCAGTAGAGCTCTCACCTAGCACGTGCGAGGTACTGGTTTCGATCCCTAGCACCACATAAAAATAAATAAATAAAATAAAGGTATTGTGTCCAACTACAACTAAAAAAAATATTTTTGAAAAAAGGTAGGGGGACATGTTGATGAGTTAAGTGTAAATTAATTAGAAACATGGAATAAATTTATTACAAAATCTGCATGGGATTGCTATGATGTAGATGCCAGAATAAACCATCTACTTAAGAAAAAAAAAAATAAAACTTAAAAAGTTTCCCAAACCTTAAAAAGGTTTAAAAATAAAGGGCAAAGAGATGGGATAGGGAAGAAATATTGGCGAGATTTGGAAAAATGAACAAAGTTTGGAAAATAAGCAGAGGACATCAGAGCAATCCTGGCAGGTTGACTGCATAGACTTTTCAGATTTTTTACTTTGCAGAGACAAGCTCAGTCTTATCACAGTTGACCTGCAATCTACTTATAGTCATCAGGACCATGTATGCCCTCAAAAATGCTGGGCTTTGCTGGAAGCTGAGATCAATTAAGTTGGCTCAGCAGAATGATCTCTGGACCTTCCCCAGGCTGCCTAAAATGTCATGCCACCCCATGCCATCATATACCCTGAGCCTCTAATACCCCTCAGCTCCCTCTGCCAAGGAACACACTGGAAATGGCATGATCTTTCTCCTCCTAACCATTCTGTTGTCTATATACACCCACACCCGCTTTAGTCCACACCTCACATGCACTCACGGATGGAAAGCTGCATAGAAACAGCTGTTGTTTATTACAAAGACCAAATTAATCACTCCTACCTCTGTGCACCCACACTTTTTGTTTGTGTCCTTATTCACCCTTACTTAATTCAAACCTTAAATTATAAGTTAATTTGTCTACCCATCTGTTTCTCACCAAATTTCAAACTTCTTTAGGACAAGACAAAATCAAGAATTGCATCTTCCTAGCACACACCATGTGCCTTAGTTTAACTAATTTTAATAGGAATCCTGGAGACTTTGTTCTGAGATTGGGTTCTGTGGCCCTGGTCAGGTCATACTTCAAAGCTTCTGTTTTGTAATCTATAAGATGGCAATAATAATAGTTCTGTGCAAGCTTGCTGGAAGATAACATTGGATAACAAGTATGAAAGTAAATGAGGAACTAATCCAAAAGTATCACTAATTTTTTCAAACGTCCACTTAGCAAACCAACTGAAGTTCCATATTTTACAAAAGCCTCTCTTCGCTGAGAAGTCACAGCCCTGCTTTCTTGTGCTAACCTAACCTTGCTTGCTGCCTCACACCTGTGCTCAGTGATTTCTAGTTAGGGTTCTGGTGTTCATGGGGCCTGAGTTTGCATAGCATTTACTAGCAGGAATACCCTGGTTCACTATTCCCAACATCAAAGAACTCAACTACACAGTCACTCAGTTCTGCTAAACCTGTAGGAAGAGAAGTAATTCCTGATCTTTGCCCTCAAAAAGCTAACTATCTAATGGAGAAATGAGAAATTAAACTACAAGCTAAATAGGAAAACAATGTGCAGCAGGGGAACCATAGGAATTCATGACAGACTATGGGTTTTTGAGAGCACACTGTCCAGCAATGGAGTATTTGAGGAGAGGAGGAGCTGGGTTATAGGAGGGAAGGAAGGCATGAACTCCAGAGGTATTATCAAAGAAATTCCAGCAGGATCCAGAAACCTACCTGACTGAAATGGGAAGAAGGGCAGGAGCATATAAGGAACTGGAAAACCCAGTACCCTGGTGGTGACTGCTGGACTTGGAGAACCATTGACAAATCTGAAGTCTGCCATGTGGGAATGTTTGGGAGAAAAGATGAAACTTGCAGTTTGAGGTGACAATCAGATATCTACATTGCAAGGACAATCACAAACCAGTTCTCCCCAGAAAGGCTCTGAGATGGCAATGCAGGTTTTACACAGAACCGGAGTTGAAGGGTTGAAAGTAGAATTCATCTTCCAAAAACAAAGCCTTAAGAACTCCAGAGGACAAAGAACTGGGCCTTGGGGTACATCTTCATCAACAGGGCTGAAAAAGGAAATAGAACCAATAGAAGAGACAGATGTTATCACCTCCGAAGCAGGAACACAAACAAAAGGTACAGGTCAATATCCATGGCCAAAGAGAACTTCAAGAATGATAAACTTTCAGTGAGATTACTAACTAATGAACCTTTTGATATGTTTAAAAAAAAAAGTTTCTCCTTTTCCGACACTTACAGACCTATATTCACAGATGAGGAATCTCCACCAGGCAGGCTGGTAAAGTGCATAATGCACAGAGCAAGGTTTCCAGAAAAAGCTCCGGGAGAGAACCTTCCTACAAGTGGCCCCATGGGCACACAGGCTAGCTCCCAAATACCCAGAAGGAGACTACACTAGGCTAAAACTCACAATAACTTATGCCAAAATGTCATTTTAAAAATCCAAGCTGCCTTCTTCATTCTTTTTCTCTTTCCTAATCCTGGTTTGATATCTCTATGGCTTGCCTTAGCTGTAAAGAATTAGAAACAAACTACATAAAGGAGAACTTAAAAAAAAAAACAATTAATTTCCACAAATTATGAAATTTCTAATGCAGATAAGATGCCAAGAAATGGGGATAAAACAATACACAATACAGGCCAGGTCTTTGCCCAGCTTATGGTTTGGCCAAGAAGACAATTAAAAGTAGCTCAGGGTTTTCTAAAGAATATACAGCAAGAGGATCCAACCAAACACAGGCAGTCAAGGACTCCTCTGGAAGAGCAATATTTAATTGAATTTTGAAAGACAAGTTTGGCTTAGATGCCAATCCAAGATGAACCACAAAAATGAACAGTTAAAATTTTAAGATAGAGGGAAAAAGGAAATACTGGGGAACAATGTTGGCTAAACTATATTGTATGTACACACAAGTATACAATGAATCCCACCATTATGTACAATTATAATGCACCAAAAGGCCTTTGTGTCTTACTGAAGAATATTTAGAGAATTTCTGATGTTGAAATTGGTTTCCTTGAGGGAGAAGTAGAAACTCTGGAACCTGAAGGCACTCAGTCAATAAAGTGAGCATTCTCCAGCAAACCACTGTCTGGTGAAGTTCCAAAAAGACAGCCAATGGTCAGAATATTTCCCACTCTGTCTTTAATGGAAGAATCTTATTGAACAGAATTAAAGAGTTCCTCTTTCTTCCTCTCTTACTCAAGCTGTTAAGATCAAGTGGGAACCTGTGTATCCCCAGTCATGAAATACTGGACATCAGATATGAATATTTTCTCACATTTGGGTCTTGTCATGGAAGGCATTTACTACAATAAGAGATAACAGCAATAAGATTTTGTGACACAATGAACATCAATTGTGCAGGTAATGGTACCCAACTGAGCAACCAGGACCAAAGACCATTGCTCCCCACAGGAAAAAGGTCCTGAGCTAACCCTGCACTCAGCCAATTCCACCCACAACTCCATTAAGCTTGCTCAGCCTCTGGTACACAATGATATCTCTGTCTGAAATTTTCTCATCTGTAAATGGGAAAGTTAATGATTTTTTAAGGTCCCTTTTGGTACCCCAATGTAACACTATTATGAGTAAAATCCCACTGAGAGACAATGTATCTTTCTTATATTTCTCAACTCAATTCAAAGTCTTTGCTTTGTCTTTCTATTCATCTGTTCTTACACTTTGCATAGGCTATCAACTGAACAAATATTATTTAAAATAAGCGTGCAAAGAATAAGAATATTAATACATGTATATAAACAACTCCAGCTCTACTAACTCTTCTCAGTTCACAGGAAGTGGGGGTGATAAAACTATTTACTTATCTGATATCACCACAGGTGATCCAGATTAACTACTGAAGGCAAATGACTCTATTTTGCATAATCCTCACCTTGCACAATTAACACTTTGGAGGCTGTGATTTATAGCTAATGACATGTTGAAAACAGAACATAGAGATTTTTTTCTAATCTTGCCTTTGATGGATGAAGCAGAGGGTATTAAACAAAGTCACAAAGAAAGTCACTGTCTGATCCGGGACCAGGGCTCAGACTTCCAGAGGAAGGAACAAATGTTCTGTTCATATACTGTCTTTCTAGGCAAAGGCCACCAAAAGCTGAGTACTTTTTGGTCACAGGCACTATTTTTCTCCCTCATGTGATCTATTTTAGGGGGAGCTTGGGTGTGTCATAGATTCACAGCTAATAATCTGACACATTACCAACCAATCCAAAGAACTTCTGTTTGGAAATTTCTCCTGAATAACGTTAGTACATGCTTTGGAAGAGTGAAGGAAAGAAAAGGTAGACCTGTGACTGCATGATAACTCGGTGACTCACAATACTGGCACTGATTTGCTCACTAAAAACTAACAATGCGATAATAGCAAACACTATTATGGTAATGGTCTCAGGAAGGGCCAATCTCTCCATAAGAAGAGAGTTTTGACAAGCCACTAAATCAAACCATGAGACTCTTAAATGCCACCCCTAATCTCAAGGCATTGGACAGAGGGAGGAAGCAAAAGAAGGACATGTGTTGAGCACCACCATACATATCTCCTGTCCTAACGAACACTAGCCAATGACCACAGCATGTATCTGGGATTTGACTCATGGCCATCCTCCTTCAATGACACCATGCCACCTTACAAAATTCTAAAGCACAGCTTACCAGGGTCCTTCCTTTCTAATACTTTAGTATTCCAGGCAACTGATGTGCATTCAGACCTTGTTAAAACATTCTGCTTCTTCCAGGATGTACTATGAGCCTCTGCCAAGCACTGGCTTATGCTGCTTAAGAACAATTCATACTTATCTCAGGGCCCCCATAATTTGTGTTACATGGTGCCTGACTCCCACAAGAAAGAGACAATCAAATAACACATTGTCATTTCTTCTTAGTTCACAATTTTTTCAGAATAGGAAACAACATGTTTCAATGCAGAAAAACTATAGAAATATGTACAGCCAAAAATAATTATGTACATTCCCACACATAGAAAAACCAGTGAAGTCCACAGGCTTCTAAAACATAAAGGAGGCCTTATCTGGAGAAGCTCTGACCTGCCTGGGAGAAAGATGGCACCTCAGGTTTCAGTCCAGGTAAAAAGAAGGCAAGTAGCTGTTTCCTGGGGAACGACTTGAGGTGAAAAACATGACATTCTGAAATTCCTCTAACACAGAAATAATGAACCCATTACCAAGTCCAAAGGACAGAGCCAAGACACACACATGGGCAATGAACTCAGATTTGCAGCCAAATGCTCAGGTCTTTTCTCATTTTCCATGAGCCATTTCCCCACTGACCATGTGAGAAGCACAAAGGCATTTTTATAGAACTTGCAACCATTATTCCTGGAGATACATATCAATATTGCTTTGGGTTTCCCTTAATTAGTCAAGTTTACTTCCCTAGATGGTAATAAGCTACCAAATGAAATAGAAAAGCAAGTGTAAAAACAAACAGCCTCTCCTCACTGGACTGAACTCAGGATTAGAGGCTCAAAAACTGTCATGCTCCCAACAGAAGGAAGATAGTTGATGAACTGCATTGTCAAATTTTACTAAGATTATTTCAAAGCATATATTTTTCAAATTTAGGATCTCTTCTACTTTTTAAAATGGATAATAGAACAAGGTTTTGAAAGTCTACCAAAAATGAAAAATTATGAAAATGTAACAAACATTTGACATATTTTACTTCACAAGTACTATTATAAACTGAAAAGGGCATCACAAATGTAGGCTGTTACTATTATCTGACACAATACAGGGGACCTGTAGATGAGCACAAGCCTTCCCAAAACATATCCCTTCTCTCTTTTTTTTTTAATATATTTATTTATTTGCTTTAGTTGTACACAATGCATTTATTTTTACGTGGATGCTGAGGATCGAACCCAGGCCGCGCACATGCTAGGCGAGCGCTCTACCGCTTGAGCCACAATCCCAGCCCCATATCCCTTCTTATCATCAGCAGTAGAGAACCCAGTCACCACACCAAATATAACCATGGCATAGACGAAGTCTGATTCTGCAACAGACCCAACTGCTAGGTGTGTTCATTTCTGCTATTCACTTTCAGCTTAGAAAAGAGGGTTTTTAACAAAACAACTCATAGATACCCAAAGTGAAGAGTTTAAATGTTCAGTTGGCCCTGTAGGCATGTGTTGCATGAACTGGGCCGGGACTCTCTTTTAGAAGACCAAGCTGCCCTCTGTCCTTTGCTGACAGATCTTGCCTTCCCTCTCTCCCCACACACCTGAGAGCAGATGAGACTTACTCCAGGGAAGTGTGCCCCCCTGTACTGTGGAATGGAGTGAGAGGGAGGCAGGCAGAGCTTTGACTCTCCATCGAGCTTCATCCATGTTATTACACCACAAATCAGCAAAGGACTGGCAGAGTCAGGAGCACTGAAATGTCCTTTAAAGTAAAAATAAAGATACCGACTAGATACATTCCTAGGACACTACCATAATCTCCAAAATTAGCTGTGCATGGTGGTGCATGCCGATAATCCCAGCGGCTTGAGAGGCTGAGGCAGGAGGATCGCAAATTCAAAGCCAGCCTCAGCAAAAGCAAGGTGCTAAGCAACTCCGTGAGACTCTGTCTCTAAATAAAATACAAAATAGTGTTGGGGATGTGGCTCAGTAGTCGAGTACCCATGAGTTCAATCCCAGGTAGCCCCCGTCCCCCAAAAGAAATATCTCCAAATTAGCCTCCAGCAGCAACAGAATTATAGCATGCCAAAATCTCAGTAGAAAACATCCATTCCAGAGAAGAAAAACCAGTCAGTCTTTTGCATTTTTATGTCTACAATGAAGTTATTAGAGTCAGGTTCAAGTTGTCACTTTCCTAAGGTGATAATTATGTATAAATTAGTGTTGTTACTTTGTCAACCCACCCACTTAATGGTTTGGGTTTCTGGCTGGTCAGAGTTCAAGGGGAAATGATCCACTCCCACATAGTAATCCCAAGTATTTTTGAGAGACTCCACAAATTCTTAATATTTTGAACTAGTGAGGAGCTATGCAACCCTTAAGTTTCAAAGTTCCCTGGGCATCACAGCCAAAGATAATCATTCAGAAACACTGAGTCAAGTCATTTCTCCTTTGAGAAAGTTTCTGTAGGAAGAGGCTGCCTTGCCAGACTCCTCCATACCCAAGCACTGTCCCTCCTACTTCTCAACACGTGAATATGTGCTAGTCTTGCCTAACCAATGTTCTGGCCTCCACCCCTAACCACACCCTACTCTCTCCACAACAACCAGAGTGTCACCCATGGGTAAACAATCTAAGGCCCAGATACCAGCACAATTCCCAAACACTGCAAGATGAAATGGCAGATCTCAACAGTCAAGAGCGTGAAGACTGAAGAAGTGTAGACTCACTCTACATACCAGGACTTGGCATGAACCCATCTGCAGACCAGACGTCAAAGCCTTTCATTCCCAGTGCCCATACAAAAAATGGCTGGCCCATTCAATCCTATCTTTCTATAAAAGACAAAAGTGAAACAAGGGACAGGATATTTCAAGAAATCCCCATCTCTGAGGTTGGATGAGTTTTTCTGGGCATGGACTTTGAAGAGCCTGAGAAGGGAAACAGAAGCCCAAGTCATATCAGACCCAATAGTAAGAAGCAACAGGTAACAGCACCATTTGAAAGACATAGGTACATTAGTGGTAAATAAACCACCAATTTACTTCAAAATCAAGGGTCATCTATGGCTTCAGATAATACAAACATGGCATGTTGGCACCTTTTCTTCAGGAAGAGGCCACAAAGCTAAGGTGGGAGCTGGGTGGAGGTGTTTATTAAACCAATTCTCTCTCAAAAATTACTTTTTTAAATTGATACATTAAAAACATAAAAATTGTATATAGATACTATGTGATGTTTCAATACATGTACACATTGTGCAAGGCTCAAATCAGGGTAAACACCTTCTCAAATACTGATCATTTCTTTAAAATGAAAATAATCCAAGATTTTTATTATAATTTTTTGAAATCTACAGTATACTATCCTTATCTATAGTCAACCTACTGTGCAACAGCACACCAGAACTTCTTACTCCTATCTTAACTTAGTACCCATTGATCAACCTCTCTCTTCACTCTCTCTCCAGCTTCTAGTAACCACCATTCCTTTTTTTTTTTTTTTTTTTTTTTTGTACCAGGGATTGAACTCAAGGGCACTGGACCACTGGGCCACATCCCCAGCCCTTTTTTGTATTCTATTTAGAGACAGGGTCTCACTGAGTTGCTAAGTGCCTCGCTATTGCTGAGGCTGGCTTTGAACTCATGATCCTCCTGCCTCAGCCTCCCAAGAGCTGCGATTACAGGCGTGCGCCACCGCCCCAGCTTAGTAACCACCATTCTCATACACTATTATCAGATCAACTTTTCTATATTCCACTTTTTTTTACACCCAGAGGAAATTAAATCATCATGCCAAAAAGAATCTGCACTCCTATGTTTCCTGCAGCCCAATTCACAATAATTAAGAAATGGAGGCCGGGTTCAGTGGCACACGCCTGTAATCCCAGCACTTGGGAGGCTGAGGCAGGAAGACTGTGAGTTCAAAGCCAGCCTCAGCAATGGCGAGGCACTTAGCAACTCAGTGAGACCCTGTCTCTAATAAAATACAAAAGAGGGCTGGGGATGTGGCCCAGTGGTCAAGTGCCCCTGAGTTCCATCCTCAGTACCAAAAAAAAGAGAAAGAAATGGAAACAACATAAATATCTATCAATTGATGGATGAATGGATAAAGAAAATGTGGTTTATATCTACAATGGAATACTGCTCTTCCATGAAAAAGAATGAGGGCCTAGGGTACAGTTCAGTGGTAGAGCACTTGCCTAGCTTGTGTGAGGTATTAGGTTCTATCCTAGTATTACAAGAAAAAAAAATGAATGAAATCCTGCTACCTGTAATTATGTAGATGTAAAGCAAGTCTTGATAAGTGTCTTGTCTAAGCATCATATATATGGAAGGTTACGTTATTCCTCAGCTTACAACTCCTTGAACAATTTAACCCTAAGAAGAATCTAGGTTCCAGAACCAAATGCTCTGTGATCTGGAAAACAGTTTGCAAGCAGCTAATTTTTCCTAGGGAGAAGGAAAGATACTGAAGATGATGGGAAATGCTTTTAATTGACATGCCAAAAGCCACTACTGCTCATCTGAAATCTCTGGACAGCTATAGGAAAGAAAGTTTGCTGCCTAGGATAGTTCATGACATTCTTTAGAGTTTGCTGAAAAAATAAGATGAAAAGCTTTTCCCAATGCTTCTGGGCTAAGAATGGCTAACCAGGCTGACCCCGCACAACAAAGTCATGGAACACATCAAAGAGTGTCTCACTAGGCAGTACAAACACACTGAAAACTCATTACTCTCATCAATAACATCATCAAACCTTTTCTCCCCCCATGGTGGCACTGGGGATGAACTCTCTCACTGAGCTACATTACCAGCCTGTTTTATTTTTTGAGACAAGTTCTTGCTAAGTTACCCAAGTTGGCTTTGAACTTGTAATCCTCCTGCCTGAGCCTCCCCAGTAGCTGGGACTAGAGGCATGCACCACCACACCTGATTCATCAAAGCATTTATTAAAAGCCAATTATGGGGCCTATGTTAGGGAGTGAACTGAGGAAGTTCCAAAGTACCTAAACCACACTTGCTCATAAAGTTTGTAATGGGGGAAGGGGCATTGAGGGATCATCTAATTTTAAAATAAAAAGATTTGATTAAATTAAGAAATTGAAAGCTAATAAATTAAAAATTAAAATAACAGTATTAAATAAAGGTATAAATAAGCAATATTGCACTACTTATGATAAGAAGCTGACAGCCTAGAGCCAAAGAGAACAATGAGCCCATTCATTGTTAATTGCTATCTCATTATTTGGGAGTGATGTTGACAGTGCTATTGTTCACTTTAATTATTTTTGGCCTAAACTCTTTAGCCCTTGTGAAAATCATTAGTAAGAATGTGTTTGAATTTCTCACACCTAACTCAGGTAGTATCTCCACATACCTTTGATACTACTAATGAAAGCCCAGGGTCTTTCTTAAGCAAACACGTGACTATAGTCACAACAGAGCTATAAACAGACTCTGATTCATGCCCGGTTTCTCCCCACTGCTGTCCTTGGCATGCCATGCTAACATTTGATTTAAAGTCATAGGTCAGGTATACAAACACAGCATTACAGAAGCCTGGGGAGAGGATGTGTGGAAGTTTCTCATCCAAGACTTGGAGAAGATCTCATTGGTCATAGAAGGGCCTCCAGTTGTTAAAGAAAGATCTGTACTCAACCAGTAGTTATAATAACATGAAAGAAAAGAAAGCAGGGAAATAAGAAAATAGTTTATTGGCATGCTGAGAAATATTGCCAGGGTCTGATGTTAAAATTAAAGGTTGTGTTAACATAATTCCATACCTCAGAAGCTCTTAGAAAAGTCACCTAAAATAGCTTAGTCTCGGGCCTAAATTAAATCATATCTAGAAATGAGCTAAATCAAAGGTCATTCAATTCTCATAAGTCTATAATCTATACAAAACTTAATTTCAGAAAAATAATCATTTGGCTTTTTCTTATTTAAGTCTCTGAAAATTATACATTCTTAACTCTAAATTACCACTCCCTTCCTTACTGTAATGTAAAGCTCAAACTAGTACCAAACCTAAATAACTCATGATTTACTGTCCATTCCACATGCCCCACGCATGGTCTCTGGATATAAAGAACCTCCACTCTTTTCCAAAGTGCCCCCATCCCATTCCACCATCACCCACACTGCTTAGGCCCCTCAGCTTTGTGCCTGGAACACTCAGGCATCTTTTTCTTACTGGTCTCCATGTCCCCAGGCTTTATTTTACAATCTTTCTAAATATAATTTCCGTCTTTGCATTCTCTGACTCAAAAACCTTCAAGGACTCCCCAGTATCCAGAAAATAAAGTTAAATTCCAATCAATACCCCTGACAAATTAAACTGGGCACCAACTTCCTTTTTTAATCAAATATCTACTAAACTCAAACTGCCACCCAGTCACTGTACAAGAAATACACTTTGTCCACTTTGGCCTCTCTTCTCTGCTTACCCTATCCCTACAGCTGGTGGTGACAAGTTTGGCTTGAGAGCCAAACAGCCCTGCTTTTGATTTTAGCTCCACCACTACATAACCTGTGTGACATTTGACAAATTTCTTTAACCTCAATAAGCCTTGGTTTTTCCACCTGCAAACCAGAGATAATAATAACACATATCTCATAAGGATACCATGAGAATTAAATGAGATAATCCACATAAATGCTTAGCCTGGTGCCTAGAAAGTAGCACATACTCATTGTTCACTTTCTAAATTATTAAATTACATTAATTCGTTGCAGTTCTTTAAGGCAAAACTCAAAATTGTACATGTAACTGGGAATTTAAGAATACCTCTTCAAATTCCTACTGCATTTAAATTTCTAAACACAATTTAGCAGTAAATAGCTCTCTGGTTTTTTTTTTTTTTTTCAAGCTCATTATTCTTGTTTTCTTCTACCTAAAATAGAAGTTTCTTGAGAACATGAACTGTGTGTTATTGTCTGTATCCCCTTTAGAACTTATTTCAGGGCCAAGCACATAACTGGCACTCAATTAATAGTCTCTAACTATCCCAAGTACAAAAATATCTCCCTATTCTAAGCTCCTCTGTCCATTCCATTAGATTCTATAAACTACTTATTTGGCATTTATAAATGCCTTATATCATCATTTAAACTTTGAGTGTTAAAATGTAAGCTCCAAATGAGTACCAAAAAAGGACAGGAGTCCTGTTTTATATCTGATTCTCTTCCATGGAGACTTTAATCAAAAAGACCTTGGGAGCTTTTAACAAATATTAATTCCCAGGCCACACACCCAGGGGTTCTGATTTAATTGGGCTTTGGTGGGCATGGTTATTTGACTGTGCAGTCAGTATTGAGCAGTAACTCATCACCAAGCAGAAATTGTAATTTACCAAGTCCTGGCTGATTCCTGGCTGGTACACCTGTGAACTATAATGAAACTGTTTCAGGTTTAATAAACATATTTTTCCTAAACTTTCCTTTACATGGGCTTCACCCCATTTCTTACTGTCCTCTTCCTGAATCCACCCACCACACCAGTCCACAACTCAGTTACAGAATTGCCATTGAAGCTTGGCTCCCCAAAGATGTAAGTGCTATTTGCTGACTATAACTTTACAAAGTCCATGTTGTCCTCAATCATATCCACTCTCTGCCATGCTTTAGACACTCTGCTCCACGTGGCATGTCACCAGAGCACTGAGAGACTTGTGGAATCCATGTACTGCAGAACCAGTTCAAGCTAGTCCAAGAATGTACTTGGAAAAAATCTTGTTATAATTCAAGCTTGTCTATAATGTAGCCACACAACTTAAACCGTGATGAGAACATGATTCCAACTGTCGGGATCTACAGGAGTTCTGGGCTGGGCAGAGCAGAAGGCAGAGAAGTTCAGTGGACCTCTGGGTACCCTGAAGTCAACCCCGCTGCAACTCAGCTCTCCCAACCCCACCTGCCAGCAGAAATGTAGGAGATTCTTCTCCAGAGAAACAAAACTGCCACAGCAAAAGATCTACTGGCATTGATATTTATGGGTCCCCCAGTAACAGCCTGCTCCCTGCCTGGATACCCTATGGTGAAGTCTACCCATTGAGGGGATGGCAGGCACACACATTCATTCAGGCACTCAGACCTTCTATTCAGTGGCTTAGAGTTTCCCTCTTGACTATGAAGAGACAGTCCAAGTCACAAAACTTTGAGGAAAGCCCCAAACATGAATGACAGAAATCAAATGAGGGGTGGGGGGATTGGTGTAGTTATAAACAATTCAGGGAGTAAAAGAAAAACTTATAAAGCTATCAATAGCTGAGCGCAGTGGGGCACACCTATAATCCCAGCTACTTGGGAGGCTGAGGCAGAAGATCACAAGATCAAGGCCAATCTCAGCAACTTAATGAAACCAACCTCATTCCAAAATTAAAAATATAAAGGTCCGAGGATGTAGCTCAGTGGTAGAGCACCCCTGTGTTCAATCCTCACTATTGCAAAAAAAAGTTTTTAAAAAGAAAGAAAACTATCATTAACATCCTCAGAGAGATGAGAAAAAAAATACTGTATTCATGTAATAGGATGCTATTTTACAAAAGGAACAATTAGAAAAACAAGAATAAACTTTGGGAAAATAAAAATATGATAGCTGAATTTTTCAAAACAGAAAACAAGAGTTAGAAGAGAGAGTTGATGAAAAACATAAAAAGTGACTAAAAGTACAAGGATAGAGAATATAATATTAATAACAGATAGCAAAAAATATATATATATACATATATATATGAAATATTAACAACAGTGTCAGGTACCATATAAACATCTATATTTACTTGTAAATGTACATGCTATTGTTTAGATCTGGAATGTTTCCAGTGGCCCTTGTATTGAAGGCCTGGTTCGTTCCCGAGCCTGCGGTGCTACTGGGAGGTAGTGTAACCTTTAGGAGCTGGGGCCTAGTGGAAGGAAGTTAGGCCTTTGGAGGGCATGCCCTTAAAGGGGATATTGGGCCCCTGGCACCTCTTTTTTCCCTCTTGCCCTCCTGGTGCCATAAGGTGAGGGTTTTTTCCACCACATGCTCCTACCAGGATACACTGGGCTTCCACATGCCCCAAAGCAACAGGCCAACCAATCATGGACTAAAACCATGTGCCAAAACAAATATTTTCTCCTTATAAGTTATTTATCTTAGTTATTTTGTCACAGTGATAGAAAACTAACACAGCACATCTACATTTTCATTTAATTCTTATGACAAGATAACATTAATACTTCCATTTATAGATGAGGTTATGTTAAATAACCTCAGGTAAGTTAAATAACTTGTTTAAGGTTCTAGGATAGCACACAGTAGGGTCAGGATACAAAGTGATGCGAGGAGAAAGGAGGAAAATTAGTGGATCAACCCAGGACTTAAAATATCCAACTAATAGAAGTTACAAAAAGAAAAAAGGAAAAGGAATGGAGTAAATGATAAAAGAAAGAGTGTAACAAAATGTTTCAAAATTGAAGATGATTTAGAACTATACCAGATGCCCTTCACAATGATTGAAAATAGTTACTGAAAGTGCACAATTATTCTAAAATTTCAGCAAACTGAGAATATAAATAAAATCCTAAAAGTTTCCAAGGAGATGGGGACAAACCAGGCCACATGCACTTTTGATATAATAATACAAGCATCATTAAAGAAAACAATTACTGGCAAAAGTTTCCTTAAGCCAGAACTTAACTTTTACCAGCTCTTCCAAAGTTATCACTTCCCAGAATGGTGACTGGTGAGCAATTACCCCATCAAACATATTCCCTTGTTACTGAAGCAACTAAAAAATGCTCTGGTTTTCAAAAATACAAGTCAATGGTTCAGTCAGCTTGACTACCAAGACCTTGGAGTGTGATGTTGTAGGAGGCAGGGGGGGTTTCTGAAACAAACTCTCAAAAACTTGTATTTGAGTATGTCTGAGAGAGCAAGAGAGCAAGAGCCAGAGAGAGGATCTTTAGTAAATTGAAGAATTCACTAAAGTTCTCAGTTCCCCTACATTTCTGTAGCATGCCTAGACTCACTGATAGAATACACAGACTATCTCTAGCATCCTTAAACACAAGACAGAGAAAGTCAGGCAGGATAAAAAACAAGAAACCTGCCCCCAAGAAAAGCATGAAATTCCAGAGTATGGTCTTTCAGAGCCAAGGACATTTTCCCATTCTACTTCAATTTGTAGAAGGTAAGTTATTAAAGGGAGAGAGGTTGCTCAAAATGTACTTGACTCCTCTAAAAACTCTTGCAACATTACATCTGGCCCCACTAAGTCACTCCAGATTCTAGATGGTGAATCCAACTCCCCTTTGATCAGGCTAAAGCAACAAAGGTCACTGCCCATCTCTCAGGGGTCATGTTCAAACCTATCAGTGGGTGTTCATGTGGAAGGAAATCCTCTCATATAACAAATAGAAACACTCATTGAGCACCTCTGGTAGGCAGAATAGACATGGTCTCTCTTTTCAGAGAGCTTACTCTACAAAGAGAGAGAGAGAGAGAATAAAATACCAAATAATCCAATAAATAAGTGTATAAATAAATGTAGCTTCACAAGTACCATGAACGGTTTGGATAAGTGTCTCACAAAGGTCCCTGTGTTAAAGGATTGGCCCCTAGGGGGTGCTACTGGGAGCCTTTAGGAGATGGGGCCTTGTGGGAAGTGCTTAGGTGAATGGGAATGTACCCCGGAAGAGGAAAGTGGGAACCCTGTACCTTCCTCCTTCTCTGTTGCTCATCCTAGCCAAAGTTTTTTGCCACATGCTCTGTCATAATTCTCCCACCTGTCTCACCAAAGGCCCAAAGCAACAGGACCCACCAATCATGGACTGAAATCTCCAAAACTGTGAGCCAAATAAACCTTTTCTATTTATAAGTTGATTATCTCAGTTATTTTATTATAGTAATAGAAAGCTGACTAGGGGCTGGGGTTGGGGCTCAGGGATAGAATACTTGCCTAGCACGTGTGAGGCACTGGGGTTTGATGCTCAGTACCACATAAAAAAATAAACAAATAACATAAGGTCATTTTTTCCATCTACAACTAAAACTATTTTTTTTTAAAAAAAGAAAGCAGACTAATACAGAGATAAACAGAGTTGAGTGATAGAGAATATCTAGTCACGTTAAATGAGTGGGGAAGGCCAAGATAGACAAGTCTCTACCTTGAGAAGACATTATAAAAGAGATTTGATAGTTGAGCAGACCTTGCCAGAGAAAGACTGTTCCAGACAGTGGAACAGCATACATAAACGAGCAGAAACAGAGAAAACTGCAAAGTGGATGTGAATGAACACAACAGGAGTTTGGAGAGATAGGCAGGGGTCAGGCCACACAGAATCAGGCAGGTACTGTGAGACCTACACTTTGCTCACTGACCATCCTAACTCAGGTTGATTAATAGCTATCTTTCAGGGTACATTAGGAGCCTTGGTCCTTGTTTTATTATTCCTTTTTAAATATCTTTATTTTAAATTTGTCTAGAAACAAAAGTGGTATTCTTAATTAACTCTTCCATGCTCCAAACAAAAGTAGACATCATCAGGATTTTGACATCTGGAATGGGTTAAATCAACAGATCTAAATATCTCCTCCAATGGCTTTGAGAATAGAATGCACTGTCTTGAGCATGGCCTACGACGCTCTGCCCACCTCTCTGGTTTCTTCATTCATCACTGAACCTACTGTTCTAGTCATACTGTCAGTTCTCCAGATACCCCAGGCCTTTCCTGCCCTGTGCTCCTGCACATGTTCTGTTTGCCTGGTTCTCCTTCTTTGCCTGGTTAGCTTTTCTTTGTGCCACAAGCGTTAACTGGCGTACCAAATCCAGGAATGCTTCTTTGACACTCTCCCCATCTTCTTCCATTACAAGTGGGGTAAGTGGCCTTCTCTTTGGCCACAGAACAGCGTGCAGACACTTCCATTGCAGCACTTAGCATAATTTATTGGTTATTACTGTTTATGTATCCAAATTGAGCTTGAATCCAGAAATTGTATCTTAATCCAGAACTATACTCAAGGTTTACTGAATGAGTAAAACATCTAATTAAACAGCTGTTTATGAAGTGAGGATGGGTAAAGGCAGGAAGACATAGACAAAAAAGAAAAGCTACATGGTTTATGGAAACTGATCAGAGTGAGGAGTGAGGGAGACAAATAAAGGGACAAATAAAGGACACTACGAAGCTCCATGAGTGTGTGAGGAGGCAAATGGTGGTCCTATTAAATAATCACTGGACGCCAAAAGAAAGAGGTCCTTGGGAGGGAGGGAGAGGAAAGAAGATGAGTTTGGTTTCAGTCTTGCAAATTTGATTATCCAAGTGTAAACTCCTCACTCTGTCAGAAAATCAACTCCTGCTGTCCTCCCTACAGAGTGTGGGCAGCCTACTATTGGCATAGTAGGAGGCTTTTTTATTATACTGTGCAGATGATCCTTGACTTACAGTGCAGTTATGTCCCAATACAACCATCATAAATTGAAAATATTATGTCAGAAATGCACTTAAGACACATAACCTACCAAACATCAGGCTTAGCCTAACCTGCTTTAAATGTGCTCAGAACACTTATGCTAGCCTACATTGGGCAAAATCATGTAACACAAAGCATTTTTATTTATTTAAGATCAATAAAGTATTCAATAGCTCCTGTTACTTACTGAATAGTGTACTGAAAGTGAAAAACAAGTAGCTCAGCGATAGAGTGCTTGCCTAGCACATGTAAGGCACCGAGTTCGGTCCTCAGCACCACATAAATATAAATAAGTAAATAAATAAAATTTATTGTGTGTCCATCTACAACTAAAAAAATTCTTTTTTAATGAAAGAAAAGTGAAAAACAAAATTGTTGCATGAGGTCATTTTTGCACCACTGTAAAGTCAAAAAAATTCCTAAGTCTGACCATGTAAGTTGGGGGCTTTCTGTAATTGTAACATCTCCTGAATGATCCATGTCCATGGGAAAAAAATGCTTCTGCCCAAATACTCTGAGGCCTTAAACCCCTTGGATCATTAAAAGAGACTGGATTTCACTGCATTAGATGGAAATCACGCTTGGATGAAGTGATGGTCATAGGATGCAAAAGACAGATCAAGAGGGTCCGTGTATGAATGTATATATAACCCACATATTTTTTGCATACTTCCAAATTGCATTGTTTATGCAGCTGTCCACAAACTCAGCTTCTCTGTTTATTTTTGTCCTTAAAAGAAACAGAGAAGAGAGTTCTGCCTATTAGGCACAAAGAGATCAAAGGGCCCCCTAACCAGCCTGCAAGAGTGCCCCACTCAAGGCTTCCATCTGAGCAAAGATCAAAACGAGACTGCTGCCCTCGGAATGGTTCCCCCTCCAGAAAGCCTGTGATGGCACCTGTTGGGATCTTCCTTTCACTGCTCCCACCAAATGGAAGGCTTTGTGCCTTCCTGGGAGTGAAACATGAAATAAGATTGAAGCTTTCCAAAGAGAAAAAGGCATTTCCCACCAGGTTTACTAAGACAGCATTACTATCACAAAGCAGGTAGCATCACTGTTCCTTTATAAGCAAAGGGGAATGAGGTTAAAAAAAAAAAAAAGAAGAAAGAAACCAAAAAGGTCAACTGACAAACTAAAGGTTACCCAGCAATTTGTAAGTGGACCTGAGAAGTAGGCAGATGGCAAACACTTGCTTTCTCTCTTGAGCCAAGAGGAAAAAGTTGACACCCTCTGTGTTTTCTTTCTCCATCCCTAATATGTCACCCTTTTAATTGGCTCTAACCACCTGAAGCAAGACTCTAGAGTGACATTTATTCCCAGCACCATTTTGGTTGGCGCAGGAAACAGGCGTGCCCTTGTAAGCTGTGAATGGCGCATTGTTCATCCCTTCAGCCTGTGGCCTCTCTCACTGCTTTCTCCAAGCTGATCGGGGTTTGCTTCAGGATGTGACAGGGGCAATCAGTGCTGTAACAAAAACATCTGTACAGCAGCATGTGTTGTTTGGGGTCTCAATATCTCATTTTTGGAAATTTCGGGGTGAAATCATACTGGATTCTCCCATGGAATCTGCAATTGAATTGTTATGTAGAGTAGGTTTACAGTCCAGAGCCCTAACCCTTGTTCTGGTGCTGTCCTTAAACCCACTGACCTTTCTATACCTACGGAAAACAAGTTGTCATGTGATCCAAACTCCAACTGCAGTGGAAGCAACCAAGACTATCTCAGTAAGAAACAGGGTGAGGGCTAAGTTACTGCTTTCCCATCGGGGTACTGGCAATTCCACCTGCAATCTATAGCAGGAAATTCTAGTCCATTATATGATAAACTTAAAATGGACAGTGAGGTGGGAAAACACTCCCAGAATGCATTGGCAGGACACGTGGCCAGACACAGTATGGCAGGTTGAGAAATGAAAGTCCAAGAGTGAAGGCTTGGAAACCAGGAGCAGCCTCGCAGATGAACTGTGACTACCAGGGACAGACATGGATTTCATACACTCCTTTAATTAAATATGAGCCAACACAAGGATTATGCAATTTCCATGATAAAAATTAAGTGCCCTCTTACCTGCACTCCTGCTGTCCTGTAAAAAAGAAGTAGTGGAAAGAAAGATACAATTTCAAAGTAAATGATTGACAGTGACTACCATTCCAACTCTTGACTAAGAAACCTAAAGAGACTGAAAGACAACGTCAAGCTGGGAACTGTGTAAAGCAGTGGATCTGCATGCAAGGTCTTCTGAATAGAAGTATTGCTACCCATTATTCTAAGGACACCAGTAGCATTCCACCACAGTTTTATTATTTGCCTATTTCTCCAAACGTGCATTTGCACATAGAAATCATTTGCAAGTGCTCTCTCCTCCTCTGAGCAATTTATTTACTGCTTCTGTTTGGTCTTCATTCGGCCTAGTCACTTCCTTTCTGGAATGTCTTAGTTTTTTTTTTTTTTTTTTTTTTTTTTTTTTTTTTTGTGGTACCAGGGATTGAACTCAGGGGCACTCGACCACTGGGCCACATCCCCAGCCCTTTTTTTGGTATTTTATTAGAGACAGGGTCTCACTGAGTTGCTAAGTGCCTCACCACTGCTGAGGCTGGCTTTGAACTTGCGATCCTCCTGCCTCAGCCTCCCAAAGTGCTGGGATTACAGGCGTGCGCCACCGCGCCCGGCTTGGAATGTCTTAGTTTTTGATAGACTTTAAGCTCCTCAAGGACAAGGACTTGACTTGTGGAGTTTTAATGGTGGCCGTGTGCTTGTTTTGGATCTCTCAGTGTCTACAATGGTGTCTTATGTCCTTCAGACATTCAGTGAGCAGCTGTTGAGTGACTGATTTCTCTTGTAGAGGGCTCACTAAGAACCTGAGACAAAAGAAGTTAGTCAATTAACCTTCTGACCACTGATGTCTCTCCCTCAGTACTTACAAAGTAGAGTGATTCCTTTAACTTCTGAAACATTAAATTTCATAAAAATGTTTTTTTCATAAATAGCCACTTTTCTCTTTATTAAAGCCTATAAATGAAAGGGCACTATTATAGGTCCTTTCCCAGAGATGGGGATATTGTGATGTTCTGATATTAAATGGCCTTCCTAGTCCTGCAATGATTTTTGCATTCACTTTTCTATTCACTCAAACAGCTGCTGGCCACTTGCCATGTCTATATGTACTGGTACAGTAGAGCTGATAGCTTACTACACACTTTCTCAGTTAATAACCCTAATGACCCTGTATGTAGTGGGTATTAGTGTGCCCTTCGTAGAGGTAAGAAAACAAATACTTAAAGTACCTAAGTAATTTGCACAAGTTAACACACTAAGGGACTGGGAATTCGAACCAAGTCTGCACCTTCAAAGCTATAGCTATTATTAATGTACAATGATGCCTCTCAAAGGAACCTCAAGCCAGAGCCAGGCCTGAAAGCCAAGCTTTGGGGACTCCAGAGCAACAGTCAGTGTTGCTGTAACACTGTAATAATGTATATTTGTTCAAACACTTCTATGTAAATAGATTGTCTCTGCATGTTTGTTTCTTCTTTTAAAAATAAATTGTCTTGGACTGGGGTTGTAGCTCCGTTGTAGAGCACTTGCCTCACATGCATGAGGCATTGGGTTCGATCCTCAGCACCACATAAATAAATTAAAGATATTGTGTCCATCTAAAAAATTTTTTTTTTAAATATAAGAAAAATAAATTGTCTTCCAACGGCTCAGGAGGCTAAGGCAGGAGGATCGCAAGTTCAAAGCCAGCCTCAGCAAAGGCAAGACACTAAGCAACTCAGTGAGACCGTCTCTAAATAAAATACAAAATAGGGCTGGGATGTGGCTCAGTGGTCAAATGCCTGAGTTGAATCCCTGGTACCCAGAAATAAATAAATATATATATAAATTGTCAATCACATGATAGAAATTGGCCTTTCTTTCTTTTTTTTCTTTTGGTACCGGGGATTGAACTCAGGGGCACTTGACCACTGGGCCACATCCCCAGCCCTTTTTTGTACTTTATTAGAGAAGGGTCTCACTGAGTTGCTGAGGCTGGCTTCGAACTCGCTATCCTCCTGCCTCAACCTCCCAAGTGCTGGGATTACAAGCGTGCGCCACCGCGCACCGCTGAGCCTTTATTTCTTTAAATGCTCAGTCTACTCATTATAAACTCTTACCTACAAGATGCCCTGGCTAATTTTATTCAAATGGACCAAACTTGCATTAACCACTACGTATAAAATGCAGGCTAGAGTTAGTTGTTCTTTCTTCTTTCTATATGTCTTATATCACTCTTTAATCAATATGACCTTTTTCTATCCACAAAACTGCATCATCAAATCATTGAAGTCTGAAATATTTACTTAACCACTTAAAGAAATAAAGCCAAGCCGGGCACGGTGGCGCACGCCTGTAATCCCAGCACTTGGGAGGCTGAGGCAGGAGGATCGCGAGTTCAAAGCCATCCTCAGCAATGGCGAGGCACTTAGCAACTCAGTGAGACCCTGTCTCTAATAAAATACAAAAAAGGGCTGGGGATGTGGCCCAGTGGTTGAGTGCCCCTGAGTTCAATCCCTGGTACCAAAAAATAAAATAAAATAAAATAAAATAAAGCCACGTTATTGTAACTTTGATTGCAATCCCTCAGGTCTTCTCCATGAGCCACTATTATCTATTATCCAACTTCCTCATAAACCTCAATCACTCTACATTTCTTAAGCCAAAAGACAGATGCTCAACTTTCTGCCATACTTAAATATGTTTTCTTGACTTATATTTATCTAAACAATTTCTCTTTTTCCTACCTTAGCCAACTTTCTGGAAAGTCTATATTATTTCTACTTTCTCAATTCCCATTAACTCCTAAATTTACTGCAGTGTTGAGTCTGTCCCAATCATTCCAATGAAAATACATAAACAAATTATATTATTATATTGTGTGTATGCATGAATATGTACAATTATAATGTACCAATTAAAAATATGTGAAAAATGAAATGTGAAGGTCATCAACAACCATCTCTACATCCAGAAGATATCTGCAAGTGTGGAACATGAGTTTGCATTTCTCACACGCTCCCAGATGCTGCTAGTGCTGCTGGCCCATGGACCACACTTTGAGTAGTGCTACTCTAAACACTTTAAGTCTTTATTCAATTGAATCCCTCTGATGCATTTAATCTATTGGTTATTTATTGCTTTTCAAATTCTCTTCTTGAAACTCTTCTGGTTTTCCTTTTCTCTCTCTGGCTGGGGTCATACTTAGACTTCTAATTCTTTCCTGTCTGTTAAATTCTGGGATTTCCCCAAGGCTCCATCCTTGACCCACACCACAGCCCTAGTTCATCATCTCTTGCCTGGATGACAGCTAAAGCCTCCTAACAGGTTCTCCTGCCATCAGTCTTGTCCTTGCCAAAGTCATCCTCCACAAAGATTCTTCCCAAACCCAAATCCAATTATATTATTCCCTTGCTTAAAGCCGTCTGGTGATTCTTCAGTCTGTAGAACAAAACCTCATTGGAACAGCTCCTCCTTTCCAACCTCACCTCTCAACACTTTCTCTTTATACTTTAGCTTCTATTAATATTGACCTGCCCCTAGTTTTCCAAAACACACTCTGCTGTTTCAAGTCACTTCACCTTTGGTCACATTTTTTCCACTTCTCAGAATGTGCCCAGGTTCACCCCAGGAATCTCATTCCCCTGGCTAATTCTTATTCATCCTATAAGATTCAGCTTAGGTTCTCTCATCCAGAAAACATTTGGTAGCATCTTCCTGTTCCCTCCTGCACACACTGGATTAAATCCCATCCTTTGTACTCCCACAGGACCTCTGTTCCCATTGCTCTTTGACAGCACTCTCCAGAGTATTTACACTGACTTCTAATGTGCTTGTATCCCTTTACAACTCAGTAAATTCTATGTGGGAATAATTCGTCTTTATAGCTGCACCCTTAACCTGGCAAAGAGTAGGCGCTCAATGAATGTTTTCAGAGCTGACCTAAGCCTCCATTTCTCCTCTACCAAATGAAAGCGCTTATGAGTCATAAGTGTCTTTCAGCTATCAAGGTCTGTGGTTTCAGTCAAAGAACCAACTCTACTTGGAGAGGAGAAGTTGGCTTACAGAAAGAGATTGGGCTCAGGCTGTGGTTCAGTTGTGGGGACCTGCCTGGCAGTTCTATTTCCAGTCCTGAGAAAGAGAGAGAGAGAGAGAGAGAATTTATTTTTTCAAAAGAAGGGAAATCCATGTCACTCTAGGGCTCATTCCACTGGTCATACCCTGATCCTCCAAGGGAGCAAAGATGAGAAAGAAAAAAATATGAATTTATGAAGCAGCAATAAGTCAAGACTCAAAAACTACAAAAACATACACCATTCACCTAATAGTCTCTACTATACAAATATTAATTTGAGTTTATGGAGGTTTAAAAGCAACTTGTTAAACATGAATTTGAAATCATATTATCATGAACATATGTCCAGGACATATGTGACACTATATATGAGAAACTATGTGATACACATGTACATATCACTATTTTTAGTGATAAAAAATAATTACCTTGCAGGTCAGGAGATCCTCAACCACAAAGAATTGTTCAATTATATTCTCACAGCATTCAGGAAAAGGAACTTGGTTTAGAAACGTTCTGCCTCTGCTAGAACATTCCTTTTAGCCTGCCTGTTCATCCCACAGTCTTGATTTTGAGGCTGCCTCCCCTAACTGTTCCAAGTCCCAGTTGGCTTAGGTGCCCCTCAGCACACCCACCTTCCCCCATCGTGGAATATCTTGTATGACATTGTACTGGTAACTGCAGATTTACTTGTCTCCCATCTCCCACAAGAACAGGGGCAGGGACTTAACGCTCATGTCACAGTCACTTCTCCAGTCCAGCACAGCACCTGGGAAGGGGTTAAATGCTCAAGAAAAAAAGTGAACTCTAGTTGAAATGATAAGGGCTATTAGCTTTTTTGTTGTTGTTGTTTTAATCATAAAGTTCAATGTGGATTGCTCCATCATTCAAGGGTTAAATTTAATTCATTAAGGTTTTTAATGCAGATACAGGTTAAGAATCCCTTAAATGAAAATGCTTTGGACCAAAGTGTTTTAGATTTCAGAGTCTTTCAGATCTTGGATCATTTGTATAGGCTTTACCAGTTGAGCATTCCTAATCCAAAAATCCTAAATCTAAAACATTCCAAAACCTGAAACTTTTTTTTTTTTTTTTTTTTGGTGGTACTGAGAATTAAACTCAGTGGTGCTCTATCACTGAGCTACATCCTCAGCCTTATATATTCTTTTTTTGAGATAGAGTTTCTCTAGTTGCTAGGCTGACCTCAAACTTGGCAATCCTCCTGCCTCAGCTTCCCAAAGTAGTTGGATTACAGGTATGCACTACAAAGCCCAGCTCAAAACCTGAAACTTTTTTTTTCAAGATTTTTTTTTTTTTTAGTTGTAGATGGATACAATACCTTTGTTTTTGTTTTTGTTTTTATGTGGTGCTGAGGATCGAACCCAGTGTCTTACATGTACTAGGCAAGTGCTTCATCACTGAACTATACAACCCCAGCCCCAAAACCTGAAAGTTTTTGAATGAATGTTTCAGATTTGGAGAATTTCAAATTTCAAATTTTCAGATGGTCAATACATTTTTGGTCAATACATTTCAGATACATTTTTGATAAACTTTTAAAATTTTGATTTTGTATAAAATCCAAAAAAATCACAGTCATCTATACAATTTTCTGTGCATAAAAAGAGGCAGGTTAACTCACTAATAATGTTATTTCCAAATGGGTCAACACTTTTAAATAATACTATAAACATTTTTAGAGCATTTTACAATATCTGCAAGCCTAGGTCAGATTTTTTCCAAAAAAGATGTTTAATACCAGTTATATATATATTTGGTGTCTATTTCTTTAAGTTTCTTATCACTTAGAAGTGTTGTAGCTCTTATCATCAATCTTTTGGGATAGCAAGTGGCAAGAACTACTCTGTCTCTATGAAAGTTTAACTTGAGAAGAAAAGAATGGCTGATGTGCCACAACGGAGTGTAAAGCTCTATGAGCTGGATAGACTCTTGCTGGTAATTCCACCAGTCTTTCTTCTGGGGCATCGTGGGGCTGAAGGTTCAAGGGTTCCAGTCTTACAAGACATAGTCGTTGTCTACAACTGCAAGTTCAAATCCCATGTCCCATAGCTTTCAGTGTCCTCATCAAATTCCAGCATATTCTATTACTCCAGTTCCTTTTCATGTTCAAGCTATTGTGAAGAGTTGCTATGCACTGTTTAACAGCTGCCATTTAAGCCCCTTCCCCCGCCCAATAGGTTACACTTCAGTCTTGTAGATTAATTTGAAATGAACCATTATCCTTCATGATGAAGCACAATCAAAAGGAACTTAGAGAAATTAAAAAAAAAAAAAAAAACAGCAAACACTCTATGATCCAAATAAGGCCCTAAATTTTAAGAATTCTCATTTTGGAGCAGATTATTCCAGATAACATAGTCTATTAGCTAAGTGTGACATATCAGGAAGTCCTTAGATTTAAAAAAAAAAAAAAAAAAAAGTTGGGTGGAGCAGCAACTTCTGAAAACCTCAGGCTTGTAAGGGGTATCCCTAGTCAGGAGAAAGTTCAGTTGCACACAGGAAGCAGGGGATGTTCAGCAAAAGAAAAACAAAGTGCCAACAGTAAGAAAGTATTAGAAAGGAACACTAGGCAGAGACAGTTCTCAACAGTTTAGTAAGGTTCAAAACCACATTGTTTTTAGCACCTACTATGTGCAAAGATATATGTTAGATGCCAGGGATAGGGATTGAGAAAGTCATAATCTTTGCCTGCAGGAATCTCAGAGCCCCAGAAGACACAATCAAATAAAAAAGTCAATATAGTGTGTTAAATAAGCTGGTGCTGCTGAAGCCCAGGGAAAGAGGATGCTGGTGTATGATTCTGGCAATCACTATTCTAGATTCTTGCACATTGTACTCTCTGGCTTTCTGTTGCAGAAACATAAAGAAATATGTACAATTTTTTTTAAAAATTTTAATTCACAGATGAAATCTTTTCCATAGAAAATTCAAGAGATTTGGCTCACTTAGTGTCTATAGCAAACCCAGGAGCATAGGTGATTTTTACACCTATTTCACAGTTGAGAAGGAAAAAGCAGCTTGTCAAAGTTTTTGAGCTGCTTCCCCAGGTCACCAAGTGTATGGCAGGCTGGAAGTTGAATCTTCGTCATCAGACTCCAAGTTGGGTTACATTCCTATTAAGTTTCTAAAACACGTTTTAAGCATTTGAAGATTTTTCCTTAAGGAAAGGAGAAAGTCAAAACCGACCTCCTGGCAAATGCAGAGCTCACCAGCTCCCGAGGGATTAGAGGAATGAATTTCTTCCATGCTGAACCATAGCTATTTCAGGATGGGGGCACAGGGAAAGAGCTGGATGTGGCCCTGGAGGGGAATGACAGGGAAGGTCAGGGGAGATTCCAAGAACATGAAAAGCCTCACACCCAGCCCCAAACGTATGGACCTCTTTGCCCACTAACCCAGCCTAATCCAAATGACCTCATTAAGATCTCTCTTGCAAAGCTGCCATTTCCTTAGGAAGGAAAGCCCCAGGACAATGTGTGGACAAGCTGTGGAGATGCCTGTGCCATTATTTGTTGACACAATAGCAGAATCTTTCAAATCTGGTGCTTGTCTTGAACACCCCTGGCGGCAGACGAGTTGTAAGACAATGGAAATATTGTCAATGCCAGAAACCAGGCTACCGGATCTAGCTAGATCTCTCTAGGCTCAGCACAGTCAACTGGGTGGAGAAAAGGTATTTTTTAAAAATTGGACCTCAAATTGTCATTATAAATATTATTAGTGATTTTATTTTTCAAATGGGAAATAATTTATATTATGACGCACTGAAGCAAAAGATGTAATGAAAAGAAGCTTTTCTTTTGGCTTTCTAATTTAAAAATTAAGTGACAGATTCATATAACGATTTTAGAGAAGTTATATTTAAAAGGCAGAGCAGGACTTCATGTAATCTTTGTTAAGCAATTTCATTACTCTGGGCTTTGGTTTTCTTTTCCATAAAAAAAAAAAAAAAAAAAAAATAGGTCTGAAAGGACAATAAATTCTTGCCTACCTTAAACTTCTATTTCTTTGTATAACTTTATATATTATTTCAAAATGTTTCTAAGGTTTACATTTTTAAGCAGAAAAATGTTTAAAATAAAATTTGGTTTTCCTGTCTACAAATAAACATGAGTAGGAAAGGAATTATCTTACCTACATAATGCAATATTTTTTATTTGTTGCTTCACATGAGAAAGCTTATTTAGTTTAGAAGAAAGTACTTTGCATTCTAACTAAAATTATTTAATATATTTAAATGCATTTATTTTGCTAAAATATTTTTAAACCTTCACTGTTAAATAGTAAAGACTTATGTTTCAATGATTTTGACTATAAATGTCTTGAATGACTTTCAAAAATAAAATAAACAAATCACAGTTCAATTTTGGAAAAAAATTAACCAATAAAAGCATTAAAACTAAACTCATGTCCCAAAATAAAAACCATACCTATTTGTACAAAGAAGAGATATTACAATTTTGATTAAATTGTAGGTAAAGCTATTTTATTCAAATGAGTCTTCCAGACCATTGATTGAATAAAAACATTTAGCAAAAATGTTCAAAGCAGCAATATCTGTAACAGCAAAAACTGAACAATTCCAAAGTCCATCCAGAATGAGTCAATAGAGGGCTGTGTATTTATACATTGTACACTGTGCAGCAATGAAAATGAGTGAGCTGCAGCCACACACAAAGCAAACAGGAACCTTGGAAATGCAATACTGTGTGACAAAAAAAGTCACAACCAACACATACAGTATGATTACACTGATAAATTAAAAACAAGCAACATATGATTTAGGGATAAAAACATGATGAAACTATAGACAAAAGCAGTCTGAATGCAGAATTGACACTTTGACCTGTAACTAGGACGAGACAGGCAGGGGCACTCGAGCAACCTCAGAAGAAATGTTCTTTATCCTAAACTAGGTAGTGGGTGCTTAAGTGTTCATTGCATTGTTACTCTTTATAGATTACTTGTGTTTTGCCAATACTATTACCTACTCAATATTAATTTTTTTTGGTGCTATGGATTGAACCCAAAGGTGTTATACACCCTAAGCACACCCTCTACCACTGAGCCACACCCTCAGCCTCAATTTTAATTTTAAAACATATTAATGTCATGATAAAATTTACCTAGTCATATCCATCCTGGAGCAGTGCCTAAGGCAGTGAAGTATAATGGATAAGACTTTGAACTGTGTCCCTGTCATGAACTCATTTTGCAAATCTGGACACCAATAAATTCACTCAGACTTCAACTATGAGAATTTTACAACTCCAGAAAAAAACAAAGATGTCCTAATCATTCTATGGATAGTTTGATATAGCCTAGAAATCAAAAAAAAAAAAAAAAACCTAGGTAAGAAAAATCAAATTGGTAAAAATTAAAGAAAATCAGAATCATTTTTTGAAAATATTGCCTAGCACTATCCTTTTTAAAATAAATTCTTCAGGAGACCAAGATCCAAATTAGACCACAGAGTTCCCTATGTGTAGCAAGGTTTAGATTTTTTCTTCTGCCTTTCCACCCATATATTCTAGTGGTTTTTTTTTTTCTATATTAGCACTGCAGAAATTGGGAATTAACCTCAATGTAGCTATCTCTATACAACTCAGAAATTTAGCTCTGTCTCCTCTTCCATACTATCCCTCCCAAAGAGATATCCATCCCTACCCATTGCATCTGTTTCCTTATTTATCGAGTGAAAAGAATTATGGTATCTCCCCATGATTGTCATAAGAATTAAACAAGCTAATTCACATATGGCATTCAGAATATGGCCTTATGCAGAATAAGTATTATATAAGTATTTACTGTGATATGTGCAGATTATTGTTATTACAACTATTTTGCAAACTTCATCTTAGATTTAGAGTAAGAAAATATGTAGTTCCATGTACCACGTATACTTCTCTTTGAAGTAGGATTTTACTGACCAACATCAATGCTTTCTTTCTCTGCAATTGATCCAATTCCCATTTGTGCATACCCCTCTCCAACTTCATTTTAGTGGTGAAAGCAAAAATCTTAAGAGTCTCCACCTATTGGCTGGGTAAACCCAACAATGCATAGGAAGTTGTAGCCAAATCAGATTAATCTTGCATCTCCCACTCCCCTGTGAGCTTCACTGGCTCAAAGGCTTCACCCTGACCCAAGTGACTGAATGTAAATAAGAAGGGAACTGAGGCACCTGGAGAATCATGCTTTATCCTTCCTCAAATCTGGTAGCTCCCAACTATGGGTATGTTGAAAATCTGTGGGCACAGAGAGATGGCATTTCCATAGTAGAATGGATGATCTCAATGAAGTCCTTTATCCAGCTATGCAAACTCTTTCCGGGCAGGGCTGTGGTGGTGTGATTGTGCAACTTTTATTTGTATTACTCTTATTTCTAGGGATGGGCAACAAGTTAAAGTCAATTAAGAAGCATATTAACTGTCACCCAAACCTCAAACTGAATAAAATAAAATAAAATGTTAATAATGTTAATATTACCAACCTCTTCAAATGTCATCCTCAGATTCCCTGTGCAAAAACCAGTGTGGGTTGCAACAGCAAAGAAAAAGTCCCCAAACCACTTCATTGCATTCTAACCACATTATTGTGGCTGAATCCCAACAACCTTATTGTAAATATTTTTTACATCCCCTACCCCCGGGTGCAAAAGGAATTTACGGTTAATTCTAGAAAGGCTTAGAAATTTATCTTTAGAGCCAAAAGCCTGATCTCAATTTAAGAGAGTCCTTGCAAAATTCCCCACCAAACTCCCACTTTTGGGCCTTTCACACATCACAGAATGACAGCAGAACCCTAGTCTGTGATGGATCAAAGAAGGTATTTTTGTGGCCTGGAATGACATCATATGTTGTGTTGTTTCACAACTGAGGAGACTTGCTTCCAATAGTCTAGAGTTCAAGGGTTGGCAAATTTTTCCTAAGGCCGGAAAGTAAATATTTTAGCCTTTACAGGCCATACTGTCACTGTCATAACCAGTAACCTCTGCCATTATAGCAAGAATGCCATATTTTTTTTCTTCATTAAATTATTTATTTACTCTACTTTGTTATGCATGATGGCAGAATGCAATTCATTTCATATTACACATATAGAGCACAATTTTTCAAGTCACTGGTTGTACACAAAACATTTTCACACCATTCATGTCTTCATATCTGTACTTAGGGTAATGATGTCTAACTCATCCCACTATCATTCCTACCCCCTTGCCCGCTCCCTTCATGTTCCTCCCCTTTGTATCTAAAGTTCCTCCAAGAATGCCATATTATAATGCCGTTATGGCAATACAAGAACCAGTGCACGTGGCTGTGTTTCAATACAGTTTTATGTATGGATACAAGTGAATTTAAATTTCATATAATTTTCACAGGTAACAAAACATTCTTTGGATCTCTTTGTAACTATTTAAAAATGTTGAAACCATGCTTAGCTTGCAGCAGTAGAAAAATAGTGAGCCAGAATTAGCTAGCTTCTCTGTCCAGTTGTGTACAAATCATAGTAATAAACACAATTCCTAAAGACCACTCAGCTGCCCTCCCACTAAGTCTCTAGTATGTTCGTTATATTTTTATCTTTTTTAATCAATAAATTCATACTCCTTAATCATCCATTCCTCCTCAGAAATTGGGGAGGTGGACCTTGTTTTATCAATAGCAGAAACTGGGGCACAGAAACATCCTAGAATGAGTCAAGGACGAACCCAAGAAGAGAGGGTTTTTGTTTGGTTTGGGTTTAGTTTTGTTATTTTATTTTGTTCAAGGTGCTTGGAGTCAAACTTAGGGCCTTGCAAACACTAGGTAAGTGCTCTAACATGGAGCTGTACCCCAGCCCAAGAAGAGAGGATTTTTGACAGGATTTCCTCTCTGAATTCTGCTTGGACACTACCTCTCCACATTAAGTACACATTCATTAAGTCCTGTGTGAACTGTATGAATACCATGATTGTATTATCACACAATCATAATGATCTTTTGTGACCCAGGATGATGACACTCTTAAATGTATCATTAATATATATGATAATAAGGCTACATGTGTGGCTCAGCAGGCTGTTGCCTAATCAGAAGTCATTGACCGCTGATGGTTATGAGGAACGCCTCTGAAAAACAGCACGTACTCCTGGGGCCACTTCTAAATGCAATATTCCTTTTTATCTTCGGTACTGGAAGTTGAACCCAGGGGTGTTACACCATTGGGCTACATCTCCAGACCTTTTTATTTTTTCTCTTGAAAAAGGGTCTTACTAAATTGTCCAGCCTGGCATCCAACTTGTGATCCTCCTGTGTCAGTCTCCCAATCCACTGGGATCACATATGAATGTCACCACACCCAGCCATCTCATTTTTCAATTTGTTTTTCTCCTGGGGAAAACAAATGCTGAGCTAGCATCTAAGGATACACACTTGTGTAGACCAACTTGTTTCCTTATTCCTGACTCTTCATTCCCCATTGGCCAACATTCCTTCTCCACCCAACCCCCATCCCATTCCTGCCTATTCTCTGAGGGGAATTCAAACACATGTACTTCGTTTTTCTGAATCCATAAGCTTAACAGAATGCTCCCCCCAAAACGGCCAAAAACCTATATCTTAAACTGAGTACTATTTCATCAAGTCAGAAAATTATGACCCCATGGTCTGAGGACCTTACCCAAATCAGTCAGTTTTACTCTTCACAGACAAATGCCACTCTGCCATAGCCATGACACACCCACGTGTCTTATCCCACCTGCTTCCTTCCACTTGCCCCCCACCCACCCCTGAACCTGGATGAGGTCACTGGAGATGGCTTATAGGAATCACTATTATAAATGGTTGGACCACAAAAGGCAAAAACTACACAAAAGCTGGGTGCGGTGGCACACATCTGTAATCCCAGCACTTGGGAGGCTGAGGCAGGAGGATCACGAGTTCAAAGCCAGCCTCAGCAATGGCAGCAAGGCACTTAGCAACTCAGTGAGACCCTGTCTCTAATAAAATACAAAAAAGGGGCTGGGGATGTGGCCCAGTTGTCAAGTGCCTCTGAGTTCAATCCCTGGTACAAAAAAAAAAAAAAAAAAAACTACAAGAGAATTTTCTCATCCTTCACCAATTCAAGTTTTTCTTCAGCAGACATAAGACTCATAAGATACTATTGATCAACCCAGAAACACAGTTCCAGAAGTATCCATGCAGAACCCCTACTCAGGCAGTCCTTTCACATAACAGTCACTCATCATTACCACTTAGAATGGCACCACACACTAGTTCTGACAGCAGTTCAAAAGCTGTAAAATAGGGACTTCATTTAGAACATACTCTGATCACAGACCCAAAAACATACCAGGAAACTAATTAATCCTCAAACATCTACTTTTCCCCACACCATCTAATTAGAAAAGGAAGTCGCAATAGAGCTATTCTGTCTCTCTCTGTGTGTGTGTATATATATATATATATAAACACATATATATATATATATATCTTTCTCTCAATGTTCTGAAATATGAGAATATGAATACTCTGATTCTCCTCCGAAGAAAAGATTATCTTTAACTCTACTCTCCAAATTGGAAAAGAAATCAGACTTCTTGTTGAGAAGTTCAACCACTTTTATAAGACAGCTCTTGAGAACCTTACAGTTTCATGATGCAACATTTCCCAAGGGCAATTAATCCTGAGCAACTCTTGTAAAAAAATAATAAATAAATAAAGCAACAAAGCACGTTTTGTGATGCCATAATGTTGACCTGTTTGTGCCACTCAATTATGAATTTACAAAATTCCAAATTCACATTGTAAAACAGAAAGGTGGGAGGAATGAAGCATGGCAATTCAGGAAGACTTGAACTCAAACACATCCCAGACCACCCAGGCTGCCTTAAAAGGCAGCTAGTGCAATGACATAGCCCAGAAGAATGCCCTAGAGTGAGTGTGTGTGTGTGTGTGCGTGTGTGTGTGTGTGTGTTTTAAGATTTTTAATTTTGCCTAAGTTTAATTCACCAATAGTAGTAATCTTTCCCTAAAGGGCTATACTTCACTCAACTAAGATGATGTTATGATTATAATTATTTTTAATAGAAGCTATCAATTACTGAGCACTTTGTTGCCAGGAACTATGCTTTGTATACATTATCTCGTTTAACTTACACAACTAGCCCTATTATGTAGTTATTATTATCTTCATTTTACAGATGAGGAAATTGTCAGAGAGGTTAAGTGACTTACCTAAGGTCACAAAGACAATAAAAAACAGACAAACCCAGAACCATCTGACACAAAACCTGTATACCAGGATCCTTCCACTAACTGGTTCCATGCATTTGAGTCAAGGGACGCAAATTACATACATCTCATCATTAAGCTATTACCTCCTCTGTAGTGGTTACCAAACTTGACTTTTCATTGTAATCACAGAGGAAGGTTTTTAAAAACAGAGATTCCCAGTATTAAAAAAGAAAGAAAGAAACCTTGTCATTTACGATGAAATACGTTAAGCTGGAGGTATTATGCTAAGTGAAATAAGTCAGATGTGGAGAGACAAACACTGCATGTTCTCACTTCCATGTGGCAACTAAAAAAGTTGATTTATAAGATGTTAAGAAGGGGAAGAGGGAAATAGGGAAGTTGTATAATAGGTATCAAAATATGTTTTAGATAGAAGAAGTTCCAATGTTCTACAGCACAGTGGATGACTACATTTTTTTATTCAAAGTTGTTGTATATATAACAGTAGAATGCATTACAATTCATAATTCAGGTATAGAGAACATTTTTACATATCACTGTTTGTATACAAAGTATATTCATACTATTTATGTCTTCAAACATGCATTTAGGGTAACGATATCCATTTCATTCTACCATCTTTCTTTTTCCTCTTTATGCCCCCTTGCCCCCTCCTTTCCCCTCCCATTGACCTTTCTAGTGTGGACTACATTTTTTTTTTTTTTTTTTTTTTTTTTTTTTTTTTTTTTTTGTGGTACCGGGGATTGAACTCAGGGGCACTCGACCACTGGGCCACATCCCCAGCCCTTTTTTTTTTGTATTTTTTATTTAGAGACAGGGTCTCACTGAGTTGCTAAGTGCCTCGCCATTGCTGAGGCTGGCTTTGAACTCGCGATCCTCCTGTCTCAGCCTCCCAAAGTGCTGGGATTACAGGCGTGCGCCACCGCGCCCGGCGTGGACTACATTTTAATATTAGATTATTTGGTATTTAATCACAACCATCCTTAGACAACTTTTGTAAATTATATATATTTTATTTTATAAATAATTAGAAGAGGGGGATTCAAAGGCTCAAAACAGAAAGGATAATGCATAAGAAGAAGTGCTAGTTACGTGATCTGATCATTAGACACTGTGCAATGTATTGAATGACCACACTATATCTCACAAATTCATACAATTATGTGTCAATCAAAAATGAAAACAAAATAGAGATTCCCAGAACCCACCACAGCCTGACCAGATGTTAAAAAAAAAAAAAAATTAGTCTTATATTTAAGTGATGCCAAACAAATGGCCAGACCTTTTTTTTCACTAAACTTAATAATGAGTATTCCATGACAAATATTCCAAGTCTTTAACTCCCAAGGCATTTGGTTGGTTTTTAGTTATTAAGCATTTTCTCTCCAGTTCACAATAACAAAGGAACGAGAATTCCACCCTTGACTCCCTTAAAAAACAAAGCTTTATTCAATGACTCACAGCTCACAGAAGCACAGTGACCAAAAGAGCCTTAGCAAATGTCATATAGAGAGGACACACATCCAGAGGCAATGAGATGAGAGTCACACAACCAGATGGCAAAAGGTCTACCATCTCTCATCTACCAACTACCTCATTTCCTCCAAAAACCATGCTGCCTCTTAAAACTTTTCTGGAATCTTTCAGAAACCCAAATCATCACATGAAATGAAAGATGACTGGCACAAATCAAACAACTATAAATATGGCATAGTAGTTGGAACTTGCTATAGATACATACTAACACGTATTTTATACGCACACACACATACATATATCAATATAAAAGAACAGATGTAAGTTCCAATTTATATCCTTTTGTACGATCATAGACAATATTGAACTTTATATCGAATGAGGCATGAGTTCTAATCTCAACTTTGCCACTCACTCAGGTGACCTTGTTGCCATCTTGACTTCCCTGAGTTTCACCTCTCTCACTTAAAAGGCAGTGGTAATAATAACTATTTTGTATAGGATCTCCATTTAGTTTAAATGCACTTATGGCCAGGTGCGGTGGCGCACACCTATAATCCCAGCACTTGGAAGGCTGAGGCAGGAGGCAATGGCAAGGCACTTAGCAACTCAGTGAGACCGTGTCTCTAAATAAAATACAAAAAAGGGCTGGGGTTGTGGCCCAGTGGTCAAGTGCCCCTGAGTTCAATCCCTAGTACAAAAAAAAAAAAAAAATTTAAATGCACTTATGCATAAAAGTACCTAGTGTAGTGCCTGGCACTTGGTTGTTGTTGTTGTTGTTGTTATTATTATTATTATTATTTCTATTTTACAGGGTTCTAAACGGTGAAAACATGTTCTGTTTAGGCAGCTAATTTATCTAACCACTAAAGGCCTAATCTCCCAGTGGATAAACAAAGAGCTAGCACCCTGATAGGATGTTCCTTTTATGCTGTGCTCCAAACCAACTATTGAAAACACGCTTCCAATATAAACAGCTGTCTAATGTGCTAAGAGCATTAATGAGTTACCATGATACCCATGGATAACAAAATTAACAACACCTTTCTAAAATCTCCTCTAGGGTAATAGGCCAAATATTTCAGCAAAATTTTTTAGCCATTCAAAAGAAGGGATTTAGATTGGAACCATATTAAAATGCCTTCCTCTCTCTCCCTTAGTGAAACTTGCTTAAAATCTACCCTAAATATCCTAAATCTCCACTGGTCCCTTTCTCTAAGTCATTAAAAAGAAAAGATTCAAAACTGAACCTATCAGATGTGTGGCCAGTGAGCAAACTTTCATACTCTGCAGGAGAAAGTTTTTCTTACATATTTATGGTTGCACAGCAGCTCTTTGCAATACAATAGACCCTCTCATGCATGGAGAATGTGTTCCAAGACTCTCAGTGCATGCCTAAAACTGCATATAGTATCAAACCCTATAGCTACTCTTTTTTTCCCAAACATACATACCAACTAAAAAGTTTAATTTGTGGGTTTGGAATGTAGCTCAATGGTAGAACACTTAATAATGAAATAAATTAATAAATAAAACTTCATAAATTAGGCAGGGTAAGTGATTAACAATAATAACTAATGATAAAATAAAACCAATTATAACAACATACTGTAATAAAAATTATGTGCACGTTTTCTCTCTTACATTCAAAATATCTTATTATGCTGTACTTACCTTTTCCCTGTGATGATATGATATGGTGCCTACATAATGAGATAAAATAAGGTGATAAAGGTATCATGATGTAGCATTAGGCTACTATTGTCTATCATCTGCTTTGGGTGATCCTTGATCACTGAGCCATGACAAAATCAGATGAGTAGTACATACAATGCGGATATGCTGCACAAAAGGATGATTCATGTCCTGACCTGGATGGAACAGGACACCATGATATTTTATCACACTGCTCAGAATGGTGTCCAATTTAAAACTTATGAACTGCTTGTTTCTTGAATCTTCCATTAGCTATTTTCAGATCTTGGTTGACCTTGGGTAACTGAAACCACAGAAAGTGAAACTGTGGATAAGAGGGAACTATGGTATTTCTTTATAATGTTTCCTCCATTCAAGCACCTAGCCTGGTTAGTCCATTTTTATAAGAAATAAGGTTTCAATGGAGAAATTCAGAAAGTTGATGGAGCAAGCCATAAGCGAAAGTTTCAATCTATTTGACTCCAGCCATCTTCGACAACTATATGGACAAGATAGACCTTCTCCCACAACCAACAAAAGTCTGTACAGTGGCAACAAGGCTGACAGATACATCATCTTTTTGGTTGGCCACATCTTCTAGTTGTTGTCATTCATTCCTGATAACCATGGTTGTACAGTCAAGCACCAAAGAAAGTTCAGAGACATGGGCTACAGGTCTGGGTAAGATGAGTGTCCTGAAGTGCTTTTATTCATTTGTTTCCTTGCTTACGTATTTATTTGGGCAGACAGGAGTAGTCTAGGGTGGAGAAATGGTTTAGCAAACTCAGCTGTAACAACTGCTTCTTCCCCACTAAAAAGGACTTTGCCTCTGTGGGCGGGGGGTAGCAGGGCACAGAAGAACAAGTTCCCCAAGGGCCAAAGTCTCTAAAAGCAACATTTCTAAATTGGAACTATTTTGCAGAGAAAATAAAAATGTCTCGGCTGTTACGATAGGCTGAATAAAGCATCTGCCACTACAGTTGTCATTATGGAATAATGTGGTCTAGATTAGCTCTCCAAACAACAAGATGACCATTTATTACTGGTAACAGACATCTCTTTATGGATCACCATGGTAACAGCTCATCCCTTCCAACAATCCCTGACACCACATATCGAACAGTTTTTAAAATCAAATCATGGTTACAGAATATAAAGAGAACTTGGATAGATTACATATCAATGTCAACATTCTTCTCCCCTACGAAGAAGCTACATTTTAATATTAGATTATTTGGTATATAATCACAACCATACTTAGACAACTTTTGTAAATTAAATTGTCAGTACCAGTGGATCACTGGTCTAATGACAAGGGTAAAATATCACCATATCAGCAAAAAACACTTATAAAAGCAAGATGCAATGAAAGGCAGTATATTATGATTTTAAACATCATTAAAAGAGAAAACTCCTAACAATTCTCTCTTGCATGACTATTGATGTATGTGGGTGCAGCACTTCACCAATACTTTCTTCAAGAGCAAGTACCCTAATCAGAGACCAGTTATTCAAATGCCAAAGCATTAGGTGGGGAACAGCAGTTATCTTAGTGATAAATAATATCCCAAACAAGCCAGGGAAGGTTAGTTAAGATTCAAAAGCCAATTACAGAAGCCACAGAGGTTGTTTTAATGTAAGCTATATATGTGTCTAATTAAAAAGCATTCACAGAGGGGTCTGTGAATCTATGTACAATAGGCTTTATATTTAAAAGCTTATGTTTCGGGACAAAAAAGCTATTTAAGAAAGCCACCAAAAATTCTGCAAGATTAAGAGTTTCATGGGTCTGTATGATCTCTCAGCCTATCACTTTTCAATGTTTATGTTATGAAAAGTTTTGAACAGACAGAAAAGAACAAAGAATAATATCATGAACATCTGTGTATCCATGATCAAATTTTGTCATATCATAATGCTTAGCCATACTTGCATTAGGTCTTTTTATTTCCTATTAACAAATTATTAGGAAAATAAAAACCTGTGGGTAGCACTCCTCAATCCTATGCCCCTGCCTCCCTAACCAACATACAGTATCAGTTTGCATGTTTTCAACCATTATATAAATGGTACCAGACTCTCTCTATATGTGTGTGTGTGTGTGTGTGTGTGTGTGTCAATTTACAACTTATTTTTCCCAGCATTTGCATCTCTAAAATTTATCCACATTAACATAAATAAATCGGGTTTGCCTCTTTTAATCACTGCATAGAGGCTTACTGCACACACACACACACACACACACACACACACACACAATTATAGCACAAGTTATTTTATCCCCTGAAACAGCAGCTACATTGTTTTGACCTAAATAACACAGATATGAACATTCTATACATGTATCTTTTTGCATACTTGCAATGATTTTTTAAGGCACAGTCACAAAAGTGGAAGTGCAGAGCTGTGATACATGTTCTTCTGCAGCTTTATTCAATGTTGCCAAACTTTTCTTCAAAGAAATTATACCAAATAACACTCCCACCACCAGCATTTGAGAATGTCTGTCATTCCACATCCTTGTCATAATTGAGAATACCGAATTCTTTAATTTTTGCCTGATGACATACAATGCGGATATACGGTCTCACTGAGTTGCTAAGTGCCTTGCCATTGCTGAGGCTGGCTTTGATGAGTGTGAAATAGTTTCTCGTTTTAATTTAGGTTTTCCTGACCATAGCGAGGCTGAACATCCTTCCCTTTCATTGGCCGTCTTGACCTTCATTTCTGTGAACTGCCTGATTGCAGCGTTTGCCCATCTTTCTACTTGCCTTCTTGCTTCTTACTTATTGATCCTCTTATAACAATCTCTACATATTCTGTGCCTTTGGTAAAGTTATTTAACTTCTTAGTTTTCCCATTAGTAAAGTGGAAATAATATTTATCTCTTAAGAATGTTTTGAAGCTGCTTAAAACACACACACACACACACACACACACACACACACACACTCTTAGTCCAGTGCCTATTAATGTTAAGCAATTAAAAAAAAAAAGTCTATGAAGAGAAAGGAGATCATGGGGAGTAGAGAGGAGAGGGTAAGAGTGAGTAACAATGGGGTAAAATTATCAAAATATGGTATATGCATGTATAAATATGCCACACTGAAACCCACTATTCTGTGTAATTAACATACATTGATAAAAATAGTAACACTATCATTGTTTTGCATATGAATAAGAAGGTTTGAAATATAAAATATTTCTAGCATTTCTCCCATGTTTGTGGCTCCCTTTGGATAAATACTGTAGGACTTACAAAGACGAGTCTCAGAACTCTCCTTGCCCAAGATATTTCCCATAGATATCAGTATTCTGCTGTTTGTAAGTTCCCAGGAAAGAAATACACAAAGTTGACAACCCAAGGTATTATTTAAACTAGACATCAAAGTTATGCTTCTTTCAAATCACATGTGACCGTGACTTGTTTATGAAATGATCCTTATCCTGAGTCTAGGCAATAGTGAAGTCACAGAGTGAAGGGAACTCCCAGAAAGAGGAAGGTGGCAGAGGAAATTGGCAGGGCCATCCCAGGAAATACAGCCAGACCTTTATAAAATTTGACCAGGACCATGGCCACTCCATTTACCACATGTCACCACTGATGCCTGAATAAGAAAACTGGATGATTGTATCAATTATCAAAGACCTAAGTTGGGGATTTTTAAACTAATGATCAAAAGTACAGTGACATCACCAAGGAGGCACACTCTGAAAATACTGATCACTCCCCCATAACCAGAAAAACATGTTGATAAGCTGGAGAAATGAGATAAAAAAGAATCTCATTAGCATCTGCTTGGACTCACAATATATTTAGTTTGCTGCGGAGAGCCTTCTATACTGGCCTTTCTGCTGCATCCTGACCTTTCCTTGGAGCAAGGCTGTACTCTTCTTGGCGACAGAAGCCAGTGCAGTCAGGAAGCACATGTAGCTGTGCTCCAGGCTGATCGAGTAGTCTTGACGTCAGCTTCCACTGGCGACTGGCAGAGGCCCCTTTCAGATGTACTTGTACATCATCTAAAGTTCAGAATTATCCTGCTCCGTGTTTAATTTCAACTGACACTACAGAAACCAGAGACTTTCCTTAGTCACTATGGACAGAGACTCTCGCTCTTCCTCTCTTCTTCAGAGCAGTCATATGCAAGACTCGACTCTAGCCCAAATATAATTAGACCATCTTGTGAATCTATCTAGGTGCACAGCTTTCTTCCTTACATGTATGCCAAGTTTCCACTTTCAAGAAGCTAAATTGCCACATAAAAATGCCGTGACGATGGTGAGTAATTAGACACTGTAATGGAAAATTAACTGTGTTTTTATTTAGAGCATTTTAACAAGACTTTTTTTCTGTTATTAAACTGCAATAAAAATAAATTAAATCCTGACAGTTTACAAAGGTTTTCTGTTAAAAAAAAAAATCAAACATACCTCTCTTCCTGAAGAATATTTATTTTATTAATGCCACCAAGTTTGCACAAGGTCCTGATCTGAACCCCGTTATTAATAAATCCAAATGCTGATCCTAATTCTGCTCTGTATTGTAGAGGGGAAACCACCATTCAGGCAGCTAAAACAGAGGCAGACACTAACAAAACGGCCCGATGGATTTCTCCACATGTGGGAATCTTTACACAGATTTCCTCAATTCTTCTTTTTCTCTTTGTAGGTGCTGCTTCCAGGAGAAGCATGCCCATGCATTGGAATGGTTCATGACCGTTCTGTGAGCACCTGCGAGCCTTCACAAGTTCATATGAGAAAGCGGCTGGCTAATTCAGCTGTGAGTCCACCTGTAGAATCACACTAGCAACACCAACTCAACAAGATTAGAGTGTCAAAATATATCCCCCAAAGACGAGGCAAAGAGGCTTAAATCTATGCATTCCATCCTAATTCTTGAAGCCCTTTAACTATATTCCAGCTAAGAGTTGGTCAATGGGTTTGGGGCAGAACAAATGGCAGGTTTGGCAAGGCAAGCTCAGCAACACCCATAAAAAGTCACAAGCGTAATACACAAGAAGGAGCCTACGACCATTTGACTTACATGGCTTTTCATCTCTGTTCCTCCTCCTGCCTGGACACCAAACAAAGTGCAAATAACACCTCAAAATGTCTTTTGTTTAACATTTATTTAGTCCTCCACAGTGAATACTAAATGCTGGGCAGTGCTCAGGCTCCAGAAATCTCCCTTAAGGAGCTTCTGTGTGTGTCTAGGAAAAATTCACATTAGTCATTTATTATCTGTGGCTAGACAAAAGAATTTCAGAAGCCACCTTTATTTTGCCTGTACAGCCACTCTGGGGGACAATGTGCTACAAGGCTGAATCTGAGAGACCTCAAGAATTTCAAAGAAACCCTCTCTCTTTTTCCCTGTTTCTTCCCTCTCCCCACCCCCGTTTGAATCTCTCCTTACAGTTTAAACAACCTTATGCAGTCCTTATTGCTTCTCATATAGATGCCTGGGATATGTTAATATTGAAAATCTTTTCACTTTGATTCCAGAGGATGCTAAAACTAGCAACTTTATACTGTCCACACTTACATCACAAACTCAGTCTTCCATCCAGATGTACAACTGGCATATCCATCAGAAATCAGTCTCATAAAATAAGTTTATACATACTCAGTTTCATCTGAGTTGTATTTAATGAGGCTAATTTGACAACCTTGCTACTGAAAACATTATGTAGACAGAGTTCAAAGAGAAAACTCCACATGGAAAGCAAAAGTGTTACATTTTCGTAATGTTCCCCTATCCCAATTTCAAACTGCTCATCAGTTTGAAAAACAAAGGAGGGCTTGCAGTGGCCCTCCAAGTAGTTCAACAGGGTTTGTAAAATACTCAAACCGCTAGATTTAAAAGACCTAGAAAATGCTGGAAAATAATGGACTCAATGACAATGCAAATATAATATACTAAGCAAATATGTTTGTGTTGATTAAATTGTTGAATTAAGTGGTACTGAAGATGGTAGACATTTGGAGAGACATTTCAACTTGTGAGAAAATTTCTTATCATTTTTTCCATTTGCTATGAGAAAAATCAGAGCCACTGCTGATGAACTATTTGCGAGTTAAAACTGACTCCCAAGAGCTCCTCGGCATCTCAATTTAACAGAGGAGTTACAAAACTTAACAGGTAATGAGATAACCGCTCAGCTCTAAATATATTCTGACCCCTGTGGGTCCCTCAATTTATTTACCCTTAGAATGGGAAATGGAGAGGCAGTTCTGAGTAATTGCTAATAAAAGCCTATTTGCCTCTGGCAGAAATACAAATGTGAGTTGATAATGATCATTTTCCCAGACCCCGTTTACATGTCTCCATTAACATTCCAGTGCCCAACTCTCAAGTTCCCAAGATCCTACCAGTTTTGGTCCCCAAATAAAAGACCAAAAACTGAGCTGAGATTTGGGGAATCACTAGAACTGACTTCATAAAGCAGTAGCTGGTTCGTTAACTCCCAACAAAGTCATTTTGCATGTCCGCACCTCATTTTTTCACTGGGATGACACACAATCTTTGTGATAAAAACGGACTTAAGGACAAACACCCTAAAGAACTTGTTTCTCATGGACCCACCAAAGGATAAAATGTTCTCAACATCACCTCCTAAGATAATCACCCTTCCCAAAATGCCCCTTTTAATTGGCTGGTTGACTGTCTCCCTGGGTGTGACTCAAGAGTTTATCCCGGGTGTGTAACCAAGATGGAAAAGTCTCACTGATTTCTGAGAACCCTGACGAGGACCATGGTATAAAAAAGTGGACTGAGACTATGTTGAAGCACTGATGTGACCCTGGCACTTTGCAAAAAAAACATCTTCTGCTTGAGGAGATTGGCCTCTATGACCTCTCTGGCTCTGAAATCCACAGTCAGCCCATAGGACAGACTGCTGAATGTTGCAGAGAGATTCAACAGAACCAATCTGCCAGACAAGGGGAAAGAAATTAAGACTACAAATTTTTGTAAAATAATTAAAAGTCACAGGTTGTAAAAAAAGTACGAATCTACACTCACCTCCCCCTAAACATGCTTGTACAAATGTAGGCTCTAAGCATAAATAACTATAATAAATTATAAGTTAATTAGCATCATAGGTCTGTTTACCATATCTTCATATGAAAACCCTTAGGGTAAACTATTACATCCTTGTTTTTGTGAAGCAAGTGTACCCATTTCTCCCAAACATTGCTAAAATGCAGAAACTCTGCCTAATTTCTAAAAATTAAACATTAAGGCAGAGTCTTCAAAAATGACCATGCCAATACCTGCAGTCTCCTCCATCCTGGGAAGCCAGCTTCACTCAACAGAAGTTTCTACCAAGAAACATTAATCACAACCAGAAAAAGGCAACAGTGCACCCTAAAGTTAAATAGCATTGATGTTATCATAGACTGCACCTCATTTAGGAGTCCTTTTCAATCACTGTCACCATTCTAATGTTCGTGAGAGATGATTACTGATTTCTGAATGGCAATATATTTCCATTCCAAACAGGGATTACTGTCATCAGATTTAAAAATAAGACCAACATGTCATACACTAAATTAATTCTAAACATATTCCACACCTCACCAATGGTCTCAATAACAAATGCTTTTTAAAAATGGAGGCTTTTTTCAGGCTTAGTTATTTAAATTTTATTTTAAATTTAATGATAAACTTCCCTTTAGTTTGGCTTAGAAGGAAAGAATCCCCTTTCTCAATCCCTATTAAAGCAATTTAGGAGGTGTATTGGGGAAACTTAAAAGAATTTGAGAGATAGCTTTCTAGGACTAACATATGTGCATTTATAATAAGGACCTTAAACAATGGTTTTTTGAGGATTCCATCAAAGTTAGAGTGCTTAATAATAAATTATGGTTAGGTGATTATCTGCCTAATGAAAAATATTTGCATTTCCCTGTGTACTTGAATGCATGTTCTTCTGCCTGGGGAAATTCAGTATCATAAATTGACATTTGGATTACCAAATCTAAACAACAAGGACTGCTTAATTATGTGGAGGTTTTCTAAATGTTGTAGCTTTCTTTCCATCCCAACCATGTGTTCTTATTATACATAATGGTAACTTTTTGAGTTTGAGGACATTTTAAACAAATGTTCACTTATGCTGTAATTACTTAAACTTGAAGTTAGAAAAAAAAAAGTTCAGTAACTTTAATTCCAATTTAGGCCTTTGACTTGAACTTTTTGTGCATCAGTTCTACCAAAAGTGCTAAACATTAGCTCTACCTGCCAAAAAATTAGTATGATTAAGGATGTCAGCAACTTGCCATTATTTTTAGTTCATTAAAAAAGATTACATTCATTCAACCTAAGATTTTTTGATCCAGAATTTAACTGTTAAAAAACAACAAAAATGCTTTGAAAGTATGGAATTTGTAAAACCCCTGAGAAGTCACTAATGGGATTCCCATGATCTAATACATGTAAGGCTTTAACTGTAATCGTAAACCCACTGAAAGCTTATGATCTGAAAGTATGGACTATTGTAGCCAGTTTTTATGAGTTTAATTCCACCAGCAAATCCTAGTTTCTATATTTTAAGTCTCAACTAGAGCAAAATCAAGAAACATTTTGAAAGGATCAATCTAAAGAAAGGAATCAACTGGAAAAACAGGGCAAGAAAATCATTGCCAACATCCACCTTCTGCCACAAACCCTGAATGAACTTCTAGAAGCACAAAACTGAGCAAAAATTTAGCTTGCGATATATGTCAATTCATTTTTAATACTCACAGAATTGCCTATGAATCATTATATTTTCTTGTTTTATTTCCCACATAAGGCTCAATAAATCACAAAATTTACTCAGCTTTCATGGGCTGGATGACTATTCTCTGAGCCTATTTATTGCTCTTTTACTGGCATATTTTCTTCTATGATCCAAATCTGTGACTCCTATACACCAGGAAAAGCTCCCTTCAAATTAATGCAAAGTCACTGAAAATTATGCCGGTACTAAGCCATGCCTAGGTGCTTCGAAGTTATAATTTGCCCTAGGAACATCTCTAATATACAATGATTGTGTTGGTTGCATCAAGATTTGCGATTGAAATGAAACCTCTCTTTTTCCTCAAAAGGATTTGAGCTATTGTAGCAAATGGTTGTTCTGAAAACAAGATTTAGCCTACTTCTCTTCTGTGCAAACTATTCATAAAAAGCTCAACACATAGCAGACCCACAAATGTAAAAATACCAACATCAAGGATATCTATCTCGTTCCTAAAATTCCTTATTTATATCTTGTTTCAAATATTTCTTAGTTTGTAAAATTCATTATTACAAGGTTTACTGTGGCATATCAGGCCCATCCTGACTTGCAAACAAATTGTACTTTCAGTGCAACTGAATATAATATTCATTTTATAACCAAATGCATATAGGAACAACTTGATTTAAAAACAATTTTACTATATATACTTATTATAGATTTACTGATTGTCTTATAAGGACTATCAAAAGAATCAAGAGAAAATATGTGATTCCAAGCATTGTGTACTAACAGATTTCAGCCTGAATATTCCAAAATATTCTCTCGAAACTACTGCTGACTCCTCACTTCACTTTTTAAATGCAAGCACAATTTAATTAATTTATTTCAAACCAACCATACAACAAACAACCTTCAAAAGCTATTTTGGTTTGGAAGTACTGAATGTTTGCCTTTAATAGAAAGCAAAGTCAATAACTTCTTTGATAAAAATTGCTTCAACTTTTTTCCTACACCCATGTTTCCAGAGCCTAAATCCTAATAATGTCAAAGTACTTTAAAATTTGGAACTTCTCATAAAGCACTCAAAGATTTGTAAATATCTTTGTATTTATTCTCTATACAACCCTGTAACTTTTTCAATATATGTATTAAGTTCTTTTTCTTATTGGTCTTAGATCTTGTGGAAAAAGGAAAGCAGATTTGAAGAATGTTTCCATTGTTATTATGATTGGTTTTAGTCACTTGGACAGAGTTGATCCCCTCAGCTTGTGCCACAAATGCAACATGCTTCAAAACTACTTTCCCAGAGGGAGATGATTTTAAGTGAAATGCAGTGAATTCGGGTTTTGTTGTGACCCTCAGGACATTGACTTACTCCTAAAATTCCCAACGGAGACAGTAGAGATTGGACAAGCTAACTCAAAGAAGTAAGGCCACCAAACTCAAGCTGAAGCCCACAACCCCACTTCCTGAAGCAATGACTTAGGCGCTCAATCAGGTCAAGGGTTTGAACTTTCCAACTTAGAGCCACAGAGCAGCGGGGAAGGAGGAAGCATTCTTCGATCAGAAGACCTGGCTCTGCAGGGGCGTCCCGCACCTTGGGAAGTGCTGCCTTTACTTATTTTCCATGATGCCGTGAACACCTTTGCCTGGCCCTTCCCGGTCAGGTTGCAGACGCCTTTGCAATGCCCACCGCTGGAGAGTCTAGTCTCCTTGTAGGAGCGCAGAAAAAACAGACAAACAAACAAAAATCCCTGAGCCTCTTCCTCTCGCTCTCGCGTCGGAAATCAGAAGCGACCCATACTGTTGCGAAATCTATCGAACCCCACTTATCCACCAGAGGGGCGTCTTACCCGTACAGGAATGCAGGGGCTTGGGTCGCACCACCAGCGACGGGCACACGGAGTAGAGGGAAAGTTTCTCAAAGTAGTCGCAGGTCTCCTTGGAGAGGATCTCGTCTATCATGAAAGTCTTGTAGCGCCGCCTGGCTGCTTTGAGCTGGCCGGGCGAGCTCAGCCTCAGTTCGGCGTGGCAGTGCATCGTGAGCCGGGACCAGCGCCCGCCGACTTGAGCGCGGTTGCGAGTGCCCGGCCGTCTCGGTCCGCGGGGGCTGGCGCGCAGGCGGGGGCCTCAGCCCCGCTCCTCCGCAGCCAGAGAGGCGGCGCGGCTCGGGAGGCGCGCGGAGGGGAGCGGGCACGGGCGCGCCTGCTGCGCGTCTACACCCACCCGCAGATCAGCATCTTTGGCGAGCCTTTTTGGGACAATGCAGCTGTCAATCAGCGCGCACTTCCTGCAGGGCCAGGTGCGGAGTGCGAGCCCAGGGGCGGTGGCCCACACCCCCGCCCCTGCCCTCCGGTGCCCGCCCGTGCTACGGGGCGCTGACCTGCGCTCCTAGTGCCCAGCCGCTCTCGCCGCCTCCTCCCGCCCCTTGGTGTCTAGCGCTCCTCTGCCCAGCTCTCTATTTTAAGACACTTGCTTTGGCTCTCCTCCCCGCCCCCCACCCCGGGACGAGCTCCAGGTGTGTATGTAGGAGTGCGCGCGCGCGTGTGCGTGTTTTGCGGGCACCACCCATACCAAGGCCAAGACCTCCACCGGTTGCTTTTCCAGGCACCGTACCCCACGCGCACCTTAGAGCCAATCCTACACCCTCAGGCCCGGCTCCCAATCCGGGTCTTTTGTTAGAAAGAGAGTCCTCACCGAGGGTACCGAGGCCACCGCGCAGGCTTCCGCCATGGACCCCGTGTGCCTTTCTCCTTCCCAGCGTGGACCGTTTCTTCAAGTCCACAGCTTCCCTTCCCTCCTCTTGCAGCCCCGAAGCTCCAACGAGTTTGTGCTCTTGGAGCACGGAGAGTTTGTGCCACGGTTGTAAACTTGACTGCTCCACCACGATCACAAACCATAAATGACTATAGCTCAGTCCGTTACCCCAGTAATAAACTGGAAAAAAATAAAAGCGCGCATTCCTTTATGTTTAAATTCTGTTTATAAAACGTTTTTCCATGCTGGAAAAACAGCGCAATTCCAGTGTACTGGCAGACTTTCAAGCCATCAGCCCAATTCGGGCTTCTAGCGGCAGAACCTGCTGTCTTCGCAGCTTTCATTCCCGGTCCCTCGCGACACGATAGGGTTCCGGTAGTCTCAAAAACATTTGCTTATTGAGTGGTTTGCCTTCTTCCTTCTGGGCTCCTAATCTCCGAGTCTGTCCCAATGAATATCTATCTGTACAAACTTTTTTGAGTTAGGGACCCCAGCCGAGCCTCCGCCTTCCGGGACGGCTCCAGTAACCTGCCCCGCGCCCACGGCTGTTGACAGAAACCCCGGGTACACAATAGTTTCTACAGTTTTATCTCGGAATTTGGTATGGGCATGGCGGAAAGAAAAAGGACGATAGGGACACAGAATTATAGCCATGGTCGGCGATGAGATTCCTCGCCGCTTGTAACCTGAAAATGAGCGCGAGTCTGAGCTGGCTCTCTGCGGAGCTGCTTGCCCAGGAACCCGAGTAGTCACAGAAGCAAGCGAACGCGTGTATCTGAGAGGATGGTTAGACCCAAGGAAAGGAACATGTCTGAAGACTGATAATTAGGAACTTAGAGAAAACAGATATTAATAGATCAAGTCATGCTCTCGCATTAGACATGGCCCGCAATCCGTATTTGAGGAACTTCATTCCCCAAGTGTCTGTGTGTGCTTCCTCTCCTATTTAATTTTTTTTTTTTTTTTAATTTATTCTCCTTCTTTAAGCAGAGGCAGCTTGAGGGCATATGAGAACTGCCGCCAGGTGTCACAGCGGCGGCGCAACTCCAAACCCCGGGCGCTGGGATCGCCTCACTGGGCCCATGCCTCACTGACCCCCTTATTTTGCAGTTGGACCCTGCGGCCTGATGGCTCTCAGGGCTCAGGATTAGGGACCGCTCCCTGCTCAGCCCTGGCCCGGCAGTCCCTCGCCACTTCCAAAGCGTTGTCCTGGTGGCAGGTGGAGCTGGAACCCGCTGCTCAATCAGCCAGGGCCGGGTCGTAACGGCGCAGCGTTCCCACTGAGGGCAATCCTGGATGTGGGCTTGATTTGCCCTTAGAAAAGTGTACAGCTGTAGGCAACCGCGAATAAACAATGTTTGGAGGGGTCTGAGAGCGCGTGGAATCGGAACGACCCTACCCGCAGACCGCGACCGCGAGGTGCGCTTGAAGCTCTCAGGGCCCAGCACCTGGGCAAAAGCACTGCGACTCGATGCTTGGCGAAGGGCTGAGCTTCAAGCATTTAGGCTTTGACAGGCCCTTGAGTGTGCTCACGGAAGGGAGCGCTCTGGGTCAGTCTTCCTCGCCCTGTATTGCACTATCATCCTTTTCCTCAACTTCTTCTTTCCTCTTCCCATTTTTTTGCACTGTCACCAACTCTTCCATTTTCCCTTCCCAGTTCTCCCTTCCCCCAGTTATTTCCCGCACTTTTGGCCTCCTCTCTGTCGAATTTCTCGCTTCTCTTTTCAACTTTCTCTTCTTTCTTCCATAGTCCATCCTTGTTTCATTTTCTTTCTTGCTTTCTTCCCTTCTCTTCTGCTTCTCCTCCTCTGCTTTCTCCAAACCGGGTCTGGAGTTGCCGCGGGTGCCCCTGATGGTGGCGCTGCCAGCTCAAGAGCAGGGTCAGCGCCCAAGACCAGCGGTCGGGCCAGGCAGAAATCGCCTTCCGACCGGGTCGGCGCTCTCAGACCGGCCTCTCCTCAGCTTTCGCATCCCTCAGCCTTGTCACTCAGCCACACACTCCTTGGATTTTCCACTGTAGAGGCAAGAAGTTTCAGAGGGGGTCAGTGGGAAAAAGGCTGTTTTTCCAGATCTTGGAGTCTGGAACTTCCAGCTCTCTATAGCTCATAACTAAGCTGAAACTCCGGGTGTTCTTTTTTATTTTATTTTTTCAAAATTTAAATGGTAATCCTAATACCTACTTCACAAAGTTGACCTTTATACAAATTTGTTTCCTTTCATTGGAATGTCCTTTGCATCCCATTTTCTCCTTTTTCTGCCCCCAAACTAGTTGGAGACTCATCTCGAGTGTTACCATTGTGGTAAAGATTTTCCCTAACTCCCCAAAGCTGTTGGTCACTGTTCCTACCTCTATTCTAGCCTTTCCTTTACTGTATTGTCTTTTGCACGTTTATTTCACCATTCCTGGTGGAGCAACAGCCCTATACAGCACTATTCCTCTTGTATCACCAATATACCCACCTAGCACTTGGCACATGGTTGGTTCTCAGTAAATGTGTCATGAATAAATGAATGCATGACAACTGGGAAAACTAAATTATATAATGTGTTTGAAGGGACATCAAATCTTAATTAGTTGTACTAAATTTGTCCTTCTCTTTAAATGAGTGTCTCCTTCTCTTTCCTTGATAATTTTGGGTTTTTAGCAATGGCATCTAGCCCAATTCCCTTTTTGCTCCCATTTCCCTCTTTTCCCTCCCTCTCTGCACTCTCAGACTGCAAAGCACTTCTGTGGGAGGAAGCACACCCCAACTGTCAATCGCAAAGTAGAACTGTGGTCAGAATAGTCCAGGGTTTTTGTTTCCAACATTAATGAAGTGGCTGGAACAGCAAACATCTGCCGAAGGGGCCCAAACCCTTTCCAGCAGCTGGAGACCCACAGACACTTCCCCGCCTCCTATGACTGTACCCAGGCAGTGTCTGCCCCTGTGTTCCTGCAGCACACAGTGGGAGGACAACACTGGTCTGCGCTTAGCTACATTTAGGCAGACATGGAGAGGAGAAAATTTCACAACTCCCAGAAGGCTTCAAGTCATCAGCCCTCCCACCCACTTCAGTCTAGTACCTGATTCCTGAGGACAAAGCCCAGTAGTGAGACAGGAACTCAGACACCACCTTTGCAATGTTAGGGCTAGAGGCCCTAACAACTAAAAGCTGAAGAATCCCTCTTTCCCACCTCACACCCAGTATCTTTACTTATCTAGAACTCTTGAAATTTAATGAAACAAAATGGTTTTTATTGGTGCATTATAATTATACACAACAGTAGGATTCGTTGTTGTGTATTCATACATGCACACAATATAACAGTATAATTTGGTCAATTTTATTCCACTGTATCTCCAAAACAAAATGGTTTTTAAAAATCCTAGGGTGACATTTAAATTGCATATATGATATAAACCTAGATGAACTCAACTTGACTCTTAGTTTAACTAGCCTTTTAAAATCTTGAGATATGTGTTGATGTAAATACTCAGAAGTAGCCAGGACAAAAGTCTTTTAAGTACAGTAATTCTTTTCCCAACCATATTTTCTCCAAAGGGGGAAGAAGGGGAGGAAAGCACTTCTTACATTCTCATCAAGTGTACTTAGTAACTTGTATTTCAGCCACCAAGTTTTGAAATAGTTTCAGACATGTAAAAGCAAAATAGGGAAAGGCTTGTAAGTTAATATTCCCCTGGGCCCCAGGGCCATGCCAAAACTGCTTGCTGTCTGCAGCCGGGCACAGCAGCCTCGAATAACAAGTTAAAGGAGGTGTACAAGGAGGCCAGCTTATTTTTAATGATGATATTAATTTACAAAAACTGCTCTCAAACACTGTAAGGCATCTTTTTAAGAGAGAGCACAAATGCAATCCACTTGACAAATGGACTTGGGAATGACTAGCACCTTCTATCCTTTCTCAAAAGCCCAGTTTAAATTGAGAAAAATAAAAGACAATGGCTGTGTCTACAGAGCACTAAATGTTTGTATAAAGATGGGGAAATTCAGTAAATCGTACAGATATTGCCAAATTTTGAGAAGTTTGGTGTACAGATTAAAATTTGAGCATTATTTCTCTTTTTTTTAATTGTGCTAGGCTGACATCAAAGAGCTGTATATCTGCCAATATCCTTTGCACCTCAATTATCTCAACTGATATAGCCGGGAATATAAAATTCAGCTGTCCAAACTTTGTCATAATATTGTGAAAATACTGGAGCATCACTGGTTTTGACTTTTTTTACCTTCTACCTCATGTCCCTTTACTAATAATCCCTCAAAAAGAGAGAAGCAGCAGTGTGAAACATGTGATGGAATAAGGTCATGGCTGTCTAGGAGTAAGAGAAATGAACTTTAGAGTCAGGAAAACCTGTTCCTTTCCCTACCCAATTACTGCATAATTTCCTCTGGTCCCTAATTGTACCTTGTGAGTAAGGAGAGCCAACTCAGGTTTGCTGAAAGATTCTCTCCCCATCATCTTTGTTTTTCCAATAAAATGAGCTATTTGCTATCAGAAACCATCACAAAACAAAACTGCGCTTTAAAAAGTAGCAGACCCAGCCTCAGCTGTTCCATGTGTTTGGGGCTGGGTTTTCTCAATGTTCAAAACCCAGGAATCAGCCAAGATTAAGAAGGAGAGCAGGAATAGGAAGGCAGGACTATGGTTAACTAAAGAAAGTGGCCCTAGCCACCTAGCGTCCTTAAGTGCCACTTAACATCTAACCCTACAGGAACAGACTCTGTACATCTGTAAGTGTCAATCAGTCTGACCAGCACTTTACAGGAGACTGGGTCATTTATGGTTCTCACATTTTTTAATCTGCTGGGGAGAAACAAAAACGCCATAATCCTGCATCCGCTGGTGGAATCTCATCCAAATCATCTCATAAAATATTTCTACTCTCTCCTTGGCCTTAAGCAGTCCTTGACTAAGATTCCCTGTAGTCTTCCCCAAAGCAGGTCAAGTTAGCAACCCAGTGAGGCAGAATTTCAAAGCAAACATGGAATCGGTGGGTCCTTAGCATCAGTTGTTATCAAGGACCAGAAGGCTCCTGTGTCTGCCAACACTGGGAAGGACTTGTGGAGCCAGTCAACCTTCTAAACACCTGAAGGGAAAACAACACTCTCAGAGAGCTTTGGATGATTAAGGAAATCTGCTGGCATGATTGTTACTATGTTAATACAGAACAATATTTACCAAGAACATTGGGTGCAGTTTGCCAATAAGGGAATGTAATGGTCTCTGCTCCAGGTCTTTAAGAAAAAGGAAGTTTGTACAAACTCCTGGACACACGTGCTAATCACCTACTTAAGTTTAAGTACAGAGGAGTGTGTGTGAGCACTTGTATATTGCATGTTTGCATGCGTTTATACGTGTGTTTCTCTCTGTGTACCTATGCCTGTATGCCTGTAGCCACTCTATATACCTTTATGTTGTTTGTTTGCTTTGCTTTTCTCTCTCTCTCTCTCTCTCTCTCTCTCTCTCTCTCTCTCTCTCTCTCTCTTTCTTTTTTGAATGAAGAGAGGAAAAAAGGAAAAAGAGACATTTAAAAATGTTATTTAGGTAAATTCAAGAGACATCCTCAATCCTACAGGAGGAATAAAAGAAAAGAAAGCTGAGCAAACTATCCAGCCAAAAGTTTCATAATTATAGCATTATTCTGACCTGGGCTATGCAGACTATTTCCTTTTCCAAGAAATACTCCACAATTTGAAATTTTTCTTACAAACATGAGCTTTTAAGGGAAAGTTGACCTCTGTGAGGTACTTACCAGGAATATTTTTATCATCAATGGAGATTACAGTGTAGCAAACATACTCAAAGAAAAATTGAAAAAACAAAAAATGTGGAAAATTCTAGTATTAAATACTTTCATGTGAAATACTCAAAAACTTAAGAAAATGCTAACGTAGCCTTTTGGGAATAATCTGAGACAAATGAACTTTTGCTTCTTCTTTTTTTGTGTGTGTGAGGAATTTTATGCAGAAAAATAATTTACTTCACTCTGAGCAGATAGCCTCAAGGACAATTTTTATAGATCTCTAATGTTGTGGTTTTTCCTGCATTACTTTCAAAAGTTATAGGGATGCACATATCTACATAGGCTGTAAACCACTAAAGTAAATGAATGAAATGGTGCCAATCTTCATGCATTTCAATTACGCAAGCAGCCTGCCTTTTTAAATGGAATTCTAAGTCATCACAGAACAGAGAATCCCCAATTCCGTTGCCAGTCCACATCCTGATACGTTTACTTAAGTCGATTATTGAGTCTCTTAGATTATGTCTACAAAAGCTGCCAAAACATCTGGTGGTTTCAATCAGTTCAATAAAAGATTCTGCCAAGTCAGGGAGGAAAATTAGTCAAATTATTCATCTGTATAGACAGAACAATAGGTTGTTTTCTTCAAGTAGACAGTAAGTGGATATAGCTCGAAAGAGTTCTTTTCTGAAACCAGAATACAGTCCATAATTCCTGAAGGAGGTTGTGATTTTTATCATCTAATGTTTGGGAGGTATTCTGATAGATCTTTAGGCCAAAATTTAATGGGTATGAAGATGACTTATCCATGTCTCTGGGACAATTCTGTCCTCATTTGAATTCTATGATCTGAAGTTTGGGACCAAGCCAGAATTAAGCCAAATTGGTGTTTGCTTAATGTTGAAAAATAAAAGTAGCAGAACTAGAAATCAGAACATAGTGCTTATTCCCCTGGAACCTTCTGGCATTTCTGTGTATGTGTGTCTTCATTTTAACAAAATCCAACCCATGGTTTAAACTGCCCAAAACAGACGAATACACAGCTTTTTATCAGACCCTCTGTGCACAAAATCCTGCTCTATAAAATCAAAATAATAGGGTTCCTTGATTTCCTCAGTTTCTTATGTGGTATCTTCCATAAGTACTTGGAATTTCAAATCATTATCTTTATGCACCATAGAGTCTGAGCCCCAAGAGAAACAAATACTTAGAAAAGGGGAGGGAAAGATCTGGGAGCCCAACATTCTGATTGTATTACCCACTTTTATTTCCCATTAATGTAATAACTCATGGACTCAAAAGTCCTCTGATCTTAAATATTCTTTAAAATGATTTGGTTCAGAAATCTGCACTAGAATACGATCTTCCCCTTGAATAAACCCAAAGGAAGAAGATAAAATTCCCATACTAATTTGGAGCAACATTAAGTACAAATAACCTACCCATGTCTCATTTTATGGCTTTGTTCTCTGTGCATAGTTTTGAGGTTTAAAAAAGAGCCAGAGACAATTAGAAACAATTATTGTCATAACAATAATATGAACTTTATATGAAGGTTTGGGGTGACTCATCTTCCTATTGAATGTTTCAGACTACATGATTTCTGAGACTGAGGTTTGTGTATAACTTGTTAAATGTCTATAGCTTAATTGTTAAAGGTTGCTAATAAACTAGCAAAAAAACATTCTGTCTTCTTTAGGAGATAAAACCATTCTTTGTTCCCAGGACAAAGAAATTAAAAGAAACTCAGTTTTTTAGGTAGGAGGAACATGATTTTTAAAAAATAAAAGTTTTGTTTATAATCTCACTATGAGCAGAATCTTCCTTTATTAAAAACAAAAACAAAAAACAGAATTTTTACTAATTTTTAACCAGTCTAAAGGGTAAACTCTGGGATCCAGTAAAGGAATGATATTCATATATAAAAGGAAGATTTTTAGTTTTGATGAGGGCAGGTTGGAAGTTGGTAGGAACAAGACTTTGTGGAGAATTAAGCAGAAGGACCATGAACAAAGAATAGGATTAACTAGGATGATCAAATACGGTGGTAAATGGTAGATCATATTAAAGTTCTTGTAGACAGAGCTAGAATTTATTTTCCCTCTGTGGGACTAATTATGCAGAGTTGTTTTCTTTTGTTGTTATTGTTGTTTGTAAAGATTTTTTTAAAAATTTTTAGTTGTAGATGGACACAATACCTTTATTTTATTTATTTATTTTTATGCAGTGCTGAGGATCAAATCCAGTGCCTCTTATGTATTAAGCAAGTGCCCTACCACTGAGCTGCACCCCAGCCCTGATGTTTTGTTTTGTTTTTGTTGTTGTTGTTGTTATTTGGTTTTTTTTTTTTTGTTTTGTTTTGTTTTTTTTTTTGTGTGTGTGTGTGTGGTTGTTTTTTGTTGTTGTTGTTGTTTGTTTTTTGGGGGTTTTTTTGGTGCTGAGGACTGAACCCAGGGACTCATACAGACTAAGAATACTCTACCACTGAGCTATGCCCCCAACCCCTATGCAATATGAAGTATCCTTTCACTTATCCAGTTTGATTTTGCCAAAGCAGGGTTTGCTGCCCTGAAGACAATGATGTGGAAAACAGAAAGGGAGCAGAAGATGAAAGAAGGTGTTGAAGAAATGAGAGAGCGAATCATTAAACAGGGCATGCCAATCAGTTCCTGAAATCCTCAAAATTATTAACATATATAAAGAAAAGAACCCCTTTAGAATGCACCCATCCACACATCCACACAGGCTAAAAGCCTTCAAATAAGTGACTGTCCTGATGACAAACTAAGAAGCCATTTACAAGGTAATATTTTGGAGCACAAAGAGACCCACATAAAAGAGCCAAAATGAATCACATGTTGTTTGTGGGAATATAACCTGCTATGACATTTCTGGAGGGCAGCTTGGCATTATGTCTCAAAATTGATTCAGCAGCCCCAATCTGGGAACTGAAACCAAAGCTGTGGTTCTCAAATACGATAATGCATATAACCTCTTAGAAGAACAAGTTTAAAAACTGTCAACTCCTGGGTTTCTTCCCCCAGAATTTGTGGGCGTGAGAACTAAAAATGTTAAACAAGCAGTCCTCTTGGTTTTGCTTCTGATTAACAATCAGACTGCCGAAGAAATAATAAAACTGGGAAAGTCTGTAAGCAGAAATAAATATGGGAGATAAGATTCCTTAAAATTATAAAAATTTGTTATTTCACATCTCTGAATCTTTCACTGAAAAGACAATTTCCTTTTCTTTATAATGAAAGTACATATCCCATGGAACTATTGTGAGATTACATAAGAATATATGCATAAATGGCTTAGACTGTGTCTGGCATAAATGTCAATAAATGTTAACTAATATTACTGCAATGCTGAATGGGGGGAAAAGCCATTTAAGTAATAGAATGTATGATATAATTCAATTTTTGAAACATTGTTTACATACACACTATATATGTGCCTATAGAGATATCTGAAAGCATATCCAAATATTAACAGTGACCATTTCTTAAGAATAGAATTTTGAGGGATTGACTCCTCCTCTCTAAAGTTTTAAATAGTTTCAATTGTTTTACAATTAAAATGTATCATTTCCTCCAAAACTGTAATATTTAAGTTTACCATATGTAAGGCTGAAAATAAAGTGTACTTTAATAATATCTTACATTTGCATAACACATTTACAGAACATTTTTACCTGTATTACTTCATGAGTGCCTCAAGCCACCCCTTGTATGAAAAATATGTGGTTTCCTTGAAATAATTCACCCACAGATAAATTTGCAGAGCCAAGTTTCAAATTCAAATCTTTCAAGTCCAAGTTCAGTATACCTTCCACTGGACTATGTTTTCTCACTGATCCCAGTTATATATTTTCAAAAGAAATGAAATTCCATCTTTATGAGTTTCTATTGTGTGCTATCCACCCCCATTTAAAATTTTTAAAATGCTAAAGCATTTGATAACATTGAAATAAGTTAAATATTAAGACTGATACGAAAATATATTAAAATAAGGAATTTCAATGTTTAAGTTTCTAGTAGAAACTTAGCCATCTCATGTATTACGAAGCTTTAGGTAATTTTCTAAATATAGACAGTCCCAATCACCTGTTAAAAGTTGACTGATTTCACGAGGAAAAAAAAAAAAAAAGAGTTGATAGTAACGCAGAATACAGAATGACAACGATATTGCTCTGGGTTCTCGAAAGTTTTTCTTTGCTAGCAATCAAACCTGGGAGTCTGGCTGAGCTTTAACGCCAAGCAGGTTTAACAGTTAACCCGGCAGTACAGGAAATTAGACGCGATCCGAAGGTAGCCGCAAATCGTCAGGGTCGTGGCATGGCCGTTACTGCCCTCTACCGGGAGAAAAGGAATATGACGCCTCCTCTGCGAAATCACATCTCCCTCTCTTGGCAGGATAAAAGAACGTCGTGAGGCAGGCTTCCGTGAGGTGAGTGACTGCTTATTACTGTTCCAGAACATAACTTCTGGGAAATACACTCGGGGGCGAGCTCCTTGGCTTCAGCATTACTAGTTGCGATACTTCCCTAAAACGGTGAAATAGATCAAGGGACACTTTTTAGATGTGACAGAAAAGACTCTACTGATTCTTTATCCTAGTTTTAGTTTTGATAATTCTCATCACCAAGGATTTGAATTCTCCACCTAAAATAATAGGAGATGACATGAAAGCAGTCCGTGATACAAGTAGAGTCTACAGCACAAAAACTGCAAGACCCAGGACTGTGCCCAGAGGTCACAGTGTAAGAGAGAATACAGCATAAGTCCAACCTGGGTTTGTGGGCCTCAACCATAACTAACTAGACTTCCCTAAATAACTCTCAGAGATCTAATTAGTCCGTGGTGATAAATCTCTATTGATCAACTGATTACATTTTAATTAACTCCAGTATATGTTTATCTCCTCTAAACCAGATTTTAACATACCCAGCTTTTATGGATTAGTGTGCTCACATTTCCCAGAATTTATAGATACACCTGGTCTCTTTTAACTTAGGCTGTAGACCCTCTTGAGAAAAGGGAGTGGAGAGGCTGGCTAAAAAAGAGAAATATAAGAGGTAAAATATTAAAAACAGGAAGAACATAAAAGAAAAGAAATAGGAAAAAAACTCAAAATTTCAAACTATAGACAGAAAGTTCTGACCCCATAAATTATAAAGTCACTAACAGTAAATTTATAGGAAAATACCTATAGTATAGGAAAATATCTATTTTCTTATTTTTTCCTGTACTTAAAATAGAACATACAGAGTCAATCAGTGTTTCTGGGTATGAAAAATAAGTTTGTACATGACTGCAACAGCCACTCTTCCCCACCTAAAAATTTTCAAAACAAAACTCCAATTCATGTTACTGAATAGACCACAAACTACCAAAGAACTATGGATAGTCATTAAGACAGTGGCCCAAGTTCTGCATTCCCAGTGACCCATGAGTTAATCAGAAACTGAGTTTGGGATCAGAACATTCTTTTATTACTGGGTATTGAATAACACACTCTAGAACAATAACTTTTTTTTTTCTGTGCATTGCACTTCATTTTCTTAACTGTGGCCATGTTTTGTAATGCTATGTTGGAGATAACAGTATAAAAACTAAATAGATCATTTATCCAAATATTTATTGAACATCTGCTTTGTCCCAGAAGCTGTGCTGGCCCAAAGAAATACAGTGTTGAACAGTACATATTCCCTTTACTCAGAGTAGCAGACCTACAGTGGAGACAAACAAACTTCCCCCCAGATGATGCTCTAGGAGTTAGTACAGTCTTAAAAGGGATCAGGGAAGGGCTGGGGTTGTGGCTCAGCTGCAGAGCGCTTGCCTCGCATGTGCGCGGCCCGGGTTCGATCCTCAGCACCTCATAAACATAAATGCATGGCATTGTGTACAACTTAAGTAAATAAATAAATATTAAAAAATAAAATAAAATTGCTTTAAAAAAAAAAAAAAAAGGATCAGGGAAGGGTTTCAGAAACAACTGTGAGCTGAACCGAGATCTAAAAGAGACTATAAGTTAGTAAGGGGTAAAGGAATTTGAAGTAGACAAAAGAAACACCCAAAAGCTAAAAACAAGTGAAAGTGTTTGGTATCCTGAGATCTGCAGTCAAGTGTAGCTGAAGCATAGTTTTGGAGAGAAGAATGTCAAGAGAGGGAAACAGAAGGAAGACAGGCCAGATCATAAAGCATCTTTTAAACTATTCTTTATTCTGGAAATAGAAACACTGTAGGATTTGTAGCAGGAGAGTGACATAATCAGACATGTGCTTCTGAAAGATGAGGCATAATGTTTGTGGAATATGGAGTAGAGGAAAATGGAGACAGGGAAACTAGGTAAGAAGGTTCTACATTCATCTGAGTGAGCTGTAGCAATTTTATTAAGTAATAAAGATGAAGAGAAAGAATGGATACAAGTAGTGTGAGAAAATTGAATAACCAGTTGCAGTGGTGCACGCCTGTAATCCCAGTGACTCATGAGGCTGAGGCAGGAGGATCACAAGTTCAAGATCAGCCTCAGCTTAGCAACTCAGTGAGACCCTGTGTCAAAATTAAAAAAAAAAAAAAATTAAAAAGCTGGGGATTAGCCGGGCGCGGTGGCGCACGCCTGTAATCCCAGCACTTTGGGAGGCTGAGTCAGGAGGATCGCGAGTTCAAAGCCAGCCTCAGCAATGGCGAGGCACTTAGCAACTCAGTGAGACCCTGTCTCTAATAAAATACAAAAAAAAAGGGCTGGGGATGTGGCCCAGTGGTCTAGTGCCGCTGAGTTCAATCCCCAGTACCCAAAAAAAAAAAAAAAAAAAAAAAAAAAAAAAAAAAAAAAAAAAAGCTGGGGATGTTACTTAGTGGTTAAGTGCCCCTGGGTTCAATTCCGGGTACCAGAAAAGAAAAAAAATAATAAAAGAATACATGAGAATCAAGGGTTATTTTAATGTCAGAATATAAAAAAATTAAACTCAAGGAGTGACACCATTTAATATCCAGAATATAAAGAATGCTCACAATAACAAAAAACAACAACAACAACAACAACAACAAATCTTTAGGGGCTGGGGCTATGGCTTAGCGGTAGAGTGCTCATCTCACATGTGTGAGGCCCTGGATTCGATCCTCAGCACCACATAAATAAAATAAAGGTATTGTGTCCACCTACAACTAAAAAACATTTAGAAAAAAAAAATCTTAGCCGGGCGCGGTGGCGCACGCCTGTAATCCCAGCACTTTGGGAGGCTGAGGCAGGAGGATCGCGAGTTCAAAGCCAGCCTCAGCAATGGCGAGGCACTTAGCAACTCAGTGAGACCCTGTCTCTAATAAAATACAAAAAAAGGGCTGGGGATGTGGCCCAGTGGTCCAGTGCCGCTGAGTTCAATCCCCGGTACCACAAAAAAAAAAAAAAAAAAAAAATCTTTACTGAGAAAAGAGCCAGGCACAATGGTACACACCTGTAATCCTAGCGACTGAGGAGACTGAGGCAGGAGGATCACAAGTTCAAGGTCAACCTTGTCAACCTAGTAAGACCCTATCTAAAAATTAAATTTTTAAAAAGGGCTGGGGATACAGTTCAGTGGTTGAGTACCCCTGGGTTCAATCCCCAGTACCTTCTTCCCCTCAAAAAGTGAACACAGGACTCAAATAGAATTTTCTCCAAAGAAGCAATACAAATGTCCAATAATCACAAGAAAATATGCTCAATCTTACTAGTCACTAGGACATTACAAATCACAATGAAATACCCCTTTGCACCTATTAGAATAGCTACAATCAAAGGAAATAGAAAATTACAAGTGATGGTATGGCCATGAAAAAATTGGAAACTTGTACTTTGCTGGTAGGAAAGTGAAATGGAGCCAGGTGTAGTAGCACATGCCAGTAATCCCAGCAACTCAGGAGGCTGAGGCAGTAGGATCACAAGTTTGAAGCCAGCCTTAGCAACTTAGCAAGACCCTCAGCAACTGAGAGACACCCTGTCTCAAAATACAAAGAACGGCAATAAAGTGTCCCTGGGTTCCATTCTCAGTATGAAAGAGAGAAAGAGAAAAGAAAAGAGCTGTTATGGAAAACGGTTTGACAGTTCCTTAGGAAGCTAAAAATTAGCATATTATCCAGCAATTCAGCTCCTAAATATGTACACACACACACACACACACACAATACTTCAAAACAGGAACTCAAACAATATTTATATGTAAATGTTCATGGCAGCATTATTTACAGTAGCCAAGAATTGAAACAACCTGGGAGTGCATCAACAGAAAATTGGATGAACAAAAGGTGTATATACTTACAATGGAATATTATTTAGCCTTATAAAGTAATTAAGCTCTGATACACTCTATAACATGGATGAATCTTTTAAACATATTGTATTAAGTGAAATAAGACCAAAAAAAGACAAATACTGTATAATTAAATTTATTTCAAATATCTGGAATAAGTAAGTTCATAAAAACAGAAAGAATAATAGTTAAAAGGAGTCTAGGAAATAAGGAATGAGGAGTTATTATATAATTATTGTAGAGTTTATGTTGGGGTGATTAAAATATTTGTGAATATTGATTGCATCATATTGTGAGTAAAAGTTAATAGCATTGATTGGACACCCAAAAATGATTGAAACAGCAAATTTTATATTACATATATCCTACCATAGTTTTTTAGAAATTAATGTAATGACCCAAAACCCTCATACTGACCTGCACATCTTTAATGGGTGAGTAGTATGGTATATAAAATATACCTCAATAAATTTGTTAATAAACAAATAACGACAACAAAAAAGGAGGGGCTGAGGATTAAGTGGTAAAGCACTTGCTTAGAGTGGGTGAAGCCATGGGTTTAATACCCAACACCGCAAAAAGATCAAAAAATAAAAATACAATAATAACTAACACCGTTTAACCCAAATTGTGGCCTGACAGCTGTCCCTGGCAGAACAGCCATTTTGTAGTGTCCACAGCTAGCCATTCTCCCTAGAAGAAATTAAATCAACAAAGCTTCTCCCCACCTTCAGATAATAACAGATGAAACCAGAGGGAATATCTCTGAAACGGGTTGCCTCAGTAATCTGTTTAGAAGGAATTTGGGGAAGGATTGCTGCTAGCTGAAAGTTACTGAAGCCCCCACCCTTTGCTGTGGACAAGGGGAGTGGGGTGGAGCTGACCTGAGAGCTAATCACTCCCGGAGGGTGCTCACCCCCACCCAGCACTCCACACAGCTCAGCAGGAGCTAAGGCAAAGGCAGGCCAACTGACCTCTTACCCCCATCGTGGTGATGCGTAAAACATCAGCCAGGGTAGGGGCTTCCGTTTCACAGAGCCCACAGAAAGCATGCACCCACAGGCTCCACACTTGCAGACAACCACCAAGTACTTAGATAGCACTGCTCTGAAGAAGTCCCAGTGGAGGGGAGTATGTGCCCACAATTTACAGCCACAGGTAGGGGGAGCTCAGACATAGGCAGGTCAACCAACTGGCTTCTGCACCACAGACCACCCGCAGAGAGCTGACAATCACAGGTCCCATACTTAGACAGCCACCAAGCTTTATCACACTTTTAAGAAGGCCCTGTGGAGAGGAGTGGGTGCACAACATCCCACAGAAGTCAGTGACAGGCCTGAGCCAAGCACCCTGTGCTCCCACACCCAACAGAAACAGTCAGCAGATGAAACACAGCACCTTCCAAACGTGCAGGTTCCAGCCCCTAGGCTAATGAACAAGAACTGGCTGTGAGAAATCCACAGTAACCTGAGAAGAAGCTCCAGTGCCCCAGCACCTCTAGGAGAATCCATAGCTGTGAGACCCAGAATTACCAGTTAATTCAATTCTCATTCAGACACATGGACTCACAGAAGGCAATTCCTCACAATAAACTCAAGGAGCCAACAAAGGACATTACACATGCACAATAACATTACACCCCACAAAGGAATTTATAAAGGACCACCCCACAGACGCCAACCACCACCCAGTGTGCCTAGATACAAACCTACTGACCTGGATACTCCAGAGAGGGCAGCAGCCTTATATTCTTCATAGGCTACCCAGCACCACATCAAACAGCGAACACCTCTGCCTTAGACCACCACATCTCACACATTCTGAAATATACACAAGGTAGCCCACACTGGATTTGACAGTCCTGTATACATGCAGATTTTCTTCAGGAGGGCACATAAGACTACACCTCTTAACAGGGAATAACCAGGCTCCTAAGTCACAGACAATCAGGGACCATCTCCTCTAGCCCAACAGAAAGCATAGTAGATACCTAGCCACACCAAATATCAGAAGGGGCCTCCTAGAATTGTATTAGAGGTGAGCTGGTATGATCACTGCCTCAAAACTCAGGGAAGGGCTGGGGTTGTGGCTCAGTGGTAGAGCGCTTGCCTAGCACGTGGGCGGCCCGGGTTCGATCCTCAGCACCACGTAAAAAATAAATGCATTGTGTACAACTAAAGCAAATAAATAAATATTTTAAAAAAAAAACTCAGGGAAATAAAGATAAACATAAGAGTGGCAGGAATCTTCTAAAGATCCCCAATCCTGATGAAATCCACACCTGAAGACTCTATACAACATTACTCCACTTCAATATGGATTGTTATAAATAGCTCTAATGTAAATTTGGATCTTATGTATATTACTTTTCCTTTTGAATTGATAGATTTTACTCTGTTATTTGATATTGTGCCCTCAACCCATTTGATTGCCTCTCTTCTAATGTTTTAAAACATTAACTGAGGGCTGGAGTTGTGGCTCAGCGGTAGAGCGCTAGTCTAGTATGTGCACAGCCCGGGTTCGATCCTCAGCACTACGTAAAAATAAAGGCGTTGCTGGGCGCAGTGGCGCACGCCTGTAATCCCAGCACTTTGGGAGGCTGAGGCAGGAGGATCGCGAGTTCAAAGCCAGCCTCAGCAATGGCGAGGCACTTAGCAACTCAGTGAGACCCTGTCTCTTAATAAAATACAAAAAAAGGGCTGGGGATGTGGCCCAGTGGTCGAGCGCCCCTGAGTTCAATCCCCGGTACCAAAAAATAATAATAATAAATAAAGGCATTGTGTACAACTAAAACAAACAAATAAATATTAAAAAAAAACATTAACTGGAATCATTCTACCTTTCTTTCCCTAGCTCAGGTTTACACTTGCTCCTCTTCCTCTCTCTTTTCTCCCTTGCATTACCTGCTCATGCCTCAACACTCCCCACCCATCTTTTTTCTACTTTTTATCTTTGTATTGTTCTTTTCTGTCTTTTCTTTTTCTCTCTCTTTTTTCTTTGCCTTTTATTCTCTCCTCCCCACTTCGTCCCCTATATATTGTAATAGTAATCTTATTATCTGTAATAACTTCTTATTATACTCTTTGTCTTCAAGGCCTGAGATTCTGTCTTCAAAATGGTCTAATCTATTGGTGAAGCTTACAACTGAATTTTAAATTTGATTTATTGAGTCTTTCATTTCCAGGATTCCTATTCTAGAGCATTACTTCAATTTTATACCTGAAGTAGAGGAACTCTGGAGAACATTTTCAACAAGTTTTTCCTCCTAAGGTTTATTAGTACATGACTTTGCTCTGAAGTGAATGCAGTTAGTAGGGTTTAGTATCAAAGTGGTGCTAATACCGAGAACAGCAGAGGATACATATTGAGTGGGAGCATCAATATTCACCCAGCCTTGGTAACTGAAGAGAAGTAATCTTACAAAATAGTTCCTTCATAAAAGTGGAAGCAATAATCATACCAGCAGGTGGGTAAATATACAAATAGTATGAAAAAGTAAGGGAACAAATCATCCCAGATAGCCCCACAACACTTCAACAACTGATCCCATTGTCACCACCATGGAGGAAATGTCAAAGAAAGAATTTAGAGGCCGGGCGCGGTGGCGCACGCCTGTAATCTCAGCACTTGGGAGGCCGAGGCAGGAGGATCACGAGTTCAAAGCCAGCCTCAGCAATGGAGAGGCACTTAGCAACTCAGTGAGACCCTGTCTCTAATAAAATACAAAAAAGGGCTGGGGATGTGGCCCAGTGGTCAAGTGCCCCTGAGTTCAATCCCCGGCACCAAAAAAAAAAAAAAAAGAATTTAGAAAGTTCGCAGTTAAAATGTTCAATGAGCTAAAAGAAGATGTAAGGAATGAATTTAGAAAGTACAGGAAGTGAAAGAGCATTTCAATAAAGAAAACTTCTGAAAAAGAACCAAACAGAAATCCTGGAAATGAAAGACTCAATAAATCAAATTAAAAATTCAGTTGAAAGCTTCACCAATAGATTAGACCACTTTGAAGACAGAATCTCAGGTCTTGAAGACAGTATAATTTTGAAAATAATATTAAAGAAATCTTGGAGAATTTAAGAGATTAAATCAAATAATCATTATCATAGATGAAGGCGCTGAAATACAAACTGAAGGAATGCACAAACTTTTCAGTGAAATAATACCAGAAAGTTTTCCAAACCTTAGGAATGAGATGAAAATCCAAATATGAAGGCATTTATAATGCCAAATAGGCCAGATAAAAAAAGATGCTCTCTAAAACACATTATAATGAAAATGCCTAATATATCAACTAAGAACAGAAATTTAAAACTGCAAGAGAAAAACATCAGGCCACATTTAGAAGTTAAGCCAATTAGTATTCAACTGATTTCACAGCCCCAACCCTAAAAGCCAGGAAGACTTGGAATAATATATATCAAGCCCTGAAAGAAAATGGTTATCAATCAAGGCTACTATAACCAGCAAAACTATCCCTCAGAATTGAAAATGAAATAGAAACCTTCCATGGTAATCAGAAACTAAAAGAATTCACAGTCTCTAAGCCTGCACTACAAAACATACTCAATGAAATATTTCATGCAGAAGAAATGAAAATGAAAACAAGCATAAGGATGACTCTCACTAGAGAAATAGTTGATTAAAGAAAAATCAAATATGAATTACAAATTAGAAATAAATCAAAATGGCAGAAGATAAAAATCATCTCTCTATAATGACACTGAATTAAAGGTCTAAACTCTAACTAAAAGACATAGATTGACAGAATGAATTAAATGACAAAACCCAACCATAAGTTGTTTATAAGACTCACCTTATAGGCAAAGACATCCACAGACTGAATTCAAAGGATAGGAAAGGTATTATCATTCAAATGGAGATCAAAAGCAAGAAGGAACAAATCATTACTACACGCACGTCAGACAGAGCACTCATCTCTAGAATATATAAAGAACTTAAAAACTTAACACCAAAAAACACCCAATCACTAAATGGGCCAAGGAACTGCACAGACACTTCTCAGAAGAAGATATACAATCAATCAACAAATATATGAAAAAATGTTCAACATCTCTGGCAATTAGAGAAATGCAAATTAAAACTAAGATTTCATTTCACTCCAGTCAGAATGGCAGCTATTAAGAACACAAACAACAATAAATGTTGGAGAGGATGTGGGGAAATAGGTACGCTCATACATTGCTGGTGAGTCTGCAAAATGGTGTAGCCACTATGGAAAACAGTATGGAGATTCCTTGGAAAACTGGGAATGGAACCAGCGTATGACCCAGTCATCCCTCTACTGGGTTTATTCCCAAAGGACTTAAAAACAGCATACTACAGGGACACAGCCATATCAATGTTTATAGCAGCACAATTCATAATAGCTAGATTATGGAACCAACCTAGATGCCCCTCAATAGATGAATGGATAAAGAAAATGTGTTATATATACACAATGGAATTTTACTCAGCAATAAATGATAATAAAATAATGGCATTCGCAGGTAAATGGATGAAATTGGAGAATATAATGCTAAGTGAAGTTAGCCAATCTCAAAAATCCAAATGCAGAATGTTTTCTCTGACATAAGGAGGCTGATTCACAGTGGGGTTGGGTTGGGGAGCATAGGAAGATTAGAGGAACACTAGAAAGGTCAATGGGGAGGGAGGAGAAGGGAGGGAGCAAGGGGGTATAAAGGGAGAAAAAAAGATGTCAGAATAAGAGGGATATCATTACCCTAAATGCATGTTTGAAGACATGAATGATATGAATATACTTTGTATACTAACAGTGATATGTAAAAAGGTGTTCATTATGTGTATTATGAATTGTAAAGCATGCTACTGTTATATATATAACAACATTGAATAAAAAAATGGATTAATTTTTTAAAAAGCAAGAAGGAGTAGCTTCTCTGGTATCAGACTAAGTAGACTTCAAGTGAAAATTAATCAGAAGAGATAATCTCATTCACTAGGTTAATACAATCATCCAGTGATAACATATAATGATTATAAAAATTTATGGCCCAAATATTGGTGCACCAACATATATAAAATGAACCCTTCTCCATAAAAAGAATCAAATAGATTACAACACAACAATATTAGGTGATTTCAACATACCTCTCTATCACCATTAGATAGGTTCCAGAGAAACTAAGTGAAGACTCTTGAGAACTAAAAAATACTATTAATCAAATGGAACTAACAGACATCTATAGACTATTTAATCCATTGAAAACCAAATTCACTTTCTTCTCAGTGGCACATGAAACTTTCTCTAAAACAGATATTTTAGAGCACAAAGCAAGTTTTGGCAAATACAAAAAAAAAAAGAGAAAATTTCTTACATCCTATCAGATCATTAGGGAATAAAATTAGAAATTGACAAGATTTTTAAAAAATAAACAATTTTAACAATGGGAGATTAAATAATACACTTTTGAATGAGGAATGTATCATAGAAGAAAGCTGGAAAGAAATTTTAAAATTCTTAGAAACAAGTGAGAATAGAGATATATCAATATCTCTAGAACAGAGTAAAGGCAGTTCTAAGAGGAAAGTTTATAGCATTTATTGCTTACATTTTAAAAATAGATACCAAATAACTAATCTAATGTTACACCTCAAGGCCCCAGAGAAAGAAGAACAAACCAACTCCAAAATCAGTAGAACACAGGAAATAATTAAAATCAGAGCCAAAATTCATTCTATGAGGCCAAAGTCACCCTGATACCAAAACCAGACAAAGCCACATCAAGGAAAAAAATTTGAGACCAATATCCCTAATGAGCATAGGTGCAGAAATTTTTCATAAAATATTGGCAAACTGCATTCAAAACTACATTAAGAAGACAGTACACCATGATCAAGTGGGTTTCATCCCAGGGATGCAAGGTTGGTTCAATATATGTAAATCAATAAGTGAAATTCACCACATAAATAGAGTTAAAGACAAGAATCACATGATCATCTCAACAGATGCAGAAAAAGCATTCAACAAAATCCAGCACTCACTCATGTTAAAAATGCTGGAGAAACTAACAACAGAAGGAATTTACCTCAACATTGTAAAATCTAAGGTCAATATTATACTGGAGAAAAACTGAAAACATTTCTTCTAAAATCATGAACAAGACAAGCATGTCCATTCTCACTATTCATATTCAACATAATTTTTGAAACTCTAGCCAAAATGATCAGAGAAGAAAAGGAAACTAAGGGGATACATATAGGAAGAGAAGAAGTAAAATTATCTCTATTTGTTGATGACATGATCCTATATCTAGAAGACTCAAAAATAAAACAAAAATGCCAGACCATTTCTAGAGCTAATTAAATTCAGCAAAGTAGCAGGATACAAGATCAGCATACACAAATCAATTACTTTCCCATATTCCAATAATGAATCTTCTGAAAAGGAAAATTATTCCACTCACAATAACCTCAAAATAAAATAATAAAATAAAATACTTAGGAATAAACCTAACCAAGGAATTTAGAACCTCTACAAAGAAAACTACAGAGCACTGAAAAAGAAATTGAAGAAGACTTTAGAAGATAGAATGGCTTCACATGTTCTTGTATAGGCAGAATTAACATTGTCAAAATGGTCATATTGGGTTAAGGTTGTGGCTCAGTGGCAGAACACTTGCCTTGCACGTGTGAGGCACTGGGTTTGATCCTCAAAGAAAGTATGTAAATGACCAAAAAATCACATATAAACCTGTTTGACATTATTACTCATTAGGGAATGAAAATTGAAACAATAATGAGTTAATACTTCATACTCACTACGATAGCTAAAAGTATCAAAGGGGGAAAAAAACTGTGTTGAAAAGGATGGGAAAAATTGGAACCCCATACATTCCTAGCCACTGTGGGAAAATAGTTCAGCAATTCTTCAAAAGTTAAACATAAGAGTTACCATTACGCACAATCCAGAAGTTCCACTTCTAAGTATATCCAAAGAGAATTGAAAATAAAAATCTTGTTTATGCTAGTATCATTCATGATAGGAAAATAAGTAGAAATAACTCAAATGCTCATGCATTAATAAGCTTTCCATAACTTTAACAAAATACCTGAAATAACTAACTTATAAAGAGAAAATATTTCTTTTGGCTCACAGTTTTGGAGGTTTCAGTTCATGATCAGTTGACCCCGTTGTTTTTGTCCTGTGTCGAGGCACTACATTATGATAGGAGCTTGTGATAGAGCAAAACAGTTTATTTCATCGTCAGGAAGCAAAAGAGAGTGAGGAAGTGGCCAGGATCTCACAGTTCCCTTCAAGAGCACAATACCAATGAACCAAAGACATTCCACTAGAGCTGGGTTGGGTAGTACATGCCTATAATCCCAGCTACTTGGGAGGTGAGGCAGAAGTATTCCAAGTGTGAGGTCAGTCACAGCTACTCAGCAAGAACCTGTCTCAAAATAAAATTGAAAGGGGGGGCTGGGGCTTGCGTGCTCGCCTAGCACGTGCGCGGCCCAGGTTCGATTCTCAGCATCAAGTAAAAATAATAAGGGCATTGTGTACAACTAAAAGCAAGTAAATAAATATTTTTAAAAATTAAATTAAAAGAGTTAGGGATGAAGTTCAGTGACAGAGTGATTGTCTAGTGTTAGCTCAAGGCCTTGGGTTCAATCCTCAGCACTGAAAAACAAAAGAACCTCCCACTAAACCCCATCTCTTAAATTTTTCACCACCTCCCAATTGCACCACCCTAAGGGCCAAGTCTTTAAGCACTTAGGACTTTGGGGAACATTCAACAGTTTGCTAACCAGATAATGTATACATAAATTGTGTTATATTCATACAATGGACCACCGCACAGCAGTTAAAAAAATTAATAAATGTTAGACATGACAACCTGCATGAACTCTATAGACAAAGTTTTGAGTGATAGAAGCTAGCCATGACAGATTAATAATTATATTTCTATTATTTTAAAGAATAAGCTAAACTATAAGCTGTAGTGAAATAAATCAGATTAGTGTTTTCTTTGGCAGATGATATTTTCTAGACAGCACAAGAGGGAGCTGAGGTGCTCAAAGTGGTCAATGCCTGACTTGGATGCAAGTTAAATGAATTTATGCTTTAAAAATTTTTAAGGGGCTGGGATTGTGGCTCAGCGGTAGAGTGCCCACCTAGCACGTGGGCGACCCGGGTTCGATCCTCAGCACCACGTACAAATAAAACGAATTGAATAAAACGCATTGTGTACAACTAAAGCAAATAAATAAAAATATTTAAAAAAAAATTTTTTTTAAGGTAGGGGCTGGAGTTGTAACTCAGTGGTAGAGTGTTTGCCTACCATGTGTGAGGCACTGGGTTTGATCCTCAGCACCACATAAAAATTAAAAAATAAAATAAAAGTATTGTGTCCATCTATAACTAAAAAAAATATTAAAAGAAAAATTTAAGGTAGCTCAGTGGTAGAGTCTCTCCCTGGCATGCACTAGGTTCAATCCCTAGCTCCACACAAATGCACACACACAAAAATTTTTTAATGAGTTTTAGTAAGATTTGCATATCTTATGTGTGTTATACTTTAGCTTTTAAAAGTATCTTTAAATGCCCTTAAAAGTTAATGACTAGCTCAAGACCCCAGGTTCAATCCCTAGCACCAAAAAGAAAAGAAAAAAAAGTAAATGGCTAATTTAGGCAGATAATAAGGTGAGAAAAATATCCTAGAAAGGGGAGCATGCTTCAATTTTGTCTACTGTTGACCTTGATTATGATCACTATAAACAGTTTTGAGAAATCTAAAAATAGCATGGGTAAAAAATAAAAGAACCAAATGACCCATATCATTAAAAATCGGAAATATTGACTAGATGACTCAACAAAGTAAAATAATCCTTGACAAGATTGACAGAATTTTAAGATGTCCCCCAAAATTCCTTCTCTACTTACAGTAGCCAGGAAGCAAAGAAAGAAAATAAGGGGCCAGCATCCCTGTATTTCCTCCAAGGGCATACCTACAATGACCTAACTTCCTCCCCTAGGCCCCATCTCTTAAAGATTGAACCACACATGGTCCTTTGGGGGCTACTCATCAAAACTATAGCAAGACTACCAAGCCCAACAAAGTTAGTGACCACACAACATGGAGACACAACAAAGAACAGATGAACTGTCCAGTCAAGCCCTACTTGTCAGGGGACCCAGAGAATCATGAGAAATAAATAGTAAGTCATTGGCTTAAACCAATTGTTTGCCACCCAGCAATTGATAACTTAAACACCTGTGCCTTCTGGACCTTTTATGGTCCAGCCTTATAGATACTGTTTGCATCTTGCAATGACATGATATTCTGCAGGTCTACTGGTATAGTTTAATCAAGCAGTTAGTACTCAGTTCAAGGTGAGTAGTTCAGGCTGCGTAATCACTTTGAGTCCCAGGGCATTCAGTCTCTTCCATAGCCCACTAATCAAGTGTTATTTTTAAATAGAGAAAATAGTTGACCACAGAAGAGGGCATGACCTTGCCTTAGAGTCTCCTACTGGGGCTTTCCAGAGTTTGCACATAGCATCTCTGTCTGCAGAGACACAATAATTTTAGATGTGCTGGATTTTATAGTGAAATTGTTGAGGCAATTTGAAATGAAACCTGGGCTTCTACCAAGACATTTTTATACTGGACCACACTCAAAATGGACAAATTTACAAGTTTACACACCTTTAATTCCAGGTATTCAGGAGGCTGAGGCAGGAGGATCACCATAAAGTAAAAAGGGTTGGGAATATAACTCAGTGGTAGAGCCCCCCTGCCCCAGGGTTCAATTCTGTACTGGAAAAAAAAAAAAAGTAAACTCATGGTCTACCCCATGCATGAGTCAGAACAGAACACTCAAATATCATATGTAATACTTCAAGAGGACGGGACTGTGAGCCCTTTCTTTGTGGAGAAGAGTACAAGATACAGTGAGTTATGTCTCACTTAAAAGTAGATATCCCAATATGCCCCAGACCACTAGTCCACTTGTAAACTTATTGGTGTAGCAAGTGCTTTTGACCCCACCCCCACCCTCTAGTATGCAACTAGAAAAATGTTATCAGGATCAAGGGCCAGCATGATGTTCTGTGGAACAGTGTGATGACGAAGTTCCTCCAGGTTATATCATACCAGAAAGTAGAAGATGTGCTGTAACTCTGAGGGAAGGCAATAAAAGTAATACTATTATCCCTGCCTTATGAAGGCAAACTGCTTCTGATTATTTTTTCTGATAGGAGTGGATGGGAATAAAATGTGTTAGGTCAATAACCAAAACTCAAAGGCCATGTTGATTTGCTCCATCAGAGATGTCATAGCCAAGAACACAGCTGTGTTTGAATTTGCCTAATTAAGTTTGTCCTAATCTATAAATATTTCCAACTGCTCTCTGGATCTTGAGAAGAGAGAGAAACTTAGAAAAGATTATATGTAGTGGCAGCACTGTTTCTTATCTTTCTGAGTCTCTTCATAAAAACTGAAAGAGTAACTAATGGAAAAAAAAAAAAACTCAAGGACAGCATTTATAGGGAACCTAAGTTCCTAAAGTGGCAAAGTATCCCCATGAGCTACAAAATGCAATCAGTGGGGACAACTCACCAACAGCACAAGACCTGCATAGTATTGGCACAAGTATGAGGGAATGAAGACGGAAGCAATAGGGTATCTGAGAAGCCAAGAACAAGTGAACCTCAAAATAGTAACTGGCATTCCTTGGAAGGTGTGATGTGTTAACACACCTAACAGCAGCTGTAATTGAGTGATAATCCAGTGGTAGGTGAGTGCCAGGTAAAGACCTAAAAGTCTTTAGCAGCCTAATGTCTGTCACTCTCAGAACTGACTCTCCAGGGCTCCCTTCTAGAACAGAGCCCATATTGAGGAGAAAGTTCTAAAAGTGACATCAAAAATCCACACAACGGGCTGGAGTTGTGGCTTAGCAATAGAGCATTTGCCTGACACATGCAAAGCACTGGGTTTGATCCTCAGCACCACATAAAAATAAACAAATAAAATAAAATAAAGGTATTGTGTCCAACTAAAAAAAAAAAAAAAAGTTTAAAAAAAATTCCGCACAACCATGGAGAATAAAGACCAAGGAAAGAAAGCCATAGATGAAGTGAGGGAGGGTGGGGAGAGAAGAAAGAAAACCTCAGAAAGCAAGCCATCAGATCTTTCCTGTTTCTTCCCCACCTCCACCACCTCTACTACAGATTGAACTCAGGACTTTGCATAGGCTAAGAACTCAATCTACCATTCAGCTACATTCCCAACCGTCTGTATATTAGAACAATACTGCAAAGTTAGAAGAGTCACTAAGAGGCACTAGCACTGCTATCACCATTGCTGCTGCCTCTGATTCCACTGCTGCCAGCCTGAGATCACCTAGAGGTCTTCTTTCTGGGCTGCCACAGAAGCCGCTGCCTTGCCTGGAGGTCTCTCCTCTGGGCATGGCCTCAGTTACTTCAGACAGGAATTGCAAGGCTACCTCCAAGGTAGCCTTAGAGTCTCCTTTCAATCAACCGCCATCTGCACTGCTACCGCCATTGCTGCTGCCTCTGATTCCACTGCTGCCAGCCTGAGATCGCCTGGTGGTCTTCTTTCTGGGTGCTGCTGCCATAGAAGAAACTGATGCCCTGGATGCAACTAAAACAGACACTACTGCTGACCCCCAGAGATCACCTGGTGACTCTGCCCCCACAGCTGCAGCTGCAGCTGCTGCTGCAACCACCCCTACTGCTGACTTGCTGGCTTCTGCCACCAACCACCACCACTACAGCTTCTTCCATGCTGAGAGGACTACTTTGGGTGAGACCCCGAGTTTGGTTGCACATGGCTGCACCCATTTTAGGACACCAACCAGGGCCTGAGGCCTGGGTGCTAGCAGGTTTACCACCACAAGAGCCTCTGGAAACTACAGCTGGGGCCTGCAGGTCCAGTGTTGGGGAGCCTGCAGGTTCAGAGGAACCTGGGATCTTCCTGATAGAGTGCTGGTGGCCCTTGTCTTGCTGCTGCATCTCGGGGTTGCTCTTTTGCATGAGGGTATCCCTGGTGGTCTCTCTGCAAGTAGGAGCAGCACTGAGATTTTGAGACTGCAGTGTGGCCAATACTGAAGTATCTGAAGCCCAGATGGGTGGGATAGAGACTGGTTTTCTGAGGGTTGGTCTGGGTTTAGTGATCCCGAAAAACGTCAGAGACAGGGCTGAGAAACTGTTGATCACTGACAGACAGTTCGACTTTCCAACAAGATTCATTTTATTTTATATTTTGATTCACTAATCTCTACCATATTTGGGACAGGATGTTTTTAATGCATCAGTATGTGGAGGATAATGATATATGAATGGTGTTTTGCATTTTTGTAGGATTCTTATGTCTTTAATTTTTTCTCTTTGTAGTCTTCCTCTCACTTATCTATTTTCTTGGATTTTCTTTCCAACTTTTCTCCAACGAACAGCCAATCTCTTTTGGCTCCCCTTCCACTCTTCCTATGAATTTCTACTTCTAGTTTCTCTCTTCCTTCCTCATGAATATCGCATACTACACTACCTCTGTCCTCTCATCAGCCATTTGAAATTGTAAGTAGTTTTAACAAATATTCTGTTTGTACTAGAGATAGTTATGGAACTCATCGTTTTGGGTTAATGTGAGAAAGCAGTAGATGACTTAGTGGGAGCTAGTAAGTTTAAAACTATATTGCATACACTGGGTGCTGTTGATATTAGTCTCACCAGTAAAGGTGAAGTGCTGGAAACCTTGAGGGACACTATAGGTCTACTGGGTAGAATTTATCCTGCCTTAGATCCATACGTTAGGATGGGAAAACACACTAATAACATGAAAAAACAGGGGAATAAAGTGGCCCAAACACACCAAGATGCTTCAACAACAGAAACTACAGATAACACAGTGGAAGAAATGTCCAAGAAGGAGTTCAGATTATACATAGTTAAATTGATATGTGAAGTAAAGAATAGTATAAGGAGTGAAACCAAAGAAAAAATACAGGAAGTGAAAGACCACTTCAATAAAGAGTTAGAGATCATGGGGGGAAAAAACAAGCAGAACTCCTCGAAATGAAGGAATCAGTAAATCAAATTATAAATTCAATAGAAAGTATCACCAACAGAGTAGACCACTTGGAAGACAGAACCTCAGAAAATAAAGAAAAACTATATAATATTGAAAGAGTTGAACATGTGGAGAAGATGATAAAAAACCATGAACGGAACATCCAAGAATTGTTTGATAACATGAAAAGACCAAATTTAAGAATTATTGGAATAGATGAAAGAGCAGAGATACAAGCCAAAAGAATGCATAATCTTTTCAATTATATAATAGCAGAAAATTTCCCAAACATAAAGAATGGAAAGGAAAATCAAATACAAGAGACTTACAGGACCCCAAGTGTACAGAAATACAGCAGACCCACACCAAGTCACATTATAATGAGGATGACCAACACAGAGTATAAAGATAAAATCTTAAAGGCTGTGAGAGGAAAAAAAAAAAAATCAAAGCACATATAGGTGGAAACCAATTCGGATCTCAACTGACTTCTCAACCCAGAACCTCAAAGCTAGGAGGTCCTGGAATAAAATATTTCAAGCTCTGAAAGAAAATGGATGCCAACCAAGAACTTTATATCCATCAAAATTAAGTTTCAGATTTGAATATGAAATTAAAACATTCCATGATAAACAAAAATTAAAAGAATTCACAACTAAGAAGCCTACACTACAGAGAATCCTCAAGAGAATATTCCATGAGGATGAAGTGTAAAAAGAAGTGAAAACCAGCAAAGGGAGGATCTACACTAAAGGGATATCCAACTAAATGAGAAACTAAGACAAATAAAAAAACAGAAATAAATCAAAATGACAGGGAATACAAATCATATCTCAATAATAACCTTAAATGTTAATGGCATGAACTCATCAATCAAAAGACATAGACTGGCAGATTGGATTAAAAAGCAAGAGCCAACAATATGCTGTCTTCAAGAGACTCACCTATTGGGCAAAGACATCCACAGGCTGAAGGTGAAAGGGCGGGGAAAAAATTATCACTCATATGGATTGCATTAAAAAAAAACACAGGGCTTTCCATTCTCATTTCAGATAAAATAGACTTCAAAGTTAATCAAAAGAGGCAAAGAAGGACATTTCATACTTCTTAAGGGAAGTATATGTAAGTAGACATAACAATTATAAATATTTATGCCCCAAACAATGGAGCATCTATGTACATCAAACAAACCCTTCTCAATTTCAAGAGTCAAATAGACCACAATACAATAAAACTGGGTGACATTAACACACCTCTCTCACTATTGGACAGATCTTCCAAACAAAAACTAAGTAAAGAAACTATATAACTAAATAATACAATCAATGATTTAAACCTAACAGACATATATAGAATATTCCATCCATCAGTGAGCAAATATACTTTCTTCTTAGCAGCACATGGCCCTTTCTCTAAAATAGACAATATCTCATGCCACAAAGTAACACTTAGTAAATACAAAAAAAAGAGAGAGAGAGAGAGAGATAATACCCTACATTCTATCAGACAACAATGAAATGAAATTAGAAATCAATGATAAAATAAAAAATAGAAGCTACTATAACAAATGGAGACTATAAAACAGACAATTGAATGATGAATGGATAGTAGAAGAAATCAAGGATGAAACTAAAAAATTCTTAGAGTTAAACAAGAACACTGATACAACATATCAAAATATCTGGGACACTATGAAGGCAGTACTAAGAGGAAAGTTTATTGCATGGAGTGCATTTATTAAAAGAATAAAAAGTCAGCAAATAAATGACCTAACACTACATCTCAAAGCCCTAGAAAAAGAAGAACAAATCAACACCAAAAGCAGTAGAAGACAGGAAATAATTAAAGTCAGAGCTGAAATCAATGAAATCAAAACAACAGAAACAATTTAAAAAATTAACAAAACAAAAAGTTTGCTCTTTGAAAAAATAGATAAGCCCCTGGCCATGCTAACAAAGAGGAAACTCAAATTAATAAAATACAAGATGAAGAAGGAGACATCACAATGGACACATCTGAAATACATAAGATAATTAGAAACTATTTTGAAAATTTGTACTCTAATAAAATAGAAAACACTGAAGACATCAACAAATTTCTAGAGACATATGACTTACCAAACTGAATGAGGAGGTCATACATGATTTAAACAGATCAGTTTCAAGAAATGAAATAGAAAACACCATCAACAGCCTACCAACCAAGAAAAGCCCAGGACCAGATGGATTCTCAGGCGAGTTCTACAAGACATTTAAAGAAGAATTAACACCAATACTCCTCAAAGTATTCCATGAAATAGAAAAAGAGGGAACCCTTCCAAACTCATTCTATGAAATTACTATCACCCTGATACCAAAACCAGACAAGGACACATCCAGGAAAGAAAACTTAAACCAATATTCCTGATGAACATAGATGTAAAAATTCTCAATAAAATTCTAGCAAATACAAAGACATATTAAAAAGATAGTGCACCACAATCAAGTGGGTTTCATCCCAGGGATGCAGGGTTGGTTGGTTCAACATATGGAAATCAATAAACAAAATTCATCATATTAATAGACTTAAAAATAAGAATTATATGATCATCTCAATAGAAACAGAAAAAAAACATTTGACAAAATACAGCACATCATCATGTTCAAACCACTACAAAAACTAGGGATAGTAGGAACATACCTCAACATTGTAAAAACTATATATGCTAAAACCAGGGCCAGCATCATTCTAAATGGAGAAAACGTGAAAGCATTCCCTCCAGAAATTGGAACAAGACAAGGATGTCCTCTTTCACCACTTCTATTCAACATCAACCTTGAAACTCTAGCCACAGCAACTAAACAAAAGAAAGAAATCAAAGGGATACAAATTGGTAAAGAAAAATTCACTATGTGAATTTTTAAACTATCACTATGTGCTGATTACATAATTTTATATCTAGAAGATCCAAAAATTCCACCAGAAAACTTCTAGAAATAATAAATGAAATCAGCAAAGTAGCAGGATATAAAATCAACACCCATAAATCAAACACATTCCTATACATCAACAATAAATCCACTGAAAGAGAAATTAGGAAAACTACAATAGCCTCCAAAATAACCTCCAAAAATAAATAAATAAATAAATAAATAAATAAATAAATAAAAGCCCTGGGAATCAATCTAACAAAAGAGGCGAAAGACCTCTACAATGAAAACTACAGAACACTAAGGAAAGAAATTGAAGAAAACTTCAGAAGATGGAAAGATCTCCCATGCTCCTGGATAGGCAGAATTAATATGGTCAAAATGGCCATACTACCAAAAGCACTATACAGATTTAATGCAATTCCTATTAAAATCCCAATGACATTCTTCATAGAATAGAAAAAACAATCATGAAACTTATTTGGAAAAATCAGAGACCCAGAATAACTAAAGCAATCCTTAGCAAGAAAAGTGAAGCAGGAGGCATCACAATACCTGACCTTAAACTATACTACATAGCTAATAGTAACAAAAATGGCATGGTATTGGCACCAAAATAGACTTGTACATGGTACAGAATAGGGACACAGAAAAGCCCACACAAATACAGTTATCTCATACTAGACAAGGGTGCCAAAAACATTCACTGGGAAAAGATAGCCTATTCAACAAATGGTGCTGGCAAAACTGGAAATCCATATGTAGCAAAATGAAATTAAACCTCTATCTCTCACCCTGCACAAAAATCAACTCCAAGTGGATTAAAGACTTAGGCACTAGAACAGAGACCCTGCACCTAATACAAGAAAAGATAGGCCCAAATCTGCACCACATCAGCCTAGGATTTGACTTCCTTAACAAGACTCCTAAAGCGCAAGAAGTAAAATCAAGAATCAATAAATGGGATGGATTCAAATTAAAAAGCTTCTTTTCAGCAAAGGAAACAATAATGTGAGAAGAGAGCCTACAGATTGGGAGAAAATCTTTACCACATGCACCTCTGATAAAGCATTAATCTCTAGGATATATGAAGAAGTCAAAAAACTCAACACCAAAAATACAAATAACCCAATTAATAAATGGGCTAAAGAACTGAACAGACACTTCACAGAAGAAATACAATTGATCAACAAATACATGAAAAAGTGTTCAACATCTCTAGCAATTAGAGAAATGCAAATCAAAACTACTCTAAGATTTCATCTCACTCCTGTCAGAATGGCAATCATCAAGAATACAGGCAACAATAAATGTTGGCGAGGATGTGGGGGAAAAAGGTACACTCATACATTGCTGATGGCACTGCAAATTGGTGCAACCATTATGGAAAACAGTATGTATAGTATGGATCTTCCTCAGAAAACTGGGAATGGAACCACCATTTGACCCAGATATCCCACTCTTTGGTTTATACACAAAGGACTTAAAATCAGCATACTATAGTGACACAGCCACATGAATGTTTATAGCAGCTCAATTCACAATAGTTAGACTATGGAACCAACCTAGGTGTCCTTCAATAGATGAATGGATAAAGAAAATGTGGTATATATACTCAATGGAATATTACTCAACTTTAAGGAAGGGTGAAATTATGGCATTTGCCAGTAAATGGTTGGAGTTGGAGAATATCATGCTAAGAGAAGTAAGCCAATCCCACAAAACCAAAGGCCAAATGTGTTCTCTAATATGTGGATGCTAATTCACAATAAGGCAGGGGGCACTAGGGGAAAATAGATTAGGTAGAGGGAAGTGAAGGGAGGGTAGGGAAGGGAACTGGGAATGGGAAAGATAGTAGAATGAAACAGACATTATTACTGTATGCATATTTGTGACTACGTGACCAATATGATTCTGCAACATGTACACTTTGAAAAATGAGAAATTATACCCCATCTATGTATGATATATCATAGTGCATAAATACATTCTACTGTCATGTATAACTAATTAAAACAAAGAAAAGTTTAATAAAAATAAAATAAACAAGATACGAATCATGAAGAACTATGCTTCTAACTGAAAAGTTAGATAAACTAATTTCACATAAAATTAATAACAGAAAAGCATAAAGATCAAACCCCACGGACATTCTTACAAGAAGAGAAAGAGAAAGAAAGAGATGATTGAGAAAGGAAGAAGGAAGAAGAAAAGCAAGCAAAGGGATTCCTTATATCTTTTTTTTAAATATTTATTTATTTGCTTTAGTTGTACACAATGTGTTTATTTGTACGTGGTGCTGAGGATCAAACCCGGGCCGCTCACGTGCTAGGCGAGCGCTCTACCGCTGAGCCACAATCCCAGCCCCTCCTTATATCTTTAAAACAAAAACAAAAGGCAACTCAGAATGGGAGAAAATATTGTTAAATTATATATCTGACAAGGAAGTGGTATCCAGCACATCTAAGGAACACCCACAACAACAAAAATCAAACACCTCAATTTTCAAATGGGCAAGAACTCAAATAGACATTTCTCCAAAGAATACAAATGCCCAATAAGCACACAGAAAAGCATTCAACATCACTAATCATTAGGCAAATGCAAATCTAAACTAAAATGATATACCACCTTACACCTGTTAGGTGGCTACTACCAAAATGAAAAAGAAATAGAAACAACAACAACTATAAAAACCCAGAAAGTAGCAAGTATAAGTGAAGACACGGAGAAATTGGATGTTTTGTACACTTTTGGTAGGAATATCCACTATTTAAAACTGTATGATGGTTCTTCAACAAATTAAAATAAGAGTTACCATATTATCTAGCAGTTCCATCTCTGAGTATATACCCCCAAAGAATTGAAAGCAGAGTTTCAAGGAAACATTTGTAAACCCATGTTCATAACAGCTTTATTCACCCAAGTGTCACTGAAAGGTCAATGAATAAACAAAATGTGGTATATACATGCAATGGAATATCATTCAGCCTTAAAAAAGGAGAAAATTCTGACACACGCTGCAACATGGATGAACCCTGAGCATGTTATGCTAAATAAAATAATCCACTCACAAAAAAAACAAACATTCTGTTTGGGCCAAAACTCTTGAAAACAAGGATTCTCTGAAATAGAGTTTACTGAACTATTTAAGAAGCAATGGCCAGGTCCTAGGACAAGTTCTTGCAACTACCAACAACATGGCTAGGTAGCAATTAGAAATGCATCCACTAGACCAGAGCTAAGAGCATTTTTTAAATAACAAAATTTGGGGAAGAAAGGCACAAACTACACTGAACCTGCATTGGCTATAGGTAAGAGGGGCAAGATTATGGGAAGGAAGCAGGGAAAGCTGTAGGAGAAGGGAAGTCCATTAGGAGAAGCACTTGTTTGTTCTGGACTGGTTGGAGTTATAAGCCTGACCTGTCCCGGGGGGCGGGGGCGAAGGTCAATGAATAAACAAAATGTGGTATATACATGTCGCGGCAATGGAATACGATCACGGCGGGGGTCCGGGGGGGGGGCGGCGGGAACGGGCGGTCAGCCTTGAGCGGGGGCGGGGGGCATCGAGGCGGGGGGCAAAAAGGAGAAAATTCTGACACACGCTGCAACACGGTTGTGCGGATGAACCACTGAGCATGTTATTGCGAGGAGTCGGGGGGGTAAATAAAATAATCCACTCAGTGCGCGGGGCCAAAAAAAACAAACTGGCGTCCGGTGTAGGTGCATTTTTTTAACGGGGGGGGGGGCGGGGAGGAAAATAACAAAATTTGGGGACGGGCGTTATAAGAAAGGGGCTGGTTGGGGGGGGGGGTGGCGGGGGGCGCTGGGGCACAAACTACAGGGGGGCGGGGTGGTGCTCAACCTGCATTGGCGGGGCTATAGGTAAGTGCGTTTGAGGGGCAAGGGGCGGCGAGGGTTTATGGGTCAAGGTAGGTCCGAAGCAGGGATCGGGGCGGAAGCTGTAGGAGAAGTATTCACCTTTTTCTGGAATTTTTTTTTTTCTGTAGCTTGTATTCCATTTTTAAGTTTCTTTTTTTTTCTATTCTATTCTGCTTCCCTTTTTTCTTGTTTAGAGTTTCTTTTCTCCTACTTTCTCCTCTTTCGTTCTTCTATTTCCCTCCCCCCTACTTTTAGCACTTTTCTCCCTCTCTTTTTTGTCTTTTTCTTGTTTGTTCTGGACTGGTTGGAGTTGGGAAGGAAAGGCAAAACTACTAAGCCTGACAGGGAAAGTGTCAGGTGGCACTAGGAGGGTCATAGTGAGATTTGAATTATGGCTCTAGCATACATTCATGAATATAAAATGATCTTTTCTTCTTTTTGGTCTATAACTTGTTAACTAATTAACACCCCATCTATCCTCTTGACTATCCTCTGGCCCTTGTAGTTAAATTTAGGACACCACAAAATTTTTCTCCTATCAATTGTACCATCCCACTAAATACTTACAGTAGTAAAAAATCAGAAAGCAGGATAGTGACTTCCAGGAACTAGGAGGAGGGGATGAGGGGAGTTATTGTTTAATGGATATAATTTCAGTTTTAGAAAATGAAAAGAGTTCAAGAGATGAATCGTGGTGATGGTTTGATACATTATGGATGTATTTCATATCACTAAACTGTGCACTGAAGAAAGGTTGGGGTGGCAAATTTTATATTACATATGTTTTGCCATAATAAAAAATAGTGGGAGAGCCAGGCATGGTTGCACACACCTGTATTCCCAGCTATGGGAAACTGAAGCAAGAGAATCAAGTTCAAGACCAGTCTGGGCAATTTAGTAAGACAACTTCTCAAAATGAAAACCGAAAAGGTCTGGAGATGTAGAGCACTTGTCTGGCATGTGCAAGGTCCTGGGTTCAATCGTGAGCAACAAAGAAAACAACTTGGAAAAGAAAATAAAGGAGACAAAGGCTCTTTCCCTCTCTGCTCTCTACCATGTGAGGGTACAATAAGAAGATAGCCATATGCAAACCAGGAAACTGGCCCTTTGAACAGATCTTGGATCTGCAGCTTCCTGATCTTGAACTTTCCTGACTCCTGGACTGTGAGAAATCAATGTTTGTAGCTTAGTCCAAAAATAGAAAAGAAGAAAAAAGAAATCCCAAAGAAAGTTGTTCTACCTGAAAGCAATTGAGTACAAGTGGTAATCTGAATTCACACATGAAAACTAAGAACACTGGGCTGGGGCTGTAGTTCAGTGGTAGAGTGCTTGCCTAGCACGTGTGAGGCACTGGGTTTGGTTCTCAGCACCACATAAAAAAATAAATAAAATAAAAGATAGTGTATCCATCTATAGCTAAATTTTTTTAAAAAACAGGAACACCATTAAGGTAATTATGATATAATAATAAGTATATGCAATATTATACCACATGACAATGTTATAGTCATTGATAGACTACATAGGTGATGGTGGTCCCATAAGATCATAATGGAGCTGAAAAATTCCTATCTCTTATAATGTTGTCAGTATTATAATGTCATAACACATGACTCATGTTTGAGGTGACATTGGTGAAAACAAACCTGTGCTGCCAGTTATATTACAAATATAGTCAAGCTGGGTGCAGTGGCATACACCTGTAATCCCAGTGGCTCAGGAGGCTGAGGCAGGAGGATTGCGAGTTCAAAGCCAGCTTCAGCAAAAGTGAGGTGCTAAGCAACTCAGTGAGACCCTTTCTCTATATAAATATAAAAATAGGGCTGGGGATGTGGCTCAGTGGTTGAGTGCCCCTGAGTTCAATCCCTGTTACCCTCCCCCTCAAAAAAGTATAGCTCATACCATTTTGGATAGTACTTAATTCTTGATAATGATAGTAAACTACTAGGCTACTGGTTTGTACACCACAAATGCATAGTCACTATATTGTGCTTTTTATTTTAGAGCATACTCCATCTACACATTTTTAAAAGTGGGTTGGGGATGTAGCTCAGAGGTAGAATGCTACCCTAGCAAGCATAAGGCCCTGATTCAATCCCCATAAATGCCCCCCATGAAAATTTACTATAAAACACTAAGCCAAGAAATGCTGGCAACAGCCTCATCCATCTTGTATTGGCCCACCTCTGGACTACATCTTTTGTGCTTAATTTCATCTTGTATTGTTCATCGTGCACCATAAGTATCAAAATCTATGCTGAATTTACTAGTAACTCTGCATAGTTTGAACAAATCATACATTACATAATATGAAATTGGTCCATCTGTGAGTGCTAATGTTAAAGCAGCTGAAGAATTTTTGGAGATTCTAGATAAGCCGACTGTGGAGGAAAACTACTTGCCAGATCTAATCTTCAATATGGAGGGAAACTCCCTATTCTGGAAACTGTGCCTGAGGGACTTTCATCCATGAGGAGGCCTGGTCAGTGCCAGGTTTCAAGACTTGGCATGATGGGATTGGGGGTGCTGTTGCAGACTACAAATTGAAACACTGTGATCTTTCAAGCATATCAACAAGCAGACATTGCCAGTGTGGTGCAGGAGCAGTAAGAAATCATATACAACTCAGATGCCCTCATGAAGTGCTATGCAGGGATATGGAGAAGACTATTTGGAGAATAGCACACCTTTCAAAATACTACTTATTGTTATGGTCTAGATATGAGGCGTCCTCCAAAAGCTCATATGAGAGACAGTGCAAAAATTCTCACAGGTAAAATGATTAGGTCATGAGAGTCTTAACCAAATCAGTGGATTAATCCTCTGATATAAATTAACTGGGTGGTAACTGTAGGCAGATAGGTTGTGACTGAAAGAAGTCAGTCACTGCGAGTATGCCTTTCAGATTTATATTTTGTCCCTGGTGAGCAGAGTCCTCTCTCTGCTTCCTGGTTTCCATGTCCTGAGTTAGTTTCCTCCATCACACCCTCTGCCACAGTGTTCTGCCTCACCTCAGGCCTAGAGCTATCGAGTCAGGTGATCCATGGACTGAACTTCTGAAACCATGAGTCAAAATAAACATTTCCTACTCTATATTGTTCTTGTTGGGTCTTTTGATCACAGTGATGCAAAAACTGACTAAAACACTTATTGCTAATAATGTTTCTGCATATCTTCTTTTATTGCTAATATTCATCCCAATATCAAAGTGGTTCTTCTTGCTTTAAATACCACCTCTTTGATCCAACCATAAATCAAAGGCATTATAAAAGCTTTCAAAGTCCACTACCTGAGAAAGACTTTTGGCCAGGCTATCGCTGCATCTGAGGAAGATGCTGATGCCGTTCTGGAAGGATTGCAGCATCTATGACTGTATCAAGACAGTCATGCTTCAGCTACATATTTTAAGGTAGGATATGCTTGCGCTTTGGGAGATCTCACCAAGGACTGTATAAATGGCTTCTGGAAGAAGACACTCAGGAGGTTCATTCATTGACTTCAGAGAGTTTGGCAAGGATAAGCAAGTTGCAAAAAATCAATAAGTCTGTGGTTGAATTGGCAAACACCTTTCTCTTAGGTATGGATGAGGAAAACATTAAAGAGCTCCTAGAGATGGTTACTGCGTAATTGACAATGAGGAGTTGTTGGAACTGGAACAGGAATGTAAAGCTGAGAAGAGGCAAGAGAGATGGAAACTGCAGAAGAAAATCAGAAGCCCCCAGGAAAATTCTCAGTGAAGGGTTCAGCAGAAGCTCTTGCAGACTTCAACTAGTTCCTCTGAATGCTTCATAATATGGTCCCCAACACTAAAAGGGTTGTATTAATAGAGAGGAATGTTTATGATACATTATCTGCTTACAAGAAAATCTATGATTGAAAAAAAGAATCAAACCAAGTCAAAAAGAAAACAACAAAACAAAAAAGCAAAACCTACCACGGACATATGCATTAGTCAGATTTCTGTCACTGTCCCAAAATACCTGAGAATATTAATTTAAAAGGAGGAAAGGTTTATTTTGGTTCATGGTGCCAGAAGTTTCAGTTCATAATCACTTCATCCCATTGCCTTTGAACCTGTGGCAAAGGGGGAAGGGAGCTGCTCACCTCATGATGACCACAAAACAAAGAGAAGAAGAGGAAGAAGGGTCCCCATATTTCTTTCAAGAGCACACTCCCGATGACATAACTTTCTTCCACTAGGCAACACCTCCTAAGGTTCCACCACATCCTGATATCTCCATGGGCTGGGAACCACACCTTCAACACATGGGCTTTTAGGAGATATTCAAGATCCAAATTATAGCAACATATTTCTGAAAAAGCAGATGCCTCTTTAAGAGCCTAGGGAGTTCGTTCCCTAAATGCCTTCCATTGGGGCAAGATGTGGAGGTGGAAGTCAGTGATGATACTGAACCTGTAGCTAATGTGTGTTTGTACCTTCATTTTTATTTTATTTATTTCATATTTTTTAATTTGTAAATGGACATAGTATATTTATTTATTTATTTATTTATGTGGTGCTGAGAATCGAACCCAGCGCCTCACACTGCTAAGCAAGTGCTCTTGCCACTGAACTATAGCCCCAGCCCTGTACCTTCATTTTTAACCCAAAACAAAAAGTTTAGAAAGGAAAAAAAATTAAATAGAAAAAGTTTATAGAATAAGGATATGAAGAAAATATATTTTGCACAGCAGTCAAATGAGTTTGTGCTTTAAGATAAATGTTTTCAGAAAAGAGTCAACAGTTAAAAAATTAAGCACAATTTTAGCCAGGCACAGTGGTGCAGGCCTGTAATCCCAGTGACTCAGGAGGCTGAGACAGAAAGATTGTGAATTCCAAGCCAGCTGCAGCCATTTAGAGAGGTCCTAAGCAACTTACTGAGACCCTGTCCCAAAATAAAACATAAAAAGGGCCGGGGATGTAGCCCAGTGGTTAAGTGCCCCTGAGTTCAATACCTAGTACCAAAAATATATATAATCAATTAATTAAGAATTTTATAAAGTTAAAAAAATTACAGTAAGTTAGTTCATCTTTTTTAAATATTTATTTATTTGCTTTAGTTGTACACAATGCCTTTATTTTTACGTAGTGCTGAGGATCGGACTGGGCTGCGCACATGCTGGGCCAGCACTCTACCACTGAGCCACAACCCCAGCCCGCTTAGCTCATTATTGAAGCAAGAAAAAAAAAAATTATAAATTTAGGAATTTAACGTAGCCGTAATGTACGGACTTTATTATAAAGTCTACATTTATTATGATGTCCCAGGCCTTCATATGTACTGCCCACTCACTGCCTCACCCAGAGCAACTTCCAGTCTAGCAAGCTCCATTCATGGCAAGCACCCTATACAAGTGGACCATTTTTCACCTTTGATACTGTATTTTTTCTGTACTTTTTTATGTTTAGGTTCATAAACATTGGTCAGTGTATTACTGTTGCCTACAATATTCAGCATAGTGACACGCTGTCCAGGCTTTTGGCCTAGAAGCAATAGGCTGGACATCTAGCTTAGTGTAAGTGCACCCTATGGAGTACACATGCCTCTATACAAACTCTTCCCATGGGTGTCCCAAGATATTCTAGGTCACTGAATGAATCCACATGATGCTGGGAGGATAATGCACCCCAACTCCATAAGGACTGAAGATCCTGTGCTCAGGACACTCCTGGATCTTGCCCTACATGTACTTCTTTGTCTGGCTATTCATTTATATCCTTTAAACTATCCTTTATAGTAAACCAATAATAGTAAAGGATAAATCTAGAAGAGGAAGATGGTATGTAAACGTTTTTAATTCATATACTTGGTGAGCAGTTTTTATTTTCAAACTGTTTATCGAGTTCTGTGAGCCATTGTCGCAGATTCTGGAACCTGAGGAGGAAGCCAGAGGAACTCCTGATTTATAAGTATCAGAAGCCCAGGCTTTAATCACCATCTGTAGTGGGGCAGACAGTCAGGTTCAAGTGAACACATAACCTGTGGTGTATGTACTACACCAGGTTGTTAGTGACAAGATTGAATTGTAAGACACCTAATTGGTATCTTAGATGGAGAATTGGAGAATTTTCTCTAACATTTCATGTTTGAAGTGTTGTGTGACAGTAGAATTAAAAGTTTTTACTTTTACTAATGATGGACTTACAAAAGAGTTTAAATGCATTTTTTCTCTTAACTGATTTAAAAGGTAATTGTATAAAACAATGTGTATAATATAATATAGAGCTATATCATATAGAAGTGTAACATGATATATTTGTCAATTACAGCACAAAGAAGATGGAGGAAGCAAAAATGCACCGGGCTAAGAAAATGACTATAGATGCTAAAGAACTAATTATAATTAGTTTATAATTAATTTATAGCATTAATAGATATAAAAGCATGAAAATAGTACCACCACAAAGAGGGAGAAGGGAATGTAGGAGTTACACTGGAATTAAGCTAGTATAAGTCTGAAACTGATTCTGATAAGTTTAAGATTCATATGCTAACTCCTAAGCACTACAAAGAAAAGTTCCCTAAAATACAGTGGAAGAATCATTTAAGAAACTGAAATGCTCCATTAGAAAATATTCATTTAGGGATGGGAATGCAGTTCAGGGGTAGAATATTTGGGTAGGATGCATGAGGCTCTGGGTTTATACACAGCACCACACACACACACACACAAATTCACTTAATACAAGATGAAAAACCAGTGAAGTAGGAATAGAAAAGAAAATATATGGGAGCCACATCTTAGTTCCAAAGATACACTTTAATAAATTGAAGGTTAAAAGGATAATAAAACAACAAAGAGAAAAGGAAAAGAATTTTAAAAATCAATTTAAATAAATTTTTAAAAAATATTTATTAAGGTAGGTAATGCAGAAACAACCACAAAAAAGCTGGAGTGGCCTATGCTAATACCAGACGAAATACACTTTAAAACAAAAAATGTTGCTGGGCACAGTGGCACACGCTTGTAATCCCTTCAGCCTCTAAAGGCTGAGGCAGGAGGATCAAGAGTTTGAAGCCAGCCTCAGCAACAATGAGGTGCTAAGCAGCTCAGTGAGACCCTCTCTCTAAATAAAACACAAAATGGGGCTAGGGATGTGGCTCAGTGGTTGAGCGCCCCTGAGTTCTATCCCCGGTACTCCCTCCAAAAACATGTTGACAGACATAAAGAGGGATATTTTTGAGTGACAAAAGTTCAACCTATCAGGAAGCAGTAACAATTATATATGTACCTAATAACTGAGTGCTGAAATATATGAAGCAAAATTCTCAAGAAAAATATGGAATAAATAGACAACTTAATAATAGTATTTGAAAACCTCAGTATCCCACTTTTAATAATGTATAGAACAACTATGCTGGGTACAGAGGCCCATGCCTGTAATCCCAGCAACTCAGGAAGCCAAGGCTAGAGGACTGCAAGTTCAAGGCAAGCCTAGGCAACTTAATGAGACCATATTTCAAAAATAAAAAGGGATAGGAGCCAGGCGCTGTGGCGCACGCCTGTAATCCCAGCACTTTGGGAGGCTGAGGCAGGAGGATCGTGAGTTCAAAGCCAGCCTCAGCAATGGCGAGGCACTTAGCAACTCAGTGAGACCCTGTCTCTAAATGAAATACAAAAAAGGGCTGGGGATGTGGCCCAGTGGTCGAATGTCCCTGAGTTCAATCCCTGGTAACCAAAAAAAAAAAAAAAGGGATAGGGATGTAGCTCAATGATAAAGTGCCCCTGGATTTAATTTCTAGTACTATTAAAAAAAACTAGATAGAACTAGACAGAAGATCCACAGGAAATAGGAGGTTTGAACAACACTATAAACTAATTAGATCTAAAAGACATCAGTAGAACTCTTCAACCACAACAAGATACATTCTTCACAAGATCACATGGAACATTCTCCAGGGTAAAACATATGCTGGGCCCTAAACAAACTTCAATAAATTTAAAAGAATAAAACTAATGCAAAGTATGTTTTCTGACCATAGCAGAATGAAATGAGAAGCCAACAACAGGATAAACCTTGGAAAATGCGCAAGTACACAGATATCAAAACAACATGTTGGGCATGGTGGCACACGCCTGTGGTTCGGGAGGCTGAGGCAGGGGATCGTTAGTTCAACACCAGCCTCAGCAATGGCAAGGCCCTAAGCAACTCAGTGAGACCCTGTCTCTACATAAATACAAAAATAGGACTGAGGATGTGGCTTAGTGGTTCAGTGGTTGAATGCCCCTGAGTTCAATCCCTGGTACCCGCCTCCTACAAAAAAAAAATAATAATAATAATAATACATTCCCAAATGATCAATGGGTCAAAGAAGAAATCAAAAAGGAAATTGGAAAATCCTATGAGATAAGTACATATCAAAATTTATGGGATAGGGGCTGGGATTGTGGCTCAGCGGCAGAGGATGTGGCTCAGTGGTTCAGTGGTTGAATGCCCCTGAGTTCAATCCCTGGTACCCGCCTCCTACAAAAAAAAATAATAATAATAATAATAATACATTCCCAAATGATCAATGGGTCAAAGAAGAAATCAAAAAGGAAATTGGAAAATCCTATGAGATAAGTACATATCAAAATTTATGGGATAGGGGCTGGGATTGTGGCTCAGCGGCAGAGCGCTCGCCTCGCACGTGCGCAGCCCAGGTTCAATCCTCAGCACCACGTAAACATAAATGCATTGCATTGTGTACAACTAAAGTAAATAAATAAATATTTTTTAAAAAATTTATGGGATAGATGGGCTGGGGATATTGCTCAATTGGTAAGAGTGCTTGCCTTGCATGCATGAGGCCCTGGGTTCAATCCCCAGCACACACACACACACACACACAAAATATGTGATGGAGCTAAACAGTGATTAGAGTTAAATCCATAGCTATAAATACCCAATTCATTAATTTTTAAAATATTTTTAGTTGTAGATGGACACAATACCTTTATTTTATTTATTTTTTTTTTTTGTGGTTCTGAGGATCGAACCCAGTGCCTCACATGTGCTAGGAAAGTGTTCTATCACTGAGCTACACCCCCAGCCCTAATTCATTAATTTTTAAGATACTAATACTACTCAAATTGATCTACAGTTCAACACAGTTCCTGTCAGAATTCCAAATGACTTCTTTGTAGCAATTGAAAATCTAATTTTTTAAATTTTTTTTATTTGTTTTAATTTGTTATACATGATAGTAGAATGCATTTATGTACTATGATATATCATAAGTAGATGGGATATAATTTCTCATTTTTCTAAGTGAACATGGTGCAAAATCATATTGGTCACGTAGTCACATATATACATACAGTAATAATGTCTGTTTCATTCTACCATCTTTCCCATCCCCACATCCCCTCTCTCTCCTCCAATCACTTCCCTCTACCTAATCTAAGGTAACTCTATTTTTCATTAGTGCCCCCTGCCTTATTGTGAGTTAGCATCCACAGATTAGAGAACACATTTGGCCTTTGGTTTTGTGGGATTGGCTTACTTCTCTTAGCATGATATTCTCCAACTCCAACCATTTACTGGCAAATGCCATAATTTCACCCTTCCTTAAAGTTGAGTAATATTCCATTGAGTATATATACCACATTTTCTTTATCCATTCATCTATTGAAGGACACCTAGGTTGGTTCCATAGTCTAACTATTGTGAATTGAGCTGCTATAAACATTCATGTGGCTGTGTCACTATAGTATGCTGATTTTAAGTCCTTTGTGTATAAACCAAAGAGTGGGATATCTGGGTCAAATGGTGGTTCCATTCCCAGTTTTCTGAGGAAGATCCATACTATACATACTGTTTTCCATAATGGTTGCACCAATTTGCAGTGCCATCAGCAATGTATGAGTGTACCTTTTTCCCCCACATCCTCGCCAACATTTATTGTTGCCTGTATTCTTGATGATTGCCATTCTGACAGGAGTGAGATGAAATCTTAGAGTAGTTTTGATTTGCATTTCTCTAATTGCTAGAGATGTTGAACACTTTTTCATGTATTTGTTGATCAATTGTATTTCTTCTGTGAAGTGTCTGTTCAGTTCTTTAGCCCATTTATTAATTGGGTTATTTGTATTTTTGGTGTTGAGTTTTTTTGACTTCTTCATATATCCTAGAGATTAATGCTTTATCAGAGGTGCATGTGGTAAAGATTTTCTCCCAATCTGTAGGCTCTCTTCTCACATTATTGTTTCCTTTGCTGAAAAGAAGCTTTTTAATTTGAATCCATCCCATTTATTGATTCTTGATTTTACTTCTTGCGCTTTAGGAGTCTTGTTAAGGAAGTCAAATCCTAGGCTGATGTGGTGCAGATTTGGGCCTATCTTTTCTTGTATTAGGTGCAGGGTCTCTGTTCTAGTGCCTAAGTCTTTAATCCACTTGGAGTTGATTTTTGTGCAGGGTGAGAGATAGAGGTTTAATTTCATTTTGCTACATATGGATTTCCAGTTTTGCCAGCACCATTTGTTGAATAGGCTATCTTTTCCCAGTGAATGTTTTTGGCACCCTCGTCTAGTATGAGATAACTGTATTTATGTGGGTTTTTCTCTGTGTCCTCTGTTCTGTACCATTGGTCTACAAGTCTATTTTGGTGCCAATACCATGCCATTTTTGTTACTATTAGCTATGTAGTATAGTTTAAGGTCAGGTATTGTGATGCCTCCTGCTTCACTTTTCTTGCTAAGGATTGCTTTAGCTATTCTGGGTCTCTGATTTTTCCAAATAAGTTTCATGATTGCTTTTTCTATTTCTATGAAGAATGTCATTGGGATTTTTAATAGGAATTGCATTAAATCTGTATAACGCTTTTGATAGTATGGCCATTTTGACCATATTAATTCTGCCTATCCAGGAGCATGGGAGATCTTTCCATCTTCTGAGGTTTTCTTCAATTTCTTTCCTTAGTGTTCTGTAGTTTTCATTGTAGAGGTCTTTCACTTCTTTTGTTAGATTGATTCCCATGTGTTTTTTTTTTTTGTTGTTGTTGTTGTTGTTTTGTTTTGTTTTGTTTTTTGTTTTGAGGCTATTGTGAATGCAGTAGTTTTCCTAATTTCTCTTTCCGTGGATATATCGCTGATGTATAAGAATGTGTTTGATTTATGGGTGTTTGTTCTTTTTTTTTTGGTATCAGGGATTGAACTCAGGGGCACTCAACCACTGGGCCACATCCCCAGCCCTTTTTTGTATTTTACTAGAGACAGGGTCTCACTGAGTTGCTAAGTGCCTAACTATTGCTGAGGCTGGCTTTGAACTCGCGATCCTCCTGCCTCAGCCTCCCAAGTGCTGGGATTACAGGCGTGTGCAACCATGCCTGGGGCGGGGGGGGGGGGGTGTTGATTTTATATCCTGCTACTTTGCTGAATTCATTTATTAGTTCTAGAAGTTTTCTGGTGGAATTTTTTGGATCTTCTAGATATAAAATCATGTCATCGGCAAATAGTGATAGTTTGAGTTCTCCTTTACCAAATTGTATCCCTTTGATTTCTTTCTTTTGTCTAGTTGCTATGGCTAGAGTTTCAAGGTTGATGTTGAATAGAAGTGGTGAAAGAGGACATCCTTGTCTTGTTCCAATTTCTGGAGGGAATGCTTTCACTTTTTCTCCATTTAGAATGATGCTGGCCTTGGGTTTAGCATATATAGCTTTTACAATGTTGAGGTATGTTCCTACTATCTCTAGTTTTTGTAGTGTTTTGAACATGAAGATGTGCTGTATTTTGTCAAATGCTTTTTCTGCATCTATTAAGATGATCATATGATTCTTGCTTTTAAGTCTGTTAATATGATGAATTACATTTATTGATTTCCATATGTTGAACCAACTCTGCATGCCTGGGATGAATCCCACTTGATCATGTTGCACTATCTTTTTAATATGTTTTTGTATGTGATTTGCCAGAATTTCATTGAGAACTTTTGCATCTATGTTCATCAGGGATATTGGTTTACGTTTTCTTTCCTCGATGTGTCTTGTCTGGTTTTGGTATCAGGGTGATATTAGCTTCATAGAATGAGTTTGGAAGGGTTCCCTCCTTTTCTATTTCATGGACTACTTTGAGGAATGTTGGTGTTAATTCTTCTTTGAAAGTCTTATAGAACTCGGCTGAGAATCCGTCTGATCCTGGGCTTTTCTTGGTTGGTAGGCTTTTGATGGAGTTTTCTACTTCATTTCTTGAAATTGATCTGTTTAAATCATGTATGACCTCCTCATTCAGTTTGGTAAGTCATATGTCTCTAGAAATTTGTTGATGTCTTCAATATTTTCTATTTTATTAGAGCACAAATTTTTAAAATAGTTTCTAATTATCTCATGTATTTCAGATGTGTCCATTGTGATATTTCCTTCTTCATCTTGTATTTTATTAATTTGAGTTTTCTCTCTTTTTCTCTTTGTTAGCATGGCCAGGGGTTTCTCTATTTTATTTATTTTTTCAAAAAGTCAACTTTTTGTTTTGTTAATTTTTAAAATTGTTTCTGTTGTTTTGATTTCATTGATTTCAGCTCTGACTTTAATTATTTCCTATCTTCTACTGCTTTTGGTGTTGATTTGTTCTTCTTTTTCTAGGGCTTTGGGATGTAGTGTTAGGTCATTTATTTGTTGAGTTTTTATTCTTTTAATAAATGCACTCAATGCAATAAACTTTCCTCTTAGTACTGCCTTCATAGTGTCCCAGATATTTTGATATGTTGTATCAGTGTTCTTGTTTACCTCTAAGAATTTTTTAGTTTCATCCTTGATTTCTTCTACTACTCATTAATCATTCCATTGTGTGTTTTATAGTCTCCATTTGTTATAGGAGCTTCTATTTTTTATTTTATCATTGATTTCTAATTTTATTCCATTGTTGTCTGATAGAATGTAGGGTATTATCTGTTTTTTTTGTTTGTTTTTTTGGGGGGGGGTTTTTTTGTATTTACTAAGAGTTGCTTTGTGGCATAGGATGGGATCTATTTTAAAGAAAGGGCCATGTTAAGCCGGGCGCGGTGGCGCACGCCTGTAATCCCAACACTTTGGGAGGCTGAGGCAGGAGGATCACGAGTTCAAAGCCAGCCTCAGCAACGGCGAGGCACTTAGCAACTCAGTGAGACCCTGTCTCTAAATAAAATACAAAAAAGGTCTGGGGATGTGACCCAGTTGTCGAGTGCCCCTGAGTTCAATCCCCGGTACCACAAAAAAAAAAAAGAAAGAAAGGGCCATGTTAAGCCGGGCGCGGTGGCACACGCCTGTAATCCCAGCACTTTGGGAGGCTGAGGCAGGAGGATCACAAGTTCAAAGCCAGCCTCAGCAATGGCGAGGCACTTAGCAACTCAGTGAGACCCTGTTTCTAATAAAATACAAAAAAGGGCTGGGGATGTGGCCCAGTGGTCTAGTGCTGCTGAGTTCAATCCCCGGTACCAAAAAAAAAAAAAAGAAAGGGCCATGTGCTGCTAAGAAGAAAGTATATTCTGCTTGTTTTTTTTCCCCCACAATCTCTAACTCTTCATTTAAGTTGTAATTCACATCCTGTATTTTTCTGTGATTTCATTCCTTATACTATCCTGTACTTCATATATCAATTTAACTATATATAATCTGAACTCTTTCTTGGACATTTCTTCCACTGTGTTATCAGTAGTTTCTGTTTTTGAAGCATCTTGGTCTGTTTGGGCCACTTTATTCCCCTGTTTTTTCATGTTGTTTAAATGTGTTTTCCCATTTAAAAGTATGGATCTAAGGCAGGATAAATTCTACCCTGTAGATAGTGTCTCTGAAGGTTTCTAGCACTTTGCCTTTACTGGTGAGACCAATATCAACAGCACCCAGTGTACACAATATATAGTCTTAAACCTAATAGCTCCCACTAAGGCATTTACTGCTTTCTCACATTAACCCAAATTGAAGAGTTCAATAACTATCTATAGTACAAACAGAATTATTTGTTAAAATGACTTACAATTTCAAATGGTGAGTGAGAAAACAAAGGTAGTGTAATACGCAACATTCTAGAAGAATGAAGAGAGAATCTAGAAGTGAAAATTCACAGGAAGAATAGAAGAGGAGCTGATAGAGATTGGCTATCGGTTGGAGAAAAGTTACAAAGAAAATCCAAGAAAATAGATGAGAGAGGAAGAATACGAACAAAGAGAAAAAATTAAACACATAAGAATCCAACAAAAATGCAAAACACCATTCATATATCATTGTCCTCCACAAACTGATGCATTAAAAACATCCTGTTCCAAATATAGTAGAGATTAGTGAATCAAAATATAAAATAAATCTTGCTGGAAAGTCGAACTGTCTCTGTCAGTGCTCAACAGTTGCTCAGCCCTATCTCTGACGTTTCTTGGGATCACCAAACCCAGATCAACCCTCGGAAAACCAGTCTCTATCCCACCCATCTGGGCTTCAGATACTTCAGTATTGGCCACACTGCAGTTTCAAGATCGCAATGCTGCTCCTACTTGCAGAGAGACCACCAGGGATACCCTCATGCAAAGGAGCAACCCCGAGATGCAGCAGCAAGACAAGGGCCACCAGCACTCTGAGCAGGAGGACCCCAGGTTCCTCTGAACCTGCAGGCTCCCCCACACTGGACCTGCAGGCCCCAGCTGGAAGTCCCCAGACAGAGGCTTTTGTGGTGGTAAACCTGCTAGCACCCAGGTCTCGGGCCCTGGCTGGTGTCCCAAAATGGGTGCAGCCATGTGCAACCAAACTTGGAGTCTCACCTGAAGCAGCCCTCTAGGCTGTGGCAGCAGCGGTAGTGGTGGTGGTTGGTGCCAGCAAGCAGCTGGTCTGCAGCTGTGGAGGCAGCATCACCAGGAAATCTCTGGGGGTCAGCAGCAGTGTCGGCCTCAGTTGCATCTGGGCGGGTTTCTTCTGTGGCAGCAGCACTCAGAAAGAAGACCACCAGGTGGTCTCAGGCTGGCAGCAGAGGAATCAGAGGCAACAGCAATGGTGGTATCATGCAGGTGGCGGTTAATTAACAGGAGACTTCCAGTTCAGCGGCAGCCACCTCGGAGGTAGTAGAAGTAGCATTGCAATTCGTGTCTGAGGTAACAAAGGTTGTGCCCAGAGAAGAGACCTCTGGACAAGGCAGCGGCTTCTGCAGCAGCCCAGAAAGAAGACCTCCAGGCAACCTGGCAGCAGCTGAATCGGAGGAAGCAGCAATGGTGGCAGTAGTGTAGGCGGCCTCTAATTCTAATATTCATACAGAATTGCAAGTCACCCAGAATAACCACAATAATTCTAAAAAGAAAGAAAGTAGGGCTCACACTTCTCTATTTCAGAACTTAACACAAAGATACACATAATCAAAAGTGCAATAGTGGAAAAGGATAAACAAATATATCTATGGAATAGAATTAGGAGTCCAGATCACCTATGGACAGTTGACTTGCAATAAGGAACCAAGATCAATCAATGGTAAAAGAATAGTCTTTCCAAAAAATGATGCTAGGGGAAATAATGATGTCAGGACAACTGGACAACTATATGCAAAAGAATGAAGCTGGACCCTTACCTCAGACCATATACAAAAATTAACTCAAAATAAATAAAAATCCTAAACGTTACAGCTAAAACCATAAGCTATTTAGAAGAAAACAGAAATAAGCCTTCATGATTTCTATTTTTGCCACAGATTTTAACTATGACACCAACAGCATAAGCAACAAAATAAAAAAAAATAAAGTGGCCTTCATTAAAATTAAAACTTTTTCTGCTTCAAAGGGCCCCATCAGCCAGGTGTTGTAGTAGCAATCCCAGAGGCTCCTGGGGCTGAGGCAGGAGGATAGAGAATTCAAAGCCAGCCTCAGCAACTTAGTGAGGCCCTAAGTAACTCAGTGAGACCCTGTCTCTCAATAAAATACAAAAAAGGGCTGGGGATGTGGCTCAGTGGTTAAGTGCCCTTGGATTCACTCCCCAGTACCAGAAAAAAAAAAAAAAAAAGCAACATTATAAAAAAAATTAAAAGATAACTGAAAGAGTAAAACAAAATATTTGCCAATAATGTAAAGAATGTATACTCAGGAAGTTTAAAGAAGTCTTAGAACTCAATAGTAAAAAAGACAACTCAATTAAAAAGTACAAAAAGGAGCCAAGTGAGGTGTTGCATGCCTGTAATCCCAGCAATTTGGGAGGCTGAGGTAGGATCACAGGTTCAAGGCCAGTCTCCGCAACTGAGGAAGGCCCTCAGCAATTTAGTGAGATCTGTCTCAAAATAAAATTTAAAAAATGACTGGAGATGCAACTCAGTGTTAAAGTACCTGGGTTAAATCCCCAGTAGCATGGGGTGGTGGGGTAGGGGGCACACTGGGTATATAGCTCCATGGTAGGACACTTGCCTAGCATGCACAGCTCTGGCTCAATTCCCAGAACTGAAAAAAAAAATTAAAAATCTTCAAAAAAAGAGTAGGAATGACAAACAATGAAAAGATGTTCAACATCATTAGCCATCAGTGAAAGGAAACTAAAACCATAATGAGATCCTACTTCATAACACCAGGATGGCAGCTCTGCCTACAAAGCCCCTCTATTGGAAATGCCTCTGAAAGTTCAGTTTAGCTGGGCATTTTGATGTTCGCCACAGAAGTGAGCAGGGAATAACCCAAGAGACAGGCACCCTATAAATATTTTTTCCCATTCAGAGGCCAGTGGAGTTTTCTTACAGGATCAAGCACATTATGGATGTTTTCTTCTTTCTTAACATGATTTCTCTCCCAAGAAATTTATAACTCCTATGCATGCTATCCCAGGAGGAATGAATCTCTGTCACATCTTACAACCAGTTCACCAGAGACTCCTAGTATCTCTGAATTCCAGGACTAGCCATAGCTCAAATTCTCTCCCAGGAATTTCCTAAAAACCTCTGTAATTACTTTATGGCTTTCCTGATGTAGTCAACAAAGCTGTTTCAAACTGGGCACAATAGAATATGCCTGAAATCTCAGTGACTCAGGGGCTGAGGTAGAAGGATTGCAAGTTCAAGGCCAGCCCGAGCAACTTAGTGTTTCAAGATGAAAAATGAAAGGGGCTGGAGATGTAGCTCAATGGTAGAGCGCCCCTGAGTTCAATCCCCAGGATTGCAAAACAAAACATGTCTCAGTCCTGTGTAGAGACAAATTAAAATTCCCCTCACTCCATGGACTCATATTACTTTCACATGTAGCTGCCTAATTTTATTTCTTTTCCATAGCTACATTATGATTTTTGTGAGTCTTGAGCAATTTGGACTTTGTGAATTTCTTTCATAAAAATACTAAAATTTCTATTTTTTTAAAATATTTATTTATTTACTTTAGTTGTACACAATGCAATGTATTTATGTTTACGTGGTGCTGAGGATCGAACTCGGGCCACGCAAATGTGAGGCAAGCTCTCTGCCACTGAGCCACAACCTCAGCCCCTAAAATTTCTATTTTTAAAAGTTAAAATTGTATTAAAAGTTTGCCCTGGCCAGGCATGGTGGCTTAAGCCTGTAATCCCAGCAGCTCAGAAGGCTGAGTCAGGAGGATCGAGAGTTCAAAGCCAGCTTCAGCAAGAGCAAGGAACTAAGCAACTCAGTGAGACCCTGTCTCTAAATAAAATACAAAATAGTGCTGGGGATGTGGCTCAGTGGTTGAGTGCCCCTGGTTCAATCCCCAGTAACGTGCCCACCTCCCTCAAAAAAAAAGATTTTCCCTTGTAGAAAGACTTTCATTTTCTTTCATCTGAAATTTCTTTATTTCTGATATTAAAATAAAAGAAAACATTTTTTTTTTTTTTTTTTTTTTTTTGGTACTGGGGATTGAACTCAGCGGCACTAGACCACTGGGCCACATCCCCAGCCCTTTTTTTTTTGTATTTTATTAGAGACAGGGTCTCACTGAGTTGCTAAGTGCCTCGCCATTGCTGAGGCTGGCTTTGAACTCGTGATCCTCCTGACTCAGCCTCCCAAAGTGCTGGGATTACAGGCGTGCGCCACCGCGCCCGGCAAGAAAACATTTTTGTGAGTCCTAAGAATACCATGGGTTCTAGCCACTGAGCCATTTGTGCCAGTGGATTAAAGTGACCTTGCTCTTTCCATCTTGTATCTCTTACTCCCAGCCTGAGCACATGGATATTAGACAAAAATTTTGTTGAATGAGATTAATTTTCTAAACCAGCCTACTCCCAAAAAAGTTGTTTAAGAATGAAATGGGAGAGAATTTTCAGAATCAATTTATAAGCTGTGAGTCCCATGCAAATAAAAGGAATCCGGGGGAGGAAAAGAGATGTTAATTTGGGGCATGGAATTCAAGATTTCATCCAAAGGAGGAGGAGCACCAGGCTGTGAGTATCATTGATACAGAAAACAGGAGAAAACCCAAGAAAAATTTTGGCTCCTTCAATATTTTGCCGAGGCCTGAGACTACATGATGCTCGCCCCTGGATTTGGACAGCTGTCAGGAAAATCAGTAGGAATCAGGAACAAACATATGTCAAGACACAGGCAACATCAGACTGTGAAAGCTGATCCACAGGCCCAGCTCCACCAGATGGCGGTGTGTCAACGGGGAGCCCCATGGATCAGCTCTAGGAGCCCCAATTAAATGACCTTGGGCTGATGCCAGAGCTGGGAAACGGTTTGTTTGGATTGTAGCTGATAATGTTTCTTCTCATTATCTAATGAGGACACTTTTTAATAACGGCAAAATATGCAAAAATTAGTCCTTGCCCACAGTGAGACTATAATCAGGATAGGGAGTTAAGATATGCAAATAAAACAGTAATATTTACTGATACTCACTGTGAACCAATTAAGTCATCATCATTATCACTATTATCAATTACAAAATACCATGGATCTTGAGTTGACCTTGCTGAATTTCTTCTGAGACTAGTACATGAAAATTAATGCATTGAATGATATTATAAATTATCTGGAGAGCCTAAGATACATTTTTATTCCAAGAATATTCCCCAAGACAGTCAGAAATGTACCACTGTGTCAGAAGCTACACCCAGTAGCCAAGCACAGGCCCCACCCTCCCCTCAGCAGCAGCTAAGACTTGCAGAGAACTCCTGCATGACCTCACAGCCCCATCCTACTCACCTGTGGAGGCTGCCAGGTAGGAACAGGGGCACAGGCCTTGCCATTAGGATACCTGTCTTTGTCTGCTAGGGCTGACCTAACAGTCTACCAGATGGGGTGATTCAAACAATACAATTTATTTTCTCATAATTCTGGGAGCTTGAAGTCCAAGATCAAGGTGTTGACAAACTGGTTTCTTCTGAAATCTCTCTCTTTGGCATATAGATGGACATCTTCTTCCTATGTCTTCACATAGTCTTCCTTCTGTTTATCTGTGTCCAATCTCCTCCTTCACCAGACAGATTGGATTAGGGCCCACTCTGTTTTAACCTAATTATTCTTTAAAGATGCTGTCTCCATATCTGGTCACTTTCTGAGCTGCTGGGGCTTAGGAGTTCAACATATAAATTTTGGACAGATACAACACAGTCCATAGCAACACCCATATTCTTGTCCTGGTTCTCCTATTAAGTGGGCAAAGTATTAGACACTGATAGAGTCACTCTCTGAGCCTCAAGCTTACTGGTTATACATACTGATGGCACATGCCTGCAGTCCCAGTGACTCAGGAAGCTGAGGCAAGAGGATTGCAAATTCAAGACCAACCTCAGCAACTTAAGCAAGGCTCCAAAGACTTAGAGGGACCCTGTCTCAAAATAAACATTAAAAAAGGGCTGGGGGCTGGGATTGTGGCTCAGTGGTAGATCACATGACTAGCATGTGTGAGGCACTGGGTTCGATTCTCAGCATTACATATAAATAAATGAATAAAATAAAGGTCCATCAATATTTATATATATATATATAAAAAGGGGGGTGGGGGCTGGGGTTGTGGCTCAGCGGTAGAGCACTTGCCTAGCACGTGTGCGGCCCGGGTTCGATCCTCAGCATCCATGTAAAAAGAAACGCATTGTATATAACTAAAGTAAAATAAATAAATATTTTTTTTAAAAAGGGGGGTTGCTGGGGATATGGCTTAGTGGTTTAGTGACCCTGAGTTAAAAAAAATCTTGGCAGCTGGGTGAGGCGGTGCACGCCTATAATCCCAGCACTTGGGAGGCTGAGGCAGGAGGATCTCGAGTTCAAAGCCAGCCTCAGCAATGGTGAGGCACTTAGTAACTCAGTGAGACCCTGTCTCTAATAAAATACAAAAAAGGGTGGGGATGTGGCCCAGTGGTCGAGTGCCCCTGAGTTCAATCCCTGGTACCAAAAAAAAAAAAAAAATTGGATTTTTATATCATCTTTGTGGTCTAAAAGTCTATGATCACTGTAATCAATACAAGTCTGAATTTTGCAAGACCAGAAGCAAGATGATTTCCAAACCAGTCACAAAAGATCATTGTCTCCATGCATTGAAACTGGCATGTGTATACACACATATGTTTTAATATACTCAGATCTATAAAAACAGCTTTTATCAATTTATTGAGGCCACTTCCCTACATATACATACACTTGATGCTTTAAAGATAATATCAAGCCGGGCGCGGTGGCGCACGTCTGTAATCCCAGCACTTTGGGAGGCTGAGTCAGGAGGATCGCGAGTTCAAAGCCAGCCTCAGCAATGGCGAGGCACTTAGCAACTCAGTGAGACCCTGTCTCTAATAAAATACAAAAAAAGGGCTGGGGATGTGGCCCAGTGGTCCAGTGCCGCTGAGTTCAATCCCCGGTACCAAAAAAAAAAAAAAAAGATAATATCAAAACAAAATGCAATAAGAGTATATTTTCTCCAAGTAGGTTGGTAATTTTCCCTTTTCCCCATATTTTAAAGAAACATATACTTAAGAACCCCACATGAAATCAGTCTCTTCTGATAGTTTCCCCGTCATCCCATCCTCGAGTCCTTGCCTATGTAATATTCTCTCTGCATGGATGATCTGTTCTTTAAACTATCCCTGCCCTATTTCTTCAAGATAATCGACTATATCAGTGCTCAACTCAAATGTCACCTCCTGCATAAAACCTTCCTGACATCCCCAGAGAGAGCTTTCTGCTTTTTGCTCTAACGACATGGCACGTGGCATACATTCCTATAATGGTAAGCATAAGTTGTGTATCCCTTATCAGAAATGCTTGGTACCAGAATAATTTCTGATTTCCAATTTTGTGGGGGTGGGGGTGAAAATTTGTATATACATAAAGAGATACCTTGGGGATGAGACTTAAGTCTAAATACAAAATTCACCTTTTTATTTTTTAATTGTTGGTAGACTTTATTTTATTCATTTATTTATATTCAGTGCTGAGAATCAAACCCAGTGCCTCACACATGTGAGGCAAGTGCTCTACCACTGAACTGCAACCCCAGCCCTCATCTATGTTTTACATACTATTATACACTAAGCTTGAAGGAAATTGCTTACAATATGTTCAGTGTACTTGCATTTTGGCTGCCACTGTCACATGAATCAGGTGTGGAATTTTCCACTATGGGATAATGGCATCTTGTCAGTGCTCAGAAAATTTCAGGTTCTGGAGTGTTTTCGATTTTGAATTTTCAGATTAGGGATGCTCAACCATGGTACCTATCAGTGATATTATGAATTGGCCAACTTATGAAGTTGTTCTTTTGAAATTTTTTGTCTTTGGTCACTGAGCAGGACTCTGGCAGCCACTATACTGGACCCCAAAGTTCAGGCCCACTCAGTAAATCCAGTTCAGTCCTGGTCTCAGTAAGGACAGTCAATTATCACATAGTGCAGCGTGCTTTCTTTCAGTCCCAAGGGCTATCTTTATTTTATTACAGATTGTCCCAAGGAGATCGCCATAAAGGTGGGGCAATATTCACAAATGCCCCTTCTCCAGAGAACGCTGGTGGGTAGATAAGGGCAATCCTACATTCATCACCCATCATCCAGGGGATTGAATTAAAATCACAAGGGTCACCTCCCAGCCTCTGCTTGCTCTCCCCTATCCCTTGGTGTGCATCACATAGATGTACTTAGATAGCCAGAGATATAAAGTATGCCCAGGTATAAATCAGGATCCTGAATACTCATCTCGTCTTTTTCTTTCAATCATCCTCATCAATACTCCTCACCTGATTTGGAAAATGTGTCAGGAATGGACCCCAAATCCAGGCTCTGTAGGGTCTGCACATTTCTCACAGAAGAGATGGAGAGCTGATTCACTCAAGGTGTTTATGATTATATTTGTGCTGATTGTAAAAGGCAACAGGGAGCTCTGAAGGAGAAAAGGTGGACCATCTTCTGGCACAAAAGACAAATTACCCAAAATTCTATGCCAGAGTCAAGAATTGGCAGGAGACCATTCTCTACAGAATTAACAGTTGATCAGCAAATAGCTGTGCAACTAGAAGCAAATCAGTAATTCTGGTTCTTTCCTCTGTGATAAAATAAAGGTTGAACTCCATGGTCTCAAGATGTTTCCTCTAGCTATAGGAGCCTGATTCTGCTAACACCAAACAAGTTTTTATTTATTTTTTTTCCCAGAAAAGAAACAGAAGTGTTCAAGAGGAAAAGAGTGTTAGGTAAGGAATTACAGTCTAACTACTTTCTTTGGATAAAAAGAGACCAAATTCACAGCAAATTATCTTACCAACTGACTTGGAAAAGAAAAGTAGGTGCGAAATACTTATTTACATTAAAAGTATTTTGTTAGTGAAACTTCTCATTTATTTCCATTAAATAGAAGACTGATTGCTTAATAGGCAGCTAGAATAAAAGATAAAACCAATATCTGTCATTTTTATTCTGAATTTAATCATATATTTTGTACAGTACAAATGTAAAAATACTTTGATGCAAAACTCATAGAAGAGAAACATGTTAAAATGAATTATTTTGACAGCTAAATTCCATAACTATGTTTGGGGGCTGGTGGTATAGCTTAGTAGTAGAGCCCAAGCTTAGCATACATGAAGCATTGGGTTCAGTCCCAAGCACGAAAAATAAATAAATAAAATAACTTGAGTCTTAGATTTAGTTCCATTTCAAAAGACATTTAAGCATTGAGCAAAATTGAGGAAAAATGTGAGCTAGGAAGGTTTTTCCTGCAGCCTCTCTACTCTTCTCTGCCACACTACTTCTTTGCTCTCAGCATCTCAACCAGCACCTTCTCCAGGCACCCATGCCCTTATATTGTCCCTTGGCTTTTCAATGTCTCTTCCCTTTTTCCATTTCTCTTCCCTTTTTCCATTTCTCCTTTTTCACCTAAACTAGGTTACCCTGCCCTCCAGTTGCCAAGGGTTCTGATCTTGGGGATCATGATCTAGTTTGATGGATTCCAAAAAATCTAAGCTCCTATAATGCATCCAAGAAACAGAAAGCTCTCAGCAAAGAGGGTAGTCTTTCCTGGACTGACTGCCCTGAAGCTTGGTGGACAGTTTCTGGACTTTACCTTAAAAGGTTTAGTAAAAAATAGGAGTGGTTTCAAGGAGAACACCCTGACATATGCTCATTAATATGAACAAATGTTTAAAGAGAGTTATTACCAGGCAGGGTGCTTCGTGTCTGTAGTCCTAGTTACACAGAAGACTCAGACAGGAAGATCACTTGAATTCACAGGAGCTCAGGGCCAGCCTGAGAAACATAGCAAGACCCATCTTAAATAAATAAAATAAAATCTAAAAAAGAGAGATTCATGAAGGCAGTATTAGGAAAACTTGGGGGGTGCCATCTGGGGGTGCAGCTCAGTGGTAGAGTGAATGCTTGCCTACCATGTATAATATAAGACCTTGGGTTCAATCCCCCAGTGTTATGGGCTGATTTGAAAATTAACCCCATTTTGTTCAGACACCTCACTTTGTGTGAAATTGCCCCCCCCTTCCACATGAGAGTAGAAGGTTAACACCTCCACCCCCACCTACTTGCACCCAGACCACAACATCCTTGCTCTATGGGACTAGTGCAGACTGTTTTTTTGAAAATGTAATTTCTGAGAATGTACAACCTGGTAATATTCCACCTTATAAAATATACCTTGTGATTATGATTGCTTCTCCTGCCCCTACTTCTTTGTGGTTTCAGGCCTCATAAGCATGTTCCTACCCCCAATTGGGGTCGAGGGTGGCAGGACTGCTTGGTTCTCTGCACTCTCAGTCCCCGTCCAAAAATAAAGCTTTTGTTTTTACCTTCAAAGAACCCAGAGAATTATTTGGGATTTTGGAAATAGCACCTTAACACCAGCACCATAAAATATAAAATACATAGAACCGTAATAGATTTTTTATTTTTCCTAAGAAATAGAGAAGGGCATGGTGGCACAGGTCTGTAATCCCAGTGACTCAGGAGGCTGAGGCAGGAGGATCACAAGTTCAAAACCAGCCTTAGCAACTTAGTGAGACCCTATCTCAAAATAAAAAACAAAAACTGTTGGGGATATGGCTCAGTAGCTAAGTGCCTCTGGCACTTAGATTCCCAGTACCAAAAAAAAAAAGAAAAAAGAAAATAAAGAAACAAAGAGAAAAAAGAAAACTTGTGGGGGAGGTTAGGGAAAGGGGAGAAGTTGACCTACACATGCAAATTTCCAGGTAGACAGGAGAAATGGCATTTTCAAGATCTCTTGTACAGCAAGGTGACCATGGTTAATAATGTATATCTCAAAATTGCTCAAAGAATAGATTTTAAATGTTCTCATTGGGAAGAATCATAAGTATGTGAGGTGTGGACCTAATAAACTTGATATAATCATTCCACAATGTATACATATTATCAAGCCATCACATTGTGCCCTGTAAATATATACCATTATTATTTGTCAATTAAAATTAAAAATTAAAAACAGTAGTGATGCTCCTTGGTCTTTACCCAAAAGACTTGAAAACAGCATACTACAGGGACACAGCCACATCAATGTTTATTGCAGCACAATTCACAATAGCTAAACTGTGGAACCAACCTAGATGCCCTTCAGTAGATGAATGGATAAAGAAAATGTGGTATATACACACAATGGAGTATTACTCAGCAATAAGAGAGAATAAAATCGTGGCATTTGCAGGTAAATGGATGGAGTTAGAGAATATAATGCTAAGTGAAGTTAGCCAGTCCCAAAAAGCCAAATGCCAAATGTTTTCTCTGATATAAGGAGGCCAATTCACAGTCGGGTTGGGATGGGGAGCATAGGAGGATTACAGGAACACTAGAATGGCCAATGGGGAGGGAGAGGAAGGGAGGAGGCAAGAGGGTGAAGAAAAAAAAGATGGTAGAATGAGATGGATATCATTACCCTAAGTGCATGTATGAAGTCACGAATGGTGTGAATATACTTTGCATACAACCAGAGATTTGTAAAAATGTGCACTATATGTGTAATATGAAATGTAATGCATTCTGCTGTCATTTATAACAACTTAGAATAAAAAATAAATTTAAAAAAAAGGAGTGGGGCTGGGGATGTGGCTCAGCGGCAGAGCGCTCACCTCGCACGTGTGCGGCCCGGGTTCGATCCTCAGCACCGTGTAAAAACATAAATGCATTGCATTGTGTACAACTAAAGTAAATAAATAAATATTTAAAAAAAAAAAAAAAAGGAGTGATGGTGCACACCTGTAGTCGTAATGACTTAATGTTGCCGCCTGAAGCGATGGCCGCTTGGAGCAACAAAGCCGCGGGAAGAAGTTCAGAGGCAAACTGGAAACAAACAGCTTTTTATTCTGATAACTTTTCTCTCTGGCTCTAACAACGACTAACACACACCACACACACCACCAAAATGGCGCTGACCCGATCAGCAATCTCGACCAAGTCACTCGAGATCCCGCGCCAAGTCCCGCAAGATCCCAGGCCAAGTCCCGTGAGACTACGGAAGGCAGCAATGCCCAAAACTCCATGGCCCATAGTCAACCGCAATTTAAGCCATCTCCCCAAACAGGGCTCCTACAACTTAAGAGGCTGAGGCAGGAGGATCCCACTTTCAAGGGCAGTCTGAGCAATTTAGCTGAGCAAGTGACCCAACCCTACAGGACCCAGTTTCCCCCAGAGAACTAGGCCAGGAATGTTGGCATCTCTAGGGAGAAGTTTGGAGGTGAGAAGGACACCTGTCTATGTTGAGCCATGTATTCAACTATTTCCAGGCCAACTACAGTCATTGATCTCTCTGTATGACTTCCAAACCCCTCCCTTTCTTGTATACATGTTGGCCAACTGAGCGGAGAGTTGGTGATGACACTCTTCTACTTAGGAAGGTCATGGGTGGAGGTGAAGAGCACCTCTGAGTTCAATCCCCAATACAGAAAGAACAAAATAATAAAGTATATGTGTCTGTTAATGGAAATGGCTAGTCTGTGAGTGAACTGGTCAGTTGGAAAAATTATTTTTGAAGTGGGAGATTTGAGCAATAATCATTCATTGAAGATTTTCTGTAGTCAAGGTCTGGGCTAGATTCCAGGATCATAAATCTGAATATGTGATGCTCTTAGTCAAATAGAAAAAAAAAAAAAAAAAGAACAAGTAACAATAGTGTAGGTACCTCATATGTCACTGGTTCATGTGCCTCTGACAACAAAACTGAATTTTTGTTCTATATACTAAAGTATTTTAGAGCTGGGCAAGTGACCAATGCCAATAATCCCAGTGACTTGAGAGGCTAAGGCAGAAGGACCTCAAATTTGAGGCCAACCTCAGCAAATTAGCAAGGCCTTAAACAACTTAGCAAGACCCTGCCTCAAAATAAAAATAAATATATAAATAAATAAGGGATGGGGATGTAGCTCAGTGGTAAAGCATCCCTAGTTTCAATCCCTAGTACAAAAATAAATTTTTTTCAGCATCAACTCCAACCTGTCTGCCAGAAATTAGGTCTCTGTCTCTTTTTCCTAGGGGAAAGCTTTCTTAACCTGCCAAAAAGGGAAAGGAGGGGTTTAAGGACAGAAAATTACGGCAATGAATCACAGCTGCGGGGACAGGGTGCTGTAGAACTTGGTGTGGGTCAGAGGCTACTTATTAAGTGAGGCCAATCAGGATATTTTGAGAAAAGAAAAACAGGGTCATAAGGTAGTGACCGAATAGTTTTGACCTGAATTGGACACAGCACCTGAGTCCCAACCCTACAGGACCTGGTTTTCCCCAGAGAACTAGGCCAGGAATGTTGGAGAAGTTTGGAGGTGAGAAGAGCACCTGTCTATGTTAAGCTATGTATTCAACTATTTCCAAGCCAACTACAGTCATTGATCTCTCTGTATGACCTCCAAATCCCTCACTTTTTTGTATACTTGTTGGCCAACTGAGCAGAGAGTTGGTGATGACCCTCTTCTACTTAGGAAGGTCATGAGAGGAGATGAAGAGAATAGGCCATGTTTGATGGTCTAAGACTAATGAGAGCAAACTCTGACCACGGCAGAACTGAACAGAGACCACATCAGGGAGTCTGCAGCTGTTTGAGCTTGCCTGGGGCTGCTCAGTTACATGAGGTAAGAGAATGAGATTTTCAGAGGAATTCTCTGGGGACTTTTCTTTATGCAGGAAAGTGGCTTGATGAGACTCAGAGAACTGGGGCCAACCTATGCTGTCCACTCTATGTTCACGATTCGCAATAGTTAACACCATTCTGTCACCTCTGACCCTGTCTGCATAGCTCTCAAAGGCACTTACTCAAGGTCACAACTCAAAAGGAGCCTAGAAGCTCAACATCGCCTCCACTAATCCATTTCCCTTCCACTCCCAGGCTTGTCTCCTGAGGCCAGGCTGCTGATCCAGGACAGATGGGATTCCTTCAGCAGAAGTGACCCTGAGGCTCAGCAAGTGATCCTAGGGGGGATTTTTATTTTACTGTTTGCAGTGCAAACAGGATGCCACATCCTTTAAGCAGGACAGAATAATAAACCTCACGGAAATGCCAAAGAAGTCCTTGAAGGGGGGGAAGAAATAGCCTTGATTCCGGAGTAAAGAAAAAAATTGTAATAATGTTATTACTCCAAAGAACCCACTTAGAGGAGTCAGCTGATTTTCTAACACAGAGAGATACAAGTAAAACGACTGAAAGCCAAAATGAGGTCCCTTGAAAGAGTCGATATTGTAACATTACTATCCAGATGGCTCTCTCTCTAGGGCAGGCAAACTCTATTGGAGAAGGAAGTGGGTAGGAGGGAGAGTGAGAGAGGCAACATTCACACCAGGCAAGAAAAGAAAAATGTGCATTTAATTTTAAACTGTCCTCCTGGGCTCCCCACTACAGGAACCCACCAGAGGGGAGGGGGGAGGAAGATAGTAACATTGCACACTCTGCATGTGTGTGTTCTTCTCTCTCAGTACTGTTTATGCAGTTTGTTAATGTTAGCTCAGGGTAGTGTATTCTTCAGGGGGTCATACCTAATAACATCTTGGAGGGGTTATTCTGTGTCATTGTTAGGGGAGAGAGGCAGGAATGTTCTGTGATCAAAATATTTTGAAAATACTGGATTTATAAAATTTTAAATATATATATTTTTTTCTTTGTTTTTTTTAACTGTAGATTTTCTAGTTTCCCTTAACCTTCTAGCATACATTGCTACTTTCCAAAAAGGGAAACATGTGGCATTTCCCAAATTTAGATAAAAGGATACTTCTCATGGAGTTTTTTGGGCCTAGTGCTCTAAGGAATGCTGTCTCAGAGCTGCTGTCTTTTAACCCAGATTAATTCAGTCTTGAGATCTCTCTTAGATTTGTCTTTTCTGTCTCCTGCTGCCCTTGCTATCCCCATCCCAGAAGAGTGGGCTGGGCTGCCCTGCTGAGGTCCTTCCAGAATAGAATTCTATTCTGCCTTCTACTGATTCATCTTTACCCTGTCCATCTCGTCTGGCTTCAAGATACAGCAAAATCATCACCAATATTTCTCTTTTCTTACCTCAGAATAAGAACAAGCAATTCTTGTGTATTAGTTTTGGGCATGAAATTGCTCTGAGCACTTTACTTAAGCAGTCATCCTTCAGACACCAATAGAGAATTGATTCCAGGGTCCCCTAGATACCAAAATGCCTGGATACTCAAGTTCCTCATATAAAATGGTGTAGTATTAGAGCACATGCACATCTTCCTGTATTCTTTAATCATCTCTACATTACTTATAATATCTCATACAACACAAATGCTATGTAAATAGTCATTAGACTGCACTGTTTAGGGAATGGAGACAAGAAAAGAAGTCTGTACATGCTCAATGCAGACTCATTTTTCCCCCCAGCTATGGAAGCTGAGGCAGGAGGATTAAAAGCTCAAGGCCAGCCTCAGCAATTTAGTAAGACTCTGTCTCAAAATAAAAAATTTAAAAAGGTTGGGGATGTAGGTCAGTGATAGAATACCCCTAAGTTCAATCTCTAGAACTGCAATACATAAATAAATAAATAATAATTTTGATTCACTATTGGCTGAATCTATGGATATGGAGGGCCACAACCTTGTGAAGTAGGTACATTTTTTACAAATTTTACAAATAGGAAACAGACATGAAGTTCAGTAATCTGCCCAAGGTCACACAGCTAATAAGCCACAGAGCCATGGTATGAGTCCAGGCTTTCCAGCTATGGAGATAGGAGGTGCTCATGCTCCTGCAGATTGGCCTGCAATTTACCTGCCTAATTTCCATTTCCTAGGCCTTGCTCATGAAACATGCCCAGCCCAAGATGCCCTCTCTGGTATCTTATTCCTCTGCAAATGGGAGGCTTAACCTGGGAACACCAAGAAGGCCCTAGCGAATTCTAGTAAGGTTTGGACCTGGTCTTGAGGCAACAGGGAGCCATTAGCAGATCTAATAAGGTATGTGACACAAGTAGATGATGCTGTTGAAAGCTCTTTCTAAGAAAGAGTGCAGAATAGATTGGTTTAAGTTTGAAAAAATCAGGAAATAGAAAATAATGAAGACCAAAAAATAGAGCACTTAAAAGACTATTTTCATTTAATTCACATAAAAATCTTACAAGTTCAGCGCACTGTTCTCATTCCCTTCTTACAAAGTGGAAAAACTAAGAAACAGAGAGGTTAGAGAACCCAAAATGACCCTGCTAATGAATCAGAATTTGAGCTGCAACTGTTTATATCTAAAGTGATACTCTCTTAATATTTCCTTACTGCCTCTCTTGAGTGTTTTAATGTTATTCTGTAAATTTTCCTCTAGTCTTGAAATAGTCTATGATTGTTTTAAAATGGACTAGGAGGGGACAGATTGTATGTAGTAAAGCTGTGAGAGGATGTTGGAGATGACCTATATAAGTGAGACCCCCTGGGGTGTTTGTGTTGTATGTGTGTATGTGTGCTGGGGGTTGAACCCAGGGCCTTATCTATACTGCAGAGTAAGTGCTTTACCACTGAGCTACATCCCCAACCCTTTTTACTTTTTATTTTTTAATTTTAAGACAGGGTCTGGCTAAGTTGCCCAGGAACTTGTGCGTCTCTTGCCTCAGACCCCCCAAGTAGCTAGGATGGTACTAGCCAGTCTGCCTGACTTCCAGCTTTATCTTTACCCAGATGGGGATGGGGTGGTGGTGGTGGTGGGGTTACTGGCAGGGGAGCAGATTAAAGAGAAATGACTTGCTTACAGCAACTAGGAATACTTAACAAAGCATCCTGTTATTATTTTGGTTTTTAACAGAAACCTAAATTACCAGTTGTGTGTCAGGCACAGAGCTAGGCATTGGATGGAAACATGGATAAAGATACATAAAAATACACTCTCAAATCCACTCCACTGATAACCTGGAGGGTGGACAGAAGAAGACATGGTGCCTACTTATGATTGGAATGGGAAAGGTATTCTCTCTGCCCCCAAGTATCCCCCTGTTGATCACCTGAAATCCACCACTTAATATTCCATAGAATCTCCAAACAGGAAATCTTGGAGCTTGGTTGTCAAACATTCTAACATTTCTTTTATTTATTTATTTATTTTTTTGGTACCAGGGACTGAACTCAGGGGCACTTGACCATTGGGCCACATCTCCAGCCCTTTTTTGTATTTTATTAGAGTCAGGGTCTCACTGAGTTGCCAAGTGCCTCACCATTGCTGAGGCTGGCTTTGAACTCGTGATTCTCCTGTCTCAGCCTCCTAAATGCTGGGATTACAGGCATGTGCCCACGCGCCTGGCAAACATTCTAATATTTTGTATGCAGAAACCGGGCCCAGAGAAGTTGATTATTCCAGCAACACATAGCTTGTTACTGGTCCCAGATCTAGAATCTCAGAATTCTATTCCCTTTCTTCTTTGGCAATGGAGATCCTGGGACATTCCTAGGACCTTGGAATGAATTCCTGAAAGGCTATTCTCTGTTCCCAAAAGAACTGCCTAGCAACCTTTCTTTTTTGTGTGTGTGTGTGGTACTGGGGATTGAACTCAGGGGCACTCGACCACTGGGCCACATCCCCAGCCCTTTTTTGTATTTTATGAGAGACAGGGTCTCACTGAGTTGCTAAGTGCCTAACTATTGCTGAGGCTGGCTTTGAACTCGCGATCCTCCTGCCTCAGCCTCCCAAAGTGCTGGGATTACAGGCGTGCTCCACCGCGCCCGGCTCAGCAACCTTTCTTAAGAGTTCTCTGACATTCACATAAGAATTCCCTTCTTCACAGCAGGAAGCTGAGATAGTGCTTCTGGTTTTACTCTGGGTGGCAAAGGGACATCCTCTTCAGGAGTACCATCAATGTGTCTGCTCATGCATTTGGAGTACAAACTCTAGCCCTCTTAAACTTTTGCAATGTGGAGATGGAACTCAGGGCCTCATCCTTGCAAGTATTCCACCACTAAGTTATACCTCCAGCTCCAGTTTTATTTATTTGTTTTCATCTTTTTTTTTTTTTTTTCTTTGTACAGGCCTCTTTTAAGCATCCAGTGGTCCAGCTACTGTCTTTGCCCATAACAGATGGAGCTCAGGTCACTGAATCATAAATCTTTAGCCAGAGGCATGTCTATCTAGTCCAGCTCCCAGCATAAGATTTTATTATCCCTAATTTTACAGATAAGGGCTTGAATCCCAGAAAGGTTAACCAATTTGCCCAAGGTCATACGGAGAATAATTAGAACAGTCACTTAAGGCTATTACCTACTTAGAATCCTGGTGACATAGAATGTCAGTGCTGAAAGTGATCTTATAAATACAGTGACCATATTTTCAGAACCCAAAACTAGGACAGTTAGCCTGACAAACCCTAGTGCATTTACAGGGACAGTGAACAGATTATTTGAATTGGTACTGCCCCAGAAAAGGGGATTTATGACTATGGCTCTAATAGATCATCCAGCCCAATCCCCTCATTTCATAGTTGAGGCATCTGAAGCCCAGAAAGGCAAAATGATTTGCCAGAAGAGGTCGTGGGCAGAAATGTTTTCTGTTTTCTCAAGTCCTAAGGTTGAGTCAACAGGGTGTGGGTGGGGGAGGACAAGAAGGGGCCATTGTTCCAAGCTGCTTTCCCTCAAATGGACTGACCTAACCCCGCAGTGCCTGTGTCAATCCAGAATGGGTGCGGCTGTCCCCTAAACACCAGAGAAATCACATTTGAAGCCAGATAAAGTTTAGGTTCTTGAATTCTTGCAGACCCAGGCAGCCAGGAATAAAAGAATCTGGAGAACTAAAAGCACTTTTTTTCTTAGCTGTTATCTTCTAAGGTTTTCTTTCCCCACCCCAGAAACAGTATGTTAAAATGAAAATCCCTCTGCATACTAAATTCTTGTGTAAATCAAGGCAACAAGTCAAACTGACAGGTATTTAAAAGGATCTACATAAACCCTGTTATGAGCTAGGCACCATAAATATTTATTATTAAACCCTCAATTTGCTCCTAATCCCCACTTCATGTCCTGTTTGACTTCATTTTATATTTAGTAAGAGAAAAGAAGGCACGCTAAAGAAGCAACTCCAGAGATCAGAGTGAGTCCATTTCCAGCTCCTTCCTTTGGCCTGAAGGCTCTCAATCTCTAGATCAACACTCCTGTTAAAAAAGTATCCCATGTTAAAAAGGGCATTTCATAATGTCCTTTTAACTCTGTAACTAACCAAATTGGGACTCTGAGTAAGTAGCAGATGGAATTCTTCCAACTGTCAGCCTCACCTCTCCTCTATGCAAATGCAGAGCTACTAGGCTGATAGAGAAATTGCTTCCAGGAAAACCAATTTCCTCCTTATTGTCCTATGGGCTGCTGTTAGACACCCTGCTGAGCGGGGTGGGACTCCTGGCCTGCTTATAGCAGGGAGAGAGTGAAATTGCAAAGAACATGTTGCTGAGATGGAGATTTAGCAGACTATTTGAATGGATATTTGAATGGAAGTTGTGTTCCACATCTTTGGTTTAGACATTATTTTCCTTGATACTTATTTTCCATTAGTCTAGTTGTTTTGCACCCTCCAAGGGCCTGGGGCTAGTATCCTCAAAGCCTCACTGCCCACAACGATACACCCACTATTATCAGGGCTCAACAATTATTTCATTCATTACTTCCTTCATTCATTTCCTCTAAATTTGTTTCCAAAGAGCAGTAACCAGCCAGTCAAGCTCATTCTCTATTCTATTGGCAAAGGGTCCAGATGGGGGTGAATGGCTGGACTCTATCTACAGTGTGATTCCAACACACTGTCCAAATTAGAGCATTTTTCTCTCTCCACTGTCCACCCCAACTTTCAATCTTGCTCTGAATGAAAGCAAGTGACACTGAACTTGAGAAGAGCTAATAAAAACCTGATCTCCCCGATAGCATCTTCTTTAATTATTTAAAGAAAGGGACAGCCTGTTTTAAAACGCTTCCTGTTCCAGTTCTTTTGTTAAACTATCTTAGAGTCAGTGACAGGTTGTGGTGCTGAGAGTAGGAAGGGGCTAGCATTGTTGAAAAGGTACACAGGAAAGATACTTTTAGACATAAGAAGAAGGGTAATGCAAAAGACCCTTTGTTTAGATGAAAGTTATGCACACATTTTCTTTGACACACAGAAATGACTGAAAAGACACTTTATATATTAAAGAGCAGAACTGAGAAGGCCAAGTGAACAATCTTGTCTAAGTCTATGGGAACTTGCTGGTGCCTGTGAATATAGACTAATGACCATGAAATTTGGAGTCAGGTTTAAGGACTAGCTCTGCCACTTGCTAGTTGTGTGACTTAGGGCATATTTTTTTTGTTGTTTTTGTTGTTATTTTGGTACCAGGGATTGAACCCAGGAGCACTTAGCCACTGAGCCACACCCCCAGTCCTTTTCTATTGTTTATTTTTAGACAGGGTCTTGCTAAGTTTCTTCAGGCCTCACTCAGGTGCTGAGGTCAGCTTTGACCTTGTGATCCTCCTGCCTCAGCCTCTGGAGCTGCTGGTATTACAGACGTGCACCACTGCATCAGCTTTTATTTATTTATTTTAAAAATTTACCTAGCCCTCAATTTCCTCATATATAAAGTAGACATAATAATAGCTACTTTATAGAGGTGATTTGAGGATGAAATGGGGGGTGTAGGAGAAGCATGTAAGAGCTTATCGAGGACCTAATACATAGAAAATGCTCAACACATTATCTCCCTCTGTTACTCCCTCACTTCCACTGGGGATTGAACCCAGGGCCAGGGCCTCATGTTGGCTAGGCAATCACTCTACTGCTGAGCTACATTCTCAGCCCTTTTTATTTCTTATTTTGAGACAGGGACTAAATTGCAGAGGTTGGCCTTAAACTTGTGATCCTCCTACTTTAACCTCCCAAGTTACTGGGATTACAGATGTGTGCCACCAGGCCCAGCCACAATATATGTTATCTTAAAAATAAATAGGGCAGCCGGGCGCGGTGGCGCACGCCTGTAATCCCAGCACTTTGGGAGCCTGAGGCAGGAGGATCGTGAGTTCAAAGCCAGCCTCAGCAATGGTGAGGCACTTAGCAACTCAGTGAGACCCTGTCTCTAATAAAATACAAAAAAGGGCTGGGGTGTGGCCCAGTGGTCAAGTGCCCCTGAGTTCAATCCCCGGTACAAAAAAAAAAAAAAAAAAAAAAAAAAAAAAAAAAAAAAAAAAAAAAAAAAATAGGGCATTGAATAAATTAAGAAGAAAGTCACTAGAGTGACTACCTGAACTCCTAAACTGTTCTGACATTGTTTCTGATAGATTGGTTTCCCTGCTAGACTTTATACCCTGGAATATACATTTGAATTCCTTACACAAATTTAATGACCATACACTTGATTAGGATTAGACACTGTGTTCAGTAGAACTCCGGGGTCTTTCTTTAGAGGCCACAAAGAGAAATTCAGATGGAAGGCAGACACTAAGAGAGACACGCAAAAGATAGAGGCAGAGTTATAGTATCTGCTCACTAGCTTCATTTGTAAATGTGGTAAGTTTGGTAATCAATTTCCTCCCCTCGCTCAATTTCCTTTCTCTTGAAAGAGAAAATATTGATCAGACAGAAGAGAGGGATGATGGAGTTGGGTTTGTCTCAGTCTGTTCATGCTGCTATATAACAAAAATACTGGAGACTGGGTCATTTGTAAACAACAGAAATTGATCATAGTTCTGGAAGCTGGGAAGTCCATGATCGAGGCACTAGCAGGTTCAGTGTCTGGTGAGGACTAGTTCTCTGCTTCCAAGATGGTGCCATATTGCTGCGACCTTAGAAACGAATAAATGCTGTGTCTTCACATGGTGGTAGGTTTGGAAGGACAAAAAGGGCTTAAACTAGTTCCTCCAGCCCTTTTATATGATACTAATCCATTCCATGAAGTCAGAGGCCATATGACATAATCACCTTCTAAAGGTCCCACCTCCTAAAACTATTGCATTGAGGATTAAGTTTCAACAGAATTTTGGAGGAGACACCAACATTTGAACCATAGCAATGTCCAAACTAAGAAACAGCAATAGGAGAATAAAGAAGTTTCCTAACCCAGCCTCACCAACAGCCTCCTCTTGTGAATATCTACTCTTGTTTCTGTGTATGCATCAGACTAACTTCAGCAATATTTACAATACACCTACCTAGGCAAAGCAATATTTAGGTATTGTGGAGAATAACCAGGATGATTCATTTTATTTAATAACACTTGTGCAGAGTTTGCTGTGTGCTAGGCACCTTTCTAAGAATCTTATAAATATTAACTTGGTTAGTCTTCAAAACAACTCAATGAGATGGGTATTTATTAACCTCATTTACAGATGAGGAAACTGAAGCATGATCATAAAAGCTACTTTTTTATTGAGCAGCTGAGATGTGAGCAGGGTTTTAATGTTTCTTAAAAGTAGTCCTCAGAACCCTATAAAATAAGGTTATTATTATTTGTACTTTTACAGTGGAAGAAACTAAAGTTTCTTGAGCTTGAGTGACTTGCTTACAGTCACACAGACACCAGGTGGCTGGATTCTACCACATCACACTACCTCCTGGATCTCCAAGGCAAGCTTTCTACCTTCGGGAAGTTTAAATGAGACATGTGATAACCAGGCCATTTGAGACAGATACAAGCGCCATAGCAGTATAAGATCCTTCCTCCTCTCTCCCATCACCACCACCTTTTAGGGCTGAAGCTTCCCTTCTTGCTGGGAATGAGACAGAAATAATCAGACTTACAGAGAAATTATAGTGAGACATTCGCCCACCACAAGTGTCCTCATTCCTGGAGGTTTAAAGATAGACTGGTGATCCATTCCATCACTGCCACCTTTCTAACCCTTGCCCTAGGGTCCTTATCCCCAGCCTTTCTCTGCCCTTACTATTCCTTTATCTCTCAGCCAATGTGATTGAAAACAATCATTTCTTCGAGAGAAGAGAGACATCTCAAATGAGATAAGAAGTCAGTGAGGGACCAGAGGACCCTAGGGCAGTGCTCAGAGATCCTGTTACCTGGAAATCCTGACCTAGGCATAGGGAGACCACAGCTCATGGTCTGAAGGGTCAAGCAGCAGTGCAGTTTCCAGAACTTGGTTCAGGAAAGCCTTCACAGTTTGGGGCATAAGGAGTATAAGCTGACTTGTCTCTGAGTTGCTATGCCTCCTATCTCTTCTCCTCTACTCAGTAACCAGAAGTGCAGGGGTGTTGCGCATGCTTCTTTGAAGTCTTGCCCTTTGTCCTCTACTTCCCAAATGGATCTGTCTCCCTAGGGCAGGACTAGGCATTCCTCACACCATCCTTTTTGAAAGGGCTGAGGTAAACCTGGGCAAGCCGGTTGGTGCTGGTGTGGAGTCCTGCAGACTGCCCTGATCCAGTGCAATTGTTACCTGGAAAAGCCAGGACTGAATGAGAGAACAGCTATAAATCACGTGGGAACTGCTGATCACATCCTCTTCCCCCACCAGAGGGGCTGAGAATAGCCCAGACTCTTGGATTGTTTAGGGTGGGGCTGGGAGAGAGCCTCCTAGCCGATGCTTAGGGAGGATGAATTCAGATCTTGGGAAAAAAAGACAGCAGGTGGGGAGGAAGCAGGGAGTAACCAGTCTGGGACAATTGCCTGGAATAAACACAATTGTCTGCCACAGGCTTTTTCTGTGCCAGCCTAGGCCTGTTAAACTGACTGCGTTTAAAGGGCCAGCTGTGGGCAAATGTAGGCAAGCTGAGATCAGTCCTGCAGCAAGAGATCGTGGCACTGAACCTGAGATTCATCATGGGATGTGAAGACAGAGGGCAGGAACTGGTGGGACCTAGAACAAGTTAAGTCTAAAGTGAGAGAAAGATCAGAATGAAGGGGTTGATGTTTCATCCTCATTTAATTTTTTATTTTTAGACAGGGTTTCCCTAAATTGCCCAGACTGGCCTCAAACTTGAGATTCTCCTGCCTTAATCTCCTGAGTGATTGGGATTACTGGAGAGCACCACTACATCCAGCTTGTGTTCTCACCAAACTCCGACTAACTTATGACTTCTTGGATGATGCAGCTAAGGGAAAAAGATCTAACCAGAGACCTTGCAACCTCTATCCAGATATCTGGGGCTGACTTCAACATGAACCTGTTGCCTTCTCAGCCCCCAGAAGGCACATGCTTCCTGCAGCTACCTCTGCTTGGCCTGTGATCCCACCAGCTTTTACCACCTCCCAAGTGCTATTCTCTTTCACAGGAAACTCGTGTCCTTCTATTATTATCTTCCCTGCTCTGAAACCCAAACTGTGAAGACAGAAAGATTTAACCATATTAGCATCCACACTTTACCCTCATTTTACCTACGATGATGTAACGTACCTCCTACTTTTTGGGAGAAATTTACAACCCCCTTCTCTCCTCTCCCTTTAGACCATGGGTGTTAGAAAAGTATCACCTGGATTAAAGGCCAATGGAGGAGGGTACTATGGTGACCCAGAAACAGCTCAAGAAGGAATGTACCATCCAGAGCAAAATAGGACCGACTGATGATCTCCTGCCCCAGGTCCAATGTGAGGTTTCATGTGTATAAACAATGTGTGTGTGTGTGTGTGTGTGTGTGTGAACCCAGGGCCTAGTGCATTCTAGGCACGTGCATTACCACTAAGTTATATCCACAGCTCTTCTATGGTTTTTTAAATTCATAAATAGTACGCACAGATCTCCTCTGGCAAAGCCCTTTCCCAACTTCACCTGGAGTTAGGTGAGAAGGCAGGGGGAGGAAAAAGGGGAGCAAGGGCCTTGGAGTCTCTGGCTGGCTCCTGATCTCTTTCTCTAACAATCTTTTTTTTTTTTTTTAAATATTTATTTATTTGCTTTAGTTGTACACAACACGTTTATTTGTACGTGGTGCTGAGGATCAAACCCGGGCCGCGTACGTGCTAGGCGAGCGCTCTACTGCTAAGCCACAATCCCAGCCCTCTCTAACAATCTTTAAGGGAGAAACTGAGTGATCTTCTTTATCAGTGTAGGAGATTGAACTCAGGGCCTCTTGCACACTAGGCGAGCACTCTGTCACTGAGCTATACCCCCAGCTGAAGGGGATCAAAGAAGGAAAGAAAAGAGAGAGGGAAGGAGGAAAGGAAGAGGGTGGAGGGAAGGAAGAGAAGGAGATAAGGAAGGGAGAGGACTGGAGAATAGCGACAAGGCAGCGGTAATAGCAGTGATTATAATTTGTCAACCTTTTCTCAAGCTGCAGCTTTCAGACACTTAAAGACCAGCCAGAAGTAAGAACTAAATCCGGCCAAGGAAAAAGGGGTGGGGTAGAATCATGGCCAAAGTGTGGGATTATACGTTCCTTTTATTCATTTCCCAGCCAAAGACCAATTGGTGAAACTGCTTATGATTACCTTTTGTTCATGTATCAGGAAGTGTGTATTACTTGCTCTGCTGTCCTAGTGTTTCAGGATTTTCTTTGTATAATGTCCATAAAACATAGGCAAGACAGCTTGAAAATACGTTTGTAATTTCTTTGAAGGCAAAGGTCCACCTGCCTAGCTTAGCCCTCTGCACACAAGCAATTAATAAACGTTTTTAACTCCAAGACTTTCCACTGCTCCCTGGGCTCCTTTAATTTGATTTCACAGTAGTTTCTGTTATGACATTCCTTGGCTGCAGCTCAAAATCACCATTGCTATGTCCATCTGAAAGCCAGAGGCAGAAGGAGTAACAAGTTTTCTCATTAAACCTTTTTGTGTCTCCCCATTTACCAAGGCAGGGTCTGCCAAGCTGCAGGTGGGCACTAAGATGCTCAGGGAAAAGCAACCTCAAAGTGTTTGACAGAAAATTCTAGACGAAGTAGCCTCCTAAAGAACCTGTATGCCCATTATGGCACTAAAGTGTTGCACAAAAAGGCAAAAACTAAATACAAGGTATGATGCCCAAAAAGGCTTTTGCAAAAGTTTTTTGCTGCCAGCAATGGGATGTTCTTTGAGGATAGACTCAGCCAATCAGGGGTTTTTGTGATGATGTCATACTTAGCAAACAAGTTTTATTGGTGGGAAAGCTCTTAGGTGTTGTGAGGGTGTAGAATTTCCAGTATAGCTCAGGGAAAATTGTGGCTTGGTTTAAGGTTCTACTGAATTCCATTGTGCTTATGTTTCCAACCAAGCTGAGCCGGTATTTGGCACTTAGTTGAAATTGAGGAATGAGGAAACTTTCTTTCCCTTGGATGTCCAAAGCTGCTGATTCCTCAATGTCTGCTATTTTGATGGTGTCATTTCTTCACTGCTGTACATTTCTTTCATAAGCCTTGGGATGCTGACCTGAAGAGCCTCAGTCCACGACAGTGAATAGGAAAAGAGGCTGTCACAGGTCAGGATGTAGAAAGGAATCTTTTTGGTGAAAAGGAAGTCAGAGAGCAGGCTACGCATGCTTGTATTTCCATCTGATGAATTCACGGGCACACTTATGCCATAAGTCCACTATGCACAGAGATGTAGCACTAAAAATAGCTCAGAGCTTACTTCCCTCCTTTCCAATGTGTCGTCCCCAGTCCTAGTGCTTTTTCCTCCCCCAGACAGAGGCCCTGCTGTCTGCCAGACTAGGCTGGAATTAGCATACCGTGTCTGCACAGCTCCACAGCCCTGATGGTGGAGGCTGAAGCTCTCTCTGCATTTGTGTCCCTTGGTTACCTGAATGCAAGAGGCCAGTTGCATCCACCCTTAACCACAGATTAAAAGGATGTCATCCACTGACTCTCTCTCTCTCTCTCTCTCTCTCTGTTATTTCTCTCTCTCTCTCTCTCTCTGTTATTTCAGACAGCAGGCTGTTCCTGCCCCCACCACCTCTCCAGCACACCAGCCTTTCCCTTTGGATAATCCTTCGCACCCTCACCTCATCCAGGAAACCTCAAACTAGCTCCACCTTGCTCCACATCCGCCCATCCCTCCAGTCAATTCTTCTCTCCCAACTTTTATCTTAGCTACTCTTTTCCCAACTATGCCACACTTAATTATGGCTGCCTCAAAATATGTTAGTGACTCATGGATAAGTTAATGTATTTCAGCTCTTCGAGTTTCTATGTACCATCTATATTTGCTTCCCCACTGCCACCCAAGAACATCGTAGAAACAGCACTGGGCATGGAATCAAGTGCCCTGCAAATCAAAATGGGGATAGTAATATTTATGATGCAGGGATTTTGTAAAAGATTAAATGAGATAACATATACTTGGCACATAAAAGCTTGATAAAGATTGGTTGAACCTGAATCCTAGAATGTAAATGCTGTACGAGCTGAGGTGTAGCTCAGTGGTAGAGTGTATGCTTAGCATGGGGAAGGCCATGGGTTCAATTTCCAGCACCAAAAACCAAAACAAACCAGACAAATGAAAATAAAAAGAATACACACACACACACACACACACACACACACACACACACACACATATATTCAGACATTCAGATATATATACATATAGTATTAAAGATTCTCTTTACCTTATATATATGTTTTTTTCTATTTCCTTCAATTCCTAGTACCTATGAAGATAGAAACATGTAATAAATGCCAACAACCCTGGCATGGTGTACACACCTGGAATCCCAACTAGCAGGGAGGCTGAAGTAGGAGGTTCGCACCTTAGAGACCAGCCTTGGCAATGTAACCAGACCTTGTCTCAAAAATAGAAAGTCAAAAGGATTGGGGGTGTAGCTTAGAGGTAGAGCACCCCTGGATTCAATCTCCAGTGCCCCCCAACACACACACACACACACACACACACAAAAAAAAAAAAAAAAAAAAAAAAAAAAAAACAACCACCATGCCTTCACTTTTAGTATACCTTTTTGGATCAGAAATCCTTAGCAAATAGGTAATTTGGGGCATCAAAAAATTACAATGACAATGGCATGACACCATTTGATAATCTAGCATTAGCTTCCTATGGCCCTCAGAGGTTGGGGGGGAGTAGGAGCCACCTTCAGTGGCACACTCAGAGCCAAGGCAAGCAAAGGAACACGTTGGGATGCTCTTCGGTTCTTACTTTCAGCTGACATTCCACTAGTTAATTCCTTTGGTGGTGTTAAGGAAGAAAGCATGTGTGATAAGGTGTGAGCTGACAATAGCACAAGGGCCAGTCTAACTTGTTTAACCAGGCCTCTTGTCACACCTGCAAAGTGGCCTCCCAAAGATGGAAATACTTTTCAGTCTGAAAGAAATGTTTTATGTGGGACCAGAAAGGAGCAAGAGGGGCTGGGGGGTGCCACCTGCTCGGTGGTAGAGTGTGTGCTCAGCATGCATGAGGATTTGGGTTCAATCCTTAGCACCAAAAAGGAAAAAAAAGAAAGGAGTGAGACAGGCAATGCTGCTCACCATTTAAGGTCAGTGGCACTCTGGCACTCAGACACAGAATGAGGTTTCTTTCTTTTCTTTCTTTTCCATGCTCTTTTTTTTTTTTTTTTAATTTAATTTAATTTGTTATACATGCTTTTAGAGTGCAATTCCTTTCATATTACATATAAAGAGCACAGTTTTCCACAGAATGAGGTTTCTTGAGCGGGAGTGGTAGGCAAGATCTCACCTCCTAACCCTGCCCCTTCAGGTCCTTACTGGCATCTCTTAATCTGCTGCTGGGAGACCAAACAACAGGGACTCAGTTTATGGACATCTCACAACCTCCCATCCACCTCACTTCTTAGCACTTCTAGAAGGGATCGTTCAGCCAGGTACAGTGTTACACACCTGTAATCCTGTAATCCCAGCTACTTCAGAGACTGAAGCAGGAGGATCACAAATTCAAGGCCAACCTGAGCCCTGTCACAAAAATTAAAAAGGGCTGAAGATGTAGCTCGGGGTAAAGCATGCCTGGGTTCAGTCCCCAATAATGAAAATGAAAGAAAAGTAAGGAAAGAAGGAAGGAAAGAAAGAAAAAGGGAAGGAAGGAAGGAAAGAAGGAAGGAAGGAGAAAGAAATCTGACTCCTCCTAAGGGCTGCTGCCACTTTTAGTCCTCAGACAAGGACACCTCTCCTGAAAGGCACTCTGGGCTTGTTGTGGGCAGATTTTATGCTTGCTGGAAGAGTCTTTGCGCGATTCTGAGAGTGACCATACAGCCCCAGATCATCAAACCTAACATCTGTGCACAAAGGAGGTATTTAGTTAAGGACGTAAAAATGTTAATTTTCCCCCCTTTTGTACTGGGGATCAAACTCAGGGGAACTACCACTGAGTTACCTCTCTGTTTTTTAAATTTTTTTAATTTGTTCTTTTTAATTACACATGACAGTAGAATGTATTTTGACATACATAGAGTATAAGTTCCTATTCTTTTTAATTTTAATTTAAAAAAAAATTTTTAGTTGTCAATGGACCTTTATTTTATTCACTTATATGCAGTGCTGAGAATCAAACCTAGTGCCCCACACATGCTAGGCAAGCACTCTGCCACTGAGCCACAACCCCAGCCCAAGTTCCTATTCTTATGGTTATACATGAGATGGAGTTTCACTATAGGAAAGTTATGTCAAATTCTTTCTACTATCTTTCCTATTCTCAACCCACTCCCTTCCCTTCATTCCCCTTTGTCTAATCCAATGAACTTCTATTCTTCCCTGCCTTCTCCCCACTATTGTGTGTTAGCATCCTCTTGCCTCAGCCCCCCAAGTCTCTGGGATTATGGGCATGCACCCCCATGACTGGCAAAACTTTTCTTAATATACCTTTCAAGGAAACAAAATATGGAATTTTGAGTTTTCGCTCAAGGTACTCAATACACCCATCACAGAAGATTGGTAAATGATAATTTGGCCAGTCTAAGTGTTTTCTCCCATCCTACTTCTCAGCATCAGTAATTAATGGTACCTATCCACCTGGACTTGCTATTCCCAGTAGGAAAAGACAGTAGAAGAGCCAAGGTTGTCCTGGAAAAGCCATTCTCCACTGTACACAATTGTTCTTGCAGATCCAGCCTCACCAAATCTTTTCTGCTTCAGGCACTGAAGCCTTCAATTCAAAGGCCTGACTCCATGGCATGGGAATGGTCCCATGCCAGTGCAGATTGAATTAAGCAAGAGAGAAACTAGAGATCTTTCTATCCTAGTCTTGGAAGCAAGGCCCTAGGTAACCATGTAACCCCAAATCTACAATCTCCTTTCCTCCTTTTCCTTACTTAAAAGGACCAAGCATTTTCCTTGTTTTCCTCCTTGGTATACCAGTTCTCCTTCTGGGGTGGCACACATTGTAAAGCCTCACTTTTTGGTGGGGCCTCAATCACAGTACCTCTTGCTGGATCCTTCTCCAGTAAAATTGTACTCTGCTCTCACTATCCCCAGCCATTTGCTGAGATCCTCATTCAATAATTCCTGTCCCCAGAGTAACAACTAAATTCTTGATGTCTACCATCCTTACCATGCCTCCATATCCTGTCTCAGTCTACGTCTGGTCTAATGCTTGGTTCAGCCTGGAGTTTTCCCTGCAGCCCTGATCCCTAATTAGTTCAATTGGACTGTGGATGTTTCTAGCAGGCCACATTGCTGGACTGGTTTCTACTGTCTGTCTTCCTCATGACCATTTACATCAAACCAACTGTGTATCACAACCTGCTCTTTCTTGAGAGCAAGACTCAAATGGTAGCTCTATCTGAAGCAAGTTGCTCAAGTCTCACTCCTATCCCCACCCTATGTTCTTGGCTATCTAGTCGGACTTTCATGTCTGACTTTGGCACTGCCCAAATCTGGAAGTCTTCCTAACTTTTTCCATCCTGTTTGGACCTTGGTTCTTCTCTCCAACTTGGGGGAAATCACCCACCTGTTTGATGTTCCTATTGTTTCAGGAGAAGGATCCATGCTGCATTTACTAGAACTTCAGAAATCCTCAGCCCTTCTCCTGGCCAGTGTCAGCCAGTGTTCCATTTCCCCACTGCAACTCTGTTTTGACACTATGGCATGATGCCTGAGTAGGTCTCTTAACTTAAAGAGCTAAGATGGAAGAAAGGACACCTTCAATCTTGGCCTTGTCTTTGTCCAGTTTCCTCATCCTTCCTTATAGCCAAGTCCTTTGTTGACTCCTTTTGTTGTTTGTTTGCTTTGGTGCTGGGGATTGAATCCAGGGCCTAGTGCATGGGAATCATGTGCTCTACCACTGAGCTACGTCCACAGTCCTCATTGCTGACTATTTTAAAACTGGAGCAAGCATGCAATCTTATGTTCTGTTGTATGTATATTTTTTAAAAAATCAGTCCCAAACCTAATTATTTATTTGCCATGCCTTAATATTTGAGTTTTGGTTAATAAAAGTTAATCACTGCAAGTGTGCTGAGACAGTACTCACTAGATATCCCATATATCCCTCCCCACCATTTCCAAGTACCCCCTTGCAGTTGTGAAAGGAATATGAGTGAGTTATGGCTAATAAGCTGTGAATGAAAATGTTTTCTCTCTACCTCCACAGTGACCTTGATAGCTGCAAGTTGAGATAGATCCCTGATCCAACAGATGGAAGGATGTCCTTACTGACCCACACTGGACTTTATATGAATAAGAAATACGCCTTTGACGTGTTAAGTATCTGAGTTTTTAGGTTTAGCATAACTTGACATTAATACAATATGGAAACCTTAACCAAGTGTGTGGGCTTCTATCACCACTCAAGAATTGGTTTTTAAAGAACTTAAAATTTGGGGCTGGGGTTGTGGCTCAGCAGTAGAGCGCTCGCCTAGCACGTGTGCGGCCCGGGTTCAATCCTCAGCACCACGTAAAAATAAATGCATTGTGTACAACCAAAGCAAACAAATAAATATTTAAAAAATAATAAAATTTATACAAATCATATGTGTTTATTATACAAAATTATAAAATATAGAGGCATGATATATATAGCTCAGTGGTAAAGCACTTGCCAAACATGAGTAAGGCCCTGGGTTCAATCCCTAGCACCACAAAAAACAAAACAAAGGAAGTAAAAATCTTCTATAATCCTCTTGGTCAGAGATAAATATTGTTAATATTTTAATGTCTATACTTTATGTTTTTTCTACATGTATAGAAATAAAAATATATATGCGTGTGTATATACACACACATATATACATACATTTATATTTATATATGGTCCTGGACATATATAAATATAAATGTATGTACATACATTTGACAAAATATCCTGTCCATTTTCTTGAAGCAATAAATATTATTTTAGAGCACAATCCTTAATTATTGTATAACATTGCATTATTATGGTACCATAATTTAAATACTGTTGGACTATCTTCCTCCACCTAAATTACTTCAATAATATTTTTCTCCTTTTCTACATATTTTATCACTGGCTTCCTCTCCCACTCACAGACTGACTCTTAATCATGTACATTCATAGAATGCAAATGAGATAATCCAAAAATAATAAAAGCAGTCATGAAATTCACAATGTGATATTTTGGGATGGGAAAGGAAGAAGCAAAGTTTTTGCAACGTATTCATCATCATCATCATCTTCTTCTTCATTATTGTTATTATTCTGATTTGCTTGGTACATCTTAAAAGTTTTTACTCTCTCTGAGTAGTAATAAATGACTTGAAAAAGCAAAGGATATGGCAGAGTAGGAAGCAACAGGAAGCTGTTTGAGTTAGAATTAGGTATGATTGCAACAAACAAAAAGTAAAAACAAACTCAGAACAATGGCTTAAACAAGATACATGCTTATGTCACTTTCACACAAATGTCTTGAGGCAGGCAGTTCCACATGGCACTGCATCAAGCAAGTAGCAGGGTCCCAGGATTCTTCTACATACTCCCCTGAGCACTTTATTCATTCTGAAAGTCATCTCACAAGGTTTGAAATGATTACGTTAACTCTTGCTCTCCCATTAATATTCCACCAAGAAGAGAGGATGCAAAGGAAAGGGAAGAAAATATTATTCTTTTGGGGGGTGGGTACTGGGGATTGAACCAGGAAAACTTTCCCACTGAGCTACACCCTTTTTTATTTTTTATTTTGAGACAGGGTCTCACTAAGTTTCTGAGGCTGGCCTTAAACTTAAGATCCTCATGCCTCAGCCTCCCCAGTCACTGGAATTACAGCTGTGTGCCACCACACCTAATGAAAATACCACTCTTTTAAAATGAATTTTTTGGATGAGTTGAACACACCACGTCTACTTAGTCACTTTACCTCTTTATTCTGAGTGACCGTGTACTCATGTAAAAAATTCAGAGATGCTGCTGCTTTAGAAGGAAAAATAGATAACAAGGAACAACCAGATATGTCTGCTGGAAGAATTACCAGGAGATTTATCATTTTCAAAAGTAAACAATCCAGCCCCTGATAGAGGAGGAACCAACAAAAGGAAAATATCTATTACATCAACAATAAAATGTAATCACACTCTGGCAATGAACAGATGGGCTAAATAAACACACGTTCCATTCCTTAATCCCTGCTGGATTTCTGAAATCAGCCAACTTCTTTGGAGTGAACATGTGCTAAAGGAAAGAATGACCAGTAATCCCTGGAGCATCTTAATGCACACCTGGCTTCATCAGAAGCTGACCACAGTAGTTTCTATTGCACATCTAACTTCAATCCCTAAGACCCTCAAATAAAGAATGTGAAAATAGTGGGGTTTTTGTAGGGAAAGAAAGCCAGTCACTGTCACACTCCTGAGGCTTTGCTTTGGTTCCTTCAACTGCCTAGAATCCCTCATCCCTTCTCCATGTGAAGAAACGCTGCTCTTCTTTCTCATTTCTCAAGGTACTACTTGAATCTTGTTCTTTCACCATCTAGTTTGGTCATCCATTCAGTCATCAAGCCCTGACAGTCCATCATGTACCAGGCACTGTATTGCATTATAGGGCTGAGCATAGGCAAACTGGACGAGGCTGTGCCCTCAGATTACAAATTACACTGATTAGGTTGGCTGGTATAGCATTTCCCACAATGTGCTCCACTGTCTGACTGAAAAAGAAGAGAGCTTTGAGGGCTTACACCTGATATTTTAATTAGCAAATATTTATAGAGCTCTTGCTATGTGCCAAGCACTGTTCCATTCTATGTGCGTTGAGTGTATTGATTCTTCTAAGTTTTATGACAATCCCATGAGTATGTATTTACTGTCACCCTATTCTTACAGATGACTAAACTGAAGCATAAAGAGGTTAAGTAACTTGCCCAAGGTCATAACAGCTAGTAAGTAGTGAAGTTAAAATATAATCCAGGGAAACAGGCTATGGAGTGCATGCTTAGCTAAAACACCACACTGTCTTATTATTCACTCTATTCTATATCTGTAGTGTATAATAGGATGCCTAGAATGTAGTAAGTCTTCAATAAATGTGTATTGAGTGGTACTGAGCTAGCTGCTTGACACTGAGCAAGTTATCTTCTCTGAGCCACAGTTTCTACAAAGATAAAAAGAAGTGGGACTGTAAGTCCCCTAAGAACCTGGATGAGGTGAAGATTCTTTTAATTTATCAAGCCCTTTAAGATATCCCACCTTTTTGGGACCAAGGAATAGAAGATTCACATTTTTTTTTTTTTTTTTTGTACCATAGATGGAACTCATAGGCGCTTAACCACTGAGCCACATCCCCAGCTCTTTTTTGTCTCAATGAGTTGATTAGTGTCTTTCTAGGTTGCTGAAGCTGGCTTTGAACTTGCAGTACACCTGCCTTAGCCTTCTGAGCTGCTGGGATTACAGGTGTGCACCACCATACCTGGCTTCACAGATACATATGTTGTAATTGGATACAATACCATTATTTTATTTATTTATTTTTATGTGGTGCTGAGGATCGAACCCAGTGCCTTGCACATGCTAGGCGAGTGCTCTACCTCTGAGCCACAACCACAGCTCCATGGCTTCACAAATTTTTGAGAAAAGGATACCCAATGAAGTGGGAAGAGAAAGTGCTTTCTTTTTCCTGGGTGTGGTAGGGCACACCTATAATCCTGGAGATTCTGGAGGCTGAGAGAGAATTGCAAGTTTGAGGCCAGTCTCAGCAATTCAGGGAGACCCTGTCTCAAAATAAAAATGTAAAAGGGCTGGAATTGTAGCTCAGTGATAGAACACCCCTGGGCTTAATCCCTAGCACTGCAAGAAAAAAAGTGCTTTCTTCTTGTGTAGAAGTTTCATAACAAAGAAACCTTGATACATTTCTCTTTAATTTTAGACCTCAGATTGCTCTTAGCTGCTCCTGTATTTGTAACAGTCAGGACACTATAACACTTCTCAGACCTCTATTCTTTGAAAATTTGGCGACAATGTACTATTCCCCCAAAGATTTCTCTAAATTACTCTTTCAGATTATACTATGACATGACATTGTTTCCCAAAGACTGAAGTGTACACAGCACCAGACCTTTGATCAAAGGCCAGTGAAATCTGCAGGATCTGACCAAATGCCAGTTTAGGTCATTATGCTTTGGCCAGTCTCCTGTTCCCCGCAGTGTCAGTTGGCTACATTCGTCTTCATCACCCAGCTCATGCTGCCTGGTAATCAGTGAATTGGCAGGACTGGAGGACGGCTTCCCTGGTGAGAAATGGCCAGAAAAGGATGTTGAGTTGGGCTAACACTAACATAGGGGAGAGCACTGGCGGTAATGAGTTTCCCTAACCTGAAATCAACAGATTTATTATTTTCTTTGTAGGGCTGAAACCAACAGGGAATACGACTGTGCATCCTTGTATTTGAGAATTTAACTACTGTATGTGGTTTTGAATATTTGCTTGACTCTGAAAGTCCCCGATGGAATGATTTGTCATTTCGCTGAGGCAGGAATTGAACAGAAGACTCTGAGAGAGGTGTGCAGTTCACAGCGAGTCCCCTCGCCAGCCAGCGAGCTCAGCCACTCGCCCAAGCATCTGGGCATGGCTCCATTTGGGCATCTCATTTATGATCTTTAATTTTCCTGACTGGCCAGTCAGATTTTACTTCCTACCCCCATTTGCCCATCACAGAAGTATATGTTCTAGTGCTGTTCGCACTTTTTAAAATATTAAGAGACCTAACAATGTGTTCTTTCCCTCAAAGTTCGGTTTTGGGGGGAGAAGGGCTGGGGACAAACTCTAGGTATGGAGAGTAAGTTCATAGAACTTACGTTGTCATTAGTATGTGAAAGCTTCTCTCTTGACTGATGGATCGATTTTTTTCCTTCATCCTCAAATTCTACTTCCATTCCCTTTCTCTGCAAATTCTTTTAAATATAGTCTCCTATGTCTATGTATTTTAATTTACATAAATTATATTATATTTATATCTCATTCTCTGTCTCTGTCTCTCTCTCCCCTTTTTTTTCCTATGCAGGGGATTGAGTCAGGGTTTTGTACTTACTAGGGAAGCACTTTACCACTGAACCACACCTCCTGTCTTTTCTTTTTTCTTAAATTCAAAACTAAGTTTTAATATCAATTCAGGTCACCAAATGTATATCTCATTCTTTGCTTTGAGCTGTGACATATTTCACAGTATGCATTCTTTTAATGTATATGATTTTTTAAAAATGTATATGATTTTATTGGTGCATTAATAATTATACATAATAGTGGGATTCATTGTTAGATATTCATATATGCACACAATATAATGTGGTCAATATCACTCCCTAGTAGTTCTCCTTTCCCTCCTCTCCTCCTTCTTCCTGATCCTCTTTCTCTACTCTACTTGTCTTCCTGCTATTTCATAAGATTCCCACACACTTTTTCCCCATTTTTTCTCTCTAGCTTCCACATATGAGAGAAAATACATAGTTAACTTGTTACTTATCCATTCCTCTTGTTATAGACAACAGGACAATTCATACATATACATACACACATAATATACAATACATACACACATAAATATATATGATTACTATATGTGAACACATGTGTTATACTACCCTTTCTATATATGTGAAAATTGATGTGTCATACCACTTCACTAAGTACTGCCAGATGGCTTTTCAAATGGTTCTACCTGTTTATACTCCCACCAGCAGTGAATACTAGTCTTGATATTATTCATCAAAGATTTAGTTGATTTGACTTACTTACATTCTTAAATCTTTGTATGGTTGGACAATTAATTGAAAATATTAACAAAAAGAAAGTTAGGTGACTTAGACTCTCCTGGTCCCCTCACTGATAATTTACCTCTCCTGTCCTATGTCCTGTATTGCCTTCAGATTATTCCAGGCCTTGCTGGAGGAAATTTTTCTTCCGAAACTTCTTCCTGAACTGCTTCCTTCCTTTCCATCAGAGCTTTTACCATACTTTAATAAAACATTCATCTTTTCTCTGTTCTCAGCATCCAGATTCTCCCCATTTTGTGAGTTTCAATTTAAGATCTAGTTCCTCCACAAATCCCTCTCTAATTACTCTAGTCTATGCTTATCACCTCTCATTTTGACTATATTTCTCAGACTTGGGGGACTTGTTTATATCCAATTTAACTCTATGTTGTTTCAAAAAGAGATCATGCCAATGAAATGTGTAAGGTTTGGTCAACCTCATCTTTCTAGCAGGTCAGTGATTTTAGACCACAGCCTTCATTTGCCTTACTTTCCCAGCTTCTGTGGGAAAATCAGATATATGGACCAGGCAGTGTTACCCACCACCTGGAGCGAATCTTCCATGGAATTATAGAAAGATTTCACAAGTAGAAGAAATACAAAACAAACATTACATCTGCAAAGTATGTATCCAGGCAGTCTTGCAAAATCCCTCTCTCACTGAGTTACATCTTTATTGATTCAGAGTTTGTTGTTACCTACAAGTATGAACTGGATCCCAGGAGCATCTGTGGAACTCTCTGCTGAGCTTTGGCTGTTCCCGGCAGGTGCTGTCATCATTGATCTTTCAACAACCACCTGCTCATTTTTTGAACAACTACCCACCAAAATGAAATGAACTGGAAAGCTGGATGCATGGATTACATGCCTGTAATCCCAGTGGCTCAGGAGGCTGAGGCAGGAGGATTGTGATTTCAAAGCCAGCCTCAGCAATTTAGCAAGGCACTAAGCAACTTGGTGAGACCCTGTCTCTAAATAAAATACAAAAAAGGGCTGGGGATGTGGCTGTGGCTCAGTGGTTAAATGCCATTGGGTTCAATCGCTGGAAAGAAAGAAAGAAAGGAAGGAAGGAAGGAAGGAAGAAGAAAGAAATGAATTGGGAAAAGTGCCCTTTCCCACTGCTGTCTCCTACACTGTTTTGCATTCTGCATTTTCACATAAAAGCCCCACATTGTAACAGAAGAGTCTAGTTGCTTAACCAAAATTCTTTTTCTTCTTTCTTATAATCAGAACTTTGACATAATTCAAAATGGTATGGGTCTAGCTGTAAAATTACATTTCTCAAAGTATTTGGCAGTTGGAGGTTAATGTGACAGTTATTGCCATTAAAATGAAAGACAAAGGTAGTGAGTGACACTTTCAGGAATGATCTTAAAAGGGAAGTAACTCAGTTGGCATCACTGATGCCCTTGTCCTTTATTCTTCTTCCTGCCTACAATGTAGCCATGATGTCTGAGAGTGGGGGTAGAACAGGTGCCATTTGGTATCACAAAGACTAAGGACAGTATGCTCTAAGGATGGCCCAATGAAAAGGTAAATAGAGTCTGAGTCCCTGATGACCTCACAGAGCTACCATTACCATCCTGGACTGAATGATCTTCTAGGTGATTTGTAATGTAAAAAAGAAAAGAAAAAAGAGAGAAAAAAAATTCTTCAAGATTAGTTCAACCACTGCTTTTGCATTTTTGTTATTTATTGAATGCCTGTAAAATCAAATCCTGATTGGCATTTGTTTACTTTTGCCAAATATCTTCTCCCTAAGAATCTTGCACTGGTTTGAAGTCAGCCTGATAAGAAAAACATTTTAGTATGCTTTGAGAGAGCCTGATGTTTCTTCTGGTCAGAGCTCCTGTGTCCACTTACCAAGCTTGTACATTCTGCAGCTTTCCTATCTTATGAGCCTTCTCTGGGTGACAGAGGATACATGGCTTATGGGTTTGTGGTTTAGAGCTTTGTGGCAGGCTGACCTCTTTCTTCCTTGCTCCTGGAGACTTCCTAGTAGGATAGATAGAAAGTGTCATATATTTATTTTCCTACTCTCCTGTGCAGTGAAGGTATGAACATGTGACCTAATTCTCTCCAAAGAGACTTGAAGGGAAAACCAACTGGGAAGACTTTATAATAAAAAAAAGACAAATAGAAACAAATGTCCTTTCAGTCTTCATTGTAAATGATGCCTAGAAATGCTGAGTCATCTTGTGGTCAATGATGTGGTGAGGATGGCAGAACATGGATGAGAAGCTCCAAGGTCCTTGGCATTTCTCCTAGTCACATCACCAACCCTAGACACTAACAGCCTTTACACATCTGGTTATTATTTATAACATTTTTTAATTAATTTTTTTCAGTACAGGGGACTGAATCCAGGGGCACACTACTGCTGAACTACATTCCCAGCCCTTTTACTTTTTTAGTTTGAAACAGGGTCTTGATAAATTGCTGAGGCTGGCCTCCAACTGTGATCTCTCTGCATCAGCCTCCCAAGTCTCTGGGAATACAGGCATACACCACTGTACCCAGAAAAAAAATAAATTAACTTTTAATTGACATTCAAAAATCGTACATATTTGTGTGATATTTCAATACATCGTATAATGTTCAAATCAGGTTAGACAGCTTTATGTGAAAACATTCAAAAACTTTTTTTCCAGTTGTTTGTACCATTTTGGATGATATTCTGTTATTGACACTTGAAAGAACTCTAACTGGTATAGGGATGACAAAATAGGTCTGGTCACTCACTCCAGCTTCTAGGTCTCTTTTGATTCAATTCCTCAGTTCCTTAGCCAAGGAGATCTCTGGAAAGACTGATTGGCTGGCCATTCCAACACGTTCAAACAGGTCTGAATCCACAAAGTGGACCTTCAGGTTTGTACTGAGACTCCTGCTTTACATTCCTGATGGAATCTTCATTTAGTGTTCTAAACTTCAGTACAATAACCACTGTGTGGCATGATGTTATTTTCTTAAGTAGTAAAACAGATTTTATGCTGAATGAAAAGTATTTATAAGGAAAACCTGATTTTTAAAAAATAAGTACAATATATATATGTGTGTGTGTGTGTGTGTGTGTGTGTGTGTTTTTTTGGGGGGAGAGGGTACTAGAATTGAACTTACGGGCACTCAAACACTGAGCCACATCCCCAGCCCTATTTTGTGTTTTCCTTTAGACACAGGATCTCATTGAGTTGCTTTGCAACTCACTTTTACTGAGGCTGGCTTTGAACTCGCAGTCCTCCTGCCTCAGCCTCCCAAACCACTGGAATTACAGGTGTGTGCCACTGCACCCAGCACTATATATTTGAAAATTTCATAAACTTTAATTCATGTAAACGGAAACAAACATAACACTAAACTTTTTTTTGGGGGGGGGGGTGTACCAGGGATTGAATTCAGGGGCACTCGCCCACTGAGCCACATCCCCAGCCCTATTTTGTATTTTATTTAGAGACAGGGTCTCACTGAGTTGCTTAGCACCTCGCTTTTGCTGATGCTGGCTTTGAACACGTGGTCCTCTTGTCTCAGCCTCCCAAGCTGCTGGGATTACAGTCGTACACCACTGCACCTGGCAATCCTAAACTTTTTATTAATTAAAATATTTTAAATATGCAGAGTTCTTAGGTACAATCAATAGCAAGGAAGATACCAATTGGATAGATATTTTACTTGCTACAAATAAGTATTGTATTTCCATTGGCACACCCTAGTATATCTCCAGATAAGATACCACCAAGCCCTCTGTATCCTCAGGTTCTGCACCTGCATACTCAAAAACTACACATAGAAAGTATACAGGAAAAAAAAAATTACATCTATATTGAATGTGTACAGACTTTTTCTTACAACACAGTATAGCAACTATTTGCATCACATTGACATTGTACTAGGTATTATAAGTCATATAGAGATGATTCAAAAGTATATAGGAAAATGTGCACAGGCTATATGCAAATGCTATTCCATCATCATTTTACACTAGGGACTTGACCACCCACAAATTCTGGTATCAATGCAGCTCCTGGAACCAAACTTCCACAGACACTGAAGGATGAGTATATTTGGCTTTTACTTAATCTGGTGGTGTTAATTTGTGCTGTAGATCAGATGGAGATTACAGGACAAACAGGCTGAATATTTAATATTTCCATCCAAACCCTCAAGATGCATGCCAATTTTAAATTGTTCTTCCATTTCTTTTCTCTCTGTGGCAAAAGTACTGCTTAGATGGTCAATTCTAAAATTGCTTTATCCAACTCACACAGAATACTTGAATGAAAAGTGAAATTTTCAGTCAATCATCCAAATGTTTTCAGACTCATATGCAAAGTATTGGAATGATTATTAAAAAAAAAAAACTTTTCATAGAGATTTGAGAAACACTGAGAAACAATATTTGTTTTTTGTTCTTTTTTCCCCCCTGAAGATGACACCAAGTGACCAAGAGAAAAATCTCTGACTTGTTATAATTATGAAAAATAATCCTACACATTTGTGTATTACAACCACACACTGTTATGGAAGATGCTAACTTTCCTGAATGATGAAGTTGTATCCCAAGAAGAAAGACTGCTAGATATCTTTTAGAAGTGATAACCAATTTAGTAAGGAAATAGTGGGTTGGACTAGGGTTCTTGGTCAGTCAGAAACCAACCCTACCTAAAAAAGAATTAGGCAAATTCTTTGTGTAGCTATTATTAGAAAGCTAATGTTACCAATCCTCATGAAGTTCTTTTACTCAATTGGAGATATAAATAATAAACAGTACAACTTTTTTGATGTTACTACCTCATTTTGGTGTTACTAGCTCTTTGCATCACTGATTCATATGAGATCTTTGTGCAATTAGAGATACAAATCATGTAGAGGCAAGCAATACCATCCAAAGAAGGTTTTACTGGGGCTTGTGTTGTAACATGAGGTAGACAAGGCATGAGGTAACGTTCCTGGGCTGCTCGCTGACAACTCGAGGAGCAAAGCCTATATAGACACAAAGGGCAGGTTTGTGCAGATGCACAGTAAACTATTACACACAATTTCAGGGTTTCTACACACATCTTGTCAGTTCCTGGCTCTCAGCCTTGGGGGTGTGCATTGGGTTGGGCTACACTAGGCTTAGGAAAGATGATAAAGGTGCTCACTACCACCACCTCCGGAAGATCACATATGGGTCAAGTTCAGGCTTATTATACATGAGGGTGTTGCTGGAAAACTTGGGGGAGGGGTCATTATCTCCTAAATTTGATCATTGATGGAAATGAGTCTTAGAAAAGCCTTGTATTTGGTGGGAAACTTTAGTGGGGGAATCAGGGTCCTCCCTGCTCTCACTTTGATCCCTATTCCAAAATATCTTGATTTTTTATTCTGTTAGCAAGAACCCTAAGAAGGGGGTGAGTAATTAGTATTCTTGACCATATCCCAACAGTGACATTGCCATTGTTAAAGTCCAAGAGGTATAGGAGAAAGAACTTCTAAGAGTATCAGCACTGCTCAGACCACAGGGGAATATGGAATTGGCAAACAATACTGATAGAACCAGAGCAGAAAGGAATTCCAAGAGTCACATCATCTTAATTTTCACAAGTGAGAAAACACATACTTTTTTTTTTCTTTTCTTTGCGGTACCAAGGAAGGAACCCATGGCATTGCACATGCTACTAAGCATTCTATCACTGAGCTATATCTCCAGCCCCACAGTCTTATACTTAGTGAAGATTCTGTATGAAATTTGAGAAATCTCTTCTATTTTTTCATCTTTGTGCTCTTCCAGCACACCATTTGGCCAAACAGCTACTAAGAAAATAAGGGGAGGGAGGAGGAGATGTTGGATTTTTGGGTATCAATGATGTGTATAAATTTACTTCTAAGAGTAAAGGAAAATAGAAAGAAATTTGCTACAGGTACTTATATCTCAGAAAAGACTTCACACAAAATGCTAAAATATTCTTCAAAATAAAAGTATCACTTGGATGAGAAAAACAACTACAAACATCATGATCTCTATAAGAAATGTCTTTCATTCCTCCCCAACTTCAGGGTTCTGGCAGATAGCAAATAAAGACAAAGAAGTGGGCTAAATGGGTATCAAAGTATAAGCATTGTTAGAAAGTTAGTGGTGATTGGATTGGAAATTTTTGAGCTGGGTGTACAGGAAGGGCAAAAAGGAGAGCCAACATGCTGAGTGGCAGCGATTTGGAGACTGTGAAAGAGGAAGGCAGGGAGAAAGGGGAGGGGGGCTCAAAGAACCATGCATTGACCAGGCTTTGAAGCAGGGACAGCTGGTGGAAATGGATGTCACTGTCATTGATCTCCCTAGGAAGGTAAGTCATGCCTCCTGTGTATTTTATGTCTTATTTAAATATAAAGCAAATTGCCCTTCCCTTTTGTTTTATTTTGTTTTTCATAATTTACCCTGTTACCCTCAAGTTTATATTTTCAATAAACTTCAGAATTTTCAGAAAATTATCTAACTCCTGGAAAAAAGACAAAAGTGGGTAACACTTCCTTTTAAATAGTATATGGGGCCACTTTAGAATTTTAGGGAAATGTACTTATTATCAATTTAAGGTGCAAGACTTAGTGACATTACTTGTTAAGTTGTAGATCTGGAGCTGTTTTAGAGATGTAAATGATTTCTGTTATTGCAGCAGATCATCTCAAAGATTTATGGCCTTGTTGGACACAAATCAGCTTTTAAAAAAATCAAACTTGGCAATTTTACATTAACATTTCTTGTTAGATTGATTACCTATACCGAATTTTTCAAATGCTTTCTGAGTTAGTCATAACATCTATTGTTAAATAAAATCTTTGAGTTAAATAAAATCTTTGACATTTTTTTTTTTTTTTTTTTTTAGTGTGTCTGGTACTGAGGATTAAACCCAGTGGGACTCTACCACAGTGCTACATCTCCAGCCCTTTTTTACTTTGAGACTGGGCCTTGCTAAGTTGCTCATACTGGCCTTGAACTTTCGATCCTTCTGCTTTAGCCTCACGGGTAGCTGGGATTGAAGGCATGTGTTTATATGGGTTCCTTTAATATTTGCTGCATAGTCATGGTGTTACCTTTCTGAAAATTATCCTCTAAGCCACTTTTTTTTTCTTCTAGTACTACATCCAAAAAATATCTTATTGGAATTTTGGTTGGAATTTTTCCAATTTTAGATTCATTTGGAGAAGAATTGACATTCTTACCATACTGAGATTACTACCCAGGAAGTAGTCTCCCCCCACCTTTCCAAAGAATTTTATAGTTTCCTTCATTTGGATATTGCATATTTTTTGTTCAGCTTATTCTTGGTTAGTTTATATTTTTGTTATTGTTAATGGGAATTGTTTCAATTTTTATTTTCTAACTTTTTTTTTTTTAGAATATAAGAAAGTTTGGGGGGCTGGGGTTGTGGCTCGGTGGTAGAGCGCTCGCTTAGCACGGAAGTGGGTTCGATCCTCAGCACCATGTAAAAATAAATAAAGGCATTGTGTACAACTAAAAAATAAATATATTTTTTTTAAAAAAAGTTTTTTGGGGTGTGCATTTATTCTATAGTCTACCATCTTACTGAATTCTCATATTATTTCTTTTCTTTTTACCTTTTTAATTTTTTATTTAATTAGTTATACATGACAGTAGAATGCATTTATGCACTTTGATACATCATACATAGATGGGATATAATTTCTCAATTTTCTGAATGTTCATGTTTTAATAGTTTAAACATTTTATTGCAGGGTTGGGGTTGTAGCTCAGTGGTAGCATGCTTGCCTCGCACAAGTGAGGCCCTGGGTTCGATCCCTAGCATCACATAAAAATAAACAAATAAAAATAAAGATATTGTGTCCATCTACAACTAAAAAATTTTTTTTTAATTTTTTTTGAAGATATACAATAGTATTATAGCCCAATGAAGATCATTTTGCTGCCCTTTTGCCATATTTATAGTTCTTATCTTCATGAAACACATTTAGAACAGTGCTGAAGAATCAGGGAATGGTGAGCATCATTTTTTTTGCACGACATTATCATAATTCATGTTCTGTGAGGGCGTGGGGGTGTGGCTTGGTGGTGTAGTGTGTGCTGGCATGCAGGAGGTCCTGGGTTCTAAACCTCAGCACTTCAGAATAAGAAAGAAAAAGTGAAAAGGTGAAATTTACAAAAGTCTTTAGAGCAAAAGCATAAATTTGACACACAGGAAAGTTACTGTTAGTGCAACCTGTCTTGTCATCCACTTCCCTTCTGCCAGTATACCTGAAACCTGGCTTTCTCTCCTATTGAAGCCAGGAAGGAAGTTCTATTTGAGACTAACATGCCGTTTAGTTATCATTATGCTAATATTTCCACAGATAGCAACTGTTAACGTCTTCTGAATTTACCTGGCATCTCCAAAAAACAAAAAAAACCAAAACTGCTGTTTGAGAGGTAAAAGATGTTTTTTAAAGTTGGAAGTGAACTTGGAGAAGGTCGTTGGACAGGATGCCCCTCTCCTGTAGCACTTTCCAGGAGAGGGAAAGAGGGATGCTGTGGCTGTCCAGGTAAAGGGAAGGGGCCAAACAAGCAGCATTTCTGTTTCTGCCAAATGGCCCTGGTCACTTGTTTTGGACTTGCCAAGGGCAGGGCCCCCACCATAGACTGTGTGGAGCTGAAAGCTGAATACAGAATACTTTTCTGTGCCTCTTGCCTGTGGAGCAGGCTTGTCTGCCCCAGATCACACTTGAATAGATGAAAAGAATCCATTTTTTGCCTTGGCCCAAGGCCTGCAGTGGAGGCCACAAAGGCGCTTACAGACAAACTGGAGTGGAAGAGCAGCAAAGAAAGTGCAGAGAAGACTTAGGAAAGTGTAAGAGGAAATGAAAAAGAACATTTCCAGCTGATGTAGATTATCAGTTTTTCAAATGGTCCCTTTGCTCCCATTTGGAGAAATGAAATTGCAAAGCAACTAGTTCCAGCTTCCTGTGCTTTTCCTGGAATCAGGTCTTCCACTACTTTAAGGAAATCTAGGTGAAAATCTGTTAGCCCTAAAGGTGGGATCCTGGAAGACAAGGAAACATCCCGGGCAAGACGGATTTCTCCCCTGAAGCTGGATTCCAGGAATTTAAGAATTTAACCAAAAGTAAGAAAAATGCCGATTCATGCATGATAATGATGTTGGGAAATTAGCAGTGATTTTTTTTTTTTTTTTTTTTTTTTTTTTTTTTTTTTTTTTTTTTTATCAGTATGCTTTGTTTGGTGGAAAATTGTGAGAACTGGTTCCTTTGTTTAAGAGTTGTCTTTTGAAGTAGCTGGAAAGGCAGGTCCTTAACTCTCTAGTTAGGACCAATGAAATGGGATTCTCACAGCTGAGAAATGACCACTTCTAATGTATCTATCCCAAGAATACATTCCCAGGGTTGTTTAGGAGGGATTAGTCGTTAGCTGTAATCCAGGATTGAACAAGGAATAGGATCTGTGTGGGTAAGAGAGCTGGCTTCTTCTAGGTCCTGGATGGATTAACTTTTGACTGTTTCTGAATGACAGGAAACACATATTTTTGGGGAAAAATAAGTAGACTATCAGGATTATCATAAAATTATCAGGTCTATAAATATATTTTTTTAAATTTTTGTGATGCTGAGTATAAAACCATGCATGCTAGGCACATTCTCTGCCACTGAGCTACACCCCCACCCCCAGGTCTGATTTTGATAGCGAAATCTACATTATTTTTCTCTACAATTTTACTTCTACTGTCTTTTCCAATTGCTTGTTTCTGATCTTCTCTGGTGTGTATGCTGCCTGGCAAAGGTATCTGGGCAGCTCTATTGATACTACCAGGAACCATATATTTAAATGCAAACCCCCAGGCCCCACCCCAAAACTACAGAATCAGAATATGTAGGAGGGAGAAGGAATGTATCTAATTCTCTTAAGCTGGAGAAGACCTGGAGCTTTGAAGGCACAAAAATCTAAGCTTAAATCATAGTGTTGCAGATTCCTGTGTGATATTAGGCAAATTAATTCAACCTTTGTTTCAGCTCTCTGGGCTGGAAAGCAGGGATAATTATACCTACTTGAAACTATTGTTGCAAATATTAAGTGACATATTTATAATTAATGTGAGCGGCTTCGTATGGAACAAAGTAAATGTTCCATGTATGTGAGCGATTGTATTTTGTGGAACATTTCCTATGGTCCATGCCTAGTTGTCAGAAAGCTGCAAATCAGCTTTGTTTATACCTTACCTCTCTGTTCCTCCTTTACCCTTCAATAGCCAGTTCTCTTGCACACTCTGTCTTACAAGCAAGGGAGAGCCAGCTGTCATGAGCCTTGTCCTGAATATTTTCCCAGGACAATCTTCCCAGTTGCTCCCTGTGGTGTTCTCCTTGTCTCCGTCTGCTGGCTCTGTTCTCTGGCTTTCACCCCCATGGCCGTCTTCAACTTGGTGGCCTCTTCAGGCTCTGCTGGCTCGTGATCTTCACCTCTTTTTAATGTGCATTCTGTCTTTATTTTGGCACTACCTACAATTCTCTCTAAAAGACTCTTCCTAGCTGGCATGATGGTAATTCCAGCTATTTGGGAGGCTGTGGCAGGAGCATTGCAAGTTCAAAGCCAGCCTGGGCAATTCAGCAAGACCCTGTCTCAAATAAATAAATAAAAAGGGTTGGGGATGTAGCTCGGTGGTAAATCCTCTCTGGATTTAATTCCCAGTGCCAAAAAGAAAAAAAAAAAAAAAAAAAAAAAAAAAAAAAAAACGCAAACAGAAGACTCTTCCTCATTCCTTCCTTTTCCTGTGAAACTCTAATTCTCCCAGTGGTAGTGATAAGGTCCTCCATCCCTTGCCAGGAAATGGACCCTGACAAACTGCTTTGGAAACCCAAATTCCCTGTGAACAGACACATACAAAGTAATGGAAAACATTTGGGGTATTTGCTTGAAAATACTGGCCTCCTGGTGAGAACTTTTAGTCCTCACTCCATTTTATGAAAGCCTTTATGCTTGCTTTTAAACTGCATTTCACTCCTTTGCCTGTCAAGGCTGGAAAGAGGGTTTGTGTGAACCTTTTCTGGAAAGAAGTTGTGTTCAGTAAGGTGTGCAAAGAACAATTAAAACAGCCTTGTGAACATGACAGTTTCCAGCTCAAGGAGTTGGTTATTAATTGCTCAACACTTGAAATGCTAAATATGTGTGAGTGGGTGGTTGTACGCACTCCCCGCCCCTCTCGCCCCTTTCTCATATTTGTTCAGTTTCAGTAATTGGGTACTGTCCCCAAAAGAGCAATATTGAAAGGCAACATCTCTAGCATAGTTAACACTCCTTAATGGTTGAGTGAACATATAAGTGATATAAAAGGTAGTCCAAATAACAATGTAAACTTATTCATTCTTACACCTTTGTAATGGAAGGAGTTAGAAAATAGTATAGTCCTTGGTATTCAGGCGTGAGATTGGAGAAATGAGAGTATTCTATCATTTCCCAAGGTTGCTGCTGAGTCTCTGGTGGAAACCAAACTTCAGTAAAAGTGCAATTATCACTTTTTTTTTTTTGGTACTGGGGATAAAGCCCAGAGGGACTTAACCACTGAGCCACACTCCAGCCCTTTTTTTGTATTTTATTTAGAGTCAGGGTCTCGCTAAATTTTTTAGGGCCTTGTTAAGTTGCTGAAGCTGGCTTTGAATTCATGATCCTCCTGCCTCAGCCTCCTGAGCATTTAAACTGCTGGGATTACCTCTCCTGGCTACAATTAAGTACCTGCTAGCCCTTGACATTGCTGCCCCTCAGTCCCTGGAGATGTGTACCAGTTCTTGAGAAAAATCTCTCTCTCTCTCTCCACACACACACACACACACACACACCACACATACACACACACACACACACACACACACACACACACACACACACACACACACACACACACACACACACACACACACGACTGCATAGAAACATGAAACTTCACTTCTCCAAGGTTCTGCTTTTCATAGCGTAACTAGTATACTGTAATAACAAAGCTCAGAGACACATTTGTTGAACTGAACGAAGTCCTGAATTTGTAGATAAAAAGAGCTTTTCCATCTCTATGGGGATTACAGTGTATCAGCTCCAAATTCTGGGGACGATTCATCACACTTATGTTGCTTGGAAGCAAAAAAATTGAGGTGTCGATATGGTTAACTCAATGACCATGTAGTCATGAAGATAAAATATGATATAAATAGATATGTATTTACAGAAAATGAAATACAAAGTGTATGAAACTTGTGAGTAAGATTAATGAATATTTGGACCAGGTCCTGAAGGAATATGCTAAGAACTGAACCCATTTCCTATAATAAACTGAATTTAGGCAGTAATTAGTACCAGACAGCATTAAATGTGTTCCCAACTGCTCAGTATTTTAGTCAATTATAAAAGTTTAACAATCCCACAAAAACATGTGTGAACTTTGGAACTTTTCTGGTTTGACCAACCAATACCCAGGGATTAGACTGATCTGAGCATCAGATCAGCCTGTGAGACCCTCCTTGGACTTCCAAAAGGAAAATGGAAATAAGTGCCAGAGAAGTTTTAAGAAACGTCTCTTCTGGGCTCTCACTTTTTTTTTTTTTTTTTTTTTTTTTTGTGGTACCGGGGATTGAACTCAGGGGCACTCGACCACTGGGCCACATCCCCAGCCCTTTTTTGTATTTTATTAGAGACAGGGTCTCACTGAGTTGCTAAGTGCCTCGCTATTGCTGAGGCTGGCTTTGAACTCGCGATCCTCCTGCCTCAGCCTCCCAAAGTGCTGGGATTACAGGCGTGCGCCACCGTGCCCGGCTCTCACTTTTTAACTAAACAAAATTCTTAAGCTAAATGGCTGATGTGCTAAGAATCTAGGTTATCAGCCAATAGATGAAGGAAATTTATTTTATTTTGTTTTGTGGGGATGGAGATTGAACCCTTGTGAATATTAGGCAAATGGTCTAACATTGCTACACCCCCAGCCTGAGGAAAAACTTCTGATTCTCAGAAGCCTTTAATGTGCACATACCTTTAGCAAAAAAAATGATCTACCAGTCATTGCCATAGGGGACTTTCTATTTCCCAGTATTGGGGATTGAATTCAGGGCCTGAATTCACTGTGATATGTCTCCAGCACCATAGGACTATTAAAGTATAGCCTAGCATGTGTGAGGGCCTGGATTCTATCCTCAGTGCCTAAAAAAAGAAATAAAAAAAAATTATGTTATGACATATGATTATATAAAAATGATGTCATGGATAAATATGTAATGATATGAAAAGCTAAATATATTAAGGGAAAAAGCAGATTGTACACATTATTTTCAATATGATCATGTTGGCTGTTAAAATATAAAATGTATACAGATATGTACCAAAATGTTAATAATGATTATCTTGAATTTTGATTATTTGAATTTTTCTATATAAATGCCTTTTCTAATTTTTTAATGAAGAGCTTTTTTTGTTTTATCTCTTTTTAAATCTTTTAATTTATTTACTTATTGGTATCAGGGATTGAAACCTGGGCATTTAACCACTCAGTCACATCCCCAGCCCTTTTTATTTTTATTTTGAGACAGGGTCTCGGTAAGTTGGTAAGGGCCTTGCTAAGTTGCTTACTGGCCTCAAACTTGTGGTCCTCCTACCTCAGCCTCCCAAGTTGCTGGAATTACAGGCATGTCACCACCCTCAGTTCTCTTTTTAAAATCTTTACTGTTTTTCAAATGGTATAGTATGTGTATTCTGTAGAGTATTACATATGTTTCTGAGAAAAAAAAAGTCATATAAAACAAACAGAAGGCCATCCTCTCTTCCACCTCCTAAAGTAAGGCGAGATTCACGAGCAGCTTAGTAATTCATCAATCATTCGTACATCCTGTGTTCCAGGTGTTGAGTATGGGAATCTAGGCTAAACAAACCTGTGCTGCATCCTGAGTTTGTCCATAAGGAAGACTGGGGACATTTCCATAAAGGCTATCAGACAGAGTATCCAGTGGAGTAGGTATTGTAGTTCTTTTTATTTCATCCCGGGAACATGAAGAATATCAAGCTATTCTTTGACATATGACAGTTCTCATGACATCTCTCAGGTCACTTCACTGGGTTCCTGCTGTTGCTGGTCACTGGGGCCATCTATGACACTTTAAAATTAGTTACTGACACAGATTCTTAAAAGCATAGCCCAATATATAGAAGTTATTTCTGAGAAACAAAGTCAGTTCATTCTGAAGACCAAGTTTAGAGGTTGTGCACCAGCAGACAACGGTTTATGTAACAGTTTGTCTTTGTTCCTGGAGCCATGTGTGACCTTTTTGCTCCTTCCTGCTGACACCATCTCCAACAGAAAAATACAATCTGTTTAGCTTAATGTCCCTCTTTCCCTCCTGAGCCTTAGTAGAGAATAATAACAGCAGCTGCATGACTTTTACATAACGAAAATACTTTATTTACTTTTGTATTTAATTTATGCATCTGTCCAATGTTTGCACAGCTGTTTGATGTCTGTATGCCCCATAGATTAGTCCTTGCTGATTTCATCTCTCTTAAACTCCAGGCATTGAAAAACAGAGGTCTATTCCTGTTCACTTTTCTCTGCCGAGCCTCCAGCTAGTATGGTATCATCTGTATGGTACCAGGAAGTTGATAATTTAATTAAGAAGGATTCTTCTGAGCTGGGGATGTAGCTTGGTGGTAATGTACTTACTTAGCATGTGTGAGACCCTAGGTTTGATCCCCAGTATTGAAAAAAAAAAAAAAAAAGGTTTTTAATGTGTCTCAAGAAACTGTACCAGGATTAGGGAGGTGTAGGATGTGAGAGCCAGCCCAGAAACAAAGCTAGTAAACTGGGATGGAAAAATTGCCCTCTTACTCAGGTTTAGCTGCCTTTCGAACACCAATAAGAACTGAGCATTTGATATGCCAATGTTTTGCCTAATCAATGCACCAGAACATATCTTAAGTTGCTGAACTTGAATATGAATTTATCTTTGATGTTGTCTTCTTGTAAGTCATGGGAAGAGTTAGAGCCAACTGCAGCAGGTGAAAATGTTAACACAAGGACCCTTTGTTTTCTTCCCTCTAGGGGAAGAAAAGGGAGTATAAAGGGAATGTTTTCTTTTCTTTTCTTTTCTTTTTTTTTTTTTTTTTTTTTTTTTTGTGGTCCAGGGATTGAACTCAGGGGCACTTGACCACTGGGCCACATCCCCAGCACTTTTTTGTATTTTATTAGAGACAGGGTCTCACTGAGTTGCTAAGTGCCTCGCCATTGCTGAGGCTGGCTTTGAACTCGCGATCCTCCTGCCTCAGCCTCCGAAAGTGCGGGATTACAGGGATGCGCCACCGCGCCCGGCTGGAATGTTTTCTTTTGAGTGATTGTCTCCTTCCATGTATTGGAATGCATGGTGTATTAATCAGCTTTCCATTTATATCAAATATCTGAGATAATTATAAAGATAATTACAAAGGTTTATTTTGGCTTATACTTTTAAAGGTTCTAGGCAATGATCAATTGGTCCTGTTACTTTGGACCTGTGGTGGCACATCATGGCCAAAATGGGTGATGGAACAAAACCAGTCACCTCCAGGCCAAGAACCAAAAGGAAGAGGAAGGGGCACATCCCCAATGACCTAAGGACCTCCCACTTGTCCCTACTTCTTAAAGTTCCACCATGTCAGAATAGTGCCAAATAGAAGACCAAACCTTTAAACACATGGGTCTTTCCGGGACCCTTAAGATCCAAATTATACCACATTGGTAACATTCTACCAATGAGCTATATCTCCCGCCCTTTGTTTGTGTGTGTATGTGTGTGTGTGTGTGTGTGTGTGTGGTGCTGGGGATTGAACCCAGGGCCTTGTTCATGTGAGGCAAGCACTCTACCAACTGAGCTATATCCCCAGCCCCCTTTTTATTTTTTGAGACACTATCTCACTAAGTTGTAGAATCTGGCCTGAAACTTGTGATCCTCCGACCTCAGTCTCCCAAGCAGCTGGGATTATAGGTGTGCACGACTCTGCCTGCCTATATTACTCTCAAATAATGTTCTTGTCCAGTTTTGTGCTATCCAGCCATCAATATATATTTACCCACCAACAAAAGTGACATGTCTTTTATTATCATTAAGCGTAGGCCAAATTTTAGCTGGATTTTGAATCTCTCCATGTTGCAGTTTCTCTCAAAGTCAACAGTCTCATACTTGATGAAACATTTAGTCCTCTATTGAAAAGTACACAGAGGTGCACTCTGAGTTAACTAAATTATATTTTTCTGACCAGCTTAATTCTATTACTTCCATAGTAGTACTATATATATTGCCATGAGTAAGGGGGCAGGGTTGTTTGTTTTTTTAAAGAATCCATCAAGGACTACAGAGAAATACTTCAATACTTTTCCTCCTCCATACTGGGGATTGAGCCCAGGGGCACTCTACTACATCCCCATCCCTTTTTATTTTTCACTAAACAGGGTCTTGCTAAGTTGCCCGAGCTGGCCTCGAGTTTGTAATAGTCCTGCCTCAGCCTCCCAAACTGATGGGATTACAGATCTGTGCCACCAGGCTCAGCTCTGAGAAATACTTTTTAAATTAGACCATGACCTGAGAAAGAAAGAGTGAACTACTAAGTTTGAGTTTGCTATCAGCTCTGCTTGAGACTGGCTTTTTATATCACTCTGAGGAGTAATGCTGTTTGTTTTCAACATGAAATACATAAGAGGAAAAATTGAGTGGGGAACAGGGGAATAATATTTTGATAGGGTAGTTTTATTGTTTTGTTTGATATATTATGACCCCTATCCCCCAATATATCCAGGGATCATCCATACTTAAAGTTAAATACAAAATAACTTCTCAAGCTAAGTACAGTGATTTTTGAAAAAAGAATTAATAAAATACCATATCGGATTTTCTACACAGTTCTTCTCAAGTTGCCTGGGAAACCTTACATCTACTGCATTCAGTGTTAGAAACATAGGTAAATTCTCAGCCAGTATGTATTTTGAATATAGCAGGAAAACACAGATGTTTTAGACTTTCTGAGCTACATTAAATTCTGGAAACTGGAAGCTATAAAAGACAAAAACGTGGGAGGGGAATTGCAGGGAGCACTCTGGAAAAGCAGCAGCTCCAGAGTTGAGTGACCTCTCTTTGATCTCTTGCTTTCCCAAGTCACTTTCCCATGCATTTCCTCAACGCTGGCTTCAGTTCTTTAGATCTAATAAATGGCTTTGGGGTTGGGAGCATCACCACGAGTCTGAGTAGAGTGCTGATTCAGGCCAGCTCTGAGGGAGGAGTGGAACATTCCATGTGTTTACAGTAAAATGTGTGTGTGTGAGTGTGTGTGTATGTGTGAGTCTGTTTTCTTATGAGCAGTAAGAACATCTCATGACTATCACAGCCAACAATGGGAGATTTAGCTTCTTCCAAGTTTCTTTAATTAAGCACATACTCTAAATAAAGTAGCATGCTTCCTGGGGATAGAGTTTTAAAAAGTTCCTACACCCTACTCCTTTTCCAGACAGTTTATTGCTCCTTAAAGATCTGATTATAGAAATGTATTCTACCCTGTTTGTACATTAATGCTTTCTTGAACTTCCATATAATTTTGCTTGATAAGAAGCAGAATTAAGCCAATTACAACAGCACATGCCTGTAATCCCAGCCACTTAAGAGGCTGAGGCAGAAGGATTGTGGTTCAGGGCCAGTCTCAGCAATTTAGCAAGACCCTGTATCAAAATAAAAACTAAAAAATGCTGGAGATGTAGCTCAGTGGTAGAACACCCTGGGTTCAATCCTCAGAATGGGGATGGGGAGAAGCAGTATTCATATTTTATACAAATATTTACATTTTAATGCTCTTCCTGTCATTTTCTGGATCAAGTTCAAATCTGACTATAAAATGGGTTGTGTTGTTCTCATGATGCTACAGAGTATAAAACCACAAACAGTAGGTGATATACTTACATGACTGTACAGGTTGTTTTGTGTATTTGTCTGTGTGTTAATTAGCTTTCTGTTGCTGTGACAAAATACTTGAGAAGAATAACTTAAAGGAGGAAAGGTTTATTTTGGCTGATAGTTTCAGTCCATGGTCAGCTGGCTCTATTGCTTTTAAGCCTATAGATAGGCAGAAATATCATGATGAAAGGGCATGGTGGAACATATCTGTTTATGGCAGCCAGGAAACACGTAAAGAGGAAGAGACTGGGAACAAGATACAGTTCAAAGGACATGCTCCCAAGAATTTACTCCCTTCAACCACCTCCCACCTCCTACAGTTTCTACCATCTCCTAATATTCATTCAGCTATGAGTCCATCAATGGATTAATCTACTGATGAGGTCAGAACCATCATGATCCAATTAATTTCCCACAGCCCCACCTCTGAACATTAATGTATTGGGGAAATTCCAAATCCAAACCATAATAATTTGTTTTCTTTTGATATAATGAAATAACTGAGGTTGGGTAATTTATAAAGAAAAGAAGTTTATTTAGCTCATAGTTTTGGAAGCTAAAAGTCCAAATAGCATGTGCTGACTCTAGCTCCCCACTCCCAACTGTATCATATGATGGCAGATGTCATTAAGGTTAGAGCGGATACTAACAGGAGAGAGAGCCAGGTGTGGTGGCACACACCTCAGCTCAGGAAGCTGAGGCAGGAGGATTGCCAGCTCAAAGTCAGTTTCAGTAACTTAGCGCAGCCTTAAGCAACTTAGCAAAATAAAAAATAAAAAAGGGCTGGGGATGTGCTCAGTGGTTGAACATGCCTGGGGAGCAGGCTCACCCTCTAATAATCACTTTTTTTTTTTGTGGTACCAGGGATTGAACTCAGGGGCACTCGACCACTGGGCCACATCCCCGGCCCTTTTTTGTATTTTATTTAGAGACAGGGTCTCACTGAGTTGCTAAGTGCCTCGCCATTGCTGAGACTGGCTTTGAACTCGCGATCCTCCTGCCTCAGCCTCCCAAAGTGCTGGGATTACAGGCGTGCGCCACTGCGCCCGGCAATCACTTGTTCTTAAGAGGACTAATTCAGGTTTCCATGAGAGTTATTTTAATCCCTTCCAAGTATAGCACCCCTAATGACCTAACTCTCATAGGCTTTGCCTTTTTAAATGTCTTAGTAGCCAGGCATGGTGATTTACACCTGGTGTTCCAGCTGCTTAGGAAGCTGAGGCAGGAGGATCACTTGAGCTCAAAATCTTGAGACCAGCCTGGTTGGGCTATGTACAAAAAAAAAAAAAAAAAGCCCATCACCTCACCTCTTAATGTTGTTACACTGGGGCTCAAAATTCTAATACATGAAACATTGGGAGACACACTCAAATCATGTCCAAACTGTAGCACTTTCTATCTAATTTTTTCTGATAATTTTAGAGATGCTGAGTGATTTAGAAATGCTGATTTTTGCAGTGTTTAGATACATTTTAAAAGGTATTTATTTCTTCTAGCTTCTCAAAATTCCAGACAAAGAAAAAAATTGGGAACCATAATAATCACTGTTAATTTCCAATTTTTCTTTCTTCCAAAGCATTTTCATAATAATTAAATCATTGTACCTTTATGATACTTACTCAAGAAGAAAGAGAGCCCACTTTACAAATGAAAACACAACTTATGACTTATGCAAGTTTACATCATGGGGCAAGAAAAAAATGAAAGGGAAGTTGTGCATTTCCTAAAATTTACCATGTTCCTTTATAACATGGTGATTATTTCATTTAGGAATGAGAAGTCATTTCATCTAATTTAACTTTAATTTTTTGGTCTTTACTTCTACAAATCAAGTCTAATTGCAAGGTGAGATTTTGATCTTATCCTATAAGCATTAAATTAGCCATTTAATATATGCCTTTCTTTGCAAAATCTTGATATTTTCTTAGATTTCCAGGATAGTTTGTTTTGATTTGATTTGGAGTGAATTCCCATTTGTAATAAGTATAAAGATAGATACATAGCAATATGAAACAGCAGAAGAAGTGAGCAAATAAATTTTGTATTCTGGTTGTACCATTTACTCATTCATTCAGTGATACGGATACAATGGTGAATATTCAAAGTTCCTGCCTTATGGACCTTATATCTTACTAAGAGAAACAAATTATAAACATCAATTACAGGGCTGGGATTGTGGCTTAGTGGCAGAGCGCCTACCTCGTGCATGTGAGGCACTGGGTTCGATCCTCAGCACCACATAAAAATAAATGAATAAAATAAAGGCATTGTGTCCATCTACAACTAAAAAAATATTTAAAAAAATATTGATTACACAACTTAATCCCATAGTCATAAGTGCTATGGGGGGTGGGGTGGGGAAAGCAGAGTAAGTAAGTGGACAAAGAAGGCAGAACTACTTTTGTTACAGTCAGGTTAGTTTAAAAGACTGGAAGGTGAGGTGCCCCTTGCAGATTTGAGGGACAGTAGGAGGTGGTTGTGGTTGGAGCAGAATGAATGGCAAGAAGTAAAGATTAGAGAGGTGAGAAGGACTGAAGGGACTGGAAAGACCAGGGAAAGGACTTTGGATTTTATTGCAGTGTGGTTAAAAGCTTAGAATCCTAGAGGGTTTTAAGCAGAGAGAATGATATTGTCACACTAGTGTTTTAAAAACAAATTTTTTGGTGGCCATGTTGAGAACAAGCCACAGAGAATAACGACTGGAAACAGAGAGATCACTGTAGGGACTTTTGCAGTCACACATGAGAGTGATCATGGGGAGAGAAGTGGTGTACATAGCTAAGAGGGAGGTAAAAGATTGAGTTCAGCGTTTTTTGTTTGTTTGTTTTGGTGAGAGAGTATATGTGTATGTGGTAATCGGAGGAGGGCTTTACTGGGGACTGAACTCAGGTTCTAACACATACTAGGCAAGCACTTTACCACTGAGCTACATTCCCTAGCCCTTTTTTTCCCTAATATTTATTTTTAGTTGTAGTTGGACACAATACCTTCATTTTATTTATTTATTTTTATGTGGTGCTGAGGATCAAACCCAGGGCATTGCACATACTAGGTGAGCACTCTACCGCTGAGCCACAAACCCAACCCTCCCTAGCCCTTTTTTTTTTTTTTTTTTTTGGTACTGGGGATTGAACTCAGGGGCACTTGATCACTGGGCCACATCCCCAGCCCTTTTTTGTATTTTATTAGAGACAGGGTCTCACTGAGTTACTAAGTGCCTCGCCATTGCTGAGGCTGGCTTTGAACTTGCGATCCTCCTGCCTCAGCCTCCCAAAGTGCTGGGATTACAGGCGTGCGCCACTGCGCCCAGCTTCCCTAACCCTTTTTATTTTGAGACAGCATCTCACTAAGGTGTCCAGGCTGGCCTTGAATTTGTGATCCTCCTGCCTCAGCCACCTGAGTAGCTGGGATTATAAGCATGCTGCTTGCCTTGGTTTCAGTTTTTAGGACAGAACTGGAAGGATTTGCTGCCAAAATGAATATAATGGTTTAAAGGGGCATTGTAGTCATTTGATAGGCAAGACTTGAGGAAGCAATTTTGGGGTTATTTTGAATATGGACAGTCAAGTGCTCTGTTTTACATACATTAAGTTTGAGTTATCCAAGTGGAAATGTCAGTGAGGCAGCTGGATATATGAACCTAGAGCCCTAGGGAGAGGCTGAGGTTAAAAGTATACATACATCAGTGAGTGGAAGCTATTTAAAGCCTTAGGCTGGAGGAGATTGTGGCAGGATGGGAATGTAGAAAGACAATAGGAAGGGCCCAAGGTCAGAACCCCTGGGCAGTCAACATTTAGAATTCTAGAAGAGGAGAAGGATCCAGGGGAGGAGCCTACAAAGGAGCTGAAGGATTAAAAACGGACATATATATAGGTACATTACAGTGTAAAGATGGAAACAAACTCTTCATGGGAGAATAACCAAAAGTTCTAAATTATTGTGATAGAAACAAACCAAAATGTGATGGAGAGAGGAAAGAAATGGAAAGTTTATCATTTCAACGAACACGCCACCAATTTGTCAAATCTTGGCAAACAGGACTCCTAATGTTTCTTAAAATGCTGTCCAGTAGTAGTTTTGTTGTTGTTGTTTTAAAAGGTTCGATGTTTAGAGAGGCTACTCCTTCGACATTGATATTAGCTAGGAGAATGCTACAGAGAGACAACATGTATTTTTCTTCAAAAACCTTTTTTGTTGTCCTGTTTTATGGGGGTGCAATATTAAGCTGTCCCCTTGGCAGGGGCAGGGAGAGGGGCATGCAGGAAGCAAAGCAACATCAATTGTCACTTCGGGAAAATTCTTGATTAAACCTGGCTCACTCTCAGCAACTTATTTTTCTTAAGCCACCTATTGGACATTCAGTTTGGGGATGTAAATAAGCTTCTTCTCTCCCCCTTACTCAGTCCCAGACTCACTGAAACTCAAGGTTAGGTAAGTGTTGCAGTCATTTGTGTAGCTTCCTTCCTGGCTGGCTCCACTTTTCTGCACCATGATGCTGCTTCAGTGCCTACAGGGGACTGCAATGCAACAGATCTGAGATTCAGCCCAGATGCCACCTCCTGGAAGATGACAGTGCCAAGGCCGAGAAAGGAGGCCAGCCTGAGGCTTCCAACAGCTTCAGAGAGACAGGGAGTCTGTCTACCCTCTTTCCTGCCCCTCACCTTGTAAATATTGAATCAAAGCATAAACAGGTAGCAAATTCAGTTATTTAACATTATTTTATGGTTGAACAGACATTTTCTTTTTTAGGGGATGTTGCAATTCTTGTGATTTATGTATTTAATCACCGAGGGTGTTATTAGGACAGAGGTAATTGATTACAAACATCTGAAACACCAAGGTCAGATGGCTGCAGAGTTGCCTGGCAATTACAACCTTGAGTTTATATGCAGGTTTAGCAGCAATAAGTACTGATTCATAGGACATTTGGATAGTTCTATCCCAGGAGAGGGAGTGCTGGCTCAGAACAGATTAAGGAGTATCAACACCCTTGAACTTGCTTAAACACCTCTGGCATTTGGAAAATACATGTGCAATACATTTGTTCTTTATCTGAACTATATCTAATATAAACAGGGGGATATTTACCACAATGTTTTTAGGATATATTGCAAAATATCTGTATCATCATGTATACATCATTATGGTTTGGATCATAAATGTCCCCAAAAGTTCTATATGGTGAAGGCTGGTCCCCAGCCTATGGTGCTATTGGGAGGTGGTGAAATCTTTAGGAGGTGGGGCCTAGTGGGATGAAGTTAAGTCTTGGGGGTATGTCCTTGAAGGAGATGTCCAGACACCAGCCCCTTCTTCTCTTTCCTCTTTGTCTTTTGTTTCCTTGCCTCAATGAGATGAGCAGCTTTGCTTCACCACATGCTCCCCGCCATGACGGTCTGCCTTGCTTCCAAAAACAATGGAGCCAACTGACCTTGGGAACAATAAGCCAAAATAATTCTTTTCCCTCATAAGTTGAATATCTCAGGTATTTTGTCATAGTGATAGAAAGTTGACTGACACAGAAATTCTAGCTTCTTTATGTATTACTCACCTCTACCACCTGAACCTGAACCATTTAACATTCAGTAGCTGCAGCTAAATTTCAGGATTTTATGGTAAAACTTTTGGATGTGAACGAAGGCTTTCCAAAAAAAAAAAAAAAAAAAAAAAAAAAAAAAGCAATATCATGATCTTAACAGAGAGTAGCCAAGAGACTGTAGCCTTTGGCAAAACTTGTTTTCCATGATGATGTACTTTCTTTTTCTTTTTTTTTTTTTTTTTTTTTTGTGGTACTGGGGATTGAACTCAGGGGCACTCGACCACTGGGCCACATCCCCAGCCCTTTTTTGTATTTTATTAGAGACAGGGTCTCACTGAGTCGCTAAGTGCCTCGCCATTGCTGAGGCTGGCTTTGAACTCGTGATCCTCCTGCCTCAGCCTCCCAAAGTGCTGGGATTATAGGCGTACGCCACCGCGCCCAGCTCATGATGATGTACTTTCTATCCCACACAGACCTCCTCTTAGTATCACAGGATACCTGCATAAAATGTTCACCAAACCTGGAGAATGACGTAAGTTACCAAATACACATTTGTTCCTCTAAGGCAGAGATGACTCTATGGCCTAAGGGTGAATCCCATGATGCTGCTGCAATTTGATAAAAGAATAATTTTTAAACTATGGTTTTATGTTGAAGTTCTCTAGTTTTCATTGTTTACCTTGGTGTTTGTCTATCTCTTAAGAAGTATCACAAAGACCCTGTGCATCCCAAATGCATCTATTTCCAATAGAGGGTTGAAGTATACTTATTGAAAGTTGGCCTCTTTATATTTTTCCCATCCCAGTTTGTGTCTCTGCAAACCTTCTTATTCTGTTTCTTCTCTAGTTCTATGCTCGAAAACATGCAGAATTTTGGTCTGTAAAGAAATTTAGATAATGCTGAAACTGGCAGAATAGGATTATTGTTCATCTTCACTCCCGAATTTGTTTCCAGAATGTGGTGAAATCCTGGTTCGTGTATGCCCTTGAAATTTTGCTAACTGTAGTCAAGGCCATGTTTTATTTTCAACGACTCCCACTGAAATGACTAAATGCTGAGTGGACCCAAATCGCTGCAGTGACATTAGATGATGCAGTATTTGGCACTAATGGGCTTGAGAATAAGAGTAAATTAAATAGGTTAATCACCTTTCTTCTCCCCCAACATTTAGATACAGAATGAGTCATAAGGATTGAAAGATAACTTATAAAAGAAAAACAAAAATGGAAAACAGTAGAATATAAAGATATCTTTCCTGCATTCTGTCACACTGATGGTTCTTGCAAGGTGGAAGTGCTGCACAGCCTTTGGAGCCCGAACAAAAGGAACAAGAACCAAGGGCAATGTCATCCACAGGCAGGGAGTTTCCTGGAAGCTCCTTCACTTGCTTCCAAAATCTCTTTTCAGTCTAGCCATGCACCTTCAGGTTTGCTACTCTTTCACCCTTTCTTGTCTTTACTCTCCCTTGATCAGATATGCCACTTTCAATTTTCTGGTCTATGAATGAAGAAGCCAACTGAAGGGAACTTTTAGGCATTTCTCCATCCTGATTCTAAATAGCAGTGCGAGTTGATTGCGCACCCAAATGAGCAAGGGAGGGAGAGGCAAAGAGCTTCCACTTGCGGCTACGCCCCCTCTCCTCCCTAGTGCGGCGACAGTATTCGGGGTCAGCTGGGAGTGGAAAGGAGCCACTGCCGTAGTCTCCGAGGATGCCTTTCCTGGTGTTGCTGTTGCTGCAGGTTTTTTATTTTTGCACCACAGCACGATGCATAGGCCGAGGCAAAAGACCACATTCGACCCTTGGGGCAGTACTCATCCCCAGTCCAGTTCGCGACTCGCTCTGCCACCCCAGATGGCCACCCTGCCCTACTCGGAGGGGGGCTCCTGCTGGCCCTTCGCCGCCCCCCCGCAGCGCACGTGCGCTCCCGGGACAACGGCAGGCGAGGCCTTGGCGCGCCCCCGCCTCACGGCCGCGCGCGCGCTCCGTCCGCCCTCCTCGCGCGTGCTCGTGCCCGCGGCCGCGGCGGCGCGCCTCTTCTCCCCGCTGCGGGCGTCGCGGGTGCGGGAGGAGGCGGAGCGGCGGAGGCGGAGGCTGGGCGGGCGGCGGGCTCTGGCGGGGGCGCGCGCCGGCCAGCGGGGCGGGGGCGGCCGGAAGGCGTCGGGTTGAGGGGCTCTGGAGCCCGAGAACCCGCGTCCCCCGGGGCTCATCCGCCGCGGGAGGGCGAGCGTGGTGCGCGCCGGAGGTGGGGACTTCGAGGCTGCGGCCGGGAGCCCGGCTCCCCCGCCCCCGAGCCTGACGGGGTGGCGAGGCGGGATGCGGCTCTGGCGCTGGGGGCGCCCGGCCGAGCCCCCGCGGCGGCCCTGGGCGGCCAGGCTCTAGGAGCGGCGGCGTCGGTGGAGGCGGGCGGAGGGCGTCGGGCCCGGCCCGCGGAGGGCAGACACGGAGCGGCGAGCGGGGCGCAGCGACGCCGCGGCGCGGCGGGGCCGCGGGGCTCGGTAAGGCGGGGGCGCGGGCGGGCCGGGGGCGCCGGTGACGTGGGCTGGCGCCGTGGGCAAGGCTGCGGGGGCCTTTCTTTCTCTTTTAGAAAAAAATTCTTTTTAAAGTAGAGCCTCCTGATCGAATGTTCTTGAGCGACCATCTCGGATTTCTCCTCGTCCCTCCTCCCCGGGACTCTCTCCCGGCCTCCCGGGGCGCACAGGGCTGCGGGCCCACAGCCTCCCGCGCTCGCATCCCGCTTTTCCTCACGGCCTCAGCGAATGAGGCGTTGGGATAGATTCCTGGCCTGCTGCAATGCTCCGCGCCCCAGGCTGAAGTCAGGCAACGGCCGCGACTCCCGGGGAATGGCTAAGTGGGGGCCTTGGGGACCCGGGTGCTCCCACAGGCGCCCGGGCGCGAGCGTTCCTCTAGGCTGTCCACAGTCAACAGCTCAAGTCCCGGGCCCCAGTGTGTGTGTGTGGGGGCAGCTGAGCGAGAGGTCTCCGCTCCCTGGGACTCCGGTGGAGTTTTTCCTCTTATCTTTCTAATTGGCTGAAGTTGGCGCTACGTGTTGGACGATAGTGATGACTTAGTGTCTTTTTACCCCCTTGACTTTCCCTGCCACCCCACCATGGTGCCTTTCTCATGTTGTTGACTAGATAGGGTAAAATGTTTGTTAAAGATTTTCATAAACGGCACATAGGACAAGGTAGGAGAGAAAGTCAGACTTGATTTCTTAGCTTTATTCTGCCTTTGGACCCTGTATAACCTCACCGTCTGGGGCTGAATCTTAGAGAAGGAGGGGAGGTGGAGGCCCAGACCAGGATGCTTGGGGTGCAGTTTAATAGTTATCTTTTAGGAAATAGAATTTGGATAATTATAATTTTGATCTACACTCGGAATTAAAATCAGCTTTTAAAATGCTTGAGGCACTGCATGATGCTACGTGGATAACTAGCAGCTGGGTGGTGGCATTGTTGCCAGCTTCTCTTATTTTCCATTCTTTCAGAGCCTTATTTGGCACAGATTTAGACCTTTTAAGTAAGTCTAAATGGGAGTAACTTTACCAATACATTGGTTGGTTTTGTAAAAGTTGTCTTTATTTATATTTCTGTGGGAAGAAGAAAAAGCAAATGATGCTATAGTACAGTGGCTCTGAAAATACCCAGATGTGCTAGTTTGATTCAGTAATTGGATCTTTTTTTGTGATATTTTTGAGTAGTGATGGTTTTGGTTCAGTTTTGTATTTTTTTCTTATTGAGTGAATTGAAGTCCAGCTTAGAATCCACATTTGTTCCTTGGACTTAAGCCTGAAGGAAATAGAAACAATAATTGCTGTTACAACACAACTTCAGAGTTTTCCAGGTACTCCTTGGTGTGTATTCTTTTTCATAGGGCTATTTGTGAAGTTACGGTGTTATGATGTTGTGATTTCCATTTTCAGGAATGGACATGTGGACATAAAATTGGACATGTGGTGATGTTTTTATACAACAAGGATCTGTAATGGTGTGAGGTCGGAATTGTGTTTAAACCAGTTATCTTCCTAACATGTCACTTTAGCAGTCCTGGAATAAAGCAGCACTTTGGACAGAGACTTGTCCAGACAGCTAGGGTGGCAGCCCAGTTTACTTAGGATCCTGCACGTGGAGGTGGGGGACCGGGTTAAGTAGTGGGGCAGAAAAGATGGAAGTGGGACAGAGAGGAATGGCTAGTTGAAGAATGTTCTTTCGTTATGTAACTGTTTTGTTTTCCAGGGAGAAACTAAGAACCAGTGAGGTATGCTCAACTGTCATTAGAGTCTTTTGATGTTGGTTTGAATTCCAGTAGTAGTTATGTTTTTTTTTATTTCCTTTCCGAGCCCCACATAATTTTCCAATCACCAGAAACTTTTCTGCAGTTGGGCTGAGACTTTAATGGCAATACATTCATCTCCACTTCCACTTCTCTCTCTCTCTCTCTCTCTCTCTGCTACAGTCAAAGATTTTTGATGTTGTGCTTGTTTTTTCTTTGGATGACTTATTCAACAGTGTTTTCCCTTCCCAAGCTGACCTGGATGTAGTATCTGTACAGTGTACCTAGATACTGTTGCCTATAGATGCATTTTATAAATGTCAGGTACTAGTAACAGTTTCCATCATAAGACTGTGGTAGCAAAAAGAAAAATAAAATGCACTAAGCATAGTTGTATTTTTGAAGGTTGAAAGTAGTATCTTTGAGAAATTTTAGTCTCTAATGAATATATAATCTGATGTCCATGGTCAAGAGACAGCCAGACTTGAAGTTGGGCTGTGTTTGGAGTTCTGTCACTTCATAGATGAGTGCATCTTCTCTGGGCACATCGTTGACATTTTTGAGCTTGTTTTCCTTATCTGTAAAATAGGGATGAGAAAGCTTGCATTGTTTTCCTCATAGTGTTGTGAAGGATCAGTAGTAAGAATGTGGAAATGCTTTGCATAGCTGTTTTTATCTGTGTAAGATATTACTGTCATTACATATAAACTTAGTTTTGAATACAGTCTTATTTCACTTGGCAAATTGGCCTGGTAAACTGTTTTTTTAATTTATTTTTGCAGTGCAGGGTATTGAATCCAGGGTCTCATGCCTGCTAGGCAAGCACTCAACTACTGAGCTTGGTCCTTGGCAGACTGTCTTAAATGTTTTAACAGCAATTTAAAAAATGTAGATAAAGGACAAGAATGCATTCGATTTCTTCCAGTTCCAAAATTTTGTGTTTTTTATCTCATTATTGTGAAAATTCTTATCTACAGTTTTAGACTCTTTGGAATTTTCATTTATTTTGGGATAGGACAAATTTATTGAGATTTTGAGCTTCTTAAAAGTTTCAGTTCACAATACCCAAGGAGGTTACAAGTTAGAATTTGTGAGTGGAAAAAACTATTTTGTATTTGTCTGTATTATTTAGTGGGGTTGGCAAAATACAGGCTGCAGACCTGAATGGCTCATGAGCTAGAAATGATTTAAAAATTTTAAAGTGGTTGAAAAATCTCAAAAGAGTAATATTTCTTGATGTCCAAATTATGTGAAACTTCTGTGTTAGTGTCCTTAAGTAAAGTTTTATGGGGACAGAATCACACTTATGTGTTTTTGTTGTGTATGGCTACTTTGGTGTACAACAGCAGCCTCAAACACTCTTGAGAGAGAGCATGGCCTGGAAAGGCAAAAATATTTATTATCTGGCCCTTGACAGAAAAAAATTAGTCAATTCTGATTTAGAACTTCAGATGTTTTGCTTCATTAGTACATATAATATTTCCTGTTATAGCAGTATAAAGGTAAGAACTGTGGAAAGGTGTAATTTTTACTTTGGAACCAGAAAGAATTGGATTCAAATGCTAGCTGTGATATTTATAAACTTTGGTCCTGGACAAACTATCATCTTGGTGCTTTAGGTACCTTCATTGTCATCAAGTAATAGCAGTACCTTAGAAGGTCATAGTGAGGTTGAAATGAACATGTCAAAGCTTAACAAAATATTAGGCATTTAGTAAGCCCTCAGTAAGTGATAACATGATGATTGTAAATTCTAGTCTAACATCATGCCTGAAGTATTGTATATTACCTTTGTCTTTAGCTGAGTAGTATGCTACTTGTTCTGAAATTTACTCCTTTACTGAAACCATTAGTTTAATTTATATGTAATAATTGGAATAACTTGAGAAAATCCTACATGTTCTACTATATATTTATAAGCACATATATTTCAGATAATTAAGAATGATGGAAAAGGTACTTCTGTTGTTCATAGATCCTGGTTCTTGGTAATTTCCTGGTAATATTCTTAAGTTTTCAGGGCAAGTTTAAATACCACTTCTATTCTGGTACTGGCTTTTTTCCCCCCCTTAATATTTAAAAAAAAAAAATTCCTTTTAGTTGTAGGTGGACACACAATACATTTATTTTTATTTATTTTTATGTGGTGCTGAGGATTGATCCGAGTGTCTCCCAAGTACTAAGCACGTACCCTACCACTGAGCCACAACTCCAGCCCCTGGCTTTATATCCTCTCTCTCTCTCTCTCTCTTTTTTTTTGAGAAAGGTATGTGGGAAAACCTTCTTTTAATTAGACCAAGTTTAGATAACCTTCCCAATGTGTGTAATATACTCTTAAGTCTTCCTTATGATTTATATTAACATCTCTGGAACATCCTCTTTATAGTGGAAATAATAAAAGCTGTTTTTTTCCCCCCAATGGCAGACATAGTTTACTACTTACAGACTTTGATATTAAGCTGCTTTTTCAACTATTTGGCTTAAATTACTCTACAGTTGAGAAATTTGGTGTGTTGCTGGACCTCAGATGCTGGTTTATTTAATCCCAAAGGAAGACTGAGCAAATAAAAAAGGCCATTGTTCTGACTGAGTTAAACAAAACAGAATTGGGGTCATTGTGACTCTTGCAGGCCTACAAATCTTGTGGTTTTGTGACCTTGGATGATGTTTAGATGCAGTGGGATGATCTGAGTGAGGTAGTGGAGGTCGTTAAATTCCCCCCTGGTGGGATAGTGGGTTGGAGACAGAGGGGTCTTTCCATATAGCCATAGAGCCCTGCACCAGCAAAATACAGGGCTCCATTTTAACCCCTTGAAAAAGGAGAGACCTAAAGAAAACCCACGTCAAGATGAGATTGTATTTTCTTTTGAGATTAAAAAACAAACAAGACCAGAGGTTTCCTATCTGGACAGATGAAAGTTGAGTAGGTATATTCCCTAAGGTAGTATAATGTAGAATTGTATAAAACAGATAATTACAAATTTTCAGTATACTTAGACAAGGGGACTTTCCCTGGCATTTAAGAGAGATTGTTTTAGGGGGACAGGTAAAAGGAAGTGAGGAATAGGGTGTTTGGCTTAATTTCTCATGAGAAAGACATGTACTAGAATATTTAGAGTGGATGTAAGATTTTGATTTTTGGAAGTGTCTAATTATTTTCCTTATGGTTTTCTGTCTTTTCATTAGAATATTTTATACCTTGAATTGTCATATCATTAACATTTGGAGGTTGCATGGATGGAAACACTGAGAGGAAAAGCATATGTTACTAAGCCCTTTGGAAATGTTACTGTGTCTTCAAATTGTCTCTATAGGCACCATACTCAGAGATATTCCCTCCATTTGTCCTAAAAAAGTAAAAGTTTTGTTATCTGGAGTTCAGCCTCGTAGCTGTGGGCAGGCCATTCAACTGCACTGTTTTTTAATTCCCTTGTTGTTTAGGATGGAAACAGTAATTCCTGTTACTCTTTTCATTGGAAAAATAAGTAGTCAAAATGTCTCTTAAGATGAGTAGCATTTTCAGTGATTTTGAAGAACATACCATGTAAAGTTTAGTAATTACCCACAATCTTAAAGGCAGACAAAATAAATAAACAAATAAATAAATGAATAGGAAAGCGAGTTTTGAACCTGGGGCTGGAGGACCTGGGTATTTTTCTTGGCTGTTCTATAAACAGTTTATGACTTTAGATAAGGAATTCATCTCTCTGACACTCATTTTCCTCATACACCAAATGAAGGGTCAGACTGGAGGTCTCTAAGGTCCCTTTGTGTGTCACCATTATTATTATCATTTTGTCTGTGATATTGGGGATCAAACGCAGAGTCTCATGCTTGTTAAGCAAGTGCTATGTTATTGATTTACACTTCTGCCTTCTTACTCAAAAATTCTGTGATTTTTTTTTTTTTTTTGGTGGCACTGAGGATTAAACCCAGGGGTGCTCTCCTACCAAGCCACATCCCCAGCCCTTCTTTAATTTTTTTATTTTGAATTTGTGATCTTCCTACCTTTGCCTCCTGAGCTGCTGGGATTACAGGTGTGTGCCACTGTGCCTGGCTGATTTTTTTTTTTTTTTTTTTTAAGTAGAGGCATCATCTTGCATTTGTCCCATTTCCTGTTGTTCTACCCAAGGAGAACCTGACAGGACTTGCTCATTGCTTTCTATCCAGTGGTTATTCACATTCTGATGAGGGAAACCAAATCTTTTTTCTCTTTTAAAAATATTTTTTAGTTGTAGGTGGACACAATACCTTTATTTTATTTACTTATTTTTGTGTGTGGTGCTGAGGATTGAACCCAGTGCTTCACACATGCTAGGCAAGTGCTCTATCACTGAGCTATAACCCCAGCCCTCTGTCTTCTCTTTTTAAGTACTGGGGTTTGAACCAAGAGGAGCTTTACCACTGAGTTACATCCCCAGCCCTTTTTTATTGTTTTATTTATTTTAAAAACAAACAAACAAACTTTATTTTATTTATTTATTTATTTTTTATGTGGTGCTGAGGATTGAACCCAGGGCCTTGCACATGCTAGGTGAGTGCTCTACCACTGAGCTACAACCCCAGCCCCATTTTATTGTTTTATTTTGAGACAGGGCCTCACTGAGTTGCCAAGTCTGGTCTTGAACTTGTGATCCTCCTGCTTCAGCTTTTCAAGTTGCAGGGATTACAGTAGTGTGCCACTGCATCCAGCTCCACATCTCTTTCATCAGTAGCAGTTGATTACATCTGTGTATCTTGTACCATGCTAAATGTGATGGAAAATAGATATGAAAGAAGGTGCCATTGAGTCTCTGCCTTTGGGAGGTGTTCATTTGATTAGGATAATAAAACTATATTAGGAAAAAGAAATAGTAGATAGGGAGACAGTTGAATTAATCAGCAGTTTGAGGATTTGGGATGTATTGTTGGAAAAGATGCTTTGTGGTCTTGTGAGTTTGAACATTTGTAGAGGAGTTTGTAGACTACCTCTGAAATTTGATCATTCTCATTAGAAGCAGCACCTCTGAATCAATCTGTTGGTCGGCAACCTAAGTGAGAATGCTCCGTCTTGGCCAGATTTTCATACTCATTTTGTGTAATTGCTTGATTTACTAGATGAAAGGAAAAGGCTACAGACTTCAATTTAGTAGAAATGTGTTCAGGGGCATCCTTTCTTCTGAAAAACCAAGTACTTGGGAAATGATAAGAGACCAAAGTGACCCTGAGGCAATAAATTTGTGCCCTGGATCTCATCTTTCTGTTTTAAGGCTTTCAATCCTACAATTATTTATTTCCTAAATTATCATTCCATGTTTATTGGATCATCTCTTATAGTAGGCATACATGGCTTATGTTACAGGTAGTGTGATAACTAATTGTCTACTGGATGCTATTGCCCACAGATTTCTTCAGGTTTTATTTGAGAGAATAAATAAAAACTACATTGTTTAGTTAGAGACTACATTTCCTAGCCTCTCTTTTAAATTTTATTTTTTGTAGTTGTTTTTTTTTGGTAGATGGAGAGAATGCCTTTATTTTATTTGTTTATTTTTATGTGGTGTTGAGGATCGAACTCACTGCCTCATGCATGCTAGGCAAGCACTCTGCCACTGACCTATAGCCCCAGCCCCCTAGCCTCTCTCTTAAAGCTGGATGTGGCCATGTGATTCAATTCTGGCTAAATGGATGTGAATGGAAGTGTTGTGAGGTTTCTGGGTCATGGCCTTAGAAAGAAAGCTAATTTTCTTCTACTTCCTCCTTCCCTGTTTTGTGATGAGAATATAGGATGTTGACATGGTACTGGGTTCTGTTACTTTACCTTCTAGGTGAGTGCAGGACTCTAGAGGGAGATGGATAAATTAATAGGTTCCTGGACAATCTCTTGCTTATTTTCTCTGGGTGATTAAGTTACAAGAGGAATAAAATTCTGTCTTTTCAGATACTGATACTTTAATTGAATAAATCATTTCTCTTAAATCATCCTATCCTCCACCTTATTAGCCTTTCAACTATAGTCCAATTCATTTTTTTAAAGCTTTTTAAAATTTATTATATTTGTTGTACCAGGGATTGAACACAGGGGTGTTAAACCACTGAGCTACATCCCCAGCCCATTTTATTTTTTATTTTGAGACAGGATCTTGCTAAGTTGCTTAGGGCCCACAAGTTGCTGAGGCGGGCTTTGAACTTGCCATCCTCTTGTCTCAGTCCCGCTCCCTGCAGCTGCTGGGTCCTTTGTTTTATTTTGCAGCAGAAATTTTCAAGAGTTGTTTCTATTTGCTGTTTCTCTTTCCTTACCACTGATTCTTTCTTTGGCCTGATCTATTTGAAGTCTTGTTCTGTTACTCTGCTGAATTTTTTTTTTTTTTTTTTTTTTTTAATGTTTTTGTGGTGCCGGAGAACCCAGGGCCTTGTGCATGCTAGGCAAGTGCTCTATTATCTATTACTGAGTTACTTTCTCAGCCTTTTGTTTTTCATCAAAAGGTCCATATCTTGCCTGAGCTAGTGGCCATTTATTTCGGTGTCTATATCTTATTGATCTCTCAGCAGCATTTCATACTGATTACTACATCTGACCCCTTAGCTATGAATTTTTATTTCTAGATTCTTTTTGTGAGTTTATCTCTACCCTTTTATCTTCACTTGAAAATGTCCCTGGGCTCTCAAGTAATTCACCCGTTTTTATGGTTGCAGAGATCAGTAATATGTAGAAGAGGTTTAGATTCTTGTCTCTAGTACTGATTTTTTTCCCTTTGAGTGTTAGGCTCATTTTACTTCATGCCACCTCTTGGCATGAAGAAAACAGGACTATGAGTTCTTCCTTTGATTTACGCAGTCCTCAGCCTCCATTCTGCCTTCATAGTCTCAGTGAGTGGCACCATCATCTGTCCACTTGAGGCCAAAACCCCTGGAGTCATCCTTGATGTTTTTTTCTTACTTATCTCATATTAAGTGTAGTCAGCTCCATCTTTACAATATAAACTGGACCTGACTCTGTTCCCCCAACCCATGCTAAAACCTAAGCTGATTTCTTTTCTGAAAATCCACCAACACTCTTTCTTTCCTCTACTCTTGATGTCATCCTTCCCCTCATTTTCCCAAACATAGGAGCCAAAATAATGTTAGTCAGATTTTAACATTCTCTTATTTACTACCTTCTTACTACACTCTATACTAAAACTTGAGAAATTTTTCATGGAAACAAAACCTTCATCTTGGTTACTTGTGAGGTGCTATATTAGTGATAAACTTCCAGGGGAGGTTTTGTCTTTAGGGAACATTTGTAAGTGCCAGGAGACATTGGTTGTGACAAGTTGGAAAAGGGGGAGTTTCTACTGGCATTTCTCAGACAGAGGCCAGTGTGTTAAGCATTCTACAGTGTTCAAAACAACCTCCAACAGTAAAAATTTGTGTGGTGGTCCAGAATGTCAATAGTCTGTGATCTGGTTTCTGGCTTCCTTTTCCAACCTCATCTTTTTCTGTCCTTTTGCATTCACACCGATTTCTTTTCTTTTCTTTTTTTGGTAGACTTAAATTTTTATTTTGTAATATATATATTTTTGCAGTGCTGGGAATTGAATCCAGGCCTTGTGCATGCCAAGCAAACACTTTACTACTGAACTATACTTGCAGCCCTTGTAGACTTAAATTCTAAGTTCACAGCAAAACAGAGTAGAAGGTGCAGAGATTTCCCATATATTCCTGCCCCCACACATACACAGCTTTATCCATTATCTACATTTCTCACCAGAGTGGTACATTGTTACAGTTGATAAGCTTAAATTGATACCCACAGTCAGTAGTTTATATTAGGGGTCACTCTTGGTGCTGTACGTTCTGTATTTGGGCAAATGTAAAATGACATGTCTATCATTAAAGTATCACGAAGAATAGTTTTGCTGGGTAAAAGCCCCTCTGTGCTCTGCATGTTCTTCCCTCCATCCCTTCTGTACCCTGGTAACCACAGATCTTTTTACTGTTTCTATAGTTTTGTCTTTTCCAGACTGTCATATTGTTGAAATCATAAACTATGTAGCTTTTCCAGATTGGTTTATTTCACTTATTAGAATGCATTTAAGATTCCTCCGTACCTTTTTGTGGTTTGATAGCCCATTTCATTTTTTTAATATATATTTATTTTAGTTGTAAATGGACCTTTATTTTATTTATATGTGGTGCTAAGACTCGAACCCAGGGCCTCACACATGCTAGGCAAGTGCTCTACCACTGAGCCACAACCCTAGTCCCTAGCCCATTTCTTTTTTTAGCACCAGATGATATCCCATCATCTGGACACACCATAATTTAACTGTTCATCTGTGGAAGGACAACTTGGTTGCTTCCAAGTTTGGGCAAATATAAATAGAGCTGTGATAAGTATCCATATGCAGGTTTTATGTGGACATAAGTTTTCAACTTTTTTGAGTAAATACCAAGGAGCACAATTGTTGGATCATATGGTAAAATAAGTTTTCAGGTTTTGAGTAAATACCAAGGAGCACAATTGTTGGATCATATGGTAAAAGTATATTCAGTTTTGCCAAATGCTGCAAAATTACCTTCCCAAGTGGCCATTGCCATCAGCAGTGAGTGAGAATTCCTATTGTTCTACATTCTTGTCAGCCTTTGGTGTTGTTTGTGTCTTTGATTCAGCCATTCTGATAGTTGTGTATTGGGTGATGTTCTTCCTTTCCCTTGAATAAGGTAAACACATACTTTCCTTAGGATATGTACTTGCTATTTCTTTTGCTTAGAATGTACTTATTTGTTTTGGTGCTTGGAATTGAACCCAGGACCTCATGCATGTCAGGCCATTGAACTACATCCCGTTTTAGATCCATGCCTGGTTGCTTTCTTCCTGCAGAGGGGGCTCTTTCTTTCTTTCTTTTTTTGTTTTGGTGCTGAATGAGCCCTCCACCACTAAGCTACGTCTCCAGCTCCTAGAGGCCTTTGTGATTGATTACATGTATATAACATCCCCATCTCTCTCTTCCATATCTTGTTTTATCTTCTTCGTATTAGCTTATTATTTATTTGTGTATGTGATTAATGTACAATGACCCTCTTCATAAGCTTCTCAAGGGGCAAGCACCTGTCAGGGCACCTGCTATATTCATAGCGTTCCTCCTTAATAAATACCTTTTGATGACAGAAAGGTGCCTGAGTCTGTAGGAACAGAACAGGGTTTTTAGCAATCATGGAAAGTCAGAGGATAGAGAAGGTTATAATTTTGTGGAAGGTGGGAAAAAAAATTCCCACCTTATGAGACAGTGTTGCTTCAGTCTAAAGACTAAAAGTACTAAAGTAATTTCTTTTGTGGAATGGAGGAATTCACCCTCATTTTTTGTGAGGAGGCAAATAACAAAAGAATCAGCTGATGGGAGCTTTTTAAGGATGAAAGGTTACTTCAGGTTTTAACTGTCTCATACCACTTTTCTCTTTGTGAGATTACTGAATGCCATGTTACACAGGCCTCTAGGGAATACGTGGCCTAATCTTTCTTCAGAGTTTGTGAGGTGACCACCTACCCTTACTTCTGAATATTGTTTCTTTTCTTTAAACAATGTAAGTAAGATAAAAGTTTTTTTTTTTTTTTTTAATTAACATCATGGTTTCTTGCCATAGTGAAGAGTAAATAAAACATTATGGTTTAATAAAGATTTTTCAGAGGACCTATAAGGTAATTTTTTTTTTTTTGTATATTAAGTTTCTGAAAACAAACTTATTCACCTGATAGACTAGTTTTTCAAAAAGGGATTCTTATTGTTAAAAAAATTACTCATTCTTGGGCTGGGGTTGTGGCTCAGCAGTAGAGCGCTCGCCTAGCACCTGCGCAGCCCGAGTTCGATCCTCAGCACCACATAAACATAAATGCATTGCATTGTGTACAACTAAAAGCAAATAAATAAATATTTAAAAAAAATTACTCATTCTATTAAATTGGAACATACCTCTCTGCATTTCCAACACCAAACAGATTTGCTTTATTTTTTGCAAGATAATTTTATAAATGCCATTTGAAAGATGGCTGTTTCTCTTTCCACCAGCCTTTTCTCTTTCCAGGCTAAATGTACTCATTTTCTTCAATTATTTCTCATGTGACAGGGTTTTTAGATCCTTTTCAAGGCCCATCCCTACCATTTTTGGGACTGGGGCAAAAGTACAAATGGAAGTCTGTATGTTATATGTCTGAAAATTTACAGGTTATAAATCAAGCTAAGAAAGATGTTGCCTGCCTTAACAAATAAAGCTTCATAGTGACCTACGTCAGAGTTAGAGGATTCAGATTCCTGAGTTCTGTTTGAGAATAGGATAAAGTGCAGGGAGGGCTCCCCCATATTCTCATCTCTTCTCCAGTCTCCTTATATATGAGGAACTTTATGGGAACTGCATCTAGTTTTGTCATCTCCACATATCCTTAAGACAGCAGATCTTTGGCCAACCATTGATCTAGGGTGGTACATATTAGTGGTGGGGATGTCTGCCCTTGGAAGAATCAACCCAGGGAAAAGCAGATCCTGGAAGCAAGTGGGAAATTCTGGGGTCCTGCTCAAGATGAGGGCCCGTAGGCTGTAGATGGGCATGTTGTCAGGCCCTGAGAACAGCTGGCCGTATGATCAAGGTATGGACGGAGGAAGACCAGTGTATGGTTCTCTAAAGCTTGAGGTCCAGGATAGGGCTCTGTTGCTTAGGTCCAATGAAACATTGTTCTTTCTTAGTCAAACTCTGAATTTGACCCTGTTTGCCAGAGTTTTTTTTTTTTTGGGTAAAAATGTTAACTTTCCTCTTAGAGTACTTCAAATTATAGCTGGCATTTTAGCTAGAGCTTCCTAACTGATGATGCAGATGGGCCAGAAATACTGATTCCCTTAAATCATCAGAGAAGACTGTCAGGGACAGAGTGTCAAGAACGTCTAGGCTGATAGGGTTTGGGCTCCAGCAGCATGACCTATTTACCCCAAGGTACCTGCACTAGTACTGTCACTTTTGGTATATATCATAAGGGGAAAAAAAAAAGATTGGGAAATCCTGCTGTAAATTGATATGTGGTGACCCTGCAGGTCTCATAGTACCAAGTATTTTATGTACAACTTTAAAAGTATTTTTTTATGACCTTAATTGGCTCAGCTGACAATGTTGGAGGTGTCAAAGTAGGTTTTGTGCTCTTATTAATGAGGAAATAAATCCAGGTTAAATGACTTTTTTCTAACAACATATTCTCAAGTAGGGCAACTCAAACTAGAACTCCATTCTTCTGGTTCTTATTTTGGTATATTCTCTCTACTAACCCAAATTTTGTCCCTTGTACCTTTACTTATTTATTTATTTTGGATGACTTATAACGTCTGGTTCATTTGGGGACTTGGAGGCAGTTACATTTTTCAGAACTTTTCTGTCCCAACTTGCATTATGTGGTCTCCCTTTATTGTTAGTTTTTGATCTAAGTATTCAGCTTTACATTTAATTTTTATTAAACAGTATTATTTTATTTAAAAGAATTTTTTTTTTAGTTGTAGATGGGCACAGTACCTTTATTTATTTATTTATTTATTTATTTATTTATTTATTTAATGTGGTTCTGAGGATCAAATCCAGTGCCTCATATATTCTAGGTGAGCGCTCTACCACTGAGTTACAACCCCAGCCCAGACGGTATTATTTTTATGATCTGTAACCAATTGATCTGGCATCTTGAAACTTGATTCTGTGTATTACCCATTTTGATAGCTTTCTTCCTTAGATTAGTATTATATTTAGTTATTACAGTGATATTTGTCCGAAATGATCATTCCAAAGTCATATTTAAAAGGTTAAATTATTACTACGGTAGAAAACAAGCAAAATGTATGTCTTTAAGCAAAATGTAATTATTTCATAAAACAGTTATGATAAAGTTCTGGAAATGTAAATGTAAATTCCCTTTCTTTTTATTTAGTGCCCATTTTGTACTAATCTTTACAGGTATCCTTTTAGTTGAACCTTACGTCAACACTGGTAGCATTCTCTTGTAGGAAGGGAATTAGGCCTCGGAGAAATGTGGTTACTTGCTCAGGTTTTCCCATCTAGGAAGTGGAATGATGCAGAATTTTATCTGGGTCTGCTTAGCCTTGAAGTGCCTGTATTTTCCTCATACTACTTTATAATGAAAAAGTGATTTCTAAACATTTAACTTGGTCTGGCAAAGGAGTGTTTTCCAGAATTATGTTCTTATCATTTACGGTAATGAATTCTTGAATATTACTCATGCACAGGACAACTTCCCTCACTAACAAAGAATTACCTGGTTGGAGATGTCAGTAGTGCCAAAGTTGAGAAACCCTGTTCTAAAAATTTTAAGAAGTCAAGGTTTTGCTTTTTTTGTATGCTACTTGTATTTTAATTCTTTTTTTTTTTTTTTTGGTACTGGGGATTGAACTCAGGGGTACTCGACCACTGAGCCACATCCCCAGCCCATTTTTGTATTTTATTAGAGACAGGGTCTCACTGAGTTGCTAAGTGCCTCGCCATGGCTGAGGCTGGCTTTGAACTCGCGATCCTCCTGCCTCAGCCTCCCAAGTACTGGGATTACAGGCGTGCGCCACCGCGCCCGGCTATGTATTTTAATTCTTTATCATGGTGATAGATATTAGAATGAGTGGGAGACTCTGAACTTCTTGTGTATCTAGTTCATATTCTTTTTTTTTTTTTTTTGGTACTGGGGATTGAACTCATGGGCACTTGACCACTGGGCCACATCCCCAGCCCTTTTTTGTATTTTATTAGAAGCAGGGTCTCACTGAGTTACTAAGTGCCTGGCCATTGCTGAGGCTGGCTTTGAACTCGCGATCCTCCTGCCTCAGCCTCCCAAAGTGCTGGGATTACAGGCGCGCGGCTTAGTTCATATTCTTAATTTGTCTTCCTTCCTCTGTCCCTACTTGGGAACAGGTAGTCAATGATTATAGAGCATGATATTTATTCCTTCCAGTTCTGTATTGCTTCCTGAGAATCAGGGATATAATGCTAAAAGGCTTTCTGAGTGGTGAGGGTTAGACTTCTTATGTTTTAGTACTTATTTTTAACTTTTGATAGGAAAAGGTGTTCTGAAACACGCAGCTAAGCTGGCCTTTGTATTGACTTGATAACCACTCTACCTCTGGTTAAAATATGGATGTGAAGGAATGGTTGTTCGGTATTCTAGAATGAGTTTCTTTTTTGGTACCCGTGGTTGAACCCCAGGGGTTCTTAACTGCTGGACCATATCCCTAGCCCTTTTTATTTTTATTTTTTGAGACAGGGTCTCACTAAGTTTCTTAGGGCCTTGTTAAGTTGCTGAGACTGGCCTTGAACTTGTGATGCTCCTGCCTCAGCCTCCTGAGTTGCTGGAATTACCTCAAGCTTGATTTTGTGTCCCTGTGATCCAGATTACTATAACCACCTCCTTAAATTTAATATTCATTGTGTCATTTTGAGTACTTAAGAGTTGTCAGAAGTTTCCAGTTTCATACTGTACAAATTCAACTTATTTGGATTTAGTGTCATTAAATGGGAAATAGCTGCCTTATCAGTATTACCAATAGTTATTATTATTGCTAGCAGTTATTTTTGATATGCTAGTAACTGTCCCAAGCCCCTTATGTATATTATCTGGTTTAAGTTCCCCATAATGTAGTTACTTACAATTTTTTGGTGATAAAATATACATAACAAATTTTGCTGTCAGTCGGTTTTTTTTTGTGTTAAGTTCATTAGTGTTAAGTAGATTTACATTGTTGAGCAACAAATATCTAGAGTGTTTTCATCTTGCAACAATAATTGTTTTTTTTCCTTTTTTTGCTAGTAGCCATCCTGATGGTTGTGAGATAATGCCTCATTGTGGTTTTGATTTGCATTTCTCTAATGATAGTAATACTGAACATTTTTTTTTATCTTTGCAGAAATATCTGTTCAAGGCCTTTATCCATTTTTAAATCTTTTTTTTTTTTTGGGGGGGGGGATTGTTGAGTTGTAGAAGTTCTTTATATGTTCTAGTTATCAATCTTTTGATACATGATTTCAGATATTTTCTCCCATTCTGTGGGTTGTTTTTTTACTCTATTGATAGTGTCCTTTGATGTACAAATGCTTTTATTTTTAAAAAATGTATTCTAGTATATTTATGTTTTTCTTTTGTTGCCTGTGTTTTTTGGTGTTATATGCAAGAAATCATTATCAGATCCAGTGTCATGAAGTTTTCCTGTTGTCCTCTAAGAGTTTTATAGTTTTAGTTCTTACATTTAGATTGTAGAACCAATTTGAGTTAATTTTTATATGTAGTATAAGGGTCCAATTTATTTTTTATGTGAATATCTAGTTTTTCCAGTAACATTTCTGTCATACTTTTTCCTAATTGAATGGTCTTAGCAACCTTGTCAAAAATCATTTGAGGGGCTGGGGTTATAGCTCAGTGGTAGAGCGCTTGCCTAGCATGTATGAGGCACTGGGTTCGATCATTAGCACCACATAAAAATAAAATAAAGGTAATGTGTCCATCTACAACTAAAAAAGTATTTTAAAAAATCATTTGACAGTTGGGAGTGGTGGTACATGCCTATAATCCTATCTACTTAGGAAGCTTAGGCAGGAGGATCACAAGTTGGAGTCTAGCCTGGGCAATTTAGTGAGACCCTGCCTTAAAATAATAAAAGGGGGGGTGAGGCTGGTGATATAACTCAGTGGTAGAGTGAGTCTCTGGGTTCCATCCCTAGTACTACAGTGTAGTAAAATCATTTGACCATATGTATGAGTACTCATACTAATTTTTAGATGAGGTGGTTGACATTGAGGTGTGACAGACAATATTGATTTTTTTTTTTTTTTAAAGAATTAACTCTGAAGTAATTTATATTTGGAACAGTAAAATGAAAAAGGCTTTTAGGGGTCATCAGGTCTTTTTTGCATTGTAGTCTTTTCCCAGGAGAAAGTATCAGTAACTTGGTATCCCAATTCTGATAGGTTGTCAACCCTATGCAGTAAGCCAGTGATTTAAAACTCTTTGAGCAATAAAGCCCCCTATTACCTAATGTCTTAGATGGACCTTCAGCGTTTCTACTGATAATTAGTAATATATTGTTGGAATTTGTGCATCTCAGAAATCAATGTACATCATGTGCTTTTGTGTGTGTGTGTTGCTTGGAATTAAACCCAAGGTCTTGTACATGGTAGTCAAATGCTCTACTAGTGAACTAACATACACACCCAGCCCTTTATTTACTTATTTTTACCAACTGATGATAATGCAGTTTCATGCCATTGTTCAGTGTGTTAAAAACATATGCATATATGATTTTAGAATTTCTGTCTGTTATAGTTTTAAAAATAGTTAATAATACACGGGAATGCCTTCAAATCAAATGTTTGCAGTAGGCCTAAAGCTCTGCCATGGTGGTCAGTGAAACAAACACTGTCTTGTTTAGGTATATTTGAGGTTCAACTTGTGATTATGAAGAACTGTTTTTCTCTGTGCAAAGTTAACTGAAGTGTTAAAGATGTGAAGACCTTGACGTTTTTAGTGATGAAACATGGGCTAATTAAAAAAAACCTAAGAACTAGCCTAGATGGACACTTTATGCCCGTTCTCTCTCTCTACTATGGTTGTAAGGATGCATTTCCAAAGACATTTCATTTTTTGTGTGTGTCCTGAATGGTTAAAACTTAAGGCCAATTCATGTTTTGTATTTTAAGATACTTAGGTTGATAAAGAGATCGCAATTTTTGTCATTTGTTTTAGAGTAAGGATTTTATTCTTGGAGTTTTGTTCTAAGTATGACAGAAGCATTTATTAACTTTTGTAGTGGAAGATAATAATTTTGGGTTTTAGCATTCATAGATAAAGTAGGGTCTTCAAGAAACAAATAGTTTTTTTCCCCCCAATACAAAGTCTTTTATGAGCTTACTGTATTTATAATGAAATGTACTTTTTTTTTTTTTAAAGCTTTGATCATTGTCTTGTTGCTTTGCAGTGGCATTAATAATTTTGTTGAGCCTAAGATGTTTCAAAATTGATGTATCTTAGTGATATGGTGATGTTTTAGATTTAGCAACAGTAAGAAATACTCTTACTCAGGAGTAATACATGTTTTGGAAAAGCTTTTTGTTTTCTGTTTGCTTTATCCATTCATCTGTTGAAGAGCATCTGGGTTGGTACCACAGTTTAGCTGTTGTGAATTGAGCTGCTGTAAACATTGATGTGGCCATGTCACTGTAGTATGCTGTTTTTAAGTCCTTTCCATATAGACCAAGGACTGGGATAGTTGGGTCAAATGGTGGTTCCATTTCAAGTTTTCTAAGGAATCTCCATACTACTTTCCAGATTGGTTGCACCAATCCGTTGTTCCCACAACAGTGTATAACTATGCCTTTCCCCCTACGTCCTTGCCTGAAGTTGCCTTTTTAATATTTGCATCATTAGTATTTTGGAGATCACTTAGTGAGATGTTTAAAGTCAAAATTAACAGAACAAATTGGTATTTCAACTTTGGTCCTGGTAGGAAGCAATTTTCATACATTTATTTAAGAATATTTCCTGAAAACTATCTGATGAATTCCTTACTATCCAGTTGCTGAACATAGGAGAGAGTTGGAAACAGAAATAATATATTTTTGAGTTTGTTATGTGAAAATAGGAATTTATTAGAAAAATAGGTGCTTTGTACAGTTTGATCAATTAAACATAATCAAACATCCTGGTTTTATTTCTTTTAGTCTGTCTTTCTTTCATAGACACAATATCTTTCTTTTGTTTATTTTTATGTGGTGCTGAAGATTGAATCCAGTGCCTCATATGTGCTAGGTGAGCACTCTACCACTGAGCCACAACCCCAGCCCTTCTTTTAGCCTTTCTGTATAATCAAAATGGGATCTAGGCTTCTTCATGTGAAGAACCGATTTCATGTAACTAGAACTGTTGTGCTATAGGCCAACCTATTCAAAGGTAGGAAGGGAGTCTGAACAGGAGCAGATCTTTCAGATTACTTCTAGCTAGCTTAGTAACAGGAAAATATTATGTTATTCTTAGTTTCCAGAGTTATGGATTTAGTAGATGCAGGACAACTTACTGGTTAAATGATCCTATATAGGCAACAGTGGTTTGGAAGTACTTCTGAGTAACTGAATATTATGCAATAAAATTTGAAATGATTTTTTTCCTTTTCTACTTTATATCTTTTATTTTTATATTTTTTTAATACATGTATATTTTTAGATACTGATGGACTTTTATTTTATTCATTTATTTATATGCAGTGCTGAGAATTGAACCCAGTGCTTTACACATGCTAGGCAAGCATTCTCCCATTGAACCACAACCCCAGCCTCCTAGCCCTTTTTTTTTTTTTTTTTTTTTGGTACCGGGGATTGAACTCAGGGGCACTCGACCACTGGGCCACACCCCCAGCCCTTTTTTGTATTTTATTAGAGACAGGGTCTCACTGAGTTGCTAAGTGCCTCACCATTGCTGAGGCTGGCTTTGAACTCACGATCCTCCTGCCTCGGCCTCCCAAGTGCTGGGATTACAGGTGTGCGCCACCGCGCCCGGCCTTCTCCTAGTCCTTTTATTTTAAAAAAATATATATTTTTTAGTTGGTGATGGGCCTTTATTGTTATTTATTTGTATGTGGTGCTGAGAATTGAACCTGGTGCCTTATGCATGCTAGGCAAGCACTCTACCACTGAGCTACAAATCCAGCCCCGGCCATTTATTTTTGTATAACTTATTGCAGAGCCACTGTATACTTAATTTCAGCCATCACATTTCTGTATTTTCTGGGTCTCTGCCATGTGACCTTTGTGTCTGTTTTTGCTGCTTTCAGCTGTATTTCTCTTCAAGATCATTAAAAAAAAAAAAAAAAAAGGAAAGAAATTGGACCCATTTTCTTTGTGGAGTGTGGTGTTTCTCCTGCTACTGGTAACTAAGTTTTAAGTAGTATTTTCAACCATCTACAAGTGTTTGTTTTGATTAGAAATTGTTGTGGAAAGTTTTCTGTGTGGAGGAAACTTAAAACTTTGTACTGGGAAAACCCTTTCATCCTTTCATGGTCATGATCCAGTCACTTTGTGTTTATGTAGGAATGTGTAGTTTTGCTGCTAAAATACTTATTTCAGATGTTCATGGGACCTTGGTTTTGGAGAATAATTACTAGCTATTTTCTAATAGCTATTACTAGCTATTTTCTTATTTAGCTATTAATTAACTTTTTTGGTTAATTATTCAGCTTTTTTTTTAATATTTATTTATTTACTTTAGTTGTACACATTTATTTTTACGTGGTGTTGAGGATCGAACCCGGGCCGCGTATATGTGCAAGGCGAGCGCTCTGCCGCTGAGCTACAACCCCAGCCCTATTCAGCTTTTTATAACAACTATTATATTGGGCTAAAATATATTTTTGAGTTTGTTATGTGAAAATAGGAATTTATTTGAAAAATGGGTGCTTGGTACAGTTTGATCAATTAGATGTATGCTTAAAGAGTTATTAAAGTGTACAAATAAAGGCACTGTTATTTGTACTCTGTTATACTAAGATGTTTATTAGTTATAAAATGAGGAGCAATTTTTTTAGGCTCTTAAAATAAACGTCAAAACTAAGATTTTTTATTTAGCTATATTCATTATTACACTTTAAGAAATAACTTTTAGGGGCTGGGGTTGTGGCTTAATGGTGGAGCGCTCGCCTAGTATGTGTGCGGCCCTGGGTTTGATCCTTAGCACCATGTGAAAATAAATAATAAAGATTGTGTTCAGCTACAACTAAAAAATAAAAATATTTAAAAAAAGAAATAACTTTTAGATTTATAACTGTATATAAAAACCTATAATAAAATTCCTCATTTTTTTTATCATGTATGACTTAAATAGAGACAGATAACAAGGATGAGAAAAACTCTTGAGAAACAAAATCCACAAAAGCTTTCAAACAATGTTAAATAAGAAGTATGACATTTATGATAAGAAATCATAAGGCCATTTCTGTCAGTGATATTGTTTGTGTTTGACTAGAATTATCATTCCTTTATGCCCAGGTAAACAAATTATTTTTTTCACAAAAGAGGTTTGATAATTTATGGTTGAAGTGTACAGGAAATACTGTGGACCTTTAGTCGAGTAATGCTTATGCAAGCCTCAAATATAAAGGTTCAATCAGTCTAATTATTGCAGCCCATTTCATTGAAGGGCTGGGGACAAAAGTCTGTTTGTAACTACCATGGAATTGAGTACAAAGATGACAGTGACCTTTGAACTTCTATGGCTGTGCATCTGAACAAGGAATTGTTTGAGAATGAGAAAAGCTGCCAGTATACTTGGGATCTACTTTCTCCTTGTTTTCTGCAGAATTGTTGAATGACCCTGCTCCAGAAAAACAAAGCAAAACAAACCAAAAAAACCAAAAAGCTTCACTGGAGGAAATTCTTAGTCTCAGAAAAATCTTGTGCCTGCACAGCAAAAATCTAATTAGGTATCCATATTCTAAAGTGATAATCATTAAAAATATTGTTGCTACTTAAAAAAATGGCAACATTAATTACCGCCATGTTATGCCTTGACGAGACTTTCTTTCAAAATTGTTGTCCTGGGAATGGCTTGAACAATCAATACTGTGGTTCCTTCCTCTGTAATTCTTGTTGTATTTGTATTAAAACTGTCTTCCATCTCTAGTGGCTGAAAAGCCCTGTATCTGGGTCACACTAATTCATTGGCTTTCTTTTACATTGTTTAAATGTTGGGCATTATTCTGAGAATGAAACCCTTGAATATTTGTCATATGAATGAGTGAAGTAATAAATCTACAGGAAAAGTAGTTTTGTGTGAGAACATAGGACTAATGGTATTTGCAGTACTTTTTTTTTTTTTTTTTTTTTTTTTGTCCTCTCAGAGTGGTGGTTAATAAAATTCTCTTCATATGAGCTTACCATAAATACCGTAGCTCATCTAGATATAATATCTACAAATGATAGAGTAGCTCATCTTTGAGTATACATCTCCTGTTTGCACTAGTCAATGATCAAACTGGGCCCAGTTTACTAAGCTTTCTTTCTAATTTGTTGTCCTTGGAATGGCTTGAAGAATCAATACTGCTTTTTCTGATTTGAAGAGAAGGTGGTTCTGGTTTATGTTGTTGCATATCTCTCTTACCCATGATTAGTAAAACGAGATGTTTATATTTGAAATTAACATGCTAGTTTACCACTAAATAATGCATGTACTTTGTAGTGTTTCCTCTTTTCTATCAATAATGCATTTGTGCATATCTTTTCATATTCTTTTTTTTTTTTTTTTTTTGTGGTGCCAGGGATTGAACTCAGGGGCACTTGACCACTGGCTCACATCCCCAGTCCTTTTTTGTATTTTATTTAGAGACGGTCTCACTGAGTTGCTAAGTGCCTCACTATTGCTGAGGCTGGCTTTGAACTCGAGATCCTCCTGCCTCAGCCTCCCAAAGTGCTGGGATTACAGGCGTGCGCCCCTGCACCCTGGCTCTTTTTTTTTTTTTTTTTTGGTAGCTGTAGATGGTAAGAATGCCTTTATTTTATTTGTTTATTTTTATGTGGTGCTGAGGATCGAACCCAGTGCCTCACGCATGCTAGGGAATTACCCTACCACTGAGCCACAGCCACAGCCCCCTCTTTTCATATTCTTTTAGGAGGTTTTCTTTGTGAGTACTCACTGCCATAGTCTGACTTATATGTTATGATATATTGCAGAAATTTATGGTCATATTGCTTAACTATAGTTAAGAGATTGAGGCTATGACTTCATTAGCAGCTTTGTTTTGATAAGTGTTAAGGGGCAAGGTGGGAAAAGTATGGAAGTTACGATAAGAAAGTGGTTGACTTCATAATAAATTTTTTTAAGTGTGTTGACATATATATTAAAATACTGCCAGGCGTGGTGGCACATGCCTGTAATCCCAGCATCTTGGGAGGCTGAGGCAGGAGGATTGCAGGTTCAAAGCCAGCCTCAGCAACTTAACAAGACTCGAAGCAACTCAGTGAGATCCTGTTTTAAAATAAAAAAGGGTTGGAGATGGAGCTCAGTGGTTAAGTACCTTGGATTCAATCCCTGGTACCAAAACAACAACAACAACAACAACAAAACCCAAACCTGATCGATCAGAAATTTAATAAAATCATAGCCAACTGGTACTTGGTGATTTTTATTCATCATACTCATAGGAAAAATTACTTAGCTTTGGGTCTTGATTTATCAGCTACTTTTATGAAATATAAACTGGAACAGGTTCTTTAAAATCTCTGTGCTTTTGTCTTTAGTGCCTAAGACAAGTAGATCTCCAGGAACAGATTACTTGAGACCAGTTCCTCAGGAGGCAAAGGTGTGGAGTAGAGGGGGACTGTAGCTGTGAAGGGAAGTGTTTGGCTCTTAGGGAAGATGGGTGTGAAAGAATGGGAGCTTAGATGAAGGAGCCCTAATTAGGGAGATGGCTATTGTGGTTAGCTGGGAGCCATAAGTTCCACCTGATAATCATAAGTATGCACGTGACGCACCTGTAAAGCTAAAGGTATATAACCAGGTGAAAGCGGTCAGAACGGATTCAGTGAGTCAGAAGAAGGTTAGATGTCGTGAGAAGAACGTAGTCAGAAGAAGAAAAGAGAGAGGTTAGACGTCAGAAGAAAAAAGAGTCAGAGTGGTTAAGAGTTCGAGAGGTTGCTGAAGCTAGAAAAAGCCAGAGAAGCTAGAGAGAAAAAGAGAAAGCCAAAGAGAAAAAGAAGAATAATATAAGGGAAAGAGTTTAGTTTAGAAGCTAAAGAGAAAAAGAGAATAAAAGAATCATTCCTGCCACCGAATTTCCTCCCGCGGTGTTGTAGCTGCACCAGCATCAGGCAGTTACACTTAGAGCCTGAAAGGGATGAACAGGGACATAGAAGATAACATATTGCTGCAGATGAACAGCCTTTCACACTCTAGAATCCACAGGCATCACATCGTCTTTATCTGGTGGAGGAGGTGGGGAGCCTTAAATGTTTCACAGACTTAAGAAACAGAAGTTAACTGCCTTGGGTTAATCAATGTGTCATTCACTCACCTTTTGCTTTGGCATATTTAAAGTCAATCCTGTGATATATATTTAACTTCGTTTAGATTTTAATGTAATAGTTGTTTGAGAACAAACACATCATAGTATAGAATAGAAAATATATTTGACAATTGCTATAAAACTGCCAAATAACACCTAGTGAATTGAAAATTTCCTTTGAAAAGCATGAGGCTGGAATGTAGTTCAGTAGTGTAGTTCTTGCCCAGCATACCCAGGACTGTGGGTCTGATCCCCAGCACTGGAAAACAAAAAGAAACAAAAACTAAACTAACATGAAATGTGTTAATTTATTATTTTAATAAAAAAACTATTTTTTGAACTGTCCATTTTATTAAAGTAGTTTATTCAAGGAAAAGATAAAGACTAAAGAATATGGGAAATACTGGCTAATTATAACATTATTCTTATCTATGGTGCTGAGAGGAAAAGTTTGTGTTCTGATAACTAAGTATTGACAGAAAAGTGCCACATTACAGTTAGCCCTCTGTATCTAAGGGTTCCACATCAGAGGATTCAACCAACCTTGGATCTAATCTGTTTGGACAAAAAAAAAAATTGTGTCTTTACTGAACATGTTCAGACTTTTTGCCTTGTCTGTATTCCCTATAATATAGCATAGCAACCACCTACATAGAGGTACATTGCATAAGGTGTTATAAGAAATCCAGAGATGATTTAAAGTGTATGAGAGGGCATGTGTAAGTTATATGCAAATACATTGACATTTTATGTAAGAGTACATTGACATTTTATGTAAGAGACTTGGGCATCAATGGATTTTGGTATTTGTAGGGGACCTGGAACCAGTTCCCTATGCATATTGAGGGTCAACTATACTTGATTTTATGGCCAATGCTAAGTTAGTTTGAGTGAATCATATATAATCTTTGGTTCAGAAAAGGGCAGGCTGAGAATTTATTGTTTATTTTGAAAATAAATTGTCAGGAGATAAATAAATATACTGTCTTCAAGATTCGAGAAATTCTCTTGCTTTTTGGTGATTCATTATTGACTTACTAAATCTAAGACTATTTTAGAAAACTTACTCAATTCTTTTGTAATTTTCTTTTTAAAAGATTAAAATTGGAATTCGAAAGGCAGACATTCTGGACATTGGTGTGTACCCGCTAGCTGAAGCAGTGGAACTGGGCCTGGCCTTTAAGTAAGGGTGCCTCAACTTTTACATTTCCCTTCCTTGGTAAATACTATGAAGAATACTTTGGAAGACTAATAGAGGAAAGAAATCAGGGAGGGAGTAGGAAAGAGAAGGGGAGCACTGGGTATTGAAATGAAGAAACCTTTGTTATGAATATGTCAAAATGAACCCCACCATTATGTATAACTATAATGGACTAAAAAGATTGCTTTGGAAAAGTAGTTGCCAGAATCATACCACAGAGAATTTTTCCTAGTGCCATGAGTCATAGACTGTAGTTGTTAGAGAAATATATTCAATATTAGCAAACATATCAGCTGTGACAGAGATTCCTAGGTGCTTAGGCCTACTCTCGATTTTCATTTCTAATAGAGCTTAATTTTTATTAAAGTAGAAATGTGCCTGGCTAAAAACTTTCATATTATTTGGCTTCTCTTCTAGCTGGGGTTAGCCATGTGATAGTCCCAGGTCAGTGGGTGGAAATTTTTGAATGAAGTTTTGGGAAATCCCTTTTTAACCCAATTCTCTTTCTTTCTGCCTAGAAATTAGACATAATGCTGAGCTGTAGCAGTATTCTAGAGACCTTCAAGGAAAGGCCTGGAAATTAACAGAGATCTCAACCTTCATACAGTGTATGTAAAATACTTATATACATATATCTATGCATGCACACACATTTAGCAAATTGAATGCAGAGCCTCATGCATTCTAGATAAGCACACTACTACTGAGCTACATCCCTAGCCCTGTACAATATCACTGAACTGCAAGACTAGTGTCAACAAGTGCCTCTCCACTCAAATTCATGAGAAGAGTAAAATCCCTATCTTGTTTACTATAATTTGTGCTTCCTTTTACATGTACCTGAACACTGTCCCTCATTTATATGCCCATAATAATATTTTTTGGAGATCTAGATTGTTCTGCTTATATAATCTACAAGTCTAGAAGACCCTGGAATTTTTGGAATTATTTCTGTCTTTTAGACTTGATTTCACTAGCTGGATATCCAACTGGATGAACATTGGCTACTGCTGGAGAGTTGAGAAATGCAAAGAAGTATGCAAAAAATAGTCTGTAGCATTTCCCATTGTCATTTCATTTTCTTTCATTTTAAGTTTTTTTTTTTTTTTTTTTTTTTTTTTTAATATTTTGGTCACTAGGCTTCCCCCACCCCCCATCTTTTGGTGGTATTAGGGATCAAACTCAGGGCATTGAATATGCTAGATAAGTGCTGTATCACTGAGCCACATTCCCAATCCTTGGTCACTAGTTTTTTCCCACATATTTAGATTATGAATATCTTTTCTTACTGTCTGAGTCACTTTTTCACTTATTTAAGTTATCTTTTGAAAAGTAGGTCTAATGTAGTCTAATTTATCATGTTTTCCTTTATGGTTACTACTTTATACTTTAAAAAATCCTTGTCTATTCTCATGTCACAAAGATGATCTCATATATTTTCTTCTATAAAAGTTTTATTGCTTCACCTTTTATATTTAATTCTTATTCCTTCTGGAATTGCTTTTAGCATGGGATGTGAGGTGAGAGTAACAGTATGTTTTTTTCCCCGATGGATACCTAGTTGGCTTTTTGTTCTTCTTCTTCTTCTTTTTTTTTTTTTTTTTTTTTTTTGTGGTTTTCAAAACTAGAGGAGTTTTTACCTTGTTTTGGCTTTGTTTATTTTTATTTGTTCCAATTAGGTGTACATGATGGCAGAATGCATTTAGATTCATTATACACAGATGGAGCACAGCTTTTCATTTCTCTGGTTCTACGTGATGTAGAGTCACACCACATGTGCAGTCATACATGTACCTAGGGTAATGATGTTCATCTCATTCCACCATTTTTCCTACCCACATTTCCCCTCCCCTTTCTTCCCTCCCTCCCCTTTGCCCAATAAAAGTTCCTTCATTCTCCCCATCCCCTCCCCTACCCCCATTATGGATCAGTATTCACTTATCAGAGAGAACATTCTGCCTTTGGTTTTTTGGGATTGGCTTACTTCGCTTAGTATGATATTTTCCAACTCCATCCATTTACCTGCAAATGCCATAATTTTTTTTCTGAGTAATATTCCATTTATGATGAGTAATATTCCATTTATGCTGAGTAGTATTCCATTGTATATATGTACCACATTTCCATCCTATTGTGTATATGTACCACAGTTTCTTTTATCCATTGATCTGTTGAAGGGCATCTAGGTTGGTTCCACCGTTTAGCTATTGTGGATTGAGCTCCAGCTTTGTTCTTTTTTTTTTTTTTTTTTTTTTTTTTAAATATTTATTTATTTGCTTTTAGTTGTACACAATTTGTATGTGGTGCTGGGATCGAACCCGGGTGCACGTGCTAGACTTGCTCTACCGCTGGCCACAATCCCAGCCCCAGCTTTGTTCTTATTTAAGTGTATCTTTGCAAATCTTGGGGATTGTTGACTTGATAGGGAGAATTACGTTCATTTTGTATGCCTCTTGAGTTGTACCATATATATCCCTCAGCTGACTTACATATTGGCATTAATCTACTTGCTATCAAGAGAACTCAGGATCTATAACTTCTTAATGACCTTTCAAATTTGAGTAAATAGAAAATAACTTCTTAGTTCACAAATAATACATCATATTTAAAATCAAAGCTCACTTTTAGCATAAATCACTGTAGTGTTCAGTAGTCAAATATTTAGATCAAATGTGTATATTTAATTGTACTGATACTTAATTTTCTCATTTGTAAGTAATTAGCTGTTTTGTATGCCATTATGACCAGCTCTGTAGACATGGTGTTTGGGAATTAGGTTGCTTCAAAACACAAAACAAGAATAGTGACTTGAGTCCATCTGGAAGAGTGAATCATCTTTGCATGACATTTAAAGGCAATGATCTGGGTTGGGGATGTAACTCAGTGGTAGAGCGCTTGCCTAACATGTGGGAGACCTTGGTTTTGATCCTCAGAACTGTAACAAAACAAAACAAAAAACTACAAGTTCTTTGTTAGTAACAACCTAATTTTGCCATCTGAAGAAGTTTCTCTTTAACCTTCCTTATTTCCCCATTCCATTTAATCTTGATTGAATGAGGGGTGGGTGGGATGGAAAGCATAAGCTTTTAAAGTAGAATAATTATGATTTATTGACCATTTATAATTTTACTTTCTTTGGGGAGTGGAGAATTGGAAGGAGAAAGAGAAGTAGGGAGCTCTCTGTATACAATAACCATGTGTTCTAAATTTCCATATGACATGTTATATATAATGCATTTAAAATTTGATTATTGTAGGAAATTGAAAATATATGATTGCTGTAACTTTGGGGAACCCCTTTTCTAATTTTGAAAATGGGACTAAATGATCACAGATCTGTGTGCATATGGATTATATGAGTGGTTTTTCTTCCCCTTTCACTTAATAAGTGATGACTTTTAAGGTAGGTAGGGTTCATGCTTAATTCACAAATTAAAACTGAATGCCAGGCATATGAAGCCCTAATCACATGCTTATTTACTTTTAATTATAAATAAGGAATGCATCTTTTCATTTACAATGTAATTTTAGTGTAATTAAACTTGGGCAGTTAAAAATGATATAATTATATACTATTTTAGTTAGATTAACAATCCAGATTTGATGTGATACCTGGCATTTGCTTATACAACTATATTGTGGGCAGAAGTTCTTCTTTGTTATCAGATCAATTACATGTTTGTCTAAAGATTTCAGTGACAGCATTTATTGAACATATATTGACTTTCAAACTGTATATGCATTGGGAATAGAAAAGTGAGCAACATAGATATGATTCTTGCTGCTACAAAAAAAGGTTCTTCAGGTTTATAACATTTCTTGTCCTAGGTGAATTTGCTTGCTGGTAACAATATAGTACCTCCCCCCTTATGTATGGGGGATAGATTTCAAGACCCACAGTGTATGCTTGACACCTCCAATAATACTGACCCTTTTGTACTTTTCTATGCATACTTATGATAAAGTTTAATTTATAAATTGACACAGCAAGAGATTATCAGCAACAACTAATAATAAACTAGAACAATTTAAAAAAATATTTATTTATTTGCTTTAGTTGTACACAATGCGTTTATTTGTACGTGGTGCTGAGGATTGAACCTGGGCCACGCATGTGCTGGGTGAGCGCTCTACCACTGAGCCACAACCCCAGCCCTAGAACAATTTTAACAGTGTGCTATAATAAAAGTTATGTGTACCTGGTCTCTGTCTTTCCCTCTTAAAATGTTTTATTGTACTTTGTATTTACTCTTATGATGTCAGAGGATACAGTACCAATGTGATGAGATGAAGTGAGGTGAATGAGTTGTGTGGTATAGTGATACGCTACTACAGAAGGATTGCTTAACATAAGCATTGTGATGCTGTGGCGGTTGATCTTGTAACTGAGCTGGCTACTAAGTGACTAATGGGTAGGTATCAGATATACTGGGCCAAAGGATGATTTGTGTCTCAGGTAGGAAAAAACAGGATATCATGAGATTTCATCATAATTCTCAGAGAAGTATCATTGCGAAAGTTATGAATTATTTATTTTTGGAATTTTCCATTTAATATTTTAGGACCATGGTTCACTGTCAATAACTAAAATCCTGGAAAGCAAAACTGTGGGAAAGGGGGGGACTAATGTAAATAATTTTTGATTGCTCTGTGAAGACTCAGGGTTTCTATTCCATTTAAGTATAAAGTTCTGCTATTTTTCCTCAACATGTGATTTAGTTAATGGTTTATAACCTGGCTGGATTTAGCCTTTTGCATTCATTTGCAAAGCATATTCTTTGAAAATATTATGGCTTTTTATGAGTACTTGTAGAAGTAAGAACATCTAAAATGAATATGCACTGCATGTTCCTTATGTGCTGTGCTTCCTATCTACCATTCTTTTTGCTTGCATGGGAAAATAGAATATATGGATCTACCTATCCGTACATTATAGCTGTATTTGGTAACACAAACTGTCTTTATACATAGACATGATTTGTTAACTTAAACATCACTAAGTTCTTGTTTAAGAAGCAATGTGCCAGGCTGGGGATGTAGTCACTGGTAGAGCTCTGGCTTAGCATGCACAAGGGTCCCAGGTTTTGTTCCTAGCACCACAAAACCCACCAAAACAAAAGAAGCAATGCAAGGTAATGAATAGGGCAGATGGTGGAATGGATCTTTATCTGATGATCCCTTCCCCCAAAGTACATCTGGGTTTGTTTTATTTGCATAATTGCTTTTTTTTAGGGGGTGGGTACTGGGCATTGAGCCCAGGGTCCTATACCACTGAACTACATCCCTAGTCTTCTACCCCACTTTAATTTTTAATTTTTTTTTTTAATTTTGAAACATGTTCTTAGCTAAGTTTCCCAGGCTGGTGTTGAATTTGTAATCTTGGCTGCCTCAGTTTCCTGAGTAGCTGGGATTATGGGCATGCACCACTATACCCACCTCTATAGTTATACTTTTATACCCTTTAGACAATTTTCAAATTTGTCTACGGTGCTCTGTTTCCATTGCTACTATCCTAGTTTTGATAGATACTGTCTCTCTTCCAATTATTGTGGCAGCCTCCTCATTGCTCGCCCTGCCTGAAACTTAATCTTATTCAATTCATTTTTCCTGTTTTTGGTTTTGAGATGGGGTCTTGCTATGTTGCCAAGGCTGACCTTGAACTTCTGAAACAGTTTTCCTGACTCAGCCTCCCAAGTAGTTGAGACTATGGGTATTCAACACCCTGTTGGCTTTCTCCATTTTGAAGCAGGAATAATTTTTACTGGGGTACATAGAGAATTCAGGGAGCTTCTTTGTTGATGTTTCCTGGTTGAGTTTATGGTTTGGCCATAAAGGAGTTAAGCATGCTTAGCTTTTATGTTTTAAACTGGGCAGTAGCATTACAGCAAGGAGGCAGCCTTCTAGAGAAACTACGTTTCTTTTAAAGCTTAGTAATTATTTACCTCTGTGTAATGCTGGCAAAATCAACCATATTTATGGTGGTATAGTCTTGCTTTAATGCAAATGTATATAACAGTTGTATGCAAATACAAATACACTTGAACCTAGTTCCACTTATATAGTTGAATTAGGAAGACCTGTTGTGCCCTTTAATAACTTACTTCGTGATGCTCTCCTGGGGTATTTCGTTCACCCTACAGTGTTTGTTTGACCTGCTGCTTTAGCCTCCAGACAAACTGAGATTACAAACATGGACCACTGCCCAGCAAAAATACTATCATAATTAGTTAAGAGGCAACAGATTAGCTGACCATTCATTGTTGCCCCTTGGCCAGTTTTTTTTGAGAGTAGATTTTGGTGGAGTTGCTGTGTTCTTCCATTGCCAGAGATTAGACATGACTGCAGAAGCAAGTAAAGCTATTAAACTGGAAATGGACCAGTTAGTGTGATAGTAAAATTGTTAAAGATGATAAAAGTATACTGTTAGATGTGAAGTTAATTTAGAATTGGGGGGAGGGAGAGAAGGGGAGAGGGCATGGGGTTAGGAAAGATGGTGGAATGAGACGAACATCATTACCCTAGGTTCATGTATGACTGACTGCACATGTGGTGTGATTCTATGACATGTACAACCAGAGAAATGAACAGTTGTGCTCCACTTGTGTACAATGAATTGAAAAGCTTTCTGCTGTGAAGTACAACTGATTAGAACTAATAAAAAATTTTAGAATTGATTCTAAACTATTCATTATTTCCTTATCTGTGATTGTGATGATACAACAAAAATGTTGTTTTTAACCTTCAGTATTTTCTGCTTTGTTTCTTTGATAATATTTTGGTTATAAATATAGTTTCATGTATTGATGTGTTTGAGTATGCTCATTAGACAAGTTTCTGTCAAATGTCATTTTAAAATGTAGTTGCATTTAAATATTGAAATAAAGCAAATGAGATGTCATTTTCTGTGTTTTCATGATTACATTTACATGTATTTATATAGTCCACTTTAGTTTACCTTTTCTTTCATGTGTGGTTTTTTTTAATATAATAACTTTATTTATTTATTTTTTATGTGGCGCTGAGGATCAAACCCAGTGCCTCACACATGCCAGACAAGCAATCTACCTCTGAGCCACAACCACAGCCCCTCTTCTATGTGTTTTTTACATTCAGAAGCACATATCCTTCTTACTCAAACTATTCAAGATTTTGTGATGTGTGCTGGTGGAGAATGACTCACTTAATGGAATTGTTTTCCTGTCAAGTTTATTAGAGCACGTGCATTTCATTGATGGAGAGAGTCCTGAGAAAATAAGTCTACACCAGACAAAAGTAATGGCATCTTGGCCAACTTCTTATCTCATCACTGTCACCTTTGGAGTTACTTTGTGGTGCCTGATCAAGATAAGATCAGTTTTCTTTCTTCTCTTCTGTTGTACAATTCCCTTAACTAATACCTAAGAAAAAATCACAACAAGCTAATTTACACGATTAGGCAATTTCTGGTTCTCAGCCAAATATGAGTTTGGGTTTTAGCATACTGTCTTTTTTTTTTTTTTTACATTGTTACTTGCATAAATAACTCCTTAAAAGGCAAAAATAATGTAATAGAATTTTGGTGTTGCTTGTGGGTGTATTAAATGATGTATTGAATGGTGTGATTTGTTCTGAATGACAGTTTAGGAATACGTATCAAGAATTTTGAAAGTTTTACTCAGTAACTTTCAGGATTCTGTATATAAAATGTATAAAAAGATTTGGCAAAGATAATTAATGTTAATATTGTATCTATTGGCAGAAATTCGGTAAATCAAAATATCCACCAAAAATAATTGTGGTTAATTTATGTAAAGGAATGTTAGCCATTTTAAAGTTTATTTCTTAAGCCTAGTAACAAAAGAAAATCCTTATGCTATAAAAATGAATTGTCAATAATTGATAGCAATTAAAAACACAGATCCTGAGACTGAGAATGTAGCTTAGTGGTAGAGCACTTGCCTAGCACGCACAGGCCCTGGGCTCAATCACCAGCACTTCAGAAAAACAAAACACAAGTGGATTTTGTCTATACAGATCTAGCACAATCATCAAGACACATTAAATGCAAATAGCAAGTGCAATATATACAGTTATATATCCTAAATTATATATACGTACATATTTACACATATTCACATGATATATATACACAGAAAAGTAACAAAAATATACTGAATGAATTATATTTATATTCATTTATAGGTATGCACATGTGTAGAATAAAGGCTGTTTAGTCAAACTATTAATAGTGACCAGAGGAGGTGAAAAGGCACATTGAAGCAAGTCCTACTTGAATTTTGAACAGCGAGAATGTATTCATAAATTACTTGTAATTAAAAGTAAGTGATAGGACTGAGGATGTGAAAGCCCTTGGGTTTGATACCCAGCTCCTCACCAAAATAAAAATGAGCGTGGCGTCATGGTGCAAAGCCAGCCTCAGCAATGACGAGTATTAACAGAAACACAAATGTAGTAAAAAGCAAGACAGTTGAAAGGCTCATGATATGGTAGTTTCAGAAATAATTCTGCTACAGGACAGAAAATGAAATTTTTCACTAGAGTAAAACAAAGTAGTGTCTGATTTCCACTTTTGATGATGGCAGGAGGCAGGAATAAAGCCTCTGTGTTCTGTTGGAAACCATTATCAGTCAGCAGTAACTTTTTAAAAAAAGTTTAGTTGATGAAAATTTCTCCACAAGTTCAACCGGGTGAATTCTTTTAAAGCTATGTAGATGAAGTGCTGTCTTTATTCATCATGGCTATCAGTATTAAGAAATAAAAAGTATTCAGGGTTCCAGGCTAATGAGTCTTACAGTAGTCATTCAATATATAAAATGAGATATCTTCATTAATTTCAGAGATTATATTTCAGGAGCATAAGATGATTAGGGGGAAATACAAACTAATATCAAATTCTAGTAGCAGTTAATGATTGCATTTTTCTTATGTTAGAGAATACAGACATTTTGCATTTTCCATTTTGTAGAGGAGGTGTCAGACTTTAATGAAGAACATTAATTGTTATCAAACACCTAGTTAAGGGCTGGGAATGTATGCAGTGGTAGAGCACTTGCCTAGCTTGAATGAGATCCTGGTTTGATTCCCAACACTGCAACACAAAACAAGCAAATAAAAACCAAAACAAAGCAAATAAAACAACATACACAAAACAAAAATCAGCTAGTTAAGTGGCGAAATAGGAATCTAATCCTGGCTGTCTTGTACTTCAGAGTGTTGGCATTGCTGCATCTAGGTGTTTTCATAAAAAGGAACAATTTATTTTTAATAAAGGGCCATAAGCTTCAGTGGATGTAGTAAATGTTTCTATTACTACATTTGTTTCCTTATTTAGTCATATTTCTTGAATGAGTAAGTTGGATTTTTCTATGGTTATCTTTCTTCTTACAGTCTTTTGTTTGAATGGTAGCCCTTCAAGAATGCATATATTGAAAAACAGTTTTGAGATAGATTTTCATGTGGTAGAGAATGAGCCTACTTTGGGAAACCACTTTGCTTGTGTGACTGTGAGTCATCAACAGTGTCTGCTCTTGGAGGCTACAGTTGTGACCTGGCATCAGCATTTCATTTCTGAAGTGTCTGATAGTTATCGAAATTGCAGCTTTTTTTTTTTTTTTTTTTTTTTTTTGTACCAGGGATTTAACCCAGGGCCACTTAACCACTGAGCCATAATCCCTATCCCTTTTTTATTTTGAGACATGGTCTCAGTAAGTTGCTTAGGCCCTTGCTAAGATGCTGAGGCTCTTTTTGAATTTATAATCCTCCTGCCTCAGGTACCCAAGCCACTGGGATTACAGGCATGTGCCAATAGGCTTGGTGAAATCTCACTTTTAATACCAGTTCAGAGTACCTTCAGTAACTGAAATTCCTTGGGATTGATTCCTCTGAGTTCTTATCTACTCTGGCATATGTTTTCTTTATGTTACGTGATTTTTTTTTTCACTAAAAAGCTGCAAATCTCCCCTGAATATGTTGTCCTTTCAATGAAAACAAATGTTCAATTGTGTAGTCTGATTAAAAAAAATGTTTTTCTCAATAGTGTCTTTATATGTAAATACATATACCTGTAAGTATCTATCTGTATATATTTTTCTTCAGTACTGGAAATAGAATCCAAGGCCTTGTGCACTTCCACTAAGCTATATCTCCAGCCAGTGTCTTTATTTTCTAACTTTTCATGTACAGATAGTCCCCAATTAATGGTGATTTGGCAGTTTTCAATTTTAGAATGGGGCAAAATGATATACATTCAGTAGAAACTGTACTTTGAATTTGGATCTTTTCCTAGGCTAGCAGTGTGTAGTGCTATACTCTTTGCTATACTGGGCATCAGCATGGAGCTGTAGCTCCTGCTCAGCCATGTGATCACAAGGGGAAACAAAACCAAGCTATACTCCATAGTCATTGTGTTGCCAGAGTTTTTTGGATATTGTATTTTGTTTTCATAATCTACCATTTCTACAAAAATGCCCATCTGTGTGTATTCATGAGATATTCAACACTGTGTTATAAAATAAGCTTTGTCTTACATGAATTTGCCAAACTGTAGGCTAATCTAAGTGTTCTGAGCATGTTTAAGGTACTGAAGCTAAATAATGATATATATGGTAGGTTAGGTATATTATGTGTGTTTTCAACTTGTGATAGTTTCACTTAAGTGCATTTCTCAGGACATAATTCTATTGTAAATCAAGGTTCCTCTGTAGTTGCTTGGCTCATTGTTGATTATCTAGGAAATTTTGTGCTGTTTTTAAGTAATTCTTGAGTAGTTCTCTTTTGAATGTATCCTTTATCTGATGGAAGTTAGTTAACCTCCTTATTTAATTCAGTGTATTCTTGTCATCTTTGTATCACATTTATTATGAGAGTTAATCTGAGGATCATTGTGTTGTCTCTTTGGTTTGTTAAATGACTATGTTGGAGAGCAAGTGAACTCCAAGCTCCACAAGGGCAAAGACCATGTCTGCTTTATTTACTGTATATTGTGCGGGCCCTGGTAATACATGCCTGTAATCCCAGCAATTTGGGAGCCTGAGACAGGAGGATCATAAATTCAAGGCCAGCCTCAGCGACTTAATGAGACCGAGTCTCAAAATAAAAAAATTAAAAAGGCTGGGAATGTAGCTCTGTGATTGAGTGTCCCTTGGTTCAATTCCCAGTACCGGGGGGGGGGGGAGGTGAGGTGAGGGGGTGAGTAACATTTCATGCACAGTATCTGGCACACAGTAGACATACAGTAAAATTAAGGACTCAAGGGTATGGCTGAGCATAATACAGCAGGAAAATCTCAGGGTCATGGTTATCTTAAGCCTGCGTTATCAGCAGTATTGATAGGAGTTGGGTGCAAAAAATGGAGGAGAAGGAAGATTCAACTAGATTTTTGAAAGTATATTAAGAAACTAGTAATAGTGATAATTATATTTTTGAAGACACATATTCTGGGCTCTGTTACAAGTTTTACATGTACATCTTATTTTATCTGTAGAGAGTACAGATAGTAATACCACATCAAAAGTAATAATCAAAGGTAGGAAAATATTCTCATTAACTTCTAGGAGGAGGATAAAGGTGATTTAGGTACAAGAGAGCTACTTTTGTATAGTTATTGAAGTGTTGGTGCAGTGTCGCCGCCTGAAGCGATGGCCGCTTGGAGCAGCAAAGCCGCGGGAATAAGTTCAGAGGCAGACTGGAAACAAACAGGATCTTTATTCTGTCAGTTTCTCTCTCTGGCTCTAAAAACTCTTAACACGTACCACACACCAGCAAACAACCAACAACCAAAATAGCCCCGACCGGCTGCGCGCTTGGCCCAAGTCTCTCGAGATCCCGGGCCAAGTCTTGTGAGACTGTGGAAGGCAGCAATGTCCAAAATTCCATGGCCCAAAGTCAACCGCAATCAATAGCCATCTCCCCAAACAGGGCTCCTGCAGTGGAAAATAGTAAAATAATTTTCACTTATATTTTGATTAGAAGGAAATTTAAAATATTCAAATAATCCAAATTTAAAAAATTAAGATATTGAGAGGTAAGATATAAAAACATTTGGATCTCATCCCAAGGAATTCAGACATTCTTGGTATAAAGTGCTGTGAGGAGGATATTGTAGAGTGTTAAGTTTATACAGACTAAAAGAAAATGGATCTAACCTGGATAATTAGATAGGATGGATCAGATAAGATTTCAGAGTGTTCTTTTAATTGGATTCAATGAACTTGATCAGATTGGATCTAAATAATTTGGGGGAAGGTGGTGTTATTTTTTTTGTGGTACTAGGGATTGACCTACCAGTAAGTGTTCTACCACTAAGTTACATACCCAGCCCTTTTTATTTTTTGAGATATAGTATATCTTCAAGTTGCCCAGTCTGGTTTTTACCTTGCAATCCTTTTCTGCAGTTTAGTTTCCTGAGTAGCTGGAATTATGGGTATGTGACATTGCTTTTATTAAGTAAATTTAGGATTGATTTAAACTGAAGATAGAATAAAAGAGTAATAGGAAAATTTCATTAACTCAGTTTCATGTGAGGACCCATAGTGGGTGTAGCCCACTCTATGCCTTGTCTTTCTAACACTTCGACTATTGTTATTTGTAGTTAATATGCATAATTTTTCCCATTTTTCAATTGCAAGATTTTTTATCTTTCAGAAAGCACTTTTATCAGAATGCAAAGGTTGTGCTTATAAATTGTGCAGTTTTAGTGTGTTAAAGATGACCTTCAAAAGATGGATAGAAAATTGCTGTATCATGTCTTTTATATTTTATGAAAGAAAGTCTTTTTTCTTCCTTTAATGTAAAATTGGAAGATGAAATAAACTGATTTTTAAAGATAAATTTCTTTGAAGGCAGATTAGTAAAATTTGGTACATTTTTCTTCTGGAGGAAGTATTGTCAGAATAGTTTTATATTTCTCCTCCTTTGATGTGTGTATGCTATTTGTGAGGTCTTTTTAAAATCTTTAAAAAAGTCTCATATGTTACTTTGAAGTCATGAAACAGGAAATATGAATGTTTGAGAAGATAAAACTGTGAATGAACTTAATTAATCAACTTAAAATCTTATGACTGCTGGCAACTTGCCTTGAATGATGAATAGAGCTGGATCTGCACATAATTTGCATTTTTAATGTACAGACACCCTTGGTCTTTAACCAAGGTTTGTTTACACAGGAATGTGATAATTTTCTGCTTAATTCTGAGAATTGTGGAATAAGTGTTTTGTTGCTGTTTTTAGTTTCATGTTCGTTATTAACCATTTGCTAGATGCTAAAGCTTTCTTGGATTATAGGGGGATGATGAATAGATTCAGCCCTAGCGCTTTAGTATAGAAGATCCTACTAGTGAGGAGAAAAAGGGTGTCTCCTTGTGGGAAATGCTGTCTTTGAGCATTTCCCAGCAGTATTGATTTTGAAATACTGATTTTAAAATATTGTCTTTGAAAGTGAAGTCACCCACCGTCAAATGCTAATGTGCTATATGCCTTTTCTTATAAGATCCGTTTTAGTAGCATGGTTCATGGTAGAAACAAATTTGAGAGGATGCAAACCGAGGAAAAATTATAAAGTCCTATCCCAGTGTTTTGATTGATCACCCTGGAAAATTAATTTGGAATGCTTACGGGGTAGAGGATTGAGTTAGAATTTGCTAAAATGGATGATACCAAAAATTTAATCTCAATATTCAATTGCTACAAATGACCTATGGTTAAAAATAGTCCCAGTGCCATGGGAGAACATGATTTTCATGTCCCTTAGTTCCTTAAATAAGGTTAAGTATTGCCCTGTTTCTTTGAAGCAGTGGTTTATTGCTTTGTCTCATTTTTTTCTAGAACCTTTTTGGTTTATTTTCTATATCTGCGTGTTTCATTGTGAGGTATTTCTGATCCATGAACCAACTCCTGCAAGCTCAAGATGGACTTTGATATTTTAAAAAACTGTGATCTTGGGCTGGGGTTGTAGCTCAGTGGTAGAGGGCTTGCCTAGCATGAGGGAGGCACTGGGTTCGACACCACATTAAAAAAATAAAAGTATTGGGACTGGGGTTGTGGCTCAGCGGCAGAGTGCTCGCCTCGCACGTGGGCGGCCCAGGTTCGATCCTCAGCACCACATAAACATAAATGCATTGCATTGTGTACAACTAAAGTAAATAAATAAATATTAAAAAAAATAAAAGTATTATGTCTATCTATACTAAAAACAAACAGACAAACAACAAAAAAACAACTGTGATCTTCTTGGAGGCAGGGATTGTATTTTATTGGTTTATGCCCAGGAACTAGTACAGTACCTGGTTCTAGTGTGCTGTAAACAAAAGTTTGTTGACTAAATGGATGAATGGAATATTGTCAAAGCTTTAATGAATATCTGAGTAGATTAAGTTCTTGATTTTCTTTTATCTGTGTAAATATTATGAAATAACTTCCAATAAATTAGGCATAGTTTCTGTTACAACATTGATTATAACTGTAACAACAACTGCCCAAAATATTAGCCATAAACCTTAAGAATATAGTACTGTTAGTTAAGATCAAGAATTATGCATAGCATCATTTGCCTGCTTGAACTAGGAAAATGGGAAAGAAATGGTGATGAGCCAAGCTGATGAGAAGGCAGTGAAATTATTAACCTCATACGTGGTTGGAGGCTTTAAAAATGGTTAATCCTTTTGGAAAATGCATAAAAAATAACTATGAACAACCATCAGGACAACTATACTATGTGACTGAATGTTACAATTTTAGAGTCTAATGAAACAGTCCAAAATAAGGTACTGTATGAACTAACCATGTATATAGAGATGTTAATTACAGATATATGCAAGTTGAAGAATTGTGTTAAACCTTGAGTAAGTTAATTATCTCACAGCCTTAGTTTTCTTACCTGTACAGGGAAGATTATACAAATTGAGTATTTCCAATTCAAAATCCAAAATACTCCCAAACCTGAAACTTCTTGAACTCCAACCTGATAACCCAAGTCAAAAGTTCCACACTTGACCTTATGTGGTAGGTTGTAGTCAAAATGCAGGCACACTAAAAATATTGTATTAAAATTACCTTCATACTGTTGTGGAAAGGTATAGTAAACATAAATGAATTTTGTGTTTAGACTTGGGTCCTGTCCCAAGGGTACCTCATTATGTATATGCAAATATTCCAAAAGCTGAAAAAATCTGAAAACTGATAAACTTCTGGCCTCAAGCATTTTGTATAAGGGATACTCTCAACCTTTAGTACCTTCCTCATAGAACTGCTGTGGGTAATAAATGAAATGATACACGTGAAGTGCTTCACAAAATGTCTGGCATTTGTAAAGCTCTCAAATTTGATTGCTACTGCAGTTGTATTTTATTATGAATGTACAGGTCTCATTTTCTGGAGACTTTATTATGTTACTGTGCCAGGCATTATGTTAAGAGCTATGGGAGATAAAGTTGTGGTTTTGTTCACAAGGAACTTATAATTCATTTGATAGTAAATATAACATATTGAGAAATAATTTTAATTATAGATCCATATATGGTAAATGAT